>OZ007499.1:71851053-74251053 GCA_963931805.1 Microdon myrmicae | reverse complement strand
AATATCTCGGATTTTAATTTTGCGTAATTTTCTGTCACTTTGTGTAGTTCATCCTCCATTTCGTCTCGCCTCGCCTGCAATCCGGCGGAATTCCCTTCGATACGTTTGATGAGTTATATACTATGTTTTTTTATTACTACTATTGTTATGATTATTTATTTAACAATTTAATAATATATTTTTAAATGATATATGTATTTATGTTGTTACGGATTTTCGGGCTTACGTTTAGCGGCTCCCTAGGTCCGATCTCTGGATCGCGAAATAATTTAAATCAAACTGCAAAAGCTCGTTCTTTTGGGTTTAATGGATTTACTTTATTTTTACTTATTATTTTACACGTGTTAATTACACTTCCCTTAACATCGATCCTCGTGTCCCTGTCAGTTCTCTTCTTCTTGACTCTTGACTGACACTTATTGCTCCGCTGTCAGTTTGCCTGCTTCTCTATGTCGTCTATCTCGCACTAGATGACGTGCTTCATGTTCGTAAATCCGTCACAATATTGTGACGCATATAACAATTAGTACTGGAATCTTCGAGGAAGTCCGAAACAAAGTACTAGATTATTTTAGGAAGTACTGGAAAACTGGAATAGAAAAGTCGAGATTATGGAACGGACGGAAACGAGACGCCGAATCAGAATGAGGGAACGGTATAAATACGTCGCACTCAGATCATGAAGATGAGTTATAAGTAAGACAGTGAAGCAAGCGATAAGTCTCGAGTGAGAAGTAAGCAGTAAAAGACGCGATAAGTAAAGAAATGGCTAAGTGTACGGTATAAGTAACGGTTGTATTACGGACTAATAAAGTGATATATTAATTCAAAATCGATTTAACGATTCTTATTTATTTTAAAATAATTAATCCAGCGAACCCTAAGCTCGCTACAATTAGTGTCAGAAGTGGGATTAATTATTGTTTAAGTGAATAAGTGTGTGAAAGTGTGTTGTGACGATGTCAGATTGACATTTGGAGGATATTCGCGTTTCTGAGTTGAAGAAGGAACTTGAGGACCGGAATCTGGATAGCAGAGGACAGAAGCAAACTCTTCGACAGCGTCTGCAAGCAGCAATGGAGGAAGAGGGTATTGATGTCGACACATATATTTTTGCGATTGCGCCAGACCGCCCGGATGGAGAAGAAACAGCGAGTCAAGATGGTGCCAATGTAACGGAGAAGATTTCGCCACAGTTGGACATTTCGGAGATGTTCAGGATGATGATGATAAAATTCGACGCGCAAGCAACAGATATTAACTCAAAATTGGATACGCAAGCTGCAGATGTTAAAGCAAAGTTGGATGCCCAAAATCAAAATTCGACGCGCAAGCTGCAGATGTTAATGCAAAGTTGGATGCCCAAACGCAGTGGATGAAATGTAATTTTCAACACTTTAAGGAAGAAATTCGAAACGAAGTAGAAAATCTAGATCTTAAAAACGAAGCTGAACTCAAGAAAGTCACCGATGAAATAACACGAATCGAAAAGAGACTTGAGTGTGTTGAGAGAAATAAGACATCGCCAGGCAATCAACATGACTACAAAGATACAAGGAATGAACCGCCAACCTTCGATGGAACGGGACCCTTCTCCGTATTTATACGTCAGTTTGACGCCGCGGCCAATTATAATAAGTGGTCGGATGAGCAAAAGTCAACATCACTAATCGTGTCACTCCGCGGGGCGGCTGCAGAATTGCTACAAACTATACCAGCAGAGAAGCAAACAGATTTCCAAGCGGTAAGAGACGGCATTGAAGCTAGGTATGGAGACAACCACATGCATCAGGTCTACCGCATGCAACTGCGGAGCAGAACGTAGAAACCTGGAGAAAATCTCCAACAGTGCAGGCAGACATTGAGCGATTGGCAAACTTGTCTTATTCAAATAAGACTAAGGAATTTCTGAGCGAGGTAGCAATGGATGCATTTATAAGCGCACTCCAAGATCGGGACTTGCAACAGGCCGTTCGTTTGGCGGCAAAGAAGACGACTGATGAAATACTGGCGTTCGCATTGGCATATGAATCTGCTAAACTGGCTACCAGGAGTACATATAGAGTCCGAGAAATGTCCGTCCAGGAATGTTCCTGCCAAAGAATCGGGCATGTACAACGGAGAATCCCGAGACCTGATATGAAGTGTTGGACATGCGGCAAAGTCGGCCACATCGCTGTTGACTGTAGGAAACGTCGACGAATAAATGAAACATCAATTGAGAATTGTTGTTAATGCGCTAATCACAAGAGAAGCCTTCGGCGTGATTCAGACTTAGACAGCACCACGACCGAATGTAAATCCTTGCATCAACAGATAATTGCTCTTAAGACCAGCCGAGAAAAGGTCATTGAGGAGAACAATCGCTTATCAACTAATCTAGCAGAGAGGCAAGCAGAAATTTTGACCCTAAAGCGTCGCCTTCAAGATTCGGAAGTATAAATTGACCGTTTAAAACAAGAGGCGTACGACCTCCGAAATGTACGAGTAGAAGTTCCAGATGGGTGGACGAGTGGTGCTATACGCGCAGCTCAACTTCAGGATGAAGATATGTCGCTAATCCTGGAACACAAAGAAAAGAACGAGCGGCCAACTTGGAACAATATTTCCGACAAGAGTGGGACATTTAAGGCATATTGGGCACAATGGAATTCCTTGCTGGTGGAAGATGGTATTCTTAAGCGTAAACGTGAAGCCGCGGACGGAAAATCCCATCGAATGCAGATTCTAGTCCCACCATCAAAAGTGAAAGATGTTCTAACAGAAATGCACGACGGGGCCTCCGGTGGACATCTGGGAGTTAATAAGACACTTTCAAAATTACGATCTCGATTTTACTGGCTTCACACGAGAGATGACGTCGAGTCTTGGTGTAGGAAGTGCACAACTTGCACTGCGACCAAAGGACCAACAGCAAAACCAAGGAGCGCTATGAAGCAGTACAACGTGGGTGCCCCTTTCGAGCGAATTGCGATTGATATCTCAGGACCATTTCCAAAAACAAACGACAACAACAAATACATGTTGGTCATCGAGGATTACTTCAGCAAGTGGGTGGAAGTCCTTCCAATTCCAAACCAAGAAGCAACAACCATCATTGAGTAGCTTATCAATAATTGGATCAGCAGATATGGAGTTCCCTGTGAGCTGCATTCCGATCAAGGTCGAAACTTCGAATCACAGATATTTCAAGGCATCTGTGCGGCACTGGGCGTAAGGAAAACCAGGACCACGCCTTTACATCCGCAGTCAGACGGAATGGTCGAAAGGTTCAACCGAACAATGAAAGAGTATTTATCGAAGGTCGTTAGTGATCACCAAAGAGATTTGAACAAATATGTACAAACTACAAAATAAAGTGTTATATTAATTCAAAATCGATTTAACGGCTCTTATTTATTAAAAATAATTAATCCAGCGAACCCTAAGCTCGCTACAATATTTAAAAGTAAGTGTGAAAGGACTTACTTTCGATTTTATCTTGAGCGTCCGTGGACGCTGTAGCTGTTGATGCTGCTGGCAGGTTGCAGGGAGCGTAGAGAGTCGTGCTCCCCTGTTCCGCTTCCGTTGTGCTTTTAGCTTTGTTGATGGTATCTTAAGTGGTATCCTGGATTTTTATATCTTTTTCCCTTTTACACGAAAGGTGTGAATTCAACATCAAAATCCAAAAGGACCCATAAAGGTTAATCGCACGGATAGGTTGGTGCTTGTCTTCTACGTATAATGGAGCTTAGATTTGGTCGACGTGTTTCGTCTTACAGTTTTACGCCGAATGTCAATTTTATTTTTATTTGCCGTTCACGTTTATTGTTTATCCGGCGCCAACGCCGTTTTATTATTGTAGCGAGCTTAGGGTTCACTGGATTAATTATTTTGAATAAATAATAGCCGTTAAATCGATATTGAATTAATACAACACTTTATTAGTCCGTTAATAACAACCGTTACTTATACCGTACACTTAACGATTTCTTGACATCACTTCCGTACTTATCGCGTCTTTGACTGCTTACTTTTTACTTCTTACTTATCGCTTGCTTCACTTTTTTACTTATAACTTGTCTCCATGATCTGTGTGCGACGTATTTATATCGTTTCCTCATTCTGATTCGGCGTTTCGTTTCCGTCCGTTCCATAGCCTTTAATGTTGTACTGTTCCTAGTCTCCAGTTTTCCAGTATTTCCTACAATATTCTAGTACTTTGTTTCGGACTTTCTCGAATATTCTAGTACTGATTGTCATATGCGTCACATTATTATTTTTCTACCAAGTAGAATGTGCACAAAGTAGTTTATGCAAATTAGCTTGTTGTAACAGTGTTCGGAGTTGTCCACTGTTCCCTTCAGAAAATGTTGCTGTAGTGTTTGGGTTTTGTCCACCGTTCCCTTGACGAGAGGAATCCAATGAAAAGGCAGGAAGGAACCACACAAACCAAACTCCGAGATCTTTACTTCAGGAGATTAACCTTTATTTACTTTTTTTTTTAATACACTTTGTTTTATTACGATGAACTGGTACCTGGCGATGATTTCTCCGATGATGTGAGCGCGGTGAAGGTTGGCTGCAGAGTGACTCATTGGGCATAACTGCCAATTCAAAAAGGGACGCTATGACCTCATCGTGGTGACAATCGGCCAGCTGGTGCCAGCTGCTGCGTAACTGGTATACACGGCGAATGTACTAGATTTCTCCAGTACATTCCAGCACATTTAATTGCCAATCCGCAACATTCCGCCCGCCTTCGCCAATCATTGGCGAATAATTTTGTACCAGGGGGCGGTGGCTAGGGGCCAGGAGTGTGCGGTCTGCTAGTGGCGGTTGGTCTTGGTCGTTAAGTCCCTCGTGGTCGGATGTGGATGGTCGGTTGGAACGGGGCCGCCCGCCCTGAGGAGCGCTGACGGCTTGGGGGTCTGGGATGGCCCGTAGGGTAGATGGCGACAGGATGATCGTTTCCACTGGAGGCGCCCGGTAACTTTTGTGGTCACGGAACCGGCCAATTGATCTGGGTCGGATTTGTAAGGTCGCAATCCACGATCAATGACCATGTGATGACTGGTGATGGGTCTCACTGCATCGAGACCCGTGGTGGTGCGTCTGGAGTGAATGGCCGGCGGGATGCGGCCGTTGGCGTGTGAGGCTGTCGCGTGGAGTGTGGTGCGATGTCGTCCCTGGCATTGTCCGCGTGGCTTGGCGGAATGGCAGTCACTGGTCAAGTGCCTTCCGGCGTCGTTAAGGTGCAGCCTCCGTTGATGCCCTGAGAGGCGTGCTTTCTTGTTGGAGTTCGAGAGACCGCTGGTTGCTGGGGAGCGCCGCCCGCCAAGCGGGCCATTGCGCGCTCCTGGTCCTGTTTTGGTGGCTGCACGTGGCAGCGGTCGGCCTGGGTAGTTTTGGACCCGCGCGGGAGCTTGACCACGTGGTGTACTGGGTGTGGTGGGATGCCTTGAACTGGTCGACTGGGTAAGCTCCTGGTTCCTCGATTGCCTCTTGCCCCTCCAATGGTTCAGCGGGCGGGGGTATGTCTTGTAGTTGGGTCGCGCAAGTGAACGGTGGCTGGTAGTTGCATGGGCCTCATAGGTGGTCCCTGGGGCCGATGCCGGCGAGGCCTCCCTTTGGTCTTCTGATGGGAGCTGCGACCGTCAGTCGGAAGTTCGACCAGTTCCTTTGGGTCGGAGTTGTAGAAATGAGAGAAATGACCATGTGATGGCTGGTGACAGTCCTTGTCACCTTTTGGCTGGATGTCACGGTGGGTGCTGATGGTGTGTGTGCAGGCCCCTTCATGACGGTCGATCCGAGGGGCGGATCCTTTGGCTCGTTGCAGCGGTGATGTGGTCCCGTCGATGGTGGTAGTCCGGACATGCAGCAGGGTGTGATGTTTCCGCTGGCATCGACGGCACGCCTTGCTGGAGTGGCAGTCGCGTAGGCGGTGGCGACCCAAGCAATTGGTGCACAAGTTTCGTTTCGAGTGATCGGAAGCCCTCGCAAGCGTAGATGGTGTGTGCGGCCCTGCAGAATGTGCAAGGGCCCTGTTGCCTTACGGGTGCCGGCGGTGTTTTGTACATCGGCACACTGGGCTGGCTAGTCACCTGGCCGGCTACTGTTGCTGGAACAGTCGAATTTGTGGAAGGCATTGGCGTTGGATCTGACACGGATCCTATGTACGCCGTGCCCACTGCTTGCTCTGGAGTCCGTGTGATGGTAGCCAGTTCCTCTGGGTCGGAGTTGTAAGTTCGCAACCCACGAGGAACGGCTATGTCATGGTGTACCCCACAATGCGTGCGTGGCATCGTCTTCTGTGGGGGGCTTCGGCACTGGGTCGATCATCGGGACCTTGGGTAGGTTGGGCTTTGGGCAGACGGCACTTTGGTCGGCGGCCTGCTGACTCACTGTTCTGGGGTGCGGTTCCTTTTCCGCTGGCTTAATGTTGATCGTTGGCAGCTGCACTGGGGGCAGCTCGCTAGGGTGGAGGCGATTGGTGCTGTTGACCATGGTTGGGGTGGCTGCTTTGAGCGCGTACTGGGCCTCGAGGACCTTCGTCTCTTCCTCGAGGTATATCTCTTCGGTTTCGCCGAAAAAATCATCCGCGAAGTACGCGTGTTGCTGATCGTCAGGTGCCGCCAGGTAGAAGAAGTCGTAATGCCGCTTGGAGAAGGCTTCCCATTCGGCGCGGAGTGCGCATTTGGTTGCCTCGATTCCTGTTGGATTTAGTTGTCCTTTGTCCTGTGCGCTGAGGAAGGTGCCAGAGATTCGTTCCTGTGCCACGAACTGAGCGGCGATGAGTTCCTCAATCGTCACTGGTTGTTGTACGAGAGCTGATGTTGAAGGCACTTTGGTTTGAACTCTCGTTGTAGAAAATTCGTCGTCCTGCTTTCGTTTTGCAGCAACAGCGGTTTCCGACTCGTGTTGGTGATGAGCACGTCTATGATCTATGCCGAGCGACGAATGTCGTCGGTCGAGATCCTTTGGGTTCCGCCGACCGAGGAATGTCGCCGGGGAACCGTTGTCACCGCTGTCGTTATCATTTTCGGCTCCGTTGCGCATAGTGTTAAAAAGCGTATGATCTCTTCCGAGCGAGGAATGTCGTCGATCGAGATCTTTGATGTTCCGCCGACCGAGGAATGCCGTCGGGGAACCGTAGTCCCTACGGGGGGAATTTTCCGGGTGCATCATCCGTGATGACGACCCGGGTGGGGAGCCGGGCTACATGCGCATGTCAGGTGTTGGTGGAGTTTCCGGGCGCCGTAGAGGTGGCCGGAACATCATTGGCGGCGAAAGACTTGCTGGCGAGGAGATGGCCGGTGCACCAGTCCGGGAAGCATCGTTACCAGGTTTCGGCGTCGAATCACTTTCCCCGTCGCCGGTTTCACTCGACGTATCACTTCTTCCTGCTTGTCACTCTCACTGTGGTTAGGGTTAGGGTTCTGTTCCTTTCCCCGTTTCCTTTGAGCACTCTCCGTTCCCTTCAGGGATTCACCAGCATTTTGTCCGGATATCGCCAGCGTTTGCTGCTGCACTGGGCGCAGCTTTGTTAGATCGGCTTCTTCCTTTGCCTGTGGTTTCTTTTCACCCTTTTGTTGAGGATCCGTTGACCCTCGCATTGCTCCGGGAGCAAGTGGAGGCGGCGATGGCAATTGGTTCGGTGGTCCGGCAGATGGGACCATGGTCCCAGTGGTCTGTTGACTAGGTAAAGGACTTTCATCACTCTGGACACTTTGTGCACTGTCAGAGTACAGCTGCTTCCTTTTGTATTTGACTTCCTTGCGTTTAGGCCTTTCTTCTTTGTTGATGAGTTCTGCTGGTATGCCGCTCTCGCTTTCTTGGGCCGATAGTAATAAAGTCCAAAGTTCGTCCATAAATTGTCTGGCATTGCGTCCATTAAAAAGGCCAGTCATGTTGATTCGGTTTTTACTTCCTTAATGGGGTTGAATTGGTGTTCCTCTTCACAGGTATGTTGTGGCGCGAACTGGGCGGCGATGGTGTAGATCCAAATCGGCACTGGATCCGGTGTTGATTCCTTTAGAGGACTTCACGCCGATGGCCGCCGATGGACGGTCACAGCGAGCAATGGCTATTTGAATCCTTCCGTAATGGGGTTCGTCTTTCAGCACTAGACGCACGTGGTGGTGTTGTTTCTGTTGTATTATGTTATCGTAGCTACTTTGCTTTGCGATGTCATCATTATTGTAGTCGGTCGTTGGGTTTGTAATTGAGTATTCCAACTCTGTACGGTGGCTTTCAATGGCTGTTTCGGTTCCTTGAGTTGAACTCTTATTATCGATGGCGATACTTTCACCCTAAACCGCCGATTGAGGAGATATTTTGTTTACGTCCTCCTGTCTTGATTCAAGCACTAGTTGTGATGTTTCGATGAGTTCAAATGTTTCATTTGTGAACTCCGTTTCGACATTATTTGCCGTATTACACTCTGAATTTGATTGATTACCAATGGTACTAGAGTTTGCGTTATTGTTGTCCGTTGTTATAACTGTTGTTGTGCCGCGAACTGGGCGGCGATGAGTGGATCCAATAGGCACTGGATCCGGCTCGATGGACCAGAAAATTTTGTAACAGTGTTCGGAGTTGTCCACTGTTCCCTTCAGAAAATGTTGCAGTAGTGTTTGGGTTTTGTCCACCATTCCCTTGACGAGAGGAATCCAATGAAAAGGCAGGAAGGAACCACACAAACCAAAGTCCGAGATCTTTACTTCAGGAGATTAACCTTTATTTACTTTATTATTTAATGGGGATACACTTTGTTTTATTGCGATGAACTGGTACCTGGCGATGATTTCTCCGATGATGTGAACGCGGTGAAGGTTGGCTGCAGAGTGACTCATTGGGCATAACTGCCAATTCAAAAGTGGACGCTATGACCTCATCGTGGTGACAATCGGCCAGCTGCTGCCAGCTGCTGCGTAACTGGTATACACAGCGAATGTACTAGATTTCTCCAGTACATTCCAGCACATTTAATTGCCAATCCGCAACAAGCTACTTGGCGTTTTATTTTCCTTTTACAGGTAGAGAGGGGAAACTTACGAAAGGAGATTGGTGGATGTTAGCGGGACCTAGACGCGAGGTAGATCCGTAACACTACTTATTCGTCTGTGGGAACCCGGAAGTTCATGACCTCACCCACTCGACTCGCCCATTGTTCTCTGTCCTGTGCACTCTCCTTCCACGTTTGACCAACCGATCCGATCTCCTCAAAGTTAAACCTAACATTGTCCTCCCATCTCCGTCGCGGCTGTCCTGCCGATCTCTTTCCTGTTGGTCTACCGTCAAGAATTCTACGCATGGTCCTATAGTTGCCCATTCGCTCCACGTGTCCGCCCCATCTTAAACTTCGCGACCTGATTACTCTCACTATTGTAGGTTTGCGGTATAGCTCTTCCAATTCGTGGTTGTGGAGTTTCCTCCATTGTCCTGCCCCCTCGTCATATTTACCTCCAAAGTTATCCCTTAGGACTTTATTCTCGAATACGCGGAATTCTTTTTCTTCCCGTTTTGTGAGACCCCATGTTTCGCATCCGTATAGAGCAATCGGCATGATTATGGTTCTATAGACACGGAGCTATATGTTACGTGATAACAGTTTGGATTTCAGCAGTTTACTGACTGTGTGCCAACTAGCGTTGCCGGAATGCAGTCTTTTGTTAATTTTCTTCGACATTTCATTACTGGCGGTCAGTAGCATTCCCAGAGAGATAAATTCTTTAACGTTTTCAAATAGCTTGCCTTTGACATTTATGTGTGTTTCCTGAAGTCCACATGCTCTTGCCGTAATCATGTATTTTGTTTTGTCTTCATTTATTTCTAAGCCCACCTCTTAAGCATTGGCCTACACTAATTCTATAATGGCATAAAAAAAGGTAAGAGATTCGGCTAATTGGGTTTCAACACCACCATCTAGCACGTGCCAGTCGCGGCATCATTTGGTCCTTCGAGCCGGATCCACGATCGGAACAAAATACAATTGAGGATTACGTCCATCAATCAAAATTGGAGTTCATCAAAAAGGGATCCACGTTCGGAACAAAATACAATTGAGGATTACGTCCATCAAACGTAATTGGAGTTCATCACAAAACGGATTCACGATCCTAGGAAGAAATCGGCGCCACAAACAAACCGGATTCACGATCCAAGGAAGAAGGCTGTTGGCAGATTTGTGTGAAAAGGTAGGTGACAGTTCTTCATAATTTTTTATCAATTATTTTTTTAGTTATTGACCTGTAGGAACCCGAAAGTTCATGACCTCACCGAATCGACTCCGCCATTGTTCCTTGTCCCTTGCGCTCTTCTTTCACGTTCGACCATCCGATCCGATCTCCTCGAGGTCCAACCTAACATTGTCCTCCCATCTCCGTCGCGGCCACCCTGTCTGTTACTTTCCCATTGGCTTTTCGTCAAGAATTCTAAGCACGGTCCTATCGTTGCCCATTCGCGTCACGTGTCCGGCCAATCTTAATCTTCGCGACTTGATTACTCTCACTATTGTAGGTTTTCGGTATAGCCCTTCCAATTCGTGATTGTGGAATTTCCTCCATTGACCTGCCTCTTCGTCATATTTACCTCCAAAGGTACCCCTTAGGACTTTATTCTCGAATACGCGGAATTCTTTTTCTTCCCGTTTTGTGAGATCCCATGTTTCGCATCCGTATAGAGCAATCGGCATCATTATTGTTTTATAGACACGGAGGTTTATGTTATGTGATAGCAGTTTAGATTTCAGCAGTTTTCTGACTACGTGCCAACTAGCGTTGCCGGAATGCAGTCTTTTGTTAATTTCCTTCGACATTTCGTTACTGGCCGTCAGCATTGTTCCCATATATTTAAACTCTCTAACTTTTTCAAATATATTGCCTATGAAATTTATGTGTGTTGCCTGAGGTCCACCTGCTCCCGCCGTAATCATGTATTTTGCTTTGTTTTTATTTATTTCTATGCCCACTTCTTCTGTCGCTTGCATGATGATTTCACAGTTTTTACTTACAGTTTCTAGATTATCGCCCAGAACGGCTATGTCATCCCCATATGCGAGCACTTGTGTGACCCCGTTCAGGGATGACCCGGCCATGTTGTCGTCTTGTACCTTCTGATGACATACTCGAGGACAAGGTTAAAAAGACATGGTGAGAGGCCATCCCCCTATCTTAGTCCGTCCCGGATTTCAAATTGTTTTGAGAGGTGGTTTTCTATTCTGACTCGCCCTTTGTTTTCGTTTATGCAGATTTGAATGAGGGCGGCATATTTTTTTGGGATTCCCAGCTCAACTACAATATGGTAGAGTCCTTGCCTTGCGACTGAGTCGTAGGCTTTTTTGAAGTCAACGAACAGTTGGTGAACCGTCTCTCCGTATTCCCACTTCTTTTCCAGCAGTTGCCCTATTGAGAACATTTGACCGGTTCCTACGGAAACCACATCGGTAGTCTCCCAGTATTTCTTCTGCGTACATGTGATTCTGGCCAGTATGACATTTGTTAGTATCTTGTATGTGGTTGGGAGCAATGATATTCCTCTGTAGTTGAGTTATATAACATTGCAATTTGTTTTTAATTGATAGAAATACAGGTGTAGAGTTGGTTTTGATATATACATTTTCCCTTTTTACGATTGCCCCAAAATATTGTAATGTTGTAAAGATATCATCGCTCCAAGTCTTTGACGTGCACGACTCACAGTATTGTATCATCATCATCGGCACTACAACGGGGAACTGGTCTTGGCTTTATTTAGCAACTCCTGAGGCATGTTAAATTTTCCATAATGATTTGGTACTGTATAGGGTGGCGCAAAATTAATCACCCTATCGGAAGATGTTACAATTTCAATCATATTGACATTTGTGAACTAGACATCATGGTTGACATTTGTAAACTAGAAAAAATTGTAAAGGGCCAAATAAAGATTTCCTTCAATCAAAATCATTTTTTTATATAGTAAAAAGTAATTCAAAAACAAAATTGGATGAATGATTTTGCGCCACCCTGTATATACAATCTCTGGGTCTATGTTCTAAAACTCACCCTTACATCTCATACCACTCTCCCGGCGAGACTATTTTTGGGCCCTTCTCCATGGAGTTGGTTAGTCTTCTACTCAGCATATACGTGGACATGCACAACTATTGGTGAGTCTGTGCAGGGAATATTTATAATACGGTTTTCAATTAATGCACAAAAGGAACTTTGTTATAACCGTAAATATAATGGAACAATACAATACCAACAACGAAGAAGAAGAAAGAGAGAAAAGAAAGAAGTGGTGTCGATGCTCAGTACTTATTACAAAGGTTAGGGAGAAACAAATTAAGATTACGACAATTCAGTCAAAGATTGTATTTGTGAAATAACGGATTAATTTCCCCACTTCACAATTTATCTAAAACAACTAAAAAAGTCAACAATTCCTAATTAATTAAATATTATAAATTGTTACGGGAATGTTTGGAGTTGTCCACTGTTCCCGTGTAGAGAGGAACCCGATAAAACTGGCAGCAAAACGGAAGCACAAGCAAACCAAAACTGAACTCGAGTCAGGATCTTTAATTCTTTACTGTTTAAGTCGGATGCGACTTGGTTTACAATTTATTAACAGGGCACAACAATTCAATTTCTCTACATGAGATTGAGTAAGTTTACTTCATAATTTATGTTGGATCTGCAGCAATGACTCGAAAAACGTGCGCGTGAGAATAGCTGGTAGCAGACTGACTGGTAGGCATAACTGCCAATTCAAAAAGGGAGGCTACGACCTCATCGTGGTGACAATCGGCCAGTTGGTGCCAGCTGCTGCGTAACTGGTATACTCTGCGAATGTACTAGATTTCTCCAGTACATTCCAGCACATTCAATTGCCAATCCGCAACATAAATGTTACGGACTCTTAAAGAAACTAAAAGAAATCGAAGTAATAAATAAACAAGAAAGCTGATTAGAGATTTGCAGGAAAAGAATAAATATTTAATTGAGTTATTAAATTGTATGTTAAGAAACGAGGCTAATAATATGTGTTTTAACTTACTCGTCAGTAATGAATAATAATTTTTACTTAGATTAAAACGGTAATCCTAACTATTTTAAAAAAGAAAACAAATAAAATAACATATAATTTAAAATACCCCTGCTTGGTAGAAACCTTGACGTGGTGTGGGGGCTTAAACTACAATGAATCATTTAGGCTATTGTTACACCTCACTTTACACCCCCTCCCAACACCCATAACATAATTAAGATACCATCATCTTAAAATCATGATTACATCTATTCTGCATATAATGCAATAATTCGCAGTCATTCATCATTCATTCCAATCAAATCATATCGCATACGATAAGTCCATGCCAAAGCATATATCCATCGTGCACTTGACCTTGCATTTCGTTTCGCATTACGAAAAGCAAAACCAGACCTAAACGGTCTCAGTTTACGAATACACATGTTAACAAAAATAATACATGTTATTCGAGCGCCAGCAACATGATCGAGGAAGACCGGCTGCGACACAGTTGAACCTCGGAGAAATGTTGATCGCAGCGAAAATGGCGGACGCAGCGAGAAGTCGCAAACGATTTGCACGTAGGGCAATGCACTGAAATTGCTGCTGCAAATCGAGTTAATATATGAATCGCTTCTGCTGCAATTTTTGCAGCGATTATTGAAAATTGCGAATTAAGAATGACAGGCAATTAACCCCCAATTAGGCTACACGCGCTGGGTGGAAAAATTGCTCCATCTGCAATTGCGGATAATTAAATTGGTATATAAGGTGGCTGCAAGTGAGTAGTAATTCGCACAGTAATTGAAAGCAAGAAGACTGCGGCCAACCGTAAGTAGAGCGGGTCTTCTTGCAATTAAATTACTATAGGGCAGTTTAGTGTAAAAGTAACAAGTGTAACTAACTTTAAGGGATCGACATTCCCGACGAATAAAATATCAAGTTAAGTGAAATAAAAGTGTTTTATTGTCAATCGCACAGGAGCCTGTCGCCAAGGAAAAGCCGCGCTGAATTACCAAGTAAGTTTCCGACTAATACCACATAAGTAGACAACAACAATACGACATTTTGGCCATTAGCCGCCCAATAATCAAATAACAAATGATAACATCTGGGGTTACGCTCAGGTGTTACATTTTGATAAATAATTAATAAATGATAATATCTGGGGTTACGCTCAGATATTTCATTACAATAACTATTAATAATAACCAATAAACAAAACTGCCGTCCGATAACCAAATATTTAAATGTTTATATCGGAGGTCAAACTTCGATATAACATTTTTGGCGCCCGAGCAGGGACTAGGGAAGCCCAAGTTTTGATAACTTGTAAGTGCTTTTAAAAAACCTAGCCAATATAATAACTAACCTCAATTGTACTGGGCAAAAGACACCTTTCCCCGTCACTCGGAGCTGAGTCTGGCTTCGAGGGTACAAATTGATAAAACACAAATTGATAAAACACAATCCAGAGCATTTGATTCGGTAACGACACCCACTGCCAACAAATATACCAGTGGCCAAATCCTACGCCACCGCGGTAACAACAGACTCGATTGACAGCCAAGACGTTCCACGACCATATAGAGCACCCATATTCACAACGGAATGTCCGACGACGAATTTCTTACCGGAGGCCCCACCGGCAATGAATCACCCGACTACACGACCCAACCGATGGGTGAATTCGAGTATATACCGGATTACCCTCTAATCCAATACCGGACAATAGAAGACGCGTTCGAAACAGACCCACTCCTTAACAGGGTAATCGCCCACCAACTCCGCAACCTATTTGCAAGGCCAGTGGACTCCCATGTTAGTGAACCAACGCATGAGGAGGAACAGACCAACACCACCCCCGAAATAGTAGAGGAGGAACCCGCACATCCCACACGGACACCAAAACCGCCAAAACGTACTCGGTTCTTTCCTTATGACAGGAAACACTTGCGATTGTAGAACGCAGCACAAAAAAAATATATAACAATAACAAACAGCTCAAACACAACCAAAAAAAAAAAAAAAAAAAAAAAAAAAAAATTTAATAAAAGACCAGGTCAAAAATCTCAACTGTAGGGCGCGAAGCTTACCTGGCAGCACCAAATAACACAACACCAAAGACAGCAGAAACCCCCAGTGACAACGGCTATTCACCATCATACCAGTAGGAAACAGCAGCACAGCACGACACCAGTAGTAACAGTAGCAGCAAAATAAACCAGAGTAAGCAACCAATTTTTTTTTGAACACGAATTTCTATAATCTTAGTTTGCCAAGCCCTATTAAAAACCAATGCTTAAAAGAAATACACTGTCACTGTCCATATTGTGAATTAGCAATCCTAGGGAATAATTTACATAAACAAATAATTTACGAGATAGCAAATGTTTTAATTTAATAAGTCACCTTAATTTTTAATTATCCCTACGACCATCATCTGCCACCAACACTCGTTACTCGACCATTCCACTGTCTTTCTTCTCCATATCTCTCCATATACTGCGACCACTAATCTTTGGGAAGGATTTCCACTACAATAATACAACAATCGCGTACGAAAGCGTTTTAAAGACTAATAAATCTCCCCTTTTTAATTATCACTAAGACCTAGTCTACTTACTTAACCGCGTCACCCTCTGTCGAAATCATGCCCATCGACTTCGTTAAAATCGCAAAACTTACTTCCCAGCTTGTACCAGTCTTCTCGGGTGGGCACAGTCCCCTGGTTGACAATGAGTTACAAGTATTTTTAGGATGCTGCAGGAAGGTAATCGGATGCCTACCTGCAGAAGAGCACTCCGCGTTTTTAACAATATTCCCCACGCGTCTACGAGGTGAGGCATACGTATTAATTGCCTCAAACCCTCCCCACACCTTCGAGGAAGCCGAAAGACTCCTCAAAAATACCTACTTACCTCGGGAAACATACCAGGAGTTAGTGAATAAGCTGATTACGATCCGACAGCTACCCTTGGAAGCCCTCATCACTTTTACCGCAAGGATAAAGCAGATGCTGATGGTTTGCAAGGAAGCCGCGGACCAAAAATACGGTGTGACAGCAGCCTCCGGTGTGAAGATACAGTTGGAGGACTTCGCCAAAAACGCACTAAAAAGTGGCGTCAACAACTCACACCTCTGCCAATATTTACTGACCCTGGGGGATGGAACGGTAGACGAATTAATTCAAAAAGCTTTAGATATGGAAAAGCTACAACAGGCCGCGTTTCTCACCCAACAATATAGCGTCATACCAGGTTCTACTCAACCCCTTCACGTCTCTAATTCCCTGAATCAATTAAACACACGAGCCGTACCTCTCAACCCAAATACTCCACTTACCTCGGGTCTCCACTATGCAGATTTCCCTCAACAATGCAGAAAAAATGACACTGCAAAACAAAGGCAAAACGAGCCTTGTACAAAACATTTGCGTTTAATTACCAAAATCATATGCAATTACTGCCACAAAAAGGGACATACATATAGTGACTGCCTCACACGGAGAAACACTCCGCCCCATACGCCTTATAGTCACGACATTACAAACTACCAGAAGTCAGAAGACTACACGAATATCATTAATTCAAACATTAATACAAACCATTCAAGAGAACCAAATCAACACAGGGCCACCCCCTTGAATTCTCCTAACAGCACTTACGTTGAAAACTCGCCTAAGGTTTATAGCATAAGAATAGCCTGCGATTTTTGTGGTCGGCAAGGCCATCACGTTTCGGACTGCCGCCAAAAGGCAAAATGGGAATCCCGGAATACAAGAAACACGTCCGGCCCATCAGAATTACAAAATATCCGCAATTTAGAATACCCCCAGCCACCACTGACGATCATACCCACAATTGATACGGGTCTAAGCGACCATGCTCTACTAGGGAACGATTCCTTTTCTGAAAACTATTGTATTAATGGTCCAAATCAGCAACTTAGGTTCCCACGTACTAAACGAAATCCTGAAGAGTTTAGTATTCCACTGAACTCCAAGATCGAATATCCACGCCACAAAAGGGCAGCCGATGTAGGGCAAGTTATAGACCAAGCGGTCGGTCATACCGCCTGTAACACCCCCAAGGATTCTTCCAAAAAAGAATCTGGTTGCGAAACCCCAGTGACGGCGGAAAATTTTCAACAAGCAAACCTAAGTAACCAACAGCTAACCTTCCCTCGCACGGAACGAAACCCAGAAGAATTTAGCATTCCCATGGAATCTAAAACCAAAAGCCCAAATCACAAACGGACAGCCGATGTGAGACAAGTTACAGTCACAGCGGGACCCAAAGAGGTCAGATATACCGCCTGTAACCTCTCCAAGAGTTCTCTTACTCGAGAAACTGGCTGCGAAACCTCAGCGATGGTGGCAAACAATCAACTGGTAGAAGAAGTTCACGTGCCTGTACGATCTCACCGGACCAAAGCTGTTCCAGTGGAACCAAAAGAGGAAACGCTCTGTCTGAACCAGAAATCACGCGATGGAGCCTTCCTACCGGACATTTCACTACCAGTAAGTACAACCAATAAAAGAATCTTGCGCATACGCCAGATTTGCGACTCTACTGACCAACAGGGACGCAACCCAGAGCCCGGTCATCAGTCACAAACTCAAAACAAACTACCCCCAATACTAGGAAATGGGATAGAACATCCAGTAGCAACAAGAAGCTACCACACTGGGTTCCCACACCCACCAATAACCAGCATCCCAACTGTTCAGCTACCGATAGACGTTAGTGTTGAAAGAAACACAACTCTAGTAGTGGACAACGGAGCTGAAAGAAACCCAAATGGCAAGCGAGCCATAAATAAAGGCAACACCTTTACACTAAATTCTAAGAGGAACCCAAAGTCAAGTGGCAAGTGCCCTAGCTCCTCACAAAATAAAAAATTGTGGCAAAAACCCACAAAAATCAAAAATAAACAAACCCAAGATAAAGGCAACACCTTTACATGGAGAAACATAAAAAGGACATATAAGACATGTTCAAAAACAGAAAGCTCATACGCTAACAAAAAATTGTGGAAAAAGCCCACAATAATCAAACTGAAACAAACCCAAGATAAAGGCAACACCTTTACATATAATCAGAGGAATACAAAAAGGACATATCAGACATGTTCGAATCCAATAAACTCACCTCAAAACGAAGGCAACAAATTATTGTTGCAAAAGTCCAACCAAACACCCATGTGGAAAGGCCTGTTTTTCGTTACAGCAGTAACAAGGCCAAACAAGACAGCCATTGACGTTGGCCAAAAATTGATAATAGTTCGAAATGGTAGGTTAAAACCATATTCCAAGATTAGCTAATTTCAATACACACCTATTACCTAGCCCAACACATTTGCTATCTCCAGTAGGTACCACTTTTCAAATTCATGCACAATATGGCCATGTACGGAAATAAAAATAAGATATACAAATTAAACAAGTAACTTACTATTACCACTACCATACGGATGGAAAATAAACCAAATTACTATGTACAAACAAATCCTTTGCTGCCGAAATTAAAAGTAAAGAAATCCATAATACATATATGATTACTATTAAAAGTAAACTAATTAGACCATTAGATAAATAATTTCATGTACTATTAAAATTGCAAATAAGCCAACCACTGTCGTACAAAAGTTTTTCTCTACTGATAAAATTAAATTAAAATTAAATATATATATATACAGATAGTAAATATAATTGATTACAAATTATAAAGAAAATAAAAAATGCGAATATAAATACTTTCATTCATCATTACCACTAATGTTAAAATTAATAAATAAACAGGGTTGAACAAACAATCGCTACAAATAAGTTCTACTATTATAAACGCTATTCAAATTACGAAAATCATTAATCATACTAGAAAAAAAAAAAAAATATATTACTGATACAAATTCCAATACAAACAATTAGTTACATAAAAAATAAGTATAGCACAATATAGTTATACAAACAAAAGGAAACAAAAAAAAAAAAACACAATTGTTAATAATAAACTATAAGAAAACATTTATATATATATACCAAGGAAAATCATCAATTCATTCATTAAAGAAAATTTTAAATTACAAATTGTAAATAATTAATTACTTACATATATATATACAGATTATGAAGAAAAACAAAAATTGTTGATAAGTAATATCTATTACACAAAAATTATACAGATAATGAAGGAAATTGTTAGATAATAAACCCTTTATAAAAGGATTATTACAACCACATCTTGTGATTAAAGTATTAAGTAAAAACACAAAAAAAAAAAAGGAAAACTGCTACTACCTATATGATTTCTGTTAAAAGCAAAACTAATTAGAAAACTATTAATAAATTCATATACTTAAAACAAACCCATCAATATTAGCAGATGCAATAAAACTACTATGTAAGCCCCAATATCCAAAAGAAAAGAAATTATATATATATACATATACATACAGAAAATTAAGAAAAAACATTTGTAATATCTAAGACTAATACAGATAAAATAATGAGTTAACACAAAAAAAAATATATATATATAATTATTGCAATGTTACAGAGAGACAAAACAAATTGTTAACTTACGCCAAAACACAGAAGAAAACTCTATGGGCAAACTACAACATAATGCACTAATACATGTTAGAAACCATAGAAAATACTTATGTAAATACACACCACTCATAGAAGAGAAACTTGAATAGGTAAACACCAAACTCAACTCACAACTGCAACCCACTCTTATACCACAGAAAATCACTCGTACCGATGATTTTCTTTCTTTCAAGGGGGGAGGAGTGTTACACCTCACTTTACACCCCCTCCCAACACCCATAACATAATTAAGATACCATCATCTTAAAATCATGATTACATCTATTCTGCATATAATGCAATAATTCGCAGTCATTCATCATTCATTCCAATCAAATCATATCGCATACGATAAGTCCATGCCAAAGCATATATCCATCGTGCACTTGACCTTGCATTTCGTTTCGCATTACGAAAAGCAAAACCAGACCTAAACGGTCTCAGTTTACGAATACACATGTTAACAAAAATAATACATGTTATTCGAGCGCCAGCAACATGATCGAGGAAGACCGGCTGCGACACAGTTGAACCTCGGAGAAATGTTGATCGCAGCGAAAATGGCGGACGCAGCGAGAAGTCGCAAACGATTTGCACGTAGGGCAATGCACTGAAATTGCTGCTGCAAATCGAGTTAATATATGAATCGCTTCTGCTGCAATTTTTGCAGCGATTATTGAAAATTGCGAATTAAGAATGACAGGCAATTAACCCCCAATTAGGCTACACGCGCTGGGTGGAAAAATTGCTCCATCTGCAATTGCGGATAATTAAATTGGTATATAAGGTGGCTGCAAGTGAGTAGTAATTCGCACAGTAATTGAAAGCAAGAAGACTGCGGCCAACCGTAAGTAGAGCGGGTCTTCTTGCAATTAAATTACTATAGGGCAGTTTAGTGTAAAAGTAACAAGTGTAACTAACTTTAAGGGATCGACATTCCCGACGAATAAAATATCAAGTTAAGTGAAATAAAAGTGTTTTATTGTCAATCGCACAGGAGCCTGTCGCCAAGGAAAAGCCGCGCTGAATTACCAAGTAAGTTTCCGACTAATACCACATAAGTAGACAACAACAATACGACATTTTGGCCATTAGCCGCCCAATAATCAAATAACAAATGATAACATCTGGGGTTACGCTCAGGTGTTACATTTTGATAAATAATTAATAAATGATAATATCTGGGGTTACGCTCAGATATTTCATTACAATAACTATTAATAATAACCAATAAACAAAACTGCCGTCCGATAACCAAATATTTAAATGTTTATATCGGAGGTCAAACTTCGATATAACACTATACTGACGGAAGCATGGGCTTCCAGTAGGGCCACCCATGTCAGACAGGTTTGCGAGGAGTAACACACAAAGATCTACAGCCCCTAATCCAGGGTGTTACGCGTCACCGTGCCCATTAGATGCTTTGCAGCCAGGGGTATACCGGCTGTATTATAACGGCGCCTCTCTGACACCGGGTGGAATCAGAGCAGTAAGCAAACCTTACCATATCAAAGAGGAGATCTGATATGGCGGCCTATCTAAATCCCAAGACTCGTGTGAACAAAAAATGAATAATCAATGTACAAAAAACAGTCTCTCGAAAAATCCTGTAAACGTAGGTCTGATGAGCCAACACTACAATAAGGGAACAAATCATTAAGAAAACACCGACTCGGCAAAAAGAAGACGTAGGGAAAAACGGAAAAAGCGGGATATACGCGTCGGCACGTGGTATGTTCATACGTTATATAAACCAGGGGCGATACAGACGGTCGTAGAAAATGCGAAACAATATAAAATGGACATCGTCGCGCTTCAGGAAGTCCGACTCCCACATCAAGTAATCGAAACCAACGGGTTTACACTGGCGTGTGGAGGTACCGATACACATAACCTCAGGCCTGGCTTCATCATAAGCAAAAAGATTACGCCTCATGTAAAAGATGTGAAATTTATTAATGAATGTCGATGCTAAAAATATGGGGACCATAGTACAATTATGTATTTATAAATTTACACGCCCCAAAAGAATCTACGGACGAAGAAATGAAGGACACGTTCTACGGGACCTTAGGGGTAGTATTCGATGGGACCTCATCATTCGGTGTTAAAATCATCCTCGGGGACCTCACTGAGAAAATTGGAAAGGAAGATATCTTCCAACCAACTATAGGTAAAGAAAGTCTACATGACGTTTCAAATGATAATGGAATTCGAGTTATCACGTTCGCAGCGTCAAAAGATCTGGTAGTGAAGAGCACGATGTTCAAGCACAAGCAAATCCATAAAGCCATATGGATATCACCCGACGGCGTAACACGTAACCAAATAGACCACTTCCTCATAGACAAAAGACACCACTCGAACATCCTTGACGTAAGATCATATAGAGGAGCAGATTGCGACTCCAATAACCTGGGCAATCACAGGAGACAAGCAAAAAGTTCGACATTGATAAACTAAAAGACCTACGCAAATGGGCTGAATATCAAGAGGAACTAACGAAAAGATTTCGCATCCTAGAGAATGGGAGTAGTGAGGGAGAGAAAACCAATAATCTGGACACTAAATGAGTATCGATCGGAGACACAATCAAACAAACAGCCCAAAAGGTATTAGGATTTAAGAAAACAATTAAGTCCAAACCTTGGTCTGACAATTAGTGTAGGGCGAAAATCGAAGAACGTAAACGCCTCAGAGTGATCCACTTACAAAAATATGATGAAGTCAACGCAGAAAGATTCGCGACAATTCAGAAAGAGACAACGAGACTTTTCAAACGCAAAAAACGTGAATGGGAGGAGACTCGGATCGAAATAATCCTACAAAATGCCAGAGCAAAGAACATCGGAAGTATGTATGGCGCCACAAACTCAATTAGAAATGGCTCCCGGGGGAGAGCCAAAATAATTCGAGACGCAAACGGCTGTCTGGCCACAGAAACAAACAATATCGTGACAAGGTGGATGCATTACTTTGAAAACCTGCTCAATGTGCGCACCCATCAACCACAAATAAACGCACCAGACGTACATACAGCCGAACCTCAGATCCCAGAGCCCTCTTTCGACGAAGTTATAGACGCAATAAACCGATTGAAAAACAACAAGGCTTCCGGAGCCGACTGCATACCGGCAGAGCTTGTGAGGCACGCAGGAGAGGTACTCGCTCGAAAGATCCACCAACTCGTCAAAACAATATGGGATAAAGAAGTCACCCCGGAAGAATGCAAAACCTCAATAGTCGTCCCCATTGTCAAAAAAGGTGACAGATATGACTGCGAAAACTACAGAGGAATATCATTGCTCCCAACCGCATACAAAATATTGTGACGCATATGACAATCAGTACTGGAATCTTCGAGAAAGTCCGAAACAAAGTCCTAGATTATTATAGGAAGTACTGGAAAACTGGAATAGAACATTCAAGACTATGGAACGGACGGAAACGATACACCAAATCAGAATGAGGAAAAACGGTATAAATACGTCGCACGCAGAGCGGAAGGATAAGTCTCAAGTTAGAAGTAAGAAGGAAAATACGCGATAAGTACGGAAGCGATAAGTCAAGAAATCGTTGTATACGGTAAAAGTGACGGTTGTGATTAACGGACTAATAAAATGTTATATTGGGGCTCCTCGATAGTATAGTGGTTAGTATACCCGCCTGTCACCTGGGAGACCGGGGTTCGTTTCCCCGTCGGGGAGCCCCTGGCGCAAGACTAATGACCTTGCCCAGAAAAAATAAATCATTATGGAAAATTTAACAAGCCTCAGGACTTGCTAAATAAGGCCAAGACCGGTTCCCGGTTGTAGTGCCGATGATGATGATGAAAATGTTATATTAATTCAAAAATCAATTTAACGGCTCTTATTTATTCAAAAATAATTAATCCAGCGAACCCTAAGCTCGCTACAATATTAAGAAATGTCAGTCTGGCGAGAATCACACCGTACGCAGATGAAATATTGGGAGACTACCAATGCGGATTCCGTAGGAACTGGTCAACGAGCGCCCAAATGTTCACAATAAGGCAACTGCTGCTGTTTTGGGCGATAATCTAGAAACTGTAGATAAAAACAGTGAAATCATCATGCAATCGGCAGAAGAGGTGGGCCTAGAAATAAATGAAGACAAAACGAAATACATGATTATGGCGAGAGCAGATGGACCTCAGGGAGCACACATAAACTTCGGAGGCAAGATATTCGAAAAAGTTAGAGAGTTTAAATATCTGGGAACAATACTGACGGCCAGTAACGAAATGTCGAAGGAAATTAACAAAAGACTGCATTCCGGCAACGCTAGTTGGCACGCAGTCAGTAAACTGCTGAAATCTAAACTGCTATCACGTTACTTAAAGCTCCGTGTCTATAAAACAATAATGATGCCGATTGCTCTATACGGATGCGAAACATGGGGTCTCACAAAACGGGAAGAAAACAAATTCCGCGTATTCGAGAATAAAGTTTTAAGGGGTATCCTTGGAGGTAAATATGACGAGGAGGCAGGTCAATGGAGGAAACTCCACAACCACGAATTGGAAAAGCTATACCGCAAACCTACAATAGTGAGAGTAATCAAGTCGCGAAAATTAAGATTGGCCGGACGAATTCTTGACGGTAAGCCAATGGGAAAGAAACAGACAGGGTGGCCGCGACGGAGATGGGCCGACAATGTTAGATTTGACCTTGAGGTGATCGGATCGGATGGTCGAACGTGGAAGGAGAGCCCAAGGGACAAGGAACAATGGCGGAGTCGAGTCGGTGAGGTCATGAAATTTCGGGTTCCTACAGGTCAATAAATAAAAAAATAATTGATAAGAAATTATGAAGAACTGCCACCTACCTTTTCACACAAATCTGCCAACAGCCTTTGTGGGGCTTTTCAGGGCCCGAAGAGCCACGCATCGCTCGAACCCCACCATTATCAGCAAATACAGCTTACCTGAAAGTTGAATTTTCGGCAAGATTACTCAATCTTGCCATGGCATTAACTGCCAACCAATTTGCTGAAATCAATTCGGTTATCCTCACGGATAACCGACATGAATACCCCATAGGCAGCTTACCTTTTTAAGGGCTGTTCCAAGCCCTCTTCGAGCGGTCATACCTGGAAACATAATTCATGACAAGATTATCATCTTGCCATGACATCAATCCAGCATCAACCGAGCTTCCCCGACCGAACAATCGATGGCACATATCCACCAGCACACGCTAACCTTTCCGTGCGTTATCTTTGTACCCATCCACTGTCCAAGAAGTCATTTCGGGCTGCTTGCTGGCTTGCACATCTGCAAGCCAGATTTTCAACGGCATGTCCTATGATCTATCTTTCCAAAAGAAGAGAAGATCAAATTAAACATTGGCCTTTCAGGCGCGCATATTTGTTTGCTTATCAGCATGACCGATTTTATGATCCGTTGCCCTATCTAGGAACGATCACCAGCATCGGTGATGACCGGGAATATTTACCTAAGCAACGAGTAGCCACGATTCTCACGCTGGCTATCGAAGCTGCTTTCGTTTACACAAAGTAAACACCCAAGCAAATACTTTCGCGTGACGGTACCACCAACGGCATTAACATACTCTAAAACAATATGCACCCATGCATCGAATTGAACATGACCGAAATATGTTTACTTTAAGCAAACTAGCAACGGTCATATTCCCATGTTTAGTTCGCTAACCCAAACGGATGCACATATTAGAGTTTGCCTGTGGGATTGTTTACACATTGTCCCAAACCAATTCCTGCCTTCGGCAAGAGTTTTATTGACTCACGTCAATCAAGGAATCTATCCCTTGCGGATGGCGGCAGTATATCTTGCCCATACATGGAGCAGCAGATTTCACCTGCGACATGCGTTTTTCCTGTTTTTCTTTCTTCCCTTTCTTCTTTCCTTCACCATTGGCTACCCTTGGGCGGGGAATCCGCTATACCGCAAACCTACAAGAGAGTAATCAGGTTGCAAAGATTAAGATGGGCCGGACACGTGGCGCGAATGGGCAAGGATAGTACCGTGCGTAGAATTCCTGACGGTAGACTAACGGGAAAAAGACCGACAGGACGGCCGCGACGGAGATGGGAGGACAATGTTAGGTTCGACCTTGAGGAGATCGGATCGGATGGACAAATGTGGAAGGAGACTGCACAGGACAGGAAACGATGGGGAGTCGAGTCGGTGAGGCCATGAACGTCCGGGCTCTTACAGGCTAATAAATAGTAGTAATAGTAATAGTAGTAATAATGTGAAATCCGTGCATCTCGTAAAAAGTTATACATTTATAAAGTTTTTTAGTTTTATATAACTAAAAAGAAACTGTATATCAAAAAACAAAGAAAATAATATATAATTCAAATCAGTTACTGACAAAGAATATATTCTCATAAATCGAATTGATTAGAAAGCTTAAAAACCGATCTTAATTATCTTATCACGTAAATTTATATTTAAAAGCAAAGAAAATAATACTTGATTCAAAAAAGATACTGACAAAGAATATATTCGCATAAATCGAATTGTTTATAAAGCTAAAAAACGGATCATAATTAATTATCAAGTAAATTTTCATTTAAAAAATAAGTAAACCCATTGAAATTGAATGATTTTAAGAATGTAAACGAGGACTTAATCAATTACAATAGCCGCTAGTAATACACGCCTGAAAGGTGAGTCGAAATGTCAGTATAAAGAGATGGCACTATGCCTAATCGAAATGGTCATCACTTTCGTATCCTCAGTTTAAAAATTTAATTCGCTTTGGACGCAAAGTTGTGTAAAAGAACAGTCGGGGCTGTTTGTATTAAAATTGCATTATTTATTGTGTTTAACATATAGCGAAGAGTAAAAGTGTTTATAAAAAGTTAGTAGAATTCTATTTAAAATAGATCTGTATAAAATCTATATAGAAATACAGTGTAAAATGCTAATTTTAGCCACGTCATGTTCGAATAGAAGTGTAGTAGACAAGACGCCTTTTGGCAGATCACCGCTACCCTTTTCTCCACCGCGCGCGTAAATTAAAATCATCGGCAAATTCATTTCACACAAAGCAACGACAATTAGACCGAAAGAGACAACTGTTCAAACGGCAATAGTATTGTATATGGCCGCAGAAAGAGACCAGTCTTCCGTTAATACTTTCAAGAGCGCTGTGTGACTTCTCCACTTATATATTTCAATTTCATTATTTTTTTATATTAAGTAAGGAACAATATCTTTGTTCACGCTGTAATAATATATTTAATGAATCATTGCATTTACGGTCGCTTATTCCAATTCTCATAAATCTAGTCAAATATTTTGCCAAAACAATCAACGATATTAAACGTAAGAAAGCCATGTATTCTTCGATGCTTGGTGGAGTACCTTTCATATATTTAGACTCTTCCCTAACATTTTTTTACTTCTTCGCCGTCCGATCAACCAAACGAACCTTGAAATTGCATGTTTATTGTTATTCAATTAATGTTATTTAATTTGTTCTTAAGTTAATTAACAATTGTATACCGATTTTCAGATTTTGATTTCGTTTTTAACTTTATATTTTGTATAGCTTCTTTATTTCGATAAAAGCTTATAGAATTTCTTTTTCTTTTTATTTTTTTTTCTTGCAGTGAACCCGTTTTGAATAAGGTTTTTGTGATCTATCGTCACCATTGCTACAAAAAAAGCCATACTCAGGCAACGGAATTTTATAGATAGCTTAATTAATTTAGAATATTTAATGATTAAACGTTCCGTCGTAATTGTTGAAGCATAGATATTAACAATTATTTATGACTTAAGACGAACGATATATATTGAATACAAAGCAGTGCAGAAATAACAAGGCACTACTCGCATTAAGGGCTTTCTGAAGGGTGGAATACTGCATCACTCTTACAAAATGGATGAATCACATCCGAAAACTCTTTATGTTGGTAATTTGGATATGAGCGTGTCGGAGGAACTTTTGATAGCACTCTTTGGTCAAATGGGCCCGGTGAAAAGTTGTAAGATAATTCGAGAACCCGGCAATGATCCCTACGCATTTATTGAATACACGTCTTATCAATCGGCTGCAACGGCTCTCACTGCGATGAATAATCGGCAATTTCTTGATAAACAAATCAAGGTAAGTAAACTATTAGTACTTAGATGTGAATATTATTAACATTAATCCTCCTAAGTTGTTCGTGTTTCTTTGCGTATTCCGATATCAAGTGTTTTGTTGAATAATACTATATAATTCTATTGTAACATAATATAACATTTATTTTTGCAAATGTGATAATTTGCATAACCATGATCCTTTTTTTCTTTTCTTGTTTCTTTGGCTTAATGAATTATTAGTGTGTTGAGTTTAAGTATGTCTAGGGATTTTCCATAAATAACTTTATCTGCATTGAAATTGCAATGGCTCCATCTCGGCCTTCAAAGATGCTTAAGGTTATTGTTAACACATGCATTTTCCATCCGTCGGGTGTAGCAATTGCGGATCACACCGCAGTACTTTACCTGCATAGGTTTTATTGCTATTGTCTTCGCTAGGAACCGGTGTTTCAGCCCCATTAAAAAGCTATTAAAAAATATTTAAGAAGAATATAAATACCTAGTTTTGGATATTTATTTTCTGCAAATGTGCTGTACTGAATTTTATAATTGCTAGCTGAATATTATGATACAGTAATCTCAAGCGACTTCTGTGTCTAGGCGATTGCAATTACCTGTCTATAAATTTCCGCAACAGAAATAAATAATAGAAAAAAATCACTTACATTTCGAAAACAAAGGAAACATAAAAATTGCATTTAGAAAATTGTTCGGGTGTTGTAAAATCAACAGAAGCTATTAGCATTCGCAATAGACGCCATCGAAGTTGGCAATGATGTGCATTTAGGGTATTGCGAATATACCTTTTGTTTGGGACGTTTAGTGTCCTCATATATACTATATTGGATTTAGGACTCTAATTACTATATGAATTGCGTACAACAAACACAAGTAATTTCGTTGTCTAGACAGCAAGTGTCCTAGTTCTAGAAATTCATTATCTTCAAATGTACTGTACTGAATTGCTTAGGCCAACATTACTAGCTAAATCTTGTGGTGCAATATCCTCAAATGATTTATTTTATATGCCTAGACTATTCTACTGACTGCATTTAGAGGATTGCGAATATACCTAGTTTTTGGGCATTTGGTGTCATCTTACACTATATAAGTACTGTACTGAATTTAGGACTATGATTACTATATTAGTTAGGTATAACAATCTCGAGGAATTTCATTATCTACACAATTGTAGTCCTAGTTCTGGAAAGTCATTATATTCAAATGTGTACTCTACTCAATTGCTTAGGACTATAATTACTAGGTAAATCATATGATACTACATTCACAAGTGATTTATATTATACACCTAGCCAGTTCCAGGCCTAATTTTAGATATTTATTGACTTGTAGTGTACTGAAGTTTCTAGAACTAAAATTTCTAGGGGAATTTTATGGTACTGTAATCTGAAGTGACTTCTACCAGGTGTACCAGGTGTGTATGAAGTGAGTTTTTTTTTTTAAAGTAAAAAACATTTTATTTAAAAAGTAAAAAACACTTTATTCGAAGTATTGGCCATTGATTTCTACACATTTCGACCACCTTTCTGGCAATTTGTGGATACCACACCAATAAAACCGGTCGTCTTGTGAGGCAAACTATTCGGAGACCCAATTTTCGACTTCTTCGTAGGAATTGAAATGCTGCTCAGCCAATGTGTGTCCCATCGATGAAAACAAATGGTAGTCGGAAGGAGCCAAGTCTGGTGAATACGGCGAGTGGGGCAACACTTCCCAGCCGAGAGCTTTTATTGTTTTTTTGACGGGTTTTGCTGTATAACTCGGAGCATTATCATGCAACAAAATTACCTTTCCGTGCCTTGTGGCCCATTCTGGTCGTTTTTCCACCAATACATGGTTAAAATTGATCATTTGTTGTCGGTAGCGTTGCGCATCAACAGTTTCGCCAGGTTTTAGAAGTTCATGATACACCACCCACTTCTGGTCCCACCAAACACAGAGCATTGTCTTTTTTCCGAACCGATTAAGCTTTGCAGTCGGTGGTGACGCTTCGCCTAGATGTACCCATGATTTTTTGCGTTTAGGATTTTTAAAATAAGTCAATTTTTCATCACCAGTCACAATTCTGTGACTTCCTTTCATGTCGTAGAAGCAACATTTCACATGTGGTGTTTCGCTTTTCCATCTGCCTGTCATTCAATTCATGTGGCACCCAGTTTCCACACTTTTGGACCTTTCCCATAGCTTTTAAACGGTCAGAAATTGTTTGTTGTGCAACATTTAACATTTGTGCCATTTGTATTTGACTTAAAGTGTCCTCTTGATCCAATATTGCTTGCAATTCGGCGTCTTCAAACTTTTTTGGTGGTCTTCCACGTTCTTCATTTCGCACATCAAAATCATTATCTTCGAACCGTTTAAACCATCTTTTGCATGTTGCTTCCGATAGAGCATGATGACCATAAGCCTCGACAAGCATTCGATGCAACTCTGCAGCACTTCTCTTCAAATGAAAACAAAGAATTAATGCTTTCGGCAAATCATCATTTTCTGGTACAAAATTCGACATTTTTAACAGGATTAAAAAAAAGATGTTTGTACAATGACTTGACGCATACTAAATATGTTTGACAGATGTCATAGCAACCAAATAAAAAAAATATATGGGCTCGTTCACAACAAACGTTCCCTATCGATACATTTGTATCTTGACGCTCACTTCACACCGGTACACCTGGTATGTCTAGCTGTGTTTGAAAATGTATTGTCTTCAAATGCGTACTACACCGAATTTCGTAATTACTATAAGAACTTGCAAAACTCTCATATATCTAGCCAATTCTAGTCGTAGTTTTTGGAAATGTTTGCCTTCAAACGTACTCTAGTGAATTTTTTTAGACAATAATTACTCGGCAAATCTTATGGTATACCAATTTAAATGTCTAACCCGCGCTAGTTTTGGGCGTTTATTCTCTGCTTGTGTACTATACGGAATTTAAGCAATATGTCAATACTTATTAACAAGGAATTTTAAATTACATATAAGGTTAATAAATAATAAGCTAACCGTATTGTTCATCTGTCCCTAACTTTTTGTACATCCTGTCAGAATAGTATCGGGAATTGATCATCTAAAAATCCCGTTTAAAAGAATGGTCAACATTATTTTTGTCGCAAAGTTGGCACGACTGTCTGACTCTATCCGGACATGAAGTTTGAGCGCAATCTGTCATTTGGTCTTATGGTCTTGTGAGCTATTGCGTTATCATGGTGTAAAATCCATGAGTCTTCTTTCCACAAACGACCTTTTTCGGCGAATTTGCTCTCCCAAACGCCGCATAATGCCCGGATAACATACTGTAGCAAGCTTAGGGTTCCCTGGATTAATTATTTCTAATAGATAAGAGCCGGTAAATCGATTTTGAATTAATGTAACACTTTATTAGTCCGTTAATAACAACCGTTACTTTTACCGTACACTTAACGACTTCTTGACTCATCGCTTCCTTACTTATCGCGTCTTTGACTCTGCTTACTTATTACTTCCTCTACTCGATCTGCGTGCGACGTATTTATACCGTTCCATCGAGCTATTTGTCCTTCCGGATTCTTAAAAATTAACAACCATTTCAGGGCGGTTGATCCGTCCGAATGTGGAATTGACGTCCGTAGAGGTACTTATGGAAATTCTTAACGGCTTCTACGACAGCCAGCAGTTCATTTCTTGTTGCGCAGTAGTTACTCTCTGGCTTAGATAGAACTCGATTATAATATGCGACAACTCTCTCTTTACCATCGACTTCCTGTGACAACGCTGCTCCGATTCCTGTGTTACTTCCATCAGTATCCAATATAAACGGGCGATGCGATCTTGGGAATGCCAATGTTGGAGTCTTACATAACTCGGCCTCCAATGTGTTGAATGCTGCCTCACACTTTTCTGTCCAATTGAATTTCTTGTCTTTACCCGTTAGTTCGTGTAGGGTTTTAGTCACATTGACGAAACCTTTAACAAACCGTCGGTAATACGTGGTTAATCCCATAAAGCTTTTTAACTGTTGCTTATATTGTGGAGTAGGCCACTCTTGGACAGCTGCTATCTTCTCAGGATCCGTTTGAACTCCTGCAGATGAAACGATGTGTCCCAGGAATTTTACTCTCCTTTGGAAGAGTTCGCATTTCTTCGAATTGAGCTTTAAGCTGGCCTGTCTTAGTCGTTCGAAGACGGTGCGTAGATTATTGATGTGTTCTGGTAAATTCCTTCCAACAACGATGATATCGTCCAAGTACACAAGACACGTCTTCCATGTAAGTCCGGTAGAACACTTTCCATTAATCGTTCAAACGTTGCTGGAGCATTACACAATCCAAAAGGCATTACGTTGAATTGATAAAACCCGTTTCCGGCAGTAAACGCTGTCTTCTCCTTGTCCTCCTCCTACACTTCCACTTGCCAGTAACCGCGTTTTAGGTCCAATGTTGAAAACCACTGAGCTCCAGAAAGGGTATCTAGTGTGTCGTCGATTCGAGGAAGTGGGTAACTGTCTTTCTTCGTAACGTCGTTTAACCGGCGGTAGTCGACACAAAATGTAGTTGTCCCATCCTTCTTCTTGACGAGCACTACCGGCGAAGCCCATGGGCTCGATGATTTCTCGATGACTCCTTGCTCTTCCATCTCTCGGATCATGTTGCCGACTTCTGATTGTTTGGCCAACGGTAGTCGACGAGGTGGCTGCCTTATAGGTCTTGACTCACCCGTGTCAATGCGATGTTTAACTATACCGGTGCGTCCGAATTTGTCATTTCCTGTCAAGAAAAATCGTTCAGGAGTGATTTAACGCTTGCCTTTTCTCTGTCTGTTAATCCGATTTTCTGGGACATCAACTTATTAACCATAGAGGATGCACCAGCGGGCTGTTGAATTGAATGGTCGTCTCCTTGTCTGAATTGAGCTTATCATTGATACGGGTGCACATTCTGCGATTACCTCTCCTTTTCTTTTTGTGACCCGCTCCTCGGACGCATTTAGTACTCTGATAGGTACGATGTGCTTCTTCGCGTCGATAAGGGCTTTCCCAACAAGGATTTCCCCTTGCGCTGATTTTGTACAGCTTCGGTGATGTAAAATCGATTGTCACCGGGATCACTCTCGAGACTGGTCCCAATTACCGAGTCTGAACGAGCTTGGATCTCATCCTCCTCACGCACATAACATTTCAATCTTCGCAATTGTTCGTCCTGCAATGTAATAGCAACCTCCAAGTTACCAGTTCGCAGTGTTCTTTGCCCGATATCTAGAATAGCTTGGTGCTCCTTCATGAAATCCATTCCAAGAATGCATTCGTCCGTAATATCGGCGACCAAAAATTTGTGGGAGATGGAAATATTGCCCAGCGCTATTATGCTCTCCACTTCTCCGTAGACTGTAGAACATTCTCCTGTGGCAGTCTTCAAAGCGTATCTTCTATTTTTATTAAGGGTTATTTTGCCGACGACATCCGGCCGAATTATGGATCTCGTTGCTCCAGTGTCGATTGTCACTGTTGTTGTCCTTGCATTAACAATCGTAGTTATAACCAAACTTTGGTTATCCCGTTGGAGTTGTGATACAGTTACGATGCTGGGGCTGCGCATTCCTCCAGGCGGCTTTCGCCCCGTAAAGTCTTTCGACTACGTCCCGCACAGGGCATTACTAAGTGAGGTTCGTTTATACAGGCTTTCCCAATAACTTTGCAAGTTAATGAAGAGTTTCTTCGAAAATCTGGATGGAAAATGGATACTTCCTTTCCTTATCCACTTCTCCTTCCGCTCGCACTGTGCTTTGACATTTAAGAGTATTCCAAAATCCTCTTGTGCGCGCATGAGTGTAAAAAGAGGGTGCCTCAAGCTTTTACTTTGGCTTCAACCCTATTTCTGTTTCATAATGATTTATTAGTATCAACAATTAACAAAATATTCGGTTTTGCGAACGGTACTGCACTTTCATTTTCGAATGTCTGGCCGATTTACCAGTCAACGTCGCGCCAGCTGAGATATAGCCAGATCGACTTCCTGACACGATATCTGAATAAAATGCATTGGAGAAAACCAATCTTGCCGACTTCAATGCAACGAAGATGCAATATACAACGTTTACAAGGAAAACCGGATGGCCGATTCCACAGCTTATGATGAACGACCAGATCATAAAATTTAAGGAAAGCACGCATTTGTTCGGCTTCGGGGTCAGTATGAATGTATATTGGCATGAACATATGTTGAATATCGCCAAGTATCCTTCCAGAAAATGGAATTATCTTCTTAGCTTAAAAATATTTTCCTGCGACCTAAGTTCTTCTCCTCTACCAATCACCAATCCCAATTTAGGCCTCCACTCGAATATTTGTCACCTGTTTGGAATTTGGCTCAACTACTCGATAGCATATCGAAACGAGCAATCCGTTAATCGAAAACGCAGCTTCGACTTCGAGACAACAGTCACTATCACATCGAAAACGTATGGCGGACTTTTATGTTTTACAGATATCATCACGTGATTGTTCTTAGGAGATTCGTGGTATTATTGCGGTGGATGCGGTTTACAATCTGTTAAAAATGTACCGAGAATCGATCTTTTAAACGGCCCTCTTAAAGGGATTGTCAAAATTGTTTTCGCCGCTAAATTGATATAACTGTCCTCTACCCGAACATGAATTTCGAGCGCGATCTGTCATTTAGTGTGTTTACGGTGCGCATGTTCCGGAATTGGCTTCAGTTCCCACCGCGAGTTCTCTTCGATTAATTTGGATTTTAGTAGACGGCGTTGATCTACTAATTCCAGAATATCTCTGTGGGGGTTCTCTATACCACACGGAGAACCAACCCACAATCCCAACAAATTTTGACCGCTAATAGCGCGTCACCATAACCCTAATCCGTAATCCATGCGCAAACATGCAAAGATCACATCCCAATATACAACAGCATCCGTCCCCAAATCTGCAATTGCATACATCCCCAAACTTACCAAGAATCCATTTCCCAAGCTGTAATAAATGCATATTCAAATTTACAACGGAATGTTAATCATCTCCCCCAACTACAGCAAACCACATATAATTTTTCCCAAAAACCACTTCGGTTAACTTTCTATTTAAATTACATTTCTTGCTTGTAACCAAGCGAATCTAATTTCGCCCGAAAATCACTCCGGCTCACTTCTGGCTTAAACTATTTCCCTCCCTTGTAACCAAGCAACATTTAGTGCCCCCGAAAATCATTTCGGCTCCCATCCTACCCAATACCAATTCTCCTTACTGACAAGTCACCAGCACGATGCGTTGCATTTCCGCGAAACGACCAAGACCCACATTCCTTTGTCTAACCGACAACTCATGCCCATACTTGGTCGTATTTCCAAACCAATTTCCCCGTATACATAGCGACAGAGAAATTTAACTCAGCCTGTACGACAGCGATTCTCCGGAACCCAATCACCTATGCAAGCATAGCAACCCTTTTCAAAGTTCCTAGTAAGTGGCAGTGGGTTTTTTGGCTATGACTCCACTGCCACCACCCGACGAACTTTTTCTCGCTTGTAATGAGTCAGTCCAGATCCATCCGCCGAACGGTGCACATCAGCGAGTTTTCATCCCCCGTCGGATGCAGCGCTTCACCAGATCAAATAAAGTCTATGCGAGTGCTAACGATCCTCCTTCCTAGTAGATCAATTAATCCTCCATTAATCCCCTGATTAACGTGTATCAAGAATATTAACAATCAATAACGTATCTCATTCGGGCCGTTGGTTTTCCCGATTTTTCGAGAAATTTTCGCTGCTTGCGTTATGCTATTTTGTTAATTACTTGTAATTGAGAAGCTGTTAATTCCAACTCGAGAAAATGTATGTGAACAGACTTAGAACATTTGAAAGGCTACAGTAACAGGATAATTATCACCGCATTAAAAAAAAAAACGATTTACGTCCAATCAACTCACAGTGTGTTTTATTTTTCTTGGTGAATGGCTGCATAAAGCAGTAGGAAGACTGAGACCATCTGTAAAGATTATCTAGTGTGTCGGAAAAGGAGTCCTACCAATCGTGACGAACAATTTTCGGCGGAACTTTCGATCGTTGGGGAATAGGATTTAACCAGCGTACACCCTACTAAACCCCCATAGCTCCTTTCCTTATCCACTTCCTCTCCTTCCGTTCGCGCCGTGCTCTGATATTTAAGGGCACTCCATTTAACGACTGTCATCTAGCGACTGAAAACAGGTGCCTCAAAGTGGTAATTTGAGTTTTGGAAAGAGAAAAACTCAGCCGGAGCCATTGAGGCTGATACGGTGCTTCTTCGATGATTGTTGAGTTTTTGGCGAGAAATTCGTTCATACTAACAGTCTTGTTTAGTTTCTAGTTTAGTGAGAGCAGAACCCTCGTTTATTACACTTAGTACAAGCGTTTGAGAAAAAAAAAAGAAAAAGAAATTAAAAGTAAAGAAAAAAAACTTACGAACTAACTTAAGAAATAGGATTACAAAAAATTACATTCGAATAAGTAAGAAGATAAAAAGGTGGGAAGGTGGCTGTGCACGTGATGGGTTGGCGAAGACCGGGTAGTAGGATAAAGGGGCGGGGTGATAGGAATATATACGGGTAGTAAAAGTGTAGATAGGGGGTAGGGGAAGGTCACGGGGGGAAAGACAGAAGACGACGTTTGAGAGCAATAGAAGTGAGGTAGAAATCGAAGGAGGTGGGGTAAGAGTTTGCCTGCTTAAGCATACGTGAAATTGGTTCATTACAACCGTAGGAAGTGTGGTGGGAGGGCAGATAGAAGAGACGAGGGTTTCGTAGGTTGCGGGGGTTGGTGTTGAGTGCGATGGCGGAAAGCAAGCTAGGGCAGTTGATTGTGCCGGAGAGGAGACGGTGGATAAAGAGGATATCGGCAAGAGTTCTGCGTTCCTCAAGTGTACTGAGGTTGATCAAATGGAGCCGGCTTGTGTATGGGGGAAGAATCCGAGGATTCTCCCAGTTCAGTCCACGGAGGGCAAAGCGCAGAAACCGACGTTGCACGCTCTCGATTCTGCGGATATGGGACGAGCAATGTGGAGACCAGACCTGACTGGCGTATTCAAGAAGGGGGCGGACGAAGGCAATGTAGAGGGAACGGGAAACGTAAGGATTAGAGAATTCCTTAGACCAGCGTTTCACAAACCCTAGGGCGGAGATGGCCTTAAGAATGATATCGTCGATATGTGGGATGAAGCTGAGCTCCCTGTCAAATAAGATTCCGAGGTCACGTATTGAGGATACGTATGAGATCTGCTGGTTAAGCAGGAAGTAAGGGCGAGGAGGTGGGGGTGGACGTTTGTGGGAGAAGGTAATGGAGTGACATTTGGCAACATTGAGATCAAGGCAGTTATTACGGCACCAGGTTGAGAAGCTGTCGAGGTCCTGTTGGAGGAGTGAGGAGTCGAGGGGAGAGATGATTGTTTTGTAGAGTTTGGTGTCGTCCGCATAGAGGGATATGGATGAGTGTTTAATAACAGAGTCGACATCATTGATGGTTAGGATAAAAAGGAGGGGGCCTAGATGACTTCCTTGCGGAACCCCAGAGGTGGGAAAAAAAGGATCGGAAAGGGAGGATCTGAATTTGACACGGTAGGATCGGTCTTTCAGATAAGAAGATAACCATTTGATCAATAGGGGTTCGAAGCCTAGGGAGGACAGCTTGAAAAGGATGAGATTATAGGAGATTTTGTCAAATGCCTTGCTGAAATCGGTGGTGATAACATCAACTTCGTTGCCATTCTCTAAGGCACGGAGAGTATGGGATGAGAACTCAATCAGATTGGTTGTGGTCGACCTACCCGAAAGGAAACCGTGCTGGTTGGGTGAGATGATGGATTTACAACTAAAAGATAACGCATTGTACAGAAGCCCTTCGAACAGTTTGGGGATATGAGATAGTTTGGCGATGGGTCGGTAGTTGTTGATATCATTTTTAGGTCCCTTTTTATGTATGGGGGTGACATAGGAGGATTTCCATATACTAGGGAAGGTCCCTTGAGATAGAGATAGGTTGAAAATCTTTGATATCGGGAGAGAAAGAGAAGTGGAACAGTTCTTTAAGAATACAGACGGAAGTCCATCAGGTCCTGGGCTGAACTCGTCTTTGAGTAAGTTTAGTTTCTCCTCAACTACGTGACGGTGAATAAGTTGAGGAGAGAAAGGACCAAGGGAGAATTCGGGCAAGTCATTGAAATACGACGGATTGGGTTCGAAGGAGATCTCCGTGAAGGATTTATTGAAAAACGACGCGAACAGGTTGGCAATAGTTAGGTTGTCGTTTGACGTAGTCGTGCCATAAGAGAGGGAGTTTGGATAGGCGTCGGATTTACGTTTATAATTTATAAAGTGGAAAAAGGATTTGGGATCGCTAATCAAATTGGATTGTGTTTTAATAAGGTATTTGGAATAGAGGGAGTTGTAGAGTTCGGAAAATTTATAAAAGGCCCCGAGATAGTTGGAGTAGTTTTCAATGGATCGCGTTTTGAGGAAAATGTTCCATAAGTTATTCCTTTTGTTCCGAAGATTGCGGAGATTGCGGTTGTACCATGGCGGCGAAGAAACCGATGACCTGCGGCGAGAATAGGGGACATATAAGGCGACGGCATAGTAAATCTCCTTATAGAGAGTGGCCGTGGCTTCTTCTACACCCAAATGATCAAAGCGAAACGCTGTTTTGCTAAGATGTCCATTTAGGAGGCGGAAATTAGCCTTATGGAAATTGTAAGAAAAGCAGTCAGGGGGTAGAGGGGGCTGGGTTTCATGGTCGAGATATAAGGATAAGAGCAGTGGGGGGTGATAATTATCGATGGTAGAGAGGGCGTGTGGGCTAGGGGCAACTGAGGACATGAGTGGGTCGGTTGTGAACACGAGGTCCAGCTGTCTCGCCATATGATTTGGGACATTGCTAATTTGATGGAGGCCTGAGTCGGAGAGCCCGTTAATAAAAATACGTTCATTAGAACTAGTGGGGTTAGAGACGTAAAAGGCTAGTTCGTCAGCTGATGTCCATTGAAGGTGGGGCAGGTTAAAGTCGCCAAGAACGACGATATCGTCTAATGCGGTGCTTAACACTGTAAGGTTATCTACCGCTTCTATTGCGAGTTCGTATGACGCGGTGGGTCGAGAGGGAGGAATATAAAAACAGATAATAAATAGAGACTTAGGGCGCTTGTCAATTTTAATAGCGACGTAGTCGAGATCCGGAGAAGAAGAGATGGCAATTAGAGATGAAGTGAGTCTGTTATGAGTGGCGAGCAGCACTCCACGGCATGGGGAGTAGGGACCTTCTCGATGAGCGTCGTCATCGCGAAAAACGTTGAAGGAAGGAGGGAATAGTTCAAGACTACTGATACTAGGGATAAGGAGATGGGCGGGGGCGAGGACTAGGTGCGGGAAGGAGTGGGGCAAGAGGCGGCCTGGTGTTAGGACCAGTAGGTGAGTGAAGGGAGGAGGGAGGATTAAGAATGTGTGACCTATGGAAGTTATAATATTCGTCTTGTGGGATGGTGCGTTATCGTGTTGTAAAATGCATCAGTTTTCTTTCCACAAATCTGGTCTTTTTCGGCGAATTTTCTCTCAAACGTTGCATCATCATCATCATTGCTACTACAACCGGGAACCGGTTTTGGCCTTATTTAGCAATTCCTGAGGCTTGTTAAATTTTCCATAATGATTTTTTTTTTCGGGCAAGGTCATTAGTCTTGCGCCAGAGGCTCCCAGACGGGGAATCGAACCCCGGTCTCCCGCGTGACAGGCGGGTATACTAACCACTATACTATCGAAGATCCTCAAACAGATAATATGCTTTGTTTACCGTCTGACCTTCTGACAAGAATTCTGAGTGCACAACACCGTCATCATTAAAGAAACCAGTCAACATTACCTTGACTTTTGTGACTTTGACGTAGTGTTTTCAGCTCCAGCTCAGAAGGCGTCATTCCACAGTTTTTTGACAGGTTTGCATGTCAAACTCATAAACTCATATCTCATCAACAGTTAAAACGCGTTTTATGAATGTGAGGTCGGAATTGACTTGTTCTGGTATGTTTTCATGGCCCTTTACGCGATTGAGTTTTTCAAGGAAATTCTGGAAAATGGTAAAATTCACTTGAGCTGGACTGACAAAATCGAGCTCTGTACACAAACTAAATGACAGATTGAGCTCAAATTTCACGTCAGGATAGCGGACAGTTTTGCCAACTTAGCGACAAAAAGAATTTTGACAATCCCTTTCAGTGGGCTTTTTGAATGAAAATGAGTTCCTGGTACTTTACTTTCCAATGGATTCATCTCTCAATGGGACGTAGATCTCTACCAAACATTTTGTTATATAATGGGGAAAGTGAGGAATTCCCCCCCGACTCGAGTGTTTCCAGAGCGCCACAACCTGCAACTGTCCGAGAAGAACTGCAACAGTTACCTATCAACATCTTAGGGCACTGATGCAGGGCTATAGATTCATACCTCCAATGACGCTAATTCTCAACGTTGTCAATGTTACCCAATGTTATCGCGAAACATAGAAACTCTTAACTATTATCTATGATTACTAGCCCTGAAAACCTAATTACGGGGGGTCTGACACTTGAACTTTGTAGATAGCTAAGATAGACTTCCCAAAGCCAATTCACTAAGAAACAAATAAACTTTAACTTGTGTTTTTTGACAATGCTACGTCGATTAAGTCTTAAATGAATCAATTTAAGTTGACATATCTTGGGTAGATCGTTTTATCGACGGATACTGACGAAGCTAATTTCAGTCTAAAAGACAGTAACTGGTTCTAACTGTTCCTTAGACACAAATCATGTTTTCCCGTATCTATTTTTTTTTCATTTTGGCCTAAAAGTTGAATAGGAATATTGTTGTATTACACGGTTATTGTAGGTTCGATTTTTCGAAAACTAATAAACTAATACTAATTCCTTGAACTCGTTGCCATATCTTTTGACTCATTCAGGAGACCGAGATAAATAGAAGAATTCGGTTTAGCGAATGAAGTTAATCTTTTCAAAATGTACGAGTAGGTCAACACCTGAACCCCCGAATTTGTGAATAAGCGACTTTTTGATACCTTAGGCCATAGGATGACATCAAATTTTTAGTCAGTGAATAAAGAACAAAGGCAAGTTGAAGTTGGGCCGAAATGATGTGGGTATCATCTTGAGCTGTGCCACATCATGCTATGTTGCAACGCATTTTTTTTTTTTTGCATTCTCCACACCCACAAGGAATTACTATACTCCTACATTATACATATCAAAATTTTCAAGGGGACCATGAAAGTGGCTAAGGGTATGGTGAAGAAAAGAATGAAAAAGCCCAAAAAAGGATTAAGAAACGTACGTAGTGTTTTGGTAATGTGTGTTTGCTAACTGTTGCGCGGGAAAATATGCTTTAGTATGTTCATCAGAAAAGCCCATGACAAAAACAAACATCATCATCATCGGCACTACAACCGGGAACCGGTCTTGGCCTTATTTAGCAAGTCCTGAGGCTTGTTAAATTTTCCATAGTGATTTGTTTTTTCCGGGCAAGGTCATTAGTATTGCGCCAGAAGCTCCCCGATGGGGAATCGAACCCCGGTCTCCCGCGTGACAGGCGGGTATACTAACAAGTATACTATCGAGGAGCCAATAATAAACAACCACAATAAAATTCAACTAAACAAAGGCCAAGGAGCACGTGTGTTATAGTTCTCTATCCATAAATTACCGCAACTTTAGGGGAAAGCGAGTTGACTCGCCTACAAAACAATCAGTCTTAATACGCTATTTGCCATTTTATTGTCTTAGCGCAGATGTTGCAATTCTTAATCCGTCAAAATAAATAGATAAACATAGTGGTGGAAAATATAATAGAAACAAACTTGTTCTTCGACATTAATCGTTAAGAAAAAATGTATTTGGGGAAAAATATGAATTAAAAATATACTAATAGATTTGGAGATAGCGCGGCAGACGTTGTCTACGATGGAGGGATGGCGTAGACAAGGACGCCCAGAGCCTGGGAGTGCCAAACTGGATGACATCGGCTCGAAATCGGGACCGGTGGAGAGATTTGTTAAATAAGGCCAAGACCGGATCCCGGTTGTAGTGCTGATGATGATGATGAATAGATTTGGTGCACTGTAATACATAAAAGAAATACTAAATTTTTAATAAAAAAAAAGCGAGAAATAGTGAAAAAAAAATATTGATTCCGGTTTTTCTTGGATTTGCCTGGGAAAAATAATAGAAACAAATTAGTTTTTTGTTTGTGTTTTGTGAAGAATTAATTTACAGTAAAAGTGTTTCATATCCTTTTAATACTTAGTAGTTGCACCTTTGTTTTTAATGACTGCTTCGCATCTTCATCCCATGGAATTGACTAGTTTGGTATAAGTCGCCATTCATCTTTTATTTTGGACCAAAATTCTTCCTTATTTTTGGCTTTGCAGTCTCCGATATTGCGCTTAAGAATGCCCCATAGGTGTTCTATTGGGTTAAGATCAGGGGACTGCGATGGCCACTCCATAACATCGACTTTGTTTTGAAGAAACCATTCTTTAGCCAATTTTGAGGTGTGCTTGGGGTCATTATCCTGCATAAACTCCCATTTAATAGGCATATCCTCTTCAGAAAATGGTAACATAACGGTGTTTAAGATTTCTACATAATCTTTAGCACACATTTTGTCCTTTATAAGAAAATTTACACCAACACCAGATGCTGAAAAGCACCCCCAAATCATTGAATTGCCTTCACCATGTTTCACTGTATTTTTCGTATATTTTGGATTGAATTCTGAGTTCATTGGTCGGCTGACGTTCCTTTTTTTCCACCGGAACCAAACAAATTAATGTTGGTTTCATCCGACCATGAGATTTCATTCCAATTCGCACGGTGGAGGTGTTTTTTGGCAAAAACGAGTCTCTGCTTTATATTTTTCTTGCTCAAGTATGGATCTTTTCTGGGACTTCTTCCAGGAAGACCCGCTTCTATTAGTCTGTTTCCAATTGTACGACTCGTACAAGGTGCGTTTAAGTCATTTTTAATTCCGTTAAAGAAAAAAACGGCTTGTTCTTGAATAGTCGTGTAGCGTCTCTAACAGATACACACACAATACACGAGCAAAAATAGTAAAGAACACCGAACGAAAATCGAATAAGAAAATACATCAGAGCCGTATACCATAGCGATAACATAACAATTCACATCAGTGGAGTATAGTTGAGTTTAAAAATCGAATTCTAAATCGGCCAGTAGCCTGGTGTGTTACGCTTAGGTTCAATTTTTTGTGATTCTAACTGTCATAGCGTCAGTTCGAATCACACGTTCTTCACTATCATTCCAAAAAACGTTATAGTCGGATTGGCAGTTTGTCGAATCGTGAGGTTGTTTTTCTTTTTCTGCCTCTAACTCTAACTCTAACTAGGTTATGTAGGGTATTTGGTGTGACGAAGCCCTGACCGTATAACACGCGTGTCATCGAAGTATGCACTGCTAGTCGGGTTAAAGACAACAATTGGCTCGTTAAAGTTGTCTAATTTATTGTGTGTATCAATATTGTGAATGATGGATCACAATAATGGCCTCCTTTTGCGTAAAGTGGTGACGATATCTCATTCTGCAGAGCTTTTTACGCTCCCGGATGAGACAAACATTGAAGTCGTCATGGGGAATCTGATAAATCTTTTCAAGTTTGTACTTCGGAACATGAGTCTCCGAAGTTTCAACTAGAATTTCGTGAAGTCAAGCTACAGCATTATTTATCTCAACCGCCGTTAGGTTCCTGTCAGTGGGAAGAGAGAGTTGGTGGAGTTTTTCGTTCAATGTAATATTGAAATTGTCCCAATTTGTGCGCGCATAATCGGGTATGTATCTGATATGAGCCCGGGATGCTCGATAGCCGCTAATGAACGTGGACACAACATTATGGTCAGATACACCCGCCGATACTTGTGGAGGAGTGATTTGGGGAAGTAAATCTTTGGACACAAAAAAGATGTCCAGAATTGAGTTACCTCGGGTACCAACCGTAGGCGCGACTATTTCGAAGTTGAGGGCATGACAGTTTTCGTTGTACCCTCGGTACAATTTTGTGCCATTTGAGCAAGAGACAGAGTTGTTCCAGTGGGGATGCCTGGAGTTAAAATCACCGCCTATGATGAAGGGTGTATTAATTGGCGGATATCTTCGGGATCAATAGGCACATTATTGGTTTTATGCGAGTGGTATCATCATCATCATCATCGGCACTACAACCGGGAACCGATCCTGGCCTTATTTAGCTAGTCCTGAGGCTTGTTAAATTTTCCAAAATTATTTGTTTTTTCCGGGCAAGATCATTAGTCTTGCGCCGGAATGCGAGTGGTATACGGAGTATATATTCACTATCATTATTAGCCAGTTTCAGTTCAACCGCGGAGACCTCTATGGACTCAAAATATGGGAAGTCAATAGCTTCATGGCGAAATCCGCTGTTAACTAGTATACAAGTGCCACCTTCACTGATGGTGGGATCGCCAGTGCGGGTTCGATCTCTTCGAATCATGGAAAAGTTTAGGAATACGGGACGGTGACATGGGTGCAACCTAGTTTCGCTTACAAGAACCACGTCAGCCCGGTTATCCTTTATGAAGTCAGAGACTGTCATACGCTTGGAAAGCGAAAGGATAGAGTTGACATCTATAAGGATAACTTTAGATTTGGAATCCCTTTTGGAAGGTATGTCTTGTATATGAGGTGAAAATGGGTGAATCCCTCTCAGCCTGGGTTGTTAGTTTTTCATAGCGGGGTCGAATATCTTCAATCAGGCGGGAGAAACTAAGTAGTTTCTCGAACATTGAGGATTCTCCCTGCGGAGGCTTTTGTACCGCCGCTTGAATCTGTGTTGTCGTACTGGTCTTTACCGTGAGTCGCTTAGGGACTTGAATACGTTTTTGTGGGGGAGGAGTTGGGAGAGTTTTTATATTCTTTGTTTGTCCTTCTTTAAGCATATCGGCGAATGTAAATCCATTTTGGGTGAAGTTTTGTGTGGCCTGTTTTCCGAAGTCTGACTTGGCTACTTGTTTAGCTCGAGTCTCCTTGGAGCGCCTGAAACTCAACCGATGTGCGCACCTTATATATGGCCGCAGCCGTCCTCTCATTCGCTCGTTTCCTGGATGCTGCTTTCCTTAGTGGGTTCCTGGAATCGGTGCGCCGCTGATCGTTGTTTCCCAGGAACTTATGTGTTGGCGCTTGCTTTGCCTTTCCTGGGAATTCGTGTCGACGTGGTGCCTCACCAACATGAGTTTTTACTAAAGGCAGATAATGTCACTGCCGTTAAGCCTCACTACTCAGCTTTATCCAAAGAGTTTTCCAAACCATAAGAATATATAAATGATTCTACATTAAGCTAGTCGCCAGATAATGTCACTGCCGTTAAGCCTCACTACTCAGCTTTATCCAAAGAGTTTTCCAAACCATAAGAATATATAAATGATTCCACATTAAGCTACTCGCCAGATAATGTCACTGCCGTTAAGCCTCACTAATCAGCTTTATCCAAAGAGTTTACGCTAGTCCCTCTCCAATTTTTCAACTCCAGTTTCATCTCTTAATAAATCCATAGGCCTAGAATTGAAACCATTCAACATCTATTTCTTTGATTTGCTCAAGGTTTTCCGTAGAACTCCGTCTTATAAAGGCAGCCGGCAACGTATGTCCTCCAAACACTGCTGAGGAACATATGATTGTAACAGACATCGTCTTCATTTGTCGATTTGTGATGTTCTTGTCCTTTCTATCTACCGGATCACCGCACCTCTTATCTCAGGCATGTTCCACAAAATTAACTCAACCTCTAAAGTCTTCGGCTGCACTCCCAATGCAACCCCCTTTAAAATATATCTCCTTCGTGACCTGCCCTGTTTTAAATTGTAACTCTTAAATCTTGGTTTTCAAAAAACAATCTTTTACTATGGTGGCGAACGGACAGCCACTAATGACACAAGGGAAGTGAGGCGCCCAGGGAGGTGACGTCCAAGATGATGCCCTATAACTCTCTTCGACAAATCACTGACTTTCAGTTATAAACTCACGGACACGCAAACAAACTGGCTACACTGCAACCAACAATGTCTATCTTTTATATTCTCGGTATTTAGCTTAGTAAAGTACATAAATGAATCTTATTTTAAGAAGTTTGTATCGATTGAGTACCGTGACGCTGTTTGCAGCGAGAGAACATGAATTGCTCAATTACAAGCGAGCGGTGTATACACAATGACGAGCTGGCAGGAACTGACCAAAAACCGTTGGTACCATTTGAAATGGGTGACAGTCCAATGGCGTCCCTAACGAAGGTTTGCGCCAAACAATGTTATATAAAGTGTGTTGGATGCAATACGAAACCAAGTTGTAATACAAAAATGTTGATGATGTGGTACTCACGATCCGCGAGGCTTCGTCGGCTTCCCCGTTAGTGCTTGATATATTATCAAGCAATCCAAAATTGTCGTCTCCTTTGGTTCCAATTGTGGCCGGTATGGTGCTGCTCGATATTGGTTGTCTTAAAAACGGACTAGAACTCTTACCAATAGTGTGGAGACAGTTTACACTTGCGTCTCTGAATGGCCCTGCAGTGGTGCCTTGGGCGATCCAGGTGTCGAATACAAAAGACTGCTAACACTGCTTGTTGATTTGACAGTCCTGAGCTTAGTATCATTGGGCAACCGTTCAAAACGACCGAGGGGTGATCGTTAATTAACACGACCTCAAATTCGTCACATTGCCTATCGCCAACACACAAACCCGACTTGGGAAACACGAACTTCAAGATTTGGTATTGTTAAAATGAAACTTGAAACACTTGTTACTGTTTTTATAATATAGAACATTGTTTTTGTTAACGTTTAAATAATTAAATACAACATAAGATACACGTTTATTAACAATAATTCCTGTTTGAAAATATAATAGGCGAATTCGGTGCTGGTATTCTTATGAATTTTCATAGAGAAGCGCACTCAATCACACCGAGAGAAGTGCCATTTGATTAATTGGCGATTAAGCATCGTGTTTTAAAATCCACTTGACATTTTAAGAAGTTTTAATTAGCGCGACTACAAACATGCCCCTTTGCCTTTTATCAACGCACACAAAAAAAAAAGAAATACGACCGTGACGAATTACCATTGTCTTACTTAATTGTGACTTTCTCGGTCGACAGTTTTACTTGGACTTTTTTTTACCGACTTACACAAAGAACGAAATTTCAACAACAGTTGAACGCCATCCAACCACAACAAAAAAAACGCCATCCATCTCCCGCTACCTCTTTGGTTCCCTAGTACCGTTGCCCCCGCGAAGAAATTGTTCGAAGACGTCCTCGCCGAATAGGGCTGGGTTTATACACCGGCTATTTTTCATATATTTCGTAAATGTTTTTATTTAGTATGTGTGTAAATCAAAATGTACGTGGTGTTTTGTATTTATTTAATTTTAGCATAATTGTATTTAAATTTGGTTTGCAATTATTTAACGCTTATTTGTTAAGTATGTCGATTCATTTCTTATTCCTTTCTCGCTGAGACAAGGGCGCCGGAGGGAAGTTACTACGTAACAGCCTAATATGTGCATCAAATCCTCCCTCTGATTTTAGCTCTTTTTTTAATCCTAACGAAATAATTAATCAAACTCGTTTTTATGCTGTATCAGGCCCTCGTGTGAAGAATTTGTCCACCCTTATCCCTGCACATTGTGTTTGTCGCCGTTCCTTTTCCTTACTCTAGTCAGTGAGTTCACATGTCCAGTATGAAGAATATTCAACGTTTCAACAGTTTATACTATTTGCTCCTCGGCATCTACTCTAGAACCTCTTTATATTGTCTCTATAAAAACTTTCTAATCCGTTTAATTTGGATGTAGGGATGTGGCAGACATTCTCCTCAATAATTAACTATTCTCAGAGTCGACCGATTGTGCATTTTTCGTGATTCTATTTTTTCAATGCTAAGCGCTGTAATACGTAATATCATATTTTCCTTCACCTACTGGCCCACCACATCTCTTATGGCTTCAATGTATCAACCTTACACATGCTTTATAGGATTAGTGCGACCCTTACCGTTCTCGATTTCATCTAAAATTTTACCCATATTAAAGTCGCTCTAATTCGGCACATTTCATTACCTAGTTTTTAACCGTTAAGTTTAGCTTGAATTACACTGAACAGAAGGGGGGTCGCTGGGCATCACCAAGATTAAAGTGTCAGCTAAATTCAATATTCAGCCATTTTTTTCTTGCTACACCAGGTGGTTGACGTCAAACTTTTGTGGGATCACTAGTAGGTGAAGATATGACGTCCTGGTGGCTTGTCTTATTTCCTTTATCTCACTGTACTTCCAACCAATATTGCTTCTAGTATCAACCCTGAGTAGCTATTCCATATAGATCCGCGGCACGTTTGGCGTTGTTATATAAGATGAGCTGCCAATTTTGTTATAAAGTGTGATAGGCGGTTGCGCCAATTGTGGTAGGTTGATCAGTTTATAATGTTATGTAGTAGTAATAAATTTATCTATCTTATTGCGTAGTATTCTGATATGTAGTAAATATTGTATGTAATAAATTGATATGTAATAAAGTAGCAAATTGATATGTGGTAGATGTTATATGTAATAGGATGCGATGAAATAAGATGTGGTTGTATTATTTGTGGTGCAATGAAGTACTCACGATACGCGAATCTCGCTCCCTGCGTCGGCCTCCCTGGCGTTAACAGTCTGTGATGTTATCAGCTTCTTAACCTTGGTAATGTCACCAGTCTTACACGCCTCGAACAATTCACGAAGTGGATCATTCGCCATTTCAGCGTCCAAATCAATACTTAATATGTTCCTATTGCGATTGGACATGCTAACACTGCGCTCCAAATACTGATTCTAAGCGATCTGGTCCAAATCTCGACTCCTGATGTACTTCGCAATCTGGTCTTCTTAATGCACATTTGTGTTTTAACTACAGTATACAACCATCTGAAGAGTTTGTCCTCAATTCGCACCGCTAACTCCAGCGACAGTTCCACTAAAACACATTACGCCAACAGCAGTTCGCAATTTTTAACTATAATTTATTTAGATCAAACCACGAAGATGTCGAACTTCAAATTTACAGAATCAACCCAGTACTCATTCGTAACAAGGTAGAAACCGTGTATATATACATTTCTCATAAACATAAATTTATTTTAAAATAATCTCGCTTAAACGCACTTTACAAAAACGAACTCAAAAGAAAAAACGAACAAGACCCTAACCGTAACCATTTAATTTACTTTACGAACTTTGAGAGCAGGAGAGGTGCAATTGAAGTCACGGAAGGCGGGGTAAGAGTTTGTCCACCCCTGCATTCACGAAATGGGTTCATTAGAGTCGTAAGAGTTGTGATTAGCGGGCAAATAGAGACGAGGGTTTCGTAGGTTTCGGGGATTAGTGTTGAACGTGATGGAGGAGAGCAGGCTTGAGCAGTTGATTGAACCTGAGAGTGGATGAAGAGGATGTCGGCATGAATTCTGCGCTCTTCAAGTGTGTTAAGGTTAATTAGGCTAAGACGGTTCCTGTATGGGGATAGAATCGGGATTTTTCCAATTCAGTTCTCAGAGGGCAAAACGCAAAAAATGCGACGTTGCAAGCTTTCGAACCTGCGAATATGGGACGAGTAGTGAGGAAACCAAACCTGACTAAGCATATTCAAGAAGGGGACGAACAAAGGCTATATAGAGCGATCGGGAATCGTTTCACAAAACCAAGGACAGAGTTGGCCTTGAGAATAATGTCATCAATATGTGAGATGAAGTGAACATCCCTATCACATAAAATGCCAAGAAATACGTTTGTACAGGTGTTATCTGTTGGTTGAGAACGACATAGGAACGTAGCGGGGAGAGGGGTCATTTACTGGAGAAGGTCATTGAGTGACATTTGGCAATACAGGTATTCCCCGACTTACGACCGAGATAGGTTCCTGGTCATCGGTCGTAAGTCGATTAAGTCGCAAGTCGAATTTGATATATAAAAAAATCCGACTTAGCTAATGTAATGTATTATTTGTACTGAAATATGTATGTAAATCGAATTTTTTTACTTTGTTTTTTTTTTTTTTTTTAATTTTTCTCATGTATTTTAGGGATTCCCCGCAACTACATATTTGTCTTCTTTAAGTATTTTCTATGAAAAAAAATGGAAAAAACATGGTCGTAAGTCGAACGGTCGTAAGTCGGGGACTACCTTTAATACCAGGTGTACCGGTTTGAAGTTTTTTAGGAAAGTAAAAAACATTTTATTCGAAGTATTGGCCATTGCTTTCTACACATTTCGACCACCTTTCTGGCAATTTGTGGATACCACCCCAATAAAAGTTGTCGTCTTTTGAAGCAAACCATTCGGAGACCCAATTTTCAACTTCTTCGTAGGAATTGAAATGCTGTTCAGCCAATGTGTGTCCCATCGATGAAAACAAATGGAACTCGGAAGGAGCCAAGTCTGGTGAATACGGTGGGTGGGGTTACACTTCCCAGTCGAGAGCTTTTATTGTTTCGTTGGCCGGTTTTGCTGTATGACTCGGTGCATTATCATGCAACAAAATTACCTTTCCTTGTCCTGTGCATCCGGTCTTGGCCTTATTTAGCAAGTCTTGAGGCTTGTTAAATTTTCCATAATTTATTTTTACGGGCAAGATTATTAGCCTTGCGCCATTTTTTCGACCAATACATTGTTCAAATTGGTCATTTGTTGTCGGTAGCGTTGCGCATCAACAGTTTCGCCACGTTTTAGAAGTTCATGATACACCACCCCCTTCCAGTCCCACCAAACACAGAGCATTGTCTTTTTTCCGAACCGATCAGGCTTTGCAGTCGATGTTGACGCGTCTCCTGGATGTACCCATGATTTTTTGCGTTTAGGATTTTTAAAATAAATCCATTTTTCATCACGAGTCCCAATTCGATGCAATACTGACTTCCTTTCGTGTCGTAGAAGCAACGTTTCACATGTGGTGTTTCGCTTTTCCATCTGCTGGTCAATCAATTCATGTGACACCCAGTTTCCACACTTTTGGATCTTCCCCATAGCTTTTAAACGGTCAGAAATAGCTTGTTGTGCAACATTTAACATTTGTGCCATTTGTATTTGACTCAAAGTGTCATCTTGATCCAATATTGCTTGCAATTCGGCGTCTTCAAAGTTTTTTGGTGGTCTTCCACGTTCTTCATTTCGCACATCAAAATCATTATCTTCGAACCGCTTAAACCATCTTTTGCATGTTGCTTCCCATAGAGCATGATCACCATAAGACTCGACAAGCATTCGATGCGACTCTGCAGCACTTTTTTTCAAATGAAAACAAAAAATTAATGCTTTCCGCAAATCATCATTTTCTGGTACAAAATTCGACATTCTTAACAGGATTAAAAAAAGGATGTTTGTACAATGACTGGATGCATACTAAATATGTTTGACAGATGTCATAGCAACCGAATAAAAAATACATAAGGGCGCGTTCAGAACAAACGTTCCCTATAGATACATTTGTATCTTGACGCTCACTTCACACCGGTACACCTGGTAAACCCTTAAGGTCTATACTACTGGTGCGATCTGTAGAACAGGTAGGTCTTGTACAGTCTAATACTTTGGTTCAATGGATACATTTTTCAGTCAAATTTCATCATCATCATCGGCACTACAACCGGGATCCGGTCTTGGCCTTATTTAGCAAGTCCACCGGTCCCGATTTCGAGCCGATGTCATCCAGTTTGATACTCCCAGGCTCTGGACGCCATCCCTCCATCACAGACAAGGTCTGCCGCGCTGTCTCCTTCCATACATTCTGACACAATGGACTTTGCGGGCAGGCTCCTCTTCGCTCATTCGAGCTAGGTGTCCTGCACACCGGAGTCTACCTAGCTTAATTTTTCTTACAACATTAGCTCCAAGGTAGATCACGTACAACTCATGGTTGTAGCGTCTCCGGAATCGTTCTCCCTCACATACGGGGCCAACAATTCTCCTTAAGACCTTCGTCTTGAACGCGGGTAAGAGTTCAGAGTGCCTTTTATTGAGCATCCAGGTCTCGGATTCATGCATGAGTACTGGTAAGACCATGGTCTTGTACAGTAGTAGCTTGGATGTTCTGGATAAATTTCGGGATTTAAAGAGCCTTGATAGACCATGGTAGGCTTTGTTGGATTTGATCAGTCGATTTTTCTTATAACATTAGCTTCGGAATCCTCGCCCTTCACATACGGGGCCAACAATTCTCCTTAAGACCTTGCTCTCGAACGCAGCTATGAGTTCAGAGTGCATTTTATTGAGCACCCAGGTCTCGGATCTATACATGAGTACTGGTACGACTGGTAAGTCTTGTACAGTAGTAGCTTGGATGTTCTGAATAAATTTCGGGATTTAAACGGCCTTGATAGACCATAGCAGTATTTGTTGGATTTGATCAGCCGTTCGTGTATTTCTTCTTCCATATCGTTATCTGCTGATACTATTAACCCACGGTAGGTAAAGGATTGCATTACTTCAAATTCGTTCTCCGCTACCCTGTAGTTTGACCAACGTTAGGTCTTCTCTTCGCAGAAGTTACCACCATGTACTTAGTTTTCCCCCATTAAAGTGCAGTCCCAGTTTTTGTGCCGCCTGCTCGATCTGGGTGAAGGAATCCTGTACACCCGTTTCGGTTCTACCGATGATGTAGATGCCATCTGCGTAAGCAAGTATCTGGACTCAGTCAATTTTTGTTCCTGTAAAATAGGATCACTCTTCAGACTTTGAAAATAAGTTTCCACTAGGACAATATTTACCGAAATAAATGTATATCGATGATGTACCACAATTTTATAAAAATAATTAATATTGTAATACCAGAACCGAACCTACTAACTAATCTTTATATATGAATTTAATTAATGTGTATCACTAATGAAACTAAATATAAAAACACCAATGGCATCAATGCTGATATCGATTCAACAGCGCCTGATTCCGAAACGGGTCAGATTTTTTTTTTAGAAATAAATGGTAACCTTATTGCCTAACCGCCCCAACACCACAAATGTATCAGTTAAAGCTGTGTACGCACATTTACATGCATTTTGTTTTTTTTTTATCGCCATCGTCACTAAGGCGAATTAAAACGCTTAATGTATTTGCCTGTCACGTAATATATTTTAATAACTCGATTTTGTTTATTGTCCGTAGGTTAATTGGGCAACGAGTCCGGGCAATCAGCCAAAGACAGACATAAGCTCTCATCATCACATATTTGTTGGTGATCTTAGTCCGGAAATCGAAACAGAAACTCTTCGGGATGCATTCGCACCTTTTGGTGAAATATCAAATTGTAGAATTGTACGTGATCCCCATACAATGAAGTCTAAAGGATATGCATTTGTGTCATTTGTAAAAAAAGCTGAAGCCGAAACAGCGATACAAACTATGAACGGCCAATGGATTGGTTCACGTTCAATTAGAACAAACTGGTCAACGAGAAAACTGCCGCCGCCTCGTGAATCAACTAAAATCGGTGCAAATAAAATTGCAAATAGACAAACTTTTGAAGATGTATACAATCAATCTAGCCCTACGAATACAACAGTTTATTGTGGTGGTTTCCCTCCGAATATTATTAGTGAAGACATGATCGCCAAACATTTTCTACAATTCGGGCACATACAAGACGTGCGAGTGTTTAAAGATAAGGGATATGCCTTCATTAAGTTCACAACAAAAGAATCAGCAACTCGTGCTATTGAGGTAACACACACCACTGAAGTGCATGGGCATCAAGTAAAATGTTATTGGGGCAAAGAAAACGGCGGTGATAATACAATTAATACAACGGGTGCTACCATCATTGGACCTGGTGGTGTTCCAGCACCACAAGCAACATTACCTGGACAAGTAATAGCGCCTCAAGCAGCTGCCCAGTATCCTTATGCGGCAGCTGCCTATCAACAAATGGGATATTGGTATCCTCCTGCGGTAAGTTATATGTCTTATCGTTTCCGTTCGTTTTTATATAGCTTAGTATTTTGCCTCTAGGGTTACCCAGCTCAAATGCAAACACAATATATGCAACAAGGATATTATCCATATGCCTACGCGACCAGTGCCCAGCAAGGAGGTATTTTCTATTCATATTAACACTAATTTCATTCATTTTCATACTAAATTAAACATAAAATATATTTTTGTAGCGTCGTATCGTATGGTGCAACCTAATGTTGCATGGGGTGTACCAGGAGCAGTGATGCCTGGGGTTACAGCGGCGGCCGCTGCGACGGCAGCAGCCGCTAATGGTAGTCTTGGACCTCAAATGATGTATAGTGCCGCAATGCCACAATACCAAACACAATGAGATTGATATGATGAGAACAATATCATAAACAGCAGCCTAATCTCATCCTTGTCATTATCGCGAGCATCGTCATCATTTTCATCATAAGCTCTGTTATTCCTGGATTGGGCGCGTGCATACTTCGCATACTTTTCTCCAACAAGCTTACCAGCAACAAATAACATCAACATTTCAAACTCATTACAGCCAACAACTAAAATGCATATTTGTAAACCATATTTCTTTCCTTATTTACTTTTTATTTTCAACTCCTCATTCACCTGAATCGAAAAGACTACAGACAAGAAATTAAAACATAAATGATGCTTTTTTATCATTTACACGATTTTAACAGAACTCATTTTTAAACATCATGAAAGAACCGAAACAAATACACGAAGATAGATATCTGATGTGCGCCGCCAAGCCGCCCAAAACCATAGGATTTAAGATCGTTATTAATGAAAAATTTTAAATTATAATTCAAACTAAAAACAGAAAAAAAAAACAAAAACAAAGAGAAACGAAATATGTAATTTATAATGAAACAAAAAGTATAAATACGATGTAACGTGAACCAATATTGAGAAATATTGAAAGAAATGTAAAATACAGATAAAATACAACATATTTTTTAATGGTTTTTGATTACAAGAAAAAGTGGTATATAAAACCGGAACAAAGAATAGATTTTAAGAATAAATAATTTAACTATAAAACAAACGAACAAAAAATGTAGTTTTTATATAAGAAAAAAGTGTATATTTGGAGTTCCAGTATAGTAATTCAAATTCTAAATAAAACAATCCTGTTATTTCCATTCATTTCTGCTTTGGGCCATTTTGTTCTTTTCCCGCATGTCAGATCGATGACGGAGACCTATTCAAATACGACCGTGTCACCGTCGCCGCAATGACCTGAGTTGGTAAAGGATTGTTGTTTCAGACCAGGTTGGTGGCGTTTCTAACAGATGCAGACACAGTACACAAGCAAATAGTGAAGAACACACAGAAAGAAAATCGAATAAGCAAAATCAGCCGTATGCCAAGCGATAACATAACAATTCCACATCAGTTGAGTGCACTGGAGTATAGAATTCGATTTCGTGTACGCAGTAGTGGCCTAATGTGTTGAGTATTGGTTCTTTTAGTGATTCTAACTGTCATAGCGTCAGTTCGATTCACGCGTTCTTCACTATCATCGCAAACGCTATAAACTCATCATATCTCTCCCAGCTTAACATCTGTGATGGTGTCCAGACCTTATCTCTGCACGATGGATTTGTCTGGATGAAGTTGATGTTAGCCAATTCACTTGTTGCTGGTGAAGTTGGATTCGGCATGTTAATACGCTCTACGATCGCAGTACTTAAGTTGTTCCGAATCGACTGAAATAACAACTTTAGGACGCACTCTCTTTGGGTGTGGGTCTAATTCAGCTAGACTCTTAAAGTTGAGGTTGGCTTGTTCAATGCTTTGTTGTACGTCCTTTTCGTGCATTAATTTACTTAAGCCGGACGGAAGACAGTCAAGTTTAGACAACTTGAAACCATCTCTATTTTCAGGATTAGCCGAAGTGGGGGGACCTCATTTTCATATCGTGTAATTGGGTAGGTCAACTTTGTCGAGATCTTTCGGTAAATATGAGAGCTGTGTTGAATTCACCTTTGGTGACCTTGGCGCATGGTGTAAGGGCTCCAGAGTTTGAGCAGCTGTGCCTGAAGTTGAATCGTCTCCAGTTGTTGAGGTTGTTTCATATACAACAAGCGAAACATCTGGCACTGAAACTGAATTGATGGGCAATATGGGATCGTCGCTATTGTGAACTTCATCTGGTAATGACCTCGGGTGGTCATGAGTGTCAGAAACGGAAGGCAGGTTGTTCCTGGGCTGTCGCTCGTCGGGCGTTTTGTTGCTGAGTACGGCGACTAGGGCAGTATCGGGAATCAGGTCCAATTTTTTTTTTTTTTTTTTTTTTTTTTATTAGACTTCTCTCGGGAAAGGCGAACCTATAGCGTCGAGTGGGCGCCCCGAGATGCCATCAAATAACTGTTGCAGTTCTTTTTGAACAGTTGCAGGTTATAACGCTCCGAGAAGACTCGCGTGGGAAGGGAGTTCCACAGCTTCCCCGCTCTGTAACGGAACGAGTTCTGATACAAGGATGTTCGCGCCGTCGGGAGATGAACCACAAACGGGTGCGATCCGTCGGATTGTCTTGTGGAGCGCATATAAACCGAATTGCGTGGAACAATGCCAAGAATCTCCGAAGAACAGCACCCGTGATAATATCTGTAAAACAGACAAAGGTCGGCCACGCGCCTTCGATGTGATAGCGACTGTAGTCCCTACGTCAGCACCGAGTCCCCGATCAGGCGGATCGCTCGTCTTTGTACGCTCTCAAGTAGGTCGAGGGTATGTTTAGGAGCCGAGCTCCAAACATGAGAGCAATATTCGACCGCGGGTCTAATTTGAGATTTATATAGGAGAAGAAGTTGGGCCGGAGTAAAGTATTTCTTGGCTCTAAAAAGATAACTCAGTTTTCCTGAGGCTGATCTGGCGATACCCGATACGTGTTTATGCCATGATACATTCCCACAGACCGTGACGCCGAGCAATTTCAAACTTTCCCCAGCCTCGAGGGCCCGGCCATTCATCATCAGCTGAAATGGGTCGAACATCCAGTAAATGACATAGATACATCCGGTAAATGACATAGTTCCCTGATCTCGTCAAAAACGTCGTTGATCAGAAGCAATTCAGCCTCGTCATGAGTTTCGTTGATGGCGGTCATGTTGCCTGTAAAGCCCATCTGGATGGTACGTTCCAGTGTGGCAATGCGTGCTTGGAGGTAGCATCTGGAAGCCTTATCCTTCTTGGTTGCTAGATGAAATACCGCATGTCTCTGCTCATCTACCCTAGTAGGTCTATGAGAATCGAAAATAGGAAATCACTACTACGAGCACTTAGCCTTTGCCCCTGGTGGTTGCCTCGGATCCTAGGTCACACTAATTTAAAGATTATTTTATATTAAGGACTCGGCCTTGTCAGCCCAAGAAATGAAGGGGTATCGTTCTCTAGTTTAATCTATTGTTTTTCGCAATTAGATTCCCGCATAGATAGTGGTTTGTATGGGATTGAGAGTCTTGTTCGAGACTATGTGCAGGTGTGTAATTATGTGTAGGGTTAGATCCAGTCGAACAATTTGTAGATTGTGCAGGGTTTACTACTCAGTCGGAATAGTTGAGTTGTGTCGTGTTAAACACTGGGCCAAAATATTTATTTGTGTTGTGTAGAAATAAATATTCGCCGACGAATGTTCATTTGGAAATGGGGAGACTATCCGTCTGATACATTTTATTACACGTGTAGTATCAACATTGAGTAAATTCGACTAGAGTATGGTGATAACACATCATATCGAAATAAATTACGACGAACATCACTGTGGTTTTTTTTAGTATGCTCCACTAATCCAGCTTAACTAAACTACATTATAGACTTATGCGATACAATTTACTGCGAATTCATACTTGTTTTCGTTTACGTCGAACGTCGATTGAGTACTCCGATCTCTTCGTGATGTCGGCGAATCAGTTGCCAGATATGGTGATGTTAAGCTCCAACGATGTACTGATCTTCTCAGATGTGACGTTGCTCCGAAAATATCCAGCTGTTCCAAGTGTGTGTTCGGTTGTTCCAATTCCACGAATATCCGGCTCGAAAGACCAATGTTAAATCCTGTGTTGTGCCATGCTATTAGTGGACTGTATTTTCTTTCTTCAATCCGAAATATAGTGGGGTCCTTAGCTGGTCCTGTGGATAAGTGGTATCCAATTGGATTGACAGTGTTACATAGACGTTGTTCTTTAGTTTTGCACTTTTGAAGAAACTTCTGATGGCTGGCGAAGTATTAAAAACTTTTTGTAGATTTTCTGTGGTTGTCGGAACGCGACTACAACTCTTCTACGCCGACAATATTTGTGGACAAGTGAAATCAGATCACTCGCTGTGGTATCTCCATAGAATTCCCTTGTCGATTATCATCATCATCGGCACTACAACCGGGATCCGGTCTTGGCCTTATTTAACAAATCTCTCCACCGGTCCCGATTTCGAGCCGGCGTCATCCAGTTTCGCACTCCCAGGCTCTGGGCGTCCTGTTCTAAGCCATCCCTCCATCGCAGACTAGGTCTGCCGCGCTGTCTCCTTCCATAAATCCTGCCACAAAGGACTTCCCGGGCAGGCTCCTCTTCGCTCATTCGAGCTAGGTGTCCCGCCCACCGGAGTCTACCGAGCTTGATTTTTCTTACAACATTAGCTCCAAGGTAGATCGCGTACAACTCATGGTTGTACCGTCTCCGGAATCGTCCGCTCTCACATACGGGACCAACAATTCTCCTTAAGACCTTCCTCTCGAGCGCCGCTAAGAGTTCAGAGTGCCCTTTATTGAACACCCAGGTCTCGGATCCAAACATGAGTACTGGTAAGACCATGGTCTTGTACAGTAGTAGCTTGGATGTTCTGGATCAATTTCGGGATTTAAAGAGTCTTGATAGACCATGGTATGCTTTTGCCGTTTCGTGTATTTCTTCTTCCATATTGTTATCGGCTGATACTATTAACCGAAGGTGGTTAAAGGATTGCACTACTTCAAATTCATACATCGTTACCCTGATAGTTTCACCAATGGTAGGTCTTCTCTTCGCAGAAGTTGCCACCATGTACTTCTTTTTCCCTCATTAATGTGCAGTCCCAGCTTTTGTGCCGTCTGTTCAATCTGGGTGAAGGAATCCTGTACAGCCGAATCGGATCTACCGATGATGTTGATGTCATCTGCGTAGGCAAGTATCTGGCCGGACTTGGTGCCAATAGTCCCTCTAGTTGTAATGCCAGAGTCACGGATTGCCATGTTGAAGAGGAGGCAGGCCAGACCGTCCCCTTGTCGGAGTCCATTATAGATGTTTATTGGTTTGGACAGCAATCCCGCTATTTTTACTTGACTAGTTACGTTGCTCATGGTCAACCTACAAAGTCGTATCAATTTGTTTGGAATGCCAAACTCTCTCATGGCATTATATAGTTCTACCCTGGCTATGCTGTCGTAGTCGGCCTTAAAGTCTATAAATAGATGGTATAATGAGATCTAGGCTAATAACTTTGCCCGGAAAAACAAATTATTACGGACAATTTAACAAGTCTCGGATAAGGACCGGATACCGGTGGAGAGACTTGCTAAATAAGGCCAATACCGAATCCCAGTTGTAGTGCCGATGATGATGATAATGAGATCTTAAATTCCAGACATTTTTCCACCGCCTGCCTAAGGGTGAATATCTGTTCAATTGCTGATTTGCCTATGATAAAGCTCCACTGATATTGACCATTGATGACTTTAGCGGGTGGAGCTATCCGATCTTGTAGGATAGAGGAGAGTATATTATAGACGGTACTCAGCAATGTTATACCTCTATAGTTGCGGTACATTGTAATATCTCCCTTCTTATGTATGGGGTAAATTATACCACGACACCAATCTTCCGGCATCACCTTTTGCTCCCATACGTGCATCACGATCTTATGAATTGCGTGATGTAACGCTGTCCCTCCTTGTTTGATCACCTCAGCTGGTATGCTTTATTTGATTTGAGCTGTCTAATGGTTTTTAATGTTTCCTCAATGCTTGATGGCGGCAGCATTTGGTCTTGATCTTGCATTGGTGGAGCCCCAATTCTTCTGTGAGCTGACCATTTAGCAATTCATTGAAGTGCACTTCCCATCGCTCCAGAATGCCTTCAGGATCGGTGATCAGATTACCCTCTTTATCCTTGCAGTAAGTGCAGCGTGGTGTGTACCGCGTCATTATTATTTGGTAGAACTTCCTCGCCTGGTGCGGACCTCGCTCTCTACTTTTCTCTATTTCACAGACAAGGTTGTTTTCCCAGGTACCTTTCTTTTGTCTGTGAAGCCTTTTTTCAGATCTTCTGAGCTCTTTGTATTTCTCCTCGCGCACCCGCCTCTTATGAGAGTGCTACATTGCCCGGTATGGCGCATTCTTACGTTCAGTCGCTAGTTTGCACTCATCATCAAACCAATCGCTCCGATCTCTACGACTACTGCCTAAGCTGGAATTGGCGGTACTAATGACAGTATTCTTAAGGCGTGTCCATTTCTCTTCTACGCACGGCATTCTGGCACCAGCACTTATTCTCCCTCCGTCGAGCTCTTCGAGGGCGAGTATTAACGCATGACCAAAGGCGTTACTGGTATTCTCATTACGTAAAGCAGCCGAGTTGATTCGAACCTGATCTGCGGATGCAATACGTCTCCGTAAGGCAATCCGCGCTCGGAAAACTGTACCAACAAGACAGTGATCCGAGTCGGCGTTGGCACCTCGGTACGTTCATACCGTCATCAGGCTCGAGTAGTGACGGCGATCTATCAACACGTGGTCAATTTGGTTGCGAGTGGTACTTGCAACGACCAAGTTTTTCGATGCTGCCAGTTCGATGATTCGTAGCCCATTGTCATTAGTGTTCTCATGCAAACTCTGGGAACCTGTGTAGTGCCTGAAAACCGGCTCCCGACCTATTTTTGGCATTCAAATCACCAAGAACGATTTTCATATCGTATCTTGGGCAGGCATTGAGGGCCCGTTCGACGTTCTCGTAGTATTCTTCTTTTTCCTCGTCAGGAGACTCCTCTGTAGGTCCGTGAACGTTTATGATGCTTATGTTCTTAAACGTTCATCTCTTGCATTAAAGCCGATAATGGCAGGCTTCAGTTTTTGGCTGACTAGAAATCCAACCCCGAGCACGTGGTGTTTTGCATGACAGCTGTAATAAATGTCATACTCGTTTCTTTGAATAACACCACTGCCCGTCCATCTTATTTCTTGCAAGCCCGTTATGTCAGCCTTACATTCGGTCAGGGCATCGGCTAGCCGCTGTGCAGCTCGAGCTTTGTATAGTGAGTGGACGTTCTATGACAAAATTCTCAAATCGTTTAGCCATTTTCGTTTCCGTGGTCGTCGTCGTGTATCCGGTCCATATCCGAGGCTACTATTCATATTTACGCTTATATAGGGTGCTTTTGAAGTCCTAGAGAACTTAAAAAAGTAAAGCGAAAACACACTATATATAATTTTAATCAGATTGTATTTTTCGTACGAAATATAAAGACAAAGAATATAAAAATTCTTATCTTGTCCGGACTTACCAATTTTTGAAGAAATAAATTGTTTTTAAATTGCACACGTTGACTCCATAAATATCAGTTGTAAACTAACATATACACCGTATACGTTAGACAGAAAAATTATTGTGTTATTATATTCTGAATGAAGGTCTGAATGACTTTTTGGGAAGTTAAATTGGTCGCTATTTTTCCTCAATAAAGATGTTGACTCTATAGCGGACATATTGGCAGACACGATTCTGCTTGGCATGAGAACCTTTATTACACACAGAGTACAGAGTATCAAACCCAAGAGATATATATGTGCTTTGATTCCGGGTGCAGAGAAACCATTAAGGCTAAAGACTTGAGCTTCCGGTTGTATAAATCAAACAACACTGGGGAAAACGGCAAAAGATTCAGGGGAGCTAGAAATGACGGCAAAGTGCATATGAAGAGAGGAAAACGACGTTTTAGTTCTATCTTCTACTTTATTCGTTCCCTATTGTATTTTATGTAGCAGCAAAAGGCCTTTTTCTTCTTACAATTTAATTAACAGGGCCCGCTGTTCTGTGGCAAGGCTGCGACCCTTTACTCTATTGGATTAACCCTGAATTATTTACCTTGCAAGCACACTTTACCCAAGTTATGGGTGCAAAAACACAAACGAAGCATCCTCACTTGGACTTTGACCATTTGCCTTGGCCCGAGTCAACTATATTGCTTAATTATCATTTGCAACTTAATTTGTCTGTGCAAGATGCAACGGTGTGTATCACTTGCTTGATATTTGTATCTGACCGAACCAACTAAAATACGATATCCCTCGCCCAAGCCATTCGCATCATACTACCGATTGGTGCTTTGTCGTGACGTATATCGGCACTTTGCCGTTACGTCCAACTGGTTGGCGCTTTGGCGGAAATTTTGTTAGACGGTGTGTCCGTTACCTTTGAAGGCGATGGCGGTGCCTTGTGCCAGATATGGAACTTGGTTTTGGGTGTGGAGCAAAAAGGTGTGTCGATAATGTGATAGCGTGCATTTTGGAAGGTGGAAGTGTGGGGAGGAAGTAAAGTGCCTAACACGGACACTAGGTTCACTTCCTCCTCCATCATAAATTGTTCACGCGAACACTGCTCACAACGCAAGGGGGAAGAAAACGATGGTTGACCTTCGCGACCGAGCGGACACAACACAGAAACAAAAACACTCCGGCGATGCTATTTATACTTAAACTTTTTATTATGAATTGTCCTTACTTATACTGGTGTTGGCTGATTTTAATCGATTCTTAGACATTCCACACACGAACTGCGGCACAAACGTTTTAACCCACCGTACCTGCGCAGATACGGTGGATGACGAGCGACCCGACCGCTCCGAAGATTGAATTACGACTCCACCGATATCCTCTCCGACAAGGATATCGTTTTTACCTAACACCAGAGACACGTAAAGTCTCTCTTGGTGGTATAGGAAACCAGATCTTGTGATAAAGGTCATGGTAGTATGTGTGGTGATCGTGCGGATCGATGCTATTCGCACGTGCAATGGAACGACGAAACAGGCAGGCGGCAAGGACAAAAGAAAAGGCGACCAAATGGTTCGCTCTTTAATGAGGGTCATGTTTATGCAACGTCGCTATGACGGACGTTGGAAAAAAGGTGTTAATGGGATACGATACTTTCTACCATGGAAATTGTATATCGTATCTTGGGTTAATTGCCGATACGCATCCCTTGCTTGCATTTAGGTATGCCAAGCAATTAGTGGTGGCGACGAAAGAAATGCATCATTGTGTGTCTATTGAATCGCTAGTGTTACAGCTGTAAAAACAAGCTGACGACATAGTATTTTAACTCAGACAAAGGGTATCGAATGTTTGCTATTTATGGTTTAAGGATCAATTTTAGGAATTTCAGATAATGCTTGAAAGCATTACATGTCCTTGGAAAAGGAAATGTTTTCTGGGGCAAATGCAAATGCATTGGCGGGAAACAATGGGAGTTATGGAATTCCTAAAAAGGTCAAGAAGAATTCTTACAGAAAATTGTATGCAAAGGGATGCAATGAAAAGGTAAGTTTTCTTTATAGGGATTTTTGGGTTATAATAATTGGGCCTGTTTGATGCGTGAAGCATCTAAGATGCTAATGCGAATTGCATTAGCGAAAGCTGGTGCAGACCGGGTTGTGGTTATGGGGGTTTTTTTCAGAAAGGCGAGCCGTGGGATCTGGCGGAACCGCCACAGAAGTGTCTCCCGCCAGGTGCAGTGCTTGCAACCTGATCGCGTGTCGGTTGGAAAATGGGGGTGTGGCGCCTCTAACAGATACACACACAATACACAAGCAAAGAGTGAAGAACACCGAACGAAAATCGAATAAGAACATACATCAGAGCCGTATACCATAGCGATAACAAAACAATTCACATCAGTGGAATATACTTGAGTTTAAAAATCGAATTCTAAGCACGGCCAGTAGCCCGATGTGTAACGCATTGGTTCAATTTTTTGTGATTCTTACTGTCATAGCGTCAGTTTGGATCACACGTTCTTCACTATCATTCCAAACGCTATAGGGGTGTCTCAAGTGGTGTCAAATCTGCCTCCCATCAAATTAAGGCAGGTGTTTTCCCCAAGATTCTGCACTCTCACCCACTCTCTTCTTCATCTTTATAAATGAGCTCTTGTCCATTACTCACAACCAAATCCACTCGTTTTCTGATGATAGCACGTTGAGTTTCTCATACTCATGCCGAACAAACACTTCGAGCGTCATTACAAATCAGCCGGTTATGCTTAATACATTGAATTCCGAACTCAGGAAGACATAACAATGGGGATTATCTAACCGAGTAGAATTCAATGCCTCAAAAACTCAGTGCTGTTCCTGCCGTCAAAGATGAACCCCGAAGTAAATACACTGTCGATAAACGGCACTTCCATCAACGTGGTCCAAGAACTATCAATCCTCCCTCAGCACTCGAATTAATTCGACTCTTAATTGGAGCGACCACATTTTTGAAGCGGCGAAAAGCGCGGCCAAATGTATGGGGTTCCTTAAGAGATGCAAAAACTACTTCACGCCATCCAACCTGGCGACTATTTACAAGGCGTATATTGGCTCGTCTATAGTATAGTGGTTAGTATACCCGCCTGTCATGTGAGAGACCAGGGTTCGATTCCCCGCCGGGGAGCCTCTGGCGCAAGACTAATGACCTTGCCCGGAAAAAACAAATCATTATGGAAAAATTTAACAAACCTCAGGACTTGCTAAATAAGGCCGAGACCGGTTCCCGGTTGTAGTGCCGATGATGATGATGATATTCGCCCCAAAATGGAGCTCAACTCCCATATTTGGTCAGGCGCTCATTTCTAGCTTACTTACTGATATGCTTGATTAATTTTTTTACTAATTGGGCTCTAACGATCCTAACTGGTAAATAATAAGGCATCAGTTTAAAACTGAATATGTAGAGCAGATTGTAGTTGATGTTAATATCAATATTCTTGATTTTGAAGCCGGTACATTTAAAGTTGGATAAATTGATTAGAGAATGTATGTCTGTATTCCATTCGTGGCTAAGGCGGGCAAAAATAATCAATCAATTGATATGTCGAATTCAGTGTTTACTTAAACACATAAATATCGGATTTTCAATAGGGAAATAACAATTTTGATTGAGATGTCACTATAAAATGGGGTCTCACGAAACGGGAAGAAAAGAAATTCCGCGTATTCGAGAATAAAGTTTTAAGGGGTATCTTTGGAGGTAAATATGACAAGGAGGCAGGACAATGAAGGAAACTCCACAACCACGAATTGGAAGAGCTATACCGCAAACCTACAATGAGAGTAATGTGGCGTACATATGGCGCGAATGGGCAACGATAGGACCGTGCGTAGAATTCTTGATAGTAGACCAACGGGAAATAGACCGACGGGACGGCTGCGACGGAGGTGGGAGGACAATGTTAGGTTTGACCTTGTGGAGATCGGATCGGATGGTCAATCGTGGAAAGAGAGCGCACAGGACAGGGAACGATAGCGGAGTCGAGTCGGCGAGGTCATGAACTTCCGGGCTCCTACAGGCCAATAAATAGTAGTTTATAAGAAAAGAAAAACTGGCAACAGTCATAAACACAATATATTACCGACTGTAAAGAATATAACGTCGGCTCGTGTTTCAACAAATGAGGTTACCATAGAAAGGAAAATTCCCCTGCCACCACCAATCAATGTGAGGAATATAAGCGATTTTAATGCATTTAGAAATGCCATTCGGTCAGTAGTAAAAGACAGAATTCAGTTTGTGACGGGAATGTTTGGAGTTGTCCACTGTTCCCTTGTAGAGAGGAACCCGATGAAACTGGCAGCGAAACGGAAGCACAAGAAAACCAAAACTGAACTCGAGGTGGATCTTTAGGTTTTTATTGTTTAAGTCGGATGCGACTTAGTTTACAATTTAGTAACAACGCACAACAATTCAATTTCTCTACATGAGATTGAATTAATTTATTTCATAATTTATGTTGGATCAGCAACAATGACTCGGAAGGGGTGCGCGCGATAATAGCTGGTAGCAGACTGACTGGTGGGCATAACTGCCAATTCAAAAAAGGGCGCTGCTGACCTTATAGTTGGTGACAATCGGCCAGCTGATCCGCGACAGCTGCCGCGCAACTGGTATACACTGCGAATGTACTAGATTTCTCCAGTACATCTAAGCACATGCAATTGCCAATCCGCAACACAGTTTAAGGCATTATCTAATAATGACATAAAAATAACATGCGAAACAGAAAATGCATACAGAGCAGTTAAAGAGAAATTATAATCCCTTAAAGAGAATAGTAGAACTCCAGATTTAAAATATAATATGTACCAACTAAAAAATAAGAACTATTTAGATTCGAAATCAGAGTTTGGTGGATTTTAAAGAGTCGTTTGTTGATGGCTGAGGGGTTCCGACGAACACTGTTCACAAAAGAAACATAACGAAATGGTTTTTAATTTTTTTTTTGCTTTCAAATTTATTTTGGGAATTACTTGAAGCAGGTTTACAAATATTTACACTTAATTCTTGTTTTGTTTCTATTCTTACTATAAATAACCGAAAACGAATATCTTTCGAATTTGAATCTCACACATTACGTTTTTCTAATTCCAATTAATTTTTTTTTTTTTTTTTGTTACAGTCGTAAAATTACACATGCGCGACGTTCTGTCGTTGCCTCTTCCTGTGTACTGAATTTTGAATTGAAATTTTCTTTTAGGGGGTGATTCTACTCACCCGATGGTTATCTTTTTCGCTTTTCTCTTAATCGAGAATCTCTTCACCAGGGAAGATCGCACTCTTTTTTCGGTCCTGCGGTTTTCTGTTTCATCGCAGGCCATATGTGCGGTTGCACCCACTCACGCAGACGCGGGTGTTGCTGCCTGTGCGACCGGAGATCCTCCTGGGATCGCCAGAATTTTCACACCTTCTGTCGAATCTTTTTTGTATATATTCGGGTGTGTGGTTTATTCTTCTTGGCGATCTTGGGATCGTGGTAATTATCGTTGGTTGTGATTATCGTATTTGCTTTGCCCTATGGGAACAGCGTTTTAGTGTATTGCTGTTGCTCCGCAATGGTCTTTGTTTAGGAGAAGTGCATTGCGACAGGGTCAAAGGTTTAGCCGATGGATTGTTTTACGGCAATTTGCATATCGCCGGGGATTTGATGTTTGTCGACATCTGGCGCAGCTGTGCCAACCACTTGTGTTTATCCACCTAATGGATTGGTACACATTTTCCATACTGGTCGTGTCCTTCGATCGCCGTGCGGGCAACGGGAATTTGTTCGGGATACGTGGGGTTGTTGATCCGGCATGGATGTCACATTTGGTCAGGTGAAAAGGTGGTCTTTGGGAGCACGTGTCTGTGGGCGCGTGAAGTTTAGTCATAGGTGAGTATGTTCCTTGGTGGAACGAAAGTATCTCAGCCTATGGTGATTTGTGCGGTTCGTGGAACCGCCACAAGAGTACTTCCAGCTGCAATGTCCCTAGATATGCAAATAAATTATGTTCACTAAATTATATAAGTAGTAAAGGTAACTAATATCAGAAAAAGCACCACGGCGAATAATGGAAAAAAACGTCCAAAGCCTTCCCATTTTTTTATGTTGATATAGTTAAAAAAAAAACAAAACAGTTTATGAAATCCACCCAAAAAGGTCAGATCGATACCCCAATGTAATAATTGCCAACAGCTTGATCATACCAAAAATGTTTGCAATAATAATTCAAGATGCGTTAAGTGTGCCGGGTCTCACCACACAACCAAATGCTCGAAACAACGCAACACCGTACCAACATGTGCGCTTTGCCATACAAAGGCCATCCAGCCAGTTATAAAGAATATCAAAAAAAGATAAAAACTCAGCAACCGAAGAAAACTACAGTCACTCAAAAAATACAGAGCAAGCGGGCCAACTACAACTGGTGCTGGCAATACACAAATGAACAATAACCCAAATGAGAAAGCAGATAATAAAAGGAGACAACAGCCTATCAATAACGAGCCTATCATCATGGATATGATGAAGATGTTCAGTTTATTTCAGGACGAGATCAAGAAAAGCATCAACCAGCTAACAGAAAGGGTAGGAAAACTTGAACATTTTCAAAAACTACCGACCAAGAAACCCAGGAGAAACATAATGAGTAATCGACTTCTAATTATAATCACTTGAAACGCAAATGGGCTGCACCACCGGGCTCAAGAACTAGAAATATTTTTAAGAGAGGACAACCTAGATATTGTTCTGATACTGATACCTAAAACCCACTTTTCTCATATGAGTTTCATAAAAGTCAGGGGTTATATGCCATATTGGACTACACACCCCAGCGGCCCTGCCCGTGGAGATACAGATCTGATAATAAAACAAAATATACATCACTTCCAACAAGAAGAAATAAAAGAAACTTTTATACAAGACTCCATTGTTGCTATCAACCTTAATGGAGCTGATTTTAATATAGGTGTTGTATATTGCCCACCTAGACACACAATTTCAAATCAACAATTCACGGATATCTTCAAGAACCTCGAAGCAAGGTTTATCATTGGTGGAGATTTTAATGTCAAACACACCGCTTGGGGTCAAGGTTGATTACTCCAGAGAAGGGTAAAGAACTGCTTACAGTCATCAGAGAATCAAAGTGCGAATTTCATCCGACTTGTTCACCAACATACTTGCCGGCTGATAGCAACAAAACTCCTGACCTGATCAATTTCTTTATTTCAAAAAAAGTGGCATAGATTTACGTCAGAACAGATAGTATAATTGATTTAACGGCTGACCACACTCCAGTACTACTAAGATTGAATGCAGTTATTCCCAAAAAGAACAGAAAAATAAATCTTACTAACAAATACACAGATTGGGAAATACACCAAAAAACAATCAAATCGAATTAAACGTTAAACTTCAAGATTGTGAAAAATTGGAACATCAAGTACAACAATTTATCGAAACACTGTAAAGCGTAGTAACAACAGCAACTCCGGTGCCAAGAGATAAACTAGAGACAGCAGCCAACTATTCTTTTGAGATAAGAGATCTAATCAAAGGCAGGCGCATAGCTAGACGAACTTGACACAGATCCAGACACCCCAACGATACAAAAATATTTAAAAAGGTAAGCAATCTACTTAAAAAATTAATTAAAGAATATAAACCGAGTTGTACTGCTGAGTATCTAAGTGGACTAAGTCCGTCAGCGGATACGGATAACTCTCTCTGGAAGGCAACACGTAAATTTAACCACCCCCTCATTCAAGTGCCACCTATAAAAGATGCGCAATGACAGTGGGTACGCAGAACTGAAGATTGCATAATACCTGGCTTCAGTGTGGACATCCGTTATTGCAAGTTACCACCGAGACACTTCTTCAAGTTTGGGAAGAAAAAATAGGCCGATGGTGCTAAAGAAATAAGTCGTATTTCAAGTAGTACACATATGTTTTTATTGATGGAGCATGTTCCCGATATCCTTCACACAGTAATCGATGCCCATCAGCTGTATTTGTCTTCAAATTAAAACAGAAAATAGCGCTCCCCGCAAATTGTGTTTTGTTGGCACAAATGATGACATGGTTGTGTTTTGTTGGCACAAAGTAAGAATGTTGTTTATAGTTCAGCGATCAGATCAGATATTCACCCTTAGGGCGGCGATGGAAAAATGTCTGGAATTTAAGATTCCATTATATCATCTATTCATAAACCTTAAGACCGCCTATGACAGCATAGCCAGGGTAGAACTATATAATGTCATTAGAGAGTTTCGCATTCCAAACAAGTTGATACGGGTTAGTGGGTTTACCATGACCAACGTAACTAGTCAAGTAAAAATAGCGAGATTGCTGTCCAAACCAATAAACATCTTTAATAGACTTCGACAAGGAGACGGTCTGGTCTGCCTTCTCTTCAATCTGGCGTTGGAGAAAGCAATCCGTAAATCAAGCACTACAACTAGAGGGACTATTGTCACCAAGTCGAGCCAGATACTTGTTTACGCAGATGACAACGACATCATCGGTAGATCCTATTCGGCTGTACAAGACTCCTTCACCCAGATCGAACAGGCGGCACAAAAACCGGGACTGCACATTAATGAGGGAAATATTAAGTACATGGTGGCAACTTCTGCGAAGAGAAGACCTAACGTAGGTCAAACTATCAGGGTAGTGGAGCACGAATTTGAAGTAGTGCACTCCTTTAACTACCTTGGGTCAATAGTATCAGCCGATAACAATATGGAAGAAGAAATACACGAACGGCTGATCAAATCCAACAAAGCCCACTATGGTCTATCAAGGCTCTTTAAAACCCAAAATTTATCCAGAACATCCAAGCTATTCTGTACAAGACTTGCCAGTCTTAACAGCACTCATGTATGGATCCGAGACCTGGGTGCTCAATAAAAGCCACAATTGTTGGCCCCATATGTGAAGGGGGACGATTCCGAAGCTAATGTTATAAGAAAAATCAAGCTCGGAAGACTCCGGTGGGCGGGACATCTAGCTCGAATGAGGATCCTGTCCGGAAGGTCCTTTGTGGCAGAATCTAAGGAAGAAGGCAGCGCGGCAGACGTTGTCTGCGATGGAGGGACGGCATTGACCAGGACGCCCAGAGCCTAGGACTGCCAAACTGGATGACATCGGCCCAAAATCGGGACCGGTGGAGAGACGTGCTAAATAAAGCTTTACCGGATCCCGGTTGTAGTGCCGATTATGATAATGATTATGATGAAATGACACGTACTGATTTTAAGAGGGAAATGCTGATGCTGTGAGTGAACATAGTGACAAGATGGGCCGATACGATTCAATGCTACTTACGCCATCTTTTGTAGAACCTCAAAACTTATTTGTATTATATTTGAGAGATTACATTATTCTTTATATTTATATTTGAGAGATTACATTATATTATATTTGAGAGATTATATTATCCGGGAAAGTGAGGAAAGTCAGCATGATTATGTCTGACGATGAAGGCGAAAGCATTTCGACTGTCGGTGGAGGACATAAGCGTTGACAATTTTTATGGGATTCAGTTGGAAGACTAGCACTTAGCTTCAGAAAAGTGCAAAGTCCAACCGTATACGCCAAATGGAATAAAATCAGGATTTTCGGTGGCAATATATCATAGAATTATTGATACCATAAAAAAAATGTATAGAAGCAGAAGCCTTACGAGGTTTAGAGACTGAATTGGTTCTGCCCATTCCAAAATGATATGCCTTTACCAGAGATTAATATGCGCATGGCGGTTATCAAGCAAAAAAACTACTCCGACAAGGTGACGGCCTGGTCTACCTCCTTTTCAACCTGGCATTGGAGAAAGCAATCCGTGACTCTGGCGTTACAACTAGAGGGACTATTGTCACCAAGTTCTGCCAGATACTTGCCTCCGCAGATGACATGGACATCATCAGTAGATCCGATTCGCCTGTACAGGACTTTTTCGCCCAGATCGAACAGACGGCACAAAAACTGGGACGGCACATTAATGAGGGAAAAACTAGCTACATGGTGGCAACTTCTGCGAAGAGAAGACCTAACATTGGTCAAACTATCAGGGTAGCGGAGCACGAATTTGAAGTAATGCAAGCCCTTAACTACCCTGGGTCAATAGTAGCAGTCGATAACAATATGGCAGAAGAAATACGCGAACGGCTGATCAAATCCAACAAAGCCTACTATGGTCTATCAAGGCCGTTTAAATCCCGAAATTTATCCAGAACATCCAAGCCGCTACTGTACAAGACCATGGTCTTACCAGTACTCATGTATGGATCCGAGACCTGGGTGCTTAATAAAAGGCACTCTGAATTCTTAGCCGCGTTCGAGAAGAAGATGTGGGAGTTATTTAAGTATTCCCAAAGAACCACCCATTGCCTTTAAATCAACCTTCCTTCCCCTTGCTCAACAAAGCCATTTCGCTTACCTGCAATCGAGTAGCGTAAGCTATCCTTCAATATCTTTCACCTGAAAAGTAAACCCTCAGCAACAGCATGCATATCAGCCAAACCATTTCGATCATAATACATGAACCATATAGGAACCCGATTGGCTCAGCTCGTCTGCAATCATGATTAGTAAACACACTCCAATCTTTCTGTGTATTCTTGTTCCAACAATCCGTTGGTCCAAAAAGACACGTCGGGCAACGTACTTGCTTACACAGCCGCAGCCGAATTTCCGACGATTGATCGCCCAAGCGACAACCGAGCATCGAATCGGACACGATCATGATTGTTATGCAAACAATCACACCAATGATCGTGTCCCACGTACCGTTTTATTAACCTAAACAATAGCCACCCTAGCCATTGCCATGGCGAACAAATCTTCTGTTTACTTATCGTCACAGAAAAATCTATTGCCTGCAACGGCATGATTTTGATCGATCAAGTGAACGGCCGATGTTCCCATGTCGCATTGGTTAAAGCAAACAAATGCGCATCTCAGCGTATGACCCCCGGAATAGCGTTTCTATTTACATAATACACAGAAACCTATTTCTTCCTCCGGCGATCGTCACTATCGTTTACAACAACGATGCCTGCTGCCTCTAATGCTTGTTCTTTTGTTTGAACAGCTGCAGGATCGATCGCTGTCCGCACTTCCAGCGAATGGGTATTATACAGACCTGCACGGTCACAATGGATATACTTCCATTAAAACTCAAAGCGATCGCTCATTGGTCGACACCAAATAAAAGAGCGGATTTGTTTCTCCCATATCGATGGAAATCCATCACTATTGCATCTAGTGGACGTTGAGTGAAACTGCCACTAGGGGAGTCAGATTTTATCTCTTACGGAGTACGGATGCTAGCAGGAGTAGTTCCCGATACACCACGCGTCGAGTGCGTTAAACAAGGTGCAGAGAAAAGTGTCAGTTAGTTAACATCTGTGTAGATACTTACATAGTCTTTTCCCCTTCGTTTCGTGCAACGACTATTGCACATCAGCGAACCTTACGCGTTGTGTAATGTCACTTGTCTTAAAGCGAATAACTTTCACGCATCTAATGTAAAATCTAATTCAGATGTGTTAATTGTGAAGGAACATTAAATAAACATAGAAGCGAATCTAATGTAAAATCTAATCCAGACGTTTTAATTGTGAAAGAACATTAAATAAACCATAGGAACGAATCCAATGAAAAATCCAGTTCAGTGTTTTAACTGTGACTGAGTATTAAATAAACAATAAAAACGAATCGCATTTGAAGCCTACTTCTATAATCGGACAGTAACCATGAGATTGGTGCGCTAGTTACCAAGGAAAATAAAGCTTTAATATCCAGCAAACAACTTCATCATTGTTTGGGACACGTTTTCTCCATAGCTCCCCATGTGTGTTTAGTGGTCTACTTTTTCGAAGCGCATTCCTCTTGTGAGTTTGGTAATTGGCTTTTCCCTCAGTGGGTGTTTCCGAATCCGCGCCCGTGCAGATGCACCAGAGAGAAACAACAACCCCACAAAGGTCTCAAGGACAATTGTTGGTCCGAGACCTGGGTGTTCAATAAAGGGCACTCTGAACTCTTAGCGGCGCTCGAGAGGAAGGTCTTAAGGAGAATTGTTGGTCCCGTATGTGAGAGCGGACGATTCCGGAGACGCTACAAGCATGAGTTGTACGCAATTTACCTTGAAGCTAATGTTGTAAGAAAAATCAAGCTTTGTAAACTCCGGTGGGCGGGATACCTAACTCGAATAAGCGAAGAGGAGCCTGCCCGGAAAGTCCTTTATGGCAAGATGTATGGAAGGAGATAGCGTGGCAGACCTTGTTTGCGATGGAGGAATTGCGTAGACCAGGACGCCCAGAGCTTAGGAGTGCCAAACTGGATGACATCGGCTCGAAATCGCGACCTGTGTAGAGATTTGTTAAATAAGGCCAAGATCGGATCCGGTTGTAGTGCCGATGATGATGATGATGATCATTCTTTACAAAAATGTAAATCTTATTTCGATAAACCTATTCACTATGAGCCTATTTGATTGATGAATTTTGTTTTTGGGACCCGCTCTTAACTTTACGACTCAGTTTTTTCCAAATACCTTTAAAACCAGTCATTTATCGATTTCATTATTTTCAAAACACGACGCTTTTGGTCCGATTTAAAAAAAATTACTATGTTATCTTGTTTTAGTTTAAACTGTAAAATAATACAACTAATAGCACCTACTACTTACAATTAAATCCTTTGTTACCCCCCAAAGAAAATATACATATATACAAACTAACAATCTAATCAAATATTAAGTATACATTTACATATATATAAAAATTTTGTCTGGAGAAAATTTTCTTTTTTACTACAATAAAACATTTGCTACCACGTATTTACAGCAAAACTAAAGACTAAGATTTGTACTGTGGATAAGGTAAAATGAGTCTAGGTAAAATGAATGATTAAGACATTGGAGAATAGAATAAAAATAAATGTCAAAATTAAATATACAAGGTAAAGATGATATCTAGAAAATGATATTTAGAATATATTTAAATTTTTATTTATTTCTAATTATAAATTGAGGATGGATTACATGATTTTAAATTAATTGATAGTCCCACACATGATGTACTGTTTTACGGTACACATGGTTTATCGAAGCACATACAATTTTGTTTTTTGTTATTGTGGTTAATTGGCGCTATTAAATTTTACAATATCTAGGCTTGTTTATGAATACATATATTGTTGCTATGTATAATTAATATTCATCACTTTGTTCTTCAATCTGCTAAGCTATAATATAAGATTCAGTTTTTGTACATAAGATTGTTACAACATTTGCATTTTTTTTGTTTTTTGAAAGTTTTGAAAATGCAACACGGTTCGTTCATCACTTTCAAAATTCAAGCCAACACACTACGAATTTCAACAAACTAATTAAGAACGTAAGTATTACAAGAGGAATTCCTTAGTTGTAGGGTAAAGCATTTCATGTTAGTAGTAATGAATAAATAATTCATATATAGTACATAAAAACAAATTAAAATCTAATTTTGTTTTTCTAATTGAAAAACTACGATTTCTACATTAACTAAAATTGCGATATAAACAAAACAGGTAAAATATAACAAGAAGCGAATCACACAATTCTCTGGAAAACAGTTTTATATTGAATAAATAATTTCGTTTACATTATTTTACAAAAATATTAAAAATACGGTGTTTATGAGATTATTATTATTTTTTTTTCGAATATAAAAAGGCCTGTAAGTAATTACTTATTTCTTTCATTGCTTTCATTAGATATAAATTCTTTTTTAATTTTAAAACAAATAAATATAATATATCTGCTTCAACGCAGAAAAAATAAATTCAGTTTATTATTAATATACTCATATAATGTCGTTTAACTTTATACCATGGCGCAAATATTAATAAACCCCACTAATCAGGCATCTAACTTCCATGTCGAAAGCATAACTAATTGAAAAACCCGATAAAAGTATCTATATAATGAACATTTAAAAATATATTTCCAACTAAAAAAAAAAAAAATTAATTAAGGTTAAAGGAATGTGACAGTGAAATTTTTGTTGCTGTTTTAAATTGTAATATCGCCATATTCTTGGGACCATTTTTCATAAAGAACCAAACTCTGAGGAGCCACAGAGCGGCGGATGCGTTTCAAAGAATTGCAAAAATCTTTTTCAGTGATACTTCTCATGGCATTTATATCCAAATTCTTGACTTGTTCAACATTTAACTCCCGTATTGGTTCTAATGCTGCGTCTTTAGCTAATGCTGTTAAATCTGAGCCTGAATATCCTTCTGTCTTGTGAGCCAATCGCTTCAAGGCTTCTTGAGGTAAAGGACTGCCTTGCTTTTCTAATAGACGTTTTAAAAGAAGCTCTCTTGTATCCCGATCTGGAAGCGAAACATACACACGTTTCGTAAAACGACGTAAAGCGGCTTCGTCTAACTCCTGAGGACGATTTGTGGCAGCAAGTACAACAATACGATCACCGTCTGGATTTCCTGGTAATCCATCGAATTCCACTAGAAATTCCGTTTTCAATCGTCTTGATGCTTCGTGCTCATTCGTAGTACGTTCTGATAACAGCGAATCAACTTCATCAATGAAAATGATTGATGGTTGCATTTCTCGTGCCACAGCAAACAGTGCCCGTACTAATTTTTCTCCGTCCCCTACATACTTACTGGTTAATGAAGCTGCTGAAATATTTAAAAACGTAGCACTGCACTCAGTGGCAACTGCACGCGCTAAAAGTGTTTTTCCATTTCCTGGTGGCCCAAAAAGCAGCAATCCTTTAGCTGGAGCTCTAAGTCCTATGATAAATCCGTTGTTAGTTAAGTTAAAACATATGAGAGGCAGTTTATGGAATGTATTTACCAGTGAAAAGTTCGGGCCTTACAGAAGGTAAGATTACCATTTCCTGTAAAGCCTGTTTTGCCACGTCCTGACCAGCTATGTCGGACCATTCAACTTTAGCTCCACCTTCCACTATCTCATCCATTATTATTTGTACTAACTTTGGTTCAACGCCCTTTACGCTTACGATAGGTGTGGATCCTCCACTCGATGGGCCGGTTCCTATTGGGGTCCTTGATCGTTGGGGTGGTGTATTTCGCCCGGAACTCTGCATAATAACAAATAATGCTTATTTACTATACCCATTGACTATTGGAATAAGCTGTGAAATGTATTTACACTAAATTGCCGACGGAGTGCAGGTGGGGTAGCAGCTGTTTTCAAAGGCTGTCGAGTTCCATTCACCGTTGCTTTCGACCCAAGATTACGTGGCAAGGTTTGAGATTTATTTATAACTCCAAGATTACCCGGTCGCTTAGATGCAATCGTGAGTTTACGGCCAGAAGCTAAATACATATTCTCTTCATTATTCTTAAGCTCAATTCACAAGTTAAATACATTTTTGTAAGCGTGCTACAACCAGACATGCGATTAATATACAACACCATTTTAAACTACATCCAAATATGAAAAGCATTCGACTTATATGAAGACAAGAAAAAATTGCGAAATTGTTACTCAAAGATACACTATAGATTGAAGCATTGGTGGATAGAATCACTCTACAAATGGACTTCCAATATTAATGTGTCACAAGTAAATTTGTCTCCGCTATTTGTTACTTTGTATCTCATGAACTTATCACTTATGTTTTAGCCTTTCTTTGTAGATTGTCTTACCTGATGGACCACTGTTACATGCAGTCGGGGTAACACCGGTTACCTTACCGGAAATAACAGTCTGATTCGATGATACCCTTCTAGGGACTTTACTGAATATTGAACTTTGTCGCGGACTCGCTGCAACAACCCTGTTGGTAGTTGGTAATTCTTCAAAATTCTTATTCGCTTGATTATTGACCATAGGTTGTACAATCTGCACAGTACTACGAGATCGAGCAACCATTGTATTTTGTTCATCTATTTTGGTGTTTTCTAATCTTAGTTCGGCATTTCTTAAGTCTAGCACGGGATTTACAAAGAAGAAATTTATGCAAAATCAAATAAATCAAACAAGATATAGATAACAAAACAGAGAGTTTAAAATAAAACAAGGGAAAAACAAAAATTAATGCAAACTAAAATTAAAGAATAATTAATAAGTAAATACACATAACGACACCTAGTTGAAATATCAGTGCAACGGGCAACGAGCAATCAAACACATTATCTTTGGTAAATATTGTGTAAGGAAAAGCTTAATTTTCCTCTTAATTATTTTTAAAGAAATTATTTTACTTTGGTTTTAAGATCTTTACCCAGAAAATGAAGCCGATCTCGTGCCATGGACAGATTAGTTTGCATCTTATCGTGTAATCTTTGAGCTCTCTCCCAAACATCGCCCCGCCCGCTCCAACAATCGACTGCAATTCCATCTTCCAACTCCTTAATACCCTTGCGATAAAGCTCTATAGCCAGTTCTTTGTGACCTGAAACGAGCGATGTTATTGTAAATCAGTAAAGGATTTGAGATTAATTAAAAGAGTAATTTTATATCACTATTTATTTATTTTTATTCTGCTTGATACAAGCTAATTATACTAAATATAATTCTCACAAACTAACTTAAAACTAATGTAGTAATTAAAAAAAAAGAAAAAAATCAAAAAGAAAATTATATAAGGTATATAATACATATATATATATATAAATAGAAAAAAACACAATTAAAAAAAAATAAAATTAAGAAAAAAAGAACTGACAAAAAAAAGCAAGGACGGAGGAGAGGACTTCGGGGTAGGGGAGGTAGGAGGCTGGAGAAGTGCGAGTGTATGTGGGGGTGGCAAATGTGGCATCTGTGAGACAGTGAACAGTGAACGGCATATGCGTTGGAATAAGTACGGGTTGTGAGGGAATATACTGTGGGCGGGGCAAGGTCAGGAGGGGAAAGAGGGGAGACGGAGTTTGAGTGCAGTAGATGTAAGGTGGAAATCGAAGGAGGTAGGGTAAGAGTTTGCCCACCTCAGCATTCGCGAAATGGGTTCGTTAGAGCCGTAAGAAGTGTGGTGGGTGGACAGATAGAAGAGACGAGGGTTACGCAGGTTACGGGGGTTAGTGTGAAGTGCAATGATAGAAAGTAAGCTTGGGCAGTTGATTGCACCTGAAAGGAGACGGCGGATGAAAAGGATATCGGCATGAATTCTGCGCTCCTCAGGTGTGTTGAGGTTAATCAGATGGAGCCGGCTTATGTATGGGGGGAGAATCCGAGGATTCTCCCAGTTCAGTCCGCGGAGGGCAAAGCGCAGAAAACGACGTTGCACGCTTTCGATTCTACGGATATGGGACGACTAGTGTGGAGACCAGGCCTGACTAGCGTGTTCAAGAAGGGGGCGGACGAAGGCTATGTAGAGAGAATGGGAAACCTAAGGATTAGAGAATTCCTTAGACCAGCGTTTCACAAACCCAAGGGCAGAGTTGGCCTTAAGAATCATCATCATCATCGGCACTACAACCGGGAACCGGTCTTGGCCTTATTTAGCAAGTCCTGAGGCTTGTTAAATTTTCCATAATGATTTGTTTTTTCCGGGCAAGGTCATTACTCTTGCGTCAGAGGCACCCCGACGGGGAATCGAACCCCGGTCTCCCGTGTGACAGGCGGGTATACTAACCACTATACTATCGAGGAGCCTTAAGAATGATATCATCAATATGCGGGATGAAGCTAAGCTCCCTGTCAAATAAGATCCCGAGGTCACGTATCGAGGGTACAGATGATATCTGCTAGTTTAGCAGGAAGTAGGAACGGGGGGCGGTGGGGCGTTTGCGGGAGAAGGTGATGGAGTGACATTTGAGAACGTTGAAATCAAGGCAGTCATTACGGCACCAAGTTGAGAAGCTGTCGAGGTCCGTTTGGAGAAGTGAGGAGTCTAGAGGAGAGATGAACGTTTTGTAGAGTTTGGCGCCGCCCGTATAGAGAGAGATGGATGAGTATTTAATAATGGAGTCAACGTCATTGATGGTAAGGATAAATAGGAGGGAACCTAGATGACTGCCTTGCGGAACCCTTGACGTGGGAAGAAAAGGATTGGAAAGGGAGGATCTGAATTTGACACGGTAGGATCGATCTTTCACATAAGAAGATAACCATTTGGTCAGTAGGGGTTCGAAACCTAGGGAGGACAGCTTAAAAAGGATGAGATTAAGGGAGATTTTGTCAAAGGCCTTGCTGAAATTGGTGGTGATTACATCGACTTCGTTGCCATTCTCTAAGGCACGGAGAGTATGGAATGGGAACTCGATCAGATTGGTTGTGGTCGACCTGCCCGAAAGGAAACCATGCTGGTTGGGTGAGATGATGGATTTACAACGGAAATATAACGCGTTGTAAAGAATCCCTTCGAGCAGTTTAGGGATTAGAGACAGTTTGGCGATGGGACGGTAGTTGCCTATATCGTTAGGTCCCTTTTTATGTATGGGGGTGACAGGGCGATTTCCAAATACTAGGGAAGATACCTTGTGAGCGGGATAAATTGAATATCTTTGATATCGGGAGAGAAAGAGAAGAGGAACATTTCTTTAAAAAAACAGCTGGGAGTCCATCAGGTCCAGGGCTAAACTCGTCTTTGAGTAAGTTTAATTTCTCCTCAACTACGCGATGCTGAATAATTTGAGGGGTGAAGGGGCCGAGGGAGAATTCGGGCAAGTCTTTGAAGTAAGACGGGTTGGGTTCGAAGGAGATGTCTGTGAAGGATTTATTGAAAAACGAAGCGAATAGATTAGCAATAGTTAGGGTGTCGGTCGAAGTAGCCGCGCCATAAGAGAGGGAGTTAGGAAATCCGTCGGATTTACGTTTGTAATTTATCAAGTGGAAAAAAGATTTGGGGTCATTGATCAAGTTGTATTGTGTTTTTGTGAGGTAGTTGGAGTAGAGGGCGTTATAGAGGTCGGAAAATTTATAAAAGGAACCGAGATAGTTGGAGTAGTTAGCAGGAACGCGTTTTGAGGAAAATGTTTCACAATTTTTTTTCTCTTGTTCCTAAGAGTGCGAAGTGTGCGGTTGTACCATGGTGGCGATGAAACCGATGACCTGTGACGAGAATAGGGGACATATAGGGCGATGGCATAGTAGATCTCCTTATAGAAAGTGGCAGTAGCGTCTTCTACCCCCAGATGATCAAAGCGAAACGCCGTTTTGCTAAGATGCTCATTTAGAAGGCGGAAGTTAGCTTTGTGGAAGTTGTAGGAAAAACGGTCGTGAGGTAGAGAGGGGTGGGTTTCAGATCAAGATATAGGGATAAGAGAAGCGGTGGGTGGTAATTATCAATGGTAGAGAGGGCGTATAAACTAGGGGCGACTGAGGAGTTGTGTGGGTCCGTTGTGAACACGAGGTCCAGTTGTCTCCCCATATGATTTGGGACACAGCTTATTTTATGAAGGCATAAGTCGGTGAGACCGTTTATAAAAATACGTTCCTTGGAACTAGTAGGGTTTAAGACGTAGAAGGCTTGTTCGTCAGCCACTGTCCACTGGAGATGGAGGAGGTTAAAATCGCCAAGAACGACGATATCGTCTAGGGAGGTGCTCAACTCGGTTAGGTTATCTATCGCTTCTATTGCGAGTTCGTATGACACGACGGGTCGTGAAGGAGGTATATAGAAACAGATAATGAAAAGAGACTTAGGGCCCTTGTCGATTTTTGTTGCAACGAAGTCAAAATCCGGAGAAGAAGAGATGGAAATTAGAGACAAAGCGAGTCTATTATAAGTGGCAACCAGCACTCCACGGCATGGGCAATTGGGACCTTCTCGATGAGCGTTGTCATCTCGAAAAACATTGAAGGAGGGAGGAAATAGTTCAAGACTGTTAATATTGGGGATAAGGTTGGTCTCAGTCAGAGCGTATATGTCGAAAAGGAGGGAATGTGCCTTTTCCAGTGTCGAATGTGTTTTGGAGCGGAGACCTCTAACATTCTGATAGTAGACGGTTAGGGGGAACATACTGAGGGTATTGAGATGATACGGGGGACGAGAGGGCGACTGATTAGGGTCAAAAGCGCTTGTCATTATTGGGATAGTTGTCATCATCATCATCATCGGCACTACAACCGGGATACGGTCTTGGCCTTATTTAGCAAATCTCGGGGCTTGTTAAATTTTCCATAATAATTTATTTTTACGAGCATGGTTATTGGCCTTGCGCCAATCACTAGTTGTACTTTTTTTTATTATACGAGGGTGGTCTGACAAGTTTCAAGACAATTTTCCTTAAAATTTATTTTTATTATTCCACATAGTCTCCTTGTAACTCTACACACTTCTCCCAGCGATGCTCCCATCTCTCTAACCCGTCCAAATATTACTCGGCGTTTTTCTCTACAAAATAAATGTTCACGAAGGTTGCTTCCTCATTTGACGAATATATCTGTCCTCCGAGCGCAATTTTTAGATTAGGGGACAAAAAGAAGTCACTTAGGGCTAGACCTGGTGAGTAAGGCGGATGGTCAAGCAGTTCAAACCGTAATTCGTGGATTTTCGACATGGCAACCGCTGAGGTGTGAGACGCCGGAAACAGGATTTTCTTTTTCTGCAAATGTGCCCGTTTTTCCGAATTTCTGCTTTCAGTTGGTCAAGCACGAATACTATCTACCACAGTCATTATATTTTAATAACTACTGCTATATATGCGTCAGGCCGGTTAATTCTTAGATTACCCTAGTACGCTACTAAGTAGATTGAGCCCCAAACATGTGAACAGTATTCAAGCGCACATCTATTGTAACAGCGATTTGTACGGGAAAAGAAGTTAGTACTATTTACTATTTATTGGCCTGTAGGAACCCGGAAGTTCATGACCTCACCGACTCGACTCCGCCATCGTTCCCTGTCCTGTGCACTCTCCTTCCACGCTTGACCATCCGATCCGATCTCCACAAGGTCAAACCTAACATTGTCCTCCCATCTCCGTCGCGGCCGTCCTGTCGGTCTCTTTCCCGTTTGTCTGTGGCGGTTCTACGAACCGCACAAATCACCATAGGATGAGAATTCGTCGTTCCACCAAGGAACATACTCACCTATAGCAAAACTGCACGTGCCCACAGACACGTGTCCCCAAGGTCTTCCTTTCCACCTGAAAAAAGGTAACATTCATAGTGGTGTCAGCAAACCCACGTATCCACAGATACGTGAGCCACAAGTCCCGAAAAATTCTCCTACGCCTGCACGCCGATTGAAAGACACGAACCAGCACAGAAATTGTGTATCGATCCATCAACTGGATATACACAAAAGGTTGGCACACTTGCGCCAAATGTCGACAAACATCACGTCTCCGGCGATAAGTGAATTGCCGGAAAACGAATCCGTCGACAAAATCTTTGTCCCTGCCGCAATGTACTTCACCTAAACAAATGCCATTGCGGAGCAGCAGCAATAAACGAAAATGCTGTTCCCATAGGGCTAAGTAAACAATGAATTACCATTATCCCATGATCGCCTAAAAGAAAACACACACTCGATTGTGCGTACAAGCAATCCAACAGAAGTGTGAAAATTCCGACGATCACAGAATGATCTACAGCAAGCAGACAATAACCTCCGCATCTGTATGTGTGAGCGCGATCTTCCCTGGTGGAGAGATTCTCGATTGAGAAAGTCACCACCCAGGGAAAGCGAAAGGAGAAATTCACCACCAAGAGAAAAGAAAACAAGGGTTGAATGAAATCATTCCCCAGAGAAGAAACTAGTCGACATTGAGAATTCCAGAAGAGGACACCTGAGGAAAAAGAAAGAACTTCACGCGTATGGCAGGAGTAACCGCGAAAAATTAAATGTAAAGACAAAACAGAAAATTAGTGAATGATCCGTAAAACAAAAACGAGATACTTGTGTAACGTGACCGTGAAGATAAGACGTTAGACGTTGTGGTTTGTAAAACGATTCTCCCTTATGTGTAAACCCGAATCAAGTGATTTACTTTAATAAAAAGAAATGCTGGAAAACCAATGCTCGCTGTTTTATTTGTTACAGTGTCTGCTCCGTGTATTTTGATCTTTTGTGAACAGTGTTTTATTTTCGTGCTGTATTTTCTCCGTGTTTTGTTGGTGAACAGTGTTCGGCGGAACACTTCAGAGACACACGACCAAAGACAATAATCCGCCAAAGGTCTACCGTCAGGAATTCTATACACGGTCCTATCGTTGCCCATTCGCGCCACATGTCCGGCCCATCTTAATCTTCGCGACTTGATTACTCTCACTACTGTAGGTTTTCGGTATAGCTCTTCCAATTCGTGGTTGTGGAGTTTCCTCCATTGTCCTGCCTCATCGTCACATTTACCTCCAAAGATACCCCTTAGAACTTTATTCTCCAATACGCGGAATTTGTTTTCCTCCCGTTTTGTGAGACTCCATGTTTCACATCCGTATAGAGCAATCGGCATGATTATGGTTCTATAGACACGGAGCTTTATGTTACGTGATAGCAGTTTGGATATCAGCAGTTTACTGACTGCGTGCCAACTAGCGTTGTCGGAACGCAGTCTTTTGTTAATTTCCTTCGACATTTCGTTACTGGCCGTCAGTATCGTTCCCAGATATTTAAATTCTTTAACTTTTTCAAATAATCATGTATTTTGCTTTGTTTTATTTATTTCTAGGCCCATCTTTTCTGCCGCTTGCATGATGATTTCACAGTTTTTACTTACAGTTTTTAGATTATCGCCCAGAACGGCTATGTCATCCGCATATGCGAGCACATCGCATAATCGGGCTCGCTCTCGAGGCTCTGCCCACGCTCGACTGGCGACGGCATTTTGTAACATCAGGGGCATCGGTTTCACCAATACGAATGTAAACGCCGTCCACCAATATTTGCAAACAACGAAACCTGATATCCTTGTCCTAACTGAGAACCAGGTCGACTCGTCAACTGATTCGACATATCTTCGTTGCAGGATACGACTTACATTCCAGATTCGTTTTAAGGGCGGAGTCTGTGTCTTGGCGCGGTCCGATCTGGCTTGCCAGAGGATGGAGGCGTTGGAACCGTTGTTTCAGTTATTTTTTCCACCACTGTATATGTATATGTATATGTATATATATATATATATATATATATATATATATATATATATATATATATATATATATATTTTTTTTTTTTTTTTTTTTTGAACATCATATGGTTGAGGTTCGTGTTGAGGAATTCCGTTAAATTTCTTTGTTGTCTTTACCGCTCTCCGAATGACGATCGACCGGTGACATTTTTCACATACCGTCGACTGGATACAGATCAACCACCCAGCTTCTGAAATTGTTGTCCTTGGCGATTTTAATTCCGGCTGGTTGTTAAATTCTAACAGAACCGACGAGGCTGGGAGGCTGGCGAAGATGTTTTCTGTAAACCACAACTTGACTCAACTCGTGGAGGAGCCGACGCGAGTGCCGAACGCCCGAGGCGATTATGCGAACACCCTGGATTTGTTTTTGACATCCGAACCTAGTATTTATACCGTAGAGGTTTCTGCGCCACTGGGAAACTCATATCACTGCTTGGTATCTGTCGCACAAGCACTTGCATATCAAGCGAATAACCGACCTAGGCAGCTTCGACTGCTAACTGGGACGATTGCGAGATTTCTTCGCATCCTTTCCATGGTCGGAGGTGTGTTTTGGAGACTCTGATGTTAACGCTTGCGCGGAGTAGGTATCAGAGATTATTCTTCTGGGGATGGAGATGTATATTCCACATTCCATCAAACGCAGTTCGTCTGATAAACCTTGGTTTGATAAACAATATATACTGGGCCACAAGACAGTCAACGAGTCAACCTATCTCTCGATTAGAGCTAGGTTTTACTTTTTGTAAAGAACGGGTGGATGGCGGTTTACATTCGTATTGGTAAAACCTTCTGGTGTTATAAATTACCAGTTGAACGTTGAGTGTTTCGCGGGCGGAGCTGATTCGCGGAGAGGAGTTGTATACAGTTCGGTTTCTTATCAAAACAGTTACACGATGTTCCCCCTGAAATAGTCTTTCCGGAAATCCGAATGGAGAACTAGTTTACCTCTGGAATCCCTTAACATAGGAGGTACATCATCATGTCTTATCTCAGCTTCAGTGCAGAAGATAACCGGTCATATCGCGGAACGTACTGCGTAATGGGGTAGTGTCTCACGTCGGGATCGATTTATCACCATTATAATTTATCATCATTATACATATTATTATGTACCAACTTTTTTCGGATTATCTGTGGCGGTTCCGCCAAACGCCACTGTCTAATTACCCGAAGAACCCCCCATACCTATAACCCAACCTCCATAGTTTCCGCTAATGCAATCGCATTAGCACCTGTAAATGCTTCACGCATCAAGTGTACCTAATGTTTTTATCTAAAAGCTCTTGAAAGAGAATTCTTACTTTCATGCATCAATTCGCATTTTAAATTCCGTACAAGAATTCTATATATCTTATCGGATCATAAATCCAAATCCCAATCTCACCATAAGCATTTTCCCTAGAGGAGTTCTTGTGAAGAAACAATTTCATCATCATCATCGGCACTACAACCGGAAACCGGTCTTGGCCTTATTTAGCAAGTCCTGCGGCTTGTTAAATTTTCCGGGCAAGGTCATTAGTCTTGCGCCAGAGGCTCCCCGACGGGGAATCGAACCCCGGTCTCCCGCGTGACAGGCGGGTATACTAACCACGATACTATCGAGGAGCCCGAAGAAACAATTTGGTTCACACATAATGTAACCATCATCTCTAGGAATAATAAACATTGCGTCGCCTATTCCCAGCATCAGCATGTGTACGATAAATTCCCTTACATACACATCGGCTGGCGACCCTTGTCCAAAGGACAAAAGCAAATACACGCATCTTGCGTCTAAAGGCATAAACCAAATCCTATAGCATAAGCGAATGCAAATAGGAATTGTGTACTTACACTGGGCAGCGATTCCATAAACACCAATTCTCAGAGAATATGCTAAAACCAATTAGCACCATGTCCACTATGCATTGCGGCCTATCAATACAGCTGCAATGCACATCATAGACAATGATCTACACGATCTCTTTGTCTTCCAATATTTTTGAACCTGCTTCTCATGACCTCGCGGCATGAGCAAACAGAAACCCATCACTAACCAATGAGATACGGCTTGTTTACTTAGCCGAACTCACATCTCATTGATGCCCGTTCCCCATTTCGATTTTTCCGATTCGTTCGCATGGCCTTGTACCATGAAAGAATCAATGTTCACACATACATGCGTACCACTACGATCTTCGCTATGAGATCCGGTTACCTACCCCCCAAAGAGAGACTTCCCGTTTCTCTTGGAATAGGAAACGCACCCTTAACTAAAGAGAGCCAGTGCTGTGGGTTTGAAGTAGGTGTGCCAACGTATACCACGGTTTCACTTGAATCCCCATCAATGTTTCGACAAAACACTAGATCACAAAATTATCCACAAATCGTCAAAAGAGAGTAAAATAAAATTCACTGGTGCTGTTTAGTTGGTTTATGTTTTCTTTATTTAACATTCAATGATTTCCCATGCACAAATAAACTGTTAAAATTTAACTGCTTTCTTGAATATTATTAAACTGGCTTTCCGTGGCAAATATGTATCTGTAATCAGTTTATTTCAAAAGGGCAACGCGTTTCTCTTTCTCGATTGACTAACGGGACACTACGTTCGTCTGACAACACTTCCCTTTTACTTCACACGCGAGCGTGTGCACCAGCATGCGCACACTGCGGTAGTTGAATACCGACTGACTGAAAAAGGGATGAAGATGGGTAATTTAATTTTTGCACACAGGACAACCAATAGAGATCATACTTCTGCTCTCTCATTGCCATGAACGTCGATGTGTGGTGAATACATCGGTTAATTCGATAGTCGACGAACATGGGAGAATGAGAGAACAGAAACACAAAGTATTATGATCTCGGGGTGGGTTTGGTTGTGTGTGCATGAATCAATGCAGCTCTTAGACTAGCCCACTGACCCAATTCGGTGAATGTGGTGACATCAGCGTGCATTGACCAGTCGGGAGACAGAACTGTGAAGGAGAGGAAAACTAAGCTGGTGCTATTCACCTGCGAAAAGAGAGCATTGATCCCCAGCGATTGGAGTGTCTGGAGAAAGAGAATAGGACGCCGAATTGGCTAGGGAAATCTGATCATGGGAACTAAATTAAATGCTTTGATAATTTCCCCAGCGGTTTCATGATTATGCAACCGCGTCGTTTGATCAGACTATGCCGTTCCTAACCGACATAATGCGATTTCCGGTGGAAATCTCATGGGTTAGCGAAATGGGGTTGCCACATGGCGAAAAGATAGCTAAACTCAATTATGCATTATCTGCATAGGATAATGAGTTTATCTATGTGTCCGTTTAACATGTTCTACAGGTGGAATAGCTTATAAGGGGAATAAGGGTAGAAATGACGTCCTGAAAGCGGTCGAAATAAGGTATGAAATTGTGGGTTAGTTCTCCATGTGGTATAGAGAGCCCCCACAGTACCACTGGCCGAATTTCCTTTGCCAGCGAATTCACATCGGGAAGTCTAAATCGATTCACCGGTCGCGACTGCCGGCCTACCCCCCGCTCTACGTAGCGCTGCGGGGATGCGTATGTACCCCGAGTCGTGGTTTTAGTGTTGCGTCTTATAAACTAATAGTTGTGATCAATTAAAAGTAATTCGAACCTGTTTTCTGCCATCTAATTAAGTGTAGCAAGATTTGTCGTGAATAAAAAGAACCTTTTTACAATAAACTAAATCAGTGTGTTTCTTTTCTTTCCTTTTGTGGACGTTGCGTTCTGGAGTTTCGTTTGTGCTTTTCTTTTGGTTTACGGCAGACACTTTAGAACTTGCGGGACGGAGTAGAACCCGTGTCGTACGCCGGCACCAAGACTTCGTACCCCCACAAACCCATCAGCCAAGCTCAGAAAAATGGTCAATGATCTCTTCCGACCACTTCAAGAAGCCTATAGCTTCATGGAGTGGTATTTCACCTGACAGGGCGTTAGGATCACATCTACTACTCGACCTTTAGGCGCATTTTACGACAAGCCAGCCTAGTTCTGAGAGAGTCTTATGTCCTATTCATAAGGCAGTCTCCGAAAGGAAAATCGACTGAAGAGTAAGTTCCCAGAGTTTGCACGAATTTTTTTTAACGCTGCTGCAATATTGTCCTGAAAAATGTGGCCTTTGCAGGTTCCTGTTGGTTGCACATTTGGATCGTAAAGGAAAAAAGGAACATTAATTGAGAACGACAGTGGAGAAGGTCTCACATCCACTGATGGAACGACACTAAATCAGAAGCAAACAACAATGAGATACCAAATGGGATGGTAGTAGCCTGAGACTAACCGAGGAAATAATTACTTGAGATCAAATCCATGTTCGGATGATGAAACCCACGGTTAAAAAATATTCTAAACCGTATATACAGTAATACATCGCATACAAATTGAAGTTAACAAATATATTTGTGTTATTCACGTTTGATAGCAAAACGGTCGGAAGTTTGATGGCTTCCAACTACGAAACAAAGATAAAAAACAAAAACTCCAATATTAAATATTCCAAAAAGGTGTAAAAAAAGAATCGACAAAATACGTCGTATCTTAATTTCATCAGGACGGCCGTAGATAAATTGATAAAACTTACTAGCCAAATGACTAGTTCCTAACAATGGATTAAATCAGTGCGTTAGTGAATGGTTTTATCATATAACAAATGTTTCCTCCACAATTAGGCACCAACCTTTCTCTTCCTCCTTAGCCTTCCTCTATCCACAGCTGATGGTGTTTGACCACTTCTGCCTATGGGGTTATAAATAAGAGACTGACAATTCCAAGGTTCAAGGTAACAACTAAAACGCAACGCAGACAAAAATACTTTTGTTTTGTTTTACCATCGCTAGAAAGCTTTCACACATGCAAATCGGAACATTGTTATTTCACAGATGTGCTTGACCGCACAATGTCCAATGACCGCACTATCTTTATTTATAAATAATTGTTATTATAAGAACGCCGATGACAAACAATCTAAGTTACTTGCGTTTAGTGAACCAAGTTGGCCAGAACCTATAAACGTAACACCAAACAAAGGAAAAGATGATTGCCACAAAAAGCTTACCTTCATTTTCTTCGTCGATTTTCAATGCTTTCGATATATATTCGAATGCACGGCGATGGTGATGTTTTTGTTTAGCTAATAAAGGATCACCTGGTCCTGGTGATGGCACAATTCCACTGCCATTACCAACACCCAACCTGGATGATGACATTTCCAGCTGTTTATGTTTAGGATGAGTGTACGGATATTGAACAGCGTTTGGTGGAGCGATGGGTTTCGGCTGAATCCTCTCCAATTCCGTCCCAACAACGATTTCGATATTACATTCGCGTCTATGTGGTCGATAAACAACACGGGTACTTGCCCCGTATAAGTACCGAAATATACAAAATAATTGATAAATAAGTGAACGCAAAATGTTGAAAAGAAAAATTATAGGAAACGATACTATATATAAGTTTTGTTTGTGAACCGATCCGGTTGGCGTTGTTGCAGTCTCGTCCGGTGAAGGGGTACGACTAGATCTGTCATTGACTTCAGCGACGCTAGATTCGCAATTGCTACTACTTTTTCGGTGTGTTTTACAGTTTCTTATCGGAGATTTATTGCTGCTGTTACTACTGCTGGCATTGCCCGAAGACGACTGAGTTGCTGTGCTTTTGCTCCGCACCATTCGGAAAATAAATTTTAGTAAAAGGGTGTTTTTGTTACCCTTTGTTAGCAAATCCGATTTGTCTTATACCACTTTAAACAATTTTGTCGTCGATTTTCTCCTTGTTTATGTACACTATTTTTGTTTAGAAACTTTTAGGAATGAATTTTCATAAATAACTTATTATTATGTGGTATATAAAATAAATAAGTAATGTAAATAAAACATGCTTATTATTTAGGTTTTAACTGTAGAAAAGAAAAAGGGCACACGAAGAAAAATAATCAGTTTTTTCACCCCCGCTTGAGAAACAAACACATTTTGTAGGTATGTTCGATTTGCATTTGAAAGTCGCGAGGTATTTAGGGAGGCGAAGGTATAAAGAACATTACGAAAAATAATTAAATTGGAAGAGGTTTTCTAACAAAAATTCATCTTTCTGAAGCTCTCTTATTCTATGTCAATAAATATCCTATAAAAACATATCTATTTTTGTTTAAAATATGCTAATTAGTTTGTTATTCGTTGAAAACATCAGTTTGTTATTTCGTTCAAGTTAGTTTTCGTTCGTTGTCAATCTCGATTAATTTTCGTTTCGTTTGTTCTTTTGTAATCTTGTCCTTGCAAATGAAAAAAAAAATTTTGTTTAAAATAAACATAACATTATTTGAATTTCGCTTCGATAAAACATTTGTCGTCCCTCGTGCCCGGTAAACGTACGGGGCCTAAACACACCCTATATAAGCATGTGAATCACCCATACTGCTTGTATTGCGAAAGCAAAATAGAAAATGCGGAATACGTACTCACAGAGTGCGTGAGATTCGAGACCGCACGAACGATTTTGGGGAGACGCATGAGACGAACAATTACTCCGGCTGGAGTAATAGAATACATGCTGACTTCCAAACAGGCATGGTACGTAGCAAATGATATTCTATGTGACATGGTGCAGCAGTTGCGACGCGACGAGCGGAGTAACAGGTCCTGCGATGGAATATCTAAAAGGAAGTTTCGCGGTGATCAACGGGAATGTGTGCTTGGTGGGAGGTGGTTTTAGTTGGTAAAAATGGGGCGTGCCTTTGGATCGCTCCAGAGGTATCTTTTGAAGATTTCCAACCTTCGTACCGAAACCACAAAAAAACAAAAAAATAAATAAAAACACGTGTCACAAGGTGGTGGCTCAAACTCCAGGAATTTGAGTTTACAACGGTTCATCAACCTGGAAAGAATGTAGGATATGTGGATGTCATGAGTCGGCGGCCAGTAGAAAAAGAACGGGGCGTGGGGAAGCATCCGACAATATACGCAACATATGCATTGATGACGAGGATTGGTTAGCCACCATGCAACGGCAAGACGAGACATCATAAACCAATTTAAAGGAGTGACGAATTACACGAATGGAAGGAACCTCCATAAGGAATACCAGCTAGATGGAGGAAGACTGTTTAGGCACGATGGCAACCAAAGAAAGTGGATCGTGCCGAAACGACTTCGGTGGCGAGTTCTCCGGGTGTGCCATGATAAGGCGGCGCATATGGGCTTCGACAAAACCCTTGAAAGGCTAAGAAGGTCGCACTACTTCCCGAGGATACGAAGTTTTGTCAGGGCCTATGTCGAGGGAGGTATAGATAGCGCATATACAAAGAAAGGGGGAGGAGCGGCAGGGGGAGAGCTGCACTATGTAAAGAGGGTGCCCATACATTCTATGGGGTCTATTCGGCTCATCTCGGACCTTTTATCACTGGATGAGGAGGAGCTAACTAGTTGATAGCATTGGTCGCCAACTTTACCAAATACAGTGTTTTGAAAACCGTAAGGACAACTAATGTAAAAGGAGTGATAGCCATTCTCCTCTGGCGCAAGACTAATGACCTTGCCCGGAAAAAACAAATCATTATGGAAATTTTAACAAGCCTCAGGACTTGCTAAATAAGGCCAATATCGGTTTCCGGTTGTAGTGCCGATGGTGATGATGATGATGATAGCCATGATCAACCAGGTCAGCGAATTCTTCGGTATGCCCAAGCGCCTAATCACCAACAGAGGTACAGCATTCATAGCCAGCGAATTTACAAGATATTGTCAAACATACGGCATACAGCATATTATGACGACCGTTAAAACACCACGTACCAATGGCCAAGTGGAGAGGGTCAATCGCACGGCACTAGCGTCGGACAAGTGTGATCTTGTGGCCGACAGGGACTGGGCGCAACAGTTGAGGAGCATTCAATGGTGTCTGAATGCGGCGAGGTGCGCAACCATAAGGGTGACCCACACGAACTGTGTTTGCCTATACGTCAAGGGAAATTGTTGGTGACAAATTATTGTTGGAAATTGAACAGGAAGTATGTCATGATCAAGGCGAAATGAAACAGTGGCGAGATGCTGGCCTGCACAATATCGCGGTAGATCAACAAAAGCAGATCGAACGCTTCGTTAAGGCCCACAGAAGACCAACCACATATGACTTGGTAGAACGAGAGCCTACAGTAACCGGTATGTCCCGGAAGCTTGCTCCAATTTATAGGGGACCGTACCTCGTGGCGAAAGTGTTTGGAAATGACCGATCTGTTTTGAGAGATGCCCCAGTAACGCAACGGACCCAAATGAAATTCGAGTTCATAGAAAGTTCAGGCAAAATGAAGAGGTGGTGCGTCCATTTTGGTGACGACAGCCATTCCGAGGGCAAAACAAACGAAACGGAATCAGAAGATCTGGACGTCGACGCACCCGGCAGGACCGACGAAATTCCAGAAAGACTCCAGGACGAGTCTTAAGTCAGGATGGACGACCTGTAATACACCTTTCCCACCAATATCCGTAATTATAAATGGAGAAGAACAATTCTGTTCAGTGTAACCCCGACTCTGGCGTGGCTGACATCCACTTGTTGAGAATATACACTTATATTGTATAGTAGTATGATATATATCGTAGCGAGCTTAGGGTTCGCTGGATTAATTATTTTTAATAAATAAGTAAGAGCCATTAAACCGATTTTGAATTAATATAACACTTTATTAGTCCATTAATAACAACCGTTACTTTTACCGTACACTTAACAATTTCTTTACTTATCGCTTCCGTACTTATCGCGTCTTTTACTTCTTACTTATCGCTTGCTTCACTTTCTCATTTATAACTTATAACTCATTTCCCGATCTGCGTGCGACGTAGTTATACCGTTTTTCTCCATTCTGATTTGGTGTATCGTTTCGGTCCGTTCCATAGTCTCGACTTTTCTATTGCTCCTAGTCTCCAGTTTTCCAGTACTTATTAAAATATTCTAGTACTTTGTTTCAGACTTTCTAGAATATTTTAGTACTGATTGTCATATGCGTCACAATATAAATATATGTGTTGCGTATGAGCGCGCTCTTATGTATGTGTACGTGAGTATAGAGAGAGAGAGCGGCTTGGGCGACAGTCGACCTGCGAGGAGCGTCGCTGCAGCAGAGTATTATAAGACGCCATGGGGGACACACGGACTATGAGCGCCGCGCTCATTTGTTTAGTCTGTATACTTATAGGCAATAAAGCCTTTTATATGTTATATTGAAGTAATAATCATCAGCCATCATCATTTATACCACCACCTCAACACTACTTGTGTTCGCGGGCACTGAACGAACGCTAACTAACCGTCTCCCTTTTTCCGGTGGTAAGCGTCGGGCTTATTAATAAGTTCACGCTGTTTGTCAATAGATGGCTCCAGCAATAAGTGATGGTCGATTTCAATATATCCAAAACGTCATGAACCAAGCTTAGACATATGGTAAACAAACCGCTTTGATACATTAGTGATTTTGTTTTGGCTTCATATCCTTTTGGTTGTTTGAAAATGGCTAATTTTGTGGTAAATAATCTTCATTTGTGGGAACAAAACTCCACAAAGTTTACGGAGATGCTGCTCTAAGTGAAACAACGTGCCCTGATTGGTTCCGTCGCTTCAAAGACGGTGATTTTAATGTTTACGACCGTTCGCGTGAAGGAAGGCCAAAACCATTCGAGAACGCTGAATTGGAGGCATTGCTCGATGAGAATCCATGCCAAACGCAACAAAAGCTTTCATCAGCATTAGGAGTTACCCGCCAAGGCATTTCCAAGGGATAACATGCGTTGGGAATGATTCAAAAGCAAGGAACTTGGGTTGACCTTATGATTTGAAGCCAAGGGACGTTGAGCATCGTTTTTCGCTTGTGAAGGACTGCTCCAGCGCCAAAAGAGGAAATGTTTTCTTCATTGCATCGTGACGATTCATTACAGCAACCTAAAGAAAAGAAAGTCATGGGAACTGTCCGGTCATGCTTCTACGTCGTCGGCTCGACCGAATATTCACGCTGCGAAGGTTATGCTGTGCATTTGGCGAGATCAGGTCGGTGTTATTTATTATGAGCCGTTGAAACACAACGAAACCATCGCTGGGTAATTGTATCGACTTCCAAAACTCGGTCTCGTCTTCTATTCCTTCGCTAATAGTCTATGGCAGTCCAGTCAATGGAGAAAGCCAATCTACTTGCTGCACATTTTGCAGCCAAGTCAACTCTGCCTGATACCACATCAGTTCCGCATCAACTTGAGCATAAGCAGGACACCATGAGCCAGATTCAGTTCCGAACGCATACTGTTGCCCGCGTACTCAATGAGCTAAATGCAAACAAATCCCCTGATCCGGATGGCATTCCCCCAATTCTCTTGAAGATATGCTCCTCTTCACTTACTAAACCACTGCGGAGACTCTTCCATTTGTCTTATTCTATTGGCCGTTTCCCAAATAAATGGAAGTCTGCGAACATTCAGCCAATTCCAAAAAGGGGCGACAAATCATCCCTCTCTGGTTATCGATCCACAGCATTAACTTCTATTCTCTCGAAGGTAATGGAATCACTGATTAACCGTAAAGTTTCGAAATATCTGGATTCAAATGACCTCCTCAATGACCGCCAATATGGCTTTCGTAGCAACCGGTCCACAGGAGATTTGATGACGTATCTTACCGAAAAGTGGGGGTATTCCATCCAGTACCTCGGTGAAAGCAAGGTAGTCGCATTGGAAATTCCAAAAGCCTTCGACAGAATTTGGCATCCAGCACTTTTGTCAAAATTGCATTCCTATGGAGTGGACAATTCCCTGATCCGATGGATAAGAGACTATCTTTCTGGCCGTTCAATCAAAGTGTTTCCTGATGGTGTGGTGTAATAATATGATCACAAGGTGGCCATGGAAAATAGATCCAATAAATGAATTGCCGCAGTCACGGTTTGCAAGTGTCACATGACATTGTTGTATTCCAGAATACTACCCTTATTAAATTTAACACTGAATCTCCTAACACATCCTTAAAAACTTCACTTAACATATATTACATTCTCACTTAATACATACCATTCATAAACATTCACAATATTACCAGTTACAGCACACTTAATAACCTGCACCTTTTTATTTATTGAAAACATAGCAACTTGGATTTTCGTCCGAATTGAATGTGAAAAGTCAGAGAGAAAAAAATAGAATAAAAAAAAGTGCAGTTGATATTTGTCAGCCGTAAAGAAAGGTTGAGAATGATTTGTTATGGAGCTGCTAGCGTCGCAATAACATATTAAGTTTATTAATTATTAACTTTAAATAATTGTTTGTTATTGTTGTTTAAATAATAATTAGCGCTAAAGCAGATTTCGGCTTGATTGACTTTGTAAATAAGCAGAATAGTCGCAATTGGGAAATCTTAAAAGCCAGTTGTACGTGAATTATAAGTGAGTTGTTTTTGGAAAATCATAACAGTCAATCAAAAAAATAATAAGTCCACGCTCTTCCCTCATACCGAGGAAGCACGGCGTCCGGACTACAACACTGGTGGCAGCGGTGGGATACAACCAAAGGATCCCAAATAAAAAGAAGAAAATAAGAAGAAAAAAAAAACAAGAAAAAAAAATTGTTTAAACAAAACAAAATTTAAAACAACAAAAAAAAAAATGTTTATAAGAAGAAGAAAAAAGTAAACATAAAACAACGAAAAACAAAGTAAACAAGAATTTAAAACAACAAAAAAAAATTGCTTATAAGAAGAAAAGTGAACACAAGAGAAATAACCAAATAAGAAGAAGAAAAAAAATGTTTCAAGAAGAAAAGAGAGAAAAAAAAACAGGAGAAATAACCAAACCAAAATAAGAAGAAAAAAAAAAAAAACCCTCGACATAAAACAACGAAATAAAAAGAAAAAAAAAGGAAAGCAGCAAAGACCAGGATGAGCAATCAACTTTAGGACGTGAAGTCTGCCTGGCGTCAAAGAAAAAAAAAAAAATCTAAAAAGAAAAAGAACCACACAAAGGAAACAACCAAGGAAAACTGAAGAAAAAAAAAAACAAAACAGCAACACTCAAGACTGCTATCAACAGTACAACGACAACATTTAGTAGAGTAAGAATTTTTTTAGCGACTTTTCTCTCTATTTTTTTTAGGAATATTTTCTACTTGGAAGCTCTCCTTATCCCAATAGAATATTTTTTGGATAGAAATTTCTATCTAAATTATTTGCAAATTCTCATTTCAGTATTTCGAAGACATTTCCGTTTTTTTTCTTTCTTTCTCGTCGAATTTTCTTTCTTTTCAGTTTTGGGGCCAATTTATTTTTCTTTCCTATATATATATATATATTGAATAACCAAAAGAAAGGCCAATTTTTCCATAACCATATTTTTAAGTTAACCATATTTTAAGAATTGAATTTTCGCCATACATTATTTTAAACTTTCACTATTACGAGTCCATATTACACGAGACAGGCGGCTAGGCAGGGGGAAGAACAAATCCACTATCAACCGATACACATTAAACCCCCTGAAATGGCTCTTTCTGTCGGAATTTCTGATGTTTTCAGAATCGTCCCTACCTTTGACGGGAAACCCTGCGACTTAGGTAAATTTATTTCCGGGGGAGGCGTTTTATTTAGATCCATAAAGAAGGCAGACCCGGATATATACGAGACATTTTTAGATCTAGTCAAAAATAGACTAGAGGGTCATGCTTACGATCTGATCAGGTATAGCAAAATCGCTAAGTGGGAGGATTTAAAAGATAAACTCGAATCGGAATATAAAGAGGAGCAATCTCGGTCGACGGCACACAATGAGTTGATTTCTCTGAAACAACGCTACAGAGAAACCGTCCGGGAATACGGCGATAGAGTCGCGAATGCTCTAAGGACTCTAAACTCTGCCACGTGTGAAATAACAGCAGACGCGGTGGTTAGGGAATTCTTAATGGAAGAAAACAAAAAATTGGCCGTACAAACATTTGAAGATGGACTAATGAACGAACAGCTAAAGATACTAGCTAAAATCCATGGGGGAAATAATTTAAAACAGTCGATTGCACATGTAGTATCACATGGTGCTCGAATGGACAACTCTCCCAGGTCATATCAATATAACGAAAAACCTACATTCAATAGTATAGTCTGCCAAACCTGTGGTAAGTCAGGGCATACACAGGACACATGTTATCGGAACATGCAATCCAACTATTTTCCGAATAGACAACCCATAAAAAGGGAATATAACATTTTTTGCAATTTCTGTGGACGGAATAATCACACAGAGAATGAGTGTAGATACAAGATATCTAGGAATGGATCGGCTTCAACAAATTACCAACAAGGCACAACAACGCGTAACCCATTCCGAAATAATCCTACAAACTCTGAAAATCGTTTTGGTGAAAATTCTAGGAGCACCAATAGACAAAACGATAGACAAAATGTTCACTTTTCTCGGGTGCAAGAGTCGGAAAACGAGGCCTGACGCCAACCAAAATTTATGGAAGACAGACCAAAGTTTTCTATTTACAGCATTAGATCTTTGGAAATAGATAACGACCATTTTAATGAAGCTCCTAGCCAAATTTACCCTGAGCCCACATACTCCTATAAACCAAGCCATATAAACGAAGATAACCCTGTCCCTAATATAAAGACTCCGATTCATACTCCCATTCTGGAAAACAATTCAGCAACACAGACTGAAAATCCGAAATTTTCAGCAGTATTAAAGACTGAAATCGCTAATATCTCAGATATCCCTATTGACAACGCAGACACTTCAGCAACCAAGACTGAAAACTCAGCAGTATTAAAGACTGAAAATTCGGATCCTGCAGAAAATAAACAAACAGAAACCCCTATTATTCCGGCTATCCCAATAGACAACCACGGCACTTCAGCAACAAAGACTGAAAATTCAGCAGTGTTAAAGACTGAAGACCCAATAGTTGCAATAAAATTCGAAACCCAAGTCAGTTCAGCAGCTAATACTGATGAACAAATCTTTTCAGCAGCAAAGACTGACGGATTAAATGTTTCTACAGCAGATATAACTGAAGAAATAGTTCAAACAGCAAATAGGACTGGGAACCAAGATGTTCTAACAGCTAATAAGTCTGAAGAACTATTCGAATCAGTAAATGAGACTGAGAAACTAAACGATCCATCAGCAGTGAGTAAGACTGAAAAGGTAGACGTTCCGACAGCAGTTAAAGCTATGGACAATGACAACACTAAGCCGAAAACAATAAATATTTTAAACAACGAAAACAAACACAAACACTTACTCAAACACGAAATAATAAAAAATGAAAATAATAATTTAACTAAAATAGGTATTGTAAAGAGTAACTATATAAATACATTACAAGTCTTTTTTTTCAACAAAAAAAATTTATTCCAATGCAAAATACAAAAAAATAAAAGGTTACACCGTCATTTAAATTATTTAAGATCATTTTTCAAGAAGATTTTTGGTAATAATCATCTTTATTCAATCATCATAGTAATAGGCCCAGAAAGGTTTTGGAAACTTTTCCATAAATTTAAGGAAAAGATAAACACATAACAAATGGCCTTTGTTTTATTATTCAATATATATGAAATAATCTAACAATTGTAGGAAATGACGGAAATGAAAAAAAAAAAAAAAAAAAAAAAAAAAAGTTAATGAGGGGGACGAAAGAAAGGAAATTTTAGAGGTAATATATGTATTGGAAATTTTGGAATTAATATATATATTCGAACGGAAATGAGAATTTTGAAACAATAATATTAATATTATATAATTAATATAATAAGTAATAATAACTTTTGGATAAGAAAAGAAAAGATTCCAAGGAGAAATATTTAAATTTAGTTAGTTAACATGTAATGTAAATAGACTATTTGTACTATTTTTCTAGTGTTAAGACCTTTTTGATTATTGAAAAAATTTAGTTAATATATAATGTAAATAGATTATTTTTCTAGTATTAAGAACTTTTTGATTATTGTAACCTTTGATGAAAGATTAATTTTGAAAACCTTTGTAATGTAATTGAACGAAAATCCAAGTTTTTAATTAATCTTAATTTAATATATAGTTACTAGAAAATTATTCTCTTCAAGGATAATTTTCTTTCTCGAAGAAGGGTGGGATGTTGTATTCCAGAATACTACCCTTATTAAATTTAACACTGAATCTCCTAACACATCCTTAAAAACTTCACTTAACATATATTACATTCTCACTTAATACATACCATTCATAAACATTCACAATATTACCAGTTACAGCACACTTAATAACCTGCACCTTTTTATTTATTGAAAACATAGCAACTTGGATTTTCGTCCGAATTGAATGTGAAAAGTCAGAGAGAAAAAAATAGAATAAAAAAAAGTGCAGTTGATATTTGTCAGCCGTAAAGAAAGGTTGAGAATGATTTGTTATGGAGCAGCTAGCGTCGCAATAACATATTAAGTTTATTAATTATTAACTTTAAATAATTGTTTGTTATTGTTGTTTAAATAATAATTAGCGCTAAAGCAGATTTCGGCTTGATTGACTTTGTAAATAAACAGAATAGTCGCAATTGGGAAATCTTAAAAGCCAGTTGTACGTGAATTATAAGTGAGTTGTTTTTGGAAAAAAAAGTCAATCAAAAAAATAATAAGCCCACGCTCTTCCCTCATACCGAGGAAGCACGGCGTCCGGACTACAACAACATGCATTCGGTGCCGGCAATAATTCAAGGTCAACTCTTGTCATTGAGTCAAAGAAATGAATTGCTCCAGTTACGGTTTGAAAGTGTCGCGTGACATACATTCGGTACTAGCAGTGATTCATTGCTAAATAGTTCAACTCGTGTCATTATTCTTACACTATCCGCTAAGCTGGTGCTAGAAATAAGAATAATTTATATATAATATATAAAAGTATGGATGATTGGGAGTATAAATACCCCAACAATTTGTAAACAAAATCAATCATAGCCAAACATTTGCTTTGATTCAACGCTGTGGCATTCTTGCCATAATATTTCAGTGGGCTGCGCTTTATACCGCACGATTAGGGAAGTTATGTCGTAGACCGTCACAGGACGAAGTTTATACCCTCCCAGCCACATTCCATTGCATAGCGATCCTGTCGGATCCTTACGTCCTTAAATATATACCATCACAATGGTGTCAAATCCCATCAAATTAATGCGAGTATTCTCCGAGGTTGGGTACTCTCACACACTCTCTTCCTCATGTTTATAAATGATCTTTTGTCCATTACCCAAAACCCAATTCACTCGTTTGCTGATGATAGCATGTTGAGTTAGTCATACTCCAAAACTGCACTACACGTACTCGATAGGATGCAACAACGAGCAGTGAAACTTATTGCGGACTCAGCCGTAAGTCTATCAATTCCGTCGTTAGAACACAGGCGCAACGTATCATGCTTATCTTTTTTCTATAGGTATTACCACGGTCGTTGCTCAACTGAACTTGCAGAATGTGTTCCGCCCCTTCAGACATTTTCCCGCAATACCCGTCATTCTGTGCATGCGCATCAGTTCACGTTGAAAGTGGACTTCAGACGCACAAATAAACATAGAGAGTCATTCTTTAGCCGAACCACACGAATGTGGAATACTCTACCTGATCATGTGTTTCCTCGTTGTTGTAATGTCCAAGCATTTAAGACAAATGTACATCGATACCTCCTTTCCTTATCCACTTCCTCTTCTTCCGCGCGCGCTGTGTTCTGACATTTAAGGGTACTCCAAAATCCCCTTTTGTGGGCGCGTTAGTGGAAAAAGTGTTTAAAAAAAACATTTTACCCAAGGAGTGTTGCGGCACTACCAACAACTGGCGCTCCTCTTACACTTTGGCAAATTCATAAGCAATACCACGAGTAACCAATGATCAGGCGGCGTCCACCTCAAACTCAGTTGGGTTAAGGGTGACTACGGTTTTTCTTGATGCAACTCCAGAATATCACGGTCAATAAACAAATGTACTATAGAATAAACACAGCTACTGATTGGGGATTCGAAAACCGAGCACGTGTACAGGGGCAGAATATTATGAATTCTGTCCTAAGAAACCAAAACCCTGATCACATAAACAATCATGCTCGATCATGACCACATCAGATTGATGGGGGATATGCTGCCAAATGGCTGCTCCCCTTATCAAGCTGTTTCATGTTCATGCAACCCAAAGCCACCTGCGAACACTCACCGAAGAATCCACCCACCCTCAGAGTGTCACACCAGGAATCGGCTTCTTGGGATTCACACACTCACTGAGTTGATTTTTTCCTCAGACCTCCATCATCTCGTCTTTAACGAAAGTCCTGAAAGTCAGTTAAACATTGTTAGTCGTTGAGACGGTTTAGTTTGTTTACTCCGCATAGTTGAATGTGCCCAGTAATTGTGTTTTTTTTTCGTTTGTTTAGTTTGATCATGAGTTGGAAAAATAAAGTCCTTCGTACGAATTGTTAAATGTGAATAAAGTGTTACGATCGAAATCTCTGGAAATAGGGTTTGATTTAATCCCGTTTTGAGTTAACGACAACTTCGTTCGCAGATATATTTAACCATCCATAGATACATTTGCTGTGTGTTTTGTGGTGTGTACTTTTATCCCAATCAAGTGTAACTGGCATTTCACCCGCATGTATTCCCAATTTGATACGATTCTGAAAGGCACTAACCAAAACGTAACAACCTTTTCCAGTTCTCTTTCGCGTATACGTATTTCCAACTCGCCACGATTCGCGTTTCACGACGTGGCTATACCATCATCATCATCATCGGCACTACAACCGGGATCCGTTCTTGGCCTTGTTTAACAAGTGTCTCCATCTATATCCGGTCCTTATCCGAGGCTTGTTAAATTTGCCATAATTCATTTTTACGGACCTGGTTATTAGCCTTGCGCCAACTTTTCTCAGGATGTCGCTGCATGCATTGGTTCACTACTCGGCGGGTGCCAAAGTAGTTATCCAGGGATGTCACGTGGAGACTGCATGTCAACTTGGATTGAGCAGGGACAAGGAACATCCTGGCCTTCGCCGAGTTGAAAGTACAGACATTACCCTGTGTGTTCGCTCCCATCCCCCTGTGGCTATACCAAGTGATTGAAAATAAAAAAAGTATCTCAATCTGGTTTCATGGATTACAAATGTGTGTTGTACGTGAGATATTGTGGTGCGTTCTAAAAGGAAGTAAATAAATGCCCTGTATGCATTCGTTCACAAGCACATGTTCTTAAATTGAAAATAGCCGAAAACAGCGTGGTCCAGATATTACTCGGAATTGTTGCACCAAGAGATAGAGTACCGCAGGGGTCTGTTACGTCCAAAACCAACCACCCGCTAATATATACCTTTCTGGAGCCAGTCTCCACCAATTAATTGCGGTACACGCAACAGCATCCACTAAAAGGATAAAGCACTCCCCAAGCCTTAGTATTGCCCCATACATTAAACGGGCCCATATCAAACTCAATATCAAACAAATTGAACTAAACGTTCAATTTGCCAATATCAAATTCAATATGAAACAAATTGAACCAAACGTTCAATTCGCCCATATTGAATTCATGATAAATCCAAGACGTGAAATACGTACCATGTGTTCAACACGCAAATTCCCCTGGATCTTAATCTGCGGACCAGATGACCAACTCTCAAGTAAAGTTGATAAGAATCATAAAATGCACGGCAGCAATTTTGTGACTCTGTAAAGGATGGTTTACCCAAACCAATTCTCACAGATAACCTCGTTTCTTTTTCAACTAAACCAAGGTAACCAAACAATTAGCACCATAAAAACGAACTACACGCTCGTTTTATTATAGCACCCACAAAAGGGATCATAAGTGCACATTTGCAAGATCCTTGGCTGATTGTCCCTTTGTGTTTCCCTGTTGAACCGACGCCGAAAGGATAGTGAAAGGAAGCGGCGACTGGGAAAAAGGGTCCTGCAGAACAAAGGAGATACCCTTCGATCTGCAGGACGAAAGATAAACGTTTTCGTTCGGGGTGGAAAATAAAAACTAAAGCGAGTTGGTTTTCAGTGCTTGACCGAGGCGGTCCTCTGATATAGTGGTTGTGTCTGAGATTAAAAAAGGAACGGACGTGGGTCAGTTTGTCGAGTGGTAAAATTAAATTAACCAATAAACTAAAATTTAAATATCGTGTAAAGTTATCTAAAATTAAATAACGAGTAAAGTGCCCGTAATTAAATAAATTGTACAACTAAGAGCAGAGTGACTTTTCTTTCAACAATTTAAATAAATTTGATGGTCAAATTTGACAGAGAGAAAGTAATGAATTCAGTGATCGACTACATCCCCGCGAAACATTGGAAAAGGCACCCCCAACGCAGAAAGGTCAGCCCTGCGTTTGGAAGCGCAACCATTTGGAGCGGACCCCCACACATCAGGTACAGTAAACGCTACTATTAATATCCAAAATATAAGATACAATAGGCCCATCGGATGAATAGTAACGTACATTTACAGCACAGCTCTACACAAAGATCATGGCAAATGTAGAAACATATTACACGCGCCATGTTGGGTGTGAACACAGGACGATGTCGATGATGTGAGTCTATCATCCACTCCATCGCCGAACCCTATTTCATCAGCTTCCCATACACCACGCCAGAGTTCGGCCAATGGAAAGTATTTGGTGATGATGTTCTGTTACACCCTAAACAGGTAAGCCAAGTTGTGAGTACAGTGAGTACACAATATTATTTATTCATATTGTTACGTAATTTCGATTTTACGTTGATCGACTTCATCGGTTCGTGAATAATCCAAATAAAATTCCAAAGTTTGTTCTTTTTACTTCTCTAGCTTCATCATTTTCTTTATTACCGTTCACGCTTGTTAGTTTTTCCAAATCCCATTATTGGCCGATACTTATTATTCTGCTGTCAGTTTGCCTGCTTCTCTATGTCGTCTACCTCGCGCTAGATGTCGCGTTTAAATCCTTGCCTGCTATTCACTTCGGTTGTAACTTCGTCACACTACGCTCCGCCCAGATTATTTCATCCCGAACTATGTTCACTGGACCTCTGGGTTAACAGAAGTTGCCAGTCGGTCACAATATACCACTTTCATCTTGGTGTCCGGTCTTCGCTGAATCCTACGTCGGTCACGCTGTACCACCTTCATCTTGGCGTTCGGTGGTGGAAGTTCTTGACCTTCTTCTACATTTTTTGATGCTCTCCTTCTCGCGTCAGCTCTAGCCTGGTGTAATTTTTCCTTTTCCTGACGACGGACTTCCTCTTGCATTTAGGGATCTACTAGAATAGTATAAGAGAAAATGCATGTGCACATCCTTAACCTCTCCTGGAGTTTGCACATCGCGTAAGCGATCTAGATCTTCATCTTTAATTACTCGCAATTCATCTGGTATTGGAGCATCTGTCGATTTCTCAAGCGTATCCAACTGGTAGTTCCGCATCTTTTCAAATAACTGGAGAAGTCTGTTCTTTCGAGCTAACCGTACACACCAGCATGCGTCGTAGTAATAGATTTCCCATAGATCGTCGCACGTTAATTCTAGTTTCACATATTCTTTTCTATAGAATGCAATGGATGGCACCTCTAGCTGTTGAATACACATAATATCTAGAGCTTGCTTGATCTTCCCTACCGTATGTGGTGGCTTACGATAGCGGTCTCGACCTCCAGCATCAGTTGATTTCTCTTGTTCGGAAACAGTTGATTTACAAAACGCCTGTTTGTAAATCCATTCAGCTTCATCTTGTAGTTCATTGGATCCCTCTGGAACAGGCGCAACCGGAACTTCGCGCAATTGCATACGCTCAGGAATATCCGTTTTACGGATTTCATTGTCCAAATCCGTAAAGTGACCTCTTTTCAATTCACTAGGTTCGTATACTTCAAAAATAGTCTTTCGGATAGATTTCTTTTTGGTTGATTTCTTGGGTCGTTTTTCACGTTCCCCAATACCATCTTCCTGTTTGTAGTCATCACCTTCCGATTCGGGTTCATATCCGTCCTTGTCATACTTAGTGAAATCTTCATAGTCGTAATCTACACCGAAAATGTCCTGACCTTCTTGCAATGACGCATCAGTGAATAGAAGTCGTCTTTTCTTCTTCCTCTCAGCACTTGGCCTTCCTTCGTCGTCTACAATAAAATCATCAGCATCAGATTCCGATTCCTCATCATCGAAACGTTCTGCAGCCTCAGATTCCCTGTGACTACGTTCAGAGCGGCATTCAATAGCTGTTCGGCTATAGCCTCCTGTGCTAAACCTTCATCGACGTGCCGTTCCTCTCCCATTTCATCCTGCCTCGCCTGCAGTCTGGCAAAATTCCCTTCGATACGCGATAGTTTTTCCTGCAGTTGTGAAGTTTGTTTTGCCAGCTGGTTCTCCATACGTGAGGCCTGTTTTGCCACCTGCTCCTCCATGCGTGCGCACTGCTATGCCATTGCTGCCAAAAGGACCTTCATGTCAAATGCTGGCGCTGGCTGCAGCTCTACCAACTGCTCTTCGGCTTTTGATGAAGCTCCTGAAGCATCATGACAAAACTCGTGTCCATCCACATCGATGCCCTCACTCTCCATTGCTTTACGCAATCGTGCTTGTAGATCTGCCTTATTCCCTGTCACAGGCAATCCTCGAGACTCCAATTCTTCTCTTAAATGGGACATTCTCCGGTCAGCAAACTTCACCATGATTTAGGGTTATTCCAGATCCACAACTACACTTTCAGATGATATAGGATTATTCAACAATCCCACTTCTGACACCAATTGTTACGTAATTTCGATTTTACGTTGATCGACTTCCTAGGTTCGATCCCTGGATTGTGAATAACCCAAATAAAATTCCAAAGTTTGTTCTTTTTACTTCTCTAGCTTCATCATTTTCTTTATTACTGTTCACGCTTGTTAGTTTTTCCAAATCCCTTTATTGACCGACACTTATTATTGCGCTGCCAGTTTGCCTGCTTCTCTATGTCGTCTCTCTCACGCTTGTTAAGTGTGTCGATGACGTCATGGCCAAAGATGACATACAAGAGATCATTGACACACTCAAACAAAAAACCCTATCCAATTATAAACTCAAATAACCCCCAGAACGATAATGCAATTAATTGCACATTTCATCGCAATCCGTGAAGCACAAAAAAAGCAATTAATTGCATATTCCAAAAAATTGCCCAATAATGCAAAAGCAATTAATTCCATATTCCGGAACAATTAACAAATCACGGAAAAGCAATTAATTGCATACAAACACAAAAGAATTAATTGGGTCAGTTCGCAACTACGGATATTGAACTGAGGCAAGTCAATGAAGAAATATTGACCGACACAGCAGTTCAAAGCAATTGCGAACTGAAGTTAAAGTACGGAAATTAGGTCACCGCGAAAGGTAATTGCATTATCGTCATCGGGGGGTGTTGACCCCGAGGTGACGAGAAATGGTAGGAAGAAGTTAGCAAGGCGTCTGGGGTTGGTCATGAAAGTTGGTGGTTAGTGATAGTAGCGGCAGTCGGAGGTAGATCCTAAAAGTAATTGGAGTCTGTCGGTGATCGTGAAAGTGGAGTTAGAGATGGAATAAGAAAAATGGAATGAAGATTAAGTATGAGTCTAGAAGAAAATTGTAGATTAATTAAAAAGTTTGAAGTGATTATTGATTAATGTAAAATAATAAAACGAGTAAAGAGAATTATCAAATTGTTACTTTGAATAAATGGTGAATTAATTAAAAACTAAAAAGTGACTATTGTCTAATGTAAAGTAATAAAACGAATAAAGAGAATTATCAGATCGTGACTCTGAATAAATGGTGAATTAATTAAGAAGTAACAAGTAACAAGTGACTATTGACTAATGTAAAATAGCAAACGATTAAGGAGAATTATCAGATTGTCACTCTGGATAAATTGTGAATTAATCAAAGAGTAAAAAAGTGATCGTTTAAGTAATGTAAGGAGAAAAAAAACGAGTATAGTAAATGTTAAACAGATACTAAGTAGTATAGTTGTGTATAGACTTAAGAAATATAAACATATGTTAATCGAACGATATAGAAAGACGAGTTTGACTATCAAGAAATTTGTTTTTATATGGTGTTAAAGGAAGATTGGGTCGTCGTTCCCTAGGCGTCAAAGCTCTAGTTTTCAGCAAACATTTAAAAAACCATAACTCGCTAGATGTCGCGTTTAAATCTTTGCCTGCTATTCACTTCGGTTGTAAATTCGTCACAATATTAATTATGATGGCACATTCAAAATTAAGTATGTTTATAAATTTTTATTACGAGGGAGAAAGCAAAAAGATATGAATAAAAAATAATGAAATAATTATCTTATTAACTCATAAATAATATGTCATGACAAACAGCTGGGATTACACAACTGCTTCGCCTTATTTGACAACTGTCAACCGTAAAAGTCGAAGAGCATCTCATAACCAGGTTTTGCTACTGGAATAAGAATTTGCTTCAGTTAAAGAGAATTAATTATAAACATGTCAAAAGCAGCAGGAAAACTGAAATCGATGAAAAAAATTGTTGGAAAGGTTGTCCACACAACAAAATTGAGGACAGATATTCCGGCAGGAATGGCGGCAGCTGGACCCCCACTTGGACCAATGCTAGGACAGGTGAGGAATCTATTCACAGGCCATTATGTTCATGTTATCGAATGTATTCTACATGTTGTTTAGAGAAATATAAACATTGCCGCATTTTGCAAAGATTTTAATGAACGTACAAAAGATATAAAGGAAGGAATACCATTACCTTGTAGGGTATACGTAAATAGTGATCGGAGCTATGAGCTTGTAATTCATTCACCACCTGCAACATTTCTCTTAAAACAAGCTGCTGGAATCCCGAAAGGAGCCATGTACCCTGGGAAAGAAATTTCCGGAAAAATTACCCTTAAACATCTTTATGAAATTGCAGCGATTAAAATCAAAGATCCACCAAATGCCCTAAAAACAATGGAAGTAAGGAAAACTCAATATCCAAATAAACCACATTTTATTATACTGGAAACTTTACAGGATATGTGTAAACAACTTGTTGGTATAGCAAGAACTTGTGGAATACAAATCGTCAAGGAATTAAAGGCCGAAGAATACGCCGAATTTATGGAGGAGCGCAGTAAAGTTGTAGCCCAACAACGGAAAGAATTACAAGAAAAACGGGAAGCAAAAATGTTAAGGACTGCATAACCTAACCAGCTGGTATATTTTCTCAATAACAATTTTAAATAAAAATCAATAAAAGAAACTAAAAAGAAATCAAAACTGAAGTTTCTTCCTGTCTATGGCCGCATTCTTTTTGCGCTTTTTATCTAAATGTTTATCCAGCTGGCCTTTCGACTTCAACTCTTCATACTGAATCACTAATTCCTTCGCTCGTCGTTCCTCTGAAATACACAAGTTTGAATATGTCAAATTTCTATTAAGGGTTTTAATATCATACTCTTTGTGGGGTAATGGCGTGGTTTTCCTTCCAGTTTGGCCTTTTTGATTTGTTCAGATTCTTCGTGTAGTCTTTCCTGCCTCTTCATCCATTTTATTTCTTCGGTGTTTTTATTTTTTATACGAAGCATTGCAAACTTCAGCTTTTTCCGTTCTTCTGCATCTTCCGTTTGAGAAATTTTCTTCTCCATTCGGGCGATTTCTTTACTTCGAACATCAACGAGAAAGTTGTAGTTCTTCTTGAATTGAAGAGTATCGTAAGTGCCACATTTTTCATCAAAGCGAGGATCGCGGCATTTATTTTTGTCTATAGTTGCATTTGAAAGAAGAGGGACTTTCTTTCGAGAGGATTGCTCTCGTGGGCGATTTTTATTGATACGTTTAAATGAACGTTGTTTCGGACTAGGATCATTGACATCTATTCCTGCTATTGCTCTTTTGTAAACTTTGCTGCCCAGTTTTTCTTTTAATTGTAACAATTTTTCCATAGGAAGACTTTTGAGGTCAAACGGGATACCGATCTGTAAATAGGACATTGTGTATTATTTTGGATCGATAATTGTTTTGAATATAAAATATATGACTATTACATCTTCATCACACTCAGCTGAAATCATCTTTATTAGTGTTTATATTTCGCATTTAATGACATTTTTCCAAATCTGTCTCCTCCGGCATGGTAATAAAGTGACAATTCGTTATTTTGACACCTTATTCCAGAATTGTTAATTAGTAAATAACTTTATGAAAAAAAATTCAATGTTTGCCACAAAATATATGTATAACGTGTACCTTCGAGCAGATATTTTTAATAAATAATTCGATCGTTATTTACGTGGTATGATAAAGAAATTACTGATTGTTAGTTTTTTTTTCTAAAACTATTTCTTTATTAATTAATCTTTATGAGTTAAAAAAATTTTTCTTCATCGCAGTAATTCCCCTTCCGTATAATACCCTTGTGACAACGTTTTTTTCCAACTGTGGAATTACTTCTGGAGCCCACTTCTTGATATCCTTTAACGATTTTCTTTTTATTTCTTCAATGATGAAATAACATTGTTCTTTTATAGTTATATCAGTTTTTAGAATGATAGAAGAAAGTTACAGTTAAAGTTCGGCGAATACGATGACTGAAACAAACACAATTTTATTTCTTACAAAAAAAATGTATATATATATATATATATATATATATATATATATGTATATAATTGCTGAGCACATAACTTCGATTCTCAAAAATAAAATAAACGTTTAAAATGGCTGAAAATGTCAATATGCTCCATAAATATGAGTATCAATATGTTGCAGTGCAGCAACATGAGCAAAACACCAATCAGCTCAAATGTTGTAGGCTTAGATCCAATATCTAACCAACTCGTTTGCGGCCTTTAGCAATAAAAGATTCTTCATATAAAATACATTCATGCAATAAGCGCCTGAGCTTATGCAGCAAAAAGAAAACGTCCACTGGCAAGGTTGCAGTCGAAAATTAGTCATGTCACTAGAATTCGAGGTCTGTTCTCAGGCAACGTGACATGAGTGATCTCCCAATTGGAATAGTTGCCAATCGAGTGATCTGCTCTTCAGTGCTTTCGCAAGAGAGGGACTCTGCTATTGACCTCGACGATTGCTCAAAGGGATAAAACGGAGAACCTGTTGTTTTGATTCGTGAAGCCGTTGATTTTAACATTTGAAGATCGGAGTTGCTGTTTTAAAACCAACGGTGGAAGGCTGTTCTGTGCAGTTTCATTGCGGAGATTTTAATTTTGGTTTTCTACTGAAAGGAAGAAAGCGAGGCGGTAACGTCGGAGTTCCGGAGGTGATCGAAAAGGAAATTCATTTTGGCTGGCTGATCTGCCTGTTTCTGATTCGATGTGAAATGGCGACAATCCCCCCGAGGAAAAAATAAAAGTGAATTGAGTTTAACCTTCATTTTTTGTTTTTCATTTTTTGCTGATTTGGAACACAATCACAATAAGATAATTTTGATGTGCATTTTGATGACAACACATACCATATATGTTTCTAAATACCTCTCTTAACAGATGCAAGTCTATTGGTTGAAGACAACGCCATGAAGGGCGAATAGGTAGCTTTTGATATTGTGACGCTTATGACAATCAGTACTAGTATATTCTAAAAAGTCTAAAACAAAGTACTAGAATATTCTAGAAAGTACTGGAAAACTGGAGACTATGAGCAGTAGAAAATTCGAGCGTATGGAACGGACGGAAACGAAACGCCGAATCAGAATGAGAAACGGTATAAATACGTCGCATGCAAATCAGGGAGATAAGTAAAAAGTAAGAAGTAAGCAGTAAAAGACGCGATTAGTTCGGAAGCGATAAGTCAAGAAAACGTTAAGTGTACGGTAAAACTCACGGTTGTTATTAACGGACTAATAAAATGTTACATTAATTCAAAATCGATTTAACGGCTTTCATTAATTAAAAATAATTAATCCAGCGAACCCTAGGCTCGCAACAGTATTATCTACCTAATAAAAGTTGAATTGAGATGAGTGCCGCTTTTGTTAAAGGCTGATTTGCAAACATACTCGTATAAAGAACTGATTTTTGTGCAATGGAAAAAGTGAGGGGTATGAATCCTGGAAGCAGCCTCCCTATTTGTCTAATTTTGCTCTTTCTGATTTTTATCCGTTCATATATCATTAAAACTTTGAATCTGGAAAGGCTTTGATTAACTAAAGTAGTGATAGCATGGAATTACGATTCAGGAGCAAACAGTTATTGGGGAAATACTGGACAAGGTGTATTGAACTAAAGGGACACTACACTATCAAATAAGCTGATTTGAACTCTTCACATCACTTTTGTATCCAAATGACGACACAATAAAGGCTTATAAAATACATAATTTTTTCTCTTTTATTTATAAAACGATGCACGCATAGTAATATAACTAAGTTAAAAACAAGATAACTAATCGATTTTCACTCTAAAATATTTAAATGTAGTTGAATGTCAAAACTAAATGAAAATTATAGCTTTTTCTGTAAGGTGCGGTTTGAACGTTTTTCTGATTAGACGTTTTATTTCAGATTCTTCTACTGAATAATTAATTTTTTGCCGCAAGCCCCTCTAGAATACAAAGATTTTAATGTGACGATATCACTCCGATTCGTAAACTTACTTTTTATTGAATGATGTCTTATTCTTCCTTCTGGGACTTTTTGCTATTTTCTTTCTTCCCTTCCCCGTTGCCAACTTTGTTTGATCTATTCTTTTATTTTTTATACGATTTATCGCAAGCATCAATCTTCTTCGAACCTTGGCATCTTTCGTTTTAGAGATTCTCTTCACTAAATATGTCAACGTTTTATTATATACGTAGGCAAGACTTTTTCGATTTTTCTTGAATTTAACGGGGTCATAAATGCCGCAATTATAATTAAAACGTGGATCCCGACTTTTACGCGCGTCTATCTTTTCATTTGAAATGAAAAATATTTTCTTTCTCCTCGGACGATCTTTAATAACAGGGGAATCTTTTTTCTTTTGTGACGGTTTACGTCTTAATTTAAGCACTGTTCTTTCGCATGTATTACCTTCTAATTTCTCTTTTAATTCTAAAAGATGCGCTATTGATATTTCTCTCATACTATAAGCAAGATCGCCCTGAAAATAAGAAATATCTTTAAGAACTTTTCAATTAACATTAATTCGACAGTTTGGTGGACACTTACAATTTCATCATACTCAGTCGGCGACACTGAATCGCCAGAAATTTGGTCAGAATTTTCAAAAGGGTCGTTTTCATCTTCTGATGAGCTCATTTTAAATTATAGAAATTGTTTTGATTTTATTTTTACATCCAATTTACAAATACCAACTGATACACACTCATAATCTTTTCAATAAATGTTTTGACTTTAGAAAGGAAAAAATCCTAATCCTACTATAATAATTTCTGTTTCAAATATACTTGCCACATATGTATTTATAATACTCAGTATTTTCATTAACTTAGTGTTTTTTTTTTGTAAGAAAATAATATTTAAATACGCGTCTCTGGTGAGGGGAATGTACAATTTAATTTTATTATTAGGCTTAATCCAAGCTTAGTTAATATAAATATAATACCTTACAGACTAACTTAAAACTGAAGTAAGAATTAAGAAATATATATATATATATATATATATATATATATATATATATATATATATATATATATATATATATATATATATACATATATATAATTTTAAAAAAACATATAATTAAAAAAAAGATGAAAAAACAAGGAAGGAGAAGGGGACTTCGGGGTAGAGGAGGTGGGAGGCTGGAGAAGAGCGAGTGTAGGTGAAGGTGGCAAATGTAGCATTTGTGAGACAGGGACAGTGAACGGCATATGTGTTGGAATGTGTACGGGTTGTAAGGATATAGACGGTGGCCGCGGCCAGTTCAGGGGGGGAAAGAGAGGAGACGGAGTTTGAGTGCAGTAGATGTAAGTTAGAAATCGAAGGGGGGCGGATAAGAGTTTGCTTACCGCAGCGTTCGCGAAATGGGTTCATTAGAACCGCAAGAAGTGTGGTGGGTGGGCAGATAGAAGATACGGGGGTTAGTGTGAAGTGCAATGGTGGAGAGCAAACCTGGGCAGTTGATTGTGACTGAAAGGAGACAGGGGATGAAAAGGATATCGACATGAGTTCTGCGCTCCTCAAGTGTGTTGAGGCTAATCATATGGAGCCGGCTTGTGTGTGGAGGGAGAATCCGACGATTCGCCCAGTTCAGTCCGTGGAGGGCAAAATGCAGAAAACGACGTTGCACGCTTTCGATTCTGGGGATGTGGGACGAGGAGTGCGGATACCAGACCTGACTGGCATATTCAAGAAGGGGACGGACGAAGGCTATCTAGAGACAACGGGAAACGTAAAGATTAGAGAATTCTTAAGACCATCATCATCATCATCATCATCGGCACTACAACCAGGATCCGGTCTTGGCCTTATTTAACAAGTCCTGAAGCTTGTTAAATTTTCCATAATGATTTGTTTTTTTCCGGGCAAGGTCATTAGTCTTGTGCCAGAGACTTCCCGACGGGGAATCGAACCCCGGTCTCCCGCGTGACAGGCGGGTATACTAACCACTATACTATCGAGGAGCCAATTTGGAATTTAAACAGGAGAAAAAGTTGAGCCGGAGTAAAATATTTCTTGGTTCTAAAAAGATAACTCTGTTTTCCAGAGGCGGCCCCGGGGATGTTCGACACGTGTTTATACCACGATACATTCCCACAGACCGAGGTTCTTAAGACCAGCGTTTCACAAACCCAAGGGCAGATTTGGCCGTAAGAATAATTTCATCAATATATGGGATGAAGCTAAGCTCCCTGTCGAATAAGACCCCGAGGTCGCGTATCGAGGGTAGAGATGATATCTGCCGGTTTAGCAGGAAGTAGGAACGTGGGGGGGGGGGGGGGGGCAGGGGGACATTTTCGGGAGAAGATGATGGAGTGACATTTGACAACATTGAGTTCAAAGCAGTTATTACGGCACCAAGTTGAGAAGCTGTTGAGGTCAGTTTGGAGAAGTGAGGAGCCGAGAGGAGAGATGAACGTTTTGTAGAGTTTGGCGTCGTCCGCATAGAGAGAGATGGATGAGTATTTAATAATCGAGTCAACGTCATTGATGGTAAGGATAAATAGGAGATGACTGCCTTGCGGAACCCCTGACGTGGGAAGAAAAGGATTGGAAAGGGAGGATATGAATTTGACACGGTAGGATCGATCTTTCAGATAAGAAGATAACTACTTGATCAATAGGGGTTCAAAACCCCGGGAGGGCAGCTTAAAAAGGATGAGATTATAGGAGATTTTGTCAAAGACTTTGCTGAAATCGGTGGTGATTACATCGACTTCGTTGCCATTCTCTAAGGTACGGAGAAAATGGGATGAGAACTCGATCAGATTCGTTGTGGTCGACCTATCCGAAAGGAAACCATGCTGGTTGGGTGAGATCATGGATTTACAACGGAAAGATAACGCGTTGTAAAGAATCCCTTCGAACAGTTTAGGGATTTGAGACAGTTTGGAGCTGGGGCGGTAGTTGCTGATATCATTTATAGGTTACTTTTTATGTATTAGGGTGACATAGGAGGATTTCCAGATACTAGGGAAGATCCCTTGTGAAAAAGATAGATTGAATATCTTTGATATCGGGAGAGAAGGAGAAGAGGAACATTTCTTTAAAAGAACAGCGGGGAGTCCATCAGTTCCAGGGCTAAACTCGTCTTTGAGTAAGTTTAATTTCTCCTCAACTACGTGATGCTGAATAATTTGAGGGGCGAAGGGGCCGAGGGAGAATTCGGGCAAGTCTTTGAAGACGGGTTGGGCTCGAAGGAGATGTCTGTGAAGGATTTATTGAAAAACGAAGCGAATAGATTAGCAATAGTTAGGGTGTCGGTTGAAGTAGTCGTGCCATAAGAAAGGGAGTTAGGATAGGCGTCGGATTTACATTTGTAATTTATAAAGTGGAAAAAGGATTTGGGGTCATTGATCAAATGGGATTGTGTTTTTGTGAGGTAGTTGGAGTAGAGGGAGTTGTAGAGGTCGGAAAATTTATAAAAAGAATCGAGATAGTTGGAGTAGTTTGGGAAGAAACGCGTTTTGAGGAAAATGTTCCACAAGTTATTTCTCTTGTTCCGAAGAGCGCGGAGTGTGCGGTTGTACCATGGCAGCGATGAAACCGATGACCTGTGACGAGAATAGGGGACATATAGGGCGATGACATAGTAGATTTCCTTATAGATAGTGGCAGTAGCGTCTTCTACCCCCCGATGATCAAAGCGAAACGCCGTTTTGCTAAGATGCTCATTTAGAAGGCGAAAGTTAGCTTTGTGGAAGTTGTAGGAAAAGCTGTAGTGGGGTAGAGAGGGCTGGGTTTCATGATCAAGATATAGGGATAAGAGCAGCGGTGGGTGGTAATTATCAATGGTGGAGAGGGTGTGTGGACTAGGAGCGACTGAGGACTTGTGTGGGTCCGTTGTGAACACGAGGTCCAGTTGTCTCCCCATATGATTTGGGACACAGCTTGTTTTATGGAGGCATAAGTCGGTGAGACCGTTTATAAAAATACGTTCCTTGGAACTAGTAGGGTTGAGACGTAGAAGGCTTGTCCGTCAGCCACTGTCCACTGGAGAGGGGGGAGGTTAAAATCGCCAAGAACGACGATATCGTCTAGGAAGCGCTTAACTCGGTTAGGTTATTTACCGCTTCTATTGCGAGTTCGTATGATACGATGGGTCGTGAAGAAGGTATATAGAAGCAGAGAATGAATAGAGACTTAGGGCGCTTGTCGATTTAAATTGCGACGTTGTCAAGATCAGTAGAAGAAGAGATGGCAATTAGAGACGAAGCAAGTTAGTTATGAGTGGCAAGCAGCACTCCACGGCATGGGGAATTGGGGCGACCGATTCTGCTGGTGGTTAATTTCCGACTCCTAAAACTGACTCGTTCAGAGTCATGCTTCCACCAAGGGTGGGTTTTAGTTCTCGGGAGAAACGTGACGTTTCTCTTTGTGGTAACCAATGGGAGAGGATCTCTCTGAGTTGATCTCGGCGTGATTACATCGTTTATCCCTGTTGCCGGGTCATGGGTGAACGAAACCGAAAAAAAAGGAAATGCATGCCATTAAGGAAAGGGTCGAATTCTTTGTGTGCATGTTTACACGCTGGAGAATTCGGTTTTGGCGGCTAGACGCGAGATGTGTTAACTGCTTTTGTCGGTTGGACAAAAGTTGGTGTGAATGTAGATAAGTCAGAAAACTCCGCTGCGCACGTGTGTGGCAGGGTACACTGGCTGACAGGGGCGCCGTTAAAGTTCCTTAAATTATGATGATGAATTATTTTCTGGGAATTTTGATGTGATGCCTGGCGAAGGGGGTTGGGGTTGGAATTGTGGTTGGAATTGTGGCTGGAATTGTGGTTGGAATTGAGGCTGGAATTGCAGCTGGAATTGCGGTTGGAACCGTGGTTGGAATTGTGGGAGGTTCTTTGCATGGCTTTAAAGAACCCCCACGGGGCCTTCTCGACGAACGTTGTCATCGCGAAAAACATTGAAGGAGGGAGGGAATAGTTCAAGACTATTAATACTAGAGATAAGGTTGGTCTCAGTCAGAGCGTATATGTCGAAGGGAAGGGAATGCGCCTTTTCCAGTGTTGATTGCGTTTTGGAGCGGAGACCTCTAACATTCTAATAGTAGACGGTTAGGAGGAGCGTATTGAGGGCATTGAGATGATAAGGGGGACGAGAGGGCGACTGATTAGGGTCAAAAGTGCTTGTCATTATTGGGATAGGTCATTTTGTTGTCGATATATTGGCGAAATGCCGAGAGACCTTTTAGCACTTTATTAGGGAGCATATCAAGATTTTTATGGAAATCAACAAACAGGATGCGAAGGCTAGGAAAGTCGGTGGGTAGCCCTTCCTGCTGAATGGAGGCCATTGCGCTGGTTTTCGTTTTACCTTCATAACAGACAGAGTCAGATTTGTCGCGGAGGTATGAAAGATAGAGGCAGACATTCTCATAGGCCATTTTGTTCCTAAATTTCGACAAGGCATACCGATTGTCAGAAGAATTAATGGTTTGCTGAGTGAGTTTGACAGATGGGGCTAAGAGTGGGTCGATTAAAGGTCTAGGGGAGGGACGAGAAGGGCGGAAGTGAGATCTGGGTGCGGGAAGGAGTGGTGGAAGAGGCAGCTTCGGATTGCGTTCTGTGGATGAGAGATGCGTGTCCAGATAGGAGGGGGGAGGGGGGTGAGAGCGTGTGACCTGTGAAAGTTGGATTACTTCGCGCCTGTTTTGGGGTCGAAGAGGGGGGGTGGAATTGGAGATAGGGGCAGGGGGTGGTGTCGGGAGAGCACGTTTGTTATTATTGCGGGGGGCTATATTACGGACGGATGAGGGGGGGGGGTTTAGGATGAAGGTGGCGGTCGTAATTGGGACAGGGGAGATGAGTTAGATTATGGCTTGGCGTAGGATATTTTGTGGCTCGGGTCAACTTTTGATTGGGTTGTGGTGGGCGGGATATTAGCGGAAGAGGGGCGAGTTGGTGTTGGGGACAGATTTACGGGGGGTGACTAATACTATGTACTAAGAGTTTAGGAGAGGTGGCATGGATTTTTGTTGATTGGGTGGGGTTTCTGTTACTTATTGACCGCCTGCCAATCCTGCAGTAACCGGTTTTATTCGGGTGGAAAATCCAGTCGTACCTGAAGAGAAGAGATACGTGGAAACTGGACCGAATTTCGGAGGGAGGAAGCACGAGGGTATCTGTTATGAGAATCGACTATAAAATTATGAAGCTAATAATTTAACATTATATTTAAAATGATACACGTTTATTTCGTTATCTAGGAGATATTTCACATAGAGAATATTTAATTTAACCCCTTGCGGTCACACGTCGGAATAATAACATTACGGTCACACAGGTTCAGTTGATCCCACACAGAAAAACAGATCATATTCGTGTTTTTGTTTGTTTAGTTTTATCTCCACATTTGTTAGCAATTCAACTACAGATTTTAGTCTTAAATGTTAAATTCTATTTTACAAATATCATTATTACATTAACTTACATTAATCTTATTTGTGTTCTAATTTATGTATTGACTCAAATCTTGCACCAAACTTTTATCAAGGGTAAAAACCCAAGAAACCAAGAAATTAAATGTGGAATGTTATGTAAAATGTGCTCAAGTCCTCAGTAGAAGTAATCGAATAAAATGTATTGTGTTAAACGCGAATGAGTTTTCCAGTGGAAGAAACAATATATGGTAGAACAATAAATCAAAGAGAAACAAACGTCAACCGTGTTTAGTGAATGACTTTCTCGGGTGCTGTTTCGACTTGGCTGTTGAGGGGCCAATGACTGTGGAGGCTCAAGGTCATCGGGAAGAGTTCCCACTGTCACAAGCTCCGGCAAGGATCTGCAAAATCACCTATCAACATAAACTCAGAGAAGAAAGGTAATAACAGTTTGTTTTTGCAGATAGCCATCGGGGAGGCAAATACTCACCAATCCCACAAGTATTGGGGGGCAACCTCATTAACATTGAGCAGGGTCACACCTACAGAGCCCGTTAGGATCTACGACCGGCACCCGCGTCAACACAGTCATTGATATCTCGGCCGCCATCACGGGGATAACCGAGGCAGATTCCTGGCTGAAACACATCAAGACCCCAAGCAAGGCGTGCCTGCGGGAATGTGAGTACCCCCTTTTGGCTATCTCTCCTAAGCCATAAGCCTTACAAGTAGTTGTAAAAAGAAAGAACTGCATGACAATTGGCGCAACGATATTTAACGCTTGGCGCCACTTCCGCCCCTTGGCATATATAACAATTGGTGGAAAGCCCACAGTAATTTGTAAGCACCGACAACTTTTCAAACGCAGCAGTCAACACACCAACATAGAATAAGTAAGCATTTTTTCCTTTTTATTAATAATTTCATGAACACAACTTTTTTTAAATATAATCTATAATCTTAGTTTGCCCCATCTCCAAAAATAACTTTTAAAACCAAACCAAATCAATTTTTAAAACTCTGTCGTGTCTATATTTGTCCATATTGTCCGATTGTCAACCTTTGGTAAAACATCTTTGTAGGAGTTTTTCTTTTTTATTTTACTTCTCCCAGGAAAGGCGAACCTGCAGCACTGAGTCAGCGCCCTGAGATACTTTTTTTTCTCGACCGGATCCATCAACCAAGTTCCGAAAGATGGTCAAGGATTTTTCCCAACCATTTCACGAAGGCTATAGCTTAATGAGTTGGAAATTAACCAGGCGGCTGGGCTTTCGGACCCTACCTACCACTCAATGATTGTGCCGAACTGCACAATAACAAGAGTCGTCAGTTGAACCTAGGTTTGCAGCATCAAACGAAAGTCCTTGTTCCAAAAACACTCTCTTGTTAATCCCATTTCTTTCAGTAACTGCACTAATCTAATTTCTGGATCTGTAGACTGTTCTTTTACTCTTCATTTTAACCCAACTCGTTATTTGTAAGATATGTCTGTGGATTACACAAAGGTTGCGAAGGTATCAACACAATTAATTCCCACCTTCTCTGGGAAACGCAACCCGAACTTAGGTACCGAACTTCACACTTTTCTAGATTGTTGCAGGAGGCTATTAAATTGTCTTCGGGTCAAGAAATACAATGTGCTCTTGCAAATATTCCCTACCAGATTGCGGGAGGAAGCTTCTGTGTTATTCGCGTCCACTCCGTTCTCGTCCTTTCAGGAAGCCGAGGATGTGCTAAGAAAGGTTTATTTACCAATCGAAAACTGGTAAACAAGCTATTAGCTACTCGGAAAAATCCTACAGAAGCAATCATCCTGTTCCAGTTACGACTGAAGAAATCGCTAATGGTATGTAAGAAACCCGCGGAATTAAAATACGTTCCCATATTATCAGGGGCCGTTAAGGCACAACTAGATGACTTTGCAAAAAGCATCTACAAAAAGGGGTTGATAAATCCGTACCATCGACAATTTCTATTGTTGATGGGCGATGTATATATAGAATGGAAAAAACATTGGAATTGGAACAAATCCAACAACCTCAGCTGCCATTAGTTCTTCCGCAGGCTTCAATAAACTCCCCTTTCCCTTATACACCCATAGCACCGCCAGAGGTCTATAAGCCGATTTTAGGTGCCGAGTTGGGACAAACTTTAATACCCAACACTCCGAATGTGGAAGCGTTACAATACATTCAATTCATTACACAGGGGGCTCCACAACTACACGCACAAACCTCGCCAACCCAGCAGATATATAGGGGAACCGAAGGGGAAATGGAAGCAGATCCTCCCAGCATGTCATTGACACAGGATGCCCCTATCAGCAAGATAACCTGCAGTTACTGCCATAAAAGTGTGCTCCTATGAGGATTGTGTAAAAAGGAGAAATACACCCTTTTGTACACACTGCCAACGAATAAATCAGGATAATCGCGATTATTGGCAATTAAGAGAGGAAAAAAAGATTCTGCACATAAGGCAGATTTGCGATTTCTATGACCAACAAGGCCACAACCTAGGGTCCTGTCAACAAAAGATGAAATGGTAGTTGCAAGTTCAAAACCAGCCTCCAAAAAATACCTCTACATCAAGACCAGAACGAAAAAGGCCAAAGTCCTCGGTGGTAAAAAGGAGCTACCATATTAAAACCCCACGCCCGCCATTAACCAGTGTCTCAACTCTCCAGCTGTCTATAGATGTAGGTGTTAAGAAAAGCACAAATCTAGTAGTGGACACCAGCGCGAAAATAATTCTGTTTAACAAAAATTGCCTTAGCAAATCAAACGTCAAAATAGAGCGGGGAGAGGCTTGCACTTTAGAGACGTCGTTCGGGAGTATCAGGACCTTGGGAAGTTGCAAGGTAAACTTCCAACTGAAAGGTAGGTCTAAACTCCCATGCAAGTTCCAAGTAGTGAGCAGCATGCCCGATCTACCAGAAGATGGTCTGCTTGGAAACGACTTCCTGTCAACGAATTGCAATGTGGTAGGCCCCAAACAGTACGTCATATTTCCTCGCATGCAAGTAAACCCAATAGTATTTAGTGTGCCAATCAAATTCTCACTCGTCGAGAAAAAGGCACGTGAAAATAAATACAACAAAGGGAAATAGGAGCAACCCCATGATAAGCGCAAAACCAACAGGTTAAATTTTAACCATAGGAATAGGAACCCTAAGGATTAAGTGGTAATACCAAATCTATTAATCAAATAACTGATGCTTCGTTAGCAAATTCATCAAACTCGCTCCATAGCCGCTCACAAAGTAAGGAAAACAAAAGGTTATTGCAGAAGCCCGTAACACCCGAAAAAATAACAGAGCATCACCAAATCGTATAATAAAATACGACAAAGATATTGGTGGTCGTTCATGCTCTCCGATATTAGGAGATATAGAAAGCAATGTGAAGAATGCCGTTCGTGGAAGGCAACCACATGCTCCGGAAGTGAAACGAAACCACAATTTCAAGTGGGAACCATGGTGTTAATAAGATATAAAAACCGTAAGGGCAAACAAACAGCCATTTGGAAGGGCCCTTTTCTCACTACAGCTGTAACTGGGCCGGACAATACGACCATCAAAATTGGTCTAAAATCAATGGAAATAAACAATAAGAAATTGAGACCGTATTCCAAGGTTGACTAGCGTTGATCCTAACCCTAGTTTCACCTTCCCTTCCACTATCAACCCCAGATATTTACTATATCCAGGGTGTATCGCAGTTCAATACTTTATTACTAAAAATATTAATATATGGACAACGATGACAGAAGACAAAAAAAAGGGAACAATAAATGTTATCATACACTAAAAGAACATATTAAAAAAATATAATGAACTACAAAAATAAATCACATACAAATAAAACAAAACAAACATTGACCCTCAATGGGGAAGACAATTTATAAATCATCATCATCATCATCATCGGCACTATAACCGGGAACCGGTCTTGGCCTTATTTAGTAAGTCCTGAGGCTTGTTAAATTTTCCATAATGATTTATTTTTTCTGGGCAAGGTCATTAGTCTTGCGCCAGAGGCTCCCCGGCGGGGAATCGAACCCCGGTCTCCCGGGTGACAGGCGGGTATACTAACCACTCGAGGAGCCCAATTTATAAATACCAAACAATATTGTAAATAACTATTTAAAAACAAAAAAAAAAAGTCCAACGTTTAAGAATCATATTTTTATTTAAATTATCGGCATCCACAATTTTAATTTCGTTTTTACGTCCAGCCGCCGTGACAGCCGTGAATCTATTCAAAATTAATTTTCTTTCCTAGGGCGGTGGGGGGGCTAGTGATCCTAAATCACTACTCCCACCTAGTCCGCATTATTATCCATAATCCCACTCATCTTCCCCAAGTGAGTCATATAAGCGGCAAATTATACCAAAACTCCATTTGTCGCACATTGATTCAATTCCCAATAACCCTAACTTTATGAAATGCCTAATTTTTGGCATTTCATGATTTTTCCTTCCGGGAATTTGTTCAACCAAATTCCCCTTCACTTCCTAGAATCCCATTCCAATTGAAGCACCCACCAAATCTTGTTTGTGCTTCTTGGAATTTTTAAGTACAATTTTTAACAAATCTCAGTAGATGCAGAATATAAAAGATTTACTTCCTCAAATGACTCCTCTCCAAGTAGCGCCGGGTGTACCTGACCCCAACGCTGTGACAAGGTTCATTCGCAGCTATCGAGCATTCCGGGCTCATATCAGATACATACCCGATTATGGGCGCACAAATTGGGACAGCTTCAATATTACATTGAACGAAAAACCCCACAAACTCTCTCTTCCCACTGACAGGAACGTAACGACGGTTGAGACAAATAACCCCGCAAGACGACTTAACGAGGTTCTAGTTGAAACTTCGGAGACTCATGTCCCGAAGTACAAACTTGAAAAGATTTATCGACTTCACTCTTCGTCTCATCCGGGAGCGTAAAAAGCTCTGTGGAATGAGATATCGTCACCGCTTTACGCAAAGGGAGTCATTATTGCGATCCATCATTCACAATATTGGTACACTGATAAAACAAAGAATCCAAAAAATCGTACCCGACAATTGGAAGACAAACTTAAGGGTATTCAGATGGACCAGAACATTTATAAAAACGTTAAAAAGATATGTGGCCCTTCTCGTATCACTGGACCAATCACGCACAACGGTCTTGTTGTCAATAATGACACCAATAAAGCAAATATCATCGTAGAGACCTTTGAAAATAATCACTGACTCACTCTCCAGGGTGGCGACCCGAATACTAATGCGATCATTAACTCAGAGGTCCACAATAAATTAGAAAACTTTAACGAGCCAATAGTTGTCTTTAACCCAACTAACAGTGCATACTTCGATGATGCTCGTGATAATGGTCACGGTTTTGTCACACTAAGTACGCTACAGAACCTAGTTAAATCTGGAAACCCCAAGAAGTTATCGACAACATGTCATACCATAGGTGTGAAGGCTTTCTGGCTTATTCTTTATAAAGCTCCCCATTCTGTTCAACCATGCCTACGACATGGGGTACTTTCTCCAAGCTTGGAAGCACGCTATTTTTTGTCCAATAGCAAAAGTTGGGAAACCAACATATCATCCCCCAAGCTTGCGTCCTATTTCGCTCGTCACTTGCATCAGCAAAATATATAAAAAAATTCATATACGAGAAGCTAAATAACTTTATCAGTGCCAGGAACCTAATATCTGATTTCCAATTTGGATTTAGAAGAGTCCACGGCACCACTATTGGTCTCAACATATTTCAAAACCACGTCTGCGTGAACCTCTTTAATAAGGAACCAACCATTGCGGTGAGCCTGGATACTGGAAAGGCTTTTGATACGGCATGGATCGAAGGTCTCGTTTTTAAATTATTGAATACTGGACTCAGTAGAACGCTGTGTAGTATCATCTACCAGTTCGTTCTAAACAGAACCTTCGAACTCCGAGTGAATGGAAAGCATTCCCGAACTTTCAACGCCGCTCCAGGCGTACCACTAGGCCCCACCCTAGGCCCCATTTTATTTAATATCTACACCTCTGATATTCCTCGCCCCGTGGATGGGAGAATAAACCAGATATGCTATGCGGATGACGACCTAGTGTACACGTCATTCAAAAGCCCTAAACTCGCAACAAATCGACTCAACCGACACCTGGACGAACTGTATCAGTATTACAATCGATGGAAAATTCGACTTAACCCATTCAAGCAGTAGCTATAATTCTGAGTAGTAAACACTCCCAACATACTTCTCGATATTCACAGAATATTCGAATACAAATTGGAGGTACTAGGATTAGACTACAGGACAGGATGAAATATCTTGGGGTCATTTATATCCCAAAAATGAATTTTATCAAACATGTGTCGAACATTTTTCAAAGGGGCCTCGGTGGCTTTAAGCAACTGCACAACATTTTGAAGTGGAGCAACAAACTTGACACCAAAATTAAAGTTCTCTGGTTTAAGCAGCTTATGCGATCTGGAATATCATACGCCTTTCTCATATGGTCCTGTATATCTTCGTCCCAAATGGACAGACTTCGAGTTCTCGAAAGGAAACTCCTCCGAAGATGCGCCAATCACTCTAGAAGGCCTGACAGTCGCCATTACCCCAACTCTCACATATACGAAGGCGCCTCCATTATCCCCATCGCCGAGTACTTGCTACAATTAGCATACAAATACCTCGAAAGCATTCAGAACAGCGAGAACCTACTTGTATGGGAGTCTTGTGTTCTTGACCCTTGTCTCCTCCGGTCTCTTCGGATACGACCGCCACAATTTCTTCTTCAGTACAAAACTGAAGAAAGGACCCTCCCCAACAACATTCCCCTCTATAATAGATGTAACTTTTTTTTTTATATAACGCTGTCTTTATTGACCATTATAAGTTTAGTTACATAAGTTTACAGCTAACTTAACTAAGTTGTGACAATTTTACTTACAATGTCTAGAACATTTTTTCAAGTAGTATTTAATTTGAGGTCTTACGTCTAAAGAGATTTGTTCCAGATGCATTTTACTAGTAAGACTCCTGGAAAGGTCATGAAAACCAGGATGGATTACCTATGTTTAGAATAAATATTCATAAAACTACTTACCTCTACTTAAATCTAGCTTATATCTATGGTAGTTTAATAAATTCACATTTAGCCATGTAGAACAATTTAGCCTAGTCTTAAGCCTAAGTCGTGATTTCATACTTTACATAACCTAAGGAGGGAAGGGAGCGGCAGAGGGAGGTCTCTCCACCGACTGCTCGTTAAAGGAAAGAACCCGAGAAAAGGGTTGAATGTTTGAGTATTTGAAGTGGTTAAGATCTGTTACCCTGTTATGGTAGATGATTTCGTTCGCATCATTTACTAATCTTTTTGCGTAGAAGAGAGCTTTTAAATGGAGTGCATGAAGATAGGGATTTGATGCATTGTGGCTGGGAAGGCTAGGGGATTTGATGAGAGGGTTTGGATTGGCTGACAGGTTTTCAAAGAATCTTATTGATAGCTCCAGGAACCTTCTATCCAGTCTCTCTAGGCTGACGGAATGGTATAGCGTGAGGCTGCTGATATATTTGTAGGAGTCGCGCTGTCTGAATAGCCCTGTGATTAATCTGAAGCACTTCCTTTCGAATATGCGAAGTTTTTCCATTTGGGAGGGGGAGATATGAAACCAAATAGGGCAAGCATAGGTAACTGTGGGCCTGATAATTTGTTTGTATAACAGAAGTTTGACATGATGAGGGAGCCCCTCAGGTTTCCACATTACCTGTCGACAAAGGTTCAGCTGGATCCCAGCTTTGCGGATGACATTATTTATGTGGGTCGCGAAAGAGAGATTGTTCTCTAAAGTAACTCCCAAATATTTTAGTGATTTGGATGGTTTAATGAGGGCATTGCAGAGCTTCACTTGGAGTTTTGAATGGTTACGTAGTGTATTGTTGGTACAGTGAATGTTTCTTCCTTTAAATACAATCAACTGGGTCTTGTTGGGGTTTAAGCGGACCTTCCATTTAAGGAAGTACGAAGAAAGAGTTTCGAGAAATTCATTTATGCGGTTCCTGGCGGTTAATACGAACCTGCTGCTGTAGTAAACAAGAGTATCATCTGCATAATTAAGGATATGAGTGTCCGGCGAGAGAGGTTGGGGAATATCCGCAGTGTATAGTAGGTACAAGAGGGGACCCAGAATAGATCCTTGGGGAACTCCTGCTGTTATTGAATACGTCTGGGAGAAGGTGGAGTGTATCTTGACCTTGAATTTTCTGTTCGATAAATACGAGTAGAGAAACTTGGAAGTGTGATTGTTGAGACGATACGTGGAATGTAGTTTGTACAGAAGACTCGCGGCCCACACGCAGTCGAAAGCCTTGGATATGTCAAGGGAGATACACACAGTGGGGCACTGGTCGTTAAGAGCCATAGTGATGTCGTGAGTAAACTTGAGGATAGCGTGACATGTTGAGTGTTGAGCACGAAAACCGAATTGGAAATCAGGGAGTAATGAGTTAGTTTCCGCGAAGGAGAGTAGGTAGTGGTGAATTTTCAATCCAAGTAATTTGCTTAAATTATTAAGTAGTGAGATGGGTCGAAAATTGGCCGCCATCAGGGATGAGCCTGATTTTTTAATGGGGATGACTATGGCAGTTTTTCAAGACTGTATGTGACCAGCATTTATTATGTGGCTTAGCAGGGTCATGATGTAAAGTCGATTAGAAGGGTTGAGGTTTTTGAAAAGCACATGTGGAATTTTGTCCAAGCCGGTTGAGTTTTTATTGCTACGAGAAGATATCATTTGGTTAAATTCCTGCGGTTGTAAAAAGAAGTTTGTATCGGTGGGTTGAGATGCTCCATTGTCATTATTAAATTCAGTTATGAAAGGAGTGAATGAGGAAATTAGTTCATGGGATGTATAGCGGTTGACCACTTCCTCAAACTCGTGTGTCTATGCACTTGGGTGAAGTGCTCCGCTAAATAGTTTGCTATTTCAGAATCAGAGTACAGAGTATTATTTCGAGGACCAATTAGTCTGTCTATTGAGGTTTGTATTTTTCGTCCTGTAAGGCGATTTATGTTTTTGTAAAGATTACGATCGGGTCTGATACTATTTAAAGTGAAGATGTAGTTCTGATCAACGAAAGCATTTAACTGCTGGTTAATGAGGGTAGACAATAATTGAACCTGTACTTTCAGGAGGGGACAAAATCTTCGAAATAGTTTTCGGCGGAGCTTTTTTTTTAATGAGATGAGCTTGAGGGTGAGATATGGGAGTGGTTTACCTACGAAGGAGTGTGGCATCCTTGTAGGAGTATTAGAATACAGGGCTTGCTGTAAGATCCCTTCCATCTTACTAGCTGCTTCTTCAATTTCGTTAGGATCCAAGTTATTCGTATCTGTGATGAGAAGCGTTTGAAACATATCGCCAACGGTTTTGTTGACCTTTCTCCAGTTAGTTCTGGAGAAATTATGGACTGGGTTGAGAGATTGAAGCGGATTTAAGAATCCAAGGTCAATTATCGAGTGGATGGAGGCATGATCCGAGGGGAAGAAGTGAAGACACAGTAGGGGGAGATACAGAGCGTAGGTTCGCAGATTTTAAGAAGAAGTCGATAGTTGATTGAGTGGAATAGATGTAACGTAATATTTTGTTTCTTATATATAGCCAGTTGTTGGATAATATATATTGGATAATATGTTAGTGGCTATATAGTTGTTTGATAATAACTTGTTGCTTAGGGAATTGGTGGCTCATGTAGCAGTTGTTCTTTATAGGGTTGACTAGTTGACCCAGCAAACTTCGTTTTGCCATATACATTATTTCTAGGGATTGTTTAGGTAGAAAAAAATGACTAACTTATTGAAAGTGTATGAGGATTCGGTATATGAGTGGAAAAGGCATGGAGCACTGTCGATGATAACCGAATATAAAAAAAAAACAAACCACTAAACATTTATTTTTTAAATTTATTAAATGTATGTACATATCACTAATTATGACAATATTACTAAAAAACAATATCAGTCTCTTAATGCAACAGAGTGTACAATATTTTTTGTTTTCCCATCTTTAGCTAACACAAACAAACTGGATGGTTTGCCCACTCGAGAGCACGCCACGTATAATTGTCCGTGTGAAAAACATGATGTGCTCAAATCTAAACCACAGACAGACATCGTTTGGCCTTGAGACTTATTGATAGTCATTGCAAATGCCAATCTAATTGGAAATTGAAGGCGTTTAAATTGAATTGGTACATCTGTAGGTATAATAGGGATTCGCGGTAGTAATATATTTTCACCTCGGAATTTGCCATTTAAAATGATGGCTTCAATAACATTTTTCATTAATTTTTTAATAACTAATCGCGTGCCGTTGCACAACTGTGGTGGGTTCAAATTACGAAGCAAAATAACCGGAGATTCAACCTTCAGTTGTAAATTATATGGTGGCATGCCTGGTAAATCCAATGAGTTTAAAAACTCTGTTGGATAATTCACAGCTTCAGTGGTATCGCAAACTGTATCAATAGATTTGTATGACACCAAGTCTCCTGGCAATAAATCTTGTATCTTAAGATTCAATTCGTTGACGTCCACATTTTTTGCTGCTAAAATTGCTCTTTCTGCCAGCCACTCATGATTTGTGTATTGTCTGTGAACATCGGGAAATATTTGGACAATGAGAGCATCTTGCGAATCAATGATTGTGCAGAAATCGGTCGGTAATTTTATGCATCCAGTTTCATCTGTAGTAACTTTTCCATCGCCGATATCTAATAGTTGTTTTGAGAATGTTTCAGCAGATGGATCTTGAAGCATTTGAACGCGCATATTTACTTTCAGTTGTACTTTTTCAACATTACGCCACAGTGGCGATGATTTTAAGCACGCGTTGATCTCATCAGCGTATGTTGAACGTGGAATGACAGGAAGTGTTTGTCTGAAATCACCTGAAAGGAGTAACAAAGTTCCGCCAAATAGTTTGTCGTTATTTTTTATATCTTTCAATGTCCTGTTCAACGCCCCAAGCGAATGTTTGTGCGCCATAGTACATTCATCCCAGATGATAATTTTACACTGTTTCAGTACTGTGGCCATGGAAGATTGTTTTTTTTTATGTTGCACACTGCGTCTGGGTTATTTTCAATATTTAGTGGCAGCTTAAATACTGAATGAGCTGTTCTACCTCCATCCAATAAAGTTGCCGCAATGCCAGATGATGCAACAGCCAATACGATGCCATTATTTGATCGTATTTCGGCGAGAATTAACGAAATAAGGAATGTTTTGCCAGTTCCACCTGGTGCATCCAAGAAAAAGAAACCACCTTGTCCTGCCGCAACTGCGTGCATGATACGGTCGTAAATGGCTCTTTGTTCGTCATTCATTAGTGGGACATTGCGAGCAACAATCGTTGCCATTTCCGTAGTATTGTATTGTAGTTCACGATTCAATTCAGTGTTAATTAAATCAGATGCATTTCGATTTGGGGAATGCATACCGAAATGGCAGAGAGGTAAGTTGGCAATAATAATGCAAAGATCCTCAATAGCAATCAATGCTTCATTGTACATAGTGTCGCTGAATGCTATCGTTAGATCATTGCATCGTGTACGATGTTGATGCAATATATCATCAGTCATTGAATCTTTGTGATTATCCCATAATGTCTCTGCTCTGGCCGGAAAACATGTAGTCAACACTATAGCGAACAGTAGACGAATTTGTCTTGCTGTACAGTTCAATCCTGCTTCAGCAAGCATACATTCCCACTGGTTGTCATCTTCCAGTAAACCGAGTGCAAGGCATGCATCTTTATATGTTGTATACTGTTGCTCATTCACTTTACGTATATCTTGAAATGACAATGGGCCGGTGACATTAACCAACAACAGCCGGAGATAAAAGCACTCAGTCTGTCTTGGATTAAGTGTAAATACTCGTCCCAAGGTGTTTGATTTGAATAAACCGGGACATGCATCAATTGGTGTGCCTTGCTTACGGGGCATCCATTTTTTTGTTGGTGCCCATGTGAAATAACGTGGTACTTCTGAATAGAGTAATGTTCGTGCAAAAGCACCAAAAGCATCCGCACGATTACACAATTCAAAAAATTCGGTGAGTGTAGTTTTTGGTGGATTTATCGCACGATCAATTGCTGTCTCGCTCGTGAAATATACGCGCTGGCCGTTTTCAAGATGGACGGCTAAATGAATGACTGCTGGATCTCGTTCATGAATTGGGAAACTAAAGATACGCCAAACAGCTTCATTGGAACTGACGTACCGGCCAATTTGGTAAAGCGTTATTTCATCGTTGTTATTCACCGGAGGAACATTCACATTGGTATTTTCAACGCGAAATACAGCCATATCACTGCCTTTATTTTCATACTTGCAAATGTATTTGATGCTCTTCACTGAACTGCAGAACTCGACATTAATATGAGCATTGAATGTTTTGCTCAGCAAAGGCGAATATGGGGCCACCCAACGGTTATCAATGTCTATGTTATTGATCTTTTTAACAAAAGATTGTCCCCCATTATCGGGATTTCTTCGACGATATATTGGATATCCATCAACATTTGTGATCGTATCGTCAGTGAATTTTTTTGGAAAACTTTTAGTACATTTCCCGTCTGCCATGCAAGGCGATGAGCGATTCATATTGCCACATGGGCCATAAATCATATTTGCAGTAACAATATCAAACAGCATTTGATCAGTAGACGGATCTGGAATTTCCGCAGAAATTATACTGTCGATTTCTTCAGGACGTATTTTATTGATTAACCAAACCAAAAGGTGTGCATGAGGTAATCCGCGCTTTTGCCATTCAACGGAATACATCCAGCAATGTGTGGGACCAAATACATGTAACTTTGTAATGAAATCAATTAGAGACTTCAATTTTTGTCTGAAAACACGTGCTGTAATGTCATGACGGTGTATTGCGCTTTGGCCAGGCAATAGTAAGGATGTGACCTTCGGCCATTTTGGATTACATGTGAAGGTGATGAATAAACACGGCCGTCCATATTCTCGCACGTAAGTCAAGGCGTCTTGTATATATTCTTGCATATGACGTGGACTGCCTATGTACGATGATGGTAGAATGACAGAATTACCAATTTGGGCGGCATCGGCGTTGTTGACAATAGTGTCTCGCAGGTGAATGTACTCTTCCGCACGTAGCTTTTGTTGATTAAATCGCAAGTATCGTAGTCGTTCGCTCTCTATCTTCACATACATGTCGACCATGAATTGTTGACAAAGCTCACGGCATCGTAGAATAACGTTGTCCTGATCACGTCTGATCATCAACCGATACGCATAATAATCCTTCGAACTAACATTCTTCATTGTTTCAGTTCCTGTTGCGGGATCTCGTTGTTTAATATTTACGCAATACCCGTCTTGGCTTTTCCAGAACATTGGCGGATATTGGAGAGCGTCATATGAGCGGTGTGTATCAGCAATGAACTGTAGATTATTATTTCTTCTACGAATCACGATTTCCCGCGTAGCTGTACGATCGCCGACCACGATTCCAGCAACATCATCTAGAACAGGTGCATTAAATCTACGAATGTGCACTCCAGCAGGTGTTTTATCAGGATTGATTACAATAGCGTGATTATCACTTTGTAATTTGTGCATGTGTGATTTGAATATCTTTAACAATTCATTGTGCTCATTCAATAGAGCATCCAGGTCCCCGATGATACGCCTGGCAAAAAGTGAATTAAGGTGATTATAGCCACAACGTGCATCCACGCGTGCATCCTCACCACCCATGAAGTAAATTTGTAAAAATTTAGGTGATTCGTTTGGCATTGGCAGCAATGAACCCACTTTGTGATAAATTTGGTCTTTGATTTTGAATGTTGAATTGAATTGTTGACCATTGATAGCATTATTGTTAACTATTTCTGTTGCTCCGAACGATGTCATTTGGAAACATGAATTAAATGTTCGAATTGACTTTAGGAACAGATTAGAATCTGGATCCGTACCGATAAGTAAACCATTTAATGGTTCAGGTGGTGTCTCAATTGCTGGTAATTGCACCTTTCCTGACGAACAACTCATCCCGGATGGCTCGTTTTTAAACTTAAGAGCATGACAATGAGGGCATCCCTTATCCATAGCACCAATTACCATTTTCGAAAGAGCATAATATTCAATATCGGGCTCATACTCGAATGCTAGACGCAGGAATGAATTAGATGTAAATGATGGCGTTGTTGATCATTTGCTCTGCGTCTGCTGATTGTAAAACGGCGCGCTTGTCTCTGTTCTAATCTTCTTTCTTCATTTCGTTCAGTTCGCGCATCTGCTGATTCATATCGATGCAATCGCGCCATGTTCACACGCACATTAGTATTATCTTGCTGGATTTGGTCTTCTGTTCTTTGGGCTCTAGCGGTTCGCTTGCGTGCAGCTCCACGTGTTTGACAGCCTAAAGAAGTTCCTCTGCGTCTAGCTGGCATTGTACAAATTAGTTTAACACAATAGTTGTTGTTGACGGGAGCTCGTGATATGTGTTAAGTATTTTTTAGGTTATACTAAAAGAATAAACGTGAGAACTACGCTCAGAAATAATAATTTCACTTACTTTTCAATAAGACAGGAAAAAATTCACTTGAAGATTACACTGAAATGGTAAAATTACATAATGTTATAATATCAACTGGTGGGGATAACTAATCAATTATCACTTACACAGTTATCGACCGAGGTTGATACTCGAATGTTGCACACTGCGTCTGGGTTATTTTGAATATTTAGTGGCAGCTTAAATACTGAATGAGCTGTTCTACCTCCATCCAATAACACCCCCACCCAAAACGGTTATAACAATAGCCTATGCACCAACACCCAGCCGACACACCCACCCCAAACTGTTATAATGATGGCCCGGACACCAGCCCCCAAACTGTTATAACAGTAGCTGGGGCACCGCCCAAAACTGTTATAATAATAGCCGACGCACTTACACAGCTATCGACCGAGGTTGAAAATTAATAAATTATTAATATTTATTAAACAATTGCACTTATGAGCATAAAAAATAGATAAAAACCTATTCTCAGACCTACCGAATATATATACAAAACTTCATTAAAATCGGTTGAGCCGTTTTGGAGGAGTTCGAGGACAAAAACTGTGACAAGAGAATTTTATATATATAGATAGAAGAAGATAGAAGAAGAAGAAGAAGAAGATAGAAGAAGATGTTATATGGTCCGTTGTAACAAATAGAATTAGTGTGTGTAAGTTGTTACATATGGAATTGTGATGTAACTAATTCTTATAGTGGAACGAACGCGGTCGAAGAGTAGTGCGTAGACAATCAGTAGAGTTGGGTAGGTGAGTCGTCTATGTTTCTTCGTGTAGGCGTAGATCGCTGAATCACGTTATTCAATTTGCTGAGGCCTAACCTTCGCTGGTTGCAGAGCCGGTTATTTGATTAACGTTGGCCTTGCAGGCTGGGTTGCTTGATATACTTTTTCAAGGGTGATTTAAAATTCACAGGATAGTAAATGTGTTATATACGTACCTGGGTAGTACCCTTGGTACTTACGTTCCACCACACTAGTCACCAAAAACAAGTTCCTCTTCGTTACAATACTTTATTTTCTTCAGGTACAGTTCCAATTCAGGATCAGCCAACAACAATATAATTAAAAATCCGGGTCGTGGAGTCTTCCTCCTCTCCTTCCAACCGTCTTTCACTTATCGTGCAGTCTTATTTCACAAAGAAGAAACAGGCATGCTTCTTCGCACCAAAACGGGCAAAACGAACGTTATAATTCCTTTAACACTAAAACGCAATCACCGATCATTTAACAATTAAAAAGTTTTTAATAAATTAATTTTTACTGACAACGGAAAAACGAGGAACCTTTCTTTTTTCCGCACACCCTATTAATTCTACCGTGCACTACTTTTATTAACCGTGTACGACAACGGCCTTCTCGACCAAAAATACCGCTCGCCCCCTGTCTTTCTCTCTCAGCCTCTCCCCGGCATCCCTGCTTTTCGAACAAATTCATTCTCGACGATGGTCGACCGAAACTAGCCAAACCCACCACCGCCGAAGAGAAACTGGGTTTAAACGCCCGTCGCATTCAGTTCGGAATTATCTTCGTATGCTCAATTACATTATTTTGCTTTATCAATCCCTCGTGCAGCCGCGCGCGTGCTTTGCCAAAACAAGGGCAACGGAAGATTTACTCACGTAACATAGAGGATTCCTAGACCCATCCCATAGGGCCTACTTCTGGCACACTACAAACACGCACACTCTGTTCAAGACAGCAAAAATACACACACACACATCGACCAAAGTGCAGATTATCATACGCCAAAGACGTGATCTGCGCTTACTACCGCGCTCAAGACCTACCGGTCTTGTATGATATCTTTCCCAGCATCCGTTCTTCCAAGTAGTTAGAGAACATTTGAACTAATCCTGTCCACACTATCCTTAGATACTTCCCCCCTTCTCTTTTTCAGATATCTTGAGACCGAGCCCAACATTCGCACGGATGTGGGTGATTTTGGTTATCGCAAGATGACCAGAATCCAGAGACAAGATGAAGTACACATATGTCCTTGTCTTGCTTAAGTCGGCCTCTCGCCACTCTTTATTTTTTATTCGTGTTCAGTTCAGTTTCGGATCCCGAGACAACGGCCAAAAAAATATAGCATTTAGTAAGAAGTATAAATAAGTCTACAAAGAAAAAAAGAAATTGCCTTTTTATAGCCCATTCCTTTATTACGGGTACCATCACCCGTCAACGATCAAGGCTGTCGACATCACGGTCCAAAAGGGCCGGAAGTCACCCCACGGAGAAAGCTATAGGACAGTTCGGCCATTAAGGGCCTTCAAGAGCCGTGGGACTAGGGTAAGCAAAACCATCTGAAAAAAATAACCTCCATAGCGGTTAAGAAGTGTAACATTCAATCGGACCGAAAATCGTTGGTTCCATCTCATGGCGATGCGTTCTAGTCTAGCGTTTTATATAACACCCTCTTCCTTTGACCTCTTCATACTCTTCCTGCCATTGAGAATCTCTGGATATAAAACGGCCTACGACAATGGGGAGGAAGAATGGAAAACCTCAACAGTAGTCCCCATCTTCAAAAAAATCGACAGATCTAACTGTGAAATCTACAGAGGAATATCATTGCACCCAACCACATATAAAATACTAACAAATGTCATACTGGCGAGAATCACACCGTACGCAGAAGAAATACTGGGAGGCTACCAATGCGGATTCCGTAGGAACCGGTCAACGAGCGACCAAATGTTCATAGGAAGACAACTACTGGAAAAGAAATGGGAATACGGAGAGACGGTTCATCAACTGTTTGTTGACTTCAAAAAAACCTACGACACAGTTGCAAGGCAAAAATTCTACCATATTTTAGTTGAGGTGGGAATCCCGAAAATATATGCCGCCGACAACATGACCGGATCAAACCTGAACGGGGTCACACAAGTGCTCGCATATGCGCATGACAACGCCGTTCTGGGCGATAATCTATAAACTGTAAGTAAAAACTGTGAAATCATCATGCAAGCAGCAGAAGAGGTGGGCCTTCTAATGGCTATTCGGTTATTTAAACAAGGGCATCACTCAGCTAAGACTTTTATGATGCCCTCGCCCCATCTTTTCTCTAAACACCGTTTCTTCGATGCATCATCGTCTATTTAATTAGCCGCGATGCACATTCCTAGACAACGATCTATACGGTCCCTTTGCCTTTTAATTTCCCTGGATCCGTTCCTCATGACCTCGAGGCATGAGCAAACAAAGACACAATTAGCATCCAATGAGATTCGGCTTGTTTGCTTAGCCGAACTCACATCGTATGGATGCACATTATGCCCTTTCTTTGTTTTAGATTCGTTCTCATGTTTTCGTCCCATGAATGAACCAATGTTCACACATACATGTGTACTTTAATTTGAGAGAGCCGGTTTCACTGGCCGAATTTCTATTGACAGCGATTTAATATCGTTGAGTCGTACTTCAACACCAACCGAGCCGGTCGTTTAAACTCCCACTCCCCGGCCCGCACGGGGACGAAATTACACCGTCGAATATAGTCGAGTAACCGTGGTCGTGAGCCTTAAGTTTTCGTGTGCCTTCAAATTAACCGGACTAATCACCATTAAATTAAGACTATATACACCATATAGAAACGTTGCACAAAATGTATTTTAAATTATATATTGTTGTCTCCTGTGCAATCAGTGTTAAAATAAATAAAAATAAAAGGACCATTTATCTCTACAAATGTCCGTTTTAATCACTTCCTCCTTGTGTTGGTGTTTCGGAGTTTCGTTTGTGTTGCCCTCTCAGTGCGCCTATTTTGTCCTTGGTGTGATTGCTTTTCTGGGGGGACACAGACTACATTCCGGCAAACTGCTGAAATCCAAACTGCTACCACGTAATATAAATCTCCGTGTTTATAGAACCATAATCATGCCGATTATTCTATACGGATGCGAAACATGGGGTCTTCACGGGAAGAAAAAAAATTCCGCGTATTCGAGAATAAAGTTTTAAGGAGTATCTTTGACGGTAAATATGACTAGGACGTAGGACAATGCAGGAAACTCCATAACCACGAATTGGAAGAGCTTTACCGCAAACCTACAATAGTGAGAGTACTGAGGTCACGTAGATTAAGGTGGAGAGAATGGGCAACGATAGGACCGTGTGTAGAATTCTTAACGGTAGACCATCGGGAAAGAGACCGACAGTATGGCCGAGGCGGAGATGGGAGCACAATGTAAGGTTTGACATTGAGGAGATCCAATGGTCAAGCGTGGAAGGAGAGTGCACAGAACAGAGAGCGATGGCACAGCAAAGTCAGTGATGTCATGAACTTCCGGGTTCCTATAGACTAATAAATAATAAATAATAATAATAATAAAAACTATTGACTTAATTTCTACTTACAATTAGGGAAATGTCTCTCCATAACGGGGTCGTCGTCTTCCATTTTGTCCGTTGGCTTGGTTAGGCCCCACAGTAACAACGGTCGCATATATGCATTGAAGTATGTGACTCACTAAGGGCGTTTTTAAGGCCGCCTTAGCAATTAGTGTCGATCGGATTACCGAATATTCGCAGTCACGTCAGTTTTTTAGGTTTTTAATCATTACCGATGGATTCAGTTAGCCCCTGGTCGGGCCCAAATTAAAAAACCTATTGTTGCGTTTCTATCAAATTTTATTTTATCAATTAAACTTATTCCGTGAAATGATTATGTTGGAAATGAGACTTTATTTGTAAGAATGATATTTGTAAAACAGAAGTTAACATTTGGTCTTAAGTTAAATCTTGAGTTAAATTGTGTTGACGACTGGTTCAGCGGCGAAAGGAGAGAGAGAGAAGGTTATCGGTGCCACTGTTTATATATGCCCTGCTTGTTGACCTAAGCGCCACCTATCCGGCGCTAGAACTACTAAGGTTGTTACCAGAACACTCTGTAAGTGTTCCCTTTCCAACATTCCTTCTCGCTTCAGAATGTTCCGGTCTATGCAGTCCTAGTATTTCTGCAAGTTCCCCGAACCGGTCCCCGGCCAACGGCTTCGTTAGGATATCTGCCAACATTTGTTCGGGTGGGCAATGACAAACATTTATTATCGCTTTCCCCAAAAGGTCCCGCATCTGGTGATAGCAAACGTCAATATGTTTGGTCCTGGCTGATCCCGAACCTGAGATTAGTCTAATACAACCTTGGTTGTCTTCGTACATGGTTATTGGTTCCCCCAATGGAATTTTCATATCCTTGATCTGGAAATGTCTGCTCAGCTGCTTGCTCACTGCTCTTGTCACTTCAGGCGTTGCTCCGGCCACCAGCAAGTCATCAACGTAGAGTAGAATGTAGGACATCCTTCCACCTTTATCTTCCTTTAAGTACAGACACCTGTCTGCACAACCACAGCTGGAACCCAGTTTGCCAAGGATTGCCGCTGCCTTCAAATTCCAGACCCCTGCCGACTGCCTCAAACCGTAGAGGCTCCTTTTGAGTCTTAGCACCTTTTTCTCCTGTCCTGGCATAACAAATCCCTCGGGTTGCTCCATGAAAATCTCTTCGTCTAGCTCGCCGTTCAGGTAGGCACTCTTCACATCCAGGTGCCGGACATGAAAATTATGCTGCGCTGCCAGTGTGAGTAGGGCTCGAATTGTCTCGTGTTTGACCACGGGAGCAAACGTCTCGTCGTAGTCTTCGCCGTACCGCTGCGAGAACCCTCTCGCGACCAAGCGAGCTTTATGGGTGTAGATTTTTCCATTGCCATCGGTTTCGCCCTTGAAAACCCACTTGCACGAAGCTGCCTTTTTGTTTGGAGAAGGATCTGCCATTTACCAGACTTGGTGGTCGTTCAGTGACTTCATCTCTTCTCGGCTACCACTCGCCACGGGTTCTGCTCTCTGGGTGACATCTGTAACAAATCTTTTCAATCCTTTGGTTCTCTTACGATGCAGGCTCTCACCTTGTACCCCAGCCTCGGTGGCGGTACATTTTTGTTGCTTCGTTGAGAAACTCTTCTTTGTACTGATGGGGATGTTTGGAATTGTTCGCCTGCGGAATCACCTTCCCTTTGCTCTTCTTGACCTCTCAAGTCTATTGTCTCTCCAGCCGAGTCTTGGCCTTCTTCCCCAGAGTCGGTTTCTCCTTCTAGTTCCTCACCGTCTGGCATCTCGTATGTGACGTATCGCTCTGGTAGCTTGTTGTTCTCCTTCTCTTCGTGGCAGCTCTTCTTTCGCTCAATTGAGCTCTCGATGATCTTGACTGATCTGCTAATCCAGGTCTCGTTCGTTGACGGGTCCAGAACTCGATATCCTGTAGTGTTGCCATGGTACCCCACCAGAACTCCTTCTCGTGCCTTGACATCCCACTTTCTTCGTTTTTCTTTTGGAATGAATGAAAAAAACCTTGGAGCCAAAGGTTTTTACGTGCGACAGGTCTGGCTTTTCACCTGTAAACAGTTCTGCCGGTGTTTTGCCGATGCTTCTGCTCGCCATCCTGTTTTGCAGATATGTCGCTGTCAGCACTGCTTCTCCCCAGAACCGTTTGTCCAGTCCAGCTTCAAACAGCATGCACCTCACGGATTCGACCAGCGTCCTATTCTTCCGTTCCGCCACTCCGGTTTGCTGTGGCGTGTATGCGACCGTGAATTGCTGCTCCACTCCTTCTCGCCGAAGAAAGTCTTGCAATTCCTTGGGGACGTACTCCTTTTCGTTGTCCGACCTGATTGCCACTGGTTTTCTGCCGTATCTGTTTCCAATTGTTGCAACATAATCTTTAATTGCATCGGTTACCTCGGTTTTTGATTTCATTAGCCTGACGACAGTGAAACGAGAAAAATCGTCGATGAGGGTCGGGAAATATCTGTTTTTGCTCGGTGTCTGTGCCTGCATCGGCCCGCACAGATCCGAGTGGATCAGCATCCCTGGTTTCCTTTCACTTCTTTGTGCCTGTGGGAATTTCTTCTGGCTCAGCTTTCCTCTGATGCAGCTCTCACAGGTTGATTCACACTTGCAGGGAGAGATGCGTATTCGGGTTATCTGTCCAGAGCCAGCCATTTGTCTGATAGCTGCTAAATCTCGATGTCCTAATCGCCCATGCCAATCGTGGATGCACGCTGCTTCTCTGGTCAGGTGTGCCTGCTCCTTTACTCCTTCCAATTTCAGCCTGTACAAACCGCCGTCGTTGTCTGCTTCAGCTACTACTTCCTTTCCTGGCATCCGTTGTCCTTGAATACTACTTCGTATCCTTTATCGATGATTCTCCGAACTGAAATTAAACTGTCATCGAGTTTGGGAATGTACAGGACATCTGTCAGCCTTACTTTCTGGACTTGGCCGTCTTTCACGATGCATGGTAGGTAGCCATCTCCTATCCCAGTTGCCATTATCTTTGATCCATCCGCCAAATAAATTGGTTTGTTCAAATCCCGGATGCCGTCGAAAAAGGTTGAGTTGTTTGTCATGTGGCTCGTTGCTCCCGAGTCCACAAGCCAGCCATCTTGTCCGTCGTCTTGGATCCTCGTGTTATCTCTCGCTTGGAAGAGAAACTGCTTCTGATTGGCGTCAGTCCTCGGCGTCTTTGACTTTTCTATTCCTGCCCTGGCTTGTTCCTTCATTGCTTTGTACCATTTGCAATCCTGTTTCAGATGTCCTGGTTTCTGGCAATGGTAGCATGTACGAGTTTCCTGTTTGTCCTTCCTTTCTGTCTGGAAGTTTGAACCTTTGTTGAGATGTCCCTTCTTTAGGTCATGTTTACCTGGACCTGCTGATTTGAGAGCCACTTCTGAACCTCCACTGCTCGAGCTTTGAGATTCTGCCCTTCTCTGGTATTCGTCCATAATCTTCCCTGTTACGTACTCGATTGTGAGATCCTTCTCGTCACGGCCCTCGAGCCCAGTCACTAGTCCCGAGTACGATTCCGGAAGACTCACCAGTAGAATAGCTACGACTTCCTCATCCTCGAGTGGCTTGCCTGATCCTCGGCGTTAGACTGGACCCATAACCTGTTGGAAATGGGACTTTATTTGTAAGAATGATATTTGTAAAACAGAAGTTAACATTTGGTCTTAAGTTAAATCTTGAATTAAATTGTGTTGACGACTGGTTCAGCGGCGAAAGGAGAGAGAGAGAAGGTCATCGGTGCCACTGTTTATATATGCCCTGCTTGTTGACCTAAGCGCCACCTATCCGGCGCTAGAACTACTAAGGTTGTTACCAGAACGCTCTGTAAGCGTTCCCTTTCCAACAGATTAAAACGTCTCCTCGATAGTATAGTGGTTAGTATCCCCCCGTCACGCGGGAGACCGGGATTCGATTCCCCGTCGGGGATCCTCTGGCGCAAGAGTAATGACCTTGCCCGGACTTGCTAAATAAGGCCAAGACCGGATCCCGGTTGTAGTGCCGATGATGATGATGATTGTTATTCGAAAAAAAAAATTTATTAAACTTTATAATTGGGTACCGAAACCCAAAGACAATAAACCGTCAATGAATAAAACTTTAATTGAACTAAAATTTAGAAAACAACCATGAATCTATCCAGTGCTGCTCTTCTATTCATTCATTCATAAAAATTCAATATATTCGATGCGTCACAGATCATTTGTTCTGTTTACAAACGATGGGCCAGCTCCCATCATCCGCTGGTCCACCAGATAAACACATCTGTGTTTCGGCTCCTTAGCTTACTCTGTTGGGCAATAAATTCGTCTACGTCAACTTACAAATCCATATTGTGTTAACTTGATTTGTTGCAGAATAGATTTCTCCTGCGTCAACTTATAAATTTATATTATGTCCACTTACTGCTTTAGTACATGCGTAGCAACTGTAGCAAATTTTTTTTTTCTTGTTTAATGTATAATTCTATGCTGGCAATGCTGTCAGTAAGCCTATGAGAAGTGTCACATCAAAACGTAAGCATCCACTATAAAGTGAATTGTCCGAATTTCATAAGATTTTGCTTCGCAAATAAAGAAAATGTTTAATATGACGCCAGATGATTGGCTGCCAACTACAGATTGTATATATACAAACGATTTAGCCGAAGGAGTTTGCAGAGCCACTGTAAGTACGAGAAATAATTTGTGTGACATATTAGTAATCGTTCTTTATTTTATAGGGCCTGGACCGAAATGACTTCTATCTTATGCAGAATGGAAAAATCCTGGCCAATAATGAGCCCATACATAATGAAACGAGTTTATATATACAATTACGTGTACTAGGAGGTAAAGGTGGTTTTGGATCCATGCTTCGGGCCATTGGTGCCCAAATAGAAAAAACAACCAATCGAGAAGCTTGTCGAGATTTAAGTGGTCGCAGATTACGCGATATAAATGAAGAAAAGCGGTTAAAGGCCTGGATCGAAAAAAATAAAGATTGCGAAGCAGAAGCAGAGGAAAAAGTAAAGAAGAAAATTGCAAAGTTGTTGCATGTACCAAAACACGAATTCAAAGATGAACAGTACGAGGAGGCGCGGTCTAAAGTGACTGAGAAAGTCAACAATGCTGTAGACGTTGGTTTACAGAAGGCTATGGAAATGAGTAAGGAAAAACCCAATCTGAAACGAAAGGCCGATAATACGCACGAAGCTAAGAAGAAAAAACCTGGACTTTGGCTGTCAGACGATCTCGACGGTTCGTCTTTGTCTTCAGACAGTGATGACTCCTGCGACGATGATAAACCTTCAACATCAAAGAAGATCAAATAGTTTATATTATTAATTTTATTACGTATGTACAGCCTTTGGATTGCATAAATTTACGATAATCATAAAGTATAATTAGAAGAGGGGAACTGTGTGCTCATTGTGCCCCGAATTGTGACGAAACCCACGCTAAACCCCACTTTAAGTTTGTCAACATAAATTTGAGAGCTTTGGTCCACTGTTCTTCTGAGTTGAATTGTATCCTTAGAAAAAATTACAAATTCATTACAATTCATATGAAGTGCCAAATAAGTTACTTACTTGATGGAATAGGAATTCCCGGACGATGGGTCAATGATCCTCCCCTTCTCCATCTTATAAGGCAAGCAAAATTCTGTATCTCGCTTTTCCACTTCTTGTTGAAATTGAATCACGCATTCTAAGAAGAACACCATTGCAGCGTCGAATTTTGTATCCCAAAAGAATTTAAATCCTCCCATTCCGTACAGTGGAAGTTCTCGTCCCTCGTCTAAGATTTCCACATACGAATGACTTCCAAATGGCACTAACCGGTACTTTTCAAAGGTGAGACCTGTTTTATGAGCTAGAGCACAAAGTAATAGGACAGTCTGGCCCCAAGCAGCATTGATTTCTGACCAGTCAACGGGCGCTGAAGGGAGTCTTCCAAGACGAAAGTTGTTTATAGTGCCAAAATGTCCGGAATGCCAGATGTGAAAGGCAACATTAAATATGTTTGTATTTCTCAAACGTTCCAGGTCACCCTCGACGTATGAAATTTGGTGTTCCAAGCTTTTTTGATCATCTTCAGTAAGCATGAGATCTCTCCTGTGCTTTGTGTAGTTTCTCCAATAAATATTCTCTTGTTCGGTTAATTTCTCTTTTTCTGATTCTTCAAATTTGATTTCTTCGTTTAATGTAGCTTCTTTTTTTTTAAACCCTGAGAGATCTTCGAGGCCAAGCTTTTCTTTGGCTTTTAAATCAGCTAATTCTTTTTTCAATACATTAATATTGGGCCTATCTTCACATTTTTCAAGTCTCTCCAAGTGACATTTGTAGTCTCGCCATTCGTCTTCAGCGATTTTTAGCTCCCGCTCTAGCAATTCCAACATGGAATCTGTACATTCATCGCATAGTGGATGGTCGAATTCAGAATTCGAAGACAGAGCGTCGAAAAGATGTGCCTTCGCCAATAGTTCGGTACTTAATTTTTTGATTTCTTTGCCGTCTGACACCAAAGTAAAACCTGTGCCATTTATGGAATCACTGAGCCGAAATGGCGGCACGACGTGGTCAAAGCTGCTCTCATCGGGATCCATTTCGTCCATATTTGTGGCATAAATAGGCACTTTGTAATAAATGGATAATGAAATATATGAAAGGTTGTGTTAAATAGGTAGTTCTTACACGAGAGCTCTGCCATTGCATGTTCATTAATGCTGTCTAAACTGCCATCCAATATTAAAGGGTTTTGACACCTCTGACATGTAAAATTGATTGCCACTTTATCTTCATTCATGATTTTGAAATAGAATGTATTGAAAATTTTAACTTAATTATAGATCAAATGCGCCTAAGTAGTAAATGATAATTTTGGTAAACACCAATTTGCTTGACATGTCAAGTACGCTTGACAGCATTTTGAGAATGAGAACAGTAAACAAAAGACATATGGTTTCGAACATAAGACGCGCGAACTCAAAATATGAACGAAAGGCATCTTGTGAGCATAGAAGTGAACGAACTTTTCAGAGAGTGTGATCCGTAAAAAATTATTTGTTATGTGGAATAATCCAAAAAGTACGAAGGCACGAGCAGACTATGGGATGAACTCGGTTCACTATCTAAACAGAAGGTTCAAAGGTGAACGACCGGTGGATGATGTGTACACAAAAATTGAATTTAAGAAAAGTAATAGGGAAAAATACTGGCGCAAGACTAATGACCTTGCCCGGAAAAAACAAATCATTATGGAAAATTTAACAAGCCTCAGGACTTGCTAAATAAGGCCAAGACCGGTTCCAGGTTGTAGTGCCGATGATGATGATGATGAATAGGGAAAAATATATCATTGAGTATCGGTAACGGCCGACACATATTATAAAATTGTAATCTGAAAATAAAAAACGAAAGTTATAATAAGATAATGTAGCGAGCTTAGGGTTCGATGGATTAATTATTTTGAATAAATAAGAGCCGTTGAATCGATTTTGAATTAATGTGACACTTTATTAGTCCGTTAATAACAACCGTTACTTTTTACCGTACACTTAACGATTTCTTCACTTATAGCTTCCGTACTTATCGCTTCCACACTTATTACTTCTTACTCATTACTTATCGCTTGCTTGACTTTCTACTTCTTACTCTCTACTTCCGCACTGATCGCTTGCTTCACTTTCTCTTATTGCTCCTCGATTTTTTTTTTTTTTATAACGCTGACTTTATTGACCATTATAAGTTTAGTTACATAAGTTTACAGCTAGCTTAACTAAGTTGTGACAATTTTACTTACAATGTCTAGAACATTTTTTCAAGTATTAATTAATTGGAGTCTTACGTCTATAGAGATTTATTCAAGATACAATTTACTAGTAGGACTCCTGGAAAGGTCATGAAAACCAGGATTGATTACCTATGTTTAGAATAAATATTCTTAAAAACTACTTACCACTACTTAAATCTAGCCTATATCTAAGGTAGTTAAATAAATTCACATTTAGTCATTTAGAACAATTTAGCCTAGTCTTAAGCTTAAGTCGAGATTTCATATTTTACATAATCTAAGGAGGGAAGGGAGCTGCAGAGGGGGGTCTCTCCACCGACTGCTCGTTAAAGGAAAGAACCCGAGAAAAGGGTTGAATGTTTGAGTATTTGAAGTGGTTAAGATCGGTTACCCTGTTATGGTAGATGATTTCGTTCGCATCATTTACTAATCTTCCTGCGTAGAAGAGAGCCTTTAAATGGAGTGCATGAAGATAGGGATTTGATGCATTGTGGCTGGGGAGGCTAAGGGAATTGATGAGAGGGTTTGGATTGGCTGACAGGTTTTCAATGAATCTTATCGACAATTCCAGGAACCTTCTATCCAATCTCTCCAGGCCGACGGAGTGGTATAGCGTAAGGCTTCTGATATATTTGTGGGAGTCGCGCTGTCGACGTAGCCCTGTGATTAGTCTGAAACACTTCCTTTCGAAGATACGAAGTTTTTCCATTTGAGAGGGAGAGATATGGAACCAGATGGGACAAGCGTAAGTAAGTGTGGGCCTGATGATTTGTTTATAAAGTAGAAGTTTGACTTGCTGAGAGAGACCATCTGCCTTCCACATTACTTTCCGACAAAGGTTCAGCTGTATCCCCGCTTTGCGGATGACATTGTTTATGTGAGTCGTGAAAGAGAGATTATTTTCGAAAGTAATGCCCAAGTATTTTAGTGATTTAGATGGTTTTATGACGGTGTTGCAGAGGTTCAGTTGGATTTTTGAATGGTTACGTACCGTGTTATTGGTACAGTGAACGTTTCTACCTTTAAATGCAATCAGTTGAGTTTTGTTGGGGTTTAGGCGGATCTTCCATTTAATGAAGTAGGAGGAAAGAATTTGGAGGAATTCATTTACGCGGTTTCTGGCAGATAATACGAGCCTGCTGCTGGAGTAGACAAGGGTATCGTCTGCGTAGTTGAGGATTCGAGTATTCGGTGAGAGGGGTTGAGGAATATCAGATGTGTATAGTAAGTATAAGAGGGGACCCAGAATGGATCCTTGGGGGACTCCTGCTGTTATTGAGTACGTCTGGGAAAGCGTGGAATTTATCTTGACCATGAATTTTCTATTTGATAGGTACGAGTAGAGAAACTTGGAAGTGTGATTGTTGAGACGATACGTGGAATGTAATTTGTACAGAAGACCCGCAGTCCACACGCAGTCGAAAGCCTTGGATATGTCAAGGGAGATACACACAGTAGGGCACTGGTCGTTAAGAGCCATAGTGATGTCGTGAGTAAACTTGAGGAGAGCGTGACATGTTGAGTGTTGTGCACGAAAACCGAATTGGAAATCAGGGAGTAATGAGTTAGTTTCCGCGAAGGAGCGTAGGTAATGGTGAATTTTTAATTCAAGTAATTTGCTTAAATTATTAAGTAGTGAGATGGGTCGAAAATTGGCCGCCATCAGGGATGCGCCTGATTTTTTAATGGGGATGACTATGGCAGTTTTCCAAGACTCCGGTATGTGACCAGCATTTATTATGTGGTTTAGCAGGGTCATGATGTATAGTCGATTTGAAGGGTTGAGGTTTTTGAAAAGCACATGTGGAATTTTGTCCAAGCCGGTTGAGTTTTTATTGCTACGAGAAGATATCATTTGGTTAAATTCCTGCGGTTGCAAAAAGAAGTTTGTATCGGTGGGCTGAGATGCTCTATTGTCATTATTAAATTCAGTTATGAATGGAGTGAATGAGGAGATTAGTTCCTGGGATGTATAATGGTTGACCACTTCCTCAAACTCGGAGTTGCCTAGGCTATCATTTTGCCTATGCACTTGGGAGAAGTGTTCCGCTAAATAGTTTGCTATTTCAGAATCAGAGTATAGAATATTACTTCTGGGACCAATTAGTCTTTCTATTGGGGTGTGTATTTTTCGTCCTGTAAGGCGATTGATGTTTTTGTAAAGATTACGATCGGGTCTGATACTATTTAAAGTGGAGATGTAGTTCTGCTCTACGAAAGCATTTAACTGCTGGTTAATGAGGGTAGACAATAATTGAACCTGTACTTTCAGGAGGGGACAAAATCTTCGAAATAGTTTTCGGCGGAGCTTTTTTTTTAATGAGATGAGTTTGAGGGTGAGATATGGAAGTGGTTTACCTACGAAGGAGTGTGGCATCCTTGTAGGGGTATTAGAATACAGGGCTTGCTGTAAGATCCCTTCCATCTTACAAGCTGCTTCTTCAATTTCGTTAGGATCCAAGTTATTCGTATCTGTGATGGGAAGCGTTTGAAACATATCGCCAACGGATTTGTTGACCTTTCTCCAGTTAGTTCTGGAGAAATTATGGACTGGGTTGAGAGATTGAAGCGGATTTAAGGGGTCAAGGTCAATTACCGAGTGGATGGAGGCATGGTCCGAGGGGAAGAAGTGCGACACAGTAGGGGGAGATACAGAGCGTAGGATCGCAGATTTTAAGAAGAAGTCTATAGTTGATTGAGTAGAGCTGGAGCAATGAGTAGGTTCCGTAGGGGAGTCGATATAGACGTAGGGGTGGAGAGGTAGGAAAGCAAGCAATTGTTTGCCAAATTTATTGCAAGCGGTGTCGTTGAAGGCGGTATGACGGGCATTCCAGTCGCCTCCGATGATGAATGAGTGGGGGTGGGATTGACGGAATATTTCATCGAAGTCTGAAGATGGGAAGTTAGGGTACCTCTTGGGTTGTAAATAGATGGCTACTAGAACCAAGACTTTATTGTTGTCACAGAGCAGTTTGACAGCAGTGTATTCGACACAGGAGATGTTGCTAAATTTGACTTCACTGAATTGGAATCTTTTATGAATAAGGATACCGGTACCTCCTTTTGCACCGTCAATTCGAGGAGTTGAAACAAGTTGGTAATTTGGAATAGAAATGCGAGAGTTGGGTTTGAGCCAGGTTTCACAAAGAAGGAGGACGTCTGGAGAAAACTCCTTCACTAGCAGTCGGAGGTGATGCCTCCGTATGTTTGACGAAATGGAATCTACATTGAGGGCAACTACACTTAACTTAGACATTTTGGGATAATATATGTGAGGTTATAAGAGAAAGTACCTGACCTTTTTTTCGAAGTTACTTAATCCATTTAGCGTCGGTAAGAGAGCTTGCAACTCTCGGATGTATCCCATGATGTCGAGTCCTAGGTTTGTTCCTGGTTGTGATGAGGGTGCGTTGTTTCCTCTGGTAATTTCCGCATAGGATTTCGATTTCGTTGTTGTAGTAACTGCTGCTGTTGGTTGCTTAAGTTGGCCAGTGTTGTTTTTGGTTGGAGGCACTCTCTGCTTCAGTAAGCGGAGCTTGTGCGGGCATTTTGTGAAGTTTGCAGGATGCGGTCCACCACAATTGCAGCATTCAACTGACAATTCCTTTACAGAAATGGAGCCATCCGGATTTTCCGTGTGTATATTGCTCCTCGATCCGCGTGCGACGTATTTATACCGTTTTCTCATTCTGATTTAGCGTTTCGTTTCCGTCCGTTCCGTAATCTCGACTTTTCTATTCTAGTTTTCCAGTACTTCCTAAAATAATCTAGTACTTTGTTTCGGACTTTCTCGAAGATTCCAGTACTGATTGTCATATGCGTCACAATAATAAAGAAGAAAAATTAATAAATCAATGAGGGAGATTAGTAAATAAATCAAGAACAGAAAAAACTAAATAATGAAGTCAAGAAGAAATTAAATAACTAGGCAAATTAGAAAAAAAAAGTGTTTGGTTCCTATCGATATTATCAAAATTAAAATTACCTGACTGATTTTTGTCGCGAACTTTCACTGACCTTTCAAGTTCACGAATCCGTAATGCATTCATTCCTTTGTTATCTAAATAATGCACCCTTCATTTAGTACCCCTTTCATTTGGGTTCCGATCATCTTCTAGTGATGGCCAAAATTAGAAGTCGGCTTGCAGCAAACCCACATGGACAGTCACGGGAGACGAGCAAAAAGTTCGACATTGATAAACTAAAAGACCTACGTAAGAGGGCTGAATATCAAGACGAACTAACGAATAAATTTTGCATCCTAGAGAATGCGAGTAGTGAGGAAGAGGAAGCCAATAATGTGGACAATAAATGGACATCGATCAGAGACACAATCAAACAAACAGTCCAAAAGGTATTAGGATTTAAAAATAACAATTAAGTCCAAAACTTGGTTTGACGATGGGTGTGGGGCGAAGATCGAAGAACGTAAACACCTCAGTGTGATCCACTTACAAAGATATGATGAAGTCAACGCAGAAAGATACGCGATAATTGGGAAAGAGACAATGTGACTTTTCAAACGCACAAAAACGCGAATGGGAGAAGACTAGGATAGAATGAATCCTAGAAAATACCAGAACAAAGAGCATCAGACGTATGTATGCCGGCACAAATTCAATTAGAAATGGCTACCGAGGGAGAGCCAAATAATTCGAGACATAAACGACTGCCTGGGTACAGAAACAAACAATATAGTGACAAGATGGAAGCAATACGTTAAAAACCTGCTTAATGTGCGCACCCATCAACCACAAATAAACGCACCAGACGTACATACAACCGAGCCTCAGATCCCAGAGCCCTCTTTGGACGAACTTGTAGACGCAATATATCGATTGAAAAACAACAAGGCTCCCGGAGTCGACTGCATACCGGCAGAGCTTGTGAAGCAAGGAGGAGAGGCAACCGCTCGAAAGATCTTCGAAAGGGATAAGAAAGTCATTCCGGAATAAGGAAGTCATACTCTTCCTGCCATTGAGAATTTCTGGATATAAAACGACCTACGACAAAGGGCAGGAAGAATGAAAAACATCAACGGTAGTCACCATCTTCAAAAAAGGCGACAGATCTGACTGTGAAATCTACAGAGGAATATCATTGTTCCCAACCTCATACAAATGTCATTCTGGCGAGAATCACACCGTACGCAGAAGACATATTGGTAGACTTATAGCGTTTGAAATAATAGTGAAGAAGAACGTGTGATTCGAACTGACGCTATGACAGTTTGAATCACCAAAAATTGAACCTAAGCGTTACCCATCAGGCTACTGGCCGATTTTAGAATTTGATTTTTAAACTCGACTATACTCCACTGATGTGAATTGTTATGTTATCGCTTGGTATACGGCTCTGATGTGTTTTCTTATTCGATTTTTCGTTCGGTGCTCTTCACTATTTTGCTTGTGAATTGTGTGTGTATCTGTTAGAGTCGCCACACACTACCAATACGGATTCCATAAAAACCGGTCAACAAGCGACCAAATGTTCACAAAAAGGCAATTGCTGGAAAAGAAGTGGGAATACAGCGCGACGGTTCACCAACTGTTCGTTGACTTCAAAAAAGCCGACGACTCAATCGCAAGGCAAAGACACTACCATATTGTGGTTGAGCTGGGAATCCCGAAAAAATATGCCGCCCTCATTCAAATCTGCATGAACGAAAACAAAGGGCGAGTTAGAATAGAAAACCATTTGAAATCCGAGACGGACTAAAACAGGGCGATGGCCTCACCATGTCTTTTTAACCTTGTGTTCGAGTATGTCATTAGAAAGGTACACGACGACAACATGGCCGGATCATCCCTGAACGGGGTCACACAAGTGCTCGCATATGCGGATGACATCGCCATTTTGGGCCATAATCTAGAAACTCTAAGTAAAAACTGTGAAATCATCATGCAAGTAGCAGAAGAGGTGGGCCTAGAAATAAATGAAGACAAAACCAAATATATGATTATGGCGAGAGCAGGTGGAACTCAGAAAACACACATAACCATCAGGGGCAAGATATTTGAATACGTCAAAGAATTTAAATATCTGGGAACAATACTGACGACCAGTAACGAAATGTCGAAGGAAATTAACAAAAGACTACACTCCGGCAACGCTAGTTGGCATGCCGTCAGTAAACTGCTGAAAACCACACTGCTATCACGTAACATAAAGCTCCGTATCTATAGAACCATAATCATGTCAACTGTTCAATGCGGATGCGAAACATGGGCTCTCACAAAACGGGAAGAAAACAAATTCGGCGTATTTGAGAATAAAGTTTTAAGGAGTATCTTTGGAGGTAAATATGACGAGGAGGCAGGACAATGGAGGCAACTCCACAACCACGAATTGGAAGAGCTATACCGCAAACCTACAATAGTGAGAGTAATCAAGGCGCGAAGGTTAAGATGGGTCGAACACGTGACGCGAATGGGCAACGATAGGACTGTGCATAGAATTCTTGATCGGATGGTCGAACATGGAAGGAGAGCGCCCAGGACAGGCAACAATGGCGGAGTCGAGTCGGTGAGGTCATGAACTTCCGAGTGCCTACAGGCCAATAAATAAGAAATTCATTTGGGTTTTATTATCCAAGCAAACGGGCAACATCTGGCAACCAGACATATCGTAGTGTAACAACATATCCAGATTTAGCATTCTAGAGAATAGAAGCAGTGAGGAAGAGAAAGCTAATAGTGCGGACACTAAATGGACATCGATCAGAGACCCAATCAAACTAACAGCCCAAAAGGTATTAGGATTTAAGAAAACAATTAAGTCCAAACCTTGGTTTGACGATGAGTGCAGGGCGAAGATCGAAGAACGTAAACGCCTCAGAGTGATCCACTTAGAACGATATGATGAAGTCAACGCAGAAAGATACGCGACTATTCGGAAAGAGACAATGTGACTTTTCAAACGCAAAAAACGCGAATGGGAGAAGACTCGGATCAAAAAAATCCTAAAAAATTCCAAAGCAAAGAACATTAGAGGTATGTATGCCGGCATAAATTCAATTAGAAATGGCTACCGAGGGAGAGTCAAAATAATTCGAGACGCAAACGGCTGTCTGGTCATAGAAACAAACAATATCGTGACAAGATGGAAGCAGTACTTTGAAAACCTGCTCAATGTGTGCACCCATCAACCACAAATAAATGCACCAAGCGTGCATACAGCCGAGCCTCAGATCCCAGAGCCGTCTCTCATCGAAGTTGTAGACGCAATAAATCGATTGAAAAACAACAAGGCTCCCGGAGTCGACTGCATACCGGCAGAGCTTGTGAAGCATGGAGGAGAGGCAACCGCTCGAAAGATCCACCAGCTCATCCAAACAATATGGGATAAAGAAGTCATTTCGGAAGAATGGAAAACCTCAATAGTCATCCCCATTTTCAAAAAAGGCGACAGATCTGACTGCGAAAACTACAGAGGAATATCATTGCTCCCAACCGCATACAAATTAACAAATGTCTGATACTGGGAGACTACCAATGTGGATTCGGTAGGAACCGGTCAACAAGCGACCAAATGTTCACAATAAGACAACTGCTGGAAAAGAAGTGGGAATACGGACAGACGGTTCACCAACTGTTTGTTGACTTCAAAAAAGCCTAGGACTCAGTCGCAAGGCAGAGACTCTACCATATTCTAGTTGAGCTGGGAGTCCCAAAAAAATATGCCGCCCTCATTCAAATTTGCATGAACGAAAACAAAGGGCGAGTCAGAATAGAAAACCACCTCTCAGAACCATTTGAAATCCGAGACGGACTAAAGCAGGGAGATGGTCTATCACCGTGTCTCTTTAACCTTGTGCTCGAGTATGTCATCAGAAAGGTACAAAACGACAATATGGCCGGATCATCCCTGAACGGGGTTGTTATGTGTGTTTAACAATTTGTATAATATATATGGTTATTATAATTTAATATAGGTAAGTTGGTTAGTACAAAGGGACTTACTTTGGTTTTGACCGTTGAGCGGTCGTTGGAGAAGCCGCTTGTCTGCGACTGGTTGCAGGGGGCGTTGATGGCTGCTTCCCTGTTCAGCTTCGAATGCCCTTTTCTCCGTTCTTGCTTTTCTTTATAATTTTTCGTTGAAATTATCGAACTATTCCTTGCGTAGTTTAACGTCGAATTGAATTATTTTTTTTTCGCCGTTGGCGTTTTATTTTATTATTCGACGCCAACGCCGGTTCTTATTATTTTCTCTGCCAAGTAGAATTTGCATAAAGTAGTTTATGCAAATTAACTACTTGGCGAGTTGTTCTCCTTCTATAATCTAGAAACTGTTAGTAAAAATTGTGAAATCATCATGCAAGCGGCAGAAGAGGTGGGCCTAGAAATAAATGAAGACAAAACAAAACAAAATACATGATTACGGCGAGAGCAGGTGGACCTCAGAGAACACATATAAACGTCAGAGGTAAGATATTTGAAAAAGTTGAAGAATTTAAATATCTGGGAACGATACTGACGGCCAGTAACGAAATGTCGAAGGAAATTAACAAGAGACTGCATTCCGGCAACGCTAGTTGGCACGCAGTCAGTAAACTGCTGACATCCAGACTGCTATCACGTAACATAAAACTCCGTGTCTATAGAACCATAATCATGCCGATTGTTCTATATGGATGCGAAACATGGGCTCTCACAAAACGGGAAGAAAACAAATTCCGCGTATTCGAGAATCAAGTTTTGAGGGGCATCTTTGGAGGTAAATATGACGAGGAGGCAGGACAGTGGAGGAAACTCCATAACCACGAATTGGAAGAGCTATATCGCAAACCTACAAAAGTGAGAGTAATCAAGCCGCGAAGACTTAGATGGGCCGGACACGTGGCGCGAATAGGGAATGATAGGACCGTGCATAGAATTCTTGACGGTAGACCAACGGGAAAGAGACCGGTAGGTCGGCCGCGGCGGAGATGGGAGGACAATATTAGGTTTGACCTTGAGGAGATCGGATCGAAGGGTCAAGCGTGGAAGGAGAGCCCAGGACAGGGAACGATGGCGAAGCCGAATCGGTGAGGTCATGAACTTCCGGGTTCCTACAGGCCAATAAATAATAATAATAATAATAATAATAATAATAATAATAATAATAATAATAATAATAACAACATATCCACGAAATGACCATGAAGAATCATATCAAGTAAATCAATTTGCCCTTGTCACAATTAGCAAGTTTCACGTAACCGGCATTCGTTGCCGACAATAATTCAAGGTCGATTCTTTTCATTGAGTAAAAGAAACGAATTGCTCCGGTTACGATTTGAAAGAATCATATGACAATCGCTTGCGAGCTTACTGCTAGCGAGTGATTCACAAATTAACTGGGTCAAATCGTATCATTGTTCTTACACTATGCGCTAAGCTGGTGATAAAAAATTAAATAGCACAGTAAGCAGAATTATATGAGTGGATAAGTACTAGTTGTAAAATATACCATAAATGTAATTATCTACCAAATAAAAATTGAATTGAATTGAATGAGTGAATTTTCAATTATGAATGAAATAGCTTGTTAAGCAAAATTTGTATGAGTGGATTAAGAAATTTGTAAATAATTGAGTGATTGATTGGGAGTATAAATACCCCAGCATTTTGAAGAATGAAGCAATCAAAAACCAACAGAGTATTTGATTTGAACACTGCGGCGTCTACGCCATCCATTTTCAGCGAGCTGCGCTTTAAACAGCAAACAGTAGGGAAGTAGGGTTATAGACCAATCCATCATAATATCACAAGTCATACAAATCTAAGTATTACAAGAAAACATTATTTGGCGACAGCAGTCCCAGATATATTACATGGCGACTCTGCCATGCTAAACATCTTATACCAATATACCACATGACGATCAACATATACCACATGGCGATCCTAACCCGAAAACATTACAATATCTTGCGACGTCGTGGCGAGACTGATGACTTTTTCGTGTGAAATAAAACGCACGTGCATCCTAGGAAGTGTGTGAACGATCTCCGTGCACATTTTTTGGATTGAGGGAATGCTTTCTGTAAGTATTTTGATCATTTTGCGGTGCAGTTACTCCTAAGAAATCGAACGGACCAGCCGCCTTTGTCTGTCTAGCATAATCACTATCCGAACCTTACCGGAACCAAGTACTCCCACGAATACAATCGCTGTACGCGTATAAAATACATAACATGTAATATTTATGCAAAATAGTGCGTTTTATTTTAATGTAAATTGTAAACTTCCAAACTGCCTATAATCCCTTAATTGGAATTATAGGCAATTGATCACGACTCAATTCCACACCGGGTGATTTGAGCAATTAACAAATTGTTGTATTCCAAAATACTACCCTTATTAGATTTTTAACACTGAATCTCATTACTTTTCTAACACACCTTTAAAACTTCCTCTGTTCATATCTTATTCTCACTTAATACATAACATTAATAAAGTTTCACAATATTCTATACCAAGCCTGTTACAGCACATTTCATAACATGTCCCTTTTCATAACATGCACCTTTTTTTCATTCAAAACAGAGCACTTTGATTTTCGTTCAAAGTTTATTCAATTTAAAAGTCACAGAGACTAAAAGGAATACTTTGAGAAAATTTGTTTTGTTCAAATTATAATTTCCAACCAATTAGAACAATAAGTAGCATAAGAAGAGAGAAATTTTAATTGTAAAGTCAGTAGAGTTTACTTTGAGTTTGGAGTCAGTTAGTTCTAATAGAGTTCTAATTGATTATTGAGAAAGTGAGAGTTTCAGTTCAGTTTTAGATTAGAGTTTTGAGTTATCAGTTTGAATTAGTAAGTTGAGTTTAAATTGAAGTTCAGTTCAGTTCAGTTCAGTTAGGTTTTAATCAGAGTTCAGAAGAAGAAGTTCAGTTAGTTCAGTGGAAGTAAAAGTTCAGTTGAGTTTTAAGTTTTCGTCGAATAAATACAGTCTTCAGTTTAAGAAGAAGAAGAAAGTTTGGAGTTTTAATTGGAAAAATAAAATAAAAGGTCCACGCTCTTCCCTCTCACGAGGAAGCACGGGGTCCCGGACTTACTACAAATTGAAAAAAGGAAGAACAAAATAGAAAGAAAAAAAAAGAAATTAAGAACAGAAAGGGGTCAAAGGTAATAAGAGATTTATTAAATACCAAATAAATTAATTAAAAATTGTATTTTATTTATTTATTCATAATATACTTTTGGCTTAGCCGAATACGAAAAAAAAAAATCTGAATAAAAAATAAATAAATAACTACAGCTTCACAATATACCATAATCTGTGCATCACATCTATTCCAACTCACCACTTTATTCTTTACTCCTGCACGTGTAGAAGTTTCACCTAATGTGCTTCTGGAGCTTTAAGCTCGGAAAATAAAATAAACAGCTAAATTTGAATAGAGAAGAATCTGGGCGTGTTTTATTTTATTTCCCTCCGATGGAGTGCGGGTTTGTTTTCTTCCGACAGCAGTTTTATGTCAAATCGATCAATAGTGAAGAAAGGTACAGTAAAACATAAGTTAAAAGTCAAGTTCAATTAGTCGATTTTAAGATCGAATTACGAGATATATAGAATACTGCAATTTAAGAGTGTTAGCGAATGGTGCTCTGACGAATTAATATATGCAGTCACGTAGTGAAGTAAAAAAAATGTATTATTATTTTATTTTTATTATCTTACACTAGCGAACATTTATGGCTTAACTGCTAATCGTGGGTGAGAAATTCTCCACGTCTCAGCTAAGACTTCGTCTTTTATAGATTCTATCTTGCGTTTTTTTCCCACATTTATTTAAGAATTCAATTACATATCTTACTTAAGACTAAACGTTAACTTCTATTTTACAAATATCATTCTTACATTAGCTTACTGGCTCTTCGCAAGCACTCTATATTATAATGGGTTTTCCATAAGGGACTTAGCAACTTTTTTCGGTAGTAAATTTTAATAATCTGCAGACGTTGTTCGTTCATGTACTTAACCATGATGAAAATGTTGAGTTTGCTGAATAAATTGACAGTGACAGTTCGATGATTAGTGAAAGGGTGCGTTCACATTTTAAATTTAAAGCTGTCATGTCCCAATTGTATAACCCTATACAATGAATCGTTCTATCCCAAAAGTGTCTCACATGGAGAGCCATACAAACCGGTACAGAAACGCAACGACCGACGAGCTGTATAGGCAAAAGAGTATTCTGCTCTCTAAGTTAAAACCCCTCTACAGACAGTTCAGTGATCCAAATAGCCAGGGAATAAAAACAATTAAGTCACTAATTAAAAATCTTCAAAAAGTGATCCGTGACAACTACAGATCAGTAATCAATGAAGACTGGAACAATAGAATTCAAGCCATTAAAGCTAGTGGACCGAATATGTTCCCACAAATAAATAGTCTTTCGAAGGAAAGATTATAATGACATCCCATGTCTGCGAGTTCCGCGGACTCCCGAGAATTGTCAAACTCTGCTGAACGCAGGACTTACCCTGGAACACATCAACTCTAACGAAGAGTTCATAATAGTCGAGGATCCGCAAAAAAGGCCGAACTCAATTGGTGCTTGTTTCGAAGCAGTGTATCGATTAAACGAATCGGCTCATTCTAACCTTGACCTGGAAAATAGGGCTTCCCAAAAACATATTTCGCTACTCAATGAACTTAACAATTAGTAGAAAACGTAATGGAGGAGAGCAGGATGGGCAGTCGATTGAACCTGAGAGTAGACGCTGGATGAAGACATGGATTCTGCGCTCTTCAAGTGTGTTAAGGTTAATTAGGTGAAGACGGCTCTTGTATGGCGGTAGAATCAGAGGATTTTCCCAATTCAGTTCTCAGAGAGTAAAACGCAAAAAACGACATTGCACGCCTTCGACCTTGCGAATATGGGACGAGAAGTGAGGAGACCAAACCTGACTAGCATATGCAAGAAGGGGGCGGACAAAGGCTATATAGAGGGATTGGGAAACGTAGGGATTAAAGAATTCTTTCGACCAGCGCCGTTCACATATACCGTATTGCAGTACACACTGCCGTCTTCTCGCATCCACACCTGTTTTGCCCTCTTCTCTTGGTAATACCCTCTGGAGCTCTAACCTACTGAGCTCCCACTTACTGTGTAGTTACGGGCTATGTGCCCGACCTCGCTGCACTTAAAACTACTTCATTATGGCTGCCGTCGGTTGTTCTGTGTCTGCCCTGCTCTGGGTGGTCTTCGTTAATCCGTTTTTATGTGTTTTTCTACCCCGTGTATTTGCTGGCAATTTCGTCCGATGTGTCCAATCAGGTTACATATAAAGCATCTGATCGCGGATAATATCTGGCATCCTCCACTTTTCCCTGGCGTTCCGGCTGTATCCACATCATGCCTTGTGGATAATATCTGCCTTCTCCGTGGTGTCACACATTCGTTCCACCGAATTTCTGTAGGAGCGCCTGTATTGTGTCGGCCTGCGCCGCTTTCAACATGTCGCGACACTCCGTGTTGGTTATGCCTCCTACCACATATTTCAAAAGAGTCCTCTGCTCCAGCTCCACGACTCTCATGCACCGTTTTACTGCCCCTGCCAGTTTACTGATGGCTGCCATCATGACCCGTCTTCCATATAGATGGCAGACATGCCTAATTTCTCAGACTCTTCTTATATATGCCGTGAAGGATAGTCCTACTGTTTTTTTTTTTTTTTTTTTTTTGGGGGTCGAATTCATAGAGGATCTCGACACATGCTTCACCTTATATCGAGTCCTTTATATGGTTTTCTCCTCTGTGGTGCTTATTTTTTGTTCTGGCGCAGGCGTCTTCTCCCTCCGTCCATTTGCTCAGATGAGTTCGACTTTCCCCAGCTTTGTCTTCATAGGTTCAATTTCATCCATCAGTTTCTTCACTGTGTGTTGTTCATCGTTATCCGGTGTTGTTTCCTCTTTGGCATCGCCTACTTCCTTGCTGCTCTCACCTGGTTCGTTTTCACGTAGTCCTTCGTGGACTACTCACTTGTGTGGGATCTGGGACCTCTCTAAGGGGAGACCTTAAGCCACGCTCTTTCGACTCGTCCTCCGCTTTCTTCAATCTGCTGGCTTTGATTCTGGTCTGAACCTGGGCTGGATCTGGGCTAAATCCCACTTCTGTAGTTGTAAAAGGTTAGTATTATTTATTTATTTTTTTTTTTAATTATTTATTCTAATAATGTTAACAAAGGGTCTTATATTCCTATTAATAATACCGACGCTTACCACCGAAAAAAGAGAGATTAAGTGGCCGCTATGCGCTCTTTTTATCCTACATGCTCAACGAACAGTGAAGTTTGCGTTCGTTCAGTGCACGAGAACGCAAGTAGACGTCAACCGCACCAGAGTCGGGGTTACACTGAACAGAATTGTTCTTCACCATTTAAAATTACGACTATTGGTGGGAAAGGTGTATTACACTTGATTAGAATTGATTCCAAGTACTACTTTGTCTTTTAACATTTCATTCAGTAACGTGCCAAATTCATATTTGGTTGATTGTGTGTTTATTTGTGTCAAAAATCCGTTGATGTTCATAACGAAGTTCATCTTCAGTTGGTTCGATTGTTACGCATTCAACGTTGCGGTTTTCAGATGAGATATCTCACCAGTCTGAATTGCTTTCTTTCTTTAGTATCCTATTGCTAAGGATTTGAAAACAAGGACGCTGTGCGTCGGAACTATTAATTTATACGGTGGCGACACACATCCTTTTTTGGCGTAATTATGGCAAGATGCATTGTTAATAAACTCATAGTTCATTCTGAAATTGTAAAATGAAAAGTAAAAGTAAAACCAATGTTTGTTTTAGGTATTTTAAAGGTATTCTTCTGACGTTTATGTACGTAGGGGGAAATCAACTAGTATTTCCCAAATTTTCCCGGGTTGGGGATGTAGGTTATGTAGCAAGACCTTGTGGAGAAAACATATGGTGTCGAAGTCGCTACACGGTCTAAGAAAATGTATGTATTTCAAGAGAGATGTTTGTTTTTGATGCAAAATATTCTTTGACAACCTGTAAATCATTTTTATCACAATCTAAGACTAAAATTGTTACAACTGTCCATTCCTTCCAGTCGTTTAATCCCCTTGGGCGTTGTAGTTTAAATTTCAACAGGCTTTTTATCTATCTGGATAGAAATTACATAGCATTCGAACTACTACCAGCAGCTCGTGTACTTATCAGGTCCAGTCTGTAGTTTATCTTGCAGTTAAAAAAAAATGGGGTGGCGAGAGGCCGACTTTAGGGAGACAAGGACAAATGTGTCCGTCTTGTCCCTGGCTTCTGGTCATCTTGCGATAACCAGAATCACCCACATCCATAAGGATGTTGGGCTCGGCCTCGAGATATCTGAAAAGAATGGGGGAAGGAGGCATCTAAGGATAGTGTGGACAGGGTTACTTCAAGTGTTCTCTAACTACTTGGATGAAGGGATGTCGGGAAAGAAATCGTACAAGACCGGTAGGTCTTGAGTGCGGTAGTAAACGCAGATCACCTCTTTGGCGTCTGATAATCTGCGCTTTGGTCGGTGTGTGTGTGTGTGTGTGTGCTTGTGCTGTCTTGTACTGTGCGTGCGTGCTTGTAGTGTGTCAGCAGTAGAGCTGTGGGGCTTTTCAGGACCCGAAGAGCCACGCATCGCTTGATCCCCACCATTACCAGCAGTACAACTTACCTTAAAGTTGAAATTTCGGCAAGATTGTACAATCTTGCTAGGGTATTAACCGCCACCCAATTAGCTAGAATCAATTCGGTTATCCCTACGGATAACCGACATAAATATATATTAGGCAGCTTACCTTTTTTGGGGGCTGTTCCAAGCCTCTTCTCCACGGTCATTCCTGAAAGCATAATTCATGGCAAGATTATCATCTTGCCATGACATCAATTCAGCATCAACCGAGCTTCCGCGACCGAACAATGGATGGTACATATCCACCAACACACGCTAAACTTTCCGTGTGTTATCTTTGTACCAATCCATTATCCTAGCAGTCATTTCGGGTTGCTTGCACATCTGCAAGCCAGATTTTCAACGGCATGTTCTATGATCTATCTTTCCTAAAGTAGACAAGATCAAATTAAACATTGGCCTTTCAGGCGCGCATATTTGCTTGGATATCAGCATGACCGATCTTATGATCCGTTGCCGTTTCTTGGAACGATCACCACCATCGGTCATGACCACCAATATTTACATAAGCTATCGAAGCCGTTTTCGTTTACACAAAGTAAACACCCAAGCGGATACTTTCGCCTGACAGTACCCACAACGGGATTAACATATCCCTAAAACAGCATGCATCGAATCATATATGACCAAAATATGTTTATTTTAAACGATCTAGCAACGGCCATACCCAATGCTGGATTCATTATCCCAAAATAGATTCCTGCCTTCGGCAAGGGTTTTATTGACTCACGTCAATCAAGGGATCTATCCCTTGCGGATGGCGGCAATTTATCTTGCCCGTACATGTCGCAGCAGATTTGACCTGCAACATGAGTTTCCTTCTTTTCCTTTTTTCCTTGTTTTATGACCTTCACCATTGGCGGCGAATCCCGTAGGTTTTTTTTTGTTGGATGTCTGTAAAGAGACATCCAATAGTCAGTCAGAATTTGATTAGCGGAGGAGTTAAGTCATCGCGAGGAGTCGTGAGTGATCAAGGGAGTTATTTTTGAAATATATGAGTTATGAATTTGGAGTTATTTTTGAAATACGAGTTTATGGATTCGTGCTGCGATTAATTTTTTTTTGGTTAATGTTCAACCGCTGGATTCGTTTAAATGATTTTCGTTTTTGATGAATTATTGACCGGAAAAAACATATCATATAAGTTGAGTGCATTGTGTACATTTGATTGACTTAGTAATTATATCTAATTAAATTCGTTTGTAAAGAGTGTCATCTTCGTCCAAGGACCTAGTGTATCATTATACCTTAAGTGCCATTTAATTGTGTAAAAAATTGATAACCCTTTTCGGACGTGAAATAAAAAAAGTTACTTGTGCATACACAATCATCCAACATTAAGTGTTTTATTTGGTGTTTCCTTGTTTGCGTTATAGGAACAACGTAAGGTGCTATTTGGTGTTGTGGTGTTTTCGTCCGACCTGCGTTCGTGCAAACGCCCCTAGCGAAAATCACTTAACCACAGACCGTATGGGATGGGTCCAGGAATCCTCTATTATAGAGGAGAATGTTGTTGGGAGGGGTGCTTTCTTCAGTTTTGTACTGAAGAAGAAATTGTGGTGGTCTGACCCGAAGAGATCGAGAGAGAGAGAAGGATCAAGAACGCAAGACTCCCGTACAAGTGGGTTCTCGCTGTTCTGAATGCTTTCGAGGTACTAATTGTAGCAAGTACACGGCGATAGGGATATTGGAGGCGCCTTCGTGTAGGTGAGAGTTGGGGTAATGGCGACTGTCAGGCTTTCTAGAGTGATTAGTGCATCTTCGGAGGAGTTTCCTTTCGAGAACTCGAAGTCTGTCCATTTGGGATGAAGATATACAGGACCATATGAGAAAGGCGTATGATATTCCAGATCGGATAAGTTGCTTAAAGCAGAGAAATTTACCTTTGGTGTCAACTTTGTTGCTCCACTTCAAAATGTTGTGTAGTTGCTTAAAGCGACTGAGGCCCCTTTGAAAAATGTTCGACACATGTTTGATAAAATTCATTTTTGGGATATAAATGACCCCAAGATATGTCATTCTGTCCTGTAGTCTGTGAATATCGAGAAGTGTGTTGGGAGTGTTTACTACTCAGAATTATAGCTACTGCTTGAATGGGTTAAGTCGAATTTTCCACCGATTGTAAGACTGATACAGTTCATCCAGGTGTTGGTTGAGTCGATTTGTTGCGAGTTTGGGGCTTTTCAATGTCGTGTCCACTAGGACGTCATCCGCATTGCATATCTGGTTTACCCTCCCGTCCACAGGGCGAGAAATATCTGAGGTGTAGTTATTAAATAAGATGGGGCCTAGGGTGGGGCCTTGTGGTACGCCTGGAGCGGCGTTGAAAGTTCGGGAAAGCTTTCCATTCACTCGGACTTGGAAGGTTCTGTTTAGAACGAACTGGTAGATGATACACTCGTTAAAGTTGTCTAGTTTATTTTGGACCTCTGAATTAATGAATGCATTGGTATCCGTGTCCCCATCCTGGAGAGTAATCCAATGATTATTTTCAATGGTCTCTCAAATAATATTTGCTTTATTGGTGTCATTATTAACAACAATGCCGTTCAATTCAATTCAATTTTTATTTGGTAGATAATTACATTTATGGTATATTTTACAACTAGTACTTAAGAGATTTAGGATAGCAATTCCTTTACAACTATAATCTTAAATCTATATAACGACAATAGCACAATTTTAATAAATAACAAATAATAAATTAAGGGAAAACTACAAGAGAAAACCCTTATTTGAATCTTAAGACTAATATTGCACGAGCTTCCGGTTATTTTATATAGTAATGACCTCGATATAATTTTCATAGACAGAGTACATATGTAGTGATTTAGGATAACGCAAGACGGGAAACGAGAACATTGTCAGAAAAAGAACAATTGGCGAAGAAGTTTCGATTGATTTTGTCAATAAGGAACTCTACCGGTTTAACGTGAGCGTTTTCATGTAGTTCATGTGTCGAATAATGCCATGGCAAATTCAGCAACATTTTCAATATTTTATTTTGACACCTTTGCAATTTTATTTTGTATGTGCGAGCACAATTACACCATACAGGGGCCCCGTACAGGAGTATAGCTTGAAAAATGGCTTTAAACATTATAATTTTATTTTCGATGCTAAGCTTTGATTTTCTACACACTAATGGATACATAACTCTTACGACTTTGTTTATTTTGTCAATTGTGGTAGTGATGTGTTTTTGAAAGATACGTTTTTTATCTAGAATAATACCTAGATATCTACAGTCTTCGGACCAATCAATATCAACTGCACACATACTGAGTTTAGTGCCATTTGGTAGGTAGCAGTGTTTCCTACATCTCGACAACCAGACAGCTTGTGTTTTATTACCATTTATTTTTTTTTTCCATTTCCTGTAATATACTGCTAGTTTGTCAAGAGCTGCTTGCAATGAGTTGCAGGCATTAGTGAAGAAGGCACCCGAAGAGACAACAAAAACAACGCCGTTGTGTACGATTGGACCAGTGATACGAGAAGTGTCACATATCTTTTTAACATTTTTATAAACGTTCTGGTCCATCTGAATATCCTTGAGTTTGTCTTCCAATCTTCGGGTACGATTGTTTTGGATTCTTTCATCTGGCAATTTGATCCCAGTTACTGCTTTATTTACGTTTGTTGATGGTGTATTGCAACTTTCTTACTTTTTTTCGGTTGCATTGTTGATTCTACCACACCGACATTAATTAGTACAAAAAGTAAGTGGGTATATTTATTAAATGTCACAATGCTGTGCCACCAATGGCAGACTTGCCCCGTATGTTACATCGTCCTTCCTACCGCTCCTTTGTTTTGTTTTACATTAAAGCATGCTGGTAAATTAAATTAAAATTAATTCATAAAAATTTACAGATATAATGAACATATATTTTTTTATTTTCATACATATAATTAAAAGCAGACAGTAGGGATGCCGAACAACCATTGTCTTTAACTAACAACTTACGTAGAACAAAATAACCGGGCACATTGGTGAATTAAAGCTTACCCACCACATCAGCATGGCCATGCACCGCCCTGTGGATTTAAGCGCAAACATGTAGCAGTTTATAAGATATTAAGTTTCAATAAGTCACTAGTCAACTACTACTAATGCCGCTTTCACGAAATATAAATGTCATTGTATCTACTGTCAATTTTGTGATTACTAATTGTTAATTTTTTTGCCGGCTTTTCGACACTCGCGTTAGTTGAGCTGACGGACAAAGTAGACAAAGAGAGGGTTAATTTTTCGCTTAAACGCATTTAAAAACTTATACAGGCTCCAAGATGAATGCATTATTGCCATTGGAATCAAACCCCGATGTGAGTAGTGGAAGATGCATTGAAATAAAAACCTGATGTGAATTTTGTTTTAGGTTCTTACTAATTACATGCATAAATTGGGTGTTTCAAAGAAGTGGGCACTGACTGATGTGGTTGGTTTGGAGCCGGAAATGTTGGAGTGGGTCCCCAAGCCCGTTAAGTCCATCATTTTACTCATTCCTCTCGCTGCATCTGTGAGTCTTTCCAAAACTGTTGCTGTAGATTTGTTACGATAAACCCATTTAACATTTGTCTATAGCAAGAAAAAGAAGATTCGCCAAACAAGCCCGGTGATGTAAAGGATTTGTTCTATATGAAGCAAATAACGGGAAACGCTTGCGGTACAGTTGCAATAATTCACAGCGTTGCAAATAACATTGAGTGAGTATAAATTAAAATGAGTGATTTCATTGGGATGTGTCAGATTCAGGCAAATGCTTGGTAATTGGATAATTTTAAATGAATGTAGACCATTTGAGGGAATTTATTGAAGTGGCCGGGCTTAAATTAGAATCAAGTAAAATACAATTTAAAACCAAATGATTATTTTGATACGCGAATGTGTGAAACATTAAAGGTGGAAGCAGATGGGGTGTGGTAAAACGATGACTCATGGTTTTTGAAAAAGCAGTGGTAGGACGACCAATTTCCGAGACAAGGACAAGTATGTCCACCGTGCCTGTGTGTTCGGGCTATCTTCCGACCGCCAGAATCCCCCGCATCTATGAGGATGTTAGAAACCGTGCTATGAAATGTAGGATAGAAGGTGTAACGGTTGTCTACATTGACAATGTTCGCAAATTATTCAAGTTTGTGAAATGCTCAACAAATAATTTATTAGATAGTGATTTTTTTGCGTTGTTCTTGAGTGTCCTCGATTCTCGTTGATTTCAAGTTAAAAAAAATAAGAGAGGGTGTTTGCTGTTTTTAGTTATTTGCTTCTTTCCCCTCGTATCTAATTTGAGCCATGCGTAGTGGTCTGCAGCTTCCATGTTACATGGATGAGAAGTAGGGTAATAAACTGTCTGTCTACACAGTATTGTAATAGCAAGTAGTATTCATTTAGTTTTTATAGCTGTAAATTTTGGTTGTGAGCCACTTTTTAGTTTTAATTGTTATGTCGCTTGAAGGGCCTTAAAGTAGTACTTAATTCGCAAAAAAAAAAAAGTTGCGGTGGGAAGAATGAATTTGTAGACAAGTATATCTTTCATCCTGTCTCCTAGCTCTCCTGTGATTCGGTCATCTCCACGATAACGTTTGGACCGAATATAGAATATATAGAATAGAGGTTTTTGTGAACTTACCCTTAAATTACCACTCCAGGTGCGTATTGAACTCCGTACAGATATATTTCGCGATACGAAAAACCAACAAAACGGAGCCACATCGAGAAACGAGTGCGTAGTAGGCTCCCGTCGGGCGGTTACATTTACCATAGTTACTTGCGAACTACCTAGCATTTTTGCAGTCTGCTTTTACTGAGCCTTAAATTATATACAGCAATTATTTATTAGGAAATGTAGGCTTTAATGCCCCACTCTTGTTCTTCCCACATCATGGCAAAACCAGTGTAGTGACCTTTTTCTCAGGGAGCGTGTCTCCTTGTCCTTGTGTGTAAAAGGACGAGAGATTTCTCAAGACTGCTCCTGAGGAAGCTCGTTGCGGTCCCCACCGTGCTTCCTCAGACCTGAGGGAAGAGTGACGACCGATTGTTGATAAAAGAGACCTGAAATTCGGCCGAATCCAATGGTACAATAAATAAAAATACTTCACTTTGAATTTTATTAATTTAGTATATTGGCGTCCTTGCACTACGGACGCCAACTGAGACTGATCCTGTGATTTTTTTTTTTTTTTACCGTAATTTTAATTTGTACATTTAAGTGGTACGCCGACTTAAAATTAATTTTGTAACAACTGTTTACATGTAATTAAATAGAATAATATATAATAATTTTCCAAACAATGTTTCAATAGTTACAGGATAGATGTGTGCTTATATATTTAGTAGTGTTTCGTCTTCCTGGCCCCCACTTGGTAGAAACCTTGACGTGATGCGGGGCTTAAACTACAATGAATCACTCAGGCTATGCTGAGGGAAGCATACGTTTCCAGTAGGACCATCCATGTCAGACAGGCTAGCGAGGAGTAACACACAAAGATCTACCACCCTTAATCCAGGGTGTTACGCGTCACCGTGCCCATTGGATGGTTTGCACCCAGGGGTATACCGGTTGTATTATAACGGCTCCTCTCTGACACCGGGTCGAATTAGAGCTGTAAGCAAACCTTACCATATCAAAGAGGAGATCTGATATGGCGGACTATTTGAAACCCCAAGACTCGTGGGAACAAAAATGAATAATCACTATACAAAAAACAATCTCATGAAATACCCGGTAGGCGTAGGTGTGATGAGCCGACACTACCATAAGGGAAAAAATCATCAAGAAAACACAGACTCGGCAAAAAGAAGACGTACGGAAACACGGAAAAAGCGGGATATACGCGTCGGGACGTGGAATGTTTGAACGTTATATAAACCAGACGCAATACAGATGGTCGTAGAAAACACGAAACAATATAAGGTGGACATAGTCGAGCTTCAGGAAGCCCGACTCCCACATCAAGTAATCGAAACCAATGGGTTTACACTGACGTGCGGAGGTATCGATACACATAACCTCGGGACTGGCTTCATCATAAGCAAGAAGATTACGCCCCATGTAAAAAATGTGCAATTTATTAATGACCGAATGTCGGTGCTAAAAATACAGGGACCATGGTACAATTATGTATTTATATACGTACGTGCCCCAACAGAATCTACGAACGAAGAAACGAAGGACACATTCTACGAGACCCTAGAAGAACTATTCGATGGGATTTCATCATTCGATGTTAAAATCCCCCTCGGGGACCTCAATGCGAAAATTGGAAAGGAAGACATCTTCCAACCAACTATAGGTAAAGAGAGCCTACACGACGTTTCAAATGATAATGGAATTCGCATTATCACGTTCGTAGCGTCCAACGATCTGGTAGTGAAAAGCACGATGTTCAAGCACAAGCAAATCCATAAAGCCACATGGATATCACCCGACGGCGTAACGCGTAACCAAATAGACCACTTCCTCATAGACAAAAGATACCACTCGAACATACTTGACGTAAGATCATATAAAGGAGCAGATTGCGACTTCGGTCTAGTGATGGCCAAAATTAGGAGTCGGCTCGCAGCAAACCCACATGGGCAGTCACGGGAGACGACCACAAAGTTCGACATTGATAAACTCAATAGCCTGCGCAAAAGGGCTGAATGTCAGGACAAACTAACCAATAGATTTAGCATTCTAGAGAATGGGAGTAGTGAGGAAGAGGAAACCAATAGTGTGGACACTAAATGGACATCGATCAGAGACACAATCAAACAAACAGCCCAAAAGGTATTAGGATTTAAGAAGACAATTAAGTCCAAACCTTGGTTTGACGATGAGTGTAGGGCGAAGATCGAAGAACGTAAACGCCTTGAGAGTGATCCACTTAGAAAGATATGATGAAGTCAACGCAGAAAGATACCCGACAATTCGTAAAGAGACAACTAGACTTTTCAAACGCAAAAAACGCGAATGGGAGAAGACTAGGAACGAAAATATACTAGAAAATGCCAGAGCAAAGAATATCAGAGGTATGTATGCCGGCATAAATTCAATTAGAAATGGCTACCGAGGAAGAGCGAAATTAATTCGAGACAAACGGCTGTCTGTCCACAGAAACAAACAATATAATGACAAGGTGGATGCAGTACTTTGAAAACCTGCTCAATGTGCGCACCCATCAACCACAAATAAACGCACCAGAGGTATATACAGCCGAGCCTCAGATCCCAGAGTCCTCTTACGACGAAATTGTAGACGCATTAAATCGATTGAAAAACAACAAGGCTCCCGGAGTAGACTGCACACCGGCAGAGCTTGTGAAGCATGGAGGAGAGGCAACCGCTCGAAAGGGATAAGGAAGTCATTCCATATTGTAGTTGAGCTGGGAATCCCGAAAAAATACGCCGCCCTCATTCAAATCTGCATAAACGAAAATAAAGGGCGAATTAGAATAGAAAACCACCTCTCAGAACCATTTGAAATCCGGGACGGACTAAAACAGGGCGATGGCCTCTCACCATGTCTCTTTAACCATGTCCTCGAGTATGCCATCAGAAAGGTACAAGACGACAACATGGCCGGATCATCCCTGAATGGGGTCACACAAGTGCTCGCATATGCGAATGACATCACCGTTTTGGGCGATAATCTCGCAACTATAAGTAAAAACTGTAAAATCATCATGCAAGCAGCAGAAGAGGTGGGCCTAGAAATAAATGAAGACAAAATGAAATACATGATTATGGCGAGAGCAGGTGGACCTCAGAGAACACACATAAACATCAGAGGCAAAATATTTGAAAATGGTAAAGAATTTAAATATCTGGGAACAATACTCACGGCCAGTAACGAAATGTCGAAGGAAATTAACAAAAGCCTACACCCGGCAACGCTAGTTGGCATGCAGTCAGTAAACTGCTGAAATCCAAACTGTTATCACAGAATATAAAGCTTCCTGTTTATAGAACCCTAATCATGCCGATTGTTCTATACGGATGCGAAACATGGGCTCTCACAAAACGGGAAGAAAACAAATTTCGCTTATTCGAGAATAAAGTTTTAAGGCGTATCTTTGGCGGTAAATATGAGGAGGAGGACAATGAAGGAAACTCCACAGCCACGAATTGGAAGAGCTATACCGCAAACCTACAATAGTGAGAGTAATCAAGTCGCGAAGATTAAGATGGGCCGGACACGTGGCGCGAATGGGCAACGATAGGACCGTGCATAGAATTCTTGACGGTAAGCCAACGGGAAAGAAACCGACAGGGCGGCCGCGTCGGAGATGGGAGGACAATGTCAGGTTGAACCCCGAGGAGATCGGATCGGATGGTCGAACGTGGAAGGATAGTGCGCGTGACAGGGAACAATGGTGGAGTCGAGTCGGTGAGGTCATTAACTTTCGGGTTCCCACAGGCCAATAAATAGTAGTACATACCTTAGTAGATGATGATATTACAATGCAACTATAAAACTAATAACCAATCCCCTGACTCTACTGTTCCTGAGGTTGGACACTTGAACACAATCCACAGTTCCATCTTTTACTTACAGTTTATAGATTATCGCCCAGAACGGCGATGTCATCCGCATATGCGAGCAGTTTGTGTCCCCGTTCGGGGATGATCCGGTCATGTTGTCGTCTTGTACCTTTCTGATGACATACTCCAGCACAAGGTTAAAAAGACACGGTGATCTCGCTGTTTTAGTCCGTCGCGGATTTCAAATTGTTCTGAGAGGTGGTTTTCTATTCTAACTCCCCTTTTGTTTTCGTTCATGCAAATTGGAATGTGGGCGGCATATTTTTTCGGGATTCCCAGCTCAACCACAATATGGTAGAATTTTTGCCTTGCGACTGTGTCGTAGGTTTTTTTGAAGTCAACGAACAGTTGGTGAACCGTCTCTCCGTATTCCCACTTCTTTTCCAGTAGTTGTCTTCCTATGAACATTTGGTCGCTCGTTGATCTGTTCCTACGGAATCCGCATTGGTAGTCTCCCAATAAGTCTTCTGCATACGGTGTGATTCTCGCCAGTATGACGTTTGTTAGTATTTTGTATGTGGTTGGATGCAATGATATTCCTCTGTAGTTTTCGCAGTCAGATCTGCCACCTTTTTTGAAAATGGGGATGATTAATGAGGTTTTCCATTCCTCCGGGATAATTTCCTTATCCCATATTGTTTTAATCAATTGATTCTTCGAACAAGATACAGATAAGGAAATGAGAATCGAAATAGGACATTTCTTTTTCAGATATTAGAATGAAAATTATGATGGAAAATTTCCTTTACAGATAAGGGGAAGATAATTGGAAAGGGAAATAGTAAGTTGACAAGACAGTCTACTTCGAGCAGGAGTCTGAGAACTCCACCGAGGAGGTCGATCCACGCGACGCATTAAAACGGGAAGGTAACGTCGATCGAAATTGTAACTTTAAAATACTTAATTTGGCCAAGTACGCAAGTTAACTCGAATACGTTCGCGGAACTGCCACCGAAGGCAAACATAGACTCGACGTTGGAGGATCTTTCGAGCGGTTGCCTCTCCCCCACACTTCACAAGCTCTGCCGGCATGCAGTCGACTCCGGGAGCATTGTTTTTCAATCGGTTTATTACGTCGAAAGAGGGCTCTGTGATCTGAGGCTCGGCTGTATGTACGTTTGCTTCCATCTTGTCACGATATTGTTTGTTTCTGTCACCAGACAGCCGTTTGTGTCTCGGATTATTTTAGCTCTCCCTCGGTAGCCATTTCTAATTCAGTTTATGCCGGCATACATACCTCTGATTTGCTCTGGCATTTTCTAAAAAAATTTCGATCCTAGTCTTCTCCCATTCGCTTTTTTTGCGTTTAAAATGCCTCGTTGTGTCTTTCCGAATTGTCGTGTATCTTTCTGCGTTGACTTCCTCACATCTTTCTAAGTGGATCACTGTGAGGCGTTTACGTTCTTCGATCTTCGCCCTGCACTCATCGTCAAACCAAGGTTTGGACTTAATTGTTTTCTTAAATCCTAATACCTTTTGGGCTGTTTGTTTGATTGTGTCTCTGATCGATGCCCATTTAGTGCCCAGATTATTGGTTTCCTCTTCCTCACTACTCCCATTCTCTAGGATGCTAAATCTATTCGTTAGTTCCTCTTGATATTCAGCCCTTTTGCGTAGGTCTTTCAGTTTATCATCTTTTAGTTTATCAATGTTGGAACTTTTTGATTGTCTCCCGTGATTGCCCATGTGGGTTTACTGCGAGCCGACTTCTAATTTTGCCCATCCCTAGAAGGTGATCGGAGTCGTAATCTGCTCCTCTATATGATCTTACATCAAGAATATTCGAGTGGTGTCTTTTGTCTATGAGGAAGTTTGGCGGAATTGGTCTTTGAGTCGCCTGTCGATGGTGTTCCGCCGAACACCGTTCACGAAAACAAGAAAGAAACACACTGGAGCGAATAAATCCCCAAATGAAACACGGTACTTTTTCTTTTGTTTATGTTTACGCTCTTTATTTATCCTTAATCGTCGGGGACACAATTTTTTTTACTCCGGTTACAATAATAGTTGGGGTAGTATACTAACGGAAAACACAACAAACTTCCACAACCACACCTCGAATCGTATTTCTATTTGAAACTATCCTTATTTATTACTGTCTATCGCGTATAGCCGTCCACTTATTGTTATCCGCAAAAAATCGAAGGTATCAGACGACACATGTTGAGATATCACGAAGGTGTCACAACAGGAGTAACGAGTCGGCGGGCGTTGAAATGCGATGCGTTGAACGTCGAGTCTATGTTTGCCTTCGATGGCAGTTCCGCGAACGTATTCGAGTTAACTCGCGTACTTGGACAAATTGACTATTTTAAAGTTACAATTTCGATCGACGTTACCTTCCCGTTTTAATGCGTCGCGTGGATCGACCTCCTCGGTGGAGTTCTCAGACTCCTGCTCGAAGTAGACTGTCTTGTCAACTTACTATTTCCCTTTCCAATTATCTTCCCCTCATCTTAAAAGGAAATTTTTCATCATAATTTTCATTCTAATATCTGAAAAAGAAGTTTCCCATCTATATTCTTATTTCCTTATCTGTATCTTGTTCGAAGAATCGAGCGTACCGCCACTCATTACTCGATGCTTTCATGGGGTTTGTTTGCGTTACCCATCTTACGACAACAAGAGTTTTTGTGTGCTTCAGATGGGTAACAAAGGAACCGTGGGATTTCATTTGTAGATCGCATTTCCCAGTCATAAACATCTAGCGTGGGATAGGCGTTACGATGTTTATGATTGCAAAAATTGTTGGTCGGGGGGCGAATCGCCAGGCCTTTGTTTGCGCACGTGTGCTTGTCGGTTTGGGATCTTGCGAGGAATTTAGGGTGCTAATTGCTATTAGCTACATGAGGAGATTATTCTGTTTGTTTTCAGAAAAATGCGTTTAATGGATGAATCGAATGGATGCATTGGATGGATGCGTTGAATTCAATATTAGGAAATTTTGAACGTTAACTTCGATTGATTTTTACTATGGATTCAATGTTGGGTATTTGGAATGTTACCTTTTGTTTCAGGCGGAAGGACTTTTGGGAAATGTGTCTGTGGGCACGTGTAATGGATATAGGTGAGTATGTTCCTTGGTGGAACGACGATATCTCAACCTATAGTGGGTTGTGTGGTTCGTAGAACCACCACAGAAGTGGTCTATTTGGTTACGCGTTACGCCGTCGGGTGATATCCATGTGGCTTTATGGATTTGCTTGTGCTTGAACATCGTGCTTTTCACTACCAGATCTTTGGACGCTGCGAACGTGATAATTCGAATTCCATTATCATTTGAAACGTCGTGTAGGCTCTCTTTACCTATAGTTGGTTGGAAGATGTCTTCCTTTCCAATTTTCGCATTGAGGTCCCCGAGGGGGATTTTAACATCGAATGATGAAATCCCATCGAATAGTTCTTCCAGGGTCTCGTAGAATGTGTCCTTCGTTTCTTCGTCCGTAGATTCTGTTGGGGCATGTACGTATATAAATACATAATTGTACCATGGTCCCTGTATTTTTAGCACCGACATTCGGTCATTAATAAATTGCACATTTTTTACATGGGGCGTAATCTTCTTGCTTATGATGAAGCCAGTTTTGTCATATAGATTTAAGATTATAGTTGTAAAGGAATTGGTGTCCTAAATCTCTTAAGTACTAGTTGTAAAATATACCATAAATGTAATTATCTCCCAAATAAAAACAATGATAAAGCCAGTCCCGAGGTTATGTGTATCGGCACCTCCACACGCCAGTGTAAACCTGTTGGTTTCGGTTACTTGATGTGGGAGTCGGACTTCCTGAAGCAAGAATCTATATTGTTTCGCGTTTTCTACGACCGTCTGTATCGCGCCCGGTTTATATAACGTTCGAACATTCCACGTCCGCGTATATCCCGCTTTTTCCGTTTTTTCCTACGTCTTCTTTTTGTCGAGTCGGTGTTTTCGTGATGATTTGTTCCCTTATGGTAGTGTCGGCTCATCACACCTACGCCTACCGGGTATTTCATGAGATTGTTTTTTGTATATTGATTATTCATTTTTGTTCCCACGAGTCTTGAGATCTCAAATAGTCCGCCACATCGGTGCCTCTCTTTGATATGGTAAGATCTGCTTACTGCTCCGATTCGACCCGGTGTCAGAAAGGCGCCGTTATAATACAGCCGGTATACCCTTGGCTGCAAACCATCCAATTGGCACGGTGACGTGTAACACCCTGTATTAGGGGTGGTAGATCTTTGTGTGTTACTCCTCGCTAGCCTGTCTGACATGGGTGGCCCTACTGGAAGCATATGCTTCCCTCAGCATAGCCTGAGTGATTCATTGTAGTTTACGCCCCCGCACCACGTCAAGGTTTCTACGAAGTGGGGGGACTAAGGTATGTACAGTTTTATTAATTTTTATATTAGTGAGAGACGGTTTACTTTTTACCTTTGATTTGGGTGAAGGGGTGCGTTGTGAATGGCTATTAAGAGAGCAGCTTGTCGTGGTTTGTGGAATGGTTTCAGTTTGGTTGTTTGTTGGCGAATTTGTTTGTAGTTGTTGGGGTTCGAATGTGGTTAATTGAGTTGATGATGTCTGTTGAGTTGATGGCGTTAATTGAATTGATTGTGTTCCTTGGATTAATGGTGTTATAGATGAATTTGGTTTGGTGGGGTTATGTGTTGTTGACTTTTTTTGGCTTGTGGGGCGGTGCAATTTGAAGACTGTTGATTGTAGCAGATGAGGAAGAGCTGGTTGGAAGGAATTCCTTGAGTGTAGTTTTTTGTTTGTTTTGTTCCGTTGAGGGTCCTTGTAATTGGCTCGATTTTAGTGTATCTGCGAAGCTTCCTGAAAGTTGATCAGGTTTGGGGATATTTTGTTCCCTATAAATTCGTTTGGCTTCGCCTATTGAGCATTTAATTGTGGTTTTATTTTTAATATTTCTTTCGCTTGGATATACGAGGGACAGGTTTTATCCGCAGCCGCGTGGGGCAGCGCGCAGTTGGCGCACATAGTGCCACTGCAATTTACGGAGCTATGAGGTGGCAGATTACACTTTTCGCACATTGTGGTATTGGTGCAGCGTTTTGGGGGATGGCCGAGCCATTGGCAGGATCTCATGGGGTTGGGATATATTATATTCGCTGACCTTAGCTTTATAAAAACCGATGTCAACCGACTTCGGTGGTTGGAATAGGTTAAAAGTAAATAATATAAGTCCGGAGAGTCTTCGCACTTTACCGTCATCTACTTTGGTAAATTTGTACACATCTGTGACTTTTTGTTGACCCATGTCGGCTTTTATTTCCGGTTCCGGGACGTTTATGAGACAAGGGGCGTAAACGATGCCTTTGCATTCATTTAGTTTTTCGTGTAATTTTACCGAAACGGGACACACGTTGCCAAAGTTTGTTATTTTAAGAAAACGGTCTACGATTTTTTGAGAATTAGTTTTTACTAATAATTGTCCGTCTCGTAGAACAGTGATTTGTTCATACTCTTTGCTAACATCGTCTATCACTCTTTTAATTACTAATGGGCTTAGTAACGAAATAGGCCTACCACCCTCTTTGGATGATATAATAAGAAATTTCGGACTTTTTGTATTGTTCATTGTTGGTAAGCTAGGAAAAAATGCCTCTGTTTTCGTAAGTGTTCTTTTCATTTTGTTTGGTTGAATATCGCTATTTGTATCTTCTGTAAGATCGGTTACCATTCACATTTGACTCACAGGCCATTTCGTTGGAATTGTCTTACACTAGTCTATTGTCTTATAACTGGCGCAAGACTAATGACCTTGCCCGGAAAAAAACAAATCATTATGGAAAATTTAACAAGCCTCAGGACTTGCTAAATAAGGCCAAGACCGGTTCCTGGTTGTAGTGCCGATGATGATGGTGATGATGATGATGATGTTTGTCTTATAAACACAGCACACTGTACAACAAGGGTCTGGTCTGGTTTTTATTGCTTTTTTCACTAATTTTATAACGTAGAACTGATGTTACACGTACTGAAAACAATTCGCGACGATCTAAACTCTATGACGGTTGGAAAAGGAATGTATTATAAATAAAACGTAGCTATTACTTATCAGGAGTATGCTTATGTATAAATTTACGCTGCTTTTATGTCCAGGACTCAAGTCCCATGCTTTCAACTGAATGAACACTTTTAATTAGGTTTGTTTTTAATGGGTCATCAACTATCTATCATTGTCTCTCCTAAAACAGTAGCATCAAACTAGAGGATGGAATCTTGAAAAAATTCCTCGAGCATGCCTTGCCATTAGATCCCCATGAACGCGGATTGGCTTTGGAGAATGACACCGTTTTTCAGGGCAGCCATCAAGATTTAGCTCAGGAAGGACAAACTGTCGCTAGTGTCCAGGGTGTCGATCATCACTTCATAAGCTTGGTTAACAAAGATGGGAATCTTTACGAATTGGACGGACGTAAAGGATATCCAATCAATCACGGAGAAACTTCCGAGGAGACATTTTTAAATGTAAGTTCAATAAGAAAATCTTGATCAATATTTGAATTAAATTAACTATGCACATTAACATACATTTAAGGATGCCGCAAAATTATGCAAAGAGTACATGGCTCGTGATCCTGAGAACCTTAGGTTCACCGTATTGGCTCTGGTTGAAAACCAAGATTAAACACCCAATCACAGTTCACTCGAACATTCATCCGCTTTCATCTCATGTCAGAAAGACTGTGAAGCTTTTTAATTACTCTTTTTTAAATACTATATTATTCGCGCTTATATAAATAATGGAAAGAAAAATAAATGAAAACAAATTTTGCATTTGAATTAATAAAAATGAAAACTAAGTTTATTCTTTGAATCCAATCTCGGTAGTGATAAAATTTGAATGGAAGTAACAAGTTAAGGGCCTAAATTAGGAACATCAGTAAAAGTTATCTCCTCCACTTCAGGAGAACTTAGATACTCGATCAGAACGATATAATTAGTTCCGAGCTTAAGTATTTCTTTGGGAACGTATAATGTTATTTGTGGCCCAGCAACCGGCCAATATCTACCTAAATTTTCACCATTGATGAAAACAATTCCTTTACACCAGCCAGTTGTGTCCAAATATGTGTCGTAGACTTCATCTCCCTGAATGTCCAGGGATCCATAGAAAATTACTGGTCCAGTTGTTAGCAGAGATCCCTGGGGGTGTGTTCTAAATCCTCGAGTGTCAGGTATGCCATTAGCTTCAATTAAATTGACAATATCGTTGTACGATTCAAAGGGATATTTGGTCATATTCCAGTCTCTTATGGCATTCTTGTCCACGAACACATCGCTAAGAATGCCTTTAAAATCAGTCGGTGTGTTGTAATTAATTCGTCCTTGGTTTTCGACTAAAATTTGAAGGACGCTACCCATGCTTGCAGCGATTGGAAGACTAAACACTCGACTCTCGCGTGATAAAACTCCTATAAGTTGATTGTTTATGTACACATAACCCCGATCACGAATTCCGTCCACTCGAAGGACACTGGGTTCTCGGGAGAGTTTTGGTAACACAGCCTCATATAAAACCAGCCCAGAATACTGATCAAGCCTTTCGAATGTTAGAGGTTTACTTGCAGTCACTGACCCAGCTGATATGTGATGTCTAGCTTTGTCCGAGAAAATGCTACAGCAGACTGTCAATCGAATGGTGCCATAGTGACCTTTAGGCAGTGGAATCGGTACCGGAATATTAGGAAGAGGTAGATATCGACCGATTATTTCTCGTAGCACATGATATTTCGATGTTGGATCCCCTGATTCGTCCATTGGTGCATCATAATCGTAGGATGTTATATCAGGTTGGTAACTTCCTGGACCACCATCATTGGCTCCTGCCGTGAATCCGAAATTTGTACCTCCGTAGAACATGTAGAAGTTAACACTTGCCCCATCGTCCAGCATATCTCTGAAAGGAACAATTATTTTGTTTAGTAAACGTATCGGGATCTATCTGTTCAGGAACATGACACTAACATGAAAGTTTGCGTGATGGACTCGGCCGAAACTCGAGCAAAGGGCTCATGCCAATGTGTCAGCCACCCGGGGTAGAATTCAGCATTAACAAGTGGTCCGTTTGGTTGTATTTGCTGCAGCTGCTTCCAGAAAGTACTTATATTCGAAGCCGATCCGAAGTCTAGAGTCGCTAATACACCGGGAATATATCCGCACTTTAGTACACCTGGGCCGTCATTAGTAAATAATACAGCTTTGTCTTTGACGTGAGCTGCTGTCTCGTCTCGAAGCCATTCTCGATACTTGAGATCACAGGCGAAGAATGAGCCATATTCATTTTCTACTTGAACCATTATGATGGGCCCACCATTTCCATAAAGGTATGGTTCAATGCGCGGCATCAGCTGGGCATACCAAAGGCGCACCTCGTAAAGGTAATCTAAATTAAAGGATTTGAAATATTGCCATAACAGTTATCGTACTTACTTATGTCGGCTGTTCTCAGTTTCATGGCGGGATATTTTGTCAGAAGCCAATAAGGAAATCCACCCTGCAAAGGATAAACATTATTACAATAGTAAGATTGAAATTTGATGAGGGGGCGGCACGTATTTTTATCCTGTAAGATGCTTCATTAGGAAGTCTACATTTCTAATAGAAACTAAACCCGCCTGAGTGAGTAGCACTGTTGGTAAAGTGATTGAGCTATTTTATATTTATACATGCTGAAGGCGAAGATATTAGGGTATCGTGTTGTTCACTTCTACGAGGGAAGATGTTTCATAAGTAGCACAATGTGTCGTATTGCATATTGTCATGTATTTTTTATACGGGATCGTGTAGTTTTAGAAAGTTGAATGAAAAAATCAAAGGATTCAGATTTCTATGGAATTTTTATTTAGCTATTCATTATTTCATAGATCATTTAAATATCTACCACCTGTACGATTCAATGTTTATATCATAAGAACGTTCCTTCTTTTATTCTCTTTATCTTTTAGTGTCACTTTTGTTGTTTATTTTTTATTTTTTAATACAAGATTTGTTAGTTTAGTTTTAATCCTAATACTAAGTTCTTCTTTTATTCTTTTTCTCCGGTTGTTCTAGGTCCTAGTTTTTAAGTTATCTATATTTACTTATTATAAATTTAATTTATAATCTTTAATTTTGTATCTCTAAGTTTTAATATATAATTATATACCTCTACACCCCCAACTTCCGCAGTCAGTGTTGGGTTCTCCATTTGTCTCCCTTCCAACCCCCACTGTCTTTTTTCTGTCCACTTTTTTTTCTCTCCCCCTCTTCTCCTCCCATAACCGCCATCTCAGCATGTCATGTGGCAACCAGACTTGTGGGAATAACAACACCAATGCCGACTTCGTTCGCTGTAAAGGCACCTGCGGCAATAATTTCCATGCCACCTGCGTGGGCCCGAACAAGCGTAACACGCACTTCGCTAAGGGAATTTCCAGACAACCTCTTATTTTTCTGCGATGAATGCAACGATGTTTTGCTTTCCCATGTCCTACTGGCAATCAAAACCCTCGGAGACGCAATCGACGGCGCCCTAAGCACCAATCACAAAATAATCTCTGATATAATTTCACCCCTCGAGAGTAGCATAAGGTGTACTGACGACCCCGGCTCTCTCCACCATATGTCGCTCTCTGGTATCACATCCCTCATCAGAGACAATAACAAAACAATCGTCAATCAACTTACCCACTCGTTCAATGAATCCCTTAAAGAGAGAACTCATGAATTACTCTGCGCCATTTGTTCCGACTTGGACAGATTCCAGCAATGGACGTCTAAAAACCCGCCTGTTCACTTTACCAGTCCCCTTTGTGATGACATTCTCTGTAAGCTTAACAGACTTAGTGAGGAGGTCGCTATGTCGCACTCTTCCACTCATAGCCACCTTATCTCGGCCGATCCTAACCCGTTACTCGAGCTTGTTCTTCACAAACTCGACTCTGTTGCTGATGAATTTTCGGCTTTTCGATCTTTGATGGGCCAGCGAGATCCCGCTATAGCTTCAGTACAGTCGAAGCAAACAAATCCCCGCCCCTCCCCACGATGCGTATCATCTCAACACGATGAACTCCAGAGCGTACCCCCACCTGCGCCTCTCCCCACTACACCCCAAATTACCTGTCCCACTCATCTCCCACACCCTATTTCAACTCCAGTTTCCAAGACTCTCCAAGCTGATTCTCCACCAATAGTCCGCTTGGGCACATCTTGAGCACAACAGCTGAATGGCAAGCTCGGCTCAATAAACTGGAGCAGTCAAATCTAGCAGTTACTTCATACCTGTTAAAGGGCGCACCTAAAACCGCGAACCCCGCTTGGATTGCTGAGTTCTTCCTGATGAAATTCAGCATTCCTGTAAAATAATGTTACTCGCTTTCTGGCAGTAAGATTAAACCTAGTTTCCGCTTGGACCTCCCTTCCAGATATGACTGGATTTTCCACTCTGAAAAAAACACCCACTGTAGGATCGGCAAGATGACGTTATCCAGAATCACCTCCATCAAACCATCAAAACCCGTGCCTTCTTTACCTAAACCCACCCAGGGAAATAGCAACAGTACTGACCGCCCCAGATCGACACTCACTCTTCCAAAATCCTCCGGAGGAACCCACGCTCCAGGTACAACTCGTCCTATAAAACCCCTGCCCAAACCAACCATAACGCGCACCCCGTTTCTCAATCACAGAAGCACGCGCACTCGTCTCCTCGATCCAACCCTAAGACTACCCACCAAACACTCTTCCAAGCCTAGTTTCAACCGACCCTCCCGCACTTTATCCCACCTAGACCGCACTCCTTATCCCAAACCCTCCTCCGCACACACCCGCAATGTCGTCCAGCACAACACCGACCTGACCACTCCCCGCACATCCCATCCTACCCCTAACCCCAGCCCCTTTCCGTTCTTTGACCTAAAACCAGGTGCTAAATACACCAATTTCCAAAGATCGCAAACTCTCATACCATTAGCCCCCCCCCCCCCCCCCCCCCACCCGCTTTTTTGATCCCCTCCTACCGCTCCCCGTCAAGATCACACAACAATCCCTTAAGTCATCTGAATGCCGCTATGCCCTCTCGAAGCTTCGGAACAGTCGGACCTACGATAACGTCCGCATCTATCTAGCTTACCTTCATGGCAAACCTGATGCAGTCTGCTACGAAGGCAAAACGAAAACAAGTGTTAAGATTTCCATTCAGCAGGAAGGTCTCCCCAACGATTTCCCTAGCCTTCATAATTTGTACATAAAATTCCATGAAAACTTCAATCATAAAAAAACTTGAAGAACTGATTTCAGTCCCGGCCCAGGCGGACTCCCTGCTATCCTCTTAAAAAAAATGTTCCTCTTCTCTCTCTCTCCCGCTCGCGTCAATCTTCAATCTATCCCTTGCTCAAGGTCTATTCCCTGACTTTTGGAAATCCTCTTACATAACATAAAAAGGGAAAAGAACGATATATCCAATTATCGTCTCATTGCTAAGCTTTCGCACATTCCCAAACTGTTCGAAGGGCTTCTATATGAGGCGTTATGTTTTCGCTGCGCACCCATCATCTCTCCGAACCAGCACGGCTTCCTCTCAGGCAGGTCCATTACTACTAATCTTGTCGAATTCACATCCCACACACTCCTTGCTCTAGAAAACGGCGATGAGGTCGATGTAGTCGCTACCGACTTTAGCAAGGCCTTCGACAAAATCTCCCATAACCTCATTCTCTTCAAGCTATCTTCCCTCGGTTTCGAACCCCTGCTGATTAAGTGGGTCTCATCCTACCTCAGTTATCGAACCTGCCGCGCGCGTTTTAGATCCACCCTCTCCGATCCTTTTTTCCCAACCTCAGGTGTCCCCCAGGGCGGTCATCTCGTCTCTCTCCTATTTATCCTAACCATAAACGACATAGGCTCTTGCATTAATCACTCCTTCATCTTGCTTTACGCGGATGATTCCAAAAATTTTCAAGACAATCCGCTCTCCCCTGGACTTTTCACTTCTCTAATCGGATCTTGACAGCTTCTCGACTTGGTGCCAAAATAATTGCCTAGAAATGAATATCGCCAAATGTCACACAATCACCTTCTCTAGGAAGAGTTCCCCCACTCACCCACGCTCCTATCTCTTACTGAACCAACCGATAACATCGGTTGAATTGATTCGCTATCTGGGCGTCCTATGCGACAAGGAGCTCAAATTTACCGCACATATTGATTACATAATCCTCAAGGCCAACGCCGCCCTTGGGTGTGTCAAACGCTGGTCGAAGGAATTCCTTAACCCCTATGTCACCCGATCACTCTACACAACTTTTGTCCGCCCACTACTCGAATACGCTAGTCAGGTCTGGTCCCGTATCAAGTGACTCACATTCGCAGGATTGAGGGTGTTCAGCGTCGTTTCTTGCGCTTTGCCCTCCGCGGACTAAACTGGGAAAATCCGCTTAATCTACTACCATATACAAGCCGGCTCCCTTCTAATCAATCTAAACACACTTGAAGAGCGTAGAACCCATGCCGACATCATCTTTATCCATCGTCTGGCTCAATCAATTGCGCAAGCTTGCTCTCCACTTTAACATTGCACACAAACCCCCGTAACGTACGTAACCCTCGACTGTTTTACGTGCCCGCTCATCACACTTCTTACGGCGCTAACGAACCCATCTCGCGTATGCTACGACAGGCCAACTCTTTGCCCACCTCCTTCGATTTCAACATCTCCACTCCCGCTCTTACACGACGTCTCACAATAAACCCGTCCTAAATCCCCCCCCGTCAATAACCCCTCAACCCTGCAATTCTCTCCTCACCCTCCCTCAAACTAGTTCTCCCCTACACCTTTCGGCCACATATCGGCTAATGTAGGGCGCATTCCAGCCCAGTTAGCGGAATTCAAGTCTTGCGTGAGCTTTTTAAAGATGAAACAATAAGTTCTATTGTTAAATGTGCCTTAATGTATTGCAGGACAAGCTCCGAGTCTCAGAACGACGAGGAATCAATAAATTTGGATATTGTGCCACATTTGCATTGACAGCGGCAATTGTCATTGAGCTAGTACTCCGAGAAAAGGTTGGCTTAGGTGATAGTCAGTTTCAAGGTGAGATACCGCCCCGTCACGCTGTACATTCCGCGGTATCGTCGAGAGAAATTTTCGATTATGTTTCAAATGTATGGCTGATGGCACGGGCCCACGGACCGACACGGAGACAAGTCATGATTGTACGTTCTGAGATAAAGAATTCCGGAGGTAAACTAGTTTCCCATTCGGATCTCCATGGGGAATGTGGGGGTTTTTTAAGCATATCCAAAGAACAACCCATTTTCCTTAATTCAAGCCCCCATTCCTCACCCCATAAAGACTTATTAGCTTACCTGCAATCGGGCAGCGTTAAGCTACCTTCAAATCATTTTAATTACCCGAAAAATAACCCACGATAAGATCATCATCTTGCTACAGCATCAAGCAACATTGCTGTATTCTTCAAAGCGTAATCGGTTCCTCTAGTCGGCACCCATGACCATTACGAACCATTTGAGAACCTACCCGGGTCCTCTTGCCGCCGCCCATGTCTATCATATACTCGTACGCAGCAATCCCCCTGTGTTTACTTTTTCCAACCATCCGTTGGTCCCACGACCAAGCCAAGGCAAATCGCTTGCTTATACAGCTGCAGCCTAATTATCCATGATCGGTTGCCTAAGCGATAAACGAACATCGAATTGGACGTGACCATAATTGTTTATCCAAACAATCATGGCAACGGTCACGTCCTATGTTTCATTTGCTAAGCCAAACAAATACCCATCTTAGCGCTTGCCTTCAAAATTGTATTTCTGTATATACAATATACCAATAGGAAAATCTATTTCTGCCTCCGGCAATATCCTCTATTGTTTACAATGGCACGGCCGTAGCCTCCGTGCATGAGCAGTTATTTGAACACCTGCCTGGTTGGTTTCCCTTCTTCCGATGCATTTTTCGTTGTCCTTGCTTCCAATGTATGGACATTCAATCAGATCTGTACGATCCATGGAAACCCTTCCAGTGAAACTCAAATCGCGTTCTCATTGGCTGCCGGGTAGATAGAGGATGACAATCGTTTTTCACCATAGCGTAAGAATCCACCCCAGTTGCGACTGGCGGTATGATTGGTACAATAGCACCAGGAGTCAGATTTTATTTGCCCAAGCAGAGAGACGTGTCGCAATCGTTGCGTGTCGGAGTGGCGTAAATTCTTAATGTTAAAGTTTCAACTAACTTACATGTCAATCACCAAGAACAGTGTGTTACGGACCTACCTCTCGTCCAGGTCCCCCCTAACATCCACAAATCCCCTTTCGTAAGTTTCCCCTCTCTACCTCTAAAAGGAGAACAACTCGCCAAGTAGCTAATTTGTATAAACTTCTTTGTTGGCGCCGAATAAAATAATAAAACGTCAACGGCGAAAACAAATTCGATACATTCGACGTTAAACGACGAAAGAGTACAACTGCTCGTGAGCGCTCTGCCAGGTTGGAATATTAAGTTTCATTCTTGATTCGTGTTAGAAAAAGAAAGAATAGCCGAAGTGAAGAAATATCTTGGCTCCAAGGAAACTCAACTTTTACTGTAAAGGAATTCCTTCTAAATTACCAAGACGACTTCAACGAACGGACGCTAAACAGGGGAGCAACCCTTCAACGCCCCATGCACCCAGTCACAGAACAGCAAGCAACACACAGCGACCCCTCAACGGTCAACATAAACCAAGTAAGTGCAGTTAACTTACCCTTTAATATCTCCTTAAATAATACCTATTATCAACAAAATATTCCTTAACAAATATAAATAAATATGAACAAATAATGTATAAATAATTATAACAAGTGTCGCAAATTCTTAATGTCAAAGTTTCAACTAACTTACATGTCAACCACCAAGAACAGTGTCTTAAATTCTTAATGTTAAAAATCACAACTAACTTACACATCAGTGTCCAGAGCAGTTTGCTGTAAACGAGTAATATCGACACTTGATCAGTAAGCTGATTCAACAATTAGTACAAATGTAAATTAGGTTCCTCAATGTTAATTGCAAATAAAGTTAAACGTTAAAACTCTGACCCTAATGGTGTTTTATTCTGCAAACTCAAGCGCGTAGAACAGCGTGCATCGGAGCAATTCGCAGTGAACAATTGTTGGGTGTATAGGTGAATTAGTGCCCGTGTTATGGCAATAACCTTTACCCCACAGGAACACCGTGCAAATATTCTGATAAATAACCGAACTTGACGAAATTCGTCATCGCGTAATCGGATTCATTCTCAGGGGTCTGTCCATGTTCGACTGATAACGGCATTTTATAACATCATGGCCATCCGTTTCACCAATACGAATGTAAACTCCGTTCACCAATATTTACAAACAGCAAAAGCTGATATCCCTGCCTTAACTGAGACCCAAGTCGATTCGTCAACTGATTCGACATATCTTCGTTGCTCAGGATACGACTTACATCCGAAATTCCGTTTCAGGGGTGGAGTCTGCGTCTTCACGTGGTCCGACCTGGCTTGCCAAAGGGTGGAGGCGTTAGAACCCAATAACTTAGACATCATGTGGTTGAGGGTCGTGCCGGAGAATTCTGTTAACTTTATTTGTGGTCTTTCCCGCTCCCCGAATGACGATCGCCCGGCGACACTTTTCGAATATCTTCCACCTACCGTCGATTGGATACAGATCAACCACCCGGGTTCTGAAATTGTCGTCCTTGGACATTTTAATGTACACAACTCCGACTGGTTGGTATGGTGCATTCTAACAAAACCGAAGAGGCGGGGGGCTGGCGGAGATGTTCACTGTTCGCCGCAATCTGACTCAACTCATGGACACTCAACTCAACCTACGCGAGTGCCGGACACCCGAGGCGATTATGCGAACACCCTGGATCTGTTTTTGACATCCGAGCCGAGCATTTATACCGTGGAAGTTGCTGCGCCACTGGGTAATTCAGATAAGATCATTACTTTGAAAACCCGGTCAATGTGCGCACCCATCAACCACAAATCCTATTTCAACGAAGTTGTAGACGCAATAAATCGATTGAAAAACAACAAAGCTCCCGGACTCGAATGCATACCGGCAGAGCTTATGAAGCTTGGAGGAGTAGCAACCGCTCGAAATATCAACTCATCAAAACAAAATGGGCTAAGGAAGTCACTCCGGAAGAATGAAAAACCTCAATAGTCGTCCCCATTTTCAAAAAAGGCGACAGATCTGACTGCGAAACGCACAGAGGAATATCATTGCTCCCAACCACATACAAAATATTAACATATGTCATACTGGCGAGAATCACACCGTGCACAGAAGAAATACTGGGAGACTACCAATAGGGATTCCGTAGAAACCGGTCAACAAGGGACCAAATGTTCACAATATGGCAATTGCTTGAAAAGAAGTGGGAATACGGAGAGACGGTTCACCAACTGTTCGTTGACTTCAAAAAAGCCTATTACTCAGTCGCAAGACAAAGACTCTATCATATTGTAGTTGAGCTGGGTACACCGAAAAAATATGCCGCCATCATTCAAATTTGCATGAACGAAAACAAAGGGCGAGTTAGAATAGAAAACCACCTCAGAACCATTTGAAATCCGTGACGGACCAAAACAGGGAGATGGCCTCTCATCGGGTCTTTTTAACCTTGTGCTCGAGTATTTTTTTTTACACTAACGCGCCCACAAAAGGGGATATTGAAGTACGCTTTATTGTCAGAGCACAGTGCGAGCGGATGGAGAGGAAGTGGATAAGTAAAGGAGGTGTCGATGTATATGTCATCAGAAAGGTACAAGACGACAGCATGGCCGGATCATCCCTGAACGGGGTCACTTAAGTGCTCGCATATGCGAATGCCATCGCCATTTTCGGCGATAATCTAGAAACTGTAGATAAAAACAGTGAAATCATAATGCAAGCTGCAGAACAGGTAGCCCTAGAAATAAATGAAGACAAAACAAAATACATGATTACGCCGAGAGCAGGTGGAACTCAGGGAACACATATAAACGTCAGACACAAGATATTTGAAAAAGTTAAAGAATTTAAATATCTGGGAACAATACTGACGGCCAGTAACGAAATGTCGAAGGAAATTAACAAAAGACTACAATCCGGCAACGCTAGTTGGCACGCAGTCAGTAAACTGCTGAAATCCAAACTGCTATCACGTAATATAAAGCTCCGTGTCTATAGAATCATAATCATACCGATTGCTCTATACGGATGCGAAACATGGGCTCTCACAAAACGGGAAGAAAACAAATTCCGCGTATTCGAGAATAAAGTTTTAAGGAGTATCTTTGGAGGTAAACATGGCCGGACAATGGAGGAAACTCCACAACCGTGAATTGGAAGAGCAATACCGCAAACCTACAATAGTGAGAGTAATCAAGTCGCGAAGATTAAGATGTGCCGAACATGTAGCGCAAATGGGCAACGATAGTACCGTGCGTAGAATTCTTGACGGTAGACCAACGGGAAAGAGACCGGTAGGACGGCCGCGACGGAGATGGGAGCACAATGTTAGGTTTGACCTTGAGGAGATCAGATCAGATGGTCAAGCCTGTAAGAAGAGTGCACGGGACAGAGAACGATGGCGGAGTCGAGTCGATGAGGTCATGAACTTCCGGGTTCCTACAGGCCAGTAAATAATAATAATAATTATAACTAGAATTGCAATTCTGCAATTCCCGCATTCCCGCATTCCATCAAGTAACAACTAAAACTGCAATTCTGCAATACCCACGTTCCATCGTAGCGCATGTCTTCTGTTCACATCATCGCGAATCGGTTGACGCCTGGATCCATTGCCCGAAATTTTCCCATAGCCTTGGGGTAAAGCTGCAGCCACCTCAAGGTGAATGGCGACAATATTGCAACGTTGCAGTTCCCATCGTCGTTGGCGTGGCCTGCGACTGGGGTGGCATCGGGTAACTCTCTCAAGGTGAACGATGAGATCGTGGGAAAGAATGCAAAATCAGGTTTGATTTTGGGAATATAAAAGAGGTGGAGGGACATGGGCAGTCGTAAACTAAGAGTAACAGGTTGCAGCATAGCATTGGAACAGTGGGCCCGTTACTCTAAATAAAATAACAAAATAATATAAGTTATTTTTTAAATAAAATAATTAAAACTGAAAAACAAACTTCTAAGCATTTGGACTCTCCGCTGGGACCCGGAAGAGTAAGGGCGAACCACCCTCAACCAGTCAGGTAACGTCTCTAACCTCACTATTTGGCGCAGTCGGCATACATATTGCCGTGGCCAAATAGATAATTTATGTTAATACTTTTTTTTTTGGTATTACACATTTCAGCAAACGAAATTCATCTGATAAACTTGGTTTGATAAAAGATTCGAGCAAATCACAGCGGCAAATAGTAGAGCTTTTAAACAAAGACGCCCCAATCCCACCAATCTTAACAGAACGAATTTTGTTGGAATCAGAAACACGTGCAACCAGACGATTGCTACTGTTACGTCCAAAACCACCCACCCATTAATACATACCTCTTTGGAGCCAGTCTCCACCAATTAATTGCGGTACACGCAATAACATCTACTAAAAGGATGAAGCACTCCCCAAAACTCTAGCATTGCCCCATGCACTAAACAGGCCCATATATAATCTAATATCAAACAAATTGAACGTTTAGTGCTTCATCCTTTTAGTGGATGATTTTGCGTGTACCGCAATTAATTGGTGGAGACTGGCTCCAAAGAGGTATGTATTAACGGGAGGGTGGTTTTGGACGTTCAATGAGCAATCTGGATAATTTTCAGGGTAACAGTAACTTCAGTAGTCGCTGTCATAACAAAGGCGCGTGGCGGTATTTGGTTCTTTTACCGATATTACCTCGTAGACTGTTTCTCGTAGATATTATTCCAAGGAATTGTGTTCATTTACGTTCCATTAGGAAAAAAGTATGCAACGGAGAATTATGTACACTAAAAAACACCGTTCTTCAGCCGGACTTCACCAATGTATGTCTGATCATGTGTCTACTTATCACTGTAATATCCAAGCATTCAAGACTATTTACGTGGAAATTTCATTTCGTTTTCGTCTCGCCTTTCTACTCGCGCGACGTTTTGGTATTTATGGGTACCTAAAGAAACCCTGAGATCTTTGCAACATTTGTTAAATCCTGCCATAACAATCAACTAATGTGAAAACAATGAGGAATTCACATCAGCATATAATACACATTGTAAAAAGCAGCAGTAAACTGTATACGACCAAAAAACAGCGAGCTTCTGATAGCTTTTTATCGAGCATATGAATAATATTTTCGCCCACTGGCGTTTTTCTTGGCTAGTATCACATATTGGAGACGAGAATCTTTCCAGCTATCGAGGATATCGTTGCAGTTCAAAATTGGCTGGCTGTAATAAATGTTCAGTGTGACTTGTGGGTAACACATTGCTGAGAAGAATTGACCAACTATTGTAAATACATAGGGGATGGGGTTAGGGCTGACAGTTATTGACATTTTTGCCTGTTTCTTCGGTTGATATGGAGGTTAGTATTTAAGAAGCAACTGGCGAATTAAATGCGAACTTGCGAAAATACGAAAACAATAGAGACTGCAGTAGTAGAAGTGAATTAGAGGAGGGAGCGTAGCCCCGTCACAATCTCTGTTAATTGCCAGGAAACAAAAGTGTTAAAGTTTGAGTAAACATTATAAAAAGATTAAATAGGAATGAGATCTTTGAAAAAGACATTAGATGATTTTGTCTTCATCTTCTAAGTTCAGTGCGTTTTAGATGGATCTTTTCAAGGCTCGTTTTAATGAGAGCATGGCGGAACCATACAATAGTTGAGACAGGATGCACCTTTCAGATACGAAGGATCGTCAGCACATATCTGGCTAATGTATGCGTATGGCTCAAGAGCACACTGTCCTTGAATATTAAGTTTCCCAGGTGATGTGTTTGTCTATTGGGGTATGTCTACTGACATTGTTTGAAAAAAAATAAATATCGTCCTTATTATAAACCCTTTATAATTGTTCAGAACAATCTTTTGGTGGTCTTTTTATACAAACGCGAGTAAAACGTTTCATTTATTCAATATACGAGTAACATGCGTCATTGAAAAGCATTGAATTGTATGTTGTAACAATTTGCAGATAGTCTTTCAAGCGAATAGAAAGTATGTAACCCACAAAGAGCCCTGGAATCGGCGATTCTTTATACGCACCAGGGGCAATGCACAATTGTTCTTAATTTTCTGCTATAATAAATTTGTATTAAAGTGCTGATGACACACATATCACTAGTTGATTACTCTTATTATTTCACTTTATCAGCTAATTTAACATGGAGAATAATGTCATTAGTATAATTTAATAATTGACGAGTTTAGAAACTGAGATCATTGTCCTTGGTGAAGAGTAGACGTTTTCTCGTTTTTATTAATCTGCGGGCTTTACATAAATAATTACAGGTTATAGTGGTTATGATTAGTGAAGATAGTTTGACGTATTCTCTGTTCAGGTTTAACAGCTCATTGGTGATGTTGAAACGCTCGTTGGCGCATAGCATCACGTAATTAATTTGAAGTGTTCAATTATCGGTGACTTGATATTTATCATGATTTATGTTATTGTTTCGTTTCGTAGGTTAGAAGATTTGACACTTAGGGCTTAAGATTGCTACGAGATCAGATTCCCAAGACTAAATATTTCCATTACGCTCGGGGATCACTCAGTAAAGGTCATCCACAAAAAGCGCAATTCAATGTTAAATAAAATCACTTACCATATCACGTTCAGCACATATATAAGGTCCCGGTCGTAAAATAACATATAGATCCTCATCGATTGCGTACTTAATGAATTTTACCAAATCAGCGACTCCTTCCCAAACATAATGGCCTTCCTTAGGATTGTGCAGGGACCACTCAACGTACCTAATTTAAATGAGGTCATTTTATAAATTGATCAATTATTAAAGAAGGCTGATGTTTATTGTCCATACGTGGTCACAGCATTTAACCCGGCGGCGCGCATTGTCCGTAATTTTCTCTGCCACGAACCCGGATGTGACCGGAAGTAATGGAATGAGCCAGCTATAAAACGAAACGGTTTGCCATCCTTAAGAAAAGTGTTGTTTTCCCAATCAATTGTAAACGAACGCTCCGGTAATTGCGGCGGTAAATACTTTTTGCCCCAACAAATTATCAAAGTAAAGCAACAATTATAGAACGTTGGAATCAATTTAATAGTTGAGTTGCCGTACATGAACTTACCAAAGAATTGTGCTTAGCTTCAATTACATGTCGATTACCTTCGACTCTGGTCCGCAACAATAAGCCTCCAATTAATACAATATAAAGTAGAGGAGACACACAGCGGGTGGTCCTCAGCATTGTGATGAATATGGTGCAACTTGTACGTTATCTGTATTAAAAAATAATTGTTTTATTTGGTTGGTTATTTTAATGCATTTGTTAAATATTAAGCAACATACATTAATACTCTTATATATTATACCAAAAAAAGTACAGTATATTATATTAGACTAAATGCTAAGCAATAATATTTCGATGTAATTTACTGGCTCTGTACGTGCACTCTAAATTGTTCTACGTACATTTATTGTGTTTTCTATATAAATATGTTAGCTTTCGCTGTACAGCAATTTTGTATTTTATGGCTTTTACTTTAAACAAAAGTTACAAATAATATCAGAGAAAAAAAGGAAAACTTAAATTTAGTTACATTATTATGATTTTTGAGTTTTTCTTAGTTTTTTTTTTGTGTTATATATATATATATATATATATATATATATATATATATATATATATATATATATATATATATATATATATATATATACAGACCTGTGAAGAATTATAAACTCAAATGTAAATTTTCAATTTTGTTGAAATGAGTAATGAACTTTTATGACTAGGTTTGTGGCAAAATATTGTCAACCGACACCAACTCAGGGAAAACCCCTTAATGGCGTAATTGCTTTTTTACCAGGAATTGTAATTAATTTTCGGAAGAAACCCCAAATTTCGCCTGTGAAAAAGTATAACGTCAAGATATTTAATGTAATTTTTTGTACAATAATTTGTTTAATATAGAATGCTTTGTACGTTATTTCTTATAATAGATAACAATCTTTGTGGTAGACTGGAAATAAGATTGTTTAAAGTGTTGTCGGGTATTTTATTCCATGCTTCAATAATTCTTTCTTTGAGTTGTTCCACGTTTTAAATTTCTGGCTTTTCCTTTTTTTTTTTTTTTTTTATTAGACTTCTCTCGGGAGAGGCGAACCTATAGCGCCGAGTGGGCGCCCCGAGATGCCATCAAATAACTGTTGCAGTTCTTTTTGAACAGTTGCAGGTTGTAACGCTCCGGGAACACTTGCGTGGGAAGGCAGTTCCATAACTTCCCCGCTCTGTAACGGAACGAGTTCTGATACAGGGATGATCTCGCCGTCGGGAGATGAACCACAAACGGGTGCGATCCGTCGGATTGTCTTGTGGAGCGCATATAAACCGAATTGCGTGGAACAATGCTGTTGTATTCCAGAATACTACCCTTTAGTAAATTTAACACTGAATCTTCTTACACATCCTTAAAAACTTCACTTAACATATATTACATTCTCACTTAATACATACCATTCATAAACATTCACAATATTGCCAGTTACAGCACATTTAATAACCTGCACCTTTTTATTCATTCAAAACATAGTAACTTTGATTTTCGTCCAAATTTTAATCATGTTAAAAGTCACAGAGAAAATCATATAGAAAAAAATCAGTTGGAGATTGGAAGTTTGAGAGAGAAGTTTAGTTTTAAGTTCAGTAGTTAGAGTTTGGAGTTCGAAGTCAGTAGTTGAAATTAATACAGAATAAAATATGCAAAATATAAAAGAGTGAATAAAGAGAATAAATAAAAAGAAAAACAAATTACTATTATTCCATAAAGAAGACGGACGGAAAGCCCTGTATAAATAGGATATAAATTAAATTCGAAGTCTGAGATTGATAAAAGGTCCACGCTCTTCCCTCATTCCGAGGAAGCACAGCGCCGGATTATTACAATGCCAAGAATCTCCGAAGAACAGTACCCGTGATAATATCTGTAAAACAGACAGAGGACGGCTACACGCCTTCGCTGTGATAGCGATTGTAGTCCCGACGTCAACGCCGAGTCTCCGATCAGATAGCTCGTCTCTGTACGCTCTCAAATAGGTCGAGGGTATGTTTAGGAGCCGCGCTCCAAACATGAGAGCAATATTAGAGCGCGGGTCTAATTTGGGATTTATATAGGAGAAGAAGTTGGGCCGGAGTAAAATTTTTCTTGGCTCTAAAAAGATAGCTCAGTTTTCCTGAGGCTGATCTAGCGATACCCGATACGTGTTTATGCCATGATACATTCCCACAGTCCGTTACGCCGAACAATTTCAAAATTTCCCCAGCCTCGGGGGCCCAGTCATTCATCATCAGCTGTGGAACCCATGATCCAGTTTTCTTTGTGAATGGGTCTTCGTTGCGTTAAAGTCGACAAGATTGGCCTTTCCCCACTGCAAGTCTTTATCCAGATCCTGATTCAGAGAGTCAATCTGTCTACATCTCATCTGGTGCGACGTAGATGCACCAATCGGCCGAACACTCGAAAAGGAGGAAACAAGCGTACTATCATCCGCAAAACTGAACACTTTGTTATCCGTTGTCTCCAACAAATCATTTATGTGAAGCAAGAACAAGGTTGGAGCCAAAATAGAACCTTGGGGCACCCCCGAATTAACAGGATACAGATCCAAACACTCGCCGTCCACAACAACCCGGATCGATCGATTCTCGAGGAAGCTCCTCGTCCAGTCGCAAAGCTGTTGGGAAAGTCCATATGAACGAAGTTTGCTCAGCAATGCCCCGTGCCAGACGCGGTCAAAAGCCTTGGAGATATCCAATGCGACCGCTCTTGACTCAACATGCCATTCAATCGCAGATGTCCATATATCGGTTATATGTGTCAAAAGGTCTCCTGTGGACCGCCTGACACGGAATCCGTATTGACGATCATTCAGAAGTTCGTTGCACTCCAAATACTTAACCAACTCTGTGTTGATGACTTTTTCCATTACCCTAGATAAAATAGACAGTAATGCTATCGGACAGTAATTTTGTGGGAGACACTTTTTTCCCGTCTTTGGGATTGGCTGAACTCGAGCGATTTTCCAGCAGGCAGGAAAGGTCCTCCGTGCATAAGATAAGCGGAAGAGTCTGCCAAGAACCGGCCATAGTTCTGGAGCACAGTTCTTAAGGACTATTGCTGGTATTTCGTCCAGGCCGGTTGCCTTCCTACAATCCAGTTCACTGATCGTAAACCGGCCTTGCCAAAATCCCCCACAGGTTCTCGATGGGATTTATGTCAGGACTTAAAGCTGGCCACCGTAAAAGTGTAATTCCATGCTCTTGAAACCATGCTGTTGTTGTTCGTACTTTATAGATAGGAGCGGAGTATAAACGGTAATTTCTTTTTATATATTTATTCAATAATGTTACTCACTAACTATACTATCAACATTTTCTAATATAGTCTTGTGGCGGTTCTTTAAAGCCTTCCTAAAGAACCATCCATTTCTTTAAAATAACCTACTTTTCCCTCACTCCATAAACCACTGTACTTACCTGCATTCGAGCAATGTAAGCTTTCTTTCAAATAACTTTCACCTGAAAGTAAAACCCCAGCAAGCACGCACATCAAACAGATTGTTTCATTCATATTACATGAACCGTGCCAGATAATCGGCTCGGCTTGTCAGCAATTATAAACGATAAAAACTCGCTGGCCAGCGTAATTGTTAACACAGCTGTAGTCGGTATTCTTGCTACTGTTCATGAAGAGTATTGCCCCAATCCCAAGGTTCGCTACAGTTGCGACCAATTTCCTTTATCGGTTATCTACCGATCATGGGATTTGGGCACTAGTATGATTGACGTTAGACAATCATACCCTAGATCATGCCTAACGATGCTCCGGCGTGTTAAACAAACAAACACACAGTAGCATCATTGTGTTTACCCTATTAACCGACCGCTGGCCCATGGCCACCCTGGGCGAGATCTACGCTTGCACATCTGCAAGCCTAATTCTTCGCCATTATACTCATATATCGGCATCGCCAAGTAAACAAAACCCAAATTTTCGGCTGACATATCGTCATCGAGTAAACACGATGTGCATATCATCGTGACCCTTGAAATAGCGTTTTTGTGTATCTTAAAGCAAAAACCTAGTTCGTTCTCAATCGCGTGGGTCATCAAGGATTTATGGCCCTCGAAATAGCGTTTCTGTTTATTTATGACACAGAAACCTATTTCTCCCTCGGCGATCTTCGCTATCGCTCATCTTAGTAATGCCTGCAGCCCCTTTGTTGATTCAGGTGTGGTATCGTTCGTAGTCGATGCTTCGAGCGAAAGGGGCATCATACTTGACCGTACGGTCATTCGGAAACCCTTCCATTCGATCCTTTAGCGATCACCCATTGGCCGTCGCCAAGTTGAGCCTACTCGCTCCCCCCACACCGATGTGATCCACCACCGTTGAATCAGACGAACGTGGATTGCATCGGTGAGTCAGATTTTTACCGCACAACCGCACACACGTGCCCAAGGATTGCTTCGTCAGAGTTGTGAGCCTATGTCGGTATTGAAATAATCGTGTCTGGAGAAAATCTCGTTTGTTGCCTGTTCTCGTGAAATTGATGTTTAAGAGGTGTCTGGTATATCTTTGTGTGACTCTTTGTGTTTGTTTTCTTCTCGTTGTGCAACGATTTGATATTTTAAAAGATTAATAATTTGTAAAGCTGTGGATCCTGTCAAGTTATTAAGGAGTTCTTGTAATTTTTAATAAACAATTATTCAGCAACATGTTATGCAACGATTTAATATTTTAAAGATTAATAATTTGTAAAGCTGTGGATCCTCTTAAGTTATCTAAGGAGTTCTTGTAATTTATAATAAACAATTATTCAGCAACGTGTAGTGCAACGATTTAATATTTTAAAGATTAATAATTTGTAAAGCTGTGGATCCTGTCAAGTTCTCAAAAGAGTCTTTGAATTGGAAATAAACAATAAAAAAGACTTACAACAATAACCAACAACTCCAGCGTTTTATTTCTTGTAACTTCATTCGTGTATATTGGATACTTGTGAACGAGTTTCGAGAGAATACAGTGGAAAGTTAAGTGAACCCGTGTCATACTTGGCACCTACCAAACCTTTACCCACAGTCTCCTGTGTGATCTATACACTTTTACTACCGATTTGGAAGCTTTAATCGCCCATCCTTAATTGCCACTTTCATCTTGGGAGTATAATGATGTACCCATGTCTCGTCACACTTGACGATACGTTTCAAAAAATCCCTCACTTCTTGCCGAGATCGATCCAGAAGCCTTCCACTGATGCCCGACCTGATCTGTTTTTGATTTACGGTCAATAACCTCGAAACCCGTCGAGCAATAATTTTTTTGAAAGTTAGATCATCAGTGATAATGGATTGAACACTTCTATAGTTGATACCTACTTCTGATGTGATTTCTCCAACAGTTAAGCGGTGATCACTTTCAATAAGCTATCGAACGGTAGTTATGTTGTCATCTGTACGACTTTTCTTTGGGCGTCGATCATGGCTTTCGTTTTCGATATGTTCTCTCCCACTTTTAAATTATATGGCCCACGTATGCACACGATTCTGAGACAGTGTATCATTATGAAACTGTGACTTCAATCGAGCAAAAATATCCGAGGGTTTAACGCCTTTATTTGTTAAAAAATTTATAATAATCCGTTGTGCAACAGACGTGTGGCGGTTCCCTTTAACGCCACCAATTAAACTTCCCATTACCCCATTTTGAGCTCCCACGTAGGGCATATCAAACCTGAAAATAAGTACTTACCTGTTCAAAGTGCAACATAAAACATAATATTTCCTTAGTCTGAATTATCTGCACCTAAAACAGGCAAATCCATAGAGACGGATTGGTCGCATCAACATGCAGCCAACAGGTACTGAACCAATCCTTGATACACGTTTCGGTTCGATATCCATGAATTAATCGGCATCCACCACATTAGAAGCAATTTGGTTGCTTCAAGTAGCAACCAACATTGCTTGAACTATATCAATGAGATATACTTTCACGCGCCAGCCGCAGACATGAAAAATATTGTATCTTACCTTTTTCATGCCTTTCGCCCACATCCAACGGTCATCCGACCGACAAATACATGGGGGTATCTGGCTGATTACGTGGAGACGCCAATAACAACATGCACACGATCAGCAATCATGCTATACGTAGTCGCTTATCGTGTATACATCCCAACCCTTTACAGGATGACTCGCCCCGCTGTGAATTATTGTTTATTTAATTTCAAGTTAATGGTTCGTATGCTGGGCGACACACCGCACGAACGAAGATGTGATCATCGTGTGTCTGTTAAGTATCAACCCTTTCTTTGAGATACAAATTCAAAAGGGATTATGACCAAATATGGTCATCGAAGCGATGATTGAATATGTGGTATTCTATCGCTTCGATGAACTTCCTTAATCGCGTTCTAGATTCCGTGGAGGCATGTCGGGCCTCCACGTTAAATAAACTAAAGTCAGTTAACAGCCACCGTCGAGTCAGGAGTCGCAAAGTACTTTCTTTTCCTAACTACAAGTAAATTGGAGTCCTAGTGATACAGTCGGTCATATTTCGTTATTCTTACTTGCTACTAATTATAAGTGACAATACTTATTGTGAAATTATATCGTATTTTGTTAACCTTACTTGCTACTCATTACAAGTGACAATACTTATTGTGAAGTCATATTATATTTTGTTAATCTTACTTACTACTTACAAGTGACAATACTTAGTGTGAAGTTTATATTATATTCTGTTAATCTTACTCACCATAACTACAATTGACAATAACCGTTTGTGAAGTTTTATACCTTATTCCGTCAATCTTACTGTAAGCTTTACACCTACCGCATTTTATTAATTTAGATTGTTAAGACGTATCAATTGCAACTGACCATCACTTAAAGGAGTGTAAATATTAACTTAGAACGGTAGTAAGCAAAGTGAGTCAGTTGTATAAATGGAGTCACCTTAGTCGATGAAGACCAAGGATTTTGTGAATTTGTGTAGCTAGCTGTTTATGTTTTTTTTTATGGATTATTAAATAAAGAAGTGTGAAACAATTGGCAAGTGTTTAATATATCACCACAGAAGATTATCAGTCGCAATAGTGAATACATACCTAGCCATATTGTATATCACAAACGTACGTATATACCTCTTGATCGCTCATGGCTATACTGACTACAAAGTCGAGTGCGACCAGTTCCCCTACTCTTCATAAACCAAACAACAGCCACGCATACGATTATATAGCTCGCAACTTGTAAAATGAGTACATTAATACATTATATTAAAGTAAAATGACCGTTTATACTTGATTCACCCTCGTATATATATATATATATATGGAAAACCCTACGTCTTCTTTTTGCCGAGTCGATTACGGCGAGAGCAGGTGGACCTCAGATAACACATATAAACGTCAGAGGTAAGATATTTGAAAAAGTTGAAGAATTTAAATATCTAGGAACGATACTGACGACCAGTAACGAAATGTCGAAGGAAATTAACAAGAGACTGCATTCCGGCAACGCGAGTTGGCACGCAGTCAGTAAACTGCTGAAATCCAGACTGCTATCACGTAACATAAAGATCCGTGTCTATAGAACCACAATCATGCCAATTGTTCTATATGGATGCGAAACATGGGCTCTCACAAAACGGGAAGAAAACAAATTCCGCGTATTCGAGAATAAAGTTTTGAGGGGCATCTTTGGAGGTAAATATGACGAGGAGGCAGGACAATGGAGGGGACTCCATAACCACGAATTGGAAGAGCTATATCGCAAACCTACAATAGTGAGAGTAATCAAGTCGCGAAGATTAAGATGGGCCGGACACGTGGCGCGAATGGGGAACGATAGGACCATGCATAGAATTCTTGACGGTAGACCAACGGGAAAGAGACCGGTAGGACGGCCGCGACGGAGATGGGAGGACAATGTTAGGTTCGACCTTGAGGAGATCGGATCGAATGGTAAAGCGTGGAAGGAGAGTGCCCAGGACAGGGAACGATGGCGAAGCCGAGTCGGTGAGGTCATGAACTTCCGGGTTCTTACAGGCCAATAAATAATAATAATAATAATAATATATGGAAAACCCTAGGGTTATACAATAGCGACTTGACAACTTTGAATTTAATTTGTGAACGCACCCTTTCACTAATCATCGAACTGTCACTGTCAATTTATTCAGTAAACTCAACATTTTCATCATGATTAAGTACACGAACGAACAACGTCTGCAAATTATAAAAATTTGCTACCGAAAAAAAGTTGTCAAGCCCCTTTTGGAAAACCCTATATATATATATATATATATATATCAGGTGTATGCATACGTTTTCCCCGGTTTCTTTGCTCAAAAAATACGTAATTTTCTAGGTAAATTATTTTTTTTTTTTTTTTCAAAATATTGGCCATCGGCTTCTACACATTTCGCCAATCTTTCAGGTAAATTATGAATAGCAGGCCAGAAAAACTGCTTGTCTTTCGCGGCAAACCATTCGTCGAGCCATTTTCCAACTTCCTCGAAATCGCTGAAGTGCTACTCTGCGAGGCCGTGCCCCATTGATGCGAAGAGATGATTGTCAGATCGCGCCAAGTCTAGGGAGTACGGCGGGTGCAGAAGGGTGTCTCATCCAAGCGATTTCAAAGTGTCTTTTACTAGTTTTGCTGTGTGCGACGGCGCGTTGTCGTGTAACAAGATCACTTTACTATGTCTTCTGGTCCATTCCGCTCGTCTTTCCATTAATGCGTGGTTTAAATTAAGGATTTGTTGACGATAGCGTTGTGTGTTAACGGCCGGGCTTTAAGAGTTCATAATACACAATTCCGCTCTGGTCCCATCAGACACAGAGCATAGTCTTCTTGCCGATGCCATCTGGCCTTGGTGTTGAAATACCGCCTTCGCCAAGTGAAAGCCACGATTTTTTCCGCTTCCGGTTTTCAAAATAAATCCATTTTTCGTCACCCGTCATAATTCGATGCAAAAATGATATCCTTTCGTGACGTTGAAGCAGTATTTCACAAGTGGCTGCGATTTTCCATTTGACGTTCAATCAAATCGTGTGGAACCTATTTACCGAGTTTATTGATCTTCCCAACTCCTCGTAAACGTCTGCTGATTGTTTCTTGTGACACGTGTAATGCTTCTGTTAATTGCCGTTGAGTTTAAGTTGGGTCATCATCCAATAACTTCTGCAATTGCTCGTCTTCACATTTTTCTGGTCTACCAGAGCGCTCACTGTCTTTTACATTGAAATCATCACTTGTAAATGTCTCACATGTTCTAATTGATGTAGTGTGTTCACCATATGCGTTTCTACCAGCAAACGATGACTTTGAACAGCTTTTTTCTTTTGATTAAATAAGAAAAGCAATGCGTGCCGCAAATGTTGTTCAGGCACAAAACCCGACATTATCACTGAACGATAAAACAAAGTGATAATACGCTGCGTACTTTTCGCTGGCGCCGTCTCTTCGTTAAACCGGAAAAAACGGATGCATACGCCTGCTATATATATATATATATATATATATATATATATATATATATATATATATATATATATATATATATATATATATATATAATATATATATATATATATATATATATATATATATATATATATATATAATTATGACGAATTTACGAACATGAAGCTCGCCATCTAGTGCGAGATAGACGACATAGAGAAGCAGCAAACTGACAGCGGAATAATAAGTGTCAGTCAAGAGTCAAGAAGAAGAGAACTGACAGGATCGATGTTAAGAGATAAGTGTAATTAACACGTGTAAAATAATAATTAAAAATAAAGTAAATCCATTAAACCAAGGAGAACAAGCTTTTGGAGTTTGATTTGAATTATTTCGCGATCCAGAGATTGGACCTAGGAAGCCGCTAAACGTAAAATCGAAAATCCATAACAATATGTATATATTTATATATATATATATATATATATATATATATATATATTAATATATAGGGTGGGCCATAAATTTGGGACGGGGGGGGGGGGGGGGGGGGGGGATTCTGCGTCGCTTCATGCAATTTTAGTCAAAACGAGTGCTTCCAGGGACAACAGCGCCCTTTTTGCGTAAAACAATTTTACAAAAACAGCGATTCCTACGTTGTACGCTGCGTATTGAATTGAATGCGGATTACGCCGTGTAAGGGAGTGTCCAAGTGTTAATTTAATCAAAGCTTGGGTCAAGAAGTTCGAGCAAACGGGATCAACAACGAATATTAAACAAACAGGGCAGCCACTTGCAAGAAGAAGCGATGAGAAGATTCGGGAGGTTGAAATGCAGTTTGTGCCAGCGACTTTTCCAAAGTTTGCGCAGTCGATCGCAGTAGTGCCAACGACGAGATGGGCACATCTCGACGATGTCATTTAAAAAATAAATTTCAATAATCGTTTATTACGCTAAATAAATGATAAACAAAATAACATTTGTAGTTTTATTTCTATTCATGTTTCAAATGTGCAGAAATCTATGGCCCACACTATATATATATATATATATATATATATATATATATATATATATATATATATATATATATTTATATATATATATATACATATATATATATATCGGGTGTACCGTTATGAATTTTTTTTTTTAAAGGAAAAAACATTTTATTCGGAAAAGTAAAAAACATTTTATTCGAAGTATTGGCCATTGCTTTCTATACATTCCGACCACCTTTCTGGCAATTTAGGGATACCACGCCAATAAAACCGGTCGTCTTTTGAGGCAAACCATTCGGAGACCCAATTTTCGACTTCTTCGTAAGAATTGAATGCGTGTCCCATCGATGAAAACAAACGGTAGTCGGAAGGAGCCAAGTCTGGTGAATACGGCGGGTGGGGTACCACTTCCCAGCCGAGAGCTTTTATTGTTTCTTTGACGGGTTTTGCTGTATGACTCGGAGCATTATCAAATTTTTTTTTGTGCAAAATTTAACATTTATGCCATTTGTTTTTGACTAAAAGTGTCATCTTGATCCAATATTGATGCAATTCGGCGTCTTCAAACTTCTTTGGTGATCTTCCACGTTCTTCATTTCACAGTTCAAAATTATCATCTCTGAACCGCTTAAACCATCTTTTGCCTGTTGCTTCCGATAGAGCATGATCACCATAAGCCTCGACAAGCATTCGTTGTGTTAACTCAACGTGCATATCATCGAAAATATCTTGGCCAACAAGCACCATCTAACTACACTATTCGTCGTTTGGGGTTGAATTTTGTTGAGCGCGGGACAATGGTAACATGCCGTTCTTCAACGCCCAAGATGTTGCTGAGAACCCACATGTGTTATGTCGTCACTCAGCATTTTGGAGCCAGTGGTTCCACTCGGCGGCATTTTTAAAGATGATTTACATTTCTTTCCGTACAAAGTGCAACTGACTCAACGAATATTGCCGACAGACCGTCCACGTCGCTTGCCAAACGGTCGCTCTAAAGTTTGACACTGAACCTGATTTTTGAAATCAAATTTTGATGACGGACGAGGCACATTTCACACTCCTGACGCAAAAGTGCCGCTTTTGGGGAACGGAGAATCCTCACGGTATCCATGAAACACAATTGCATGACCAAAAAGCAACTGTTTTGACAGGCGTTTGCGCCTAAACCATCACTGGACTATTTCTCTTCAGGGAAAGCGAAGCATTCGAAGGGAATTAATATCGGTGGATGTTGGCTCATTATGTTCGTCCACAAATGTGTGTAAAAGGTCTGGGCGGTTAATGGTTTCAACAGACAGTGCGCTATATTTTTTGTGAGTTCTTCGGCTTGCAATTGTGCTAAACAAACCTCTTTGGTAATGGTTTTGTCACTTTCCCAAAATTTAGAATGCACAATGCCAGCAAAACTCCACCACACATATAGGATGACCTTTCGTCGATGAAAAGCAGGTTTAACACTCAAAGGCATTGGGTCGCGTGATGAAAACCAATGGTGTGATCGTTTTCTGTTGCAGTACATCGTCCACTTTTCATCGCAAGCCAAAATACACACCAAAACTGGACAATTCTTGTTTCTGGTGAGAAAGAGGAGCAAATATTGAGTCACTGGAGTCGTTTCGCAGCAGTAAGTTCGTAGGGGATCCCACGATTTTCCCAGCTGAAATACGCTATCGCTTACTCCAACTCGTTGAACAAATTCCTGACATATTTGGCTAGAATCATATTCAATTTCTGTCTTCAGTTCATCCAAATCGAGAGAGTTTGATCTACCTGAGTGAGGTTTACCGTCAGGGGTCTCCTCACCGATCGACAAGGTCTGAGACCACTTTTGAACAGCACCCTCTCCCAATGCTTCATATATATTTTTTTGCTGCTTCGGTACCTTTTGGCCCTAATAATTGGACTTGATACAGGTTTCTCAATTGTCATTGGCAACATGTTATCTACATTGGCCGACACAACGTACCGATGCATACGCTTTCTGAAAAGCTCTAATACATGTATTAATTGCCGTAGATAGGATCGCTATTGTTATATCTTTGCACACCACTTGAAATAAAACACTCTTTGATGAATATCTTTAATGTTAGGATTATTAATAACGCACACTTATTATTCTTATCGTATGTAATTAAAAAATATCTTTAATGTTAGGTTATTACTTATTATTCTTATTGTATTGTTTGGGACTCTTAATCAGTTTAGTTGAAAATGCCTCTCTCGCTCACGCAGCGCATTACTTCAAGACCGTCTTGATCAAACTTCTTGAACCAACCACGTGCTTTTTCCCTACGTCTCTCCGAACGAAGACTTTTTTCGCACAGATGGAAGGATATGTCCTTTTGTCTGCAGGTCCCTTTTACTAGCCGCCATTTCCTCTCTTTATCTTTCCCGGCTGAGGATCAAACGAGGAAACACAAAGGAGCAATTAACAGACGATCTTGCTAAAGTGCATTTACGATCCTCAATGTCGGTGGGCGATAAAACGAACGTGTGGTTCGTTTTATGGTGCACGTTGTTTGTTTTACCTTGAGTAAGGAGAATGAAAAATATGTTCATCATCATCATCATCATCATCGTCATTACAACCGGGGTCCGGTTTTGGACTTATTTAGCAAGTCTCTTCACCGGTATCCGGTCCTTATCCGAGACTTGTTAAATTGTCCATAGTAATTTGTTTTTCCGGACAAGGTTATTAGCCTTACGCCAAAAAAAGTATGTTCAGAAAGTGTTTAATATCTTGATTTGGGTAAACAAACCTTTAAAACTGCAGACGCGCATCTTATGATTCTCAACAACTTTACTTGAAAGTTGGTCATCTGGTCCACAGGTTTGGATCCAGGGGATTTAGCATGTTGAACATATGGTTCATTTATCACGTCTTGGATTAAAGTTAAATTCAATATGAGCAAATTGAACGTTTAGTTCAATTTGTTTGATATCGAATTGATATCACGACATTTAATGTATGGGCGATTAATGGTGGAGACTAGCTCCAAAAGGTAGGTATTAAGGGGTGGAGGGTTTTTGTGCGTAACACTATAGAATGACAAGTAACGTTTGTTTTAAAAACCGAACGAATTTCCTTACGTACCTGGTAGTTCTGCAGTTGCACCCAATCCGCACGCCAGTCATACCCTATTAACAATTGACAACTACACGTCTCCCCGTTCCAGTCTACTCCACATCACCTTGCGATCATTTTTTTTAACTCTCGTAAAGCCAGTTTCCGGCTTATAATAAGTATCTTAACACAACCACGTTTTGCTTTGACCATTTGACGATGGAAAACGCCAATACCATCATTTACAAACAGTTTTCAATTCGATTTCCCTCTAAGTTCCCCATTCTTGACATTAGATACCAGCCTCATCATCCCCATAGTCGGTTCTCTATGAAATAAAAGAAATAAGCTGTGCGATACTTTCTTAGTAATGTAGACTTTCTGGAGCTGCTCCAACTATCCCTGTTTCTAATTGCTCTTCAATGAACTATATAGCTCCCTCTAACATAAATCTTTAATTCAAACGGCCCCACAATTTATTTCTCTTTGTTAATTTCACACGTAAATATGAGGGCTATCCCATCTACATTTTTTATAACTCGAATGTTTCAACCGTTTTTTTCCCGCCATTTTCTTCAAAAAATCCTCTACAGACGAATCTTATGTACCTGCTTCTCCACTCTCTTTCTGCCCCCTTCAATGATCTTTAATCTATTCCTTTCTCAAGGTGAATTCTCTAACAATTGGAAAATCTCCTTTAGCACCCCCATACATAAAAAGGATCTTAGAGGTGATGCTCAAATTATTGTCCTATTGTCAAATTTCCCCAGCGTTATGTTCCCGCTGCAAATTCATCAGTTCACCACAGTCCACTCGCTCTCTCTACCATTGATAATTACCACCCCCCGCTGCTCTTATCCATATATCTTGATCATGAAACCCACCCTTCCCTACCTCATGACAGCTTTTTCTACAACTTCCACAAAGATAACTTCCGCCTTCTAAATGAGCATCTTAGCAAAACAGCGTTTCGCTTTGATCATTTGGGGGTAGAAGAAGCTACTGCAACTCTCTATAAGGAGATCTACTATGCCGTCGCCTTATATGTCCCCTATTCTCTCCACAGGTCATCGGTTTCATAGCCGCCATGGTACAACCGCACACTCCGAGCTCTTCGGAACAAGAAAAATAACTTGTGGAGCATTTTCCTCAAAACGCGATCCTTTCAAAACTACTCCAACTATCCCGGTTCCTTTTATACATTTTCCTACAACTCCCTCTACACCAACTATCTCACAAAAACACAATCCAATTTGATCAATGACCCCAATAACGATTTCAACTTTACCTCTACTGCTCTCAAACTGCATCTCCTCTCTTTCCCCTCCTGGACACGCCCACACCCCGTCTACCCTCTTACATCCTGTACTAAGCGAAATGAATTAATGAGTGATAATTGATGGATAAACCTAGTAACCAACTCGCCAAACATACCCCCCCCCCCCCCTTTTCTTTTAACCATAGTTTATATTCTTATATATAGTTTTAAGATAGTTGTGGTTAAGTTTTATTGCTTGTACTAAACTGAATATATGAGGGTTCTGCCCTCACTAAACTAAACTAAACTACACTAAATCTTGTTTCCACTTTATAAATTACAAACGTAAATCCGACGCCTATCCTAACTCCCTTTCTTATGGCGCGACTACTTCAATCGACCCTCAAACTATTGCGAATCTATTCGCTTCGTTTTTCAATAAATCCTTCACAGACATCTCCTTCGAACCCAATCCGTCTTACTTCAAAGACTTGCCCAAATTCTTCCTCGGCCCCTTCACTCCTCAAATTATTCAGCGTCACGTAGTTGAGGAGAAATTAAACTTACTCAAAGACGAGTTCAGCCCTGAACCTGATGGACTCCCGGCTGTATTTTTAAAGAAATGCCCCACTTCATCTTTCTCTCTCGATAATATTCAATCTATCCTTTTCACAAGGGATCTTCCCCAGTATCTGGAAATCCTCCTATGTCACCCCCATACATAAAAACGGACCTAAAAATGATATCAGCAACTACCGTCCCATCGCGAAACTGTCTCAAATCCCTAAACTGTTCGAGAGGATTCTTTACAACGCTTTATCTTTCCGTTGTAAATCCACATCTCACCCAACCAGCTTGGTTTCCTTTCGGGTAGGTCGACCACAACGAATCTGATCGAGTTCTCATCCCATTCTCTCCGTGCTTTAGAGAATGGCAACGAAATCGATGTAATCACCACCGATTTCAGCAAGGCCTTTGACAAAATCTCCCATAATCTCATCCTTTTTAAGCTGTCCTTCCTATAAATCAAGTGGTTATCTTATCTGAAAGATCGATCCTACCGTGTCAAATTTAGATCCTCCGTTTCCAATCCTGTTGTTCCCACGTCAGGGGTTCCGCAAGGCTGTCATCTAGGTCCCCTCCTATTTATCCTTGCCATCAATGATGTTGGCTCCATAATTAAATACTCATCCATCTCCCTCTCTGCGGACGACGCCAAACTCTACAAAACGATCATCTCTCCTCTCGACTCTTCACTTCTCCAAACGGGTCTAGATAGCTTCTCAACTTGGTGCCGTAATAGCTGCCTTGAACTCAACGTTGTCAAATGTCGCTCCATCACCTTCTCCCGCAAACACCCCCCCCCCCCCCCCCCCCCCACATACAAGCCGGCTCCATCTCCAACACACTTGAGGAGCGCAGAGCTCCTGCCGATATCCTTTAAATCCACCGTCTTCTTTCAGGCACAATCAACTGCCCAAGCTTGCTCTCCATCATTGCACATCACACTAACCCTCGTAACCTGCGAAACCCTCGTCTCCTCTATCTGCCCACCCACCACACTCCTTACGGCTCTAATGAACCCAGTTCGCGAATGCAGCGATGGGCAAACTCCTACCCTACCTCCTTCGATTTCAACTTTACCTCTACTGCTCTCAAACTTCATCTCCTCTCTTTCCCCTCCTGACCACGCCTACTCCTGGTCTACACTCTTACAACCCGCACTAAGCTAAATAAATAAATGACTAATAATTGATGGATAAACCCAGTAACCAACTCGCCAAACGTCTTTCTATGAGTAATTATGGTGTATGAAATTTGTGTGTCACTGGGTCCACACAATAGAAATTATCGGAGTAATTACAGTGGCAGGCAACAGTCGTCTACAATGAATTAAAACTTAATGTGTGTAATTTAAAATACATTGCCGACTAAAAACTGAGAGCCACAATGATCAACTGTTAAGTATTGTATAGGCAGGAGACAGGACAATGGAGGAAATCCTACAAACACGAACTGGAAGAGCTATACCGCAAACCTATAACAGTGAGAGTAGTCAGGTCGCGAAGATTAAGATGGGCCGGACATGTGGCGCGAATGGGCAACGATAGGATGACCAACGGGAAAGAGACCCACAGGACGGTCGCAACGGAGATGGGGGGACAATGTTATGTTTGGCCTTGATGAGATCGGATCGGATGGTCAAGCGTGGAAGGAGAGCGCACAGGACAGGGAATAATGGTGGCGTCGAGTCGGCGAGGTCATGAACTCCCGGGTTCCTACAGGCCAATAAATAGTAAGTATTTTATATGTAAATATATGTATTTCAGTTATTAAATATATATTTGACACAGTGACATTTGTACATTAGTTTTATATTATATGTACCACAAATTAATTTGTTGTAGATAGAAAAATTATTTTAACATTATGGCTGGTGTTGTAGCAGGAAATGAAATGAACGGGCGACTCCTTGTACGAAAGATATTATTTATTTAATATTACAAACGAAGCACTCGTGAACTTGGTTTCAACAAATATACATTAGTCTGACGCGGCAATTAAGGTGCGAGCGCATTAAGGCGTGAATTCATTTGCTTTTTACTCGTAACGCCCGGTCCGGCGCTACAATCGTATAGAGCACGCAGCTTAGGGCGGATCCACAACAGCTGGTACGAATAAACATTTGTTTCATTTATAAGAGGTGTATTCAAAATCGAGAATTATGATTTTTCTTAAAGAATTTCTATTTATTCATCATCAAAAGTTTTGCCCCCTTCAAAGTACTCGGCCTTAGATACAATATATGTGCCAGGGCTTTTTCTAGTTTGGAAGAACTTCTGGAATACACTTTTTAGTATGGACTATGGCTCGGGACAGTTCTTCTAATCTCCGGACGGAACGAATAAGTTTTCTCGCCCGGAAAAAATCCTTTCATAATGTAGAACGCCAGGTAATTAAAACAAACAAAAGTAAATATATACGAGTACAAGTTCTATTTATAACAAATGTACCATCCTATTAAAAACGTAATTGATGAAAAATGTCTTTGGTCTCGTTGGACTACTGTACAAATTTGCAAAATGTCCGGTTACTACCTATAATTCTATTAAAACGTTGAATACCCTCTACTTTTCTTATGTTGTGCCTCCAAATTGTTGAAACTGTCCCTACTAACGTAATAATTAAATGCAATTTGGATTTATAAGAAATAAATAGTACCAGTAGTTGTAGTAGAAGCACTTCTACTTCCCCCCTTCGATGATCTTAAATCTGTCGCTTCCTCAAGGTGAATTCCCTTACATATGGACAATTTCTTCCATCTCCAATATCATCATCATCGGCACTATAACCAGGAAGCGGTCTTGGCCTTGTTAAATTTCCCATAATGATTTGTTTTTTTTTTTCCGGGCAAGGTCATTAGTCTTGCGCCAGAGGCTCCCCGGCGGGGAATCGAACCCCGGTCTCCCGAGTGACAGACGGGTATACTAACAGCTATACTATCGAGGAGCATCTCCAATATACATAAAAAGAAAAAGAGAAACGATGTCTCAAACTATTCTCCTAATGGTAAACTTTCCCACATTCCTAAGCTATTTGAAAGCATTTTGCTACAACTGCAAATCTCTAATTTCACCCAAATAACACGGTTTTCATACTGGTCAATCTACCACCACTAATTTTGTTGAATTCAGTTTCCATACACTCATAGCCTTAGAGAACGGCAACCAAGTCGAAATTACTACACTCGACTTCAGTAAAGCTTTCGACAAAATTTCGCACTTCGACTTATTGTTGCGGATTCGCACTGAATGCAACCTGCGAATTCGCAACTGAAGGAACAGTAGTAACAACAGTCAGTTAACAGTTGTCATAACAACGGAAACAATTAACTAAAAACAAACGAACTGTCATTCTTTTCAATCAATAGAAAAACTCTCTTTTGGTAGCTGCTCTTGCTGACAACATCCAAATTATTTATAATCCTATTAAATACAGTGAATCTTGTAATAAACGTAATATTTAATAACTTTACACCAACCCGAGTTATTTGTGGCATTCTGGATGAGGATTATTTCTGAGGTACAACAGCAACCGGGCTGTTGCCAGAGCCATTCAAAACATTCCCGTGATGAAAACTACAACCGAGCTTAGGACAAGCTGGCGGGCCATTATGACAACACTCGTGCCTTGGTCCACTCTGCCCTGACTACACTCCTCAATGTACCTGCCATTGCTAAGGAGTCAGCCGCAGGCCTGCGCACACACACCACCAACGATGCGATTGAAAGCCTGGATGCCCTTGGCCGCCCCGTATCCGCCTGCGATGATATCTTGGTTTACTTGACCACCCAGCGCGTGGACCCCCGAACAAGCCGTGACTGGCAGACCACACAGGGCAGCACGACGGAATCGCCTACATTCAAGCAGCTGGACGCGTTTTTAAAGACAAGGGTTGAGGCGTTGTAATTCGTGGAGCTGCCTCGAAGGAACCTCGAGCACCCTCGTCGGACTAAGAGCGATCCCCAAACCAACATCCAAAGGCCACGCCTCTCGGTGTACACCGTCTCACCATGTGTACATCACATTACTTAGGCTCCTGTGAATAATTTTAATTCGCTCAACCTGGACCGGCGAACGTCCCATGTTAACCAACGAAGGCTATGTAGTTTGCTCCGCTACTGCCACTCCACCAGTCGGTGCCGACATTGCCAAGGACGCCACCATACCCTGCTCCACGCCAGTACAGCAGCATCACCGCCACGTCCAAACGTGGACACTGCCCCGAATCCCCTGGATTGTCAGACTCCCGAAGTGTCGTCGCACACCCTAACCGCTCATCACCTGCAGGAGCCCCCTTTGCTACTGCACGCGTCATCATCAAATCAGAGGGCCAACGCCGGGTGGAGGCCTGTACCCTGATGAACCCCTGCTCCGAGGTAACGTTTATATCCGAACCTCTCACTCAGCGTCTGCGCCTCCGCAGCCGGGCATCGTTCATCCCAGTTCACGGAGTCGGGGACGCCCGCTGCCACACCGCTAAGACCCAGTTGTCCATCACGATACTGCCTCGTGACGACGGCGCTCGGGGATGGACGACCAACGCTCTTATCCTGCCCCGCCTGTCGGATTACGTGCCAACCCCTCGACTCCTGCCTAGCGACCTCGCCGTCGCGGCAGGCCTGGACCTTGCGGACCCGGACATCCCCTCCAGGGAAATGGTGGACATGATCATCGGCGCCCATGTGTACCCAACCATCATCAAGGTGCGACTTAGAAAGTGCGACCACTCGGACATCATCGCCCAGGACACTCATTTGGGGTGGATACTGACGGGTGCAGCTTCGCCCGGCCCAGGCACCTCCAACAGCAAACAACTCTTGACCAGTCACATGGCCGGTCCTCGTGGGTTGCGAATTTACAATTCCAACCCAAAGGAACTGGCCGACCATACGACTGCTGATTGCAGCTCCCATCAGAGGACCAAGAGGACGCATCGTCGACGTCGACATCGGAGGCCACGAACGAGGCACGTCCAACCAAAAACCACCGATCACTTGCGTGAACCAACCATCGGACATGCCCCTCGCGCACTGAACCGCCCCATGGACAACGGGGAATTAAAGACCCAGGAGCCTGCGCACCCAAGGCTTCAAAGCACCACACCAAATCAGAGACACCGGGTGGCGAAGCTCCTGTCAAGGATTAAAATCACCGAGACCGACCGCTAACAAACACATTTTCCTGTCGTCCACCGATCATACCTTCGGTGGTGGACAGTTTGTATTACTCAAATACAAACAACTTATTCTTTTTAAATTATCCTCCTTTGGCTTAGAACTCGTAATGAAAAAGTGGATATCTTCACGTCGGCTGTATAGAGTATGTTTAAAAAGATTTGTTTTTTTCTAATTCCCTTTTTCGTCACCTAGGGGGTCCCTCATGATAGTCACTTAGGTTCTCGCCTCTTTATACTAACCATAAATAATATTTACGCCGGCGATACTAATTTTTCCAAGATCATCTGCTCTTCACTCGATTCTTCTTTTCTCCTGACCGACTTCGACAGCTTTACAGAATGATGCCAGAAGAATTACTTGGTATATAATGTTGACAAATGCCAATCAACCACGTTTTCACGGAAGCACAGCCCATCTGGTCCCATCAGACACAGAGCATAGTCTTCTTGGCGATGCCATCTGGCCTTGGTGTTGAAATACCGCCTTCGCCAAGTGAAAGCCACGATTTTTTCCGCTTGCGGTTTTCAAAATAAATCCATTTTTCGTCACCCGTCATAATTCGATGCAAAAATGATTTCCTTTCGTGACGTTGAAGCAGTATTTCACAAGTGGCTGCGATTTTCCATTTGACGTTCAATCAAATCGTGTGGAACCCATTTACCGAGTTTATTGATCTTCCCAACTCTTCGTAAACGTCTGCTGATTGTTTCTTGTGACACGTGTAATGCTTCTGCGAATTGCTGTTGAGTTTGAGTTGGGTCATCATCCAATAACTCCTGCAATTGCTCGTCTTCGCATTTTTGTGGTCTACCAGAGCGCTCACTGTCTTTCACATTGAAATCACCACTATTAAATTGTCGAATCCATGTCTCACATGTTCTAATTGATGGAGCGTGTTCACCGCATGTTTCTGCCAGCAAACGATGACTATCAGCAACCTTTTTCTTTTGATTAAATAAGAAAAGCAGTGCATGCCGCAAATGTTCTTTTTCAGCCACAAAACTCGACATGATCACTGAACGGTAAAACAAAGACGCTAGTTTTGGACGGACTTAACTTGTGTGTGTTTGTAGTTAAATCTCAGACGAAAGAAATGACGCATGCATCAAATTAATACGCTGCGTACTTTTCGCTGGCGCAAGGCTAATAACCTTCCCCGGAAAGACAAATTATTATGGAAAATTTAACAAATTTTACTTGTGTTAAATATGATTGTTAGGCTCCTCGATAGTATAGTGGTTAGTATACCCGCCTGTCACGCGGGAGACCGGGGTTCGATTCCCCGTCGGGGAGCCTCTGGCACAAGACTAATGACCTTGCCCGGAAAAAAACAAATCATTATGGAAAATTGAACAAGCCTCAGGACTTGCTAAATAAGGCCAAGGCCGGTTCCCGGTTGTAGTGCCGATGATGATGATGAAATATGATTGTTGTTAAATATATATATGATTGGTTAATATAATTACTTAGAATCAGTGGCTGCGCCAGTGGTTACAAGATGCCAGTTGTAATATATGATATTTAATTGATAATTGATTGCTCCAGTTGTTATATTTTACATATTGTATAGATAATAACTAATTAGAATTAGAAACACCTTTTCTTCTGTTGATAACTCAAAATTTATATAGTCTTTCGAGACGTTTATAGGCATTCAATATCACAATTTCAAGAGCAATGCGATGACAGTCTTGATATATGTCAGATTCTTGTATTCGCAATTTTCTTTACTTAAACAACTTTCTACTCATATGAATTTTATTGTCTTATATATTGTATATTTTCATGAATGAGAATAGTGGCATAAATCAGTGTAGGAGATCGGATTTGAAGACTTCTTAGTCCCTTAGCTCGTATAAAAATGTCTGTAACCTGGTGCCAATCAATTGTAACGTTGTTGTGCGAAACCGTTGTGGCGTCGGGTCGACGTTCATATTTAACGGCCGCTTATCACCACCCGACAGTCACCGTATAGCCTTTTAATTCCTGTGGATGGAAAGTTAGAGATATTCACCGTTTACCTGGGTACAGCTGCATCGCCTGGTAAACTGCTGCCGAGCGAAGATTCACCGGCTCCCGGCTCCCATCATCCAGCACGAACAATGAACAGAGATAACACTTCCAACATGCACCAATATTTAAGCTATTAAAAAGGATCTTTCCATATAACGTTTTTCACCCCAACAAAGAGTTAACATTTTTTAGTACTTTCTACAAAACGTTTTTTTTTCTTTACACTGTTTTTAAGATTTATTAATTTAAGACTTTTTTCCTTTTTACCGGAACCTTCTCGTACCGTTTTCTTCTTTTAATTTTTCCTTTACCTTCTCAACCAGCGCGCGCCAGGTCATTGACTCTACTTCTACACTTTGAACAAGACTCAACTGCTCACTCTCCCCATTTCTCGCCACCTCCCCGAAGGGAAATGCGCCACAGCTGTTTCCGCGGAATCCACAACCTAAATCATGTAGGTTCGTGCATTTGCTTGCAACGAATGCCAATCCAAAATGTGGATTGTGGGCTATATGTTTTCCCTTACGTTTGCACATCTTTAATGGTAGATTAATTTAACTAAAATGTATTCCCTCTCCCCGCTCGGTGGGATAAGGGGAATGTGGTAGTTTACCACGTAACACTTGCTAAATAAGGCGAAGGCCGGATCCCGGTTGTAGTGCCGATGATGACGATGATGTACCTTTCGATGGCGCCATATCTTAGTTAAACCGGAAAAAACGTATGCATATACCTGTTATACAGAAGAAGAAGATGGCATGGAGTAAAATATTTCTTAACTCTAAAAAGATAACTCCGTTTTCCAAAGTCTGACCTGACGATGTTCGACACGTGTTTATGCCACTGTAGCGTCTCTAACAGATACACACACAATACACCAGCAAATAGTGAAGAACACCGAACGAAAATTGAATAAGAGAATGCATCAGAGCCGTATACCATAGCGATAACATAACAATTCACATCAGTGGAATATATACTTGAGTTTAAAAATCGAATTCAAAACACGGCCAGTAGCCTGATGAGTCGCGCTTTGGTTCAACTGTCATAGCGTCAGTTCGAATCACACGTTCTTCACTATCAATCCCAAACGCTATACCACGATACATTCCCACTGCTACTACCACTGCTACTACTATCACTACTACTAGTCCTACTACTGGTACTACTACTACTATTACTGCCACTACTGATACGTCCACTACTACTGCTAGTACTACTACTACTACTGGCACGACTACTAGTACTTCTACTACAACTACTGCTATTACTACTACTACTACTCCTACTAATGCACTAGTATTCTTTTCACTACTAGTATTACTACTACTACTATTATAGTTACCACTAATTCTACCACTTCTACTACTAATACTATTGCTACTACGTCCACCACTACTACTACTACTATTAATACTACTACTACTATTAATACTACTACTACTATTAATACTACAACTACTATTAATACTACTACTACTATTAATACTACTACTACTATTAATACTACTACTACTTTTACTACTACTACTACCACTACTTCTACTACTACTACTACTACTACTATTACTCCCACTACTTCTACTACTACTATTTCTACTACTACTATTTCTACTACTACTACTACTACTACTACTACTGCTACTACTACTACTACTGCTACTACTACTACTACTCTTACTGCTATTACTACTAGTACTACTACTTCTACTACTACCCCTACTACTACCCCTACTACTAGTACCACTACTACCACTACTACTACTCCTACTACTACTTCTACTACTATCACTACTACTACTACTTCTACTACTACTACTACTACTACTGCTACTACTACTGCTACTACTACTACTATTACTACCACTACTACTACTACTACCACTACTATTACTACTACCACTACTTCTACTACTACTAGTACTACTACGCTGCTACTACTACTACTCCTACTGCTATTACTACTAGTACTACTACTACTACTACTACTACTCCTACTACTAGTACCCCCACTACCACTACTCCCACTACTACTTTTACTACTATCACTACTACTACTAATACTACTTCTACTACTGCAATACTACTATTAAAAAAGACATTGTTTTTTTTTTTAATTAGACTTCCCTCGGGAGAGGCGAACCTATAGCGCCGAGTGGGCGCCCCGAGATGCCATCAAATAACTGTTGCAGTTCTTTTTGAACAGTTGCAGGTTGTAACGCTCCGGGAACACTCGCGTACGAAAGGAGTTCCACAGCTTCCCCGTTCTGTAACGGAACGAGTTCTGATGCAGGGATGTTCGCGCCGTCGGGATATGAACTACAAACGGGTGCGATCCGTCGGATTGTCTTGTGGAGCGCATATAAACCGAATTGCGTGGAACAATACCAAGAATCTCCGAAGAACAGCACCCGTGATAATATCTGTAAAACAGACAGAGGTCGGCAACGCGCCTTCGATGTGATAGCGACTGTAGTCCCGACGTCAGCGCCGAGTCCCCGATCAGCCAAATCGTTCGTCTCTGTATACTCTCAATTGGGTCGAGGGTATGTTTAGGAGCCGAGGTCCACACATGAGAGCAATATTCGAGCGCGGCTCCAATTTGGAATTTATATAGGAGAAGAAGTTGGGCCGGAGTAAAATATTTCTTGGCTCTAAAAAAATAGCTCAGTTTTCCGGAGGCTGACCTGGTGATACTAGACACGTGTTTATGCCATGATAAATTCCCACAGACCGTGACGCCGAGCAAGTTCAAACTTTCCCCAGCCTCGAGGGCCCGGCCATTGATCATCAGCTGTGGAACCGATGATCCACTTTTCGTTGTGAATGTTGTATATTGTGTCTTCGGTGCATTGAAGTCGACGAGATTGGCCCTTAACCACTGCAGGACCCTGTCTAGATCCTGATTTAGAGAGTCAATCTGTCTACATCTCAGCTGATGCGACGCAGATGCACCAATCGGCCGAACACTCGACAAGGAGGAAACAAGCGTACTATCATCTGCAAAACTGAACACTTTGTTATCTGTTGTCTTGTTACGGCCCGACATTGAAGTCCAGGTCCCCCCAGAATCCACTAATCCCCCTTCGATTCCCCTCTTTACCTGTAAAAGGAGAATAACGCGCCAAGTAGCTAATTTGCATAAACTACTTTATGGAAATTCTACTTGGCGGAGAAATTAATAAAAAACGACGTTGGCGTCAAATAAAATAAAAATATACGTCAACGGAAAAATTTAAATAAATCAGAATGGCATTGTAAATCTCGCAATACAGATCAAAAACGGAAGTAACGATAACGTAAATCGCAAGAGTTTAAGTGAAATACTTAATTTTACACCTAACGGCCTCCAACAGATGCCCGCTTCGAGAAGCATTTCTAATCCAAATGAACTTTCGAATAGTACAGAATATTCACATATTCCAATGTACCAGAAGCATTTCTAATCAATTGGTGAAAATCTAACCAGAAGCATTACTAATCCAAAGGAACCTTCGCATAGTACAGAATATTCACATATTCCAATGTACCAGAAGCATTTCTAATCAATTGGTGAAAATCTAACCAGAAGCATTACTAATCCAAAGGAACCTTCGCATAGTACAGCATATTCACATATTCCAATGTTTTGGGGACGACGATTTGTGAAACGGTGCCGGCAATAGAACGCCGGAGGAAGACCATTTAACAGGGGAGCAACAATCAACGTCCCCTGCAACCTGTCGCAGTCAACCACAACATAAACCCAAGATACCCAAGATAAACCACAGTAAGTCCCCCCTTCTTACTTTGGTTTACCCTTATTAAATTATAATATTGTTATACAAACAAACATAACAGTCTCCAAGAAATCATTTATGTGAAGCAAGAACAAGCTTGGAGCCAAAATAGAACCTTGGGGCACCCCCGAATTGACAGGATACAGATCCGAACACTCGCCGTCCACAACAACCCGGATCGATCGATTCTCGAGGAAGCTCCTAGTCCAGTCGCAAGGCTGTTGGGAAAGTCCATATGAACGAAGTTTGCTCAGCAATGCGCCGTGCCAGACGCGGTCAAAAGCCTTGGAGATATCTAATGCGACCGCCCTTAACTCACCATGTCGTTCAATCGCAGATGTCCATATATCGGTTATAAGTGTCAAAAGGTCTCCCGTGGACCACTTGACACGGAATCCGTATTGACGATCATTCAGAAGTCCGTTGCACTACAAATACTTAACTAACTCTGTATTGATGACTTTTTCCATTATCTTAGATAAAATAGACAGTAATGCTATCGGACGGTAATTTTGTGGGAGACACTTTTTCCCGTCTTTGGGATTGGCTGAACTCGAGCGATTTTCCAGCAGGCAGGAATGGTCCTCCGTGCGTAAGATAAACGGAAGAGTCTGCCAAAAACCGGCGATAGTTCAGGAGCACAGTTCTTAAGGACTATTGCTGGTATTCCGTCCGGGCCGGTTGCCTTCCTACAATCCACTTCACGTAGAATGCGTTGAATAGTGCGCGGACGAAATCTCACATCCCGCATCGAAGACCGTACCGGCGAGAACACAGGTGGCTCCAAAAGGCCGGCATCGAGGTTTGAATTCGCGGAAAATAAATTCGCGAACACGTTAGCTTTATCCTTTGAATTCGTGACTAACGTCCCGCTGTCTGTCGCCAACGGAGGGAAAGGGGAGGATGCGAAGTTACTGCTGACAGCTTTTGCCATTGATCAGAAGGAGCGTGAACCAGTTGGGCACCGAAGGAGCTTATTGATCACCCTGTCGTTGTAAGCCTTCTTCGCGGTATCAATGGCCTGGTTGCACGCGTTTCTGATTCTAACAAAATTCGTTCTGTTAACATCGGTGGGATTGGAGCGTCATTGCTTAAAAGCTCTATTTTTTGCCGCCGTAATCAGGTTTATCAGACGAAGTTCGTTTGTTGGAATGTGGAATATACATCTCCATCCCGAGAAGAATAATCTCTGATACCGACTCCGCGCAAGCGTTAACATCGGAGTCTCCGAAGCACGCCTCGGACCATGGAAAGGATGCGAAGAAATCTCGAAAATCGCCCGTTAGCAGCCCCATACTGCCTTACATGGCGAAGCTGCCTAGGCCGGTTACTCGCTTGATATGCAAGTGCTTGCGCGGCAGATACCAAGCAGTGATCTGTGTGGCGCAGAAACCTCTACGGTATAAATACTCGATTCGGATATCAATAATAGATCCAGGATGTTCGCATAATCGCCTCGTGCATCCGGCACTCGCGTTGGTTCCCCCACGAGTTGAGTCAAGTTGTGGCTTACAGCAAACAACTCTGCCAGCCTCCCAGCCTCGTTGGTTCTGTTACAATGTAACAACCAGTCGGAATTGTGCACATTAAAATCCCCAGGGACAACAATTTCAGAAGCTGGGTGGTTGATCTGCATCCAGTCGACGGTATGTGAAATATGTTGGAAAAATGTCGCCGCTCGTTCGTCATTCGGGGAGCGGTAAAGACAACAAAGAAATCTAACAGAATCAGTACGATCCTCAACCATATGATGTCCATATTATTGGGTTCCAACTCCTCCATCCTCTGGCAAGCCAGATTGGACTCCGCCCTTAAAACAGAATCTCGAATGTAAGTCGTATCCTGAGCAACGAAGATATGTCGAATCAGTTGACGAATCGACCTGGGTCTCAGTTAGGGCAAGGATATCAGGTTTCGTTGTTTGCAAATATTGGTGGATGGCGTTTACATTCGTATTGATGAAACCGATGCCCCTGATGTTACAAAATGCCGCCACCAGTCGAGCGTCGGCAGAGTTATGCGATGACGAACCTTATAATGTTTCATTATATATCATGATATCTGCATGATATTCCCCCCGACATAGTCCCCCCGGAGATCCGAATGGGAGACTAGGTTACCTCCGGTATTCTTTATATCAGAAGGGTACCATCATGACTTATCTCCGTGTCAGTCCGGGCCATCAGCCACATATCCAACACACCGTCGAAGATTTCTCTCGGCAATATCGCGGAATGCACAGCGTGACGGGGTATTAACTCATCTTGGGACCGACTACCACCTAACCAACCTTTTCTCGAACCGGTCCATCAGCCAAGCTCCGAAAGATGGCCAGAGATTTGTCTCGACCATTTCACGGAGCCTAAAGCTTGATGGGGTGGTATTTCACCGGGTGCACAAGGCGTTGGGACCCCGGCTACCACTCGGCCTTTAGTCGCCTCTTACGACAAGCCGGCCTAGCTGTGAGTATATTCTAACGCCCTACTCACAGGGCTGAATGTTAATGAGAAAGCACGGAAACGTTCAGTTGGGTTCTACGAGAAAGTCAATTGGCACTATGTGAATGATTCTTGTTAACTCTTGCTTAAATTTGTTGTGTGTTTCATAAATAATGTCATTTAATCTTTGCCGGACACCGTAACGGACATTATTGGTCTTAACATTAGGGTCAATTTTACACACAGAATACTGCTAAGAACTTTGTAATTTGATTCCACGAGAATATCAATTGGCATGATTTGAACGATTCTTGTAGAAGCTTAAATTGGTTATTCCTTTCCTTGAATGATGCTGAGAGAGCTTTGCCGGATAAAGTGACGGACACCATTGTCTTAACATGAGAAATATTAGTTCGCACAGACGGAAAATCAAAATTAAGCCGAACGTGTGGTTCGAGTCTAAGGCTAAGGAAACTGTTATGACAAAATACATGAACTTCCGGTTGTACAGGGTGTCCCAAAAGTTTATTTTGGACCCTGTACGAATGCAACCAGCCGGATATAGTATGTACAGAACGTATGCCATTAGTTAGCCGTTATGGTGTGTTCAGTCGCTATGGCGGATTTCATATTATATAGGCATATTATATACACTATGTCTAATATTATGTAAAAATAGTTTTATATCCTATTCTATGATGATTTACAAAGACGTAAAAAGGGTGGGATCCTATAAACATGAGATAATGTAATTCTTAGACGTAACAACATTTAAGCAATGTTTATAAAACATAACACTGCACTTCTACTTCGTTTAATTATATAAGCTACGTTTATATTGCACAGTTCACTAATTTGGGTAAGACAACACGCGACAAAAAATATCCACATGGGAGTCGCATTAGCCGTTTTACTTGGTGTGTTAATTTAATTTGAATAGGTAAAGAGACTTTCGATTGAGGTCACATTAAAACTGACTTGTAAAGCACCACATTCAAATTTAAAAACAACAAAATTCTTTCAATAATGAAATATATACATGTATATATATACGTATATATATATATATATATATATATATATATGTATATACACACATATATATATATATATATATATATATATATATATATATATATATATATATATATATATATATATACATAGTATCAGTTTTATTGTTTACCGATAATCATTTGAAAAATACTTTTTATGTAGATGGCTTCCGCACCGAACGACACTGTAACCTCATAAATATGTATGTCTAACGCCGGATCTTTAATAAGAAAAATTAAATGAGATTCCACTGAATTTAAAAGATCTAATTGAGGAAGTTAATCGGAAGGATATTCGAATTGAAGACTCAAGTTTCAATGCAAATCATCTACCGATCATGCATCACACAGTTTTTCCTTATGCACACAAATTCTGGTTGCCAACAATTTACAAAGCACACATACAATTTTTTTAAATTTATATATATCTGAATCTTATGTTTTACCTCAAATCACAACAATGATCGAATGCAACACAAATCAAGAATTGATATCACGATATGACTTGGAACACAACACGCCCGATAAAACTCAGGTCCAATGAAGAAGAACACTTCTCCAAGACTGAACGAGTGTAGTCACTACTCGGGGGACAAGTCCAACCTACTACACTAGATCTAACACGATTTCGCTACCGAATGCCACGGAATTGGAATTGGAATAAAACTCATGCAATACAAATTGGTCATCCGACTCCAACGATTGCTAATTTGTGAATGAAAGTGTTGCTTACAATATCACTGGGTTTTGTGCTTCGAATTTCTCTGGGTGTCTTTCCTTTTAGTTACTTCCGTGGGGCCCATTTCTGCCATTTGGTTGTACCTCCAATTGATTCCAGTCGATGGCCGAAATGGTGCGAAGTTTTATATTTCCTATGCAATGCTGGTGTAGACCGCAGTGACCTGATTTAGGTTTCAATGTAAATCAACTGCTTTATGGCTAGGCCTGGGTTATTCAAATATATTTAAATAAACGTTTGATATTTATAGATATTTTGGTGTATTGACTGTTAAACGTGTTACTGAAACACTTTTGATTTGACACTGTTTTTTTGTTAATATAATGTTAAGTAAAACTGCTTTAAACTTTTACTAGTGTTAAATATAATGACTAGATGTCAGCACATTATCTAATGAAGGAAGTATTTTTCAGCAAAAACTATTTTTTTACAATTTTGTTAGATGTATCCATTAATTCTCAAGGTAGTCGTACTCCCCTAGTGTCTTCTTCACCTTTTCATTTAGTTTAATGCATATGCTTGGGTGACGACTACACCGAAAGTAGTCATTTAAATGTTGACTTTAGTTATAATGAATATTAAACGTTGAAATTACGCTTAACAGGTGACTCCATTGGAAATTAATAATTCATCAGAGCTTAGAGTCAAATATCAATACACTCTAGTTCACTCGTGATAAATTAGTAATGTGGTTAGAGGGTAGAGGAATCAATATCAAACGAATGCAAAATTGACTTATTCCGGGCTGGTATATATTAGTTGAAAAGATTCTCTTTTTTTAGGATATCCTACAAAACTACCACTGATTTATTTTTCTTCTAAGTTGCGGATTAAATAGATAAGTGAATGAGATCACGTTTAATACTTTTTCATATTGTAGCGCGCTTAGGGTTCGCTGGATTAATTATTCTCATGAAATAAGAGCCGTGATACCAATTTGCTATTTAAACTTTATTCGTCCGCTAATGACAATCGTTTCTAATTCCCGGTGACACTTCTCTCACTGGTGACTTATCTTTTTTACTGCTCATAGTCTCCAGTTTTCCAATACTTTGTTTTGGAGACCTGCCAGATGTCCAGTTGATTGTCATATGCGTCACAATATTTTATAGGAAGGCTACCCACGCGCAGTCCACCATCCTGCTATACACTGCGCCAAATGGTCGGAAGAAATCCTTGACCCTATTTCACAAGATGACTGATGAACCAATAGAAACTGAGGGTAGGTTAATCCCACCTCGCCGAGGAGATATCAACAAGTCATGCTATATGTTCCTCAATATGGTCGAAAGAAATCTTCGACATGTTTCTTAGCTTAATGTGGGTAAAATATCATGAGTGTACTCTTTGTTAAAAAAAAAAAAATCGGTGGTAAGCCACTTCCTCATTCGGACACCCAGGAACTTTCCCAACCAAAACAATACGGGAATACCTTAAAAGGACCCAATTTCAAACAACTTGTATACGCAAAGTCATTGCAATAAACTCAGACGACTCGTTTTAACAACTACGAATGTAAGCGCTGCTCGCTTCCAAAACCATAGCGTAATATTCTAGCCTGCTCTGCTGAGACTCAGATTGACTTATTAGTCGACTCGACACACCTTTGTTGCCACAGAAACTACTTACCTCTGATACTACTTACCTCTGGAGCTTGCATATTCACCTCGTCTAATGTAGGTTGCCAACGGAATGAAAAAATAAAATCTACAACTTGGATATCGATGGACTAGAACGTTTTGCAACGGTCTGTAGGATCACTTTGCTGTCTTTAGCGTTCCCCAAATTATAATCGACCAGCAACACTTCTCAATACCCACGGTTGAATAGGAATCGTCGACTGGATACAAATCAATTACGAGTATCAAACATCTTAAATTATTAGTGACTTTAAACATTCGATAGTTAAGTGAAGTACTTTTACTCGTTAATTCCATTTAACATAAAACTGGACACTGGAAGTTTTATCAAAAAGTGATTATCGATCAGTATCATTCTACTTCCAAACGTTTACAAGAAACAAAAGGGATTCAGATTAAAGGATTGCGCTGAGTGTCGATAGAACCATCTTCCGCGGGAAGCTTATTCGTATGAAGATCCGCGAGGTAAGGCAGAGAACTACACCAGGAACATAGATAAGTAATGAATTCTCGTTAAATGAATAAAATATTTTTAGCTGTATTTTTATATTTTTATTTTATATTTTTACTTTGTGGACCCCCGATTGGTAGAAACCTTGACGTGGTGCGGGGGCTTAAACTACAATGAATCACTCAGGCTATGCTGACGGAAGCATACGCTTCCAGTAGGGCCACCTGTGTCAGACAGGCTAGCGAGGAGTAACACACAAAGATCTACCACCCCTAATCCAGGGTGTTACGCAACACCGTGCCCATTGGATGGTTTGCAGCCAGGGGTATACCGACTGTATTACAACGGTGCCTCTCTGACACCGGGTCGAATCAAAGCAGTAAGCAGATCTTACCATATCAAAGAGGTGCTCTGATGTGGCGGACTATTTGGAACCTCGTGGGAACAAAAATGAATAATCAATATACACAAAACAACCCCACGAAAAACCCGGTAGACATAGGTGTGATGAGCCGACACTACCATAAGGGAACAAATCATCAAGAAAACATCGACTCGGCAAAAAAAAGACGTAGGGAAAAACGGAAAAAAGGGGCTATATGCGTCGGCATGTGGAATGTTCGAACGTTATATAAACCAGGCACGATACAGACGGACGTAGAAAACGCGAAACAATATAAAATGGGCATCGTCGCGCTTCAGGAAGTCCGACTCCCACATCAAGTAATCGAAAGCAACGGGTTTACACTGGCGGGTGGAGGTACCGTACACATAACCTCGGGACTGGCTTCATCATAAGCAAGAAGATTACGCCCCATGTAAAAGATGTGCAATTTATTAATGACCGAATGTCGGTGCTAAAAATACAGGAACCATGGTACAATTAAGTCTGGCGCAAGACTAATAACCTTGCCCGGAAAAACAATTCATTATGGAAAATGTAACAAGCCTCAGGGCTTGCTAAATAAGGCCAAGACCGGTTCCCGGTTGTAGCGCCGGTGATGATGATGGTACAATTATGTATTTATAAACGTACACGTCCCAACAGAATCTACGGACGAAGAAACGAAGGACATATTCTACGAGACCCTAGAGGAAGTATTCGATGGGATCTCATCATTCGATGTTAAAATTATCCTCGGAGACCTCAACGCGAAAATTGGAAAGGTAGACATCTTCCAACCAACTATAGGTAAAGAGAGCCTACACCACGTTTCAAATGATAATGGAATTCGAATTATCACGTTCGCAGTGTCAAAAGATCTGTTAGTGAAAAGCACGATGTTCAAGTACAAGCAAATCCATAAAGCCACATGGATATCACCCAACGGCGTAACGCGTAACCAAATAGACCACTTCCTCATAGACAAAATACACCATTCGAATATCCTTGATGTAAGATCATATAGAGGAGCAGATTGCGACTCCCATCACCATCTAGTGATGGGCAAAATTAGAAGTCGGCTCGCAGCAAACCCACATGGACAGCCACGGGACACAAGCAAAAAGTTCGACATTGATAAACTAAAAGATGATAAACTGAAAGACCTACGCAAAAGGGCTGAATAGCAAGAGGAACTAACGAATAGATTTAGCATCCTAGAGAATGGGAGTAGTAAGGAAGAGGAAACCAATAATCTGGGCACTAAATGGGCATCGATCAGAGACACAATCAAACAAACAGCCCAAAAGGTATTAGGATTTAAGAAAACAATTAAGTCCAAACCTTGGTTTGACGATGAGTGCAGGGCGAAAATCGAAGAACATAAACGCCTCGAGAGTGATCCACTTAGAAAGATATGATGAAGTCAACGCAGAAAGATACGCAACAATTCGGAAAGAGACAACGAGACTTTTCAAACGCAAAAAACGTGAATGGGAGAAGACTAGGATCGAAAAAATCCAAGAAAATGCCAGAGCAAAGAATATCAGAGGTATGTATGCCGGCATAAATTCAATTAGAAATGGCTACCGAAGGAAAGCCAAAATAATCCGAGACACGAACGGCTGTCTGGTGACAGAAACAAACAATATCGGGACAAGATGGAAGCAGTACTTTGAAAACCTGCTCAATGTGCACACCCATCAACCAAAAATAAACGCACCAGGCGTACATACAGCCGAGCCCCAGCTCCCAGAACTTCGACGAAGTTGTAGACGCAATAAAGCGATTGGAAAACAACAAGGCTCCTGGAGTCGACTGCATACCGGCCGAGCTTGTGAAGCATGGAGGAGAGGCAACCGCTCGAAAGATCCACCAACCGATTAAAACAATATGGGATAAGGAAGTCATTCCGGTAGAATGGAAAACCTCAATAGTCGTCCCCATTTTCAAAAAAGGCGACAGATCTGACTGCGAAAATTACAGAGGAATATCATTGCTCCCAACCACATACAAAATATTAACAAATGTCATACTGGCGAGAATCGCACCATACACAGTAGACATATTGGAAGACTACCAATAACTAGAAATAAATGAAGACAAAACAAAATACATGATTACGGCGAGAGCAGGTGGAACTCAGGGAACACATATAAACGTAAGAGGCAAGATATTTGAAAAAGTTAAAGAATTTAAATATCTGGGAACGATACTGACGACCAGAAACGAAACGTCGAAGGAAATTAACAAATGACTACACTCCGGCAACGCTAGTTGGCACGCAGTCAGTAAACTGCTGAAATCCAAACTGCTATCACGTATCATAAAGCACTGGGTCTATAGAACCATAATCATGCCTATTGCTCTATACGGATGCGAAACATGGGCTTTCACAAAACGGGAAGAAAACAAATTCTGCGTATTCGAGAATAAAGTTTTAAGGAGTATTTTTGGCGGTAAATATGACGAGGAGGCAGGACAATGGAGGAAGTTCCACAACCAGGAATTGGAAGAGCTATACCGCAAACCTACAATAGTGGGAGTAATCAAGTCGCGAAAATTAAAATGGGCCGGACATGTAGCGCGAATGGACAACGATAGGACTGTGGGGGTTCTCTACATCACACGGAGAACCAACCCACAATCCTAACCAACCTCGACCGCTAACAGCGCGTCACCTCAACCCAACTCCCCATGCAAAACCCACAATAGCATACATCTCCCAATCTGCAATAACAAACATTTTCCAAACTTCCAACAGAATATATTCTAATCATCCCCGCATACACGGTAGGACTTCCCAATGAAGTGTTTCCAAATTGTTTTCACCGGCACCGCAACATGCGGATGAGCATTATCATGGAGAAGAATAATTTTGTCATGTCTGGAGAAATAATGGGCGCGTTTTTCCTTGAGTGCTCGGCTCAATCTCATTAATTATGTTTGGTAGAGAAGTCCAGTGATGGTTTCACTCGGTTTCAGCTATTCATAATACACGACACCAATCTGATCCCACCAAATAAACAGTGTGAGTTTTTTCCTATGAATATTCGGTTTTGCTGTCGATGTTGAAGCATGGCCAGGTGATCTCCGTGATTTTCTCTTTTTTGGGTTATCGTAGTGGATCCAGTAACCCCAGTAGCCCTGTGGCGGTTCTACGAACCACACAACCCCCTATAGGTTGAGATGTCCTTTTCGCCAAGGAACATACTCACCTTTATCCATTACACGTGCCCACAGACACGGGTCCCAAAAGTCCTTACTCCCGCCTGAAACAAAAGGTAACATTTCAGACACCAACGTTGAATTCAATAGCAAAAATCAATCGAACTAAACGTTCAAAAGTCTCTAATATTGAATTCAACGCATCCAGTACAACGCATCCAATTCAGGGCATCAATGCAATACATCCATTAAACGCGTTCTTCGGTAAACAAATTGAACAACGAATATCTCCTCTTGTAGCTAATAGCAATTAACACCTAAATTCCTAGCATGACCCAAAACCTAAAAGGCGCACTTGTGCAAACAAAGGATAGCCATTCGCCGCCGACCAACAGTCCATGCAATCATAAACATCCTAACGTAGATCTCACGCTAGATGTTTATGATTTGGAAATGCAATTACAAACCAATACCAATCCCACGGCTCCTTTATTACCCATCTGAAGCGCACAAGAACATTGTTATCTTAAGCCAGATGGGTAACCCAAACAAATCCCACGAAAATATCGAAAATTAAACGGCGGCACGATCGATCGTTCAAACAAAGGAACAAGATTCCGATAAGGAAGACGGAAAGAAGAATGGTCTATGATGGGAAAATTTTCTTTGCAGACTGGATGGGAAATGTTCTGTTTCAGATGGGGGATGAACAAATATTCGAAATGGGGAGGAGAATTTTTCAGTCTACTTAGATCATCCGTCGAATAGAGAGTCGACCTAGAGAATCCGGAGGAAGAGTTGTACATGTACGTTGGTGTGAGACCTTTTTCCGAAAAGTATTCGATATCGCGCCGTTGCAAATTCGTTCCCGTGTAAAAAGTAATGTCGACTGACAAAAGAACTTGCATCTCAGCCAGGTGATCCGTATTGTTGACAAAGTTTAATGTGCAAAAGTTCCCTGATTGGTACTGTGCCATCAGCCTCCCGAAAACACTCGGTGGAGTTTAGCTCGTATTGTGTATTGACATTGAACGAGTTCTCATAGGATCGCCACGGGTGATCAAGTGTTGTAAATCAGTATTTCATGTAACAATAAAACTGAATTCATTAAATTATTTTAAAAAAAAGAAAGATTCAAAACTATTCTCTCCGTGTTTGATTGTTTGACAGTGTCCCCGTGTTCCAGGTTGTTCTTTCGTGTGTGGGCAGTGTTCGGCGGAACACTTACAACTAATAAACCAAAATACTACCACCAAAGCCCCAGTAACTATACGATGCAAAAAACTCTTTTTTTTTTTTTTTTTTTTTGCCTGGCAAGCAGCATTTCACTTATGCAAAGTCGGCGTTCAACATCTCTCGACTTCAGTTCATATAGAACCCAATTTCCTTGTTTGTGAATCATCCTTAACGGTTTTAAACGATGTGAAATTGCTTGATGAGTTACATCTAATGTACGTGCAAGTTGTTTATGCGTTTTGGGATGGATCTTCCTCCAATATTGATTCCAATTCCTTTCCATCGTACACTTTCGGGCTTCCATTTCGTTTTTTGTCTTCTACGTCAAACTCACCGTTTTTAAACTTGTGAAACCACTCACGGCGACTTCTCTCACTCAAAGCAGCCTCACCATATGCTTCTACAAGCAATCGATGCACCTCAGCGGCAGATTTAAAAAAGTAAATCAAAAGTTCCCGCAAATTACTCTTATTTGGCATAAAACTAGACATTTTTGCACGAAAAAAATTTTGAAAAACTGATACAAAGTCACTAATATTTTGAGGTTATGTTGTTATCACATGTTCAAACCCACAATATTACGTTTGACATGTGACAATTTCTAAATAATTTTCTAGTGGGGCCATCTTTTGTCAAACGACGGAAACTTACTTGTACACCTAACATATTGTAGCGAGCTTAGGGTTGGCTGGATTAATTATTCTCATAAAATAAGCCGTGAAATCAATTTTTCTATTTAAAATCTTTATTGGTCCGCTAATGACAACCGTTACTTCATTACTCCTTGACTTTTCGCTTCTCCGCCCAGTGACACTTCTCTCACTGGCGACTTATCGTTTTTACTGCTCATACTCTCCAGTTTTTCCAGTACTTTGGTTTGGAGACCTGCCAGATGTTCAGCTGCTTGTCATATGCGTCATAATATTGACTGTCACTGTAAACAAAATTACAAACGTCTTTGTACGCCGAAAGGCATAAACAAAAAACTAGACATTGTATTATTTCGAGTGCTTGCAAAGAGCCAGTAAGTTAACATTAGAACAATATTTGTCAAATAGAACATGCATTTAGTCCCACATAAAGAAAAACCTATAATATGATTTTGCGGACTTCAAATCAAAAAAAAAAAAAAAGCGATCGATTTTGAGTTTAGTGGGGATCATCATCATTATCTTCATCGGCACTACAACCGGGAGCCGGTTTTAGCAAGTCCTGAGGCTTGTTAAATTTTCCATAATGATTTGTTTTTTTCCGGGCAAGGTCATTAGACTTGTGCCAGAGGCTCCCCGACGGGGAATCGAACTCCGGTCTTCCGCGTGACCGGCGTGTATACTAACCACTTTTGGTTAGTCTTAATTGTCTTAATTCATGCAATATAACTACTTATAAGCTAAAGTATATATAACTTTACAAACTAAAGAACGTAAGAACTAACTTAACTAAGCTTAACCCAAGGTAAACAGGACATATGAAGGCAAGAGTAGGGCGGGAGGTCGGAGCAGGTTTGAGAGGAAAATGTAGAAAGCGCCGCTTAAGATTAGTGGTGAAACTAAGCTTAAGGACGTCGGAGCAGGTGAGCGGGCCCGTACTCTGTGCAGAAGTTGTAATCGAAGCAGTGAACCCCTGAAGAAACGCCACAAGTTCTCATTTTCCAATCGGAGTACATATATAAAAAAATAATATGTGCGTGTTAAGTGTGTCAGTGACATCATAGGCAAAGATGATATACATGAGGTCATTGATGCACTTAAATCAAAAAACGCTATCCAATTATAAACTCAAATAACCTGTAGCGCTCTACGAACGCACAATTCCGCGCAGGTAAGGTTCCTACCTTCAAAGAACTTACTTATCTGATAACGTAGCGCACGTGCCCACAGACACGCGGCCAATAGTCATTACAATACCTGTAACAAAGGTCATAGGAGGCTGCAAAATGCGAACCGATATAAAAAGAAGCAAGGAACTTAACGTCCCAAAGCTTTCAATATCAAGCAACAAGTCGAGTGTAGCATACCTGAAACAAAGGTAAAAGCATTCATTCATCTTATTCATAAAGATTGAAATGCGCCGCACTCCAACACTGCACAATCGAAAATCCTGAACATCTACACGATGTTACAAGGATTCGCTATCACCAGCAAATTCTCCGAATAACGGACGCACGTGCGGGTGGTCTACCACAAAGACCACCAAATCTATCACCCAACAAAAGAAACGGCAACCGTAATTATCTCAACAAGATAATTCAAAATGTATGAGGTTTAAAACCTACAAGGGAACTACTCCTATCCCACGGTGTCTGTTTGTATTTCACACCCATTAGAAAGATCTAATGGGTTTCGGGTGTATTGACAAAAGTCAAACAAAACCCATGAACCATACATCCATGCAAATTGCAGTATATCTTTCGGCCGCGCGCCAGATGTGCTATGCAAATAGAAGCGGCACATGATCGACAACCGTCGATTCGAACCACGGTCACCACCACGGATGGTGATAATGATATAAGGATGTATGCGTCAATGACTTTCTCCTTTCAGGAAAATAGAAAATTACCCCTGGGATAAAATAGCATGCTGCTAACAGAGATTTCCGGAATTCTGTTAGCAGATCGAATAGAGAAATTTTTCCGTACAGATACAGATACCAGTTTGGAATCTGGATATCTGTGTGTGCAGACAGACAGTCGATATGGAGCATCCAACCGAGGAAGGCAATCCGGGAACCCCGACGAGGAGGTGATACGCGAGACGAGATTTAAAGAATTGGGCGTTTGCTATTTGATATTGTACCGAGTGTGTTTAAAATGGTCATGCCAATCAGTGGCTCTGTGTTAAAGATTGTAAAGCGACCTAACTAAATACAAGTGCAATGTTGTACCTAAGTGTAATACTGTTATAATGATAAGGATATCTGTAAGAATCAACGAACCATATTTACCAACGACTAGGTCGTGCCGAAAATAAAACAAAAAACATACAATATCAAAATAAAATAACCCTCAGTGTTTCTTTTTTGGACAATTGTTTTCACTCCATTGGTGCTCCGGTGTGGATATCACTTCGGACAGTGATTGGCGGACACCTGCAACATACGCGAAACCCTCCGCTAAAACCCCCCAAGACGATAATGCAATTAATTGCACATTTCATCGCAATAGGTGAACCACATAAAGCAATTAATTGCATATTCCAAAACAATTGCCCAATAATGCAAAAGCAATTAACTGCATATTTCGGAACAATTAACAAATCACGGAAGAGCAATTAATTGCATACCAAACATAAAAGAACTAATTGGGTCAGTTCGCAACTACGGATATTGAACTGTGGTTCAAGTCAATGAAGGAATATTTACTAACACAGCAGTACAAAGCAATTGCGAATTAAAGTCAAAAATCGGAAATTGGGTCGGTTGAAATGGTAATTGCATTGTCGTAATCGGGAGATGTTGACCCCGAGGTGACGAGTTTTGATTAGGAACAAGTGACGAGGCAGTCGGTCGTTGGTCACGGTAGGAAGATCTTGAAGAGGAATTAAAACGGAGTGTTAAAAGGCTAGTGGTAATTGGTTAAAAGTGGACGAAAGATTAAGAAGTGTAAAGGAAGAACAAATGAAATGATATATTGAACGCTAGTAGAAATAAGTTAAATAGCGGATTAAAAAAATAAATTTGTGAAAACTAAGAAATGTAAAAGAAGAACAAATGAAATCATATATTGAACGCTAGTGGAAATAAGTTAAATAGTGGATTACAAATTCAATATGTGAAAACTAAGAAATGTAAAGGAAGAACAAATGAAATGAAATGTTGAACGATACTGAAGATAAGTTAATTAGTGGATTAAAGATCAATACGTTAAACTAAGAAGTGTGGAGGAAGAACAAATGAAATGAAATGTTGAAAAATATTGGAAATAAGTTAACTAGTGGATAGAATTTCAGTAAGCTAAAAATAAGAAATGTAAAGGAAGAGTAATTGAAATGAAATGTTGAAACGTTTTTGGAGATAAGTTAAATAGTGGATTATAGATTAAAAAGCTAAAACTAATAGATGTAAAAGTAAAGAATAAGCAATGAGCCATTGTTGGTGGGAAAAGATAATGAATGAAGTGGAAAGAAAAGATAATAATAAAAATTGGATGAAGAACTAAGAATGAACCTGAGTTTTGTTATTTAATAACTGGTGACGTGGCGCAAGACTAATGACCTTGCCCGGAAAAAAACAAATCATTATGAAAAATTTAACAAGCCTCAGGACTTGCCAAATAAAGCCAACACCTGTTCCCGGTTGTAGTGCCGATGATGATGATGACGTGGGAAAGAAGAGTTGATTCTCATTCCCTCGGCATCGAGTCTAAAACTAATCTCCCGTGAGTACTAGAAAAACTATAACTTGCGCAGCAATAAATCCCAGATGGCCTTATTATCCACCCAATGGCAGCGAAAAACCGTAAAATTAAGTGTTTATATCGAATGCGTCTTGAACACACAGTTGTTACCAACCTACGTCTCATTAGCAAAGCCCTCCCACCCGTTTGCTACATCTGCATATCAAATTTACTTCATCCCTCAAACATTTTTTTTGGTTAAAGTTTTCAACTAGCAAAAATCGCACCTCAGTAGAACCTCATTGGTTACGATATCGCCTCAGCGCAAAGCTAACCAAACACATCCTATTCGAATGCGTGGGTAAAAAACACTCGTACATTAACATTTTAAAGACGATATTATCAACATCAATTCCGACAAAGATCGGCTTATAATTCACAAGCTCCACCAAATACTGACCCTAGTTAAGGTACAGAGTGTGCTGTACAAAAAAAAAAACAATGTTAGCTGAAGCCTTATTACCGAGTGCTATTTGATCTAAGTTACTATGTAATTTATTTACTAAATAATAAATAAATGTAATAAAATAATGTTTACTTAAATAATTACAACAGTTTCTAAAGAATAAAAAAAATACCCCCCTCGATATGATCATTGAATATTAATAATATGATATTTAGATTATCAAGCTACAAGCAAAAGTCTACACAACCCTGCGATTCTGACGAAAACCGCACACGAGAAATTATATACAATCACCTTTCTTGTCTTACCTTTTTATTGGTAGAAGGTCGTAATGATTCCGATCACCAAGTTCTCGGCTTAAGTTCATAATAGGCTATAAATTGGGAGCTTTGACTCTTTTTGGTTTTCAATTTGGCAATAAAATCCTTATTACATAATGAATACATATATTATAATAGAACCTTACTAATAAACGTGATTTATAAATTGGAACTTTGACTAGAAGGAAATAGTGTAACTCGAGCTAACTACATAGATTGTTCTCAAAGAACATTTTCGATACCTCCCCAAGGTCACCTAAAGATCACGCAATCCAAATGTTGTCTTGGAATGGGTAACATTAGGTGCAGTTCCAAATTCAGAACAAATATCTCTAAGGCAGATATAAAATCTGACCTATCTTCTAAGAGTTATGAAGAGAAGTATTACCAAATTTGTTGGCAAACATCCGGTAAACAAGTGGACGAGTGTTTACGAGGTTTGATCTAGTTCTGCATTTGGAAGAAAAGAATGACGTCTTATGCTCAATGCTGTTGATCCGGGATAAAAATTTGCATAGCAAATTAATATTTGATCCCGTTATTAACCTCAGTAATTCACTCAGATACAAATACGGGATGTTGAGAGCAAGATCGACAGATTAAATTATATAGTTTGAATTTATACCCCTTCCTACACAAGACAGGCGGCACTTGTCAGAAGATGTTAGTCAGTTGCTAATCCAGAGTTCCTTTACCTAATCGATAGGAGCGATAAATGTTGAATAATTTTTGGATTTGGTTTGTTTTAGCGCCAACTTTAGATTTATATAACCATAATAAGATATACACGGGTAACGTAATCCAGGTAATATTAAATAAAAATAACTTTATCAAGATGGAGTGTTGCTTTTTATACTCTACTTAAGAACTATAATAGTAATAGTGGAACCACTCACCGACGTTCGTAGGTTTTGGAATTATTCAGTTCGAGATCCAGAGTTCCTTTACCTATTCTAGAAGCGCGATAAAGTTTGAATAATTCTTAGAATTGGTTTGTTATATATTATTTTGTTCTTATGACCCTTAGATGATATAGACGTGTAACGTTATTCACGTAATATTTGAAATAAATACTTTTTCAAGATGAGGTGTTGCCTTTTATACTCCAATTAAAAATCATTTTACCTGAATAGCCTTTATTTCAAATTCGTAGCTTGTGTTAAGTTAACTATCGACAAATTTGTAGTGATGGCAGCCTATAAAGTGGATTTAATTGCCTATTATCAGTTAATTGCCTATTATCAGATAGTTAATATAATAATTGATAAACAGTTCTTGCCGTGAAGTGTTAATATTTGTGGAGGGCTCAAAGAGCCGCTTTAGTCGGATCAACGGAACTTGCCGACCTCGGGTAAGTGCACAGCTGAGCCAGTGTGTAAATATTATGTTTGTTTATATAGTAATATAAAAGAAAAGAAAATCGTTAGTTTACGTTCTGTTTCACTCATAAATAATATTACAAACATGGATGAACGATTTCAACTTCTGTCCCACAATATGAAAATTGAATTGAACAATCAAACAACTGAACTAAAAAAGTCCATAACAAATTCAATCATAGAAAGAATTGAAGGAAAATTAGAACCAATCACAGCAGAAAACAAGCAACTAAAGACAAAAGTAGAAAGTTTAGAAAAAGAATTAGACTATATGAAAAGAGAGAAGAAGGGCAATAACGTTATTAATTGCGGGTTGAAAGTGTAAGAAAAACCAATTTCAGAACTACTACGGAAGGTGAAATTAAAATTCAACAATTAAAGTATGCAATCCGCCGTGGATTGGTAGGTAGGGTCCCTAACCCCAGCCGCCCGATGAAGTACTGTGCGGATTCTTTAAAACTACGCGAAGATCCACCCTTAATTCCAACCCCAACTCCCTTCACCAACCCGCAGTCACCTGCAAACATTTCCTCCCCATGGGCATTGTTTCATGCATTAATGCATCACCACAATTTTCCTGAAAATAATTCGGTTAGCATACAAAGTAACCGTCATAAATCAGGGAACCTTATCGGCGCCCCCGTCAGCCGGCGTATCCTGCCACACACGTGCGCAACAGATTTTCCCGGCTTACCCACATTCAAGGCAGCCTTTAGTCCAACCGACAAAAGCATCGTTCGCATCTCGCGTCTAGCCACCAAAAACCGAATTCACCAACATGTAAATATACACACAAAATAATTCGATCCTTTCCGCCGGCATAGATACCGCGCACAATCACCATTGTGTAAGTATCTAAATTGATTTTAGCACCGGTTTCCCTAATGGCATGCAGCCTATTTATACAGCTGCATGCACTCTCCCACGATGCCCTTTGTTCCATTTCCTTTTCCCGGTTTCGTTTACCCATGACCTCGCAGCATGGGTAAACAATGTAATCTCCGCAGGATCAACAGCACACCTGCCAGGACCTACTCAGAGATATCCTCTCCCCTTGGTCACCAAAGAGAAACTTCACTTTCTCTTAAGAACTAAACTCACCCCTAGCCGAGGGTCGACTCTACACGAGTCAAAGTCAGTTGAGTTTTACCCTACAAGGAGTCGATGTGTAGCAAGTGTAACATCAGAGTGCAAACCTCTGATGTAGACATTTAATATTTAGTTATCTGAAGATTTTTTTGATTAACTTATTTGTATTATCTTATTGGTTAAATGATTTATATTTTATTAGGCCCCACGTTGGGTGCCACAATGCAACACCTGTGCGTAACCCCAGATGTTAACATTTATTATTTAATTATCGTGATTTGATTTTAGTTATAGTTAGTTTTTTTAGGCGCAGCTTCTCTATGGCGGGAGGAGGTAGTGTTACGTCAGTATAGCGTGAGATTATTCGGCTTCTCTGTGGCGGCAGCTTCTTCAGCGTTGTGGTTGTAAGGTTGAAATTTAAATGAAAACTGCACTATACTTGTCTGAACAGTTTGTTTATTGGTTGGCAATGTCGATCCCTTAGTTTATACACAATTACTTATAAAAATAAAAGTAAGAAGGTCCGCTGTACCAACGCTAAGGCTGCAACCTTCTTACTTGGTTGTTACGCTACACTGTTAACTAACAAGAAGACCCGCTGTGCAATGCCGATGGCTTCAGTCTTCTTGTTATATTATTACACTGCTAACTAACAAGAAGATCCGCAGTGCAATTCCGATGACTACAGTCTTCTTGTTATATTATTAACTGCAAAGAAACTCACTTGCACTACCCTTTAAATACCAAATTATTGGTGAGTTAATGCAAATGATGCATTTTCCTCACCCAGAACGTGTGACCTATTCTGACGTTATTCGCCTGTCATAATCCATTCGCAATATTCAATAATCGTTTAATTGTTCTGCAAAAACTGCAGCGACAGAGAATTGAGCAATTCCATAATCGTTTAATTTTCCTTGCCAAAAATGCAACGGTGATGATTTGCGCAATTACTTAATTGCTTTCCATGCGGAGAACCAATTATAGGCCATTGCCCGCATGTGCCAATCGTATCATACAATTAATTGCGCCTAACTGCTATGTTCGCTACTTCGCCGAACTCAGCACTTGTCCGACGCTCGATTATTTCGTCGTCTGTGGCTTTTGCGAATGCCGCTTGTGCTCGCATATCATGTATCACACTTTTAAACATATGCACTTGTAACATGAGACCGTGTAGGTCTGTGGACGGGTGCTTGTTTGATTTTCGTAATGCGAAGCAGAATGCAAGGTCAAGTGTATGACTGATATACGCTTTGGCGTGGATTATGAACGCTCATGAATTAATTGTTCTTGGGGAAGGCTTTGCTTCTGAATAAACGCGAGCATTGCATTGTATGCAGAATACTTGTGACGGTTGAATTGTTTATGGTATTGTGAATGACCATGAAATGGATAGGCGTGTATTGCTGTGAAGATTTATTGTTGAGGATGGTTGTTTGGGATTATGTATGGTATTGTTTAAGAGTGGGTGAATAGCGAGGTGTAACACAAGCAAAACGACAGGGTCGGTGTAAAATTAGTCGAGAAAGCCCGTTTTGAATTTTTCCCAGCAATACTATAGTTTAAAGTTTAAAAAATCCTTTAATCATATTAATTATTAAGTTTTATGTGAAGTGTAATAATACATGAGTATTTAGTATTAGCCGAGAGCAAAGTGTTTTAAAGAAGAACAAAACTGAATAAAAACCATTGTGACGAAAAACAAAGAAGTAATGTTTTATGAAAAATTAACTGCCTTTTCTTTTAACGACTTAACTTGCCTTCGAGTAGCAAACACTGGTCGCACTGACCACTTTCTAAGTCGAAGTATCGAGTGGCTTCGGTGGAATATTAGTGAACACGTTCCCGTGCTATCACAACTATCTAATATTACCCACAATACCACCCCATTCATCTATAGGCTTCGTGAAATGGTTGGGAGAAATCTTTGAGCATCTTTCGGAGTTTGGCTGATAGACCCGGTCGAGAGAAAATAGCATCTCAGGGCGCTGACTCAGTGCAAAAAGTTCGCCTTTCTTGGGAGAAGTAGAAAAAAAATTGGAAGACTACGAAGTAAACAAAATATACCTATTGAGAATATGAGTAATGACGGCAAACCAGGGACTCTCATTTATGTCTGGGTTGTTATATAATTAAGTTTATTTAATTATCACCCCCCCCCCCCCCCGCTATTGCAATTTCGTGTCGCCACATGAATATCCTATACCAATATCAACACATCACATACAAATACAATAAATATATAAATAATTAAAATATTACTAACATACTGCACACAGCCATAGTCTCCCTAATAGACTCCCTAATTCCGTTTCCACAAAATAACAATCGCCAAAAAGGATATTCATGTGCCGATACGAGATTGCAATAGGGCGGGGGGGGGGATAATTAAATGAACTTAATTATATAACATGGTGGAAAAAAGTCGAAGTGATGAAAAATAAAAAGAATTTCAAAGAAATATACATCGAAGAAGACTACTCCAAAGATGTTTTAGAAAAGGGCAACATCAATTAATAGAAAAACGTAACAATCTATATCACCACAAGGAAATCTGAGGAAATAGTTTTCTTCGAAATCAACATCTAAAAACAACAGAACAAATGCATTAAACTTGATGAGAGCCCGATTGAACTCCTTATATTTACCACAAATCAAACAATAGAAACGAATTACCGACAAACAGAAAAAGACAAAAAAACAAATAACTAACAGAAAAAACACATCCTCTCCCATGCCGACTGACTGGTCATCGTGGGAGAAAACGACTACGACCCTGTAAAGATTAGTATAAAGACAACCAAATTTACAATACACCGAAAAATATTGGCACGTCAATAAAGTGAGGGCAGCGCCCTCATTTAGTACAAGTGGTATAAACATAAAAATAGACTTGCGAACTAACTTAAAAACTAAGGCATATCAAACAAAACTATAAGGTTGGCAACTAAATAATTGCCGACTTTTTCAGATAAATAAGATACATTGCTTTAATTGCAACGAATAAACTTTAATCAATTTCTTTTTTTTAATATACTTCTCTCGGGAGAGGCGAACATCTTGTTATCGTTGTCTCCAACAAATCATCTATGTGAAGGGAAAACAAGGTCGGAGCCTGGGGCACCACGGAATTAACAGGATAAAGATCGGAACACTCGCCGTCCACAACAACCCGGATCGATCGATTCTCGAGAAAGCTCTTCGTCCAGTCGCAAAACTGCTGAGTAAGTCCATATGAACGAAGTTTGCTCAGCAATGCCCCGTGCCAGACACGGTCAAAAGCCTTGGAGATACCGAATGCGACCGCCGTGGACTCACCATGCCGCTCAATCGCATATGTCCATATATCGGTTAGAAGTGTTAAAAGATCTCCCGTGGACCGCCTGCCACAGAATCCGTATTGACGATCATTCAGAAGTCCGTTGTACTCCAAATACTTAATTAATTCAGCATTGATGACTTTTTCCATCACCTTAGATTACATAAACAGTAATGCTATCGGGCGGTAATTTTGTGGGAGACACTTTTTTCCCGTCTTTGGAAGGAAAGGCCTTCCGTGCATAAGATAACAGGAAGAGTCTCCCAAGAACCGGCGATAATTCTGGAGCACAGTTCTTAATGACTATTGTGGGTATTCCGTCCGGGCCGGTTGCCTTCCTACAGTCCAGTTCACGTAGAATGCGTTGAATAGTGCGCGGGTGAAATCTCACATCCCGCATGAAAGACGGATCACAGGTGGAAAGACCGGGATCGAGGTTGGAATTCGCGGAAAATAAATTCGCGAACACATCACTTTTATCCCTGGCATTTGTGACTAACGTTCCGCTGTCTGTCACCAACGGGAGGAAAGAGGAGGAAGTGAAGTTCCTGGTGACAGCTTTTGCCATTGACCAGAAGAAGCGCGAACCAGTCGGGCACCGAAGGGGTTTATTGGTCACTCTGTCGTTGTGAGCTTTCTTCATGGTATCAATCGCTTGGTTGCGCGCGTTTCTGATTCTAACAAAATTCGTTCTGTAACATCGATGGGATTGGAGCGCCATTGCTTAAAAACCCTATTTTTCCCGCTGTCATTTGGTCGCATTTTTTGTCAAACCACGGTTTATCAGATGAACTTCGTTTGATGGAATTAGGAATGTAGATCTCCATCCCGAGAAGAATAATATATATATTCAAAATTTATCCAACGCATTGTTAACGATGAAACATTTTTTGTAATAAAAATACATTTCCACCAAGCGCCTAAGCTTATGTAGCGAAAGGAAAGCGGCCATTGGCAAAGTTGCAGTCGTATAGTCATATCACTAGAATTCGAGGTCTGTTCTCAGGCAACGCGACGTGAGTGATCTCGCAATTGGAGCCGTTGCCAATCGAGTGATCTGCTCTTCAGTGCTTTCGAAAGTAACGGACTCTGGCCATTGACCTCGACGACGGTTTAACAAAACAAAACGGAAGAACCTGTTGTTTTAATTCGTGAAACTGGTGATGTAAATTTGGAGAACTACGTTGTGTTCTACAAAACAACGGAGGAAGAAGGTTTTGCAGTTGCCTTGTGGGGGATTATTTTTTGGTGTGAACTAAAAGCTACTTGCGGTTTGAATAAACGAGAAAAAGGTTATCTGTGTCTATACATTAAATTTAAATGCGTTTAAAGGTTTTTGAAATTGTAGTTCTTTACTTAAATTTACATTGTGATAAGAAGTTAATAAACATAGGATATTCACTACGAATAAAACCCTTTTTTTATTGCTTTCTCGTCGAGGGAAATCTTGATGCAGATTCAGGAAGAAAAAAGAACTGTATTGCCATAAAAGCCTAGGAATCATCAGAGGGTGGCCGTTTCTGCACAAAACCAAGGAGGAATTGCTAAATTCAGATTGGGTAAACATTACCTGTACATAAAGTGCAGTTAGCAACCAATTAACTCAACTCTCTATTGACTGAGGATTCTGAGGAAGTGGCCTTACTGGCACTTAACCCAGGAGGATCTGCGAAGTTCCAATTGAATAGCAACCAATAACCCAAACGCTAGAGTGACTACGGATACTGAGGTGACTGCAGAAGCACCGAGATCAGCGCAATCATGGACACCACCGCTATCGTCACCAAAAGTAACCCCAGAGGATACCCCAGCTGATTCATCGTCTGGCACCAGGTAGGACCCACCTGAAAATCGTGAGTACCCCTTACCACTACATATATATAGAAAACGTAGCGCTAAATAAAAAAAAAAGATTTTGAGTGATGGAAATTTTTATTTGGACCTTTACAATTTTTTCTAGTTCACAAATGTCAAATATGATGTCTAGGTCACAAATGTTTAATATGATTGACGTGCGACGCCATTTGAGGGGATGGGAGCGAACATACAGGGCAACTTTACTGATTGCTTTCAACCTGGCGAAGGCCAGGACGATCCGTGTCCCTGTTCAATCCAAGTTGACATGCAGTCTCCACGTGACACCCCTGGATAGCTACTTTGGCACCCGCCAAGTAGTGAACCAATGCATGCAGTGACATCCTGAGAAAGGTTGGCGCAAGGCTAATAACCATGCCCGTAAAAACAAATTATTATGGCAAATTTAACAAGCCTCGGATATGGAGAGGATACACGACGACGACCACGGAAACGAAAATGGCTAAACGATTTAAGCATTTTGACATACATTTTTGACATAACAGCATTACGAGAAATAAGATGGGGAGTGGTGTTATTCAAAGAAACCAGTATGACATTTATTACAGCTGTCATGCAAAATACCATATGCTTGGAGTAGGCTTTCTAGTCAGCAAAAAACTGAAGCCTGCCATCATCGGCTTTAATGCAATAAACGAAAGGTTATGCACTCTTCGTGTGCGAGGCAAGTTTAAGAACATAAGCCTGTGGGGCTTTTCAGGGCGCGAAGAGCCACGCATCGCTTGATCCCCACCATTACCAGCAATACAACTTACCTTACAGTTGAAATTTCGGCAAGATTGTACAATCTTGCTAGGGCATTAACCGCCACCATAGCTGGAATCAATTCGGTTATTCCTACGGATAACCGACACAAATACATACTAGGCAGTTTACCTTATTTGGGGGCTGTTCCAAGCCTCTTCTCCACGGTCATTCCTGAAAGCATAATTCATGGCAAGATTATCATCTTGCCATGACATCAATTCAGCATCAACCGAGTTTCCGCGACCGAACAATGGATGGTACATATCCACCAACACACGCTAATCTTTCCGTGTGTTATATTTGTACCCATCCATTGTCCTAGCAGTCATTTCGGGTTGCTTGCACATCTGCAAGCCAGACTTTCAACGGCATGTTCTATGATCTATCTTTCCTAAAGTAGAGAAGATCGAATTAAACATTAGCCTTTCAGGCGCACATATTTGCTTGGATATCAGCATGACCGATTTTATGATCCGTTGCCGTTTCTTGGAACGACCACCAGCATCGGTCATGACCACCAATATTTACATAAGCAACGAGTAGCCACGATTCTCACGCTGGGTATCGAAGCTGTTTTCGTTTACACAAAGTAAACACCCAAGCGGATACTTTTGACAGTACCCACAACGGGATTAACATATCCCTAAAACAACATGCATCGAATCATACATGATCGAAATATGTTTATTTTAAACGACCTAGCAACGGCCATACCCAATGCTGGATTCATTATCCCAAAATAGATTCCTGCCTTCGGCAAGGGTTTTATTGACTCACGCCAATCAAAGAATCTATCCCTTGCGGATGGCGGCAGTTTATCTTGCCCATACATGTAGCAGCAGATTTGACCTGCAACATGAGTTTTTCCTTTTTTCCTTTTTCTTTATGACCTTCACCATTGGCCGCCCTTCGGCGGCGAATCCCTTAGGCTCGTTTTTGTTGGATGTCTGTAAAGAGACATTCAATAATCAGTCAGATTTGATACGCCAAAGTGGTCGCGAACATTTGGAGTAGGAGTTCTGTGCCGTTGGAGATTTTTAATCGCGAATTTATTTCTCTTTTACTTGATCTCTGCCTGTGTAATAGTTTATAGATAAGTTCAACTTTGAAGAGTGTCGTCCTCACCAGTTATTAGTGACATGTGAAACGTGCAAGGTTCTAATTGTGTTTGTCCGGGATTAACTACACTTGTGTGATCGAATTTTGGTGTTCCAGCGATCCTGCGGACTAAGCTCACGAAACACTAGAAGCGCCTAAATGAAGAAGTGTGCTGCGGCACGTTAAATGTGTTATTTGTTAGTTCTCTCCGTTTGTTCTGTCTAATCAAAAGTGCGTTTCATGTTATCCGAAATACTATAAAGCTTATACCTATCATATGTAAATCCGCGTTAAAATAATAATATGTCAATAGCCCAGAAACAATAAATAAACATTCAACTATCAAGTCATCGTGTTTTCTTTGTGTTATTTGGAGTGTCGATTTTGAAGTGTACCGGCCGCAGGAACCGAGTGCTGAAGCCAGGGTTCACCAGCCTAATTTTGTTCCGGTCTACAAGTGCCTTCTTCCATGAACTACGTGGGTGTTTTTTATAGATCATGCATTCCTGTCAATGCCATAGTAATTAACAACCTACAAGCCTCATAAACGTTCACGAACCTACAGAGGAGTTCCCTGAAGACGAAAAAGAAGAATTCTACGAGAACGTTGATCGGGCCCTCAATGCCTGCCCAAGATACGATGTGAAAATCGTTATTGGTGATTTGAATGCAAAAATACATTGGGAGCCGGTTTTCAGGCACTATACAGGTTCCCATAGTTTGCATGAAAACACTAATGACAATGGAGATTCGAGTCATCGAACTGGCAGAATTAAAGAACTTGGTTGTTGCAAGTACCAGGTTTCCGCGTAAAAATATCCACAAAGCCACCTGGGTATCACCTGATGGAGCCACTCGCAACCAAATTGACCACGTGTTGATAGATCGCCGCCACTCCTCGACCCTGATGACGGTACAAACGTACCGAGTTGCCATCGTCGACTCGGATCACTATCTTGTTGGTATAGTTTTCCGAGCGCGGATTGTCTTACGGAGACGTATCGATCTCGAAGGCATTCTGGAGCATTCTGGAGCGATGGGAGATACACTTTAATGAATTGCTAAATGGTCAGCTCACAGAAGAATTGGAGGCTCCACCAATGCAAAATCAAGACCAAATGCTGCCGCCACCAAGCATTGAGGAAATAGTAAAAACCATAAGACAACTCAAATCAAATAAGTCTCCCGGAGCTGATGGCATACCAGCTGAGCTGATCAAAAAAGGAGGGACAGCGTTACATCACGCAATTCATGAGATCGTGGTGCACGTATGGGAGCAAGAGGAGATGCCGGAAGATTGGCGTCGTGGAATAATTTGCGAATTCATAAATGAGATATCACACTGTGCAGCAACTATAGGGGTATAACATTGCTGAGTACCGCCTATAAGATACTCTCCACTATCCTACAAGATCGGATAAGCCCATACCCTAAAGTCATCATTAGTCAATATCAGTGTGGCTTCATCCCAGGCAAATCAGCGATTGACCAGATAATCACCCTTAGGCAGGTGATGGAAGGATGTCTGGAATTCAAGATGTTACGTAACACCCATTACCATTGCCCCACCGAGAGGCAGTAAGGACTTGTTTCTATTTTCTTTAGATCTATTTTAGATTTGGATCTGCTGTTATTTGATGCTCCACATTAACGTAAAACTTTAAATTATTATTTGATGCTCCGCATTAACTTAAAATTCTATACTAATAATTCTACAATTAAGTACGACCTGAGGCACGAACCGACATCGTATTGGGTCGGTTAGGTAGAGTTTCCTTTCGGAGTGGTGGCGAGATGGCGAGCTATAGAGAGAGAGAGGGTGGTCTTTTTTAGAGTCTTTTCTGTTGTTTTTCGGAGTTTCTTTGTCTAGTCAGAAAACGAAAGAGGTCAACCATGGAGGACAGTTATTAGTTTTGAAAGTGAAAAGTTTAATTTAAAATAATTTGTTGTTAAGTTAATAGTTAATAAAGAGAGAAGTCGTCCATGAAGGACTAAAGTAAAGTTGTTGTTTGATGTCATAGTTTGAGTTGGCCGGAGACAGTGGCGAACAAGAAGGCTGGCTGCCCTGAACGTAGTTGGACCTTGCTGGTGGCCAGGAACTGGAGAGAATCCAGCACTATATATATATATATATATATATTGGAGAGTTCGAAGTAAGCCCCCTTATGGACATTGAATAGGTTCCTACAAACAGATGAAGTTTGTGCTCAACAACAACGGGCAACCACTGGCGTTCCAAGGCGGGGAGCCATTAGACTGCATACAGCAACTTGGCGGAGACAAGTGTGGATAACAGCCTGAAACAGCTCAAGCATTAATACATTATCCCTACAAATATACATATATATACTTTTTCTCACCACTCGGAGTAAAACCACAATAAAGATTCCACTATATCATCTATTTATAGACTTTAAGGCCACCTACGACAGCATAGCTAGTGTAGAACTATATAATGTCATGAGAGAGTTCGGCATTCCAAACAAATTGATACGACTTTGTAGTTTGACCATGATCAACGTAACTAGTCAAGTAAAATTAGCGGTATTGCTGTCCAATAAACATCTTTAATGGACTTGTGGGGGTTCTAAAAGCTCACCTGAAGAGCCTCCCATATTCGCAACCTATATTTGCACCTCAATCTCCCCGCATCAAAGCATTTCCTTTCACAAGGGCATTCTCCGTGCATCAACGCATCGGCCGAAAATTTCCTAAAATGATTCTCAGACATTCATAATTCATATGCATTTCCCTAGAAGAATTCCTTAAAGGTCAAACATTATGCCTGAAAGAAAACGATTCGGTTACCGTACAAAGTAAATACATAATCGGGGAATCTTATCCTAGCGTCGGCTATTCCCAGCCTCACCATGTGTACAACAATTTTCCCTACATACACATTGGCCGGAGACTATTTTGTCCAAGGACAAAGCAACTCCAAGCAACTTATTGACGCCGCTGCAGACAATTAGCGCAATAGCCGTTAAAACCAAATTCTTCAGCACACATCATGTGCAAACAAAAGACTTCTGTTCTACCGCAGGCATTCTGGTGATACGATAAACAATCCAAATTGTTTGAACTATCCCAAATGCATTTCACATCTAATAAGTTGCAGCTTATTTATTTAGCTGACCCTAATTACAGACCGATGCCTTAGGTAGCTTCTCCCTTTGTTCTTTTTCCCTCGTTGTAGGTTTCATTTATCCTTTGCTGAAATGCATCGATAAACACGGTGATGTGTACGATCACACCACTGCATAAAGATATCGCCATCCATTGGTCTCACCCAGTAAGGAAAGATTGCATTTCCTTGGTGGCGACACCCTAAAGAGAAAATTTTCTCTTTATCCGCCGAACCTCACCCTAAACCAAGGATTGAATACACGTCGGAGTTTTTTTCCTCGGCGAGTGGTATTATAACCTTCAAACGGCGCGCACCTAACAACGCGATTCACTCCCCGTCACATGCGTGCGGGGGGGGGGGGGGGGTACTCCACCGAAGTTTATAACAAAGTTTAATAGAGTGAAGAGTCTAGTGAGTCGAGAGTCGCGTTCTACAAAAATGTATTTGGTTAGTGTAGTGTCCTATATAGAACAATTAAATTAGACGAACACCTCGTAACGAATCACTCCTCAAGTGCATACAAAAATTGTCTTAAGTTATCAACTGTTCTTAAGCGTTAACGCCAGTTTATTTTATTACAAGTAATAATTCCCTCCTCCGGTTGCCCCTTGCAAAGTTGTTAAAGATAAAGAACAATAAAGAAAGAATCATTCGAACATTAAATCTGTGCGTTTTATTTGTGGTTATTCCTATTCCTGGTGATCGTTCGTTTGTAGGCGTGAGTGACATTGGAATGTTACCGGCGAGTGGGTTGATAGTAGAACTCTCGCCCATGCAGGCGTAGCGACTATCTACCCCACAGACTCCGACAAAGTCTGGCCCGCCTCCTCTTCAATCTGGCGTTGGAAAAGGCAATTCCTGACTCTGGCGTCACAACTGGAAGGACTATTGTCGTCAAATCTAGCCAGATACTTGCCTACGCAGATGACATCGACATCATCGATAGATCCGATTCGGCTGTACAGGATTCCTTCACCCTGATGGAACAGGCGACACAAAAACTGGTACTGCACATTAATGAGGGAAAATCTACGTACATGGTGGCAACATATACGAAGAGAAAACCTAACGTTGGTCAAACTATTACGGTAGCGGAGCATGAAGTTGAAATAATCCTTTAACTACCTTGGTTCAATAGTATCAGCCGATAACAATATTGAAGAAGAAATACGCGAACGACTGATCAAATCCAACAAAGCCTACTATGGTCTATCAAGGCTCTTTAAATTCCGAAATTTATCCAGAACATCCAAGCTACTACTGTACAAGACCATGGTCTTACCAGTACTCATGTATGAATCCGAGACCTGGGTGCTCAATAAAAGGCACTCTGAACTCTTGGCCACGTTCAAGAGGAAGGTCTTAAGGAGAATTGTTGGCCTCGTATCTGAGGGAGGACGATTCCGGAGACGCTACAAACATGAGTTGTACGCAATCTACCATGAAGCTAATGTTATAAGAAAAATCAAACTCGGTAGACTCCGGTGGACGGGACACCTAGCTCGAAAGAGCGAAGAGGAGCCTGCCCGCAAAGTCCTTTGTGGCAGGATGTATGTAAGAAGACAACGCGGCAGACCTAGTCTGCGATGGGGGATGGCGTAGACCAGGATGCAGAGACCCTGGGAGTGCCAAACTGGATAACATCGACTCGAAATCGGCACCGGCAGCGAGACTTGCTAAATAAGTCCAAGACCGGATCCCGATTGTAGTGCCGATGATGATGATGATGTCACATATTGAGCTCTATAAAAAAAATCCGAATAGCCTATCAAATATTAAGCATACGGTCCGTACTTTATTGCAATTTGACAGGCATAAATAGTACAGAGTTATCAACAGCACAGACCCGCCACTTGTGTCTTTTTACTCTTATACCCCTGCTGCAAACTCGTCAATAAAAAGAAAACCGCACTTAAAAACCTGTTTACTGATTTATCGTATGTATCAGTATCAATCGGTGTTTTTAAAATGAACTTAATGAGTTGGTATATAAATTCGTAAGGGTATTGTACCCGAAGCCGCGTATGTAGTCAACTACCCATTTGAGACATGGAAAGGCAATTTAGTCACAAAATTTGAATTAATTGATTTTATTATGAAAGTAACCCAACTTCTCGCAATAAATTGTGATTTGCCATTGTCTGTGCCATAATAAAAATGGATTCTTTAGGTATTGTGATTTGAATTTATAGAAATAGTTACCAAATAACCAATAATGCTGACGACTGCAACTAACAAAGCCTTACACCCTTCACAGCACTCCGTTCTTTTACTTTAAGTGTATTCGCTTATAATGTATAGTTTTTTGCCAACCCACGACTTGATGCCTTGAGATATTTTATTAAATATTTATTTATATTTATGAATAATCTCTCGAATATATATTATGAAATATTTCGAAATGACTGAAACTCACGCACATTTGGTAACTGCCATGCCTCAGGACTTGCTAAATAAGGCCAAGACCGGTTCCCGGTTGTAGTGCCGATGATGATGATGATGACGATGAAAGGGAGAATTAATTGCTAAGTAATCTTTAAATATTTTAGTTTACTCATTCCTGTAATTTAGTCATATATGTTGCCTTTCGATTGTGATCATCGACGACAAATTTTTGAAAGTATTAATTCCCTTATTAACATAATCTCCTCAAATTGAAATTGTGAATACTCAGCTACACCTCATATGGAGTTCTATATCTCACTATAATAAAATACCAGGTACAAAGTTGCGCGTCTATTTTCGTAACGTAATTTAATAAGTAGCTACACTCCAGGTAGCTATCAACAAGTCATATCTCCGAAATAATTTATTAAAATCTCCCCTTAGTTGAACGCATTTCAGGCGAAGGTCTTCCTCGTTATTAAATACATCGAACTTTGTTAATTAAGTGGATTTAGGAAAACGTGCTAATTACGTCCCACCATTTGCAATCTCACAGGTAATAAATTGTATGTGTCAAAACGGCGCCAACTGATTTGGCAACAAGTATTGGAATGAAACCATTAGACGATGGTAGAGCTACAGTGATACAAATTTATTTCTACAGTGAGATCGGATATTCGACAACAAATTCCGGAAGCCTTTTTATAACAATAAAATAATAATAGTAATTTTAAATTTTATTAACATCGTTAATCGGATTTAAGCTTTTAAGATAATACCATTACCACCCTATTAGTTTTATTTTTAGCATTCTGGTAGTATTTCGCCATTGAATCATGTGCTGATTGTCGGGTATTAATCGAATCTTGTTTATAAACCTAGAGATGTGATTTCTCATATATGGTACGAAGACGGCAAGTTATATGATCTGGCATCAGTTCACCAGTGCAAAATGAGCAATATTGTCCTTATTTAAATGAGTTGTCAATAATACCATTGTAGTATCCGTAGTATGACACGTACCATGCACCTATTTGTAAAGGTTCAGGGTTTAAATACCCAAATTTTAAATGCAACGAATTTAGAATTTGAGGAGTTGAAAGCTCACAGTTTAAGAACTTAGGAAGTAAAAACACAGTATCTAAAAGTATAGGATTAAAACAGTCAGATTTAAAAACATGGGATTTCAGATTTGATTTCTAAACTAATAATTCTGTGTTGGCAATTGAGCGGCCAACACGTAATTTGATCTCCGCCCCCGAGAAATGTCGTCAGGGAAGATTTATCTAACGTTCAATGTGGTGTCTCCTGTCGTGCAGCGATTGTTTTGCTGAAGAGGAAAAGAATACCTATTGAATGAGCAGCAATCCAGGAAATAAGATTCCTCCAGAATACCTCAATAAAATGTGTTGGTTTTATTCTCTTAACAATTGAATTTATTTACTTGATTAGGTAGATTATAACTTGATTATAATTGATGCAAACGTGTCGCTTGAAAGGTTAACGAAGAAAAGGAGATATTGTTTTTCTTCCTTGACAACCAAAATGTCTTTGTCAGCTGATGGCTGACATTTGTTATTCTGTTGCCACTGGTAGCATTCAGTTGCGAATTCGCTGGTTGTGTCCAGTGCGAATCCGCAACATTCCGCCCGCCTTGGCCAATCATTGGCGAATCATCTGGCTCCAGTGGTCGTCCGGAGCTTGGTCGGGGGGTTCCTTCTCCAGTGAAAGGATGCCGATTGCGCTCTCTTTGGTCGATGGTGGTAGCTGGTTGTTGCCTTGCAGCCTTTGGCCGGCCAGGTTCCCGGCTCCTCGATTGCCCGTTGTCCATGCGGCGGCTCAGCGGGCGAGGGGCATGTCTGATGAATGGTCCAGGAGGGGGTCGGCGGTAGCTGGATGCATGTACCGCGTGTGTCTCCGGTGTCGACGTCGACGATGTCTCCTCTTTGTCCCCTGGTGGGATCTGTCATCAGCAGTCGTATGGTCGACCAGTTCTCCTGGGTCGGAGTTGTAAAGTCGCAACCCCCGAGGACCGGCCATGTAGTAGCTGGTGGCAGGACTGGTCACTTTTAAACTGGATGCTGTGATGGGTGCTGCTCCTGTTGGCACATGCAGTAAGGTATGATGTCTCCTTTTACATCGTCGGCACACCTTGTTGGAGAGGCAGTGGCGTATGAGGTGATGACCCAAGCAGTTGAGGCACAGTTTCTTCCTACGTGCGACAGACTTCCGATGGACAGGGGTGAGGTATCGAAAACCCTCGCAAACGTAGATGTAGTGGCGCGCCCTGCATGGCGATTGTCTCCGTGGGAACTCCGGCGCTGGCCCATGCATCAGGACATGGGCCGGTTTGCTCTCTGGACAGGCGGCACTTCGGTCAGCGGCCTGTTGGTGCTCACTCTCTGGAATAGGATGCGATTCCGTCTCTGGGCAGGCGGTGCTCCGGTCCGCGGCCTGGTGATTCTCACTCACTGGGGAGTGGTGCGGGTCCTTTTCCGCTGACTTTGTGGTGATTGCTTGCAGCTGCATTCGCCAATCATTGACGAATCCGTTTGTTCCAGGGGACGGAGGCCTATGACCTTAGTCTTCTGGTGATGCGGAGGTCTGGAGAGAGCCGTCCGCCCTGGAATGGTGAATGATGAGGGATTGGTGACGTCGGGAGTTCCGTCGTCGGTGTTTCGTACCCTTGGTCTCAGAACTGACCATTTGATCTGGGTTGGAGTTGTAAGTTCGCAACCCACGATCAATGACCACGTAATGGTTGGTGGTCGAAACTACTGCCTCGAGACTTACCGATAGGATGCGGCCCTTGGCATGTGAGGCCACAACGTGGAGTCTGGTGCGGCTTCTTCCATGGCACAGTCCGCGGGTCCTGGTGGAATCACCGATACGGACCCAGTGCCTGCTGGGCTGAGTGAAATACCGCCTCTTCTGGATTACTGAGAGGCGTGCTGGTTGATTCTTGAATGATAGGAGGTGCCGCCCGCCAGGCGGGGCATTGTGCTCTCCTCTCCCTAGTTGGAAGGCTACATGTGGTAGCGGTCGTCCTTGATGATTCCTGTCATTGGCCGTAGTTTGGCCATAGGATGTTGCTCGGTTGCCTGAACTACTGACAGTTGATTAGAGACCACCGATTGATGGAAGGTGGGCCCGTGCCTCTGGGTCGGAGTTATAAGTTCCGAGCATCGGAACATGGGCCGGGTTGAGCTTTGGGCCGGCAGCTCTCCGGCCGGCGGTCTGCTGGCTATTACTCACTGGGAGTATGTGCGGTTCCTTAACCGCTTGTTCGGTGATGTCTTGATCGGCCATGTTCGCATTAGTTGGGGAGGATGGGTCGAGCCCGAACTGAGCCTCGAGCAGCCTCGGTAGTTGGGCATCATTGCCTTGGTCGGCGCGGTTTGCTGTAATTGAGGAGACTGGGTCAAGCGCGGACTGGGCCTCGAGCAGTCTCTGCGGGTTGATATCATCATTGCCTTGCTAGGCGGGTTTCTCTGCAGTAGGCTCTTTTCCTTGGGTAGGTGCATCGGATGTCTTGGTATCTTTCTTCGCTGGTGCTGGTGAACTGGCAGCTGCTGATGCCTTCTGGCTGAAATCAGCCTTCTTTGGTAATGTCGCTTTAGCGGCGAGGGGTGCTGCTGCAGTTTGCACCTCTTTCACTGCGTCTAGGATCTTCTTGATGTTCTTGGCGTCGTCAGTTGTAGGCTTTGGATAGGTTTTCTTCTCGACCGTTCCTCCTTTGACTGTTTTGCTTTCGGCTGGCTTTTCGGTATCTGTCGTCACGACTTTGTTGTCCGTGGGGGGTGCGTGTTCCGGGGGCATCATTCGTGATGGTAATTTTGATGGATGGCCAGGTGGCATTCGCATGACAGGTGTTGAAGGGGTTCTCGGCCACCAAGGGGGTTGCGCCATCAACGGCGGCAAACGACTGTTTGGTTGATAAACGGTGTCCGTCGCAGTCTTGTAAGCGGTCGCACGGTCGGCGATCAGCGCGTGACTTACCTCAGCAAGCTCCGTGGCCTCGTCAAGATATGTTTCTTCAGCCTCGTCGGTGAATCTATCTTCATAATAGCGTTGGATGACGGTCGTCCATGGAGTTACCAGGCATATGAGTTGTTCATGCCGTTTCAGAATCTCATCCCAGTCCAGCTGGAGGCCACGTTCTTGCGCCTCCACTGTGTCCAGCGTCGGTGGCCCTTTCTTATTGAAATTCTTGAAAGTGCCCATCGTCTTCTCATGTGCGGCAAACTGGGCCCTGATGAGTTGTTCCGCCAATGTAGCCTTCGTCATGTTTGACTTCGCTGACATTGGTGCCGGCATCTCCTTGTAATTTGGATGCATACGTCTGGATCCTCTAGTATGCCGCGATTGACGGCGGTCGGTCCTTAAGCTGGACCCTCTATTATACCGCGATTTACTGGTTCGTCCTTAGGGTTGACCTAAAAATATGCCGCGAATGACGGCGGTCGGTCCTTAGGCTGGACCCTCTATTATACCGCGATTGACTGGTTCGTCCTTAGGCTGGACCTTTTAATATGTCGCGACTGACGGCGGTCTTTCGGTTGCGCCGCAAGCTGGGCGGGATGGGTCCACAATCTGGATCCCTTGCAGTGACGCTGCGAACTTGGTCGCGGTTGATCCGTACGTCTGGATCCTCTAATATACCGCGAATGACGGCGGACGGCCCTTAGGCTAGACCGTGGGGCTGCGACTGGGCAGAGATATGTATCTGTAGTTGGGGCAGCTTTGGTTACTGCGCCACGAACCTGGCGCAGTATTGTAGCTACAATGTGGGCAGCTCATTGTTGCGTCACTGATTTCGTGGCGTTAATGCACAGCGGTTGCTTGATCGACTATAATGTTCGAAAGCACTTCGTGACAAATGGTGTATGTTCCGTTGTCTCTATAAAACTCGCAGTTAGTCTAAGTTGTTGTTTGAGTCCAATTCTCTTCAATTCGGTTTCAGTTTCCTTTCATAAATAAGCTTAATAAAGATTAATTGATAATTTCGACAATGGTAACAGATTACTGCCGTGACGTAAGTATCTGCAACTCGTTAGTCCATTGCGAACTGGCAGCAGTGGATTGGATCCACAGACTGGATCCGGCTCGAAGGGCCAATAAATGTGTTGGCAATTGAGCGGCCAACACGTAGTTTGTTCTCCGCCGCCCGAGGAATGTCGTCGGAGAAGATTTGTCTAACGTTCAATGTGGTGTCTCCTGTCGTGCAGCGATTGTTGTGCTAAAACACCGATAATAGCAAAATGGTTGCAAGAAGAAAAGAATACCTATTGAATGAGCAGCAATCCAGGAAATAAGATTCCTCCAGAATACCTCAATAAAATGTGTTGGTTTTATTCTCTTAACAATTGAATTTATTTACTTGATTAGGTAGATTATAACTTGATTATAATTGATGCAAACGTGTCGCTTGAAAGGTTAACGAAGAAGAGGAGATATTGTTTTTCTTCCTTGACAACCAAAATTTCCTTATGTCAGCTGATGGCTGACATTTGTTATTCTGTTGCCACTGGTAGCATTCAGTTGCGAATTCGCTGGTTGTGTCCAGTGCGAATCCGCAACAAATTCAAAAAGATTTGCGTGGTTTCTGGACGACCCCAAAACAGCATTCGAGAGTTACACTTTGAACACACGTAAAATACCCCTCTTAAATTTCATCACAACAAATGCCTAGACTAAAACCTTCCACTGTAACAGAACTCACGGTAATAGTTTTGTAAGCAAATATGCTGACATCCTCTTCCTTGGTGATATAATAGGCATTAACCTAAGCTCGCCATTTTCTAATGCACATCGAACAAAATGGTTATGCATTGCAATGTGACATACTGCACTTTCAGCAGCACATCTCATATTTTATCAGCCAATAAAGCCAGTTTTATTTCCAACATCGAATTTCATAGATCTACAGCTTGTCTAGAAGCTTCCAACAATGCTGCATAGGGCCTGTGAATAGGGCGTTAGAATATACTCACAGCTAGGCCGGTTTGTCGTTAGAGGTGACTAAATGTCGAGGGTAGGTGGGCTCCCAAAGCCCTGTCGCCCGCTGAAATACCACCCCATCAAGCTATAGGCTCCGAGAAATGCTCGGGAGAAATCCCTGGCCATCTTTCGGAGATTGGCTGATGGACCGGTTCGAGAAAAGGTTGGTTTTGGTGGTAGTCGGTCCCAAGGTGGGATACCACCCCGTCACGCTGTGAGGTATTGTGGCGTTTCCCACTAACGCCACTGCTTACCTCTAGCAGGTACAACACAAAAGCTTCCCCCTAGAGCATCTGAAAACCCTGGAAAACAAGTATTATGTAGTTCCATTGAACGCCATTACTTACCTTACTATTATCTACTCAAGTATGTCTTCTAAGCACCTAAAACATTTAGCATTCGCTAATGCAATTGCATTAGCATCTCTAAACATAGTGTTTTTTTTTTTTTTTTTTATAGATATCATTTTTTATTTCTTCCTATTATTATAATTTACTTACTTGCTAGACAAAAATGATTAAACTCTAGCTTATGTTATCTTATTTCTTAACTTACTGGTCCCTTGCGGACTCTCTAAGTTACATGCATACGCTTAAAGCATGAAAATTTCTCTTTCGACATTATGGTTATTTTGTTTACATGCATTCTTAGGGAACTTAATTGGATACAAAGAAAATGAAGAAAAGAAAAAACTTTGTTCTTGTTATTGTTTTTACCTTATATCTAACTTAAATACTAAACTATCTATAGATTTTTTTTTTTTTTTTTTTGTTTAACTTAACTCTATTCTAAACCTAACATCAAAACTAAATTTTCGAAATGCTAAATCTATGTAAGCTTTCCGTTGTTTGTCGGGTTTTTTTTTAATTATTATTATTATTATTTCTTTAGTTTTATAAGGAAACAGGGCTTTAATTGCCACTCAGCCACCAAAATCTCTGGTGTTGCTTATTCGCGTCTTTTCGGTCTCTCTGTGCTACTGCCGTACTGAACTGCAGGCTCTCTTCATTAGTGTGCGCAACCTCTCGATTAAAACATATTCGTTTATCTATACCTGACCGACGCACGTGATAAATCAACGGTATAGCGGATTCATTTTGTATAAGGCCGTTCATGTCAAGACTAAGGAATGCTTCTGGTGGAATAAAGCCATTGCGACGTACCACCTCATAATACATATTGTTTGGGTAATATGCACCAAAAATCAAATCGTTCTGTGAGCTCATTGATCTCGCAATATGCCCTCGGATCAGCTTGATCATAAAGTTATCCACTCTGTTTATATTGGCCTCACTGTACAACGCTTCATTGGGATAATATTTTTTGTGATCGGATTCAGGAGTCCGATGTAACTTAAGGCACGTCCTGAGGCATTGCCTCTCAAAAATCCGAATCTTTTCCATTAAGCTAGGTCCCACATTAAACCACACTGGGCATCCATATATGATCATCGGTCTGATGAGAGCCATGTAGCATATAACTTTAACTCTGCTGTCAAACTGACTACTATGAAACAGTCTTCTTGTCATAGCGTAAGCTTTCTTTGCCCTGGCTAGGGCAGCTTCCACATGTTTGTTAAAATATAGATACTGATCCAACCAGATGCCTAAGCATTTGACTACGGTTTTGGTTTCCAGTGTTTGTTGGTGTGGTCCCATAATAGCTATCCTTCGCCAGTTTATCCTGGTGTCTCTGGTAGCTTGAGCCAGTGGTGTTCTAAAGAGGATGGTTTCACACTTCTAGATATTGATTTTGAGTTTCCAGTTGTTGCAGTATCGCTGAACATCATTGAAATCCCCTTGTAATAATCCGTTAATGATTTCAATTTTTGGTGCAGTTCTATATATTATCAGATCGTCTGCATACGCAATAGCCTGATGAAGAGACCTTACCAGGTCGCTAGTGTAAATATTAAAAAGGATCGGAGATAACACCGCTCCCTGTTGCAGACCGTTTTCTATATTGTAAGTAATGTTGGAGGTCACATTGCCACTTTTGACGACGAATTTCCTTTCATCCAACATGTCGTATAGTATATACAGTAGTGGTCTATGAATGCCTAGTCTCATTAGCTTGTAATATAACCCTTCTAACCAAACGGTGTCGAAGGCCTTCTCCAAGTCAATCAAACAGGCACCTGTACACTGTTTCAGATTTTTATTCCACTGAATGTCTGAAACCAGTTTAGCTGCGGCATGTGTGGTTTCATGACCAGCTTTAAAACCAAACTGGTTATTTGGAATAATATTATTGTCCTCAACCCATTTAAGTAGAGCCTTGTTTAGAACCTTTTCGAATACTTTACTGATACTCGGTAACAAACTGATCGATCGCAGATTTTTTGGGTTTGTTCTGTCTTTCCCTCTTTTTGGTAACGGTTGGATGATGGCCGTTTTCCAACGTACTGGATAGTGTGCGTTGTTCAGAGCGTTGTTAAACAATACTGCAAATATGTCAAACGCGATTGGAGGAAGATGTTTGAGTACTATATTGGGTACTCCATCGATTCCAAATGATTTTTTGTTTCTTAATGATGCAAAGACGCCATGTATGTCTTGACTAGTGATCAAAAAGCTGTTAGCGCTTTCGACAGTGATCTCGGCGTTTGCCGTATTTTCATTACTGAATTCGTTAAAACCATGGTTTTCTAATCGCCACTGTGAAATATCATTTCGAAGATGACGATAATTCAATAAAACTCTATCTTCCAAGCCATGGTTGCGACGAATTACTTCATTTGCCTTGTACAGTTCTTGAAAGACGGCCCCTACAACATTCACTTTTTCCAAGGGATCTTCAAACACAAAAACTTCGTCATTTAGGATGGCGTTGTTTGTGTCTATGCCTATATTTGCCAGCATTCGTTGGTGTTCGTCAGTTCGTGGTATTTGGAGACACTGAATATCGTTTTCATTACTCCGTCTAAATATTTTATTAATTTGCGCATACATACTAGAGTTGTTGGATTTTACCGCCCGAACTTTGTTGTTCCAATACAAATTTGCTGATAGCCTATAGTTGGCTTTTATCAGCTGTTGGAGATTTTTTAATCTGGACTTCAGTGATATTATCTCCTGGTCGTGCCTATCAATAAATCGTCTGTACCGTAGTTTTAGTTGCGACAGAAGTCTACTTTTTTTTCTGTGGAGTGCGTTGATTGTGGCGTTTCGGTACATGCGCATGTTGTCCGTAGGTGTGGTTTTTGGTATCGTTTTGTCCATAGTTTGTTTTATGGTTTCGTCCATTTTTTGTATGTATTTGTCGATGTCATCGTTGGGTATGTTTCTGTTGGTAGGAGGGTTAATATCTTTTAAGCGAATTTCTCTTGTTAAGGTTCTCGTGAAACGCGTCCATCGCATACCCCCATAGTTATAGGGTTGCGGTATCATACATTCACCGAGTTCCACAACTTCGCTTGGTGTTTTTATCACTATTGATAATGCACAATGGTCGCTGTCATACTCAATTGTGCGTAGGCAGTTTATATTTTGTCTGTTAGTATGTGTATGTTTAAGGCGTGTGTCAATAAGCATAATATCGAGGAACGAGCCCCCTCTGGGGAAAGAAGGATATTCTGTAGCTAGCAGGTCAGCCTTATATTCAATGTGATGTTGATCTAGCCAACTAGCTAGTTGATTTCCTCTCGTGTTGGATATGCTATTTCCCCAATTTGGGTGTTTAGCATTCAAATCGCCACCCACGATGTAATAGTTCCCTTCCGAGTAAAGTTGTAAGCATTGGAAAAGAGTCTCTAGCTCCACTATAAATAGATTTTGTTGATGTGCTTCTGGTGCGTAGGCAGATATCACATACATCCCCCTACCTTGTCGGAGGGGTATGCGGATAATGCACGCTTCAAGCACCTGAAATCTGCGCATCTCACCACTATATATTACCTTATGTTGAAGTTGTTTTTTAATAAAGATTGCCACCCCTCCTCCTTGTGTGGAGTTGGGTCGGTCTCTTCGTATAATGTCGTAGTTTGTTGGACATAGTTTATGCCTCTGATTCAGCTTAGTTTCGCTCGCCAGAAGGACGTCAGGACTTTCGTCTTGCAACAGTTTAAAGAGAGCGGCTCTTCTCTCGATTCTGATAAGTGAATTTACATTCACGACTAAAGCCTTAATTGTGCTTTCTGTTGGGGGGTTTATATTGACGGCTGGCTAGACAACTGCGAATAGACCCAGTCTAGTCTAGTGTCCTGTTCTTTTATTTGTTTTTGCATTTGTGTCATCTGCGTCTGAATAGCGACCAAGGTTGTGAGCACATCTGCTAGTGTTACTGTTTCTGGAGGCACAGTATGTTGCGGCGGTATCCGTGTGGTGGGTTGTGGCGTGTTTCTCCTGCCAGCTGTTACTTGAGCATACGAGAACTGGGGTGTTACATTTAGTGCTGGTCGGCCTTGAACTATCGGGCGTTCTATTGTTCGTTGCTGTGAAAACTTTTTTTCCTGTAGTTCGCGGAACTTAGGACAGCCTCGATAATTAGCGGGGTGTGCACATTTTTCATTTTTTTCAAAATCCTTAACCGAATTTGTCTGTATGGCCAACCTGTTCCCTGTCAGTCTTTTAATTGAAAAATCTTCCCCAATAGAAAGCTTACATAGACTTACCAGTTCGTTACAGTCCATATCTGTAATGTTGATGGGTGGCATCTTCGCTTTCCTTTTTGCTGCCTGTTGCTCTTGTTGTGGTTGTTGTTGCGTCATCTGTTGTGGTGGACATTCTTTTTGTTGGCTTGGCTTCTGTTGTGCACATTGTTGCTGATTCTGCTGTTGTTTCGCTATTAGCTGCTCCTTTTCAGCAAATTCCTTTTTCCTGCGACGCTTCTCTGCTAATTGCGCCCTTGCTCGGACTAGCCTTGTTTCAAGATCGCTGATTTCATCTTCTTCGTCCTCAGTGTCGGTAGTCGCTAAACATGCAAACATGTTATTGGTGAGATGGCCGTCATTATATGGAACCGGGGGGAATAGATTGTCCTCTTCCATTTTGTGCGCCTTTTCGAGCAAGTCTGCTATTGCCTCGTTTGGCTTGTTTATTTTCGTTGCAGCTCGTGTTAGTGGGGAGCTCGCCGGGCGTTTTATTAACGCGGACTTCGGTTTTAATTTTTTAATATTTTGTTTTTTGTCTGCCATTCTGCATGCTGAGGGTCCATACACCGAGCTTGTTGCATCCAAGATAGCAGGCCAGTCTTTGTTTGAAACCAGTTCTTAGGTTGGCTTCACTTTGTAATTTCACTATATATTTTAATTCCTTTTGTTTCTTTTTTATTTATATTTATTGTTTTTGTTTTGTTTTTCTCTTACTTCAATTTTTTTTTTCGCTAAACATGTGCTCACATACACTCCCACAGTTGATTAGTATTAAACGGTGTTTGTTTTGACTGTCAAAACACGTGGCTTCGTTCTCTTTTATTTGTTTATCTTTATGTATAATAACTTTGTTTTGACTGTTCTTGTCACTAGAATTGATTTATTTATAAATAGTCTTATTATTTCAAATTTCACTCGCGACTCATAAAAGTAACTTTTACATTTATCTCGATCGGCGAATTGAAAACACGTCCGGACTCGGTCAGTGTGTATCGTTGTGATCTCTAAACATTTGCCACAGAGGCATGCTTGCACACAACGCATCATGTTCGTGGGATGCAATTCGGTTACGACATCACGTAACCGGCATAAATCCCGGAACATGCCAATTTTTTTTATTTTTTTTATTAAACTTCTCTCGGGAGAGGCGAACCTATAGCGCCGAGTGGGCGCCCCGAGATGCCACCAAATAACTCTTGCAGTTCTTTTTGAACAGTTGCAGGTTGTAACGCTCCGGGAACACTCGCGTGGGAAGGGAGTTCCACAGCTTCCCTGCTCTGTAACGGAACGAGTTCTGATGCAGAGATGTTCGCGCCTTCGGAAGATGAACCGCAAGCGGGTGCGATCCATCGGATTGTCTTGTGGAGCGCATACAAGCCGAATTGCGTGGAACAATACCAAGAATCTCCGAAGAACAGTACCCGTGACAATATCTGTAAAACAGACAGAGGTCGGCAACGCGCCTTCGATGTGATAGCGACTGTAGGCCCGACGTCAGCGTCGAGTCCCCGATCAGGCGAATCGTTCGTCTCTGTATACTCTCAAGTGGATCGAGGGTGTGTTTAGGAGCCGAGCTCCAAACATGAGAGCAATATTCGAGCGCGGGTCCAATTTGGGATTTATATAGGAGAAGAAGTTGGGCCGGAGTAAAATATTTCTTGGCTCTAAAAAGATAACTCAGTTTTCTTGAGGCTGACCTGGCGATACTCGACCTGTGTTTATGCCATGATACATTCCCACAGACCGTGACGCCGAGCAATTTCAAACTTTCCCCAACCTCGAGGGCTCGGCCATTCATCATCAGCTGTGGAACCGATGATCCACTTTTCTTTGTGAATGTTGTATATTGTGTCTTCGCTGCATTGAAGTCGACGAGATTGGCCTTTCCCCACTGCAGGACCCTATCTAGATCCTGATTCAGAGAGTCAATCTGTCTCCATCTCAGTTGATGCGACGCAGATGCACCAATCGGACGAACACTCGACAAGGAGGAAACAAGCGTACTATCATCCGCAAAACTGAACACTTTGTTATCCGTTGTCTCCAAGAAATCATTTATGTGAAGCAAGAACAAGCTTGGAGCCAAAATAGAACCTTAGGGCACCCCCGAATTGACAGGATACAGGTCCGAACACTCGCCGTCCACAACAACCCGGATCGATCGATTATCGAGGAAGCTCCTCGTCCAGTCGCAAAGCTGTTGGGAAAGTCCATATGAACGAAGTTTGCTAAGCAATGCCCCGTGCCAGACGCGGTCAAAAGCCTTGGAGATATCCAATGGGACCGCCTTGACTCACCATGCCGTTCAATCGCAGATGTCCATATATCGGTTATAAGTGTCAAAAGGTCTCCCGTCGAGCGCCTGCCACGGAATCCGTATTGACGATCATTCAGAAGTCCGTTGCACTCCAAATACTTAACTAACTCTGTATTGATGACTTTTTCCATTACCTTAGATAAAATAGACAGTAATGCTATCGGACGGTAATTTTGTGGGAGACACTTTTTTTCCCGTCTTTGGGATTGGCTGAACTCGAGCGATTTTCCAGCAGGCAGGAAAGGTCCTCCGTGTATAAGATAAGCGGAAGAGTCTGCCAAGAACCGGCGATAGTTCTGGAACACAGTTCTTAAGGACGATTATAGCGTTTGGATAATGATAGTGAAGAACGTGTGATTCGAACTGACGCTATGACAGTTAGAATCACCAAAAATTGAACCGAAGCGCTACCCATCAGGCTACTGGCCGTGTTTAAAATTCGATTTTTAAACTCAAATATATTCCACTGATGTGAATTATTTTTGTTATCGCTATGGTATACGGCTCTGATGTATTTTCTTATTCGATTTTCGTTCGGTGTTCTTCAATATTTGAATGTGTATTGTGTGTATCTGTTAGAGATGCCACACTATTGCTGGTATTCCGTCCGAGCCGGTTGCCTTCCTACAATCCAGTTCACGTAAAATGCGTTGAATGGTGCGCGAACGAAATCTCACATCCCGCATCGAAGACCGTACCGGCGAGATCACAGGTGGCTCCAAAAGGCCGGCATCGAGGTTTGAATTCGCGAAAAATAAATTCGCGGACATATTAGCTTTATCCTTTGAATTCGTGACTAACGTCCCGCTGTCTGTCACCAACGGAGGGAAAAGGGAGGAAGCGAAGTTACTGCAGACAGCTTTTGCCATTGACCAGAGGAAGCGCGAACCAGTTGGGCACCGAAGGAGCTTATTGATCACCCCGTCGTTGTGGGCCTTCTTACTAGTATCAATCGCCTGGTTGCATCCGTTCTGTTAACATCGGTGGGATTGTAGCGCCATTGCTTAAAAGCTCTATTTTTTGCCGCTGTAATCAGCTCGCATTATTTATCAAACCCAGGTTTATCAGACGAACTTCGTTTGTTGGAATGTGGAATATACATCTCCAACCCGAGAAGAATAATCTCTGATACCGGCTCCGCGCAAACGTTAACATCGGAGTTTCCGAAGCACACCTCGAACCATGGAAAGGATGCGAAGAAATCTCGCAAATCGTCCCAGTTAGCAGCTCCATACCTCCATACATGGCGAAGCTGTCTAGGCCGGTTATTCGCTTGATATGCAAGTGCTTACGCGACAGATACCAAGCAGTGATCTGAGTTTCCCAGTGGCGCAGAAACCTCTACGGTATAAATACTCGGTTCGGATGTCAAAAACAGATCCAGGATGTTCGCATAATCGCCTCGGGTATCCGGCACTCGCGTTGGCTCCCCCACGAGTTGAGTCCAGTTGTGGCTTACGACAAACATCTCCGCCAGCCTCCCAGCCTCGTCGGTTCTGTTAGAATGTAACAAGCAGCCGGAATTAAAATCGCCAAGGACAACAATTTCAGAAGCTGGGTGGTTGATCTGTATCCAGTCGACGGTATGTGAAGGACGTTGGAAAAATGTCGCCGGTCGATCGTCATTCAGGGAGTGGTAAAGACAACAAAGAAATTTAACGGAAGTCCTCAGCACGACCCTCAGCCATATGATGTCCACATTATTGGGTTCCAACGCCTCCATCCTCCGGCAAGGCAGGTTGGGCCGCGCGAAGACGCAGACTCCGCCCTTAAAACGGAATCTCGAATGTAAGTCGTATCCTGAGCAACGAAGATATGTCGAATCAGTTGACGAATCGACCTGGGTCTCTGTTAGGGCAAGGATATCAGGTTTCGTTGTTTGCAAATATTGGTGGACGGCATTTACATTCGTATTGATGAAACCGATGCCCCTGATGTTACAAAATGCCGTCACCAGTCGAACGTGGGCAGAGCCTCGAGAGCGAGCCCGGTTATGCGATGACGAACCTCTTAAAGTTCCATTATTTATGATGATATCTGCATGATGTTCCCCCTGACAATGCACATATTTAACAAAGTATTTTGCCGCACACCTGTATGGCATGTTCACCCCTCTTTTATCCACAGACCCATCGGTCGATCGTTCAAACGACTGGCACAGCATAGCTCACCACGGGCTACCGAAAGGAATCGAGTGCTGCATAATGTAAATACACACACGACAGATGAACCCTTAGAAGACACCAGCGATGTGTGCACGATCGGCGTGAAGCTATACGCAATAGCCGATCGTATAAACATCCTAATTCCTGGCAATATGAATTTTTGCCCAGTTGCAAAGCATTGCTTATGTTGTGCTTCCCCCTGGTGAATTGTTTGATCATCGATTCGCAGACTCATGGACACACATCGGGAGCGACCGAAGTGGTCGTCGTGTGTGTGTTTCGCGCCCTTTGCTGGGACCAATGTATGGAAGATCTTCCCCTGTTGGTCACCGGTACGATGGATGAAAATTGATAATTTGTCTCTTCAAAAGGAGTAGTTAGTCTTTAAACAGATCCCGTGGAGGCAAGCCGCGCTCTCCACGTACACGGTTGAAATAAACTGAATCGAGCGGTCAACGGTGTAGCGTCTTTCGTCTTCTGCCAATCCGGGCAACGAAAAGTTTAGTCACAGAAATAAATAAAGAATTAAAGACCTATCGTTACATTTGCGTTTGCGTTTAATAAATAAGGAATTAAAGACCTATTGTTACATTTAAATAAATAAGGAATTAAAGACCTATTGTTACATTTAAATGTTGTGTTTAATAAATAAAGAATTAAGGACCTATTGTTACTTTTAAGTTTTGTGTTTAATAAATAAAGAATTAAAGACCTATTGTTACATCCTAATTTCGTTCGTTGAATTCGAAGCCAGAAGGTTCGTAGTTCTTTGCGGAAAATGAGCCCAAAGAAATCTCTTGGACAAATCAATAAATCAAAACAGTCCTACAATATCGAACACACAGTGAAGCGGTACAGGCTAGGAAAGTTTGTGCGAAGCTGTGCCCATGCTAGCACATAACAGAAACGAAAATCCTACAGTATCGTGGGGCGAAATCTTCGACTATGTTTCAGATGTATGGCTGATGGCCCGAACTGACACGAAATGTGATGGTACCTTCTGAGGTAAAGAATCCCGGAGGTAAACTAGTTTCACATTCGGATCTCCAGGGGGAACACCATGCAAATATTCTGATAAATAATCGAATTTTAAGAAATTCGTCATCGCGTAATTTTGTTCATTCTCGAGGCTCCGTCGACGTTCGACTGGTAACGGCATTTTGTAACATCATGGGGATCCGTTTCACCAATACGAATGTAAACGCCGCCCACCAATAGCGAAACCTGATATCCTTACCTTAATTGAGACCCAGGTCGATTTGTCAACTGATTCGACATACCTTCGTTGCTGAGAATACGACTTGCAATCGAGATTCCGTTTTAAGGGTGGAGTCTGTGTCTTCGCGTGCTCTGGTCTGGCTTGACAAGTGATGGAGGCATAAGAACCCAATAACATGAACTTCATGTGGTTGAGGATCGTGCTGAAGAATTCTGTTAAATTTCTTTGTTGTCTTTACCGCTCCCGAATTTCGAATATCTTTCACGTACCGTCGACAGGATACAGATCAACCACCCGGCTTCCGATATTGTCATCCTTGGACATTTTATTGTCCACAACTACGACTGGTTGGTATGGTACATTCTAACAGAACTAAAGAGGTTGGGAGGCTGGCTGAGATGTCCATTGTTAGCCCCAATCTGACTCAACTTGTGGGGGAACCTACGCGAGTGTAGGATACCCGAGATGATTATGCGAACACCCTAGATCTGTTTTTGACATCCGAGCTTAGCATTTATACCGTGGAAGTTGATGTGCCACTGGGAAACTAAAATCACTGCTTGGTATCTGCCGTGCAACCACTTGCATTTCAAGTGAATAACCGACCTAAGCAGTTTCGCCATGTGTGGAGGCATGGCGCTGCCAACTGGGACGATTTGCGAGATTTCTTCGCATTACTTCTGCGGTCGGAGGTGTGCTTTGGAGACTCCAATGTTAACGTAGACGAGGAATCGATCACAGATATTATTCTTCCCGGGATCGGGGTTTACATTCCACATTCCATCGAACGAAATCCATCTAATAAGCCCCGGTTTAATAAAAAATACGAGCAATTTACAGCGGTCAAAAATAGAGCTTTTACGCTATGGCACTCCAATCCCACCGAGGTTAACAAAAAGATTTTTTTATAACCAGAAACGTATGCAAGTGGCGATTGATACTACGAAGAAGACTTACAACTATAGAGTGACCAATAAACTCCTTGAGTGAGCAACTGGTTCGCGGCCCTTCTAGTCAATGGCAAGGGCTTTCAGCAGTAACTTCGTTTCCTTCTCTTTTCCTCCGTTAGTGACGGGCAGCAGAAAAAATTAAAATATAGGGTAGACCATATATTTTTGCAAATGGCAACACTTTATTTCTTAAAAACCGTTAGAGGTACGGGCGCCCGAGTGGCGGGGAATTGTTTATTACGTTGTTTTTGGAATTGTTTATACGTTTATTACGCCACTCCACTCTAGTGACTTTTAAGAAATCAAGTGTTGCCATTTGCAAAAATATAAGGTCTACCCTATATTTTAATTTTTTCTTCTGTATAAATCCCAAATTAGACCGCCGCTCAAATATTTGGAGCTCCGCTCCTGAGCACTTGCTGGATCTGCTTGAGCGTATGCAGAGAGGAGCGATCCGCTTGATCGGGGACACGGCACTGACGCGACGTCGGGACTACAGTCGATGTCACATCGAAGGCGCCTAGCTGATCTCTGTACGTTTTATAAATACCATCGCGGGTATTGTTCTTCGGAGATTCGTGGTATTGCTCCGCGCAATTCGGTTTATATGCGCTCCACGAGGCCATCCGATGGATCGCTATACTTTGCGGTTCTTCTCCCGACGGCGCGAACATCTCTGCTTCAGAACTCAGTCTGGTACAGAGCGGGAAAGCTGTGGAATTCCCTCCCCACGCAAGTGTCTCCGGAGCGTTACAACCTGCAACTGTTAAAAAAATGCAACAATTATCTGGTGGCATCTCGGGACATCGACTCGGTGCTATAGGTTCGCCTTTACCGAGAGAAGTATATTACAAAAAAAAAACTGTAGTACAAGTCTTAACAAACCCTCCTTTTAAACGAGCACCATGTTATCGTTGTATACATTCATCTATCCAGCACGTCATTTACATGGTCTGTCTCAAAATGGCTAAATACTCCCAATGCGTCCACGCATTAAATGGCATCGACACATGCTCATGGGATCCAAACATCGTACGGTTACTCATGAGGAAGCCGGACAGATCCAACCACACACTATGGAAGCAATCTGTAAAACATTCTAGATCGCTACCGTCTTTGAATGACCAGTTGGACTTTCTTGAATTCGAGCTCCATGGCCTAGAGTTAGCCACAGGAGGGAACACAAGCTTTTCAAATGCGCCGAAATGGAGTCAACATCACGGACTTGTAGGCTTGGGTCCCAAAGCCCAGGTGAAATACCGCTTCATTAATCTATTGGCTCCATGAAATGGCGTGGAGAAATCCTTGACCATCTTTCGGATTGGATTGCTGACTCTGCGTTATAGGTTCGCCTTTCCTGGGAGAAGTCAAATTATCAATGGTCGCAGCTTTGGACCAATCTCATATCTGTCCGAGATGCAAGGGAAGCCTCGTATTACGACGTTGTCCTGAATTCATCCAGCTATCACCCAGAGAAAACATGGATATCGTGATGAAGGACCACCTATGCGTGAATTGCCTACACGACGGATATAGCTGGCAGAAATGCCGGGTTCTTGCATGCCTCGAATGCGACAGAAGACATCATACGTTTCTACATATAAAATCAGCAGTTAACCCACCTACATCGACAACCATTACAACAGTGACCACCGACAAAGGAGTGGCCCTGAGCAGTCAAGGAACCAGTCTAGGTTGGGGTAATATATAACTCGGAACTGCAAGGAATAACCTGATCGACCTCCGCACGAAGCCGATATAATGCCATGGTGCACTGAAGTCCGGCACGCAACTGAACTTCCTCGCTGAACGGATGGCAAAACAGCTGGGCTCAATGAAGCTCCCGGAAAACACTAATATCTAGGGTATTGGCAGAGTAGACCAGATCAGTAATGAATTATTTCGCAGCAAGAATAGAAGTTTGTATTTTATCCAAGATTTTGTTGGACCAACCAAAGGAACCAATAAACATGACCACTTGCTGCCTTACAACATCCAATTAGCAGACCCGATATTCAACAAACCTGGAGCCATTGGCATGTTTATTGTTACGGAGCCATACTTCAAACTCCTATCGATTGGTCAAATTCGATTAGAACCCCAGATCCCTGTTCGGCAGAACACGATCTTTAGATGGACAGTCGCAAGTCCGACACTGAAGACATGACTTCCTATAATACTAACAAGCAGGAAAAGAAAAGACCCTGGTGAATTAAAAAACCATCACGCAACAACGAGATTACGAAAGCAGAAAGGAACTGGGAACCAGATTTTCACCAAACTATCACAAAGAACAGGGATGGACGATCCAAGATGAGACTCACTCCAAGCGAATTCTACCAGAGAGAGACAGAGTCACAGCATATCCCCCTCAAAGATTTGTAATCAGCGAGCAAAAGCTCGCCCAGACGGAAGACAGTTGGAAACAGCACCAAGAATGCATGTGGGAGTACGAGGGTAGTACCAGAACTAATCGGCCTAACACATAGATGGCGGTAGTTATTAAAATATAATGGCTGCGGCATATAGTACCCACCTTAGAAAGATTAAGTTTCAAATTTGAAGAGGAAGACATTGTTTATTACTTGTTTGATAGCCATCAATAGTGAACGCTCTCTGTGAATTTGTAAACATGGAAATAATTCAAACACCCGTTATGGCAGTTCAGTGATAAACTGTTTGGGAAGAGAAAAAAGTCCGAGGGTGATAAGGAAGTAATTCGTATTTCAAATTATTGATTTTGGCCACTGCAATAACGAATGTCTGAACATTTGTGAATTTTTTCACAATTGATGGCTGTCATTTATATTTTAATAACTACCGCCATCTACGTGCCAGGCCGATTAATTCTGGGACTGTCCTCATACAAAACGCTGAGATCCACCCACATACTATGGAGGAAGTAAATCTAGCGTACATTAACAAACCGTATTACTTTCTCCCTCGTCAGTCCGATTAAACCTGACGGTATCACGACGGAAATCAGGGATATAGCAGACACATCAAGCAAGAGAAAAGTGGAAGGAGTGAAGCCAGAACATCAAGCCTATGCTAATGGTCAGCTTCAAGGAAGACAATATCTCCAGTCTACCGCTGCGACGAATAAAGGACGTTATTATCAGCGAAAACAGCGTCACAACAGTGGCCGAGGTACAGACGCCCAACGGAGCATTTCGGGGAACTACCCACAGATTAGCACCACTAGCCAGGGCCGATCACTCCATGCCCAAACATGAACGCGATATCCATGGAGAGGATTCGGTAGAAATTGGCCAACGCCTGAAATGCAACCACAGTGGCTCCAGACGAGATAAAACAGAAACAGAAATTCAAATAGCTCAAGGCGGGAAGGATGTCAAAGTTAACGAGCTTGATTCGATCAATCCAAGAAAGCTCCAATCACTTGCAATCACTTGCCGAAAGAGAAACAGACATGAAATCACCTCAGAAGGCGTCGTCTCTAGCGAGAACAGAAGTCGGAGACAATTTTCAGCGAGTTAATTCATTCTTTTTTGCACCTCGCCAAGGACAGGAAATAAATCTCTCGTAAAAGTATTAATTTCGTTTTTAATAATTTCACATCGTGAAACATGGTTCTTCGAGCTGGATTTAATTAAAGGAGCCGGTCATTTAATTCAATATCCATCCACAGGCCAGATCTATATATCCAGGAGCCGAATATTTTTATCCAATTTCAGATATCAGCCGGATTTACATATCCAGGAAAGGGAGCCGGATATTTTATTCAAGACGCACATCCAGAAGCTGGAGCTACATATCCAAAAGCCGAATATTTTTTATCTAAGTGCAGATACATCATCCGGATTTACATATCCAGGAAGAGGAGCCCAGAAGCCGGATCTACATATTCAGGATCTTCCTTATTTAACTGCAGCAGGTACACATTCATTTTGATTTCTATTGCAGACAATCCAGGAGACGGACAAGTGTAGGCACCGATCCAGGAGCCGGATACTATCAACGGACACCGGCTACAAACAAGGTTTGCCAACTATCCAAACCCCGTTATCAACGGAAATCATCAACAGTCACCAACGGTCATCCCATCGTCAACACAAGGGATAAGTACAACCAACTGAAGTATTTACAATAATCCAATTAACCTAAACCTGCAAAAATATAATTAACCCTCAAGTGTATTATTATATAATATTATTATTATTATTTATTGGCCTGTGGGAACCCGGTAGTTTATGTCCTCGTCGACTCGGCTCCGGCATCTTTCCCTGTCCTGTGCACTCTCCTTCCACGCCCGACCATCTGATCCGATCTCCTCAAGGTCAAACCTAACATTCTCCTACCATTCCCGTTGCGGCTACCCTACCGGTCTCTTTCCCGTTGGTCTACCGTCAAGAAATCTACGCACGGTCCTATCGTTTCCCATTCGCGCTACATGTCCGGCTCATCTTAATCTTCGCGACTTGATTACTCTCACTATTGTAGGTTTGCGGTATAGCTCTTCCAATTCGTGGTTATGGAATTTCCTCCATTGTCCTGCCTCCTCGTCATATTTACCGCCAAATATACCCCTTAACACTTTATTCTCGAAGACGCGGAATTTGTTTTCTTCCCGTTTTGTGACAGCCCATGCTTCGCATCCGTATAGAACAATCAGCATGATTATGGTTCTATAGACACGGAGCTTTATGTTACGTGATAGCAGTTTGGATTTCAGCAGTTTACTGACTGCGTGCCAACTAGCGTTGCCGGAGTGTAGTATTTTGTTAATTTCCTTCGACATTTCGTTACTGGCCGTCAGTATCGTTCCCAGATATTTAAATTCTTTAATTTTTTAAATATCTTGCCTCTAACATTTATATGTGTTCCCTGAGGTCCACCTGCTCTCGCCGTAATCATGTATTTTGTTTTGTTTTCATTTATTTCTAGGCCCACCTGTTCTGCCGCTTGCATGATGATTTCACAGTTTTTACTTACAGTTTCTAGATTATCGCCCAAAACGGCGATGTCATCCGCATATTCGAGCACTTGTGTGACCCCATTCAGGGATGATCCGGCCATGTCGTCGTCTTGTACCTTTCTGATGACATACTCGAGCACAAGGTTAAAAAGACATGGTGAGAGGCCGTCCCCCTGTTTTAGTCCGTCGCGGATTTCAAATGGTTTTGAGATGTGGTATTCTATTCTAACTCGCCCTTTGTTTTGTTTATGCAGATTTGAATGAGGGCGGCATATATTTTCGGGATTCCCAGCTCAACTACAATATGATAGGGTCATTGCTTTTTTTGAAGTCAACGAACAGTTGGTGAACTGTCACTCCGTATTCCCACTTCTTTTACAGCAGTTGCCTTATTGTGAAAATTTGGTCGCTTCCGGAGTGACTTCCTTATCCCATATTGTTTTGATGAGTTGGTGGATCTTTTGAGCTGTTGTCTCCCCTCCATGCTTCACAAGCTCTGCCGGTATGCAGTCGACTCCGGGAGCTATGTTGTTTTTTAATCGATTTATTGCGTCTACAACTTCGTTGAAAGATAGCTCTGGGATCTGAGGCTCGGGTGTATGTACGTCTGATGCGTTTATTTCTGGTTGATGGGTGCGTACATTGAGCAGGTTTTCAAAGTACTGCTTCCATCTTGTCACGATATTGTTTGTTTCTGTGACCAGACAGCCGTTTGCGTCTCGAATTATTTTAGCTCTCCTCAGATATCTCGAGACCGAGCCCAACATCCTAACAGATGTAGGTGATTCTGGTTATGGCAAGGTAACTTACCCGCCGTGGCTTCTAAATAATAATAATATCATAACAACACTCAACATTTAAAAAACCGAACACAAACAAGGAAATATACTGCGTACTATTCTGGTCAGTCGCCTCATAATATAAATCCAACGGATGGCGCTTTCTGTACACAGGTGGATCCAAAACAACCAACCATCATCCTTCGCGGTCACATCCGAAGAAGGTGCAGTAAAGAAAATCGGACTGTTACCCGAATTTTGCTCCATTTTCATGAAGGATGCCTTCGCGATCTTACAAACCTTAACATTCGCCACCAACCACAGAGAAAAATATTTCATCTGCATCGACAGCCTGTCGGTACTCAACTCAATAAGGAACACGAACAACACTGATGGTATCATTTCCAATATTCGGAATAATATCATTAAATACTGCAATAAAATAAAACTAATGTGGACCCCCAATCACGTCGCCATCAGCGGTAACGAGAATGCAGACGCTGGAGCCAACTCAGCCAAAAGAGCTCCAGTATATAAATTCAACACCTACACAAGAGCCGATCTACTGTCAACTATCAGCAATCAACAAAAACATATAAGCCAAACAAACTGGTATACTCACCACCATGCTTATAAAATGGTAAACCCATTCAAAACTCACCCTTCTTCCCCAACTAACTTGGCCAAATCCAAAATCACAAACTTTGTGAGGCAGCGATTAGGCCATACAGCTGCTACCCACCTCCACATGCCCCATCGAGTTACAGCCCCAATCTGCCCAAAATGCAACACAGCACTCACAATCACTCACATTTTGAAAGACTGTCCTCACATAAAACCTGTGAAAGATAAACTATTTCGGAATACAGATATATATATATATATATATATATATATATATATATATATATATATTTTATATATATATTATGACGCATATGACAATCAGTACTAGAATATTTAAGAAAGTCCGAAACAAAGTATTAGAATATTCTAGTAAGTACTGGAAAACTGGAGACTATGAACAGTAGAAAATTCGAGGCTATGGAACGGGCGAAATCGAAACGCCGAATCAGAATGAGGGAAAACGGTATAAATACGTCGCACGCCGATCAGGAAGACAAGTAAGACGTAAGAAGTAAGCAGTAAAAGAGGCGATAAGTACGGAAGCTATAAGTAAAGAAATCGTTAAGTGGACGGTAAAAAGTAACGGTTGTTATTAACGGAATAATGAAGTGTTACATTAATTCAAACTCGATTTAACGGCTCTTATTTATTAAAAATAATTAATCCAGCGAACCCTAAGCTCGCTACAATATATATATATATATATATATATATATATATATATATATATATATATATATTGTAGCGAGCTTAGTGTTCGCTGGATTAATTATTTTAAAATAAATAAATAAGAGCCGTTAAATCGATTTTGAATTAATATAACACTTTATTAGTGCGTAATACAACCGTTACTTATATCGTACACTTAACGATTTCTTTACTTATCGCTTCCGTACGTATCGCTTCTTTTACTTGCTTACTTCTCACATGGTTCTCACTCGAGACTTATTACTTTCTACTACTTCTTACTCATCACCATGCTCTGTGTGCGACGTATTTATACCGTCCCCTCATTCTGATTCGGCGTTTCGTTTTCGTCCGTTCCATAGCCTTGAATGTTCTACTGTTTCTAGTCTCCAGTTTTCCAGTACTGTCTACAATATTCTAGTACTTTGTTTCGGACCTTCCCGAATATTCTAGTACTGATTGTCATATGCGTCACAATATATATATAATTCTAGCAGATCCCACTACGACAACATAGAAATTGTAAATAAATTTGTAAATAGCATTTAGATTAAATTGTAAATTAAAAGTACTGAGCCAATAGTCCCCGCTGCTATACTCATTGTTTTGTTTTTTTTTTGGTTCGGTTTCGGTAGGAAGGTGGAAATCTTCAAAAGATACCTCTAGACCGATCCCGGGGCATGCCGGGTTTTTATCGACTAAAACCACCTCCCGCCAGGCTCATATTGCCGTTGATCCCCGCGGAACCATCTTTTAGATATTCCATCGCGGGGCGGGACGAAGTTTACCTGTTACTCCGCTCGTCACGTCGCAACTCCTGCATCATTTCACAGAGAATACCATTGGTTACGGACCATGCCTGTTTTGAACTAAGCATGTATTCTATTACTCCTCCCGGAGTAACTGTCCGTCCCATATGTCTCTCCAAAATCATGCGGTCTCGAATCTCACGCACTCTGTGAGTACGTGTTCCGCATTTTCTATTTTGCTCATTATGTAAAGTTATTTATATGTAATTTTACATTACTAGTTGATAATAAATAAATAAATAAACAACACAGCTAGCCTGTCGTATGGGCTCCATTGACACAAACTGAAATTTCAAGTTTTCCCAAATTTGCCCTGGACCCTCCAACCTTTTTACTAAATGCAATAACCTTTTATCTGTTGCAATACTCATGTCCACATAGTGTCTTCGACTTCCTGATCTTCTTCAGCTTTTCTCGCGTCCCTAAATCCTGCTTTTGGAACTTTTTACATGGATATTTTCAAGTGCGATTATCACAATTTCTGCCCTGGCCATGACTTGCAATTTAATTTTGTGAACTGCTTAAAAACTAATTTTAGCGACAATTTGGGGCCATAACCCGATGAGTTGAACAGATTAGTGCAGATTAAACAAGGAAACAAACTCGATTTGGATTTAACATAAACTGATGCAAATGTTGAATTTTCTCACAGGTTTTTATGCTCGACCTATGCACGTATACGAAGGTTGCCTCTTATGTTTCGGAATTTGGCAACCCTAGCGTTGCAATCCGGCAATTGACAGCTCTGTCGTAAAGTTGGACATTTTTGAGGTTATACGCACTCAGAACGTTTTGACATACGAGCGCTATTTGTGTTGTTTACAGTAACTTAAAAGATTCATCTCGGCCCAAAAATGGAATTAAATCGTCAACATTTTCGTGCGATTATTTTTTACAACTTTCGGCGTGGATTAACTCAGCAACAGTGCATGGATGAACTTAATTCAATTTTTGGCGATGAAGCTCCATCAAGGACCAGTGTTATCGATGGTATGGTGAATTTAATCGTGGTCGTAGTTCACTCCAAGATGAATTTCGTGAAGGTCGTCCAAAATCAGTTGTTGTTCCGAAAACCATTGATGCTGTGCGCGAACTGATATTGGAAGGTCGTCATGTGACCTATCGTGAGATTGAGATAACCTTAGGCGTTAGTGGGACCAGCATACATTCAATATTGCATAAACATTTGACTGTCAAAAAAATTTGTTCGCGTTGGATCCCACACAATTTGTCAATCGCCCAAAAAAATTGGTCGAAAGAAATGCTCAAAAAATACGGTCGCGGTGCTTCGAAACACGTCTATGGCATCTTGACAGGTGATGAATCGTGGATTTACGCGTATGAGCTCGAAAGTAAACAGCAGTCGACTGTCTGGGTGTTTCAAGATGAGCCAAATCCAACAAAAGTTGTTCGCGTACGAAGCACTTCCAAGCACATGGTCGCCTGTTTTTTCGGAAAAACTGGACATGTCGCAACCGTACCACTAGAACAACGCAGAACAGTCAATTCTGAGTGGTACACAACCATTTGTTTGCCAGTTGTCTTCCAAGAAATTAGGAAAACCAACCGCCGAAGACGGATCACTCTTCACCACGACAATGCGAGCTCTCACACATCGGCTGCGACAACTGCATTTTTGAGCACCCAAAACATCGATTTGATGGGTCATCCGCCGTATAGTCCTGACTTGGCACCGAATGACTTCTTTTTATTCCCGTACGTAAAAAACAAACTGAGAGGTCAACGTTTTTTGACACCTGAAGAAGCGGTAGCTGCATTCAGAATGCATGTGTTGGAGATACCTCAATCAGAGTGGCAAAAGTGCTTTGACAATTGGTTCAAACGCATGCAAAAGTGTATAGATCTTCATGGGGAATATTTTGAAAAACAATAAAGTGATTTGTGATGATCAATATTTGTTTTTGTTCTCTAATCCCGAAATATAAAAGGCAACGCTCGTAACTACTGAAACTGACAACGAACAGACGTCTTATACAATAATTGTATTTTCTCATCAGATATAAGTATACGAGAGGTAAACTTTGACCGCACTTAACATCCATAACAGACAATTGGACCACATAGTCACCCCTAATCAGAACCTATCAAATCATCCCAACCTTTACCGTAGAAAAAATGAATAAATCAACGATCATGGCAGCACTATTTTCTCATGCTACTTATAATAAATACCACGGTAACACTCCTTCGTTATTCATGCAATGCAAGTACAAATATCTAACATCGATTTCATAGCAGTTCTCAGATAAGTGTAGTGAACAGTCGTTTTTAACAGTGTGGTGCTCGTTGTTTAGTAAGTGCGAATTAATACGGCGCTCGATTGATCATGGATTTTCAGCCAGAAAAGGAATCTTGGGACACATACGTTGAACGGTTAGAGCACTTCTTTGCAGCTACCAGAATCGAGGATGATGGACAGAGAGTCTTTACGCTTATACATCAAAACGGATCTTCGTTATTTACCCTCATGAAAACGTTGTGCGCCCCCAAAAATCCTACTGTATTGGGTTACGCGGAGCTCATTGAAACGTTATCTAATCACTACGTCGGCTATAGATCAGTTTTCCGCGAAAGAAAGACGTTCTATCAAGCCCGGAAGGGGGACAGCGAGAGCGCTGCCGAATGGCTTCAACGCATCAAAATACTGACAAAATATTGCAAGTTCCAGGAGTATTTTGATGAAATAGTCTTGGATAAATTTGTAACGGGATTTCGTGGGAATGCCCTCTATCGATTATATGAATCCTTTGAAGATCTTGACTTGCAGAAAGCTTTAAGGATAGCTCAAAGCTATGAACATGGACCGGATACAATTGATAAGAAGAGGGAAGTGCCACGTAACGATTCAAGATCAACCAGACCCATTGCAGGACGAGAAAGAAGTGTGCCAAGGGAAGAAAGGCAAGATAAACAAAAAAATGAAAAAACCGGCAACTGGCAAAAAAGCAAATCACCCAATTATGAAAAGCAAGATCGTGGTCCTGGCCAAGTTGTCACTTGCTTCAAGTGTGGAAAAATCGGACATTACGCTAACAACTGCTTATCAGACTTCGTGGTTTTCGAAAAGCAGCAACCGAGGACCGCATCAAATACTAATCGTAACCAACACAATCCGCAAGGGAGAGTAGTGGCCTGTTCTAACTGTGGAAGTCATGGCCACACTGCTCAATATTGCCGAATTAAAAGTCAACCTAAACAAAATGAATGCAGCATTGCTTAAAAAGGTTCTTCTATACTTAATGTATGCTAGGTGGTGGTTTTGTCTATGTTGATAACAACGTCTCCTTCGATGTTAATCATTTGAAGTAAAATTAATCCACTATGTATAATAAAATCAAATTATTTAAAACATTAACGAATGGTGGTATTTGTATGGAATTTAAATAAACGGTAACTATATTTGAGTTAGAGATTATATCGATGGTGTCGCGCAACAAGGGCCAATCCGCGTGAGCAGTCTGCATCAGATTGGCCCTTTTTGCGCTACACCTTAGATATTAACTGAGCTTGTTTTTACATGAGCTGTTTTGACATCGAATGTTATATAAGAACTAAAATGTTCGGTTTTAATTGCTTTTTGCTATAACAAGCACAACCAATAACGATGGATGGCAACATGCAACGATTTCTTTGTTCTTACACCACTACAAATTAGATTGAAGTCTGCAATAATTTAATTTACCGATATGTGGACATCAATGGCAATGCGGATGTTATTTCCATTGAGTATCATTTGCCTCTATGTTACACTTAAAAAATCACCACTGCCGTAACTATTTGCTTTATCGTGTGCATCGACAACCTTGTTTCAACCGTAAGTGACCTGAGATTGCAGATATCGTCGTAGAATATTGTTTCACTTTTTCAAATCACTGGCACTATTTTATCTCAGAAAACCTCTTTTACATCAAATACTCGAACGGCCTGTGTCACACACTGAACCAATTATTCAATTGATTCACATATCGATTAAATAAAACTCAAAAGTTAAGATCCACCCGATAACACTCCACAAGACATATTAACACACATCTAGCAAAATTCTGACTAACGTTAGGGCTTGGTCAATAACTCTTAAGGGAATCTTCTCACATTACTTCTGTTCTAGGCATAAATATCTTGCACGGGAGAAACGGTGTCATCTATAAAATCAATTGCAATGCAACAAGGAATAAATACGATATAATTGTTATCAAAACCATTAGAAACTACAACCAATCTGCTCTCCATCGGATAATTATTATTTTACAGAATAGTCCAGCTTGAAAACATTAAATAACATGAAAGAAGAATCCAACAAACAACAAGAGAAGATTATAACTGCATATTCTTTTGATGAGTAAATCACCTAAAAACTGCCCTTCAGGACTGTGATTCGTGTCTTCACCATCTGCAGCCATTTCTTTCATTCCGGGTTCAGCTTCTCCACGCTGAATCAGATTGTAATTATATCTTTTTCTTCGAATGGTTTTTTTCTGGTTCTTCGAAAATCTCCTTCTCACACCTTATAGAGTTAGGTCAGAAGTGAATGTGTTACACGTTGCAACTAGTGGTGATGAGGGTGCTCCATATAAATAAGTGTCCACCCTCTACACTCAAAGTGTTAGCTTCTGTCACAACCGCTGAGCTCAATTTCGATTAATTTGAGCTGTGACACAAGAAACACTTGGCTGAAGTCAAAAGAACATTCCTGCTCTTGAGCGTAAACAGCACAAAACCCCTGCAGGGAAGAGAAGCGACGATAAGATTTTGTTGAGAACAGAGGAATGGAGATTGGTGGCGAGCGATAAGGAAGAAAAAAAGGTGAGAATCGAATAAAGGAACAAAAGAGGTGACGCTGCAAAAGATTTAAAAAAAAAATAAAACGTTTACGAAGAATACAGGGTTTGGGTTTTCGTCACCTAATTAGAAATTAAAGAATATACATGCCAGTTTCGGATAATTAGAAATAAGAGAAGGAAAGAACTGGAATTAAGAGAAGGAAAGAACTGGAGACGCAACTTGAAACGTGCAATAGTGTTAGTTAGCATTGCTCAAGAGTATCTTAATTAAGTAAAAAGGAGAATTTTGATATTGGCATCGTGGCAACCGTTCAGGCTAATTGCAACTGTGGGGTAGGTAGTCGGGACGCCTGCATGGGCGAGAGTTCTACTACCAACCCACCTCATCACTAACAGAAAGATCAACTGTTCCGCCAAATACCGCAGCAAATACGAGCAACAAAATTGTCCACAAACGGAAAAGGATGATGGATAAACACCCAGAAGAAAGAAAAAAACAAATGAAACACTGCTTTAATATTATGGGTTCTTTTATTTCCACTTTACTATTGTTTGCAAAAAACTATGTTTTTTGGGTTATTTTATTTTTATCTCGTACGTTAAACTATGTGGGCGTAAGTATGTACCTTGCCTTTGTACGTCCAGGACTATAGATATATATATATATTTGTTCGTCTAGGTTTTAGGCACTTGAATACCGCACGAAACGCGTCACACCAACACGACATTATTAGAATGTAATACTTTTAATACTATGTACTAAAAGACAAGAAATTCGTCTCGTGGTTGAATTACGCGTCCCGCAGCGCTACGGCAGCGGAGATGGAGGCCCGACCGGCTCGGTCAGGTGGTGGAAAAAGACTCTTCGGGTAAGTAGACAGTGGGATTTGGCGGAACCGCCACACAACCACAACAGAAATAGCAGTGACTATGTGGGGGTGAAAGAAGTATGGCACCAAGCACGGGCACACGATTCACTTCTTCTCCACTGCACCGTCACTGCGAAAACAATAGTTCACCCGAAAGAAATGAAAAATGAAAACACTTTTTATAGTTGTTATTCTGTTTTATTCTTTATATTTATTTTTCAATATTTAATTTGGTTTACAAGCATCCTTATTTACATAGATGAACTTAAAACATACACAACATACAATTTTTAACTCTAGGAATGGTTTTAAATTAATAATTCTTCGTTTTATTTCGTTAGTTTTTTTATTGCCGAAATACGCGACCTTTCGCCCTGGTGATTGAATAGCGACTGGTGTGAATTAGGGTTGAAATTTATATTTCATTCCACACACAGGACAAACAAAAGAGACCACGCCTCTGCTCTCTCAACCCCACGCCCGTCAAAGTGTGAGTAACTTTTGTTAATAGGGTAATTGACGGACATGAAGGATGAGAGAACAGAAAACATGATATGCTGTGATCTCGTGGTAGCCTTGGTTGTGTATGTTGGTATCAGATGGAGCTACTGACATGACCTGGTGACCCAGTGATACGGCTATGGTGTAGTCGGAGCACATTGAACCGTGGAAAGAAATACGAATGAGAGGGAAACCTAGCTGATGTTACTCCCCTGCAAAAAGAGATCATTGATCCCAAGCGAATGGGTCATCTGAGGGAAAGTCGATAGGACGCCGCTGATGTTTGGGAAATAATCCGCGTGAGAACCAGACGCTGAAATAATCCCAGCTATTTTGCTATGATGAAACAGCGTCGTTCGTTTAAACTTGTTGTTGTTAACCGATATTATGAGATTTCCGATGGGAAACTCGTGGTTAGCAAGAATGGAGTTGCCGTATGGCAAGAATGTAGCTAAACTCAATTATCTATTATCTGCAAAGGATAATGAGTTTAGCTATACGTCCGTTTGAAATGTTTTACAGGGGAATACATATAAAGGAAATGGGTAGGTATGACGCGCTGAAAGCGGTCGAAATTAGGTGGAAATTTTGGTTGAGATTGTGGGTTGGTTCTCATGTAGAATAGAGAAATCCCCACAACTAACCTTAGTTAGAATAGATTAAGCAATAAATTAGTACAATAGTATCCCACTACATACACTCCGTAATAACGTAATAATCATATCACTCAATGAGTTCAGAGCCGTTTCCTCTTTAATTAGCTACCTGTGATGCACGGTCATTCCCCAAGCTACGCGTTATCCAATTACGAATCACTCATACCCACAAGTGCACACATTAGCATATTTACAATATTAAAAGCAAGTGCCACACCAGGTGACAGAGGGGATTGCCTAGCAATTACGTACGCATCCAAATATGAAACGTACGGATAATAACAAATTACCGTACATCAGATGTCATGCATTTGCTTAGGGATTTCCCAGTAGAATTGCTTGTGCCTGGGAAAGAGAGGCATATGAATAATAGCGAAATGCCAACAGTGATTCAAACTGACGAAGCATGACGAGGTATCCTTTAGCCAAGGCCACTGCACTTTATGTGGATCAATTAAATGGAATATCAATAAAGTGAAAAGAATGACTCGTGCCGGGCGAATGCACTCCATGAAGGTCAAAGACGACTGGGTAAAACTGCGGCAGGGTAAATGACTTGCGCATGAGGTAATGCTCAGTGGAAAAGAATTGAGCGAATCGTTTGCGATTTTTCCTAAATGTATCGCACACAACAATTGAACACCATTTCAACTGTCTTGAATTCGTTAAGAGCTGTCTTGGATTCCTTAACATATTTACCTTCCACATGAATTAAAAGAAATTCATTTAAAAGAACGCATTAGCATCACCGATTTCAGTGTTCACTTGACGTTCGAACGGCAAAGACGTTTTAAATCGCGCTCCTCGCCACACATTGAATACGCGCACACACAAACAAAAAACAAAACTGAAAGTAAATAAACGCGTACGCGGGTTCTCTATCAATAGTGCTAAGTGAATAGTGTAAACCACAAAAAACGTGTAAGAAACAACAACAAAAAACGTGTAAAATAATACATAATATTAATAATGGACACTACATCATTCAAACAACAAAATATCCAGCTAAGTAATACGAATAACGGCAACATCATGACGTATGAACAGCTAGCAGCAGCGTACCAACAACAAGCAGCTATGTGCCAACAACAACAAGCGATGATAAATCAAATGCTTCACAAAATCAACACAATGGAAAACCAAATGCAATCGCAGGTATGTGCCACTATCCCTTTGCCAATAGAATACATTACAGACGAAGAAGAGCTGGAAAGGGAAACTTCTGCAGTTTCTAAGAAAAGAAAAACTGATAACAGTCATACACAAAATACAATACCAACTGTAAGCAATATGACGTCAGTTCGTGACTCAGCAAATGAGGTTAGCAAAGAAAGAAAAACTCCCCTGCCACCACCAATCAATGTGAGGAATATAAGGGATTTTCATGTGTTTAGAAATACCATATTGTCTGTAGTGAAAGACAAAATTCAATTCAAAGCATTATCTAATAATGACATAGAAATAACGTGCGAAACAGAAAATGCATACAGAGCAGTTAAAGAGAAATTACAATCCCTTGAGACGGATGTAAGAACCCAAGACTTAGAGTATCATACCTACCAACTAAAAAGTGAGAAACTATTTAGATTCGTAATCAGAGGACTTCCAGCTTCAATGTCCGTAGATATGATTGCAAACGAATTATGCTCACTACATCATAAAGTGGTAAAGGTAACAAACATCAGAAAAAGCACCACGTCAAATAATGGAGAACAAATCTTTAAAGCCTTTCCATTGTTTTATGTCGATATAGTTTAAAAAGAGAATAACAAATCAGTTTATGAAATCCAAGAATTATTATGGTGCAAAGTATCGATTGAACTACCCAAAAAGGCCAGATCGATACCTCAATGTAATAATTGCCAACAGCTTGGTCATACAAAAAATGTCTGCAACTATAATTCAAGATGTGTTAAGTGTGCTGGGCCTCACCACACAACCCAATGCTCGAAACAACGCAACAGCATAGCAACATGTGCGCTTTGCTACGAGAATGGCCACCCAGCTAGTTACAAGGGATGCTCAGTGTATCAAAAAAAACTAAAAGCACAGCATCCAAAGAAAACTATAGTCACTCAAGGACTGCAATAAAAAAATACAGAGCGAGCGGGGCCAACCACAACTGGTACTAGCAACACACAAATGAACAATAAACCAAATGAGAAAGCAGATAATAAAAGCAGACAACAACCTGTCAATAACGAGCCCACCATCATGGATATGATGAAGATGCTCAGTGTATTCCGAGACGACATCAAAAAAGTATCAACCAGCCAGCAGAAAGGGTAGGTAAACTTGAAAATTTTCAAAAACTACCGACCAAGAAATCCAAGAAAGACCGACCATAAAAGACGAATCAGTAATCGGCTCCTACGAATAATCACTTGGAACCCAAATGGGCTCCACCAAAAAGTTCAAGAACTAGAAATATTTATAAGAGAGCACAACATAGATATTGCGTTGATATCAGAAACACACTTTTCTCATATGAGCTTCATAAAAATCAGGAGTTATATGGCCTATTGGACTACGCACCCCAGCGACCGTGCCCGTGGCGGTACAGCTCTGATAATAAAACAAAATATACATCACTTCCAACAAGAAGAAATAAAAGAAACTTTTATTCAAGCCACCATTGTTACTATCAACCTTAATGGAGCTGATTTAAATGTAGGCGCTGTATATTGCCCACCTCGCTCACAATCTCAAAACAACTATTCACGGATATCTTCAAGAAGCTCGGACCAAGGTTTATAATTGGTGGAGATTTCAATGTCAAGCACACTGCTTGGGGGTCAAGGTTGATTACTCCAGGCAAGGGAAAAGAATTGCTTTCAGCCATTAAAGAAGCAAAGTGCGAATTTCATTCGTCTTGTTCACCAACATACTGGCCCACTGATAGCAACAAAACTCCTGATCCGATTGAATTACACGTTAAACTTCAAGATTGTGAAGAATTGGAACAACAAGTACAACAATTTTGTTGCGGATTCGCATTTGAAACAACCGGCGAATTCGCAATAATTAAATCTGTGGCACCACTCGAACAATATGTGGCATCACCTTTAACAATGTCAGCAATCAGCTGACATTTATGAATTCTGTTGGTTGTCATTTGACAACCATTTTTACTTTTTATATTTCTACTTCTTTAACTAACCTAAACAATTGGATGTATAGTCAAACTAATCCATAAAAATCTATGCACTCGTGGGAAATAAAAGTAAATCCTAAAATCAATAAAGCGACCATCGAGGCATTATTTCGATTTGGAAGATTCTTTCTGTGATTGCGGCAGACAATTAAAGGTATTCTTTTTCCCATTTCACACATTTGGTTTTTAGTCTATTGTAGAACAAATACCGTGTGCTGGTGGACAAGCACAGTTTGGAACATACGATCTGTTAACAAACTGAGAAATCAGTTTATCGCACCAGGGATCCATCTGTTAGTGGAAGGTGTGCTCCACGCTTGTTGGACACACAATTTTGGATATTCCCCATCGACATTCATCACGTCAGGAGACCGCATTGTTCCTGACGCCAGCCCATAACACAACAATAACCCGGTGTTAGTGGAAGGTGTGCTCCACGCATGTTGGACACACAAATTTATTTAAACATTGAAAAGCGCAGCCGCAACAGCAACTCCGGTACCAAGTGATAAACCAGAACCAGCAACCACATACCCTATTGAGATTAGAGATCTAATCAAAGACAGACGCAAAGCTAGACGAACCTGGCACAGATCCAGACACCCTAACGATAAAAAATATCAACAAGGTGAGCAATGTAGTTAACAAACTAATTAAAGACCATAAACAGAGTTGTATAGATGAGTATCTAAGTGAACTAAGCCCGTCAGCGGATAGATTACTCTCTCTGGAAGGCAACACGTAAATTTAAACGTCCCCTTATCCAAGTGCCACCTATAAAAGATACGCAGGGACTGTGGGCACACAGAACTAAAGATAAAGTTGAAATATTTGCACAACACCTGGCTTCAGTGGTCAGTCCACAGTAGTATTGATACTTCACCCAGGTATCAAACTGAGCAAACAATCAAACCAGTGACCCCAATGGAGATTGCCCAAGAAATCGATAAAAGTTTGAACCACAAAAAAGCACCAGGCATCGATGAAATATCACCTGGCGTGTACAAGGAATTACCTCGAAAAGCAGTCATTATGCTAACATATCTGTTTAATGCTTGCTTTCGACTAAGATACATTCCAAATTCATTCAAAACAGCCAAAATAATAATGCTCAAGAAACCAGAGAAACCAGCAGAAGAAGTCACGTCTTATAGACCCATATCGCTATTGCCATCCATTTCAAAACTGTTTGAGAAAATACTCCTCAAGCGACTCAAGCCTCTCATCAATATTCCAGACTTTCAATTTGGCTTTAGGAATAAACACTCAACTATTGAACAGGTTCACCGTGTGACCACAGCAATAGAAAAGGCTTTCGAAGAAAAGAAATATTGCCCAGCTGTCTTTCTTGATGATTTCCAAGCATTCGACAGAGTATGGCATGAAGGTCTTATACATAAAATGAGTAAACTGTTTCCAGCAAACTATTGCCATGTACTCGAATCATACTTCTCTGATAGAACGTTCAAAGTAACACACGAAGGAGCTCACTCTAGTTTCTATCCAATACGAGGGTTGCCTTTTATATTTCGGGATTAGAGAACAAAAACAAATATTGATCATCGAAAATCACTTTACTGTTTTTCAAAATATTCCCCATGAAGATCTATACACTTTTGCATGCGTTTGAACCAATTGTCGAAGCACTTTTGCCACTCTGATTGAGGTATCTCCAACACATGCATTCTGAATGCAACAACCGCTTTTTCAGGTGTCGAAAAACGTTGACCTCTCAGTTTGTTTTTTACGTACGGGAATAAAAAGAAGTCATTCGGTGCCAAGTCACGACTATACGGCGGACGACCTATCAAATCGATGTTTTGGGTGCTCAAAAATGCAGTTGTCGCAGCCGATGTGTGAGAGCTCGCATTGTCGTGGTGAAGAGTGATCCGTCTCCGGCGGCTGGTTTTCCTGTTTTCTTGGAAGACAACTGGCAAACAAATGGTTGTGTACCACTCAGAATTGACTGTTCTGCGTTGTTCTAGTGGTACGGTTGCGACATGTCCAGTTTTTCCGAAAAAACAGACGACCATTTGCTTGGAAGTGCTTCGTGCGCGAACAACTTTTGTTGGATTTGGCTCATCTTGAAACACCCAGACAGTCGACTGCTGTTTACTTTCGGGCTCATACGCGTAAATCCACGATTCATCACCTGTCACGATGTCATAGATGTGTTTCGAAGCACCGCGACCGTATTTTTTGAGCATTTCTTTCGACCAATTGACACGAGCCTTTTTTTGGGCGATTGACAAATTGTGTGGGACCCAACGCGAACAAATTTTTTTGACAGTCAAATGTTTATGCAATATTGAATGTATGCTGGTCCCACTAACGCCTAAGGTTATCTCAATCTCACGATAGGTCACATGACGATCTTCCAATATCAGTTCGCGCACAGCATCAATGGTTTTCGGAACAACAACTGATTTTGGACGACCTTCACGAAATTCATCTTGGTGTGAACTACAACCACGATTGAATTCACCATACCATCGATAAACACTGGTCCTTGATGGAGCTTCATCGCCAAAAATTGAATTAAGTTCATCCATGCACCGTTGCTGAGTTAATCCACGCCGAAAGTTGTAAAAAATAATCGCACGAAAATGTTGACGATTTAATTCCATTTTTGGGCCGAGATGAATCTTTTAAGTTACTGTAAACAACACAAATAGCGCTCGTATGTCAAAACGTTCTGAGTGCGTATAACCTCAAAAATGTCCAACTTTACGACAGAGCTGTCAATTGCCGGATTGCAACACTAGGGTTGCCAAATCCCGAAACATAAGAGGCAACCCTCGTAGAAGCAGGCGTACCACAAGGAAGGGTCCTGGGACCTTTCCTCTACTTACTATACACAGCAGACATCCCAACAACCAAGAACAGATTCATAGGCACCTTTGCAGATGATACAGTTATAATATCAGCTGACGATAATCAAAAAAAGCTACACAACAATTGCAACAGGCACTCAACGAAATTAGCCAATGGACCACTGATTGGAAAATTAAACTCAACGAGATGAAATCTATTCACGTAACATTTACGTTGCGACGATCAGATAACAATATTTCTACATATCTCAACGGAATTCAAGTTCCCAAAGCAGATTCAGCGAAATATCTCGGTATACATTTGGATAGCAGACTAAACTGGAGTCATAACTCAGTTAACGTTCAAAGGATACGGATCGTCCTGTCGTCCTAGCCCGCGTCTTTCTAGTGTGTGCACCTGTGTGTGAAAGTGTGGCCGTCACTGAGAACGGCTGTATAGTCATTGAACTCGTAGCCAAAGTGTTGTGCAAGGTGCGCGTAAAACCTATAATAAATATTAATTAAACCCAAAAATAGGGTGTAACTTGAATAAAACGACAATGTGCCAATTGCCCGTCTAAAACTCTCGTTGAAAACATATCGTTCGTCGCTCGTCCACAACAAATTTACAGTATCGTCGCGTACACGTGTGTGCTGACGTGCCTACCACCGTGTATATACCGAACGGCCAATAAAAAAGGAAACTGTGTGTGTTAATGTGTATGCGTGTGAAAGCAGATGTTCTCTGCATGTTGCTTCACAAATTAAACAATTGAACTAAAGGTGGTAACAAATAATGGAAAAAAGAAAAGCAATTCTAAAAGTAATTTCAAAGAGGAGGCCCAAAGCCCAGCCAAACCTCCTTACCAAACGCCATAAAGCCAACCCAGACAACAAAGAAAAAACTCGCAGAAAAGGAATGACCACTCCTCATAAGCCACATTATTCCGGAGAAGGGAATAAATTTAAAGACCTGGCAACAGAAGACCACAAAACCAGCAATACAGAAATGAGTGACATAGATGTCGAACGTGCTCAATTCATTGCGGAGCTATATAAAAAGAAAGAGGAGCTCTCCAAAAAGAAGAACGATTTGGATCGACAAATCAAAGAAGCCTTATTGGAAAGCAACATTCAACAGCAAGAGGAGAAACAACAACAGCAGCAGAAGCAACAGCAACAGCAGCAGCAACAACTGCTGGAAAAACAACAAGCAGCAGCCAATAAGAAGGAGAAAGTGCCTCCCATCATAGTCAGTTTTATGGAAGCTAAGGACCTAATTAAATTGGGTAAGTTAACATGTAGAAATTTTAAAACGAAGAATTTGAATAATAATAAAATAAGTTTTTTATGTGATAGTTTAGATGATTATCATAAAATTAAATCTGCTCTAAGGGATGCAAGTAGTGAGTACTCCACGTACACACCTAAATCGGAGAAAACCATCTCCATGTTACTTAAAGGAGTTGATCCTTCTTTTTCCTCGGAAGAACTCCTCTCAGAACTACAAACTGTCGAAAATGACAGTTTAAAATTCATTGATGTGAAGCCATTCTCCACTTCTCTCTCCCGAAGTCGCAACCGCAAGTTGCCGTTTTTCATTGTCTCCCTAAGTCCCAACAGCAAAGTCGATGCACTTAGGAATATTAAAGTTATTTTCCACCAAACAATAATTTGGGAAAAAATACGGAAGGCTGACCGTGTGTTGCAGTGCATGCGGTGCCAACGATTCGGCCACGTTGCTTCTAACTGTTGTATGGAATTTAGATGTGTAAAGTGCCAAAACAATCATACCGTAGGAGAATGCCCCTTAGGTAAAGAACAGGTTCAGGATAGAAGCAAACTATCTTGCGTCCTGTGCAAAAATACAGGTCACCCGGCCAACTTTAGAGGTTGTCCGAAATTCCAACAACTAAAAGCCAAGTTGGAATTAAAAAAAAAAACAACTTGAAGAAGAGAAACGAATGAAGGTTCGTTCTTATAATAACTTCGTTACACCTATGTTAGTGTATCATTCGCTCAAATTGCCGGTAGTCCATTAAACTCAAACTTCGCGGCACAGGGAAGTAATATCACGAAACCTTCCGCACCTAGCATATCATTTTCTCAAATGGCTAGTAATCCAATTAATACAACGGTGGCGGAACTTTCACGCAACGTCATAAAAGCGCCCGCTCCAGAGGCAAATTCAGATATAAGAGCAATCCTGTTAGCCATACAAGGACAGATTGCTGGATTTGAAAAAAAAAAACTGACTGAACAAGCGGCCCGAATAGATATTATTTATTCGTCCTTGTTCTCAGACAACCCAACATACCACAATGAACTATCCAACTAATTTAACACTAAAAATTATTGCTGTGAATGTGAATTCACTAATCCACGTGGCAAGAAGGGATAATCTAGGTAACCTGCTTGAAGCCGAATGCCCCGATGTGCTCCTAGCTAGCGAAACCAAGCTAAACCAGAGGCACAAATTGAGCTACAAAAACTATAAAGTCATTAGACGAGATCGTCCACACGCCACACAAGGGGGTGGAGTTGCTATCTTAATTAAGAAAGGCCTTCACCACAAGGTCGTTTACAGCACAGCTGTACACAAATTTCAGCTGCTGGAAGCTTGCATTATAGATATACCTTTAAAAAGTCAAAGGCATCTATACGTGGTATCCGTGTGTGCACCTGAAGCTCCTCAGTGTTCACAATTTATCAGCGAACTGGATACCCTTTTTCGTAATCTCAAGTTAGACTCGGAAAACAATTATTTTGTTTTGGCGGGAGATTTCAACTCCAAACACAGTGCTTGGGGTGATATCACGCCGAACACAAGAGGTAATGTACTATTCAACTGGTGGCAAACAAATGCAACAGAATATAAACTAGAATTGTACGCTACAAGTGCACCTTCTTAACCAAGAGGAAACTCCTTTCTGGACTTACTTATGATGGACGAGAGACTACAATTATTAGACACTGACCTAAATACTCGAAATTGCCTTCGCACAATCGGGTATGATAGTGACCATTACGGCCTCAGCGCCGTTTTACATGTTCCAAACGAACATGCAATACTTGAGCAGTACGACCAGATACATTCGTTCGTTTTCCGAAAAGCACATTGGTCGCGCTTTGATCGCATAATAAAAAGAGAACTACGCTCCAAGGGTGTAGATCCTCCGACTAATAGAAACCTTCGAAATGAGGAAATAGACCATTATCTCTCAACGATGGACAACATTGTCATCAAAACAAGGCACCGTTCCTTTCCAAAAGCGGCGCACATGGAGGAGAATTTTAATAGATACAGAAACTCAACTATTGATGCCCTGTATAGACAAAAAAGCGCTCTGCTCTCCAAGCTCAAACTGCTCTACAGACAGTTCAGCGATCCTTATAGCCAGGAAATAAAGACAATTAAGTCATTGATTAAAAACGTTCAAAAGCTGATCCGTGACAACTACAGATCAGTAATTAATGAAGAATTAAATTAAAACCAGTGGTGAGAATATGTTTCCGCAAATAAATAAAGTATTTAGAAGAAAAGATCATAATGACATTCCCTGCCTTCGAGTCCCGAGGACTCCCGAGAATTGTCAAATATTGCTGAACGCAGGAGTCACCCCGGAACACATCAACTCCAACGAAGAACTAAGAGTAGTCGAGGATCCGCAAGAGAAAGCGAACTCCATTGGCGCCTGTTTCGAGGCAGTACACAAAGTGAATGAATCCATTCATTCTAACCTCGATATCGAAAACAGAGCTATCCAAAACCATATTTCGCTGCACAATGAACGGCAAAGTTGGCATTCCGAAAACAAAATTTTCACCACCTTCCGTGAAAACAATAGAGCGGATGCTTAGAAATTTGCACACAAATATATTTGTGAATAAGAATGAACTCATGGACATCCTTAGATCCATTAAAAACAAGAAATCCTCTGGAACAGATGGTATTCCGAATACAGTTCTTAAACATCTGCCTCTGGAAGCGGTGAAAATTTACACTATCTTGTTCAATAACGCTGTAAATAATGCATACTTTCCAAGACGTTGGAAAATAGCAGTAGTCCATCCCATCCCCAAAAAGGGCAAGGACAGGAGCAATCCCGCTAAACTTCGCTCGATTAGTCTGCTTCCAAACATTAGCAAAATATTCGAGAAAATCATAAATAAGGCATTGATAAACTGGTGTGATGAAAACGACACCTTTCCGAACAACCAGTTTGGCTTTAGAGCGGGGCACGACACAGTTCATGCAGCTACAAAACTTGTTTCCGATATACAGTGGAACAAGGCAAAACGACAATGCACAGGCGTATGTTTGGTTGACTTTGAAAAGGCCTTCGATACCGTATGGTTAGAAGGACTTGTATATAAGCTATCAAATCTAGGTTTGCCTGAATATCTGTTATACATCATTTACGATATGATAATGGATAAGCAATTTGTGGTAAAATGTGGGGACAAAATCTTCAATAAAACTTTCCATATTAAAAATGGCTTACAGCAGGGAGCAGTGAATTCTCCCATTCTCTTCAATATTTATACAAGTGATCTAGTTGGGTCTCTTAATCATGCTATTGCATATGCCGACGATATTGTAGTGTACAGATCAGAAAAAAATATCGATGCCATTAACAGACTTCTTCAAGAAGACTTCAATAAAATCAAACGCTTTTGTGACGATTGGAAATTGAAAATTAACTTCCAAAAAACAGAAACCATCCTTTTCAGAACACCTCTTTTACAGCTTCAAGAGATACAAGGAATAATTGGAAAAACTTTTCCATTGTAGGAAGCAATAATCTTCCGCTGCAAATGAAAACTGTTGTCAGGTACCTTGGTATCTGGATGGACCAATACCTATACTTTGATAAGCACATAGCAGCTGCCCTCTCCGCAGCTAAAAGTGCCTATGCAATGACAAGAAGTCTATTTCGAAATAGTCTCCTAGATCACAAAGTTAAAATAATTTCGTACACAGCATTTATCCGTCCAATATTAGTGTACAGTTGCCCGGTATGGTTCAACGTTTCCCCATCCTACATGGAAAAGTTTCGCATGTTCGAGAGGCAGTGCTTGCGTTCCTGCCTCGGGTTACATAGAACACCTGAGTCTCAATACAGGAAATTCTATCCTAATAAGACACTGTATGACAAATCAGGACTGAATAGGATAGACAATTTCATTATCAAAATTATTCGTGGTCACACTGCAAGGGCAATGCGCAGCGAAAATAATCTTATCTCGGGAGCATACTACCCCAATGACATATACCTGGAGAATACATTCCAAAATGGGTTTATCCCACCAGAAGCGTTCCCTCTATTGGATAGAAAAGGTCTTATCCAAAACAAGCACGGAGTCCCTATTATTTACCACGCTTTTCGTGGTGCCAGGGACAAACGGATTCTTTATAACAGTGATATATCAAATGCTGCAGTTCACTTGCGATTTAGCATGGCAATAGGCGATCGAGATAAATCTATAAGTGACCGATCCCATCCCAACTGGTGGTGGATTGACAATGAAGAAAGGATTTAATATCCCCAAATATAGTAAGATCTTCAGACGCTACGCCTTCCCTTCCCATTCCTCATTTCCCTTTTCATATTTATTTATTCTTCCTTTTCATTTCCATTTTTCATTTAGATTCCTTTTCGTTTTAAAATTTCTTTATGTTAACATTTTTTGTTTTTTTGTTATTAACTTTTTTTTTTTGTAAACTTTTTTACCTTATATTATTTATTAAAAAAAAAAACAAAAAAAAAACAATACAGAGAGAGAACTTCGTCTTCTAAAATATTCGGGTAATAGAAAATATATAAAATTATAAAAATATAAAAATATTATTGTACGCCGAAAGGCATTACACAAACTTGTATCGTGTAATTTAGAGTGCTTGTGTAGAGCCAGTAAATTATTTTAAGAATAAGAAAATATTGTAAAATAGGATTTAGCATTTTAGTCCTAAGTCAACATTTTTTTAAATTATTGTACAATAAATGCATTATTCAACAACAACAACAACTAAACTGGAGACATCATGTGAAACAAAATGCTGAACAAATAAAGCTGAAACGTAGACAGATGTATTCGTTAATCGAGAATCACTCTCAACTCAATCTCTATTGTAAAAGATTGATCTATCAATCTATCATCAAGCCGATCTGGATATATGGAATCCAATTATGGGGCTGTACAAAGCAATCCAATAGAGAATAAATTCCTTCGCATTATCACGAATGCCTACCGTTTTGTGATAAATCAGGAAATTCATGATGACCTGGAGATCAAATAGATTTATGAAGTTATCCAAGAATATGCTGTCAAACACGAAAGACGCCTACATAACCATACCAACGTAGAAGCTATCCAGCTCTTGGATATTACCCACGAATTGAGACGGCTAAGCCGGTCAAAACCTCATGAATTAACATGCTAAAATCTAAAATCGAGTTGGGAGCTGAACACTGGTCCAGTAAACCCTTACACGTTTTACTTAATTAAACTAAATTAAGTACAATTTAAACCTAGTACTAAATTAAATTGTTAAGATTGTACTATTCATATCCAATAAAGGATGTTATTAAAAAAAAAAAATCAACCTCCGATTTACATCTCAAGCGCAATGAAACGAAAAATAGGTTGCTTACGATAACATCGATCGAAAGCTGCGTTATACCAAAAGAAGATAATGCTCTCAATTTAGTGTGTTCATAAGAGTATTGTTTATTTTGAGCTGCTTCCAAGAAACCAAGCGATCAATTTCAATATATACCGTTGCCAGATGGACAAACTAAACTTGGCGATCAAAGAAAAACGACCATAATTGGTGAATCTCAAAGGCGTTGTATTCCACTATGACAACGCCAGACCGCATACATCTTGGATCACTCGCCAAAAATGATTGAACCTTGGTTGGCAAGTGATATAGTCCTGACCCTGCACCATAGGATTAGCATTTATTTCAATCTTTCTAAACTTCTTGAATGGTAAACCTTTTAGTATGATCACTCTGTAAAATCGTACTTCGTTCAGTTTTTCGCCAGTAAAAACCAGTAATTCTATTGGTGGAATCAGGTGACAAAAGGTGATTGATTAAAACGAAAAATATGTCATTACTTAAAGTTCATTCATTGTATAAAAAAAATCATGTTTATTATTTTATTATTATTTGAAATTGCTTTCTTGCCAACTCAATAGATTTTTTTTTTTGTATAAATCTGTTTTTTATTTTAACACCACTAAATAAATGAAAAATCAACTAAACAAGTTTTTCATATATATATATTTGCCACGAAAATATAAATTTTCAAATTGTTTTTAATTATGGTTATTTTTTTAAGTATAGGGTTTTCCAATATGTTTTAAACTAACTAAAATACTGTAGCGAGCTTAGGGTTCGCTGGATTAATTATTTTTGAATAAATAAGAGCCGTTAAATTGATTTTTGAATTAATATAAACTTTATTAGTCCGTTAATCACAACCGTTACTTTTACCGTACACAACGATTTCTTGAGTTATCGCTTCCGTACTTATCGCGTATTTTCCTTCTTACTTCTAATTTGAGACTTATTCTTCCTCTCTGCGTGCGACGTATTTATACCGTTTTTCCTCATTCTGATTTGGTGTATCGTTTCCGTCCGTCTTGAATGTTTTATTCCAGTTTTCCAGTACTTCCTAAAATAATCTAGTACTTTGTTTCGGACTTTCTCGAAGATTCCAGTACTGATTGTCATATGCGTCACACGACCCTCTGCCTAGATTAGTTCGTCCCGAACTAAGTTCACTGATCTCCTGGGTTAACAAAAGTAGCCAGTCGGTCACGATGTACCACTTTCATCTTGGCGTTCGGTCTTCGCTGAATCCTATAGACAACGTCGTTAATTCTTGTGAGAATCTTATACGGTCCTTCCCAATGTTGCTGCAACTTCGGAGACCTTCCTTTTTGCCGACGAGGGTTATAAAGCCATACGTTATCGCCTGCATTATTCCGGATGCGTTGGCTCGAACGTCGTACCTTGTTTTCATCCTGTCACTGGATACCTTGATTTGCTTTCGAACCAAATGATGAATCTCATCGAGGCGATTTCTCCATTCGGCTACGTAGTCTTCGGTCTTATCTATGGCGTCTGGAGGTATTCCGAATCGCAGATCGGCTGGTAATCGTATCTCCCGTCCAAATATAATTCTTGCTGGAGAATGGCCCGTCGTATCGTGATTAGCCGATCTATAGCTCATGAGAAAGGTTTGTACATATTTGTCCCAATCTCGTGGGTGATCAGTAACGACCTTCGATAAATACTCTTTCATTGTTCGGTTGAACCTTTCGACCATTCCGTCTGACTGTGGATGTAAGGGTGTGGCCCTGGTTTTCCTTACGCCCAGTGCCGCACAGACGCCTTGAAATATCTGTGATTCGAAATTTCGGCCTTGATCGGAATGGAACTCACAGGGAACTCCAGATCTGCTGATCCAATTATTGATTAGCTGCTCAATGACAGTTGTTGCTTCTTGGTTTGGAATTGGAAGGACTTCTACCCACTTGCTGAAGTAATCCATGATAACTAACATGTATTTGTTGTTGTCGTTTGTTTTTGGGAATGGTCCTGAGATATCAATCGCAATTCGCTCGAAAGGGGCACCCACGTTGTACTGCTTCATAGCGCTCCTTGGTTTTGCCGTTGGTCCTTTGGTCGCAGTGCAAGTTGTGCACTTCCTACACCAAGACTCGACGTCATCTCTCATGTGAAGCCAGTAAAAACGAGATCGTAATTTTGAAAGTGTCTTATTAACTCCCAAATGTCCACCGGAGGCCCCGTCGTGCATTTCTGTTAGAACCTCTTTCACTTTTGATGGTGGGACTAGAATCTGCATTCGATGGGATTTTCCGTCCGCGGCTTCCCATTTATGCTTAAGAATACCATCTTCCACCAGCAAGGAATTCCATTGTGCCCAATATGCCTTAAATGTTCCACTCTTGTCGGAAATATTGTTCCAAGTTGGTCGCTCGTTCTTTTCTTTGTATTCCAGAATTAGTGACATATCTTCATCCTGAAGTTGAGCTGCGCGTATAGCATCACTCGTCCACCCATCTAATACTTCTACTTGTACATTTCGTAGGTCGTACGCCTCTTCTTTCTCTTCCGCTCTATGACAATGTTTACAATCTGGCTTACATGGTCTTCTTGATAGAGCATCAGCGTTATTATGCACCTTCCCTTGACGGTGGGAAATTTGGAAATCGTACGTTTGAAGTCGTTCGATCCATCGAGCTATTTGTCCTTCCGGATTCTTAAAATTTAACAACCATTTCAGGGCGGCATGATCCGTCCGAAGGTGGAATCGACGTCCGTAGAGGTATTTATGGAAATTCTTAACGGCTTCTACGACAGCCAGCAGTTCCTTTCTTGTTGCGCAGTAATTTCTCTCTGGCTTATATAGAACTCGACTATAATATGCGACAACTCTCTCTTTACCATCGACTTCCTGCGACAACACTGCTCCGATTCCTGTGTTACTTCCATCAGTATCCAATATAAATGGGCAATCCGCTCTTGGGAATGCCAATGTTGGTGTCTTACATAACTCGGCCTTCAATGTGTTGAATGCTGCTTCACACTTTTCTGTCCAATTGAATTTCTTGTCTTTACCCGTTAGTTCATGTAGGGTTCTAGCCACGTTGGCGAAACCTTTAACAATCCGTCGGTAATATGTGGCTAACCCCATAAAACTTCTTAACTGTTGCTTATCTTCTGGAGTAGGCCACTCTCGGACAGCTGCTGTCTTATCAGGATCCGTTTGAACTCCTGCAGATGAAACAATGTGTCCCAGGAATTTTACTCCCCTTTGGAAGAGTTCACATTTCTTCGAATTGAGCTTTAAGTTGGTCTGTCTTAGTCGTTCGAAGACGGAGCGCAGATTATTGATGTTTTCTGGTAAATTCTTTCCAACAACGATGATATCGTCCAAGTGCACAAGACACGTCTTCCATGTAAATCCCTTTCCAATTTCCATTAATCGTTCAAACGTTCCTGGAGCATTACACAATCCAAAAGGCATCACGTTGAATTGATAAAGTCCGATTCCGGTAGTAAACGCTGTCTTCTCCTTGTCCTCCTCCTTCACTTCCACTTGCCAGTAACCGCTTTTTAGGTCCAATGTTGAAAACCACTGAGCTCCAGAAAGGGTATCTAGTGTGTCGTCGATTCGAGGAAGTGGGTAACTGCCTTTCTTCGTAACGTCGTTTAACCGGCGGTAGTCGACACAAAATCTAGTTGTCCCATCCGTCTTCTTGACGAGCACTACCGGCGAAGCCCATGGGCTCGATGATTTCTCGATGACTCCTTGCTCTTCCATCTCTCGAATCATGTTGCCTACTTCTGATTGTTTGGCCAACGGTAGTCGACGAGGTGGCTGCCTTATAGGTCTTGATTCACCCGTGTCAATGCGATGTTTAACTATACCGGTGCGTCCGAATTTATCATTTCCTGTCACAAAAATATCAGAAAAATCGTTCAGGAGTGATTCAACGCTTGTCTTTTCTCCATCTGTTAATCCGATTTTCTGGGGCCTATTAACCCAAGGGGATGCACCAGAGGGCTTTTGAATTGAATGATCCTCTCCCCTTGTCTGAATTGAACTTATCATTGATACGGGTGCACATTCTGCGATTACTTCTCCTTTTCTTATTGTGAACGGTTCCTTGGACGCATTTAGTACTCTGACAGGTACGATGTGCTTCTTCACGTCGATAAGGGCTTTACCAACAAGGATGTTCCCCTTACGCTGATTTTGTGCAGCTTCGGTGATATAAAGTCGATTGTCACCGGGATCACTCTCGAGACTGGTCCAAATTACCGAGTCTGAACGAGCTGGGATCTCATCCTCCTCACGCACATAACATTTCAGTCTTCGCAATTGTTCGTCCTGCAGTGTAAGAGCAACCTCCAAGTTACCAATTCGCAGTGTTCTTTGCCCGATATCTAGAACAACTTGATGCTCCTTCATGAAATCCATTCCAAGAATGCATTCGTCCGTAATATCGGCAACCAAAAATTGGTGTGATATGGAAATATTGCCCAGTACTATTATGCTCTCGACTTCGCCGTAGACTGTAGAACATTCTCCTGTAGCAGTCCCCAAAGCGTATCTTCTATTTTTATTAAGGGCAATTTTGCCCACGATATCCGGCCGAATTATGGATCTTGAATGTTCTATTCCAGTTTTCCAGTACTTCCTAAAATAATCTAGTACTTTGTTTCGGACTTTCTCGAAGATTCCAGTACTGATTGTCATATGCGTCACAATACAAAGTATTTAAGGTAAAAGCATTTTTTTTTATTTTAAAGTGTAACAATTTTAAAATTGAATTATACTAAACACAAATGACATTTACTGACTTCTCTCACATTATAAAAACCGATCGTCCCTATTGGGGAAGCCTTTATTTAATTTTAAAAACATATCGGAACTTCCTCAACTATTCACAGCAGTATTGTGTAGTTATATTTTTGCTCTTTACTCTTTCCATAAAACATTATCTACCCCCTTTTAATTATTATTAATTATAAAAACAAGTGATGAGGAGTTTTTCGCATCAAAACGTATTCTGACGTCCTGTCAGTAAGGCCATAGAATATACTCACTCCTAGTCCGACTTGTCGAAAAAGGCGACTAAAGACCGAGTGGTGGGTGCGGTACCCACGCCCTGCCGCCCGATGAAATACAGCCCAGCAAGCTATTGGCTCAATCAAAAGGCCGAAAGTAATTTTCAACTATGTTCTGGACGGTTGGCTGATGGCTCGGACTGAAATTGAGATAGTTCATGATAGTACCGCTGAACATGAAGAATTCCGAAAGTAAACTGGTTGCATTTCCTGGAGGAATATCATGTAAATATTTGTATAAAGAACCGATGTGTAAACACTTCGTCATAGCGTAACCATGAAAGCTGTCAACGTTCAACTAGTAATGGAATTTTGTAGCATCAGGGGCATCGAATTCACCAATTCAAATGTAAACGTCGTCCATCAATATTTGAAAACAGCGAAACCTGATATCCTAACCCTACCCGAAACCCATGTCGACTCCTCAACTGATTCGACATTTCTTCGCTGCCCAGGATACGACTTACATTCGAAATTTGGTTTTAAGGGCTGAGTCTGTGTCTTCACGATTTGATTTGGCTTTCCAAAGGGAAGAAGCATTATAATCCATTAACTTGGTTATATTTTAGGTAAAATCACGCTGAAGAGTTCTGTTAAATTTCTTCTCTGTTTCTAACGCTCCCTGAATGAAGATCAACTAGTGGCACTTCTCGAACATCTTTCGCGTACTATCGACTGGATTTAAATCAACCATCCGGATTCCAAGATTGTTGTTCTTGGTGACTTTAACGTACATGTCTCTGGCTGGTTGGTACATCCTAACAGAAAAGAGAAGGCTGGAAGGCTGACCAAGACGTTCGCTATTAGCCGCAACTCAGCTCGTGGAAGAACCTAAGCGAATTCTGGATGACCAAAGTGAATTTGCAAACACTCTGGATCTGTTTCTGACATCCAAGCCGGACATTTATACCGTGGGAACTCAGGTCACTCCCTGATATCAGTTGCGCACATACATTTCAAACGAATAACCAATCTAAACAGACTCGCCATATATGGAGGTATAGGGCTGCTAACTGGGATATTTGTGGGATTTCTTCGTACTCTTTCTGTAGTCAGAGGTGTGCTTTCCAGACTCCGATGTTAAGTTATGCGCGGAATCAGTGATGGAAATTATTTTTCTCGGGGTGGAACATTTCGCATTCCATCAAACAAAATTCATTTGATAAACCTTGGTATGATAAAAAATGCGAGCAAATTACAGCAGCTAAAAATAGAGCATTTAAACAGTGGCGCTCTAATCTCACGGAAGTCAACAGAACGAATTTTGTCAGAATCGGAAACGCATGCGAAGAAACGATTGATACCACGAAGAAGGTTCACAATGACAAAGTAACCAACAAACTGTTCGGGTGTCGAATTGGTTCCCCTCCCTTGGCCAATGAGAGAGGCTATAGTATAGCAATAACTTCCCTTCCTCCTCTTTTCCTAGCGACGTTAGTAATTCGCCCCATACATAAGAAGGGAGATATCACAATGTGCAGCAACTATAGAGGTATAACATTGGTGAGTACCGCCTATAAGATACTCTCCTCTATCCTAAAAGATCGGATAGCGCCATACACTAAAGTCATCATTTGTCAATATCAGTGTGGCTTCATCCCAGGCAAATCAGCGATTGATTAGATATTCACCCTTAGGCAGACGATGGAAAAATGTCTGGAATTTAAGAGTCAATTATATCATCTATTTATAGACTTTACTCGTCTACGACAGCATAGCCAGAGTAGAACTATATAATGTCATGAGAGAGTTCGGCATTCCAAACAAATTGATACGGCTTTGTAGGTTGACCATGACCAACGTAACTAGTCAAGTAAAAACATCGGGATTGCTGTTCAAACCAATAAACATCTTTAATGGACTCCGACAAGGAGCGGTCTGGCCTGCCTCCTCTTCAACCTGGCGTTGGAGAAAGCAATCCGCGACTCTGGAATCACAACTAGAGGGACTATAGGAACCAAGTCCAGCCAGATACTTGTCTACGCAGATGACATCGACATCATCTACGTATCCGAATCGGCTGTACAGGACTCCTTCACCCAGGTCGAGCAGGCGGCACAAAAACTGGGACTGCACATTCATGAGGGAAAAACTAAGTACATGGTGGAAACTTCTGCGAAGAGAAGACCTAACGTTGGTCAAACTATCAGGGTAGTGGAGCACGAATTTGAAGTAGTGCAATCCTTTAAATACATTGGGTCAATAATATCAATCGATAACAATATGGAAGACGAAATACATGAACGGTTGATTAAATCCAACAAAGCCTACTATGGTCTATCAAAGCTCTTTAAATTCCGAAATTTATCCAGAACATTCAAGCTACTACTGTACAAGACCATGGTCTTACCAGTATTCAGATGTCGATCCGAGACCTGGGTGCTCAATAAAAGGCACTCTGAACTCTTGGCCGAGTTTAAGAGGAAGGTCTTAAGGAGAATTGTTGGTCCCGTATGCGAGGGAGGACGATTCCGGAGACGCTACAACCATGAGTTGTACGCAATCTACCTTGAAGCTAATGTTGTAAGAAAAATCAAGCTCGGTTGACTCCGGTGGGCGGGACACCTAGCTCGAATGAGCAAAGAGGAGCCTGCCCGGAAAGACCTTTGTGGCAGGATGTATGGAAAGAGACAGCGTGGCAGACCTTGTTTGCGATGGAGGGATGGGTCAATAGTATCAGCCGATAACAATATGGAAGAGGAAAACGCGAACAGCTGATAAAATCAACAAAGCCTACTATGGTCCACCAAGGCTCTTTAAATCCCGAAATGTATCCAGAACATCCAAGCTACTGCTGCACAAGGTCATGGTCTTGCCAGTACTCATGAATGGATCCGAGACCTCAATAAAAGGCACTTTGAACTCTTAGCCGTGTTCGAGAGGAAGGTCTTAAGGAGAATTGTTGGCCCCGTATGCGAAGGAGGACGATTCCGGAGACGCTACAACCATGAGTTGTACGCGATCTACCTTGAAGCTAATGTTGTAAGAAAATTCAAGCCCGGTAGACTCCAGTGCGCGCGACACCTAGCCCGAATGAGCAGAGAGGAGTCTACCCGGAAAGTCCTTTATGGCAGGATGTATGGAAGACGACAGCTCGGTAGATCTTGCTTGCGATGGAGGGATGGTGTAGACTATGACGTCCAAAGCCCGGGAGTGCCAAAGTGGGTAACATCGGGTCGAAATCGGGATCGGTGAAGAGACTTGCTAAATAAGGCCAAGACCGGATCCCGGTTGTAGTGCCGATGATGATGATTTTGCCGTTAGTCACAAACTCGAAAGATAAAGCCAATGTTTTCGCTAATTTATTTTCCGCGAATTCAACACTCAATGCTAGTATCTTGGAGCCACCTGTAATCGCGGCAGTACCATCTTCAATGTCGGATGTAAAATTTGTCCTACGAGCTACTCAACGTATTTTTTGTGGACTGGACTGTAGAAAAGCAACTGGGCCACAAGAAATACCAGCAATAGTTCTCAAAAGCTGTGGCCGGTTCTAAAAAAACTCTTTTGCTTAGCTTTTACACAGAGGACCTTTCCTATCTGCTGGAAAACTGCTCGAGCTCAACCAATCCCAAAGAAAGGGAAAACAAGTTTTCCGCAAAATCATTGGCCGATAACATTACTGTCTACGATATCCGAGCTGATGGAAATGGTTATCAATGTCGAATTGATTAAATACTTGGAATGTAATGGAGTTCGAAATGATAGTGGTGGCGAACGGACGACCACCAATGACACAAGGGAAGTAATCCCAGGTAAGGCACTACTCCGGCAGCGATGCTCGACGGAAGTGTTCGACGACACCCGCCGTTGGACCCGGCTCGAAGGACCAGGAATATTTTAGGATGCGATCTTTCAATTATAAACTCACGGTCATCTAACCAAACTAGTTACACTGCAACCAGAAATGTCTAACTTTTATTTTCAGTATTTAACTTAGTAGAGCAAGTAAACTGATCCTATTTTAGGGAGTTTGCTTCGATTTAATACCGTGAAACTGTTTGATGCGAGAATACTCGACCTGACCTGTGGCTACCGAGCGGTGCACTCCCGACGAAGAGCTGGCAGAGACTCTAAAAACCATTGGTCACATCTGAGATGGGTAACAGTCCGATGGCGTTCCCAGGCGTTGACACATTGTCAGCTGGCGGCTGACAGGTGTGTGGTGAATATGCTGGTCGGGGAGTGTACTAGACGGTGAACGTACTAGATCCTCCCCGCTGTATTTAGCTGCGAATCCGCAACAGATAGTCAATACCGGATTCCGTAGCAGGCGGTGCACAGCAGACCTATGGGGTCGAAATCGTTGCACCAACATGGGCGCAACACTTAAGAGTTCAGTGTACGCCACGACAGCATCAAAGCACACCGTAGATGACAGGACGGCGTTTCTAGGACGAGCACACCGTTGATTAACGAAGTCGAATTGCTTTTATTTATTGCTTTATGTGAATGTGAACAGTGCACGGCCAACCACGATCTTTATACAAAGTTACAACGCATTGTCACGATTCGAAATCTTCCACTTGTTTACACACGAAACAATCCTTTCCACTGCCTTCCGCAGTTCTGCGCTTCCTGCCACCATCCACCAAGAAGAGGAAAATAAACACTAGAGCACTGTTTTGTTGTTAATTGTCGTTTATTGTTAGGGGAACTTTTTATTCTACAATTTTTTTTACAGAGTTTGTACCTTTCTTTTATGTATTCACAAAACGGTTTATTTATTTATTAAAAGTTCTATGGAGTGCACATTTGATTAAGGAATTTCGTTTAATTAAAGAATTATCAAGTACGGAGAATCTTTCGCACTGCGTATTGATTTGCTGTGAACCGAAAAACGTGTACTCCACCGAGTATCCAAGTCGACTCTTTTTTATTCACAGTTTTTCGATTCTATCTATAGACTGGTGCAATATGAATTTCATTTCTGCCCGTCGTCCAATAAGGGATGATTCTCCACATTGGTCCCAGCAAAGGGCGCGTAACGCACACACGATGACCAAATCGTTGTTCATCCAGTGTGTCGCCCAGCGTGCGAGCCATGGACATGCAATCGAATAAACAACCGAGAAGAGCACCCGCAGCTGGGCAAGTCATCGGTAAAGGGGTATCTGTGTGTTTACACGATCAGCAACCGCGTACATCATTTACGCTGATCGTTCACATTTCGGTGACATCTCGCAAGGTTCGAACTTTCGTGTGTATATTTACATTGACGGGAATTCGATTTACTTCAGCAGCCAGTCGTGAGGTATGCTATTGCAGATTGAACGATCGACCGACTGCTGATATGACTTGCTATGCACGTGTGTGGGAAAAATACTTCCTTCTTGTGTGCATGGACAAGTTCGAGGATTTATGTCGGCTACGTAATGTCGTAACCGAATTGAATTTCAGGAACATGCTGCGTTGTATGCAGGCATGCCCCTGGGGGAAATGCTTATAGGATGCTAATGCCTTTGCTTGTCGATCGGTTTACCGACCGATGTGCTTGTAGGTAAAAATGAAAGAGGGAATATCTCCTGCGTCTGTGCGGGGGAATTCGCTCGGAGAAATGTGCACCGCAATGGTTCGAGTTATGTCGGTTGCTTGGTGGTGCAACCCAATTGCTTTTAAGGAACATGGTGCGTTTCATGTACCCATGCTCTTAGAAAAAACACCTGTTTGATGCTAATGGAATTGCATTAGCGCAAATTATGGGTTTAGATACTTTAGGAGAATGTTTGAGCGAACCATGGAAAGGTAAGTAAATGTTTTCCAGGGTTCTTAGCGCTCTAGGAAGCACTTTCTTAATAAATGGTGGGAAGGTAAGTAGTGGCGTTCAATGGAACCGCCACAGACCTTTTGACATCTGGACATATGCAAGTGAAAAACATGATAATTCAATGGCGACCGATTTGGATATCTCTAAGGCTTTTGACCGCGTCTGGCACAGGGCGTTACTAAGAAGTCTGTGGCGATTCCGCCAGATCCCACGGCTCGCCTTCCTGAAAAAACCCCCATAACCATAACCCGGGTCTGCACCAGCTTTCGCTAATGCAATTCGCATTAGCATCTTAGATGCTTCACGCATCAAACAGACCCAATTATTATAACCCTAAAATCCCTATAAAGAAAACTTACCTTCATGCATCCCTTCGCATACAATTTTTCATAAGATTTCTTTGTTTTCCTATTTGGTATTCTGAACCAATTCGGCACCAGACAAATTCCTCTAAACAAAATAATTCGGATTGCAATCAATGTAACCGTCATCACAGGGACCATAAATATCGCGCTGTCTATTTTCCCAGCCGCGTCATATACCATACATACACATTGCCTGGCAACCTTTTTTGTTTGTCTTACCAACAAACAACCCAAGCAGCTGCATATAATTAGCGCAATAGACGCTGAAACCAAATTCTCCAGCATTTCCTAATGCAAATATGAACCCGGTTTCTATTGCAGCCAGAGATGCCATAAACATCCAATTTGCTTTTAGCACCTTTTTCTCCTAACGTCGAAAATAGCGACGAGGCATCGTATAAACATGACCCTCATTAAAGTGCGCACCATTTGGTCGCCTTTTCTTTTGTCCTTGCCTGTTTCGCTGTTCCTCTGCACGTGTGAATAGCATTGATCTCAACGACCCCACACATACCACCATGAACTGTATTACAAGATCTGGTTTCCTATACCACCAAGAGAGACTTTACGTTTCCCTGGTGGTAGGTAAAAAACGATATCCTTATTGGAGAGGATATCGTTTTAGTCTTATTCCATCCTCCGACCACGCTGGTCGCACGGTGAAACTCCCGCTCTCCGCGCCACCAGCGGAGAAGCGTAAACAGTAACACGCGAATATATACCCGAAGTCGTGTGTGTTTTATTTTTCAACTCTAGGAAATTTTAGTTTATTTTTCCACGTAAATTTATCCGTGAATCTATGAAATAACGTAAATTTATTGATCCCAAATTGTTTATTATCGCAAACATATAGTGCGGCAAAAAAATCGGTATACAATAGTCTCTTTGATAAAACAATATCCTTAAGTTCATACGAAGTGTTCAATAGTTTTTGTGAAAACAAATAAATCATACAAAAATGTAAAAGACAAACAATAAACAATTTATAAATTTCATTAACTGTTTGATTTTCAAAATTTAAAAGTAAATTAAATTCAAAACTAGACACATTTCATTGTTAAAGCGTGTTTCCTGTACCTGCTGCGATATTCGGCCAAACTTAATTAATACATGATGGAGGAGGAAGTTAATCAGCGCCGTTCGCCGGTGCACTTACTTCCTACCCCACAAGTCTTTGTTCGAATCGGTCAATCCGGGTTGTTGTAGAATGCGTGTCTTCGGATCTGTATTCTATTAATTCTGGGTTGATTCAGGATTCTATTTTGAGTCCAACCTTGTTTTTGCTTCACATTAATGATTCATTGGAGTTAATGAGTAACAAAATATTCAATTTGATTGGATGATAGTACACTTATTTCATTTGCGAATGATCGGCTGATTAATGCATCAACGTCGCACTAGCTGAGATGTAGCCAGATCGACTGTCTCAATCGGGGCTGATAAACGTTCGAAAGTGGGTCCTGCTGTATGGATCCCGTTCCACCGACTTGCAGTCAAAGGACTGGGGATCGACGGGTTCATAGTGTTAATTAGTATTAGATAGACTTAAGCTAGGGTTAGTTAGAGTTAATTTAGTCTTAGTTAAATTTAAGTTCCACTAGGTTCAAATAGTTTTATTATAAATAAAAAATATATATACGACAATTACTAGGTGTTTTTGTTACGTTTTTCCAAATAATATTAAAAAAAACAGCATCATACAGTACATTGTATAATCGATTTCTAAATATAAGGAAAAAAAATTATAAGTATTGCGTGCCACTACGGGTTTATACATTAAAACAACAACAACAAGAGAGTATATTTTTATGTTTATTTAGAAGAAATAAAAAAAAAGTAATAGTATCTAAGTAAAATAAATAAACGTTAAAAAAAAAATTTTAGTCGGGATGATAAGATGAGATGCAGACAGATCGATTCTCTGAATCGGGATCTGGATAAAGTCTTGCAATGGGGAAAGGCGAATCTCATCGATTTTAATGCAAGGAACACACAATACATGACATTCAGAAAGAAAAGTGTATCATCCGTTCCACAGCTGATGATGAATGGGCAGACCCTCGGATCCGCGGAAAGCATGAAACTGCTCGGCGTCATGGTCTGTGGGAATGTATCGTGGAATAAACACGTGTCGAACATCGCCAGGTCCGCTTCTAGAAAACTGAGTTATCTTTTTAGAGCCAAGAAATATTTTACTCCGGACCAACTTCTGTATAAATCTGAAATCAGAACCCCGCTCGTATATTGTTTCTTTTTAAGTTTTTAAACCACATTTATTTTCCTAATTCTTTTTACATGTATAATATTAGGGGTAAATGTTAAACCCTATTCTACAATCACAGTCCTTAAATTAACTTACTGGCTCTATGCGAGCTCTCTAAATTACACATTACAACTTGATTTTTATATATGCCTTTCGGCGTACATCTTTTTTTTTTGTTTCGTATATATGTATATATATGAAATAGGTCAGAATTATCACGTTCGCAGCGTCAAAAGATCTGGCAGTGAAGAGCACGATGTTCAAGCACAAGCAAATCCATAAAGCCACGTGGATATCACCCGACGACGTAACGCGTAACCGAATAGACCACTTCCTCATAGACAAAAGATACCACTCGAATATCATTGACGTAAGATCATATAGAGGAGCAGATTGCGACTCCGATCACCTTCTAGTGATGGGCAAAATTAGAAGTCGGCTTGCAGCAAACCCTCATGGACAGTCACGGGAGACGAGCAAAGAGTTCGAGATTGATAAACTAAAAGACCTACGTAAAAGGGTGGAATATCAAGACGAACTAACGAATAGATTTAGCATCCTAGAGAATGACAGTAGTGAGGAAGAGGAAGCCAATAGTGTGGACACTAAATGGGCATCGATCAGAGACACAATCAAACAAACAAACAGCCTAAGAGGTATTAGGATTTAAGAAAACAACTAAGTCCAAACCTTGGTTTGACGATGAGTGCATGGCGAAGATCGATCGACGTAAACACCTCAGAATGATCCACTTAGAAGCATATGTTGAAGTCAACGCAGTAAGATACGCGACAATTCGGAAAGAAACAACTAGACTTTTCAAACGCAAAAAACGCGAATGGGAGAAAACTCGGATCGAAAAAATCATAGAAATTTCCAGAGCAAAGAACAGCAGAGGTATGTATGCCGGCATAAATTCAATTAGAAATGGCTACCGAGGGAGAGCCAAAATAATCCGAGACACAAACGGCTGTCTGGTGACAGAAACAAAAAATGTCGTGACAAGATGGAAACAGTACTTTGAAAACCTGCTCAATGTGCGCACCCATCAACCACAAATAAACGCACCAGACGTACATACAGCCAAGCCCCAGATCACAGAGCCCTCTTTCGACGAAGTTGTAAACGCGATAAATCGACTGAAAAACAACAAGGCCCCCGGAATCGATTGTATACCGGCAGAGCTTGTGCAGCATGGAGGGGGGGGGGGGGGGGGGGGCAACCGCTCGAAAGATCCACCAACTGGTTAAAATAATATGGGACAAGGAAGTCATTCCGGAAGAATGGAAAACCGCAATAGTCATCCCCATTTTCAAAAAAGGCAACAGATCTGACTGCGAAAATTACAGAGGAATATCATTGCTCCCAATCACATACAAAATATTAACAAATGTCATACTGGCGAGAATTACACAGTACGCAGAAGACATATTGGGAGACTGTCAATGCGGATTCCGTCGGAACCGGCCAACGAGTGACCAAATGTCCACAATAAGGCAACTACTGGAAAAGAAGTGGGAATACAGAGAGACGGTTCACCAACTGTTCGTTGACTTCAAAAAAGCCTACGACTCAGTCGCAAGGCAAAGACTCTACCATATTTTAGGTGAGCTGGGAATCCCGGAAAAATATACTACCAAATCTGCATGAACGAAAACAAAGGGCGAGTTAGAATAGAAAACCACCTCTCAGAACCATTTGAAATCCGGGACGGACTAAAACAAGGGGATGGCCTCTCACCATGCCTTTTTAACCTTGTCCTCGAGTATGTTATCAGAAAGGTACAAGACGACAACACGGCCAGATCATCCCTGAACGGGATCACACAAGTGCTCGCGTATGCGAATGACACCGACGTTCTGGGCGATAATCTCGAAACTATAAGTAAAACCTGTGAAATCATCATGCAAGTAGCAGAAGAGGTGGGCCTAGAAATAAACGAAGACAAAACGAAATACACGATTACGACGAGAGCAGGTAGACCTCAGAGAACACATATAAACGTTAGGGGCAAGATATTTGAAAATGTCAAAGAATTTAAATATCTGGGAACGATACTGACGACCAGAAACGAAACGTCAAAGGAAATTAACAAAATGCTACATTTCGGCAACGCTAGTCGACATGCAGCCAGTAAACTATTAAAATCCAACTGCTATCACGTAAAGTAAAGCTCCGTGTCTATAGAACCATAATCATGCCGATTGCTCTAGACGGATGCGAAACATGGGCTCTCACAAAACGGGAAGAGAACAAATTTCGCATATTCGAGAATAAACTTTTAAGGGGTACATTTGGCGGTAAATATGACGAGGAGGCAGGACAATGGAGTAAACTTCACAACCACGAATTGGAAGAGCTATACCGCAAACCTACAATAGTGAGAGTAATCTAGTCACGAAGATTAAGATGGGCCGGACACGTAGCGTGAATGGGCAACGATAGGACCGTGCATAGAATTCTTGACGGTAAACTAACGGGAAAGAGACCGACAGGACGGCCGCGACGGCGATGGGAGGACAATGTTAGATTGGACCTCGAGGAGATCGGATCGGACGGTCGAACGTGGAAGGAGAGCGCACAGGATAGGGAACAATGGCGGAGCCGAGTCGGTGAGGTCATGAACTTCCGGGTTCCTACAGGCCAATAAATAAAAAATAATAATAATAAAGTCATGGTCTGTGGGAATGTATCGTGGCATAAACACGTGTCGAACATCGCCAGGTCCGCTTCTAGAAAACTGAGTTACCTTTTTAGAGCCAAGAAATATTTTACTCCGGACCAACTTCTGTATAAATCTGAAATCAGATCCCCGCTCGTATATTGTTCTCATGTTTGGAACTCTGCTCCTAAGCATACCCTGGACCTACGTGAGAGCATACAGAGACGAACGATTCGCCTGACGGAGGACATAGCCATGACATGGGGACAGCGGTCGTTATCACGCGTAGCGGACTTTTGCCTGGTTTACATATATTATCATGGGGACTATACCTCGGAGATTCGCGGTATTATTAGGGGAAATTTGATTTAGTCGTGTTCTACAAGACAATCCGCCGGATACCACCTATTTGCCGTTCATCGTCCGACAGCACGCACATCTACAGATCAAAACTCGTTCCATTACAGAAGCTGTGGAACTCCTTTCCGGTGTGTTACAACTTTCAATTATTCTAGAAGAACTCCAATAGTTATTTAATGGCATCTCGGGACTCTGAGTTGGAGCTATAGATTTTCTGAGAGAAGTATATAAAAAAATTCAACCTTAAGACTATCTAAACAGCGCCCAACTTTTATTTTATTTTTCTTTTAATAAAACTCGCTCGTGTAATGGGATTTTTTGATACCATGTAAAACTACAAGGTGGGCCAAGAAGTTTTCAATACACACAAACTTCTACGAAGCCTTAAATCTACATTTCATTCTATGCTAATAACACAATTTATTAGAAAACCATTTGCTCAGTTTTAAAAAGAATTAATTGAGCATTTTTGATGCACGTTATACATAAAGGAGATTATATAACGATGTTCTATCAAAAGCAAGAGGGAGAACGACATCGAAGAGATGAATTGGCAAGATAGAGCTTTAAATAAAGCGAAATCTTGTGGTGAATACTTTGATGTACACATATTTAAACTCAAGGTTTGTTAGCTTCCTGTGCTGAAAAACTGGACCTAGGACGTTTGCATGGTTGCTAGCCACCTGCGAAAGTTCTTATTGTTTTTCTGGTACATTTACTTCGAACAAGTTCGCGAACGAAAATCTGTATAAAAAATGTCTATGCTGTATCTATTTATTTGGTGACGGTTTCAATAAAAAAATATCGAACTAATGCTATCATTTGATCAGTGGATGATTATTAAGGCACTACTGGGCCGTGATGGGCGACGGAAAGGTTCCAAGTGATGTGCTGATTTATGAATTAACTAAAATGTGGACAAAACTGTGGAGGGGTAGCGTTGACTGTTTTTCGCAAAACGTCTATTTTTAGCATTTCAGCCGCCACCTAAGCCGTGGCAGGTAATTAAAACACCTGTTTGTACCTGGAACAATTTATTTATTCGGTAAAAAATGTCATTTCTCGATAGAGAACAACACAAACATAACTTCATAGAATTGCAAACGGAAAATAAAACGATTAAAAACAATGAAAGGAATTGTCCGTTATGATGTGGGCTTCTGGGCTCCTGCTGTTTACACAATGATAGCTTATCTGCTATTCAACCTCGTGTTTGATTTTGGATAATTCTTTTGTTAGAATAAAGTTAAACAGTCATCGTATTGTGTGTTGTCAAATTGTTTACGTCCAACAGATACGATCGGTAATGAATGCGTATTCTGGTTCAAGTCTATCACAGTGTTAATGCAGTGGTACACGCAACTTATGAAATTATAATTATGGGAGTAATTGAAGCAGTTATGTGTGTTTGGCACCATAACGCGTGTTTGGGGCCTCCTGCTAACTGTCTTGGATCTACATGCTTGTTGTCCTTATACAGTAGTATCGAATTTCATTTCGTGTGACTGTGTCGTGATGGGGTTTACCGATGATCTGTTATACTATACTATCGAACACGAACCGGCATGTGGGCAGGTAGGGTCTATACATAAATAATATTTAGCCTTTTACCTTTCTTTGCGTTGCACACGCGTCGAACGCAACTTCCACCAATAAATTAGATCTTTTGGTGGGCCGGGGGGATGACGTCAGGAACGATGTTGTCTCCTGGCCTGCGGTTATGTTGGTTCCGTGGGAGTGACGAGGAATGACGTCAAGAGCAAGGTGGTCTTCGCTGGAATCAACTGATATATAGGGCAATACGTAATTCGCCCGACAATGAAGTCGGTTAACAATGTCCACCAGTAAGATATCTGAATGGTTGGCCAAAGCAATAGCTTCAGGAAGTATGATCTGCTCCTGGCGTGCCACGATGTCCATTGGTATGCTGAAACAAGTCGCTTAAATGATTTATTGAATTAATCCTTGGATGTACAACGATTCGAAAAAAATTGCGAACTGTGTCGCATTAATAGTAAAAAAAGAGAGACTGATTTCAACAATGACAGCAAACACATTAAATTCTCATGTCAGCTGGGGTGGTCGTCCGGGGCTTGGTCGGGGGGGTCCTCCTCCAGTGGAAGGATGCTGATTGGTCCCTTTCGTCGCTGGAGGCCGTTATTGCTCGTCACGGAACTGGCCATATGATCTGGGTTGGAGTTGTAAGTTCGCAACCCACGATCAGCGATCACGTGCTGGCTGTTGATTGGTCTCACTATATCGAGGCAAGTGGTGGTACGAGTGCTGCGTCCATTGGCACCCGTTCGAAATTAGTGGCCGGAAAGATGCGCTCGTTTGCGGTTGAGGCCGCAGCATTCAGTCGGATGTTGCGGTTGGGACTCGGTCGGTCCCTGGATAATGGGGAACGCCGCCCGCCAAGCGGGGCATTGCGCGGTCGTTGGTCTATGGTGGTAGCTGTATGGTGCCTTGAAGCCTTTGGACGGCCAGGCTCCTGGCTCTTCAATTGCCCGTTGTCCTTGCGGCAGTCCAGCGGGCGAGGGGCATGTCTGATGGTTGGTTCACGCAGGTGGTCGGTGGTGGTTGGTTGCATATGCCTCGTTCGTGGTCTCCGGGGTATACGTCGGCAATGTCTTCTATTTGTCCTCTAATGGGAGCTGCAATCAGCAGTCGTATAGTTGACCAGTTCTTCTAGGTCGGAGTTGTAAATTCGCAACCCCCGAGGAATGACCATTTGATGGTTGGTGACAGGACTGGTCACCTGTAAGTTGGATGCTGGGGTGGATGAAGCTTCTGTTTGCACATGCAGCAAGGTGCGATGTTTCCGCTTGCATCGTCGGCACACCTTGTTGGAGAGGCAGTCGCGTATGAGGTGGCGACTTCTGGCAGCTGCACTGAGGGCAGCTCGCTAATGTCGAATTAGTCGGCGTGATCCACCTTGGTTGGGGAGGCTGGGTCGAGCGCAAAGTGGGCCTCTAGCAGTCTCGGTAGTTATATATTACCTTGATCGGCGAAGTTTGCTGTAATTGGGGAGACTAGGTCGAGCGCGGACTGGGCCTCAAGCAGTTTCGGTAGGTTGTGGTCATCATTGCCTTGCTCGCCGAGCTTCTCTGCAGCAGGCTCTTTTCCTTGACTGGGTGCATCGGATTTCTTGGCATCTTTCTTCGCTGGTACTCGTGCACTGGCAGCTGCTGGTGCCTTCTTGCTGAAATCAGCCTTCTTTTGTAGTGTCGCTTTAGCGGCGAGGGGTGCTGCTGCAGTTTGCACTTCTTTCACTGCTTCTGGAACCTTTTTGATGTGCTTGGCTGCGTTAGTTATAGGTTTTGGGACCGTGTTCCGGGGGCATCATTCGTGATGGTAATCTGGATGGATGGCCAGGTGGCATACGCATGCCTGGCGTGGAAAGAGTTTCCGGCCACCATGAAGGTTGCGACATCAGTGGCGACAATCGACTTTGTGGTTGATAAACGGTGTCCGCCGCAGTCTTGTAAGCGGTCGGACGGTCGGCGATCCAGCAAGCTCCATGGCCTCGTTAAGGTATGTTTCCTCAGCCTCGTCGATGAATCTCTCTTCATAATAGCGTTGTATGACGGTTATCCATGGAGTTACCAGGCATATGAGTTGTTCATGCCGCTTCAGGATCTCATCCCAGTCCAGCTGGAGGTCGCGCTCTTGCGCCTCCACTGTGGCCAGCGTCGGTGGCCCTTTCTTATTGAAATTCTTGAAAGTGCCCATCATCTTCTTGTAGCGATCCTAAATCGCCACTCCCATCCAAATCCCCAACATTACCAATAACCCCATCCAAATCCCCAATACCTCCCATAATCCAAATCCAAGCTCCATATTGAATCATATGAGCGATAAATTAAACCGAAAGTTAATTTGTCGCACATTGATTCAATTTCCCATTAACTTACACCCAAATTCCAGATTGAATCATATGAGCAACGAATTAAACCAAAAGTTAATTCGTCGCATATTGATTCAATTCCCAAAACCCTGACATCATGAAATGCTTAATTCAAAACGCATTTCACGATTTCCCTTCCATGAACCTATCCAACTAAGCCTTTAACCAATTCCCAGAACACAATTCCAATTGAAGTACACAAAATCTTGTGTGTGCTTCTTGGAGTTTTTACATTCAAATCGTTGACAAATCTCAACGTAAAAAAGAATAAAAAGGCAGTTATTTTCGATTTCGTGATCAGTAGGATTCCAGAGGCTAAAGCTAAATCCAGAAGACCAAATATAAAACCAAGTTACGGCCAAATAAAGTAAAATAATTCCCAACGAAATTAAATCATTAAATGCTGCGTATTAGAAAATATAAAGTTGCTTTTTTGTTTATTGTGATTTCTTGGATTATTGTGGGTACCTTCTCCCATTGAGCAGCCATTAGCGGTTGATTCGCTCCACAAAGGCGACCAAGACTGTTGGCATCACAGGTAAATAGGGCGACCATCATCTCTTGGGGATATCCTTAACCTCAAAGAGCAATCGTCGACGGCGCGGCCCATCCTGAAGGCTGAAGAAGAAGAACGGTGGGCACTCTGCTCCTACACCCCTTCAGCCGTATACCAGCCACCGGAGGACGCCCAAGTGGGCCTACCCAACCAGGGATGAAAAACGATTGCGAGTACGTTCACGTATCAACCGTTGATCCATCTTCCCGAGATTGGCAACGCTGCCGGCACCACCACTAACAAGGAAGCCCATTCGCCCTGGCGGACTACCACCGGAAACAAGCAGTACATCCAAGGAACTTCCGTTAGGTACATCGGGGAGCTCCCACTAAAGAGGCCGGGTACATCTACTACGCCGCCCTCAAAACACAACATTCTCATGTGCGGCAAACTGGGCCCTGATGAGTTCTGCTGCCAATGTAGCCTTTGTCATGTTTGACTTCGCTGACATTGGTGCCGGCATCTCCTTGTAATTTGGATGCATACGTCTGGATCTTCTAGTATGCCGCTATTGACGGCGGTCAGTCCTTAGGCTGGACCCTATATTATACCGCGATTGACTGGTTCGTCCTTAGGCTGGACCTAATAATATGCCGCGAATGACGGCGATCGGTCCTTATGCTGGACCTTCTAATATGCCGCGAATGGTGGCGGTCGGTCCTTAGGCTGGACCTTCTAATATGCCGCGGCTGATGGCGGTCTTTCGGTTGCGCCATAAGCTGGCTGGCGGAATGGATCCCCAATCTGGATCCCTTGCAGTGACGCCGCGAACTTGGTCGCGGTTGATCCGTACGTCTGGATCCTCTAATATGCCGCGAATAACGGCAGGCGGTCCTTAGGCTGCAGCTTTGGTTACTGCGCCACGAACCTGGTGGCAGCATTGTAGCTACCATATGGGCAGCTCATTTTCGCGTCACTGAATTGGTGGCGTAAATGCACAGCGGTTGCTTGATCGACTATAATGTTCGAAAGCTCCCACGGTCGAACGAAGGCTGAGATGATTAGCAGCACTTCGTGACAAATGGTGTGTGTTCCGTTGTCTCTATAAAACTCGCAGTTAGTCTAAGTTGTTGTTTGAGTGTAGTTCTCTTCAATTCGGTTTCAGTTTTCGTTCATAAAATGGAGCTTTATAAGAATTCGTGACTTAAGCATCTGCAACTCGTTCGTCCTTGCCCTGAATGAATGACACTGTGAACTGGCAGCAGGGGATTGGATCCACAAACTGGATCCGGCTTGAAGGACCAAATCTTTGCGTTGCACACGCGTCGAACGCAACTTCCACCAATAATTTAGATCTTTTGGTGGGCCGGGGGGATGGCGTCAGGAACGATGTTGTCTCCTGGCGTGCGGTGATGTTGGTTCCGTGAGAGTGACGTGGAATGACGCCAAGAACAAGGTGGTCTTTGCTGGAATCAACTGCTATATAGGTCAATACGCAATTCGTGCGAGAATGAAGTCGGTTAACAATGTCCGCCAGTAAGATATCTGAATGGTTGGCCAAAGCAACGGCTTCAGGAACTATGATCTGCTCCTGACGTACCATGATATCCGTTGGTATGTTGAAACAAGTCGCTTTAATTATTTATTGAATTAATCCTTGGATGTACAACGATTGGAAAAGTATTGCGAACTGTGTCGCATGAATAGTAAAAAAGGAGAGACCGATTTCAACAATGACAGCAGACAAATTAAATTTCATGTCAGCTGTTTACTGACAGTTGTTACTTTTCGTGAATGGCTGAATTCCATTGCGAATTCGCTGGTTGCATCCAGTGAATCCGCAACAACCTTCATTCCAATAATTACATTTTTTAGACCCAACTGCACTGTTCTCAAAGTACTCCCACCGTTTCGTGTTTGATTAAAGACTAATTGTGTAATTTGTAGCAGAAGAGTAACATTAATGTACATTTATAAAATGCTTCAATATGTCTACAAATTGTTTTCTACAGTTCACGGTTTTAGTTTGCTACATAGTATTCGGATTTTCTAAATTCATTCAAATACAATAATAAGATTTACCGAGGTCTCCTAAATAGGTATTCATTTGAAGCACGACTGCGTATTTGCGTCAAGCAGCCGTCAAATTTAGAATAAGGCTTGATTACACCATCAAGAATTGGGATTATTTGTTATGAATGTGCTTAAGGTTCTCGTGACTTCCTTTGTTGCGGATTCGCACTGGATACAACCAGCGAATTCGCAACTGAATGCAGCCCTTAGCTACCAAAGAATAAAAAATGTCACCAACCAGCTGACAGACAATAAATTCTTTGGTTGTCAAGAAAAGAAAACAAAACTCTGTCTTCTTTGTTAACTTCTCTCCAATAAAACTAATCGTTGTAAATCCTAGTAATCGAGATAAATAAACGCATTGAATAATAAGAAAACTATCATCAACGAGTTCTATTGTCAATAAGGGGGATTATTTCTGGAATTGCTGCACTTCAACTTTAACTGCTTAGGAAACAACAACCAACACCACTGCACGCCAGGAGACACCATTGTCCCTGCCGTGATCCCCACAGCCCACCATAAGATACACAGTTGTTGGTGGAAGTTGCGTTCGACGTTGTGAACGCAAAGATTTGTCATTGCATACCAGGAGACATCATTGTTCCTGACGTCATCCCCCAGCCCACTGTAGGGTTATATTTTGTAGAGATTTGTTTTTGCTTATCTTACCTCCTTTGGGGTGTTTTCCTTTAGGGTTGCCAATTTAAAATGCCGTTTAATTTTATTTACTTTATTTATTTATTTATTTAATATTTTCAATTTTCGACCGTTGCCTCGACCTCTGGATCCCAACTGATCTCGAATCCAAAATGCACTCCCCTTTTATACTCTGTGGCAACAGAGATTTGTTAAAAATATTACTTAAAAATTCCAAGAAGCCCAAACAAAATTTTGTGTGCTTCAATTGGAATAGAATTCCCGGAAGTGTACACGAACTCTATTTGAACTAATTCCCGGAAGGAGAAATCATGAAATGCATTTAGTATTACGCATTTCATAATTTCAAATTATAGGGAATTGAATCAATGCACGACAAATGGACTTTCGTTTAAAATTGAATCAATGCGCAACAAATTAACTTGTGGTTTAAATCTATCGCGCATATGATTCAATTGGATTGGAATTTTGAGTAAGGGTAAGGGTTGAATCAATGTGCGTCAAACTAACTTTTGGTTTAACCTGTCGCTCATATGATTCACTTGGATTGGAATTATAGGTACGTGGGAGAGAGTAGTGATTTAGGATCACTACATTCCTCCCCCCTTTAGAAAAGAAAATTAATCTGGAAGAGGTTAATTTTCTAGAATGAGTAAGAAACAAGGGACGGTGGCATTTTGAATTCGTGATAGTTGACAAAAAGGTGAACAAAAAGGTTTCCAATTCTGCACCTATATGCGGATTTGGTTCCCCGGAGAAGATGGGGATTAGCTGTGCTGACAGCTTCGCAACCTTTGTGTAATCAATGGCCATTGTTTCAAAGGTTGCGAGATCCGTTTGGTGCTGAAGAACTGGAATTTCCGATAAGGATGGGCTGGGGTCGCGAGTTTTGATCGGAGGGTTTGCTTCGATTATGGTTCCGCTGCGAAGTTTTTTCGGTGAAGGGGGTACTTGGTCGTGGGATGTTCTAGAGCTTGAGGTGGTTTCTTGTTCCATAGACCGACAGTTTTAATAGTGATAAGGGGTGCTGATACAAGGGGGGGAAATGGTAGTAATAAATATATATATTATATATGTAGGGTAAGGTTGTTAATATTTAAGACACTTGCTATCCCGTAAGTGGTTTTGTTCCTTGTGTTAATTTCATATTTGTCATTTATATATTTAGGGGTAGAAATTCTTTCCTAGGTTTAATGGCTGCACAATACAGACAAATATATACCCAACAGAATTGAGGAAGAGACTATGGTTGTAGCTTATGTTTAAAAGGTGGAAATATTCATAAAAATAAAAAGAACGCAAAAAATTGCTTACTTATATCTGACTGTTGTTTCCGATGCTGTTTCTGTCCGTTGGTACTGGTACTTGGTAAGGTCCCTGTTGTCCATTTTGCTGCCGGTAACTGCTGCTGTTTTGTTGACGTTGTTATGAGGTGGTTGGTACTCTGCCTTCGTTCTTATTTCTTTTGTTGTTGGGGCTGTTATTGCCCGTGAGCCTCGATGTGGTTTTTTTCTTTGTTTTTGACACTGGTGTTTAAGCCCCAGGTACGCTTTGAATTATTTTTTTTTTTATTTTTTATTTTTTTATAGCACTGTTTCTGGTGTTTTAGCCCCAGGCACGCTTTTGTTATTGGTTTGATTATTTTTTTTTGTTGGTTTTTGAATTTAATTACCAAGCCGTACCTCCGAAGCCAGACTCAGCCCCGGACGCAGGGCTGGAGGTGTCTTGTACCCAGTACGCTTGTACTTGTGTTATTGTAGTGATCAAGGGTTTTCAAGCACTTACAAGTCTTTAACTTTGGCTTCCTTGATCCTACCGGCTGCGCCAATTATGTAGCGTTATATTTTGTAGAGATTTGTTTTTGCTTATCTTACCTCATTTGGGGTGTTTTCCTTTAGGGTTGCCAATTTAAAATGCCGTTTAATTTTATTTACTTTATTTATTTATTTATTTAATAATTTCAATTTTCGGCTGTTGCCTCGACCTCTGGATCCCAACTGATCTCGAATCCAAAATGCACTCCCCTTTTATACTCTGTGGCAACAGAGATTTGTTAAAAATATTACTTAAACATTCCAAGAAGCCCAAACAAAATTTTGTGTGCTTCAATTGGAATAGGATTCCCGGAAGTGTACACGAACTCTATTTGAACTAATTCCCGGAAGGAGAAATCATGAAATGCATTTAGTATTACGCATTTCATAATTTCAAATTATAGGGAATTGAATCAATGCACGACAAATGGACTTTCGTTTAAAATTGAATCAATGCGCAACAAATTAACTTGTGGTTTAAATCTATCGCGCATATGATTCAATTGGATTGGAATTTTGAGTAAGGGTAAGGGTTGAATCAATGTGCGTCAAACTAACTTTTGGTTTAACCTGTCGCTCATATGATTCACTTGGATTGGAATTATAGGTACGTGGGAGAGAGTAGTGATTTAGGATCACTACACCACCAACAAGATCCAATTGTTGGTGGAAGTTGCGTTCGACGCTTGTGCAACGCAAAGATCCTTCTGAGAAAAAAAATGTAAAGAAACGGTGGTAAAATATAAGTAAGGTTGAGTTTAAAGAGCTGCCAGGAAAAATACTCTATTCACAGCAGAATCCCGCACCCAAAACAAATGTAACCGAGATACTGAGAGAGAAACCTGTGATGAAAAAATAAATGTCAGTAATACCTACTACACTCTGTAAAGGAACAAATTCAAAGAACTGGCGGTTAAAAAATTGAGTAATAATAATATAATCATCAACGATGGTGTACAGCTTGAAAAATAGCATATATAAGGTTGTAGTGATCCTAAGTCACAGCTCCTCAATAGTATACTGGTTAGTATACCCGCCTGTCATGCGGGAGACCGGGGTTCGATTCCCCGTCGGGGAGCCTCTGGCGCAAGACTAATGACCTTGCCCGGAAAAAACAAATCATTATGGAAAATTTAACAACCCTCAGGACTTGCTAAATAAGGCCAAGACCGGTTCCAGGTTGTAGTGCCGATGATGATGATGATCCTAAGTCACTACTGTAATCACCTCTCAATATATTAATCTAATACACAATCGTATGCCCTAATAATTCTGTGCCGTTTCTAACAGATACACATACAATAGCAATACACAAGCAAATAGAAAACACCGAACGAAAATCGAATAAGAAAATGCATCTGCCGTATACCAAGCAATAATACAGCAATTCCACACCAGTTGAATGTACTTGAGTTTGGAAATCGAAATCGTACACGCCGCAGTAGCCTGATGTGTTGAGGATTGGTTCAATTTTTAGTGATTCTAGCCGTTATTGCGTCAGTTCGAATAACACGTTCTTCACTATCGTCGCAAACGCTATAATTCCCTAATAGGGGGATGGGAGCGAACAGACAGGATAAAGTCTATGCTTTCAACCTGGCGACCAACAGGACAATCCTTGTCCACGTTCAATCCAAGTTGACATGCATTCTGCACGTGACACTCCTGGATAGCTACTTTGGCACCCGCGAAGTAGTGAACCAATGCACGCAGAGACATCCTGAGAAAGGCTGGCACAAGGCTAATAACCTTGCCCGGAAAAACAAATTATTGTGGACAATTTAACAAGTCTTGGATAAGCACCGGATACCGATGGAGAAACTTGCTAAATAAGGCTAAGATGATGATGATACGTTTTGTATTTGCTTGAATCGAAAGACTTCGGTGCCGGATTCAAACATCCCTCATACTAATGGTAAATAAAATCTCGCTCTCCGTTGCCCGCAACTAGATGATTTCGCTGAAGCTAAGTAAAGGCCTCTTCCATAGGCTGCAAGAGAGAGATATCTCTATTTGTTATGCACTTTGGTTCCCTTTTATTATAAGTACGAGATGTTTTAGTATCGATTATGGTTATCTCTCCAAAAAGCTTCAAACATTTTAGCGCAAAGATCAGATTTAAAAAACCAGAAGCCATAATTCAGAAACCTTCAAAAAGGGGGGGAATTACTGTAATGAGAACCAATTATATTAGTGAAGAATGCGCTTTTACATTCTGTCAAAAAAGTACCGCGAATTGATCATATAAGGAAAGAAGGAAAGCGAAAACATACCTCACAAACGAATCTCAATCCGTATTTCAACATTACCGTATATCTTCTTCCTTAAGTATAGTAAGTACCTTAAATCCCTTCTCCGAATTGATCTTTTCGCTGCTTTAGCATATTGTATGATAGCAGTCAAACTTTCGTTCACTTATTGCCAAGATGATTTTTAAATTAAACATTGGGACACAAACAATTTTCTAATTTATACCTACGACTTTTGTCTACAAAATCCTCTATATCACGTTTGTCTACCCCATTCGAGTCCCAGTTTAGAATGCTTCAAATGATCCAAACCTAAGACTTTCGCAACGTTTTTTTTTTTAATTTGATTTTCGATGTCTAGCCTTATACGACTCCGTTGATTGAACTAAACGTTTATTTTGCTCATATTGGATCTAACGTAAATCCAAGACGTTATAAACGAACCATATGTTCAACACGCAAAACACGCACCCCTGAATCCAAATCTGCGGACCAGGTGACCAACTTTCAAGTAAAGTTGTTGAGAATCATAAGATGCACGTCTGCAACTTTATGATCCTTTAAAGGTTTGTTTACCCCAATTATTTCCCACAGGCAACATATTTTTCCATTCTCCTTACCCAAGATAAAACAAACAACTTGCGCGATAAAACGAACCACAAGTTCGTTTTATCGCCCACCAACATTGAGGATCGTAAATGTACGAAGGTGGGCTGAAAAGATTCCGACCTCAACGTGAAGATGGCAGCAGTCGTCAATAAAAGCTAGTGAATATAGTTGTGCATCTTTTGACAGTCACTCAACAGCCATTTTGGATGTGTCGTTTTTATTTCACAGTCCTTGGAGTGAGTCGATGTGAGTGTTTTTGTGAAAATAGACAACATTGTCTGTCATTAAATTTTTGTTTTTGAAAGGCAATACGCCTACGCAAATCAAAGATGAGTTGGGCTCTGTGTATGGGGACTCTGCACCATCATTTACCACAGTGAAATTTTGGGCAGGTGAATTTAAACGTGGCCGTGAAAGGTTGGGAACGATGAACGTTCGGGACGTCCAAAAACTGCAACAACTGACGATAACATCGCTAAAGTTCACCAAATGGTGCTAGACGACCGCCGTATTAAAGTGAGAGAGATAGCAGAGACTATGGAAATGTCCAAAGAATGTGTTTGTTACATATTAAATCAAGATTTAGGCATGCGAAAGCTGTCCGCGCGTTGGGTGCCGCGTTTGCTCACGGTAGAACAAAAACGTGTTCGAATAAACGTTTCCAAAGCGCTCTGTAGGCGCAGTTTAGGCGATCCGAGTTTTGGCGCTGATTAATTACTGTCGATCAAACTACGATACATCATTTTACGCCCGAAACAAAAATACAGTCAAAATAGTGGACCGCAAAGGGGGAATCGGCTCCAAAAAAAGGAAAAACTGTTTTTTCGTCTGGGAAAGTGATGGCGACTGTTTTTTGAGATAGTCATAGAGTTATCTTCCGATAGACATAATATCAGAACCGGCTTCATCATAAGCAAGAAGAGTACGCCCCATGTAAAAGATGTGAAATTTATTAATGACCGAATGTCGGTGCTAAAAATACAGGGCCCATGGCACAATTATATATTTAAAAACGTACACGCCCCAGCAGAATCTACGGACGAAGAAACGAAGGACACGTTCTACGAGACCCTAGAGGAAGTATTTTATGGAATCTCATCATTCGATGTATAATTCCTCCTCAGGGACCTCAATGCGAAAATTGGAAAGGAAGATATCTTCCTACCAACTATAGGTAAAGAAAGCCTACACCACGTTTCAAATAATAATGGAATTCGAATTATCACGTTCGCAGATCTGTTGGTGAAAGCACGATGTTCAAGCACAAGCAAATTCAAAAAGGCACATGGATATCACCCGACGGCGTAACGCGTAACCAAATAGGCCATTTCCTCATAGACAAAAGACACCACTCGAATATCCTTAACGTAAGATCATATAGAGGAGCAGATTGCGACTCCGATCATCTTCTAGTGATGGGCAAAATCAAAATATATCAAGACTAACTAACGAATATATTTAGCATTCTAGAGAATGGGAGTGTGAGGAAGAGGAAGCCAATAGTGCCGACACTAAATGGACATCGATCAGAGACACATTCAAACAAACATCCCAAAAGGTATTAGGATTTAAGAAAACAATTAAGTCCAAACCTTGGTTTGGCGATGAGTGCAGGGCGAAGATCGAAGAACGGAAACGCTTCAGAGTGATCCACTTAGAAAGATATGATGAAATCAACGCAGAAAGATACGCCACAATTCGGAAAAAGACAATGAGACTCTTCAAACGCAAAAAACGCGAATGGGAGACGACTCGCGTCGAATAAATCCTAAAAAATTCCAGAGCAAAGAACATCAGAGGTATGTATGGCACCATAAATGCGATTAGAAATGGCTACCGAGGGAGAGTCAAAATAATTCGAGACGCAAACGGCTGTCTGGTCACAGAAAGAAACAATATCGTGACAAGATGGAAGCAGTACTTTGAAAACCTGCTCAATGTACACACCCATTAACCACAAAAAAACGCACCAGACGTACCTACAGCCGATTCTGAGATCCCAGAGCCCTATTTCAACGAAGTTGTAGACGCAATCATTCGATTAAAAAACAACAAGGTTCCCGGAGTCGACTGCGTACCGACAGAGCTTATGAAGCATGGAGGAAACGCAACCATTCGAAAGATCCACCAACTCATCAAAACAATATGTGATAAGGTAATCACTCCGGAAGAATGGAAAACCTCAATAGTCGTCCCCATTTTCAAAAAAGGCGACAGATCTGACTGCGAAAACTACAGAGGAATATCATTTCTCCCAACCATATACAAAATACTAACAAATGTCATACTGGCAAGAACCACGGTTCACCAACTGTTCGTTGACTTCAAAAAAGCTTACGACTCAGTCGCAAGGTAAAGACTCTACCATATTGTAGTTGAGCTGGGAGTCCCGTAAAAATATGCCGCCCTCATTCAAATTTGCATGAACGAAAACAAAGGGCGAGTTAGAATAGAAAACCACCTCTCAGAACCATTTGAAATCCGGGACGGACTAAAACAAGGGGATGGCCTCTCACCATGCCTTTTTAACCTTGTCCTCGAGTATGTTATCAGAAAGGTACAAGACGACAACACGGCCAGATCATCCCTGAACGGGATCACACAAGTGCTCGCGTATGCGAATGACACCGCCGTTCTGGGCGATAATCTCGAAACTATAAGTAAAAACTGTGAAATCATCATGCAAGTAGCAGAAGAGGTGGGCCTAGAAATAAACGAAGACAAAACGAAATACACGATTACGACGAGAGCAGGTGGACCTCAGAGAACACATATAAACGTCAGGGGCAAGATATTTGAAAGTGTCAAAGAATTTAAATATCTGGGAACGATACTGACGACCAGAAATGAAACGTCAAAGGAAATTAACAAAAGGCTACATTTCGGCAACGCTAGTCGACATGCACCCAGTAAACTATTAAAATCCAACTGCTATCACGTAATATAAAGCTCCGTGTCTATAGAACCATAATCATGCCGATTGCTCTAGACGGGTGCGAAACATGGGCTCTCACAAAACGGGAAGAGAACAAATTTCGCATATTCGAGAATAAACTTTTAAGGGGTACATTTGGCGGTAAATATGACGAGGAGGCAGGACAATGGAGTAAACTTCACAACCACGAATTGGAAGAGCTATACCGCAAACCTACAATAGTGAGAGTAATCAAGTCGCGAAGATTAAGATGGGCCGGACACGTAGCGTGAATGGGCAACGATAGGACCGTGCGTAGAATTCTTGACGGTAGACCAACGGGAAAGAGACCGGTAAGACAGCCGCGACGGGGATGGGAGGACAATGTTAGGTTTGACTTTGAGGAGATCGGATCAGATGATGAAGCGTGGAAGGAGAGTGCACAGGACAGGGAACGATGGCGGAGTCGAGTCGGTGAGGTCATGAACTTCCGGGTTCCTACAGGCCAATTAATAATAACATCATCACCATCATCATCATCATCGGCGCTACAACCAGGAACCGGTCTTGGCCTTATTTAGCAAGTCCTGAGGCTTGTTCAATTTTCCATAATGATTTGTTTTTTCCAGGCAAGGTCATTAGTCTTGCGCCAGAGGCTCCCCGACGGGGAATCGAACCCCGGTCTCCCGCGTGACAGGCGTGTATACTAACCACTATACTATCGAGGAGCCAACAATAACATAGAGTTATCTTAATCGATTATCTTCAAAAAGGAAAAACAATTGCAGGAGAATACTACGCCTCATTATTTGACCAACTGAAGGCAGAAATTGCGGAAAAACGGCCACATTTGCAGAAAAAGGAAATCGTGTTTCACCAAGACAACGCGCCGTCTTACACCTCAGCGGTTGCCATAGCGAAAATCCACGAATTACGGTTTGAATTGCTTGACCATCCGCTTTACTCACCAGATCTTATTTTTGTTCCCTAATCTAAAAATTGCGCTCGGAGGACGGAGATTTTCGTCAAATGAAAAGGCAATCACCTTCGTGAACTGTTATTTTGCAGAGCAAAACGCCGAGTACTATTTGGACGGGTTAGAGAGTTGGCAACATCGCTGGGAGAAGTGTGTAGAGTTACAAGGAGACTATGTAGAAAAATAAAAATAAATTTTAAGAAAACGTGTCTTGTATTTTTATTAGGTCGGAAACTTTTCAGGCCACCCATGTCTGTCTTTGTGTTCACGGTACCTTGAACTAAATCGAATATAAAGAAGCTTTCGCTATTAGTTCTTAAGATTCAAAACATTTAAAGCAATATCTTAGATAATGAAATAAAAATATTGAACTATACTTGGTGTGGTCTGCCATCCTATGATGTACATCATCATCATCATCATCGGCACTACAACCGGGATCCGGTCTTGACCTTATTTAGCTGTTAAATTTTCCATAATGATTTGTTTTTTTTTTTCCGGACAAGGTCATTAGTCTTGCGCCAGTATGATGTACATACAGGTATAATATTAGACGTCCCCGGTAAAGATATTGTAATTCCCTTCAATAAAGTCAATCTAAGCCTTAACGAGGATTGAATATTAGTGTCTAATGATTACTGCTCCCAGTAATGTGTTACTAATCGATTTCAACGTGGCACACACTTGAACCAGAAAATATTGTAAGAGCTAAAAATGCCAAATCCAATGAAGCGAATCAATAAGCTCTCAAATGTTTACATGATGACCACTTTAAAAAGCAAATTAACCATTCGGCGAAGAGGTCCATCAGTTACCTGCCGATTTCAACAACCACTATAGCTAAATTACAAGAGAAAGAGTTTACCTGAATTCAACCACATTCAGATGACCTCAGACTTATTTAAATCTCAATCAAAGAGCCACGACTACAGTTTATGCGAATACGTCGAAAGTAAATAAAAACATCATTGAATATTCAAATGGTTTAACATTAATGTCCACAAACTTAGATGTTCTTGAACTGTTGTGAAACATTTGGAAGAATCTTCGAAATTTTGGTAGAAGAGGTGGGAAGCCAGCTAACGTAACTTAAAATTCGACGACAGGAATAAATCAAAGCTTGCTAGAAACACACTCGCCATTTTAGTGAAGTTAAAAGACCTAAAAACAATGGCGCAGTTACCGTCAACAGAATAATTGAATAAATGGGACTCCGCACTCTGGAATCACCAAATTCTAATCAGAGAGTAAATTCCATTTAACAATTGTCAAAGATAAACACTCGGATTTACGATAAGATTAAAAAGTCGTTTACTATTTGTGAACGATAATGAATAAGACCTTTTATTGGAAAATGTTTTTGGTAACGAATATCACAAAGAACTTTTGGAAGTTATCGCAGAATGGTAAAACTTTATAAGAACAACAATCGTATTATATTATAAAATACCAAACCTAAGCAACAACGTATGTGGCTCTGGTTCTGAAATTTATATTTTTCGGTCTTCTGTACTGGACATAGGCATCCATTGCAAACAAAAAAAAAAAATACCTATATGCAATTTTTTATCTTTAATTCGGGTGTACCAGATAACGTGCGTTTATATGGAATCGCGTGTGTACATTGCGGTCAAATTTCATACGATTCCCTATTTTCAATTGCCAGCAGTGTGAGGGTAGTGTGTTCTCGATCCAGTGTAACAACTACTATCCGGACATGACATCTACACCGACCGCTCTTGTTCAGGCTCTAGGATCCACAATCTGTCAAAAGTATTTATTTGTCCACTTTTTCTACAAATTTCTTATTTGTATGCATCATGTTGAATAGTTTCCAATTATCGATTACAAATCTTAACCCATGTCCAATTGTCGATTCGTTGCAATAACATGAGAGTTACTCGTAGACCTGTGCAACATTTGTGGCTTAAGGCGTATATTCTTTGATGTATGTGTTCATCAATAGTCCTATCATTCAGTAAATAATAATACCGACATTTCGGTTATCAATCTGTCTGGATGTAACCTAGTTCTTGTATTCTTTCCACTTCGTGGTTTAAGCATGTATAACAAATGTATATTGCTGATCAAATTATGGCACATTATGAATTTTATTTAAACATCGAATTAAACATTTCTGTGGCTAAAACTTCACGTTCGTAAGTATGTCATTCATTGTTGTTTTCTGTGTGACAAGAGAGAGTAACATATTGTAGCGAGCTTAGGGTTCACTGGATTAATTATTTTTAATAAATAAGAGCCGTTAAATCGATTTTGAATTAATATAACACTTTATTAGTCCGTTAATAACAACCGTTACTTTTACCGTACACTTAACGATTTCTTGACTTATCGCTTCCATACTTATCGCGTCTTTTACTGCTTACTTCTTACTTCCATGATCTGTGTGCGACGTATTTATACCGTTTCCTCATTCTGATTCGGCGTTTCGTTCCCGTCCGTTCCATAGCCTTGAATGTTCTACTGTTCATAGTCACCAGTTTTCCAGTACTTTCTCGAATATTCTAGTACTGATTGTCATATGCGTCACACTACCCTCCGCCTAGATTAGTTCGTCCCGAACTAAGTTCACTGGTCTCCTGTGTTAACAAAAGTCGCCAGTCGGTCACGATGTACCACTCTCATCTTGGCGTTCGGTCTTCGCTGAATCCTATGACAACGTTGTTAATTCTTGTGAGAATTTTATACGATCCTTCCCAATGTTGCTGCAACTTCGGAGACCTTCCTTTTTGCCGATGAGGGTTATAAAGCCGCACGTTATCGCCTGCATTAAATCCGGATGCGTTCGCTCGAACGTCGTACCTTGTTTTCATCCTGTCACTGGGTACCTTGATGTGCTTTCGAACCAAATGATGAATCTCATCGAGGCGATTTCTCCATTCGGCTACGTAGTCTTCGGTCTTATCTATGGCGTCTGGAGGTATCCCGAATCGCAGATCGGCTGGTAATCGTATCTCTCGTCCAAATATAATTCTTGCTGGAGAATGGCCTGTCGTATCGTGTTTAGCCGATCTATAGCTCATGAGAAAGATTTGTACATATTTGTCCCAATCTCGTTGGTGATCACTAACGACCTTCGATAAATGCTCTTTCATTGTTCGGTTGAACCTTTCGACCATTCCGTCTGACTGCGGATGTAAGGGTGTGGTCCTGGTTTTCCTTACGCCCAGTGCCGTACAGATGCCTTGAAATATCTGTGATTCGAAGTTTTGGCCTTGTTCGGAATGAAGCCCACAGGGAACTCCATATCTGCTGATCCAATTATTGATAAACTGCTCAAGGATGGTAGTTGCTTCTTGGTTTGGAATTGGAAGGACTTCCACCCACTTGCTGAAGTAATCCATGATAACCAACATGTATTTGTTGTTGTCGTTTGTTTTTGGGAATAGTCCTGAGATATCAATCGCAATTCGCTCGAAAGGGGCACCCACGTTGTACTGCTTCATAGCGCTCCTTGGTTTTGCTGTTGGTCCTTTGGTCGCAGTGCAAGTTGTGCACTTCCTACACCAAGACTCGACGTCATCTGTCATGTGAAGCCAATAGAATCGAGATCGTAATTTTGAAGGTGTTTTATTAACTCCCAGATGTCCACCGGAGGCCCCGTCGTGCATTTCTGTTAGTACATCCTTCACTTTTGATGGTGGGACTAGAATCTGCATTCGATGGGATTTTCCGTCCGTGGCTTCCAATTTACGCTTTAGAATTCCATCTTACACCAGCAAGAAATTCCATTGTGCCCAATATGCTTTAAATGTTTCACTCTTGTCGGAAATATTGTTCCAAGTTGGTCGCTCGTTCTTTTCTTTGTGTTCCAGGATTAGCGACATATCTTCATCCTGTAATTGAGCTGCGCGTATAGCATCATTCGTCCACCCATCTAGTACCTCTACTTGTACATTTCGAAGGTCGTACGCCTCTTGTTTTTCTTCCGCTCTATGACAATGTTTACAATCTGGTTTACATGGTCTTCTTGATAGAGCATCAGCGTTATTATGCACCTTACCTTGACGGTGGGAAATTTGGAAATCGTATGTTTGAAGTCGTTCGATCCATCGAGCTATTTGTCCTTCCGGGTTCTTAAAATTTAACAACCATTTCAGGGCCGCATGATCCGTCCGAAGGTGTAATCGACGTCCGTAAAGGTACTTATGGAAATTCTTAACGGCTTCTACGACAGCCAGCAGTTCCTTTCTTGTTGCGCAGTAGTTACTCTCTGGCTTAGATAGAACTCAAATATTAATGCGACAACTCTCTCTTTACCATCGACTTCCTGTGACAACACTGCTCCGATTCCTATGTTACTTCCATCAGTATCCAATATAAATGGGCGATCCGAACTTGGGAATGCCAATGTTGGAGTTTTACATAACTTGGGCTTCAATGTGTTGAATGCTGCCTCACACTTTTCTGTCCAATTGAATTTCTTGTCTTTACCCGTTAGTTCGTATAGGGGTTTAGCCACATTGGCGAAACCTTTAACAAACCGTCGGTAATATGTGGCTAACCCCATAAAGCTTCTTAACTGTTGCTTATCTTCTGGAGTAGGCCACTCTCGGACAGCTGCTGTCTTATCAGGATCCGTTTGAACTCCTGCAGATGAAACGATGTGTCCCAGGAATTTTACTCTCCTTTGGAAGAGTTCACATTTCTTCGAATTGAGCTTTAAGTTGGCCTGTCTTAGTCGTTCGAAGACGGAGCGCAGATTATTGATGTGTTCTGGTAAATTATTTCCAACAACGATGATATCGTCCAAGTGCACAAGACACGTCTTCCATGTAGGTCCCTTTCCAATTTCCATTAATCGTTCAAACGTTGCTGGCGCATTACACAATCCAAAAGGCATCAAGTTGAATTGATAAAGTCCGTTTCCGGTAGTAAACGCTGTCTTCTCCTTGTCCTCCTCCTTCACTTCCACTTGCCAGTAACCGATTTTTAGGTCCAATGTTGAAAACCACTGAGCTCCAGAAAGGGTATCTAGTGTGTCGTCGATTCGAGGAAGCGGGTAACTGCCTTTCTTCGTAACGTCGTTTAACCGGCGGTAGTCGACACAAAATCTAGTTGTCCCATCCTTCTTGACGAGCACTACCGGCGAAGCCCATGCGATCGATGATTTCTCGATGACTCCTTGCTCTTCCATATCTCGAATCATGTTGCCTAGCTCTGATTGTTTGGCCAACGATAGTCGACGAGGTGGCTGCCTTATAGGTCTTGATTCACCCGTCTTAATACGATATTTAACTATACCGGTGCGTCCGAATTTATCATTTCCTGTCACAAAAATATCAGAAAAATCGTTCAGCAGTGATTTAACGCTTGTCTTTTCTTCATCTGTTAATCCGATTTTCTGGTCCGTCAACTTATTAACCATAGAGGCTGCACCAGCGGGCTGTTGAATTGAAGGGGAGAGGACCCCTTGTCTAAATTGAGCTTATCATTGATACGGGTGCACATTCTGCGATTACCTCTTCTTTTCTTATTGCGATCGGCTCCTTGGACGCATTTAGTACTCGGGCGGGTACGATGTGCTTCTTCGCATCGATAAGGGCTTTCCCAACAAGGATGTTCCCCTTACGCTGATTTTGTACAGCTTCGGTGATGTAAAATCGATTGTCACCGGAATCACTTTCGAGACTGGTCCAAATTACCGAGTCCGAATGAGGTGGGATTTCATCCTCCTCACGCGCATAACATTTCAGTCTTCGCAATTGTTCGTTCTGTAATGTAATAGCAACCTCCAAGTTACCGATTCGCAGTGTTCTTTGACCGATATCTAGAACAACTTAGTGCTCCTTCATGAAGTCCATTCCAAGAATGCAATCGTCCGTAATACCGGCAACCAAAAATTGATGGGAGATGGAAATATTGCCCAGCACTATTATGCTCTCCACTTCTCCGTAGACTGTAGAACATTCTCCTGTGGCAGTCTTCAAAGCGTATCTCCTATTTTTATTAAGGGCTATTTTGCCCACGACATCCGGCCGAATTATGGATCTCGTTGCTCCAGTGTGGATTGTCACTGTTGTTGTCCTTGCATTAACAATCGTAGTTATAACCAAACTTTGGTTATGCCGTTGGAGTTGTGATACAGTTATGATGCTGGGGCTGCACATTCCACCAGGCGACTTTCGCCCCGTAAAGTCTGCCCTTACAAGTTTCCCGAGCCATTGGCCTCAGGTTGGTCCGTTGATAGTCTCCTCTTATGATTACCCATGAACAACAATTCTCATTTGATGTTTCATTCATTCGTCGACGTTTCCTACAGTCAACAGAGATGTGGCCGACTTCGCCGCATGTCCAACACTTCATATCAGGTCTCGGGGTTCTCCGTTGTACATGGCCGATTCTTTGGCAGGAACATTCCTCGACGGACGTTTCTCGGACTCTATATGTACTCCTGGTAGCCAGTTTAGCAAATTCATATGCCAATGCGAACGCCAGTATTTCATTAGTTGTCTTCTTTCCTGACAAACGAACGGCTTGTTGCAAGTCCCGATCTTGGAGTGCATTTATAAATGCATCCATTGCTACCTCGTTCAGAAATTCCTTAGTCATATTTGAATAAGACAAGTTTGCCAATCGCTCAATGTCTGCCTGCAACTGTTGAAGATTTTCTCCAGGTTTCTGCGTTCTGCTCCGCAGTTGCATGCGGTAAACCTGCTGCATGTGGTTGTCTCCATACCTAGCTTCAAAGCCGTCTCTTACCGCTTGGAAATCTGTTTGCTTTTCTGCTGTTATAGTTTGTAGCAATTCTGCAGCCGCTCCGCGGAGTGACAAGATTAGTGATGTTGACTTCTGCTCATCTGACCACTTATTATAGTTGGCCGCAGCGTCAAACTGACGTATAAATACGGAGAAGGGTTCCGTTCCGTCGAAGGTTGGCGGTTGCATCCTTGTATCTTTGTAGTCATGGTGATTGCTAGGCGATGTCTTATTTCTCTCAACACACTCAAGTCTCTTCTCGATTCGAGTTATTTCATCGGTGACCTTCTTAAATTCAGCTTCGTTTTTTAGATTCATTTCTTCCTTAAAGTGTTGAAAATTACATTTCATCCACTGCGTTTGGGCTTCAAATTTTGCATTCAGATCTACAGGTTGTGCGTAAAATTTTGAATTTTGGGCGTCCATTTTTGTCATCATCATCCTGAACATCTCCGAAATGTCCGACAGTGGCGAACTCTTCTCCGTTACATTGCCGCCATCTTGACTCGCTGTTTCTTCTCCATCCGGCCAGTTTGGCCCAATCGTAAAAACATATGTGTCGACACCAATACCCTCTTCCTCCATTGCTGCTTGCAGACGCTGTCGAAAAATTTGCTTCTGTCCTCTGCTATCCAGATTCCGGTCTTCAAGTTCCTTCTTCAACTCAGGAACGCGAAGATCCTCCAAATGTCGATCTGACATCGTCACAATACACTTTCACAGACTTATTTACTTCACTAATAATTAATCCCACTTCTGACACCAATTGTAGTGAGCTTAGGGTTCGCTGGATTAATTATTTTTAATAAATAAGAGCCGTTAAATCGATTTTGAATTAAGATAACACTTTATTAGTCCGTTAATAACAACCGTTACTTTTACCGTACACTTAACGATTTCTTGACTTATCACTTCCGTACTTATCGCGTCTTTTACTGCTTACTTCTTACTTCTTACTTCCATGATCTGTGTGCGACGTATTTCTACCGTTTCCTCATTCTGATTCGGCGTTTCGTTCCCGTCCGTTCCATAGCCTTGAATGTTCTACTGTTCATAGTCTCCAGTTTTCCAGTACTTTCTAGAATATCCTAGTACTTTGTTTCGGACTTTCCCGAATATTCTAGTACCGATTGTCATATGCATCACAATATTTACATGGTTTTAATTTCCTTGTAGGAAGAGTGTCGGTTGTTTGGTTTAGTGTTTAACCTATTGTTCCCACAATAGTCCTTTCGATAAGGAAAACCAAATTGCGGTTGGCTCAAGGGAAGGTTGTGGCGACTCTAACAGATACACACACAATTCACAAGCAAAATAGTGAAGAGCACCGAACGAAAAATCGAATAAGAAAATACATCAGAGCCGCATACCATAGCGATAACATAACAATTCGCATCAGTGGAGTATAATCGAGTTTAAAAACCAAATTCTAAAATCGGCCAGTAGCCTGATGGGTAATGCTTAGGTACAATTTTTGGAGACTCAAACTGTCATAGCGTCAGTTCGAAGCACACGTTCTTCTTCACTATTATTTCAAACGCTATAAGGTCATACATTTGTTTATTCCTTGGCTATAGATTTATCGCCTGGGATTTTTCTGGTTGTCGGCATCTGGCGCTCCCGCGCCGGCCACTTGTGTTTGCCCAGCTAATGGGTCGTCAAACAATTTCTTTTCTGGGCAGCGTCCTTCGATAGCCGTGCAGGCATGAGAAATCGGTGAAGAATTCGCTCAACGTGTCTGTGGATACGTGCGATCGAGGACGCTCGTATGCATGTCTCCTTTAGGTGAGCGGAAAGGTAAATGTCCCCTTTAACAGGGTGAAAGGTATTAAGTATGTCCTCTTTGGCTGGGTAAAGGTATTTAACCCCACAGTGGTTTGTACGATTCGCAGGACCGCCACAACCTAATTTTCGGGGCTTATTATCCAAACACTCTGTACTATGAGAGCGTGCGTTGCAACGGTTTTATTCCACCAGAGGCGTTCCTTGATTTGGACATGAAAGGGCTTATACAGGATAGATCCAGAATTCCCCTGATCTATCATGTAAGTAGATCATCCGTAGACGGGCGATTGTACTGCGGCCGGGAAGGCATGCGCGCCGAAGAAGAGCTCTTGCACTTCAGTAGGGCTATCTCACACAGAGACCGGCACGATAATATTAAACAGCATCAACAGTTCTGGTGATTGAATGGCAAAAAATGACCTGGGTACCAATGTCTGTAGAAAAACCGTATCATCAGCTAGCTTAGACAGACTTAGCTTCTCTAGAATTATGGTAGTATAAGATTTAAGTTAAGTCCTCTTAAATAAAATTAAAAAACAAAAAAAAATTAGAAGTATGTTAAATTTTAAGAAAAAACAAAAAAAAATTGGACACAAAGTTTTCCTAATTTTTCTTTGTCATACAAAAGTCGTAAATACAGCCACAAACAAAGTTCTGTCGCCGAAAGGTAAATTTTACAATAGTCATGTAATGTCTACGACGAATGTGATTCTGTCTGCTATAAAGGCAAAACTAAAACCAGTGGCAAACTCTCTATTCAACAGGAAGGTTTACCGACTGACGTGTCCACAATCTATTCGCAAAATTCCGCATAATTTTCAATTTATCGCCACACAAAGTATCGAATGAACAAAACGCTTTCGCCCACTCCAGAACGTTATCACATCTTCAAGTTAGTAAGGCCGTCCTCAACCGCCCTCAGTTTTTTCGTTCTTAAACCCCTACCTCGCCTACCCTCTCCCAAACCAACAGTATAACACCCGTTACCCTTTATTATCAGAACATAAGAGTCTTCGCTCAAAGACCCAATCCATTCTGAAAAACTCCCATGCCCTACCTGTCGACATTTTCGCTTTAAGTAAAACGAACGTAATCCCCAGTATTCATAACCAGGAACCGTTTCCTCCCACGTTGACCATCTTCCGCGACGACCTCCTCAATCATACTACTGACTTTTCCCCCAGCCGAGGAGTGCTCAGCGGGGCCCAGAACAGCCTTGAGTCGTCACTTGTCGTTTTCCCTACCTCCTTCAAGCTGAACTGTGTGACTGTCAAAATCCCTTTAGCTCGGAAATCAACCTTTGTCATGTGCTTCTATATCCTGCCACCCCAGCCTATTGAAGTTTACGAGCTAGCTCTCAATGCTATCGACCATATAAACGAGCTGAGTAATTGCGAGGACGACATCATCATCTTCAGAGATTTTAATCTTCCACAACTCAATTGGGCTTTATCTGACGATCATTCACACTTCACCTCCCACCCCACCTCGTCCAAGGAATGTCTTTTCATCGATCGACTAGACGATTCTTGTCACTGTCAGATCAGCAACGTTCGAAACCTCTTGGGTAGGTAGCTTAACCTCATCTTTACAACAGAACCTATCAATACATCTGTCTCACCCAGCCCCTTCCTCCTTATATCTATAGACAACCACCACCCGCCTCTTCTTGCGACCCTCTTCCGAGTCCACTCGCCACCATCTGTTCCCGTCCCAATCATTTCGCCTACGATTTCCATAAAGCCCAATTAACGACTACATTGGCCGCCTTACGTTCAACTACGATCACCTGTCCGTTGAAGATGCCATTACCCACTTATATACCGAAATCCCTTACTCTATTTCCCTGTTCGTTTCCTACTCCAGACAAAGATCATCAAACTCTTCCCCTCCATTGTACAATCACCAGCTTCGCTCCCTACCAAATAAAAGGAATAAGTTGTGGATCATCCACTCTCGCAATCCAACTATACCTGACTACTCCAACTGTCTTGACTGTTACCTCCAATTCACGGAACTTTTCACTACCCTTTATCGCAACTATCGCACAAAATTCAGACCAATTTCAAAAATTACCCCAAAATATTCTTCCAGTTCGTCAATCATAAACGTAGATCCGACGGATCGCCCATATCGCTTACCTTAACCTCTCATACTTTCTCTGATCCTGTTACTATTGCCAACTTCTTCGCAACTCAATTCAAGCAGTCATTCACTAATGACTCCTTTGTTCCTGACTCGTCATACTTTAACTACCTACCTAACTTTTCCCTTCGGGACCCTTCTCCACAACTCCTTTGATCCGACCTTAATTAAATCCAAGCTCCTGGAACTCAAAGACGAGTTTACACCGGGAGAACCGAATATGTTCCCACAAATAAATAAAGTCTTTCGAAATATAGATTATAATGACATTCCATGTCTACGAGTTCCACAGACTTCCGAGAATTCTCAAACTCAGCTCAACGCAGGACTTACCCTGGAATACATTAACTCTAACGAAGAGTTCATAATAGTCGAGGATCCGCAAAAAAAAGCGAAGTCGTGCTTGTTTCGAAGCAGTGTATAGATTGAACAAATCGGGTCATTCTAACCTTGAGGTGGAAAATAGGGCCCTCCAAAAATATATTTTGCTACGCAATGGACTTAACAATTGGCGCCTCGTAAGCCGAACTTTCACTATCTTTAGTGAAAATAATAGAGTGGATTCTCCCCGGATCTGATAGAATCCCTGCAATCCTCCTCAAAAAATCCTCATCCATTCTCCCTGCTCCCCTCTCACTGATCTTTAATCTCTCACTCTCTCAATGCGTATTCCCCCAGATTTGGAAAAACCTCCTTCATCACCCCAATCCACAAGAAGGGATCCAAAAACGATGCCGCGAACTACCGCCCCATCGCCAAAGTGTCCCACTTACCCAAGATTCTCGAAAGCATTCTATACGAATCTCTTAGTTTTCGTTGCAAATCTTTTATTTCACCAAGGCATCATAATTTTCTTAATGGACGATCAACTACAACCAACCTCGTTGAGATCACTTCCTTTACACTCTCGACCGACCTTAGTAAAGCATTCGACAAAATCTTCCACAATCTAATCCTCTTCAAATTATCCGCCCTCGGCTTCGAACCTGGATTGTTGATACGGATTTCTTCCTATCTAAACGATAAACTTTATTCCGTTCGGTTTAGGTCCATGATAGCCAACCCCTTCCTTGCCACCTCTGGGGTCCCTCAAGGTAGTCACCTGGGTCCTCTCCTATTTATACTGACCACTTAAGACACCGAAAAGGTCATTAAGAATGCCAGCTTTTCCCTACACACTGATGTTACACCTCGCTTTACACCCCCCCCCCCCCCCCCCCCCCCTCAACATACATAATACAATTAAGATTCCATCATCTTACAATCATCAATTCTTATGATTCCATCAAACATTAATCAAGTATTCTGCACACGATGCAATACACGCCTCTCCAGCAATCGAAACTCCTATTTTTCATACAATGCAAACACGAATAGTATACCCGCCTGTCACGTGGGAGACTGGGGTTTGATCTTGCCCGGAAAAAACAAATCATTATGGAAAATTTAACAAGCCTTAGGACTTGCTTAATAAGGCCAAGACCGGTTCCCGGTTGTAGTGCCGATGATGATGCAAACAATACAAATTCGCATTCGTTCAGAAGTAATCATATCGCATACGGTAATGCCCTATCCATGCCAAAGCCATACACTTGACCCATTTCCCAAGACCACTACAGTCTGCTTCGTATTACGAAAAACAAACCAAGACCTGTCCACAGACCTAGACGGTCTCATGTTTCAAGTACATATGTTAACAGGTGTGATACATGATATACGAGCACAAGACCACCGACTACGAAGTAGTTGAACGTCGGTGAAACGCTGAACTCGGTGTAAGTGGCGAACACAGCGGTAAGTCACAATTAAACGTATGATACGATTTGCACGTAGAGCAATGCACTGAAATTGGTTCGGTCATTGCTACTGCAAATCGAATGAATATATAAATTGATTCTGCTGCATTTTTTTGCAGAACAATTAAGCGATTATTGAAAATTGCAAATTGCGAATGACAGGCAATTAACCACCAAATAGGCTACACGCGCTGGGTAAGAAAAATGCTCCATCTGCAATTGTTAGCAATTAAAATATTATAAAATATATAAAGTGATTGCAAATGAGTTGCAAGTCGCAGCGCAGTATAATAAGCAAGAAGGCTGCGACCCAGTACGTAACAATAGCGGGTCTTCTTGTATTTCTTTATAGAAGTAAATGTAAAATAAATAAAGGGATGGACATTCCCAGCATTCTTAATAAACAGTAAAGTTTTACAGATGGTAATAAAAGTGTTGTTTCAATCCATACCCAAAAACTCACAAACCAAAGGAAGACCTCCATCCGGTAAGTTAAGCAGTCACATCCAGACCGCAGAAAGTCACAAAGAACCTGCCGCCAAGAAGAAACCGCCCCCAGGAGATGTGGAACTAACGAACTCTCTCAAAGACTCTGCCGCCAAGAAGAAACCGCCCCGAGGAGACGTAGAACTAACAGGTAACTATCGATAAATCAATAACCTCGGAGGAGTTTTCCCCGAGAGATAACCCAATATTAAATGCTAACATTGGAGCTCAAACTTTAATGTTACACTGATGATACCAAGTTATACAAGATCATTGAGTCACCACTTGATTCTGCACTGCTGCAATCTGACCTTGACAGCTTCTCGACTTGGTGTGACAAAAATTGCTTTGTACTTAATATCGCCAAATGGCAATCTATAACATTTTCCCGTAAGCATATTCACTCATCCTCACGTTCCTATACCCTTCATAACCAACCCCTGTTCAATGTATTCGAGATCTTGGGATCCTTTGCGACAGGAGACTTAACTTCCTCTCTCACATTGATGAGACGATCCGGAAAGCCAATTCTGCCCTCGGATTCGTGAAGCGATGGTCTAAGGAATTCTCCGACCCTTACGTTACTCGATCCCTTTACTTTACCCTCGTCCGTCCACTGCTTGAATATGCTAGCCAGGTATGGTCTCCTTATCACAAGATCTATATTGTAGAATCGAAAGTATTCAACGTCGCATCCTTCGGTTCGCTCTACGAAGGCTAGGATCCCTTACCGCCTCAAATTAATCAACCTCAGAACCCTCTAGGACCGCAGGGTCGTGGCTGACATACTGTTCATTCATCGGGCCCTCTCCGGCTCGGTCGACTGCGCCTACCTCCTTAACTTAGTTCCTGTGAACAGAAATCCTCGCAATACGCGTCATCCCTGCCTTCTCTACATTCCCCCCACCGTACCTTTTATGGTCTCAACGAACCCCCTTCGCGGATGCTGAGAATTGTCAACTCCGACTCCACCTTGTTCGACTTCGACATCTCCACCCATACTCTCAAGCACCGCCTCCTAAACTATTCTCACCACTCAATCTTAAGCGGCGCTTCTACACTCTACTATAACCTGCCCCCACCCCTCAAATCGTATGCTGCAAAATATTTCGAGACCTGACGGTTAAAGAATGGTTTCTTTCGGCAGAATGGCAATTAGTGTCAACAGAACTTAGATTTATTATGAAACAAATTTGGATAATGTAGAACGAGTCGTGATGAACACAGGCAAATTATAATAGTCGAGTTTGTGCACATGTAGAAAAATATTGTATTAACACAATATGCGCCAAAAAGGATTTTGAGATTCACTTAAATGCCACCCTGATATTGAAGACAACAGAACAATATCTAGAGATTCATTTATAAGAATAACCTACTATCTCGAATATATATAGCACCTCTTCTCCGTTCTATGTATCCATAAACTGCCAACAGAGATTACGTTAATTTATTTTCCTTTTAGTTAAATGAGAATACTTCAGCTAAATTAAAATAAACTTATGAGTAAATTAGTGTACAAAATCACATAAAATCCGCTAAGATCTTTCATTTGATTTAAAGCCCTTTAAATTTAAGAGTCTTACGCGTAATATGTATAATCAAATTGATAACCTTGAGATCCAAAATTCAGTCACCAAGCTATTAAGGTTTTCACATTTGATGACATTTAAATATTATTGAAGACATAATTGCAGATCATTTCAAATCAACAAAACCGATAAACAACAACGTAACTCTTACATAAATTTCAAATCAATGATTTAGACGCGATCTTTAAATTTTATTTATTTATTTATGTTTTTGTTTTTCTGTCGCACGCGAATTTAAATTTAAGTAGACACGGAGGTAATTAAAACCTTCTACAGATTAACTATTTACACGACCTAGAGCATAGAAAAAGAAGTAAAAAAATCAATTTAAAATCCGATAACACAATTTTTTGTAATTAGTATTTAATGAGGACGCGAAGATTCACTTGATGTTATTATGCTTTAAACTTTCCAACTTCGCGAACCAGGTAATTGCTTCACCCTGATCGAAGATACATACGTACACGTTATTCCACGAATTTGTTACACCGACTGGACGCTGAATTTTGAAAAAATCTTTTTATACCGTGAAGGTATCCCCGCATATAAGTCTATGTAAAACCTGTTGCGAAACCTTGGCGGTTATGTTAAAAGAAACCACTGTTAGAATACACACGACTCCCTGCAAAGAAAACGTGCTGATGTCCTGGAATGAATCGCATTTCAATTATGTTTTATTATTTATATTTTGCGTGTTCGACGAGTGTTTTCAAGCAATTTGTCAACCTTAATCATGCGACGGTGTAAAAAAAAAACAAAAACATATTTAAACTAATATTGTTTGTAGAAGAAGGAGTCCCTCCTTAAAAACTGGTTCTCTTAAGAAACAACAAGGGACATCATATCTTCGGTGGCTGTGAAAACAATACATATTTATGAGATTCAGCGTGATGATGTTTTTGCTTTTGGGTACCTTTTGTTCTTTCTCTGTGGTTGGTTTTAATTAAATTCCCTATCACTTAATGATGCCCGCAAAACGTTGTCGTCACCAAATTAACTCAAAAAATTGCCCTAATGACAGACAATAAGTATATTAATATAAGATGCATTAGAAGTCACACAATATCTTAGAACGAAAAGCATTCGCTTCTAAAGCTGTTGGCTGTAGCTGATTCATTTATATTTATCTATGCGAATTTTGTCATTATTTGAGTAGAGAAAAAAGTATCTAGCGTCTTTTCGTAAAAATTGACACTACTTTTTTTTTTATCCGAAAACGGTTTCACCCAACTAAATATTTTCCATTCCTTATCCACTGTTTTACCTTCTACTATTTTTAGACTAGATCAATTATTTCTTTCTTTATAATAGCGAGGTTTTATATTTGAAAAACTGATTTTGAAGTGAAATTTACGCCAGCAAACGAGAGTTGCAGAGATCGAAGGTTTTTCGGTGGACTCTTCAATAGATACTTACCAATGGCAAGAGTTTTCGGTGGAAGCATCAATATATATTTACCTGACAAGGTCTTTTGCTGGATTATCAAAAATATGTGGGTTTGAGGTGTACCGCAGTTTCCTTGGCCCTACGCATGGGATCTGTCAACCACACATAACCTTAAATCGTGTGGCAATTCGTTATCCACGAAAAATTCTCTCGGAAGAAATTAGTTGATACTGTGCAGGTTGGTATTCTGCAGCCGATACTCCTAAACCTTTCCTCGATGGTTGTTCTCAACTTTATGAGAACGGTGAGCGTTGAGTCGCACACTAACGTTATGGCACATTATTGAGGTTTCCAGCGACCTATGTTATTGTTGTTTTCTCATGGAACGTCCGCTCACTATAAAGAGCTCTAGCTGTACAGCAGCTAGCCGATGCCCTGTCCGAATATAAGGCTGACATAACAGCATTACAAGAATGGATGGGGACTGGTGTTGTAGGGGTTTCTCTATACTATAGCAGAAACAGCCCACAATTCCAACCACAATACCTACCCATTTCCCTTGATAGGTATTTACCAGCAGGACATGTCAAAGGGACGCATAGCTAAACTCATTTTTCTATGCAGATAATGCATAATTGAGTTTAGCTACAATCAACAACATACGGCAACACTATTGCGCTAACCATGGGATTTCCACCAGAAATTCCATTCGTATTGGTTAGCAACAACCAAGCCAAACCAAGCGACGCGGTTACGTCATAGTCCATAGGCTTGGGTATTATTGAACATTCCACAGAATGGAATTATATCCCCAGCCGATGCGGCGTCCTATTGACTTTTCCCAGATCACCCATTCGCTTGGGACCAATGATCTCTTTTTGCTGGTGAATAAGCTTAGCTATGTTTGCCCTCTCTCTCGTATTTCTGTCTTGCTATAGTGTGTTGACCTAAGTGATAGTCACTAGGTCAGTAGACCAGCCGTATACACGGCATTGACGCACACACACCTAGCCAGATCCACCCTGGGTTATTGTGCTTTCCCTTTTGATTTCTCCATTCTGGCTACGCCCATCGACGTCGAACGAATACACAAGTACGTTTCGACCTGGATGAGTGTGGTGAGTTGGGGAACACACAAGAGAGCATGATTACCATTGGCAGATCAATGTGTAAAAAGCAGAAATTACGATTTCCACCCTAAATAGAGTCAGTCGCTATTCAATCACCAGGACGAAAGGTCGCGTCGCGTCAAAAAGTATAGTGAATCGTTTTTTTTTCTTTGATAATTGATTATCAATTACAATAAATTTCCGCAAAAACATATTTTCAATCGGAATAAACATTGAAACGCGAATTGATAAAAGAATATTAAATAAAGAAAAAAATAAAAGTGACATCTAACAAACAAATCCAGTTAAGTGTGTGTGAATATTTCAATTTGGAAGCAAATATATTGGATTTTATATTTAAGAGATAACTTAAAATTCTTTAATCGGACAGCTCGCCTTTATATATATGTATATAATATATTCTTTATATATATGTATACATTTCAAATAGTTAACTGCAAGAACTATTTTCTAATTGTCGGGGGTGTACAGTGAATCCTGTGCCATACGTTGGCACATCCATCTACCCCCACAGTGTTATTCAAAGAAACATGTATGACATTTATTACAGCTGTCAGGCAAAACACCATGTGCCCAGGGTACGCTTTCTAGTCACCCAAAAACTGAAGCCTGCCATCATCGGCGTTAATGCAATAAACGAAAGACTATGCACTCTTCGCGTGTGTTAAATGTGTCAGTGACATTGTGGAGGTTCTCTATACCACACGGAGAACCAACCCACAATTCTAACCAACCCTGGCCGCTAACAGCGCGTCACCTTAACCCAACTCCCCATGCAAAATCTGCATTTGTATACACCCCATACTTACCAGGAACCCATTTCCCAAGCTGAAATAAATGCATATTCCAATTTACAACGGAATATTAATCATTTCCCTCAATTACATCACCCCACATACGTTTTCCCAAAATTGCTTCGGTCAACTTCCTACTTAAGTTATATTTCCTCTTTGTGACCAAGCAATCTTAATTTCCCCGAAATTCATATGCCATAACAAACGCATATCCAAATCTTCAACGGAACATTACCAACTAACTAAGCCGCGCAAATTTCCCCGAAATTATTTCGGTTAACATTTCTATCTAAACGATATCCCTTGCAATTTCAATTCCGGTATACACAACCAACGAATCCAACTTAGCTTATACGGCAAGGATTCGCTGGAACTAAATTCCTATGCAGGCATAGCAACTCTTCCACTAAATTCTTGGTAAGTGACAATGAGTTTACCACGCCACTGCCACAACGCAATGAATTCTTGACCTCACGAGTCAGTCATCATCCTACCATCGACGCGCGCACGTCAGCGTCAGTCATAATGCAAAAGCAATCAATTGCATATTCCGGAACGATTAACAAATCACGGAAAGGCAATTGATTGCATACAAAGCATAAACGAAATTAATTGGGTCAGTTCGCAACAGGAGAGCTTGAACCCGAATTCAAGTCAATGAGGAAGTATTGACGGGTTCAGCGAAAACACAGTGTTGCGAACTGAGGGCAATAAGCGGAAATGGGGGCAATTAAAATTGAATTGCACTGTCATAATCGGGAAGCGTTGACCCCGAGGCGTCGAGAAGTGATAGAAGGAAATTAGCAAGGCAGTCAGTGGTTGGTCAGAGTGAAAGGTAGATCATGGAAGTGGTCGGCATCGTTGGGTGGAGAGAAAGTCTGGTACTGAACAATAAAAGAAAAGAAAGTGCATGAGCGAAGGGAGCTAAACGAGTAATTGTGTTTTTGGAAGTATTATTAGAAAACAGTGCAGTTCGGGATAATTCGATATAGTAAAAGTAAGAAAATCGCGAAAGATCGTGAAAGTAAAACGTGGAGTAGTAAGGAGCAGTAAGACAATTAACATACATGTAAACATCATAAACGAAGAACATTGTAAAGTGGTATCGGTAAATTAGTAAAAAGTTAAAACGATAAGACATTTAATGTGTATACTAAAGGAAACTGAGACTAATTTGTGAACGAAATACCACGTCGGTAAGTAAACCGAACAAGGGATACATTCTCGGGGAGCTAAATGCGATTAGCACTTAAATCCCTCGCATGATCTAAAGCTAAGGCACACTTGTGCATACAAACGATTCGTTGCGCCGCTGATTAACAGGCGAACAATCATAAACGCATAACACTATCCCTGATAGATGTTTATGATGGAAAAGGCAAAAAAAAACCTCACATCCCATAGTCCGTATACACATCCGAAATGCAGGCGATCCTCTGCCGCATGCCAGATGTGCAGTTCAAACAAGCCATGGAAAGATCGGAGAATAAGCGGCGGCATCCGATCCGTAAACAAAAGCAAAAAAGATACCGACCTCCAGCAACGAATGTAATGATAATGATCACGAGGAAGATTTCTCCTTTTCAGATCCGATGGGAAATTCTCCTTTTGAGAAGCAAAGGGAAATTTTCTGCTGCTAACAGATACGATGGGAAAATCTGTTAGCAGTCACGATGAAAGATTTTCTTTTGCAGAGACGAGGAAGTACTTAGAATGGGATATTTTTTGGATAGGGACAATCAGTCTGGAAAAAAGAGTCGCACCGGAAGGTCTATTAGAAAGTCAAGAGTCTACTGCGAGCATCCGAGATAGTACAATTAGAGAAACACGAGAAGGAGGTCGGCCTGCGCGAGTGTGGTAGCTACTGGTGTAACAAGAATCCGACAGTTAAGCCGTTGAATAATGGTTGTTTGAAAGAACTATGTGTTATGTAAATATCGAACAAGTGCTGCACCTAAATTAAATTGTATAATGTGTGTTAAAGAATTATCTGTTCTGTTTAAAAACTCATTTTAGTGTTTCACCACAATCGAAGGGAACAGTGTACTAGTGTAACGTTGCTACTTTAAACATTTCATAAATAAAAGGAAATTTAATAAACGTGTGGGGTTTTTTACATAGGCATCGGCAAGGATGCGGGTTCTATAAAAACACCCACTGATGTTACACTGGAAATTGTTTACAAACTCCGATGTCCACGTTGATTTAGGAGAGAAGGAATTGATGGTGGATTAACTCACCAAAAATTGAAGTCACTATGGGAAATAGGTGTTAATGTGCCTGACATGGACACTGAGTTTTCACCTGACCCCAATGTTTTCACTAAATGTTCCGCCGGGGGAAGAATAAACACTCTGATTTGGGCACACTAAATTGGTCCTCCAGTAAAACCGAAAAGCAAACACTGAGGTATTCAAAAATGAAGAAACACTGGTTATTTAATTGCATTTAATAGTCACACTTTATTGGATATATTTCTTAAGTCTAACACAGCGTTATGGATTAGTCTTTAAATTGTTCAGAGTTTTAATTCGGGCTTTAAAACGTAATAATATTTGCCTGCGCGTGTGGCGACGGATTACAACAGTGACATTTAGTTTACGAGTTGCACAAACATCACGCCTCGACTAACACACTTTATCGGAAGAAAAAAACGTTACACTAGGTTCTCGACCGACCCCCTTACGCGTAGAAATTTAACTCACGTCACGTCCCCGGTACGTGTGCGCGGTTTCAAGGTTGCTATCTGACTCCCTATTGGATGTCTTTTTACAGACATCCAACGAAAACGAACCTAAGGGATTCGCCGACGAAGGGCAGCCAATGGCGAAGGTCAAAAACAAAAGGAAACAGGGAAAAACTCATGTAGCAGATCGAATCTGCTGCTACATGTTTGGGCAAGATAAACTGCCGCCATCCGCAAGGGATAGATTCTTTGATTGACGTGAGTCAATAAAACCCTTGCCGAAGGCAGGAATCTATCTTGGAATAATGAATCAAGCATTGGGTATGGCCGTTGCCAGATCATTTAAAATAAACATATTTCGGTGATGTATGTTGTCTTAGGGATATGTTAATCCCGTTGAAGGGACTGTCAGGCGAAAGTATCCGCTTGAGTGTTTACTTTGTGTAAACTAAAATTGGTGGTCATGGCCGATGCTGGTGATCGTTCCGAGAAACGGCAACGGATCATAAAATCGGTCATGCTGAGATACAAGTAATTATGCGCGCCTGAAAGGCCAATGTTTAATTTGATCTTCTTTACTGGTAGGAAAGATAGATCACAGACATGCCGTTGAAAATCTGGCTTGCAGATGTGCAAGCAACCCGAAATGATGCTAGGTCAATGAATGGGTACAAAGATAACACACGGAAAGATCAGCGTGTGTTGGTAGATATGTGCCATCCATTGTTCGGTCGCGGAAGCTCGTGGTGATGCTGAATTGATGTCATGGCAAGATGATAATCTTGCCATGAATTATGCTTTCAGGAGTGACCGTGGAGAAGAGGCTTGGAAAAGCCCCCAAAGAAGGTAAGCTGCCTAATATATATTTATGTCGGTTATCCGTAGGGATAACCGAAATGATTCCAGCTAATTGGGTGGCGGTTAATGCCCTAGTAAGATTGTACAATCTTGCCGAAATTTCAACTTTAAGGTAAGTTGTATTGCTGGTAATGGTGGGGATCAAGCGATGCGTGGCTCTTCGGGCCCTGAAAAGCCCCACAAACGCTTCCTACAAACAATTTGACAGAGTTTCATTTGTGTGCTGAATTTATTTTTCCTATGTAGTTGGAGAACAGTGTTCGGCGGAACACTTCGACGTAAAGACACAGTGACATTCGAACAACATAAACTACCGCCAAAAGCGCACTACAGTAAATCATGTGCACCAAAACTGTCACTTATCTCTTTACAAATCGGAGTTCCCATGGCAACTCCTGCTGTGCTAATAAAAAAAAAATTGTATTTATAACTATATATATATTTGTCCTTCATCTTGTCTCTGGTTTCTGATCATCTTGTGATAGCCATAATCACCCACATCCGTGAGGATGTTGGGATCGGTCTCAAGATATCTGAAAAGAGAGGGGAAGGAGGTATCTAAGGATAGTGTGGACAGGGTTAGTTCGAATGTTCTCTAAGTACTTGGATGGAAGGATGGTGGGAAAGAGATCATACAAGACTGGTAAGTCTTGAGTGCGATAGTAAACGCAGATCACGTCTTTGGCGTCTGATAATCTGCACTTTTGTCGGTGTGTGTGTGTGTATTTGTGCTTTTTTGTACTGTGCGTGCGTTTTGTAGTGTGTCAGCAGTATACCCTATGGGATGGGTCCAGGAATCTTCTATTATAGATGAGAATGTTGCTGGGAAAGGTTATTTCTTCAATTTTGTACTGAAGAAGAAATTGTGGTGGTCTGATCCGAAGGAATAGAGAGAGAGAAGGGTCAAGAACGCAAGACTCCCGTACAAGTGGCTTCTCGCTGTTCTGAATGCTTTCGATGTACTTATATGCTAATTGTAGCAAGTACTCGTCGATAGGGATAATGGAGGCACCTTCGTATAGGTGAGAGTTTGGGTAATGGCGACCGTCGGGCCTTCTAGAGTGGTTGGTGCATCTTCTGAGGAGTGTTCTTTCGAAAACTCGAAGTCTTTCCATTTGGGCCGAAGATATGCAGGACCATATGGGAAAGTAGTATGATATTCCAGAAATTGGAGTAGCTGCTTATAGCAGAGAAACTTAATTTTGGTGTCAACTTTGTTGCTCCACTTCAAGATGTTGTGCAGTTGCTTAGACCGACCGAGGCTCCTTTCAAGAATGTGGGTCACATGTTTGATGAAATTCATTTTTGTGGTATAGATGGCCCCAATATATTTCATCCCGTCATGTAGTCTAATCGTAGTACCTCCTATTTGTATTCGGATATTCTGTGAATATCGAGAAGTAGGTTGGGAGTGTTTACTACTCAGAATTATAGCTACTGCTTTGGATGGGTTAAGTCGAATTTTCCATCGACTGTAATACTGATATAGTTCGTTCAGGGGACGGTTGAGTCGATTTGTTGGGAGTTTTGGCCTTTTAGATGACGTATACACTAGGACGTCATCCGCATATCATATCTGGTTTATTCTCCCGTCCACAGGGCAAGGAATATCTGAGATGTAGATATTAGATAAGATCGGGGCTATAACGGAGCCCTGTGGTACACCTGCAGCGGCGTTAAAACTTCGGGAAAATTTTCCATTCACTCGAACTTGAAACTTTCTGTTTAGAACGAACTGGTCGATGATACTACACAGCGTTCTACTGAGGCCAGTATTCAGTAATTTAAAAACGGGTCCTTCGATCCAGGTTGTGTCAAAAGCCTTTTCAATGTCCAAGCTCATCGCAATGGTGGGTTCCCTATTAAAGAGGCGCACACAGACGTGGTTTTGAAAAATGTTGAGAGCCATAGTGGTGCTGTGCGCTCTTCTAAATCCAAATTGGGAATCTGGTATTAGGGTCCTAACACTGATAAAGGTATTTAGCTTCTCGTATATGAACTGTTCATATATTTTGCTGATGCAGATGAAATAGCACGAAAGTTTGGGGGGTGATAATTTGGTTACTCCTGCTGCTCTACCTATGTGCCCGCCTTATATAGGCCCACAGCCGTTTTCTCATTCGCTCGTTTCCTGGGCGCTGCTTTCCTTAGTGGCTTCCTGGAATCGGTGCGCCGCTAATCGTTGTTTCACAGGAACTTGTTGGCTGGCCCTTGCCTTGCCTTTTCTCGGAATTCGTGTCGACATGATGCATTGCCAACAAATGACTTCTATCACAACCTACCAAATTTATTAGTTATCTAAAAATATTTGCCTTAAATTGTGGTCCTTTATTAGACGTGAACTTTGATGACATAATAAGATGCATAACCCATTTTTTTTCATTTCCATTTTTAAAACATTTTTTATTTTTCTTTTTATATTCTTAATTTCTAAATTAAAGGCTAGACAAAAAATGCTTAAATTCTAGCTTAATTATCTTATATAATAACTTACTGGTCCTTCGCAGACGCTCTAAGCTAAACATTACTTAACATTTGTATAATTTGCCTTTCGGCGACAGAACTTTGTGGCAGTACTGATAATTAGTTGAAATACAAAGAAAAATTTGAAAAACTTTGTCAATTGTTTTGTTTTTTTTTCTTAAAATTTAACTTACTTAACTTACCTAATATATATATATATTTTTTTTTTTTTATTTTTTTTTTATTTTTTTTTTTTTTTATTTTTTTTTTTTTTTATTTTTTTTTTTTTTTATTTTTATGTAAAAGCACTTAACCTAACTTAACTTAAATCTTATACTACCCTAATTCTAGAAAAGCTAAGTCTATGTAAGCTAGCTGATGATAGTATGATTCTATACTGACTTTGGTATCCAGGTCTTTATATGCCATTCAACCACCAGAACTGTTGACGCTGTCTAATACTATCGTCCCGGTCTCTGTGGGAGATAGCCCTACTGAAGCGCAGGAGCTCTTCTTCGGTGCGCGCTACTTCCCGGTCGTAGCACAATCGCCCGTCTACAGATGATCTACTTACATGATAGATCAGCGGAATTCCGGATCTATCCTGTATAAGCCCTTTCATATCCAAGTCAAGGAACGCCTCTGGTGGAACAAAGCCGTTGCGACGCACGCTCTCATAGTACAAGGTGTTTGGATAATAGGCCCCGAAAATTAGGTCATTGGACGAGCTTATTGCTCTCGCAATATGTCCTCTGATTAATTTAATCATAAAATTATCCACCCTATTTATGTACGCTTCATTATATAAAGTCTCATTTGAGTAATACTTTTTATAGTCCGATTCCGGTGTCCGATATAATCTGAGACAACTTCTGAGACACTTTCTTTCGAACACCCGAATCTTTTCCATCAAATTTGGACCTATGTTGAACCATACTGGGCAACCATATATGAGCATTGGCCTGATTAGCGTCATGTAGCATATGACTTTTACCTTGCTGTCAAGTTGGCTACTGTGAAATAGCCTCCTTGTCATAGCAAAAGTTTTCCTCGCTTTGAGCAAAGCAGCCTCTACATGTCTGTTGAAATACAGATATTGATCTAGCCAGATGCCCAGGTATTTAACTAAACTCTTGGTTTCCAGTTTATCTCCATGCGGTCCCACGATAACTAGCTTTCGCCAGTTTTTCCTTGTGTCGTACGTGGCTTTATATAATGGAGTTCTGAATAGGATGGCTTCACATTTCTGGAAGTTGATCTTAAGTTTCCAGTCATTGCAATAGCGCTGCACTTTGTTGAAGTCTCGCTGTATTAACCTATTTATAATCGCAACTTTCGGAGCTGTTCTGTAAATTATGAGATCGTCTGCGTACGCAATAGCCTGCGGAAGCGCTTCTAATAAGTCGCTAATATAAATGTTAAAAAGAATCGGAGAGAGTACCGCGCCCTGTTGCAAGCCATTCTTGATATTATACGTTTTATTAGAGGTCACATTATCACTTTTGACCACGAACCTCCTGTCCTTTAACATATCGTAAAGTACATATAGTAAAGGCTTATGTATACCATGTCTGACCAGTTTGTAATACAACCCTTCGATCCAGACGGTATCAAAGGCTTTCTCCAAGTCGATCAGACAGGCACCTGTGCATTGGTTCCTACATTTATTCCATTGTATGTCAGAGACCAGTTTAGCTGCGGCATGTGTGGTTTCATGACCCGCCCTAAAGCCAAACTGGTTATTTGGAATAATGTTATTGTCGTCTACCCATTTTAGCAGAGCTTTGTTAATGATTTTTTCAAATACTTTACTGATGCTTGGGAGTAAACTTATCGAACGCATGTTCCTTGGGTTTGTACAGTCTTTGCCCTTTTTTGGGATGGGCTGAATGATAGCCGTTTTCCAACGCGCGGGATAATATGCATTATTCAACGCGTTGTTAAACAGGACCGTGTATATATCTATTGCCATTGGGGGCAGGTTCTTGAGTACGATGTTAGGTACTCCATCTATTCCCACTGACTTTTTGCTTCTTAATGAGTCGAAGATACTCTGGATTCCTTCCCTTGTTATTAGAAGGCTATTAGCCACTACACCATTGGCATTAATGTCAATTGACAGATTATCGTCACTGAATTCGGTAAAACCCGGATTCTCCGATTGCCAAAGTGAAATTTCATTCTGGAGGTGCAGGTGATTGAGTAGAACTCTGTCCTCCAGGTCGTGATTTCGATGAATGCTTTCATTCACCTTGTACATTTCCTGAAAGACAGCTCCCAAAGCGTTCACCTTTTCCAAAGGATCTTCGATTACGAAGAGCTCACCATTGAGGATAGCGTTCTCTGCATCTATGCCAATGTTGGTTAGCAGCTGCTTGTTTACCTGAGTACGTGGGATTTGGAGACACTGAATCTCATTTTGATTATTTCTCCTGAATATTTTATTTATTTGTGGGAACATATTCGGGTTATTAGTTTTTATAGCTCGAATTCTGTTGTTCCAATACAAATTTGTTGCTAATCTATAATTAGCTTTAAGTAATTGTTGGAGGTTTTTTAATCGGGATTTCAGTGATATTATCTCCTGGTCTTGTCTGTCTGTAAACTGTCTGTGTAATTGTTTTAATTTCGATAGCAGTCTGCTCTTTTGCCTGTGGAGTGCGTTTATTGTTGCGTTTCTGTACATGTTAGTGTGATCTGTAACTGTTGTTTTGGGAATTGTTTTGTCCATTGTTCGTTTTACGGTTTCGTCCATTTGTTGAATGTATTTGTCGATTTCGACATTAGTCAGGTTTCTGTTTACTGGCAGATTAAAGTCATTCGAACGAAGTTCTCTTGTTAATGATCTGGTGAACCGCGGCCATCGCATTGCCCCGTAGTTATAGGGTTGCGGGATCACGAATTCCTCCAGATCTGCGAGCTCGTTCGGAAGCTCCATTACTGCCGTGAATGCACAGTGGTCACTATCGTATTCAATTGTCCGTAAACAGTTTGTGTTTCGTCTATTGGTGTTAAGTATTCTCAGTCGTGAGTCGATTAGCAAGATATCTAAGAACGATCTACCTCTAGGGAACGATGGATATTCGGTAGCTAGCAGGTCAGTTCTATATTCAATATGAAACTGGTCTAACCAGCCAGCCAACTGATTTCCTCTGGCATTAGATATATAATTTCCCCAATTTCTATGCTTGGCGTTCATATCTCCCCCTAGAATAAAGTAATTTTTGCCCAGGTGCAATTGTAAGCATCGGAAGAGAGTCTCGAGCTCTGCTATAAATATATTATGTTGGTGCTCCTCAGGTGCGTAGACCGCAATCGCATACAAACCCCTTCCTTGCTGAAGGGGTATGCGTACGATACAGGCTTCCAGCACCCGGAACCTGCGCACTTCTCCACTATATATAACTTTATGAGGGATCCCTTTTCTAATAAAGATTGCGACACCCCCCCCTTGAGAGGAGTTAGGTCGGTCTCTTCGTATAATATCGTAGTTTTTATGCCATATCTTGTGTCTCTGGTTTAACTTTGTTTCCCCCGCCAGAAGTACATCAGGCCGTTCAACTTGCAACAGGTTGAAAAGATTGGCTCTTCTCTCAGTTCTTATTAGTGAATTTACATTCACGACAGGAGCTTTTATTGATGTTGTGGTTAGAGGGTTTATATTGACTTTTTGTTTAGATTGGGCAAGTACGAGTAGATCTCGTTTATTTGGTTTTGCAGCTGTGTCATCTGTCTCTGCAGATTAAGCAGAACCGTGACCACGTCCGCTTGCGATGTTGTTTCAGTCTGTGTGGGAGTATTTGTGGCTACCAATGTTGTAGCCTGGTTTGATGGTCTCCCACCCGACGCAACTTGTGCGTACGACCGCTGCGATGTTACGGGCATTGTTGTAGTACGAGCTGGCTCTGTGGTTTTTTGCCGGATCACACTTCTTTCCATTATTTCTCGGAATTTAGGACATCCTCGATAATTAGCGGGGTGTCCCTCATTTCGGCACACTGCGCACTTTAGAAGGGCTTTGTCTTCTACCCTTTCTTTTCCCAGAGGGCACCCTTCTGCCTTATGGTCTTTTCCGCATTTCACGCAACGGTGCTGCATTTCACAGTTCGCCGCCGCGTGACCAAACCTTTGGCAGCGGACACATTGCAGGATGTCTCTGCCTTTTTTTAACTTGTCCCATGTGACACTTTGATGATCCAAGACTGTAATCTTTCTTAGACCACCAATTCTGCTGCTGGGCGTTAGTTGAACCAAAAAGAAGGGAAGCTTGCGGTTTTCCCTTCTTGCCTTGGTTGTGGTGAACGGTTTTACGGAGATAAACTCGAGATCGTCGTGCCTCAACTTTTGAAGCATCTCGAGCAGAGCCTCCGGTTCCACCTCAGGGTCGACACCCTTTAATAGAACCGTTACCCTCTTTGTTTGCTTCGGCGTGAACGAGTAGAATTCCGCGGTGGCCCTTTTTAAGACCTCTTTAATTTTTTCGTGGTCTGCCACCGCATAGGTTTGAATGGCATGCCTGGTACCAGCCAGTCTTTTAACTACAAAATTGTTACCTATCGCTAGCTTACAAAGACTTACCAATTCCTTACACTCAATATCTATAGTGTTGATTGGTGGCATCTTTATTTTTTGGTTGTTATTGTTGCTTTGCCGCTGTTGTGTTGCTTGCTGTGGTCGATTTTGTGTTGATTATTGCTGTTGATGTTGCTGTTGCTGTTGCTGTTGCTGTTGCTGTTGCTGTTGCTGTTGGCCGACTTTTGGCTTCGGCTTTTGTTGTTGTTCCGTGTCTTTTTCTTTTTCGAGTGCCGCTATTTTTTTCTTTCGGCGTCTCTCTTCTAGACGGGCTCTTGCCATCGCAAGTTTCGCCTCCAATTCAGTTATTTCCTCTTCTTCATCCTCAGACTCTGAGGATGCAAGAGAAGCGAACGAATTGTTTGCCCCATACATATTAAAATTGTAGGGGGAGGGGCGCCCTCTGTCCTCCTCCATTTGCTGGCCTTTTTTCTCCATTGTTAATTTCGCGGTTTTACTTCGCGTCACAATGGAGATTTTCTGTGTACCTTTTCTTTTGTGTGTTGTTGCGTTTTTGTCGTCCTCCGTGTTCATACTGGTTCTTTCCAATTTGTTTTCATTTAAAAAAAACAAAGGCGACCCGCAATACGAAGCACGAACTCGATTTCTTCCGTACGCCGACTCGAACTTGGCTATCGTCGAGTAGGAATCAGTGACTCTGCCCTCGCGCCAAATGCTGCCTTAAAAACCACTTGCTTAATGAGCAATATATTGTCTGTTTCAATTTTCACGCTTGCGAGGTGATATATTTTAATTGATAGTTTCTTTGTCGCACCTCACTGAAAGGATTTTGTTATGCACTTTTTTTTTTTTATTCTTTAATTTGTTTGTTTGTTTTTATTTTTGTTTATTTTCGATTATTTTCGATTACTTTTGATTCACTTTTCGTTCTGTTACTTTGTTTTGACTGTTATTATTGCTGTGAAGCAGCGCACTTTATAATGTCACTGAAACCAATTTATCGTTTTTGCTTGATTATGCTTAATCAAGTGAAAGAAAAAAATATAGATCTCGGAGGTATGCGATATATTATTATTTTTCTCAACGAGACTATTGCATAGCTAATCAAACTGTTAATTAAATTTAAATTTATTGTTTATTGTTTGTCCTTTTGTTTTTTGTGTTATTGATTTGTTTTCACGTAAACTATTAAACATTTTCGTATGAACTTATTAATTCTTTATTTTTATATCTGCGCGGGTCAAACACAAGCGGCACGCACACGATTACTTTGGAAGATGCATAACCCAACTCGAATAAAATGCCTTTCGAACGCCTTTTGGCGTATATATATATATATATATATATATATTCATATATATATATATATATATATATATATATATATTATATATATATATATATATATATATATATATATATATATATATATATATATATATATATATATATATATATATTGTTATGCATGCGGATAATACAGCAGAAAGGCAACCATCAACAGTCAGCAGGAAATCAAAAAGAATTGTGAGCAATGAACGACGGCATGGGACAAAAGAAAAGTCAGTCTTGAACTTAACTTAAATTTTTTGAGTTATATTAGAGTTGTATTTGAATTTGATTAAATTAAAGAATTAAATTAAAAGTTGTATTTGAATTAAATCAGTTAATAAAAAATAATAATAATAAAGAAGACCCGCCTTTGAAGTTGCTTGCGCTTTCCGGACATTGACATTGGTGTTCATGCAGGGAATCCGTACAAGGATTTAAGTACTCAGACACATCGTTGGATAACCTTCACTTAATCTCCGAAGGAAACGCCAGTGGTCGAGGACCCGACTCTATTGCTGGCCTGACGAGGGACTTGTGTGTACATCTAGAAAAAAAACGTGCATAACAATATACATATATATATAAAGTGTGGTTAAATTTTAAGGGCCGATGTTGAATGTGAACCACACCTAAACGTCAAGTTTTTTCTGCATTTGATTTGATATTTCTCAATTTCAGACTAACTCAATTTGAACCATAGAAAGATGCACAATCGAGCAACCCGTTCAAGTTATTCAGGCTTATTATAAAAACGGGCGTTCAAATCAAAATGCATATCGTGCGCTTCGTGATTTTTTCGGTGCAAATTGTGCAAAAATTTGAATAAACCGGGTCTGTAGGAGATGTGAAAACACCAGTGCATGCTCGTACAGCTCGTACTGCAGAAAATATTGCTGCTGTTCGCGATAGTGTGGCTGAAGAGCCGTCCACCTCAACTCGTCGTCGTACCCAACAATTGCACCCCTCACGCTCGTCGTTGATGAACATTATGCATAAAGACTTGCATTTACACGCTTACAAGGTGCAATTGACTCAAGAACTAAAGCCTCTTGACCATTTCAAGCGTCGTCAATGGTCAGAATGGTGGCAAGAAATGGCAACAGCGGATGATCAATTTTCGAAGAAAATCATCTTCAGTGATGAGGCACATTTTCACCTCAGTGGATTCGTCAATAAGCAGAATTGCCGCATTTGGGCGAATGATAATCCAAGAGTGATTGTCGAAAAACCAATGCACCCACAAAGAGTGACTGTTTGGTGCGGTTTATGGGCTGGCGGCATCATCGGGCCGTCTTTTTTCCAAAATGAGGCCGGTCAGGCAGTTACTGTGAATGGTGTTCGCTATCGTGAGATGATTTTTATGGCCCGAATTGGAAGATATGGATGCGGACGATATGTGGTTTCAACAGGACGGCGCCACTTGCCACACAGCTAACGAAGCAATGGCTCTTTTGCGCGACAAATTCAATGGTCGTGTTATCTCACGTGGTGGCGATGTCAATTGGCCGCCAAGATCATGTGATTTGACACCGTTGGACTTCTTTCTTTAGGGTTAATTGAATGAAAAGGTGTACGTCGAGAAGCCAGCAACAATTCAAGAGCTAAAGGATGAGATTAACGGCATAGAACCTCAATTATGCCTCAGCGTCATCGAAAATTTGGACCATGGGATGGAGGTGTGCCGCCGAGGTCGCGGCGGCCATTTGGCCGATATTTTGTTCCATACATAATTGAACCATACCAATATTATCATAATAAAAAGAAATGACAATAATTTCCTAAATAATTTGTGTTATATTCAAAATCAACATCGGCCCTTAAAATTTAACCACCCTTTATATATATATATATATATATATATATATATATATATATATATATATATATATATATATATATATATATATATATGTGTATATATATCTATATATATTTATATATATATATATATATGTATATATATCTATATATATTTATATATATATATATATATATATATATATATATATATATATATATATATATATATATATATATATATATACATTTTCATTTTGACCGACATTTTCAAATGAAGTACGGCTCTACATATCTCTAGATGCTGTGTATTGTTCCGCGAAGCCCTACCATTTCCCTCTCACATTTCCTTTCCCCCCATATCCATTATGCATATTGAACATGCATCCCCAAACCGCCTAAAATTCCAATCCAAATTAAATGCGTGATCCAGATGTTCACACATATACTCGTTTCCCAAATTTTAACCAAGATCATAAAATGCGCGCCTGCATTTCCATCATCTTCCAGGAATTTGTTTACACAAATTCGTATCTATTTCTATATTTGTAACAAATTTCCCACAACACATGTGTATTCCATTAACATTAAATTATGTCTAGACATTCTTACTTTTCCCACAAAAACGCTGTAAAACGCCCCACATGTTCGTTTGTCGCGCGTCTATATTTTGGGTCATTAAATACCCATTTGCAAATCCTCTCTCACGAATTGTTTTCCAGCGAAGAAGAAAAATGAAAACCTTTCATAAATGTTCCTTTTTTACCTTGAATATGAAAATCCCGAATGATAGATGGATGGCACTGTAGTTTAGATAGCAGTTGTTGAAAGAAAGCAATATTCAGTTGTGAAGAACATTCTGACAAGAGGACAAAATAAATAAATTTTCATATATCGAATTTCATTTTTTCAAAACTTCGCGATTAACGCTCTTCGTTCAAAATAGGTGAAGCACGGCATTGAAAGTGTAAAAACAGCTGTTCGGGCAGTTTGATTCAACATGATTTATAATAAAAGCAATCAACATTGAACTTGCTTAGCTTAACGAGTCTTTCTTTTTGGTCTTGCTGTTTCTCATTTGTTTATTATAATTCCAGGTGACCTCTGAACGATTTACTGCACTTCGTGGATCGTTAACATTCTCCAAGGTCTCGGTTAACCTAAAATCATAAAAATTCCATATTTAATTATTTCGAAAATGTAAAATTATTGATTATCTCCTGAATAGCTACAGTAGTGAGTTAGATATGATACCATCTTGTGTTTGACCTGCATTCATAGAATGGACGTTACAGTTGCTAACGTGCTTTACACTTCGTCCAAGCAATCCGGTTTTAATACTCGTGTAGAGATATCTATTGGATGCGCTTGAAAAGCGAGTGGCAATTTATTGCGCACCTCTCGTGTCAATGGACCTGGCGTATCTGGATTTAAATTGATTCAATTTAGTACATTTAAATAATCCAGAATAATCACAATTAAAACGATAAGTCATTGGTTGAGCAATAAATTCGACATCAATGTGTGGTGCTATGTTAATAAATTCAATGTTAGTCGCTAGACTTGTTAGTTAAGAATACTTTATATAAAAGTTGATGTTACAATTCAGTTCAGCGAAGTGGTGTAATGGTTATAAAGTTCAACTAATGTCTCTGGCATTGTGAGAGAATCGAATCGGTTCTTATAAAAAAAAAATGGCAATGTGGGAGATCAGGATTTAACAAATGCGTTTAGTTGTACAGTGAAGATATTTGTATTTTAATATTCAAATTGTCTATCCAACTATTATCAATAAATTGTGCACGCAAAAGTTTAATAATGTAATTGTATAATGTAGACAGACCAAACTGAGGAGGATTGGGAAAGGAGGTGTCAATCTACTTAAGGTATCTCTATATTGCAATCACGAAGAAAGACATGAGCTGGCAAGGCGTTCTTCCCTGGTGTCGTTCGTCTGAAGAACGATCGACTGTGTTTAAGCGACAGTGTAAAATGAACCATTAATGGGAACTGTGACTTTCGCGAATGAATACTTGGTAAGGACAGACACAATTTCCGAGTCTACGGAAGCAATATGATTAAATGTGTAGCACTTAGGTCTGCTATAAGTGTTATTACTTAATTTTGCTTTCCTATTTAATCAAATACAGATGTTCAATTTCCGATTGTTAGGGATGTACACCCAACGACATCAGGCCATTTTGAAGTATTTCTTGTATCCCTTAACAAATTCTAAGCACTGCGTTGCAAACAGAGTCTTTTGTACGAGAGCACAAAAGAGATTTGAGGGTACCCTTAAACATCAATCCATAGTTCAAGCAGAATAGAACGTGGAGAGAATTGTCAATTTAAACTGCCCGCGCTAGTCGAAGATATGGGTTTTTTCCAAGTTATACGAATGTTTTTAATTATGATGTAAAGTTTGAGTAGAACCTTGCTCACCAGTTTACAAAGCTGGTTAAGTTAGACGATCTCGGTGATGCATGCCAATTTTTACAATGACCGAAAATATAGAACAAAGAATTTGACTCAAATTTTGCGATGTGAACGAATTTTCATCTACTGATGCAATAAATATGCTGCAGAAGGCTTATGGTGATTCAGCACTGTGGCGGTTCTTTAGAGCTTTCGCAGAGAACCATCCATTTCTTTAAATCAACCTGCTTTTCCCTCACTCCATAAACCACTATACTTACCTGCATTCGAGCAGCTTAAGCTGCCTTTCAAATAACTTTCACCTGAAAGTTAAACCTCATCAAGGCATGCATCAGATTGAATTTTTCCGTTTCATATTATATGAACCATTCCATATCCCCATCGGCTCGGCTCGTCAGCAATTATAATAGATAAACACACGTTGGCCAGCGTAATTGTTGACACAGCTGTAGCCGGTGGTTTGTGCTACGGTTCATAACCATTTATTGTCCCAATCCCGAGGTTCGCAACACTTGCGACCAATTTCCTTTATCGGTTATCTACCGATCATGGGATTTAGGCACGAATATGATTGACGTTAGACAATCATACCCTAGATCATGCCTAACGATGCTCCGGCCTGTAAAACAAACAAACACACATGTAGCATCGCATCGTTTGAACCTCGAAATAGCATTTCTGTTTATTTAGGACACAGAAACCTATTTCTTTCTTCGGCGATCTTCGCTATCGCGTATCTCAATAATACCTGCAATTCTTTACACCAGCCCATGTTTGTTCAGTCGCATTTTCGTCGTTCCCGATATGCAGGCTGAAGGGCATCGTACTTGTCCTATACGGACACATATAGAATCCTCCCACACCCATGTAATCCACCACCGTTGCATTTGACGGATATGGATTGCATCGGCGAGTCAGATTTCATCGTCCTAAGTGTGCGCACGCGATATATAGAGTATTGTTTCTTTTGGCGACAAGTTTTCGGTCACGCGACACAACCAGAAGTTTTTCCACTGGAGCGGGTTCACTTTCAATTTTAAGTCCGGGTTCGTCGTGTATTTGAAGCCTCTGACCAGATCGTTCAACTAATCCGAAATATTTATAAGTCAATGTGATTTAAAGGATATTCCCGTGTAATTCAATTACTTGTGATTTTGTAGAACCAGTTGTATCCTGTTGCTTGAAAATTTGGTGGTGATACGAAAAGTGTGCTCAGGGTTTGCATTCCAATCCGATAACATTATACAGTGTTTGGCGCTGTGATTAACAAAAATACATAGGAGAGTTAAGTGATGTGAATCAAAGCCGAGAATAGACTCGTTCTCCTTGTAAAGTGCCAATTAATGTACAAATAATCCATTGAATTTTAGAACAATAAATAATCTATCCACAAATCAAGTGCATTTTATTTTTATCTTTTCTGGACATCGGAGTTTTGTGAATTATTTCCTACGCAATTGTTGGGGATATTGGTGAATCCATATCGTACGTCGGCATACACACTTTTCCCTCACAGCACTATCAAGAACCTGTGCATATGAGAAACACAAAGCCTTCAAGAAAAATTGTACCAAACTGATAAAAAATGTTTCATCCTTTTTTTAGTGCGGGCAGATTAAATCAACCCGATACTTTTTCAACAGAATGCACATTGCCCTTGAATTTCTGGTTATGGCAAAGAAAATTGTGATTTCATTATCGTTCGCATTCCATTATCGTAGTGTAGTGTTATATTTCTAAGTTAATTTTTCTTGCCTCCTGGTTGGGTAGGCCCGCTCGGGCTGCTTCTGGTGGGTAGAGCCCTGTTGGGTCTTGCCAGCCGCTGCCGTCAGCGTGTCAGGAGTTGGGGTGATAGCGGCGTCGAGGTGTATACCTTTCTCGCTTCTTTGGCGGAAGGCTTCCTGAGGAGCCGATCCTTCAGTATGAGGTCCTTTCCAAATGGTTCCTGCAATTAGTCCCCTGCAGGTGATCGTACTAATGCGAACAGCTGAAACCAACCACGCCAAGTCCCAAAAATTGATTTAAACCGGACAGAAAAATGGCAAACACTTTCCTTTAGTGAAAGGCAGACTTTGTTTTGTAATAGGCAAAGACGTTATTCTGTAATTTTTAGACGTAGGATCTCGGGTTCCGGATTTCGACTGATTTCAAATAACAAAAAAAAAAGTGGGGTGGCGGGAGGCCAACTTTAGCGAGACAAGGACAGATGTGTCCTTCATCTTGTCTCTGGCTTCTGGTCATCTTACGATAACCAGAATCACCCACACCCGTGAGGATGTTGGGCTCGGTCTCAAGATGTCTACAAAAAAGGCGGTGGGGGTTTCTAAGGACAGTGTGGACAGGGTTAGTTCAGATGTTCTCTAAGTACTTAGATGGAGGGATGGTGGGAAGGAAATCATACAAGACCGGTAGGTCTTGAGTGCTGTAGTAAACGTAGATCATGTCTTTGGCGTCTGATAATCTGCGCTTTGGTCGGTGTGTGTGTGTCTTTGTGCTGTCTTGTATGTTGTTGGGCAGGGTGCCTTCTTCATTTTTCTACTGAAGAAGAAATTGTAGTGGTCGCATCCGAAGAGATCGAAAAAGAGAAGGATCACGAACGCAAGACTACTGTACAAGTAGGTTCTCGCTGTTCTGAATGCTTTCGAGGTACTTGTATGCTAATTGTAGCAACTACTCGTCGATAGGGGTAATGAAGGAACCTTCGTATAGGTGAGAGTTGGGTAACGGCGACCGTCAGTCCTTCTAGAGTGGTCGGTGCATCTTCTGAGGAATTTCCTTTCGAAAACTCGAAGTCTTTCAATTTGGCGGAAGATATGCAGGACCATATTGGCAAGGCGTACGATATTACAGATCGGATTAGCTGCTTATAGCAGAGAAAGTAACTTTGTTGTCAATTTTGTTACTCCACTTCAAGATGTTGTGCAGTTGCTTAGACCGACCGTGGCCCCTTTGAAGAAAGTGGGTCACATTTGCGATGAAATTCATTTTTGCGGTATAGATGACCCTAAGATATTTCATCGCTATAGGTTCGCCTCTCCCGAGAGAAGTCTAATGAAAAAAACAAAATCCTGTCCTGTGGTCTAATCGTAATACCTCCTATTTGTATTCGGATATTCTGTGAATATCAAGAAGTAGGTTGGGAGTCTTTAGAACTCAGAATTATAGCTACTGCTTTGCATGGGTTAAGTCGAATTTTCCATCGACTGTAAAACTAATACACTTCGTCCAGATGACGGTTGAGTCGGTTTGTTGCGAGTTTTGGCCTTTTAGATGGCGTGTACACTAGGACGTCATCCGCATATCATATCTGGTTTATTCTCCCGTCCACAGGGCAAGGAATATCTGAGATGTAGATATTAAATAAGATGGGGGCTATAGCGGAGCCCTGTGGTACGCCTGCAGCGGCGTTCAAAGTTCGGAAAGCTTTCCATTCACTCGAACTTAGAAGGTTCTGTTTAAAACGAACTGGTAGATGATACTACAAAGCGTTTGACTGAGGCCAGTATTCAGTAATTTAAAAAAGAGACCTTCGATCCAGGTTGTGTCAAAAGCCTTTTCAATATCCAAGCTCACCGCAATGTTGGGTTCCTTATTAAAGAGGCGCACGCAAATGGGGTTTTGAAATATGTTGAGAGCCATGGTGGAAATCAGGTATTAGGTTCCCGACACTGAGAAATTTATTTAGTTTCTCGTATATGAGCTGATGCAGGTGAGGAGCGAAATAGGGCGAAAGCTTGAGGGGTGATAATTTGGTTTCCCAGCTTTTGCTATTGGGCAGACAACAGCATGCGTCCAAGCTTGGGCAAAGTACCCCATGTTGTAGGCATGGTTGAGCAGAATGGAGAGCTTTATAAAGAATAAAGTAGAAAGCCTTCGCAACGAGTGGTAGGACATGTTGTCGATACCGGGTGACTTCTTGGGGTTTCGAGATTTAACTAGGTTCTGTAGGGTATTTGGTGTGACGAAGCCGTGACTATTATCACGTGTGTCGTCGAAGTATGCACTGTTAGCTGGGTTAAAAACAACTATTGGCTCGTTGAAGTTTCCTAATTTGTTGTGTACTTCTGAACTAATTATTGCATTAGTGTCCGGGTCGCCATCCTCGAGACTAAGCTTATGATTATTTTCAAAGATCTCTCCGATGATGTTTGCTTTATTGGCTTCATTACTGACAACAACACCGTTGTGCATGATTGGGCCAGTGATACGAGAACTGCCACATATCTTTTTAACATTTTTATAAACGTTCTGATCCATCTGAATACCCTTCAGTTTGTCTTCCAATTATCGGGTACGATTGTTTTGGATTCTCTGTTTTATCAGTGTGCCAATATTGTGAATAATGGATCGCAATAATGGCTCCCTTTGCGTAAAGGGGTGACGATATCTCATTCTGCGGAGCTTTTTACGCTCCCGGATGAGATGAAGAGTGTAGTCGTCATGCGGAATCTGATAAGTCTTTTCAAGTTTGTACTTCGGGACATGAGTCTCCGAAGTTTCAACTAGAATCTCGTGAAGTCAGAGACTATCATACGGTTTAATAGCGAGACGAGGGAGTTGACATTTATAAGGGTAACTTTAATTTTGAGATCCATTTTGAAGCGCATGTCTTGCATATGCCGTGAAAAGCAGTGCATCCCTCTCCGCCTCAGTTGTTAGTTTTTCATATCGGGGTCGATTATCCTCAATCACGCGAGAGAGACTAAGTCGTTTTTCGAGCATTGAGGGTTGCCCCTTTGGAAGCTTTTGTGCTGCCGCTTGGATTTGTGGCATTGTGTTGGCCTGTATAGCGGATCGATTAGGAACTTGAATATGTTTTTGGGGGAGAGGTGGTGCGGTTTTCATATTCTTTTTTTGGTTCCCTTTAACCTTATCGGCGAATGTAAATCCATTTTGGATCAAATTGTGTGTGGCCTGTTTTCCGAAGTTTGACTTGGCTACTTGTTTAGCTCGAGTCTCCTTGGTTCTGTGGACTATCTCTTTATATTTGAGGCAGTTCCTGTATCTGGCTGGATGTCCTTTCTTATCGCAATTGCAGCAAGTTGGCAACGTAATTTCATCCTGCACATTTGTTGTTGGATCATATTTTGCTGGCGGGAGTTCGCACTTGCCAATGTCTTGGAATTTCCCACAACGGACGCAACGGCGATCCATGTTGCAGTTCCGGGAGAAATGCCCGAAACGTTGGCAACGTCGGCATTGAGGTATTTCATTATGAAATAATAATTATGTTATGAAATACTTCGACGACAACTTGTTGATGAAGAGTTGGAACCGACTTTGTCCGTATTATGGAGTCTATGTCGGTTCTTGGGGCAGGGTGAAGCTGCCATATGTTTACTTTGCTGTATTTTTGCGACCTGATGTTCACAAACCAATGTGGGGAAGAGAATTTTTTAACGTCGGTGAATTTGACATGGGGGAGTGTTGCCTCAAGGGCAATTACGATGTCGTTTTTTCCCCAGCCGGCAGCGACTCGTTTTAAGAGAATGGTCCTCGACTTTTCGTCGACCGGAGTGAATTTGTAATAGTTCACCTCCTTGGCCTTCAGGGTATCGTTAACCTTACAGAACATCTGTCGATCGTAGGCTACGATTTTATTGAGGCTTGGAATCAAGTCTTTGCCTTAAAGTTAGTTAGGTTCATATCACCGACGAACTCCTTTAGGTTGAGGTCTCGTGCAAAGACCCCAGGTTGCTGCTTCTTCTTTAAAGCAGGTACGTCTGCCCCGACCGATGTTTGGTTGGCCTTTTGAGTTGGGGCGGTCTTTGTTTTGGGGTTGTGGAGGATGGTACCTTCGGTGTGCACGGTTTTTCCAACGGAATGACTTTTTGTGCAGTGGGGTGTACCGAGAGGTTTGGCACGCTTTCATTGGCCGAAGATGGGGATAGTACTGTCGTACAGCCGGTGGCAACACGTTTACTGGAGGGCCTCCCTCGCAGTTCAGTGTGGGTCGTGGTGTTTTCCGCTTTTCCGCGCGGAGAGAGGTGGGTGTGGAGCAGCAAGAATTAGGAGTAGGGACATGAAGACCACTCTCGTCAGCAGAGACATCAAAGTCGCTATCGAGGCTTGTCATTTCAGGCTCGATCTGTGAATGACGGGTTTCCAGGTTTTTGGAGGGTGTCTGGGGTGGTGTAGCTTTCAATGCTGCATTCTCCCTCTGGAGAGTAGCAATCCTGGCTACCGCGGGCGCGAGTTCGCTTCTCAATCTGTCAAGAAGACTCATCAAATCCTGGTGGGGTTTATGCCCCAAGCTCTGAAGAGAAGTGAGGTCCATTTTGCGAAGAATAAATAAAAGAAAAGTAATGGACACGGGAAATCACAAAGAGCGAGAAATAACCCGATAAGACTAGGTGAATAAAAACAAGCAGGTATGCAGAAAAACAACGGAAAGAAAATAGGAACAAGAAAACAGCCCGACGGAAACTAAATTCAACACAAGTCCGAAATATAAAAAGTTGCTATATAAATTATAAAAAGTTATGTTAGAGAAAGAAAGAGTTTTTGACAATATAAATAAGAAAATTGAGATTTCAGTGAGAAGAAAAGCAAATGAAATTTAAACGAAAAGAAAAGAATATGAAATGTAATGAAATTGAAATTAAAGATGAAATTTAAATGTAAATCAAGAAAAAGTAGAACATAATTTAAATTATAACAAATACTCCCTGTCTCCTGACCGTTTTTTTGTTTTTTGTTACACTCACTGAGCACAAACACCACTGAATATAGCTATTCACTGACTGTGATGTTGATCTCGAATCTAATATGTGCCGCCCTCTTATAGTCTGTATCCAGAGTTTTTTCTTAAAATTGTACACAAAAATTCCAAGAAGCACAAAAAAGATTTGGTGTGTGCTTCAATTGGAATGGGATTCTAGGAAAGGAATGGGAATTTGGTTGAACAAATTCCCGGAAGGAAAAATTATGAAATGCATTTGGAATTCAGTATTACATAATGTTAGGGCTATTGGGAATTGAATCAATGTGCGACAAATGGATTTATGGTTTAATTTGTTGCTCATATGATTCACTTAAGGAAGGTGATTGGGATTATGGATAATAGTGGGGGTTGGATGGGAGCAGTGATCACTACAATAGCTTCGAATTAGCTCCGAAATTAATCCTTAACATAAATTGATATGCACTAATTGATCATCGAGTTTCGCCGAAAAATCTTTAGAGATGTGAGTTTTATTCACCAAGTTCCGCTGGTTAATAACTATGATAATGTTCTGGTTTTTTTTTTTAGTCTTATCTGGCTTGGATGAGGTGGAGTTGAAGTTGAACTGAAGTTTGACTTTCAATTTGGCAACACCGTTTCTAGCGGCTATCGATTTCAAAATTGACCACGAATTAATGTTCAATGTATTCTACCATTTTATCGTTAGTAGACTTACATCCGAACAACGCTTGCAAATTGTGCAATTTTTTTTCAATATACCTGATTCAATTCGTGAAAGTTATCCTGTGCTAAATAAATTTTATAGTCGACATGATCGCCCATCTGAATGGGTTATTCGATTGACTTTTGATCGTTCTCGCACCAATCATATTCATTTCTTTTTTTCATTTCTTCCATCATTTTTTATTTCCTGTTTTTTTCTTAGAATTCTATCTTATAGGCTAGACAAAAAATGCTTAAGTGCTAGCTTAATTACCTTACATTTTAACTTACTGGTCCTTCGCGACACTCTAAGCTAAACATAACATGATGATCGTCATGTATTTTACCATTCGGCGACGGACATTGTTTTTCATTTTAATTTTTCAATCTGCTTATTTCAATAACAAAGAAAAACTAAAAAAAAAAAAAACGGGGACCAATTTTGTTTGGTTTCTAACTTCAATTTAACTTAATCTATTTTTTTTTATTTAAATTGTTTAAAAACCTTAACTCAACTAGTTTAAATCTAATTCTACCACCAATCGTACTCTAATTGATGACGTTCATCTACAGAGCCGTCGTAAAATATGGCATCATCATCATCGGCACCACAGCCGGGATCAGGTCTTGGCCTTATTTAACCGATTTCGAGCCGATGTCATCCAGTTTGGTACTGCCATGCTCTGGCCGTCCCGGTCTACGCCATCCCTCCATCGCAGACAAGGTCTCCCGCGGCGTCTCCTTCCATACATCCTGCCACAAAGGACTTTCCGGATAGGCTTGTGGTGAGGAAGTCGCGGCACCGGCATGGGTGCGAGTTATACTTCCTCCTCCATCATTCACTAATTATTTAAGTTTGGCCGAATGTCGCAGCAGGAACAGGAAACGCACTTTAACAATGAAAGGTGTCTAGTTTTGAATTTAATTTACTTTTAAATTTTGAAAATCAAACAGTTAATGAAATTTATAAATTGTTTATTGTTTGTCTTTTACATTTTTTGTTTTGATTTATACGTTTTCACAAAAACTATTGCGCACTTCGTATGAACTTAAGGATATTAGAAAAGAAACTATTGTATACCGATTTTTGCTGCACTATGTGTTTTCGATAATAAACAATTTGGGGATCAATAAATTTACGTTATTTCATAGATTCACGGATAAATTTACGTGGAAAAAAATAAACTACAACTTCCTAGAGTTGAAAAATAAAACACACACGACTCCGGGTATATACTCGCGTGTTACCGTTTACGCTTCTCCGCTGGTGACGCGGAGAGCGGGAGTTTCATCGTGCGACCAGCGTGGTCGGAGGATGGAATAAGACTCAGCGATCGTCATCTCATGCAGAGATGATTTCGCTAAGGAAGAAAAAGGAAGAGAGAGAAAAACGTTTCTCTTAAGGGTGTAACTAGTGGCGCAGTGGTATATGTGCGCGATCGAACAGATTCAACGTTGTTGCATGTGTTCGAAAACAAGGACAATAGGGAAAATGACCACATGCGCCGCTGGTAATGCGGGTCATTGTTTACACGATGCCTCGTCGCTATTTTCGACGTTAGGAGAAAAAGGTGCTAAAAGCAAATTGGATGTTTATGGCATCTCAGGCTGCAATAGAAACCGGGTTCATATTTGCATTAGGAAATGCTGGAGAATTTGGTTTCAGCGTCTATTGCGCTAATTATATGCAGCTGCTTGGGTTGTTTGTTGGTAAGACAAACAAAAAAGGTTGCCAGGCAATGTATATGAATGGTATATGACGCGGCTGGAAAAATAGACGGCGCGATATTTATGGTATTTGTCTGGTACCGAATTGGTTCAGAATACCAAATAAGCAAACGAAGAAATCTTATGAAAAATTGTATGCGAAGGGATGCATGAAGGTAAGTTTTCTTTATAGGGATTTCAGGGTTATAATAATTGGGTCTGTTTGATGCGTGAAGCATCTAAGATGCTAATGCTAATTGCATTAGCGAAAGCTGGTGCAGACCCGGGTTATGGTTATGGGGGTTTTTTCAGGAAGGCGAGCCGTGGGATCTGGCGGAATCGCCACAGTACTCCCCTCCCAGTGACGTAGTCACGAAAAAAAAGGTAGGGGCGAGGGAATGCTCGATGGTGGGTGCTGTGATGGTAGGGGGCTTGCTTCGGAATGCGCTGTGGTAATGTTAAGGGACTGTCGTGGTGACCAGTTCCTGGTTATTGTTTGGGCTTTTATCGATAAGATGGACACAGTTGTTACCGCTTGATGCCATCAAGGGCAAATGTGTGCGGCGTGGTCCATAGGCCTGTTATGGGTCTCGTAGACCAACAGGCTTATCGCCCGAATAGGTTGGAACCTATCGGAAATCCGCTCACATCCGCAGTGACGAAATAGTGTGTGCGAGATGGAGGGGGATTTATCCCAGGGTAATTCCCATCCGCAGTGACGGGTTGCCGTGTGCGGAATGGAAAGGGACCAAGTCCAGAGCGGGTGTCTTTTGTCCATACGTTTGTATGGCGATTTGTTTGCCGCTGGGACTGGTAAAAGGGGGGTGGGCCCTCAATTGCACGTTTTACCTATCGAGGGAGGACCGGTACATTGGTGCCAATGTAGCGGTAGCTGCGACCTCGACCGAATGGAAACTTGCTGAGGTGCCGGCCGTCGCTCTTGTTTAAAAAAAAAAAATAGGGGATTTTGGTTAGGGGGCTCCTGGTGGGTGGTTGATTGTGTCCAACCCCAGGGCGCCCTAGGGTTATTAGATGTGCGCTCCGAAGTATTATGCACCTAGGTATTTGAGGCGGCGTAGAGGGGCGTGTATAGCCTTTAGTTGCCGCTAAAGGGGAGCCATGGTGGCTAAAGGATTGGGGAACCAGGGATAATGTCTCAGTCCGGTGGTATCGGTTTGATTTGAGGCCGGTGTTGCTGAGACATTTGGGAGACGTTAAGAGATCTAAGGACGAATGTCCTGAAGTTTAAATAAAGGGGCAAAACCAGGTTCCCTGATAGATGCTACGCGTAGTAGCTGTGGTAACGAGGGAAGCTGGCTTGCTGAAATCGGGTAGAAGGTCGAGCATTGATGAACAGTTTCGCGTGATAACTGTTTTTGGCGTAGATGGGCGCCAATATATGAACAGAGACAGAAAAAGGTGTTAGAGGTCACGCAGAGTCGAGAAGGGTTGCTTGGGGTTGCGTGAAGGCTATGGTTGGTGAGCGTGAGCGCCAACCTTCAGAAAAGAGACAGAAAAGGGTGAGGTGTTTCACGCGAGACAAAACCGGGCGTCCTATTGATTATATGCTACGCGTAGTAGCTGTTGTTACATAAGGGGCCGGTTTGCAGAAATGTATATAGACGAGAGTAGGCGGACAGGGTCGCATAGAGGCGAGCTTTGCCAGTATTTAAAGAAGGCCAAAGGTCATCACTTTGAACTCGAAGAGTCCGAAGGGTGTGATGAGGAGCCGGTTAAAGGAATAAATTGAGCCGATGTGGGGTCAAGTGAGGTTGGGTGGGGTCCAGTGTTTAAGGGGCATTGTGTCCCGATGTAAGAGACGAGCTATTAAGAGAGGAGTCGGTTGTGGAGGAATGAATGGAGTCGAGAGGAGTCGAAAAGTCGAGAGAAGTAGTAAGCGGAGTCGAGTGGATTGGACAAATGGAGTCGAAGAGTCGAGAGGTCGCGTGTGAGTAAACGGAGTCGTGTGCGTGCTGGAAAGGGTTGTGCGCTACTTAATACCCTGAAGGGGCTTACAATATTTGTTATTTTGTTTTTAAAATGTATAAAATTGTAGCAACCATTTCTATTCGATTAGGTTAACAGAATATTTAATATGCGAAACTTTAAACTAGACGAAAGAAAAACAGAAATTGAGGGGAACAGCAAGGAAATCGGACAATATGACAATAAGTGTATTTTAAATGGGTGTGAATGTTTATTTCGTGTCACTTGTCGATATATGGGATTGTATTTCGATATTTGTTTTACAAGTTTTGAGAACAGACACACTTACTTGGGCTATTACATTAGTTTTGTTTTTCTTTGAATTGAAGGTATTCTAATATATTCATATAGGACAAAGTCTAAGCTATTTAGTAGATATAAACATTTTGTTTGTTTGTTGGTGTTGGTGATAATTACTGGTGTAAGTTTCAAATAACATGTATATAATTATTGGTCGTTAAAAACAAAGAATAAAAGCAAACAAAAAAAAAAAAAAATTTATTAAATAAGAATAAAACAAGTCAATGTTATCCTTAATAACCTTGAACCAACTTCATATATATTAATTAAAAGTCCCAATATTTGAATTTATTTCTTAGATATAGTGTGCAACAAAATGTTATTTGTTTGTTATCCAAAAATCATGTTAAATCAAAATGAGCTTATAGTACTTAAAAAAAAAGGAAAAAAACGATTGCGTTTAAGTGTTTTATATAAGGTCTTGTTTTCTTTAAATAACTGGAGTTTGCTTAATATACAAAGTGTTAAGTAAGACAGAAGAAAGGCAGACATTTAGGAGAACAAAGAGGAGAATATAAAAATATTTTTAATATTCGGATTAATGTTTGTTTGTTTTAAAAGAAAATAAAAGAAACGCATTCATACAAATGAACATATTTCCGGACATACGCTCATTCATATAAATATCGATATCCTTTATAGCCTTTAACAGTCAAGCTTATTAAACGACTTTCCTAGACTGGCAGGACAACTGTTTCGAACCAGTTGTCTACCTTTACCATGAAAATCGCCTAATTAGGACTGTGTGTGGTAATTTGCACCTCAAATCGGTAATTAATTTTTGAATAACAAATGTCAATGCACACAAATGTTTTTTAGGAAACAAATTTTAAGTTTCGCTCAGAAGGAGCTTACATGAAGACAATACAAAAAGGAAAGGAGAAAAGAAAAAAAAAAATTAAAAGGTTTTAAGGAATTTAATATTACTACATCATACATAAAACTGTAAAGGATTTTAAGCGGTGTCTGTTAAGGACAACTTTATTCCTGCCAATAAGTTTTCATTTTTAATTAAATAACAAAGATACAACTTTTTTATAAAATATCAATATCCTCCCGTCTAAATAAGAATCACTAACAAGGATAAAAACAGTAAAACCCTGAAAACATTTTCCTAAAAACTTTTTTTATTTTGGTTTTCATATTCAACTTCTGTTTTTCTAATAAAATTTTGACTAACGAATCGATTGAATTAAGTACAATGGATAGATATAAAATACAATACATTCTATTATCCTGTTACGGTTCAGGCTTAACTATTTCGCAGTATAAAACTTATTATAATTTAAAACCAATAATTTGTTAATATACCCTGTGCTTGTAAATAATATTATGCTATAAGGACGTTATAGGGTTTGGGGTTATGGAACGGTTCGTTGCTGTAGCTGCTGGTGTCCCGGAGGTATTCGTGTTCTGTATCCTGTCCATACTGAATTCATTTGGATCGTAATCAGATAAAGCAATTTGCTTTTCTGGAGATTCATCAGGTAGCTTATAAATCTTTTCGAGGCGATTCTGAACGATTTTTAGATGTTTTAAAATGTACTCCTCCTTCGGAGCCAATTGATGGGCGTACTGGAGGCAGGTTCGTGCTTTGACAAGCTTCTTGCGTTCAACGAAAACCACACACAAATTATGAAGTCCCTGAATGGTATGTGGTTCGTATTTAATGATACTTCGATAACATACCTCAGCCGCATCAAGATCTTTCATATAGTTGATGTAGATATCTCCAAGGAGTATAAGGCCTTTTAGGTGATCCGGATGATAACGAATTAATTGATTTAGAAATGGAACTGCGTCCAGAGGGCGATTAGCGTCTGCCAACAATAGAGCTAAGTTAAACAAGGCACTGCGGAAATCAGTTTTAATGTGAATAGCACGTTTGAAATAGTTTTCCGCTTCTTCAAAATTATGTTCGTCCATTGCTAGCATTCCCAGATTGAAATAGGCTCGTTCATTATTTTGATCTTTTTTCAGCATTGTGAATAGCCGCTCCCATGAGACCTTGCGTAACTCGTCACCTCCAAGTTCTTGCAAGAGGATCGCTGAATTCAAAAGAGCCTGTTCGTGATCCGGTGCTAATTCAATGGCTTTGTTAAAATATACATTCGCTTGGGAAGATTTTCCCTGTTCAGAAAAACAAAGAATAGAGAAAATGGAACTTACCAAATCCTGGCCGTTGCTGTTGAGGCGAGTGCTGCTCCCGGCCAGGTGATGTTGGTAAAGCCTTGGCTGTTTGGTGTTGCTGCTGGTCTGGTGATGTGTTGGGGTAACTGGTGCTGGTGCGTCGCTTGGTGATCCTGTCGTTGGGGCGATGTTTGCCCATTCATTGATTTTTGGCAATTGCCGCCACAATTGCTCACCGAATAAGTCACTGACACTGTTGCCGCACCGAATAGTCACTGGTTCTGAGTTACCGGAAACAAAATGGCACTGTTTTTGATCGAAGGTTGCGTGAATTTACCCTAAGGGTCACCAATGTGGTGAGGAAGTCGCGGCACCGGCATGGGTGCGAGTTATACTTCCTCCTCCATCATTCACTAATTATTTAAGTTTGGCCGAATGTCGCAGCAGGAACAGGAAACGCACTTTAACAATGAAAGGTGTCTAGTTTTGAATTTAATTTACTTTTAAATTTTGAAAATCAAACAGTTAATGAAATTTATAAATTGTTTATTGTTTGTCTTTTACATTTTTTGTTTTGATTTATACGTTTTCACAAAAACTATTGCGCACTTCGTATGAACTTAAGGATATTAGTAAAGAAACTATTGTATACCGATTTTTGCTGCACTATGTGTTTTCGATAATAAACAATTTGGGGATCAATAAATTTACGTTATTTCATAGATTCACGGATAAATTTACGTGGAAAAAAATAAACTACAACTTCCTAGAGTTGAAAAATAAAACACACACGACTCCGGGTATATACTCGCGTGTTACCGTTTACGCTTCTCCGCTGGTGACGCGGAGAGCGGGAGTTTCATCGTGCGACCAGCGTGGTCGGAGGATGGAATAAGACTCAGCGATCGTCATCTCATGCAGAGATGATTTCGCTAAGGAAGAAAAAGGAAGAGAGAGAAAAACGTTTCTCTTAAGGGTGTAACTAGTGGCGCAGTGGTATATGTGCGCGATCGAACAGATTCAACGTTGTTGCATGTGTTCGAAAACAAGGACAATAGGGAAAATGACCACATGCGCCGCTGGTAATGCGGGTCATTGTTTACACGATGCCTCGTCGCTATTTTCGACGTTAGGAGAAAAAGGTGCTAAAAGCAAATTGGATGTTTATGGCATCTCAGGCTGCAATAGAAACCGGGTTCATATTTGCATTAGGAAATGCTGGAGAATTTGGTTTCAGCGTCTATTGCGCTAATTATATGCAGCTGCTTGGGTTGTTTGTTGGTAAGACAAACAAAAAAGGTTGCCAGGCAATGTATATGAATGGTATATGACGCGGCTGGAAAAATAGACGGCGCGATATTTATGGTATTTGTCTGGTACCGAATTGGTTCAGAATACCAAATAAGCAAACGAAGAAATCTTATGAAAAATTGTATGCGAAGGGATGCATGAAGGTAAGTTTTCTTTATAGGGATTTCAGGGTTATAATAATTGGGTCTGTTTGATGCGTGAAGCATCTAAGATGCTAATGCTAATTGCATTAGCGAAAGCTGGTGCAGACCCGGGTTATGGTTATGGGGGTTTTTTCAGGAAGGCGAGCCGTGGGATCTGGCGGAATCGCCACAGGCTCTTCTTCGTTCATTCGAGCTAGGTGTCCCACCCACCGGAGTCTACCGAGCTTGATTTTTCTTACAACATTAGCTTCAAGGTAGATCGCGTACAACTCATGGTTGAAGCGTCTCCGGAATCGTCCTCCCTCACATACGGAGCCAACAATTCACCTTAAGACCTTCCTCTCGAACGTGGCTAAGAGTTCAAAGTGCCTTTTATTGAGCGCCCAGGCCTCGGATCCATACATGAGTACTGGTAAAACCATGGTCTTGTACAGTAGTAGATATTCTGGATAAATTTCGGGATTTAAAGAGCCTTAATAGACCATAGTAGGCTTTGTTGGATTTGATCAGCCCTTCGCGTATTTCTTCTTCCATATTGTTATCGAGTGATACTATTGACCCAAGGTAGTTAAAGGATTGCACTACTTCAAATTCGTGCTCCACTACCCTGATAGTTTGACCAACGTTAGGTCTTCTCTTCGCAGATGTTGCCACCATTTTGTTGGATTTTTCCTCATTAATGTACAGTCCCAGTTTTTGTGCCGCCTGCTCGATCTGAGTGATGGACTCCTGTACAGCCGACTCGAATGTACTGTTGATGTCGATGTCATCTGCGTAGGCAAGTAGGAGGCAGGCCAGACCTCTCCTAGTCGGAGTCCATTAAAGATGTTTATTGGTTTGGACAGCAATCCCGATATTTTTACTTGACTTGTTACGTTGGCCATGGTCAACCTACAAAGTCGTATGTATTTGTTTAGAATGCCGAACTCTCTCATAGCATTATATAGTCCTACCCTGGCTATGCTGTCAAAGACGGCCTTATTATTATTATTATCATTTATTGGCCTGTAGGAACCCGGAAGTTCATGACCTCACCGACTCGGCTTCGCCATTGTTCCCTGTCCTGGGCACTCTCCTTCCACGCTTGACCATTCGATCCGATCTCCTCAAGGTCAAACCTAACATTGTCCTCCCATCTCCGTCGCGACCGTCCTACCGGTCTCTTTCCCGTTGGTCTACCGTCAAGGATTCTATGCACGTTCCTATCGTTCCCCATTCGCGCCACGTGTCCGGCCCATCTTAATCTTCGCGACTTGATTACTCTCACTATTGTAGGTTTGCGATATAGCTCTTCCAATTCGTGGTTATGGAGTCTCCTCCATTGTGCTGCCTCCTCGTCATATTTACCTCCAAAGATGCCCCTCAAAACTTTATTCTCGAATACGCGGAATTTGTTTTCTTCCCGTTTTGTGAGAGCCCATGTTTCGCATCCATATAGAACAATCGGCATGATGATGGTTCTATAGACACGGAGCTTTATGTTACGTGATAGCAGTCTGGATTTCAGCAGTTTACTGACTGCGTGCCAACTCGCGTTGCCGGAATGCAGTCTCTTGTTAATTTCCTTCGACATTTCGTTACTGGCCGTCAGTATCGTTCCCAGATATTTAAATTCTTTAACTTTTTCAAATATCTTACCTCTGACGTTTATATGTGTTATCTGAGATCCACCTGCTCTCGCCGTAATCATGTATTTTGTTTTGTCTTCATTTATTTTCAAAGGCGGCCTTAAAATGTATAAATATGATATAATGGAATCTTAAATTTCTGACATTTTTCCATCGCCTGCCTAAGGGCGAATATCTTATCAATCGCTGATTTACCTGGAATGAAGCCACTCTGATATTGACCAATGATAACTATAGCCTATGGGGCTATCCGATCTTGTAGGATAGAGGAAAGTATCTTACGGTACTCAACAATGTTATAAGCCTATAGTTGCTGCACAGTGTGATATCTCCCTTCTTATGTATAGGGAATATTATTCCACGACGCCAATCTGCCGGCATCTGCTCTTGCTCTCATACGTGCACCATGATCTCATAAATTGCGTGATGTAACGCTGTCCCTCCTTGTTTGATCAGCTCGGTTGGTATGCCATCATGATTTGAGCTGTCTTATGGCTTTTACTCTTTCCTCAATGCTTGCTGACGCGCACATTTCGTCTTGATTTTTCATTGGTGGAGCCTCCAATTCTTCTGTGAGCTGACCATTTAGCAATTCATTGAAGAGCACTTCCCATCGCTCCAGAATGCCTTCAGGATCGGTGATCAGATTACCCTGTTTATCCTTGCAGTAAGTGCAGTGTGGTGTATACCGCATCATACTGCGGATTATTTGGTAGAACTTCCGCGCCTGGTGCGGACCTCGCTCTCTACTCTATTTCACAGACAAGGTTTTTTTTCCAGGCACTTTTCTTTTGTCTGTGAAGTCTTTTTTCATAACTTCTGAGCAATCCGCGCTCGGAAAACTTTACCAACAAGATAGTCATCCGAGTCGACGTTGGCACATCGGTACGTTCGTACCGTCATCAGGCTCGAGGAGTGGCGGCGATCTATCAACACGTGGTCAATTTGGTTGCGAGTGGCTCCATCAGGTGATACCCAGGTGGCTTTGTGGATACCTTTACGCGGAAACCTGGTACTTGCAACGATCAAGTTTTTTAATGCTGCCGTCAGGGCCCTCATCTGTTGGTCCGTGAACGTTTATGAGGCTTATGTTCTTAAGCTTGCCTCGCACGCGACGAGTGCATAGCCTTTCGTTTATTGCATTAAAGCCGATAATGGCAGACTTCAGTTTTTGGCTGACTAGAGAGCCTGCCCCGAGCACATCGTATTTTGTATGACAGCTGTAATAAATGTCATAGTCGTTTCTTTGAATAACACCACTCCCCATCCATCTTATTTCTTGTAATGCTGTTACGTCACCCTTATATTCGGACAGGGCATCGGCTAGCTGGTATGCACCTCGAGCTCCGTATAGTGAGCGGACGTGCCATGAGAAAATTCTTAAATCGTTTAGCCATTTTCGTTTCCGTGGTCGTCGTCGTGTATCCGGTCCATATCCGAAGGTTGTTAAATTTGCCATAATAATTTGTTTTTCCGGGCAAAGTTATTAGCCTTGCGCCAACCTTTCTCAGGATATCGCAGCATGCGTTGCTTCACTACTTGTCGGGTGCCAAAGTAGCTATCCAGGGGTATCACATGGACATTACATGTCAACTTGAATAGAACAGGTACAAAGATCGTTCTGGTTTTCGCCGGGTTGAAATCAATCAGAGACATTGCCCTGTTTGTTCAATTCGTCAATTACAAGCAACGATCCGACGGCTACTCCTCCTCGCTTACCTACAAACTGGAAATCTTAACTGACCCCCTCACTATCGGTAATCTCTTCGCCACTCACTTCAAACAATCTTTTACCACTCCTTCTCTTCTCTCGTATTTGGATTATTTACCGCAATGTTCCCTTGGCTCACTCTTACCAAATTCCATTGATCTGCACTCGATTGACAACAAATTACTCCAACTTAACGACGAATTCACGCCAAGTGAACACCCTGATGGGTGTTCCTGCCATTTTCCTTAAAAAATGTTCATCTATTTTTCCAGTTTCCCTTTCAGAATTCTCCTATAATTGGAAAACCTCCTACATCACCCCCATACACAAAAAAGCGGCTCAAATGCATTATCACGAATGATTGGCCCTTTGCTAAGCTTCCCATATACCCAAGTTTTTTTAGAGCTTCCTGTACGAAACGTTACGCTTTCAGTGCAAATCCCTCATTTTTCAAAAATAACCAACCTTGTCGAATTGAGATCTTTCACAGCCCCAGAGACTGGGAATTGGGTGGACATGGTTACAAACAATTTCAATAAGGCTTTCGACAAAATTTCTCATAAGCTTATACTTTTTAAACTGTCCACCCTCGGCTTTGAATCCATTGTGTTAAAATGGATTTCGTCGAACCTGGTAGATAGACTCAGCAGTGTTCCTTTTAGATCACGATATCTAATCCTTTCCTGGCTACCTCTATGGGCCCTCAAGGCTGTCAACTAGGTCACCTAGTTTTTATTCTAACCACAAACCACATCAATATGTTCATCCAGCACTCCTGTAGAACTCTCTATACTGACGACACAACATTACGCTACAACACTATCGTGTCACCACTTGATTCTGCACTACTTGAAGCTGATCTTGACAACTTTTCGGTTTGGTATCGCAAAAACTCATCATCATAATCATCATCGGTACTACAACCGGGATCCGGTCTTGGCCTTATTTAGCAAGTCTCTCCACCGGTAACCGGTCCTTATCCGAGACTTTTTAAATTGTCCATAATAATTTGTTTTTCCGGGCGAGGTTATTAGGCTTGCGCCAACCTTTCTCAGGACGTCGCTACATGTGTTTTTTCACTACTTGACGGATGCCAAAGTAGATATCCAGGGGTGTCACGTAGAGACTCCATGTCAACTTGGATTTAACAGGGAAAAGGGTCGTCATTGAATGCGCCGGGTTGAAAGCAGAGACTTTGCTCTGTATGTTTGTGGGGGGTAAAAGTCGGTGTGCCAGCACGGGCACGGGTTCACTTATCACCTACCGAGGGAAGGACAAAACACAGATCGCACAAGAGAAAATAGGAGAAATAAAACACGGGGAGTTACGTTATAAAAGTTCTTTTAATTTTTTTTATGTTTTGTTATTAAGTTTTGTAACAGCCTAATTGCACATCCAATTGTTTTAAAATAATGTTTAACTTTTCTCGACACAGTGACCTTTATTTACTTATTTTTATATATTTATATCTTTACGATTGAATAATGTTTTAATTTGATGAAATATGATATAACACTACCAACTCGCACTGAAAACTCGCATTGAAAACGCGTGTGCACTCCAGGGTGGTTATTACTCGACTATCTTCGGCAACTTAGTTCGGGACCCTCTCTACCCACACGATCACCCATTCTTGATCGCGCACTTATGCTCATTCTCCCATTTCCCCGCCCATTAATGTGAATAAACTCTTGCGAATTTACCCAACGGTCAATGAACTTGGGGAGAATGGGAAAACTGCAACGGAGAGCATGACGATTTCAGGGTTGGTTTGCTTTCGCTTGCAACGAAATTTAAATTTATGGAAAATCTTCCAAAACCGTTTTGGGCCCATTACTACGATGATTGAATAAAAGTGAATATTACCAAAAATCTTCTTAAGAAACGATCTCAAATATCTTAACTGATTGTGTAACTTTTTATTTTTTTGTATTTTGTGTTTGAATAACTGTTTATTGTATTTGTAAAGTATTTATATGGTTTTTCTTTTCAATACTTATTTTAGTTGAATTATTATTTTCAATTTTTATTATTTCGTGTTTGAGTAAGTGTTTGTGTTCATTATCGTTGTTTAAAATATTTAATGGTTTTGGCTTAATGTCGTCATTTTCCATAGCCTTAACTGTTGTCAGAACGTTTACATTTTCAGTCTTACCCACTGCTGATGGATCATTTAGTTTCTCAGTCTTATTTACTGTTTCGTATAGTTCTTCAGACTTATTAGCTGTTAGAACATCTTGGTTCCCAGTCTTATTTGCTGTTTGAACTATTTCTTCAGTTTTATCTGCTGTAGAAACATTCAATCCTTCAGTCTTTGCTGCTGAAAAGATTTGTTCTTCAGTGTTAGCTGCTGAACTGACTTGGGTTTCAATTTTAATTGCTGCAACTTTTGGATCTTCAGTCTTTAATACTGCTGAGTTTTCAGTCTTTGTTGCTGAAGTGTTGTCAATTGGGATAGCCGAAAGATTAGGGATTTTTGTTTGTATTTTTGCTGAAAATTCCGAATTTTCAGTCTTTGTTGCTGAATTATTTTTCCAGAATTGTAGTCTGAATCGGAGTCATTATATTGGGGTTTTGTTTATCTTCTTTTATATTTATATCTATAGGTTTATCGGAATTAGTCATACGGTTAGGATAATCATATGCTGGCTCAAGGTAAATTTGGTTAGGAGCTTCATTCCTAGAGTTATATGAATTAAAATTGTCGTTATCTATTGCCAAAGATCTAATGCTATAAATAGAATAATTTTGTTTGTTTTCCATAAAATTTGGTTGGCGTCAGGCCTCGTTTTCCGACTCTTGCACCCGAGAAAAGTGAACATTTGGCCTATCATTTTGTCTATTTGTGGTCCTAGAATTTTCACCAAAACGGTTTTCGGAGTTTGCAGGATTATTTCGGAATGGGTTACGCGTTGTGCTTTGTTGGTAATTTGGTAAAGACGATCCATTCCTAGATAACCTGTATCTACACTCGTTATCTGTGTGATTATTCCGTCCACAGAAATTGCAGGTAATGTTGTATTCCCTTTTTATGGGTTGTCTATTCGGAAAAGTGTTGGACTGCATGTTCCGACAACATATGCCCTGAGAATGCCCTGGCTTACCACAGGTTTGGCAGGCTATTAGATTAAATCTGTGGGGATTTTCGTTATAATGATACGACCTGGGAGAGTTATCCATTCGAGCAGCATGCGCTACTACATGGGCAATCGACTGCTTTAAATTGTTTCCCCCATGGACTTTAGCTATTGTTTTTAGTTGTTCGTTTCTTAATCCATCCTCAAATATTTGTACGGCCAATGTTGTGTTTTCTTCCATCAAGAATTCCCTAACTACCGCGTCTGCTGTTATATCACAAGTGGCAGAGTTCAGAGTCCTCAGAGCATTCGCAACTCTATCTCCATATTCCCGAACGGTTTCTCTGAAGTGTTGTTTCAGAGAAATCAACTCATTGTGTGCCGTCGACCGAGATTGCTCCTCTTTATATTCCGATTCGAGTTTTTCCTTTATATCTTCCCACTTAGCGATTTTGCTATACCTAATAAGATCATATGCAGGACCCTCTAGTCTATTTTTGACTAGCTCTAAAAATGTCTCGTATATATCCGGGTCTGCCTTTTTTATGGATCTAAATAAAACATCTCCCCCGGAAGTAAATTTATCTAAGTCGCAGGGTTTCCCGTCGAAGGTAGGGACGATTCTGAAAACATCAGAAACTCCGACAGAGAGAGCCATTTCAGGGGGTTTATTGTGTATCTGTTGATAGTGGATTTGTTCTTCCCCCTGCCGAGCTGCCTGTCTCGTGTAGTGAGGACTCGAAATTGTGAAAATTTGAAAGAATGTATAGCGTAAATTTGTTATCGCTTCTTAAAAATATGGTTATGAAAAAAGGCCTTTATTTTATTATTCAATATATATATGGAAAAGATAAATTTTATTTTATTATTCAATATATATATGGAAAAGATAAATTGGACCCAAAAGCTGTAAAGAAAGAAAATTTTCGAAGAGAAAGCAAAAAAAAAACGGAAATGTCGTCGAAAAAAACTGAAGAGAGAACTTTCAAAGAAAAATTTCTATCGAAAAAAAATTTTTTTTGTAAAAGGAAAACTTCCAAGTTGAAAATATTCCTACAAAAAAAAGAAGAGAGAAAAGTCGATATTCAAAAATTTCTTACTACTTGCTGAAAATATTCTACTACTAAAAGTTGATTGAAGGCTTGTTCGTCACTTATTTGTTGTCTTTCTTGTGTCTTTCCAACCAGTGTTGTAGTCGTTGAGTTCTTCTTTTTTTCTTTCACTTTTTTATTTTATTTTAATTTAATTTTTTTTTTATTACCGCCAGGCAGACTTCACGCCCTATAGTTGAATATCCTGGTCTTGGCTGCTTACTTGGTTTTTTTTTTTTTCTTGAATTTTTTTTTTTTTTTTTGGTTTTTGTTTTTTTTCTATTTTAGTTTATTTTATTTATTTATTTATGGGATCCATCGGTTGGATCCCACCGCTGCCACCAGTGTTATGTCTCCCAATCGCCGTGCTTCCTCTATCGAGGGAAGGGCGTGGAGGTTTTAATAAACGCGTTTATTTTTATTTTTAGTGTTCATATTTATTTACACAACTCAAATTATATTTGATTTATAATACAACTCTACAATCAAAACTCTTCTTTTGAAACTCTTCTCAAACTGTATAATCTCAACTAACTTCAACTCGTCTGTATCTCAACTGACTGACTTCGAACTCCAAAGTAAAACTAACTTTACAATAAAATTTTCCCTCTTCTTATAGAACTTTGAGATCTAATTTACTGTAAATTATAATATGAACAAAATCAATTTTATCAAAGTATTATTTACTCTAATGTGACTTTTCAATTTTGAATAAACTTTGAACGAAAATCAAAGAGCCATGTTTCAAATGAAAAAAAGGGGCATGTTATGAAATGTACTGGAACTGACTTGATATAGAATATTGTGGACGTTTATTTATGATATGTATTAAATGAGAATGTTAGATATGTAAGGAGAATGTTTTAAAGATGTGTTAGATAAATAATGAGACTCAGTATTAAACTTAATAGTTATAAGGACAGTAGTATTCTGGAATACTACATAAACTTCTCAACTCAACTTTTTTCAACGCAAACCCACAAAACATACGTAATCCTCGCCCGTTCTACATTGCCCCCCACCATGCTGCTTACGGCTCTAACGAACCCATCTACCGAATGCTGCGAAGTGTCAACTCGAAATCATCCGTTTTTGACTTCAAAATTAGAATGCTCACTCTAAAACTAAGTTGTTAACTGATTAATGAAGTTAGCTCGTAAATTAGACCCAAGAACGTTATTTTGTAAGCCTGCTCTAAGCCAATAAACGGGGTGTAGGCCCACTAAACTAAACTAAACTACGTAATCAGACGGAGTTTCGAATTCGCGATCCAGAACGAGCGCTACACAAATAAAGCAATTCTGTTTATAAAGTTTTTAAAATCAAAAAAAAAATTTTACATCAATAAAAATACAAAGTCGGTCTCTGTGTTGGTGCCCAATATTATGGACACCAACAAATTCAAATTAGAAGTAAATTTATTCAATAAAAAATCGGTATCCATTATAACTCTTTCACCGTTGCATAGAAAAAGCACGATGACGACCGTAACGCATTGCGAAGCCTATCAGGTGTTCATTTCAGAATGAAATAAAAAGAAATGGCACGGGGGTCCCAGGCATTATTGTACTCATAGCACCTTGATTTCAATTTTCAGACATTTAACATCGATATGAGCCGGTAAATCATGCTATTTTATTCCCCTCCAATATTTGTAGGCAGTTAGGGGTATCAAATAGTCACTTTTGTGTACGTGTAGTTCGTAATACGTCTTTACCCAAGCAGCGTTTCTTCAATTTGGTTAATTCGATCATGGTAACGTCGCAGTCTCACTGACTCGAAATTCTGTCAACGGGGTTAAAAGATAAAGTATTAACTCAAATAACTACTTAAAAGATAATAACATTACTTGGGACTAGTACGTAGTATTCTCATGCACACGGCAACTCTGATGAAACTGCATTTTTCGCCAGCTATCAGTTACTTACTAAAGGTTTTCAGAAATGAGTATCAGTCTTACATATACATCCGTTCGGTAACTCTATTGACGAAGATCTTTGCGAGTTCTATAACAATGGCGAGTTCGGTTCCGGTATTTGACGAAAAAGTTGAGTCATGGGATTCATATTGCGAGAGATTAGATTTTTACTTTGTCGCTCTAGAAGTCGATGATCCTAAAAAGAAAAAATCAATTCTATTAAACTGTGTCGGAGCAGCTAATTACGAAAGACTACGCAATCTTTGCATACCACATTCACCAAGTGAAAAAACCTATGAGGAACTCTTAGAAATATTAGGTCAGATCTTTAAACCATCGATTGTTATATTTAAAGAACGGAAAAGATTTTACGAGAGTCGCAAAGGCAGAACCGAAAATATAAGCAGTTGGCATGAACGCATTCGTCGTTTGGCCTTGAATTGTAAATTTGGTCCACGCCTGGAACAAGCACTCGTCGATAAATTCGTAACATCGTTTGACGGCGTTATTTTTGAGAGACTTTGCGAGGAGGGAACAGATATCAATTTATCAAAAGCTCTTGAAATAGCTAAACGTCTTGAAACTACAATTCCTCCTCACGAGGAATTTAAACGCATGCAGGTCAATCCCAAGGCCACCAAGGACAAAAATGTTAACCGAAAGCAATCGGGGGATCAAAACAAAGGATCACAACCAAAGAAAAAACCCGGACAATCTTAGATCACCTGACTTCAAATACTAACATTTTTAATTTCAATAAATTTTTTTCTTCGTTTCTCTAAATGTGTTTACATACACTCGAAATACAATGTTATAAAAAGAAGTTTAAATATATTAACAACAAAATTGTCACCAATATTGTAATGTCAAATGATGTCAATAAAAAACGAAAACTTTAACTTTTTATCTCTTCGAATTTCGTCTCGTATTACCTCGTTGGATTTTGTGATGCCACAATAGTTGATACAAACAATTTTTTCTTATCGCAATCATGACAACAAAAGTAATGACAAAACTGTCGATTATTGTGATTGGCGATAGCAAACCGAGCGAGCTCTGTTTATCTAGGCTACAGTGCCTTGAAATGAATACTTCACTGCAGGCATTCATGTAATCTGAGCGATACTTTTCGCTGAATTCGCACTCTTGGTCTTGAAAAAAGTTATCCAGTGAATGGACTAGCTGACAAAAGCAAAACTTATTCATATAAGTATCCAAACAGAAATGTCCAAGAAAATAAAAGGGATAGCTCACCTAGTGGCGTAGGAAAGTAAATGGTAATCTGCTTGAGAATGTATTGTTGTCAACGGAGTTTGAGCAAAATCCCTAATAATTCTGGGAAATGTTTCCGCTTATGAGAGAATAAACAAAAATTGGTCTGGTTCTTGAATCGTGTTCTGACTATGACGTCCTTTACGAGAAGCAAAAATTCACTGTAGTAAAATATTTATTTATTTATTATCAATTAGTAATGTAAAATTACATATCAATAACTTAACCTAATGAGCCTAGCAGCGGGGACTATTGGCTCTGTATTTCTAATTTACAATTTAATCTTAATGCTATTTACAAATTTATTTACAATTTCTATGTTGTCGGTAGTGGGATCTGCTAGAATTGTATAAATATCTGTATTGCGAAATAGTTTGTCTTTCAAGGGTCTTAGGTGAGGACAGTCTTTCAATATGTGAGTGATTGTAAGTTTTGTGTTGCATTTTGGGCAGATTGGGGCTGTAGCTCGGTGGAGCAGGTGGAGGTGGGTAGCAGCTGTATGGCCTAATCGCAGCCTCACAAAGTTTGTGATTTTGGATTTGGACAAGTTAGTTGGGTAAGAAGGGTGAGTTTTGAAACGGTTTACCATTTTATAGGCATGGTGGTGAGTATCCCAGTTTGTTTGGTTTATTTGTTTTTGTTGATTGCTGATAATTGACAGTAGATCGGCTCTTGTGTAGATGTTGAATTTATGGACTGGAGCTCTTTTGGCTGCGGCGTCTGCATTCTCGTTACCGCTGATGGCGACGTGACTGGGAGTCCACATTAGTTTTATTTTATTGCAGTATTTTCATTTTTACAACATTTTTTATTTTTCTTTTTATATTCTTAATTTCTAAATTAAAGGCTAGACAAAAAATGCTTAAATTCTAGCTTAATTATCTTATATAATAACTTACTGGTCCTTCGCAGACGCTCTAAGCTAAACATTACTTAACATTTGTATAATTTGCCTTTCGGCGACAGAACGTTGTGGCAGTACTGATAATTTTATTGCAGTATTTAATGATATTATTCCGAATATTGGAAATAATATCATCAGTGTTGTTGGTGTTTTTTATTGAGTTGAGTACCGACAGGCTGTCGGTGCAGATGACATATTTTTCTCTGTGGTTGGTGGCGAATTACGGCTTGTAAAATCGCGAAGGCTTCCGCCGTGAAAATGGAGCAAAATTCGGGTAATAGTCCGATTTTCTTTACTGCACCTTCTTCGGATGTGACCGCAAAGGAAGTATAGTTGGTTGTTTTGGATCCATCTGTGTACAGAAAGCGCCATCCGTTGGATTTATATTTTGAGGCGACTGACCAGAATAGTGCACCGTATATTTCTTTGTTTGTGTTTGGTTTTTTAAATATTGAGAGTGTTGTTATGATATTATTATTATTTAGAAGCCATGGCGGGTAAGTTGCGGAGTATTTGAAAGTTTGTTTAATATCCAATTCCAATTGCTTGGCTTTATCTAAAATGCGACTGATTGCAGATGGGATTCGGTTGGTGTTTTTGTATCCTATTGTTAGTTTGATGTCTTTGTCAATTATGGAATTTCGCGAAAACGCTAATTTAGCTATTAGTTTTAATGATATGATTTCCATCCGGTCTTCGATTGTTGGGAGCCCAGCTTCAGCCAGTATATTTTTTATTGGTGTCGTTCTGAATGCAAAGGTGCTTCTTCTAGCGGCTTGGTGATAGATGGGCTTTATTGTATTTAGAGTCGTTTTTGGACTATTGCCATAGATATAGATCCCGTAGTCTATTTTAGTTAAAATTAGAGCTTTAGTAAGTTTACATAGAGTGTTAATGTGTACGTTACTTTTCAAGTTGCTTAAGTATTTAATAATATTGAGCCTCGCTGCTAATGATACTTTGAGTTATGAACAATGTTGTTTCCAGGTATACTTATTGTTAAATGTTATTCCTAGGATTTTGAGGTTGGGGACATTTTGGATTGTTTTGTTGTTTATGTTGAGGTGTATTTGGTGACAAAGTCGTCGTCGGCACACATGAAATAATTTACATTTATCTACTGAGAGTTTGGCACCTGAAGAATTTGACCATTCTAAGATATCTTTCACTGTTTCAGTTAAAATGTTTTTGCAGAAAGTTAGATCACTGGATTTACTTAAGATGTATATATCATCGGCGTAAATGCAATGATCTAGATGTTTCTGTTTGTGTATTATTGTACTTATGTCGTCAAAGGCGATCATAAATAGTACAACTGACAGTGGGGATCCTTGAGGGATTCCGTTGTGTAATGGAAATGTATTGGAGTAAACGTGGTTGACTTTACATTGGAATTTTCTATTGCTTAGAAATGATTTAACGTACCTATATATATTGTTGCCAATTCTCCATTTTAACAATTTATTAAGTACGGTGTGAGCGCCTATTCTGTCGAATGCTTTCTCAAAATCAAGAGAGAGTATTGTGACGTGATTTTTGGCGGATAGAGCCTTTGAGGTGTAGTGGTCAATGTGGAGTAAGGCGTCTGTGCAACCTCTGTTGGATTTGAAAGCTACTTGGTTGATGGATGTCAATTCCTTTGTTTCCATAAGCCAGAGTAGACGTTTGGCTACGATTTTTTCTAATAAGGATATAGGGCGGTAGCCATCCACCGTATCTTTATCTTTGTTCGGTTTGGGAATAGGTATTAGGACCGCGGTTTTCCATATTTGTGGAATGTGTGATGTTTCAAGTATTTTTTGTATAACTTTATAATTCTTTGTTTTGCATAATGCGAAAGGTTTTTTAACATTGGGTAAGATATTCGATCTCGTCCTGGAGTTTTTCCCTTAGTTATACTAAGTGCTGACTCGAATTCGATAAATGAGATGGGTTGTTCTATGCGTAGAGCTGCAGAGCTAGGAGCTTGCAAAGATAGTGGATTGTTAACGGATTCAATTTTTTTGCGATTGAATTCGGGGTGAAAATTATTGTTGTCTGAGAATTGCGACCAGATTTTGGCGAAGAGTTGGCTTATTTCCACTGTGTCTGAGATTGTAGTATTTTCGGAATTAAGGGATGAGATAATTGTCGGATTGTGATTACCACTTAAGCTGCGTATTTTATGCCATATTGTGGTTGTGGAGGATGTTGGATTGATTGAGGAAGTGAATTGAAGAAAGCTTTTTGCTTTGCTTTCTTTCATCTTCCTACGAAATTGTGCATTCGCTTTTTTGTATGCAACAAAATCAACCTGCGTTGGTCTTTTTTTAAATGCAGAGGGCTGACATTTTGCTTTTTCTGAGAAGCGTTAGGTCGGAGTTCCACCAAGGTACATGTTGCCTGGTTTCTGATTTGGTTGTGATATTTGTTTGGGGTATTGAGAGATTGGCAGCGGATCTAATTGCTTTACTGATTAGCGCCGCTTCGTGATTCGTGTCAGCTGTGGGGGAATTGCTTGAAAGAAATTCGTCAACTTTTCTTTCAAAAAGTGCCCAGTTGGCGGAATTGGTTTTGTATTTTGGAGATCTGTTGTGATGGGTTATCGGTTGCTGATTATTTATTATGCTCAAAACGGGGAAATGGTCACTATTGTAGAGGTCGTTTAGAGCTTGCCATGAAGTTTTCGGAACCAATTCTGAGGAGCAACAAGTGATGTCTATATGAGTGAGGGTATTGTGTGTAGAAAGGTGAGTAGGGGAACCGTTATTCAGTAGGATCAGATTGGAGGTGAGGAGGAGGTTTTCAATTACTTCCCCTCTTTTGTTTGTGGAAGGTGAACCCCAGAGTGTACTCCAAGCATTTATGTCGCCTCCAAGTATTCTGGGCTCATTTGTTTGGTTGAGTATAGCCTGAAGATCATTTTTATTTAATGGTTGATTTGGGGGGAGATATAAGGCAATGTAAGTAAAATTTAAAGGGTGTTGTATTTCTACAACGAGAGCTTGGATATTTGTAATGATGGGGAGGATTTTGTGGGAAGTACCTTTCTTGATTAGTAATCCTACTCCTTGCTTGTGTGATGTGTTTGCAGGTGAATTGTAGAAGTAGCCTACATAGGATTTAGGGATGAATGGTGTGGTGTTGACTGGGCAATGCGTTTCTTGCAGTGATATTATATGTGGGTTATGGTCCTTAATTAGAATGTTTAGTTCGTCAAAGTTATTGGAATAACCATTCATGTTCCATTGTAGAATGGTGAATGGGGTTTGTTTTGGAGTGAGTTTTGGGCGTTCAGCCGTGCTAGCGTGCTTAGATCTTGCAGAGGGATGGGGTTGTATATTCTTACATGTTTTAAGGTGTTGGAAGGTATGGTGGGCGGGATGTATGTTGTTAGGATCAAGACTCCGCTGTTCCGGATGTTGGGCAATTGAACTCTGGATTGAGTTCAAGTGTCCAACCTCGGGAACAGCAGAGTCAGGGGCTTGGTTGTTAGTTTTATAGTTACATTGTAATATCATCATCTACTAAGGTGTGTACATTTTTATTAATATTTATATTATTGAGAGACGGTTTACTTTTTACCTTTGATTTGGGTGAAGGGGTCCGTTGCGAATGGCTATTAGCACAGCAGCTTGTCGTGGTTTGTGGAATGGTTTCAGTTTGGTTGTTTGTTGGCGAACTTGTTTGTAGTTGTGAGGGTTCGAATGTGGTTAGTTGAGTTGATGATGTTTGTTGAGTTGATGGCGTTAATTGAATTGATGGTTTTCGTTGGATTATTGGTGTTATAGACGAACTTGGTTTGGTTGGGTTATGTGTTATTGACTTTTTTGGCTTGTGGGGCAATGCAATTTGAATACTGTTGATTGTAGCAGATGAGGAGGAGCTGGTTGGAAGGGATTCCTTGGGTGTAGTTTTTTGTTTGTTTTGTTCCGTTGAGGGTCCTTGTAATTGGCTCGATTTTAGTGTATCTGCAAAGCTTCCTGAAAGTTGATCAGGTTTGTGGATATTTTTTTCCTTATAAATTCGTTTGGCTTCTCCCATTGAACATTTGTTTGTGGTTTTTATTGTTAAAACTTCTTTCGCTTGGATATACAAGGGACAGGTTTTATCCGCGGCCGAGTGAGGGAGCGAGCAGTTTGCGCACATAGTGCGACTGCAATTTACGGGGCTATGAGGTGGCAGATTACACTTTTCGCACATTGTGGTATTGGTGCAGCGTTTTGTGGTATGACCGAGTCGTTGGCAGTTGCGACATCTCATGGGGTTGGGGATATATTCGCTGACCTTAGCTTTATAAAAACCGATGTCAACCGAATTTGGTGGTTGGAATAGGTTAAAAGTAAATAACATAAGTCTGGAGGGTCTTCGCACTTTACAGTCACCTACTTTGGTAAATTTGTACACATCTGTGACTTTTTGTTGACCCAGTTCGGCTATTATTTCCGCTTCCGAGATGTTTATGAGACAAGGGGCGTACACTATGCCTTTGCATTCATTTAATTTTTCGTGTAATTTTACAGAAACGGGACACACGTTGCCAAAGTTTGTTATTTTAAGAAAACGGTCTGCGATTTTCTGAGAATTAGCTTTTACTAATAATTGTCCGTCTCGTAGAACCGTGATTTGTTCATACTCTTTGCTAACATCGTCTATCACTTTTTTAATTAAAAATGGGCTTAGAGATGAAATAGGCTTACCATTCTCCTTGGATGATATAATTAGAAATTTTGGATCTCTTGTATTGTTCATTGTTGGTAAGCTAGGAAAAAATGCCTCTGTTTTTATAAGTGTCCTTTTCATTTTGTTTGGTCGAATATCGCTATTTGTATCTTCCGTAAGATCGCTAAACTGGTTACTATTCACATTTGGCCCGCAGGCCATTTCGTTGCAATTGTTTTACACTACTCTTTTGTTTTATAAACACAGCACACTGCACAAGGGTCTGGTCTGTTTTTTTTTTTTTGTTTTTTGTTTTTTTTTCACTGCACTATTACACAAAGGGGATGTAATATAATTTTGTAACGTAGGACTGATGTTACACGTACGGAAAACAATTCGCGACGATGTAAACTCGACGACGGTTGGAAAGAGAATGGTGTAGTAAAATAAAATAAGACAAAATTACTACGATCGTTTTATTCGGAGTATATCTGATCCTTCAGTAGATTACCCCAAATATAAGCATTCTGCTTAGAAACAATTTATCTATATATAGGTAAAAAGAGATATTTACTTAGTTGCCCCGAGTTCAATTTCAATGTGATACAATTTCACATACTGTATTTACTTTCATTAAAATATAATTTTTCGTCGATTATCGAATAATCCCGAATTGATGTCTAGATGGCAATTCAACAACTAATGAGTTATATGAAAAAAAAATGGGGAGGCGAGAGGCCGACTTTTGGGAGACAAGGACAAATGTGTCCATCTTGTCTCTGGCTTCCTTATCTTGCGATAACTAGAATCATCCACATCCGTGAGGATGTTGGGCTCGGTCTCAAGATATCTGAAAAGAAAGAGGGAGGAGGTGTGGGGGTTCTCTACATCACACGGAGAAACAACCCACAACCCTAACCTGCAAACATGCAAAAATCAAATCCTCAACGGATTTCTCCGAAGTCCATATGCCTTAACAAAGCGTATATTCAAATCCTCAACGGAACATTAGCAAGTATACCAAGCCACACACATTTCTCCGAAGTCCATATGCTTTAACAAAGCGTATATTCAAATCCTCAACGGAACATTAGCAAGTATACCAAACCGCGCACATTTCCCCCGAAATTATCTCGGTTAACATTTCTATCTAAACGATACCCCTTTCTTGCACCCAAGCAATTTCAATTTCCTGGTATACACAACCAACGAATCCAACTTAGCTTATACGGCAAGGATTCGCTGGAACTAAACTCATATGCGTAGGCATAGCAACTCTTCCACTAGATTCTTAGGAAGTGACAATGAGTTTACGATGCCACTACCACAACGCAATGGATTTTCAATTCCATAGTCAGTCGCAATCTATCCGCCGTGGCCTCACAACGAGGTCGAGTCACAATCACCGCCGAGCGCATCTCGCCACATCACCCCGAGTCGAGTAGGAAGTCCGCGCCACTGTATTAAGCAAAAGAAGGAAAATAAAAAGAACGTACACGCGAGCGAGAGTTATAAAGTAAACTATCGCGACCGCGGAGAACTTAATGAACAATATAACACGTCGCCGCAGCCTCGTAACTCAGCGGGTAAAGAAAAGTCGGGAATTAACGGAGATCGGTAACTTCCTACGCGGAGGCTAGTGTACTAAGCTACTCATTGTACCCCATATACCTAAGTGCTACTGATTTGTAAATCGCGGTAACGGCGCGATATTTCATGCTGTGTAAAATATCGAAGGAATAAAGAACATTAATGTTAACATTAACTAAATCATTCAGTGTCTTTTATTCGTCCTTTCATTCGGCGCTCGGTTTCCTTTTGGGAACACAATTTTGTGCAGAAACCATTGGTGGGTGAGAGTGAACCCCGCACCATACGTTGGCGCCCAGACCACCACCCCCACACTGGTGACCCCGAAAGAAAAGAATATTGCAACCTTCTGCCCCAAAAAAACTATAACAGTGTCAGTGCCAGCAACAAAAGTTCTTCAAAAAACAATTAACATTCAGTGACGAACAGTGCCAGTGGAAAGCGCGAAAAATAAGAACAAACCAATTCCGAGTGAAATCCGGCAAAGGTCTTCTATTCGAAAGTGAAGTAAGACAGCCAATACGGTTATTGGGCTTCGGTCGATTTTGTTTATCATCATCTCTCATTGGACAATCAAATTGAAAACACCAAAAACAGCACGTGCACATAATTGTTTCAATGCACATCAACCCAATGTAAGTGCAACAAATTCTATGTTAAAATAAATGAAATTATACACATGAGAGACTACAAAACGCCACAACCTACGTTTTCTTACGGCATATATCTATAAAATGGTTTCGCTTGCCCAACAGTAATACACACCGTTTAAACACTTATGACAAATCAGAGAATTCAATTCAAAATTTAAGTATTTTCAATACCAGGACATCGTAAATAAACCAAATAGACAATACAATCACCGTCACACCAATTAAAGCCCAAGTACCTGAATCTGTAGAACCATCAGTTTCCTCATCCAGCACCGATCAACATAAATTTATGAAAGGAGTCCAGCGTTAAAAAAAAAAAAACCTCCAACGATTGAAACACTTTAGCCGAGCGTTTTGGATGAGGTTAAAAATATACAACCAATCGATGCTAAACATCAGGCAACAGATACAACACCTTCGTGACTCACAAAAGTGAAAACAACCAACAACAAAAATTAAATAAAATAAAAACAAAGACTATTAAAGGGTACCCCGTACCCCAACACAGCGGTATCCAACATCACCTGGGCTAGGAGCAACAGCCCCAACACCACATCACCAGGCACCCCACACGAAGACAAAGTTTTTTTTTTTCCTTTTTTCTTTCTTTACTTTATGTTCTTTTAGTATTTTTCAAAACTTGTTAATTCTTTTTCGGCGAGCTCCTTCCGCGCCACCATATATAAATGTAAAAACGAACACCCCTTTTTCTTTATTATTTACGTTTACTATTTTTACAATTACATAAACAGTTTTAAGTACCGTAAGGCAAAATTAAGTATCCCAAATAATTAACAAATAACACCTAAAACAATAAGAGCCATAGCTAATAGACAACCGACGGAACAAAGTCAATTAACCATTAAGTATAGCTAAAAACAAATAGATATACTCCTTCACTTGGCACCTATTAGTAACACATCCAATTTTGCAGACATGAAACGTTAAGAACTCGAATCAGATCGCAACTAGTGGCTTAACGTAAAACAACACAGAACTACTATTAATTTTTAAAGAACCATATTTACGATCGTGTACAAGTTATGCATAAACACCAAATTACAAATTTACATATTTAACCGAAAATTATAGCCAAACAAACATATGCGATTAACATCCTAAAAGTAATACATAACATTCCCTTTATCACCCATTCGAAAGAAATATTAACAAAGCAAAACGTTTGTACCTCATACACTAAATCGTAACCATATTTAGGATCGTTTCAAATGTACTCGACAAAATAAATTTTTAACCCAAAATCAAATTGAATAGAGACGGTTGCCGCCAAATTTTATAGAGTATAAAAACAAAATTTAATTAAAACATTTGTAAACCCCTTCGGGGTACCGAGTAAAACATAATATTACTTCAACGCTCTCAAACGCACACACGCCTGTACAACTCGCACCTTTACTTTCCTTTCTTGTCCGAATTTTAATTTTACCTTTAATCTACCCATAATTAAAACCAATATCCTTAAAATTAAGTCGGGTAACACTACCGCCCCGCCCGCCCCAGCCAGCAACTTGACTCCCGTCGACTCCCGGCGTCCTCTTTGCGACTCCCCGCTACCCACACCGACTCAATCACTCCCCTCGCGGCTCCTATCGACTCACGCGTCCGCTCCACGCCTCTTGGCTTCATCCACAGACACACCCCGTCTCTCCTCAATCCCGGCTACCCTTTCCGACTTCGGCACCACTATGCCCACCACACGAGCCGGTACTACCCAGCAGGAACAACCGCGATCCAACTCCCCCGCGTTTCAGCACGCTTCCGTCGTCGAATTCCCACCCCCTACCCAAAATATAAAGCTCCCCCCGTTCGACGAGGAGGATCCAGAGCTTTGGTTCGCTACAGCCGAACGTTTTTTCCGATTCGCCAACATCCACGATGAAGAACATCGGGCTATAGAATTGCTGCGGGTGCTGGATGGGACACGGCGGACGCATATCGCGCACGCAATCAGGTCACCAGGCCCCAATCCCTACAGCAACATGCGGGAGACGCTCCTCAACGCCTTGGACGAGCCCATCAGCATCAAACAGCAACGACTGGCGAATGAGACCAATTTCTCGGGTATTAGACCATCCCTTTTCCTGACCCATTTACGCTCCATAGCGGGGACCAGGATCTCAGATGACCTAATTAGGCCACATTTTCTGAGGAGTTTACCTCAACATGCCCGCTCGGCATTAATGGCCCAACCCAATCAAAGCTTGGGCTATTTATCAAAGGTGGCTGACGCGATCATGGAAACCTTGGACCCACAGTCCGAGCCATTACCATACCAAGTCGCGGCGGTTTGTCAACACGCCCCACTGCCCACACGGCACCCTCAGTCGTCACAAACCGCACCTCGAACCTCCCTGGTAGCTTCGACTCAGCTACCCTCCTCACCCTCTAGAAGGCACACCGGCCTTAACCCGAACACAACCCTCCTACTCAGGACACTACCGCCGACCTACTCGCGCTTCAAGCATCATTCCGCCGTGAATTGGATCAAGTTTGCGCAAGGATCCAAGGCACACAACGAAGCGCAAAAAACCGCCCAATAAACCGGCGGCAACCTCCACAATATTCTTCCCAGCGGACTTCTTCGCGTCGCCCACCCCCACGGCCCCCTCGTGACGAACCCGCCAACACGCAAAATCCGCCCAACAATACCGTCACACGCGCTTGGTGCGCCAACCACCAACGGTACGGGGATCGTACAATTAATTGTAGGGCACCCTGCGGGTGGACTCGACCACCCAACAACCCGCGCCAGTCTTTAAACTAATTTTGCCGACCGACACCCTTGCGCAACCGGCCGGCACCGCATCCATAAGACGCCTCACAATCAGGGACTCGAAACTAAATATCAATTTTACCATCGACACCGGCGCTGATATCTCGGTCCTTCCGCGTTCGTTCGCCCCACGCAACCGCGTGCCCACTGCCTTATAATTGTCAGCAGCAAACAATTCCCCGATACGCACGTACGGACGAAAAAAGCTGATACTGCATCTGGGCCTTAGACATCCAATCACACACCAGTTCGTGATTGCTGACGTTAACGAACGACTTATTAGGAAAGCACAACCTGTTGGTCGATTCGACCCACAACAGGCTAGTAGCCCTTACCGTACCTCCTGCGGCCCCGCCGGCATCCCCAGCGACAACACCCAGGTCCACACCACCGACAGACTCAATCCAGGCCATGATACAGGAATTCGTCAGTACGACAATTCCCCTCCCCAACCAGCGTCGACACAGGGCAAACGTGTTTCACCACATCGAAACACGAGGCCCCCCAGTAAGCCAGCGCCCACGCCGCCTGGCGCCCGAAAAACGACGCGCTGCACGCGCCGAGTTCGACCAAATGATCACGCAAGGTATCTGTCAACCATCAGACAGTCCTTGGGCAAGCCCACTTCACTTAGTAAAAAAACGTTCCGGGGAGTGGCGCCCATGCGGGGATTACAGGCTGCTGAACGCAGCAACAGCCCCCGACAGATACCCAATCGCACACCTCTACGATTTCTCATACAAACTACGGGGGTGCAAGGTTTTCACCACCCTGGATCTCACCAGGGCCTACCACCAGATTCCGGTGGCACCGGAAGATATCCCGAAAACGGCAGTCATTACACCCTTCGGACTCTTCGAGTTCAAAGTAATGACCTTCGGCCTCAGGAATGCCGCCCAGACATTCCAGAGATATATCGACTCGGCACTACGTGGTCTCGATTTTTGCCATGCCTACCTCGACGACATCCTCATCGCCTCACGAGACCACATGGAACACAGGCGCCATTTACGACAAGTCCTCGAGCGCCTCCGCGAATTCGGTCTCGTCATCAACCCCGATAAGTGCCAATACGCCAAAGAGCAAATCACTTATCTCGGTTACATTATTGACAATCAGGGCATACGCCCCCTCCCAGGCCGCGTAGAGGCACTCACGCAATACCCGCGCCCAACCAACGTAAACGAGCTCCGTCGTTTCCTCGGGATGCTCAATTTCTACCGCCCAACACTCAAAAACGCTGCCCAAACACAGACCCCCCCCCCCCGGCCGAATTCCTCCGAGGAGCCAGGCGCAACGATAAGCGCCCAATCCCCTGGACAGAAGCCTCGGACCGCGGATTCCAACTATCCAAGGAACAACTGGCCAACGCCACACTGCTCCGATACCCCCTAGAGGGAGCGGCATTGTCCATCCAATGCGGCGCATCGGACACCGCAATCGGAGCAGTCCTGCAACAGGACTTCGAGGGCCAACCGGAACCACTCGGTTTCTTTTCAAGGAAACTGGGTCCCCCAGAGCAACGATACAGCGCCTACGACCGGGAACTCCTGGCGATCTACAGCGCCGTCAAATACTTTCGACATATGGTGGAAGGCCGTCCGCTCTCCATTTCTACAGACCACAAACCGCTGGTCTTCGCGTTCCGAAAAAAGTCGACAAGAGCGTCAACTCGACCTCATCGGCCAATATACCACCGAGATTAAACACATCTCCGGCAAACAAAACGTCACGGCGGACGCCCTCCCGCGAATCGATACGATCCACTTGCGCGCCGCCCTGAACAACGCCCACCCTCCGCGACCCTCTGGGCGAAATCTGGTGCGATGTTTCCACTGGAACCCCCAGACCCTACATCCCCGAGAAGCTCCGTAGGGGCGTGTTCCAGGTCTACCACGACCCAGCCCACCCCAGCGTCCGCGCGACCGCCGCCGCCATACGTAAAAAATTCATTTGGCCCCGAATGAGCAAAGATCTCACCAGCTGGGCCCGCTCTTGCCTCTAATGCCAACGCCGCAAAATAGCGCGGCATAACGTATTAGAACCAGCCCAATTTAAGCTCCCCACGGCACGCTTCGCCCATGTCCACATCGACATAGTGGGGCCGCTTACTCCATCAAGGGGATTTTCCTACATCCTCACCATGATGGACCGCTTCACGCGGTGGCCAGAGGCGACTCCCCTCAGAGCAGTTACTGCCGAATCAGTCGCCAATGCCTTCTACTCAACCTGGGTCACACGTTTTGGCGTGCCCGCTACCATTACCTCCGACCGAGGACCGCAATTCGAAGCAACAATCTTCAGACAGCTGGCAGACCTCCTCGGCTACCAACGAAGCCGTACGATGGCCCAGCATCCCCAATCCAACGGAATGATCGAACGCTGGCACGGGTCTCTCAAGGCCTCCCTCATGTGTCATAACGACACCAAATGGTCCGACGCCCTTCCTACCGTCCTCCTCGGCCCGAGGACAAGCCTCAAGGATGACCTAGGCTCTTCCGCGGCGGAACTCACCTACGGCACCAACCTCCTACTGCCAGGCGAACTTTTTATGGACGGCGAAACGCCACGCACCCAGCAGCCGGATGTGGGCCACCCCCGCGACCTCCTTCGCAAGGTCAGAGCAACACCCGTGACCAGACACGGCTCTAAAAAACTCTTCGTCCACCCTGAACTGCACAGCTGTACGCACGTCTTTGTCGGGGTGGATAAGGTCAAAAAACCCCTGGACCCCCCATACGACGGCCCCTTCAGAATCTCCAACCGCATCAGCGACCGTGTCTTCGAGATCGACATCCGAGGCAAACGACCCACGGTCAGTGTCGAGAGACTCAAACCTTGTTTCCTGGAGGCTTCAGCCCCAGACCCTCAACCCGCGCCAATACCCGACCCCACCAGCAACCCCCAGCCGCCCCAACCACCACTTACCCGTAGCCAAGCGCGCCCCCCGGGCAAACCAAACCCACCGGACCCCTAGCTACCTGACATGCCTCCCGCCACACACCAAACTACTCCCTTCGCCCTACCCTTATTTCGTGACTACGTCACTGGGCGGGGAGTACTGTGGGGGCTCTCTACATCACACGGAGAACCAACCCACAACCCTAACCTGCAAACATGCAAAAATCAAATCCTCAACGGAACATTAGCAAGTTTACCAAGCCGCACACATTTCTCCGAAGTTCATACGCTTTAACAAAACGTATATTCAAATCCTCAACGGAACATTAGCAAGTATACCAAACCGCGCACATTTCCCCCGAAATTATCTCGGTTAACATTTCTATCTAAACGATACCCCTTTCTTGCACCCAAGCAATTTCAATTTCCTGGTATACACAACCAACGAATCCAACTTAGCTTATACGGCAAGGATTCGCTGGAACTAAACTCATATGCGTAGGCATAGCAACTCTTCCACTAGATTCTTAGGAAGTGACAATGAGTTTACGATGCCACTACCACAACGCAATGGATTTTCAATTCCATAGTCAGTCGCAATCTATCCGCCGTGGCCTCACAACGAGGTCGAGTCACAATCACCGCCGAGCGCATCTCGCCACATCACCCCGAGTCGAGTAGGAAGTCCGCGCCACTGTATTAAGCAAAAGAAAGAAAATAAAAAGAACGTACACGCGAGCGGGAGTTATAAAGTAAACTATCGCGACCGCGGAGAACTTAATGAACAATATAACACGTCGCCGCAGCCTCGTAACTCAGCGGGTAAAGAAAAGTCGGGAATTAACGGAGATCGGTAACTTCCTACGCGGAGGCTAGTGTACTAAGCTACTCATTGTACCCCATATACCTAAGTGCTACTGATTTGTAAATCGCGGTAACGGCGCGATATTTCATGCTGTGTAAAATATCGAAGGAATAAAGGACATTAACGTTAACATTAACTAAATCATTCAGTGTCTTTTATTCGTCATTTCATTCGGCGCTCGGTTTCCTTTTGGGAAGACAATTTTGTGCAAAAACCGTTGGTGGGTGAGAGTGAACCCCGCACCATACGTTGGCGCCCAGACTACCACCCCCACAGAGGTATCTAAGGATAGTGTGCAGGGTTAGTTCAAGTATTCTCTAAGTATTTGGATGGAGGGATGGTGCGGAAGTTATCGTACAAAACCGGTGGGTCTTGCGTGCGGTAGTAAACGTAGATCACCTCTTCAGCGTCTGATAATCTGCGCTTTGGTCGATGTGTGTGTGTGTATTTGTGCCGTCTTCTACTGTGGGTGCGTGTGTGTAGTGGTGTGGGGGTTCTCTATATTACATGGAGAATCAACCCACAATTCCAACCACAATTTCCGCCTTATTTCGACCGCTTTCAGTGTGTCATACTAACCCCAATCCCACCGTTCGGTATTCATCTGAGAATCATTGGACGCATAGCTAAACTCATTATCCAATGCAGATAATGCATAATTGAGTATAGCTACCCTTTTGCCATACGGCAATTCCATCTTGATAGCCCATGAGATTTCCATCGGAAATCACATCATGTCGGTTAGCAACAACAAGTCTAACCAAACGACGCGGTTGCATCATAGCAAAACCGCTGGGGTTATTTCAGCCTCTTAGAGTCTGGTTCTCACGCTGATTATTTCCCAAGCATCAGCGGCGTCCTATTGACTTTCCGCAGACATGCCATTCGCTTGGGATCAACGATCTCATTTCGCAGGTGAATAGCACCGGCCACATTTCCTCTCCTTCACAATTCTGTCTTTCCATAGTGCAATGTACTCTGAGATCACCACAATCACCGCACTAGGTCAGTGGATCATTCTCAGACGCTGCATTAATACACACACACTAAGTCAGATCAGCCCTGGGTTATTGTGCTTTCCTTTTGATATTTTCATCTTCATCTACGCGAGTACTTATCCACCTCGATGAGCGTGGGGACTTGAAGGATGCACAAGAGAGCACGGTTACCATTGGCTGATCGTTGTGCAAAAGCAGAAATCTAAATGTCCATCCCTAATTCGAATCAGTCGCTTGTCGTTTATCACCGCGGTCGGGTTACGCCGCCGCTCGGGGAAACAATTTAATTTCGTGTCTATTTAATGGAGTCGAATATTATCGTTGCGCGAGTCACAATTCAACACCAGTTGTTAATTGCCGCGGTCGCACTGTCGAGAAAGAAGTGTTTCAATTTGGATTATATATATAAAAACTATTTAATAGGATTATATTAATAAGTGAAATAAAAAAACGGATTAACCTAAAAACAACATTCAGTTCGTTTAATCATTTCATCATTTCTCTCTGCGAACAATTTGACTACGTCTGTACTGGCGGGTAAAGTGAATCCGTGCCCATGTTCGGCATAATACTTATACCCCCACAGTGTGTTAGCAGTAGACCCTACGAGATGTGTCCAGGAATCCTCTATTATAGAGGGGGACGTTGTCGGGAAGGGTGCTTTCTTCAGTTTTGTACTGAAGAAGAAATTGTGGTGGTCTGATCCGAAGAGATCGAGAGAGAGAAGTGTCAAGAACGCAAGACTGCGGGGGTTCTCTAACCTCACTCAAGAACCACCCACAATTCCATCCCAACTTCCTTTACATGCCTGCAGACATTTCCTTTTTCAACGGCATTTAATGCATGCAATGCATTACCTAGAAATTCCTGAAAAGAATTCTTTCATCATTCACGCATTCAATGCATTATTCCAAGTCCCTGGAAGAATTTGTGGCGGTTTTGCCAAACCCCACTGTCTTCTTACCCGAAGAATCCCCGTAACTACAACCCAACCTTCATAGTTTTCTGCTAATGCAATCGTATTAGCACCTGTAAATGCTTCACGCATTAAGTTCATCAAATGTATTCAGCTAAAAGCTACTGGAAGAGAATTCTTACCTTCATTCATTAATTCAAATTCAAAATTCTCTATAAGAATTCTGTCCCAAACATCATAAATCCCAAGCCAATTCGGCACCTACGGTTGCCAGGCAAACCCTAATCTTACACACGCATTTTCCCTAGTCGAATCTGAAAACAAAACAATTTGGTTTACATACAATCTATGTAAAAATCTATCCTTAGCTGAGAGGATATCCACCACCACCGAATCGAGGGTGAATCAAGAGCCAGATTCCAAACCTCGTTGGAGTCCTATTACATCCGCCGACCAGGCAGGTCGTGTCACTCCCGCTCCCCGGTGCGTATGGGGACGCGAAAGTCAACCGCGAGTCGATCGAGTTTTTTTCCTAAGTTCGGACGTGTATCTCATAACGAGTAGGCTTAGTTTGGTGTTATGATTAAAGCGCTTTGTGGATAACGAGTTCGTTTTAATCGTGAACTAACAATGTAACTGAAAGTCAACTAAACGTGCTGTAAGAGACTAATGTGAATAAAATAGAACCTAGTAATAAATATTAACACTAGTGGCGTGAATATATCCATATCAACAAACAGATTACATCAAAGTGCTAAAGATTCTCCTTGTTGGTTTAAGTCTTTAGATTCACCTCAAATCTTTGTTAAATGTGAACAAATAAAAGGAAGAATTAAAAATCGTCTATAAATAACAGTTTCCTGAGTGTTAATTTTATTTCTTGTTGGTGAACGATGGCCCGACTGATTTTAGACGGTGGAGGGTTTAGTGAACGCAGTGGCCTTACCGGCGCATTACAAACCTACCCCACAAATTCTTTAAAGTACACATGCATCATGTATTCAAAAACTATTCGGCACCCTTGTTTGCCAGGCAAATCCCAGCCTCACATGTGCACAACAATTTTCCTACATGGACATTGGCTGGCGACCTCTTTGTCTAACGACAAAAAGCAACGTCGGGCAGCTTGCTTACACAGCTGCAATATTAATTACATCCATCCGTTTGTCCAACCGACAAACAATCACCGCATAGTCGCCAAAACCAAATTCTTTAGCATACATAACACGCAAACAAAAGAATTCGGTTCTTCCGCCGACAAGCCATCGCGCATAGACGCTCAAAAAAACTCTTCAGCATATACAAAGGCAAACACGAATTCTGTTCTTACTCCGACAAAGATACAATATACAATTTCTATTGTGTAATGTATCCCAACCCCTTTTAGCACCATCTCTCTAATGTTTTGCGAACTATTTATTCAGCTGCAAACCACGTCTCAAAATGCCCGTTGTTCCTTCTACGTTTCAGATTTCGTTTCTCATGACCTTCGTTGCATGAGCAGACAATGATCCATTAGCACATTGCTAACATCACCACACACACACCACTAGGATCTACGTACCAGAGATCGTTTCCCATTGGTCACTGGACGAAAGGAAAATTTCATTTCCTTTTTACCACACCACTAAACTCACCCCGAACTGAAGGTTGAATCGAAAGTCGGAATTCAACCCCCAGAGAGTCGTCGTTCAACCATCAGTGCGTAAACATCAGGAGTCTCCTTGTAACCGCCGCGAGCACTAACGCAAACAATAAATAAAGTGGAAGTTAAAAACGTGTGTTGCTTACCTTACCTCCCCTTTTACTAACCATGTATTAAGTGAATTTTTGTACCGAGTTTTAAAGTAAAATTACTTGACATATTATAATCTGTTGTGTGTTCAACCAAGCGCTGAACACACTTTCCACATACAAAGAGTTGTTGATTTGTTGTGCTGGATACTAGCATCAGGAACACGATGGTGTCTCCTGACGTTGATGATGATGTTTCTAAAAGAATCTGTAAAATTAGTACGTAAGGACCAAAAGAATATCTCATGGGAATATCCTAAGTTGTGATGGCCAATTTCCAATAATAAAATTCGGTTTTACTAGTCTGATGATGTCTATTTATTTGGATTAAAGAAGTAGACTTGTGGTGTTGCTTTTACAAAAGCCACGCAGAAAGAGAATTAACATAACAAAAACAAAAAAAATGGTTGTCATTTTGACAACTAACAGACTTAACTTTTAACATGTCAGCTAATTGCTGACATTGTTTAGGGCGGTGGCACAGGTAGCATTTACATGCGAATTCGCCGGTTGTGTCAAGGGCGAATCCGCAACATTCCGCCCGCCTTCGCCAATCATTGGCGAATCATCTGACTCCAGGGAATGGTCATCCGGAGCTGGGACGGGAGGTTCCTCTTCCAGTGGGAGGATACTTATTTTTGTGATGGGTCTTGTGAGTGTGCCAGTAGCGGTCCGCAGGGTCACCACTCGCACGAGACCATCCCGGCCTGGATGCACCTCAAGTATTCGTGCGAGGTTCCATTTGCAGGGAGGAGCCAATTCCGTCCGGATCACACACAATTGGCCGACAGTGATCTTGGTGTTTTGCTGATGCCACTTTGATCGGTGTTGAAGGTTCTGCAAGTACTCGGTGGACCAGCGCAACAAAAAGTGTTCGTACATGTTACTGAGCAGTTGCGGCCGGGATAAGCGTGACTTCGAAATGCAGAGTGGGTAGGGTTCCGGGATGGTGGTGGGCGGACCTCCAATCAGAAAGTGTCCGGGTGTCAGTGCAGTCAGATCTGTAGGGTCATCCCGCAACGGCTGTAGGGGGCGAGAGTTCAAACATGCCTCCACTTGGGCCAACAGGGTGGATAGTTCTTCAAATTTTAGGAGTTTCTCCGATGACGCATTTGAGATGAAATTTGATACTGTAGCGTTTCCGCCAAACCCTACGGGCTACTTACCTGAAAAACCCCCATAACTACTACCCAACTCCCTTAAGTTTGCTAATGCAACAGTATTAGTACCTGTAAATGCCACACGCATTTAAGAGATCAAATCTATGATCTTTAAGTCCCTGTAAAGAAAACTTACCTTCATGCATTCTCTTCGCATACCATTGCTCCCTAAGATTTTTTTATTAACTTACCAGGAATTTCCAATCAATTTCGGCATCTACGTCGCCAGTCAAATTTCCTTAGAGGAATTCCGGTAAACAAATAATTAGATTTACATACATTTGTAACCTTCATGACAGGGACCATAAATATCGCGCCGTCTATTTTCTCAGCCACGTCATATAACTTTTCATACACATTGCCTGGCAACCTTTTTGGTTTGTCTTACGAGGGTTGCCTCTTATGTTTCGGGATTTGGCAACCGTAGCGTTGCAATCCGTCAATTGACAGCTCTGTCGTAAAGTTGGACATTTTTGAGGTTATACGCACTCAGAACGTTTTGACATACGAGCGCTATTTGTGTTGTTTACAGTAACTTAAAAGATTCATCTCGGCCCAAAAATGGAATTAAATCGTCAACATTTTCGTGCGATTATTTTTTACAACTTCCGGCGTGGATTAACTCAGCAACAGTGCATGGATGAACTTAATTCAATTTTTGGCGATGAAGCTCCATCAAGGACCAGTGTTTATCGATGGTATGGTGAATTCAATCGTGGTCATAGTTCACTCCAAGATGAATTTCGTGAAGGTCGTCCAAAATCAGTTGTTGTTCCGAAAACCATTGATGCTGTGCGCGAACTGATATTGGAAGATCGTCATGTGACCTATCGTGAGATTGAGACAACCTTAGGCGCTAGTGGGACCAGCATACATTCAATGTTGCATAAACATTTGACTGTCAAAAAAATTTGTTCGCGTTGGATCCCACACAATTTGTCAATCGCCCAAAAAAAGGCTCGTGTCAATTGGTCGAAAGAAATGCTCAAAAAAATACGGTCGCGGTGCTTCGAAACACGTCTATGACATCGTAACAGGTGATGAATCGTGGATTTACGCGTATGAGCCCGAAAGTAAACAGCAGTCGACTGTCTGGGTGTTTCAAGATGAGCCAAATCCAACAAAAGTTGTTCGCGCACGAAGCACTTCCAAGCAAATGGTCGCCTGTTTTTTCGGAAAAACTGGACATGTCGCAACCGTACCACTAGAGCAACGCAGAACAGTCAATTCTGAGTGGTACACAACCATTTGTTTGCCAGTTGTCTTCCAAGAAATCAGGAAAACCAACCGCCGAAGACGGATCACTCTTCACCACGACAATGCGAGCTCTCACACATCGGCTGCGACAACTGCATTTTTGAGCACCCAAAACATCGATTTGATGGGTCATCCGCCGTATAGTCCTGACTTGGCACCGAATGACTTCTTTTTATTCCCGTACGTAAAAAACAAACTGAGAGGTCAACGTTATTTGACACCTGAAGAAACGGTTGCTGCATTCAGAATGCATGTGTTGGAGATACCTCAATCAGAGCGGCAAAAGTGCTTCGACAATCGGTTCAAACGCATGCAAAAGTGTATAGATCTTCATGGGGAATATTTTGAAAAACAATAAAGTGATTTTCGATGATCAATATTTGTTTTTGTTCCCTAATCCCGAAATATAAAAGGCAACCCTCGTATCAATAAACAACCCAAGCAGCTGCATATAATTAGCGCAATAGACGTCGAAACCAAATTCTCCAGTATTTCCTAATGCAAATATGAACCCGGTTTCGACTGCAGCCAGAGAAGCCATAAACATCCAATTTGCTTTTACCACCTTTTTCTCCTAACGTCGAAAATAGCGACGAGGTATCGTGTAAACAATGACCCGCATTACCAACGGCGCATTTGGTCATTTTTCCCTATTGTCTTTGCCGCCTGCCTGTTTCGTCGTTCCACTGCACGTGTGAATCGCATCTATCTGAACGATCCCACACATACCACCATGACCTTTATTAGGAGATCTGGTTTTCTTGTTCCCATAAGAGAGACTCTACGTTACACTTGTGGGAGATAAAACATATCCTTGGCAAGGATATATTCACACCCTTAAGAGAAGAGTTTTTCTCTCTCCTCCTTTTTTTTCCTTAGTTAAATCATCTCTGCATGAGATGACGATCGCGGAGTCAAATTCCATCCTTCGACCCGAGCGGGTCGCGGCTCCATCGCTACCCTGGTGCGCACAGGGAAGCGATAATGGAGAATAATCGTTTGTGTCGAGTCCAAAAAATTGAATTAACAGTGCGGTGCAGTAAACCCGATGTTTAAATAATAAACTACCGTTTGTTTGTTTTAATGTGCTGTTGTTTTCCTTGTGCACATTCGTGGCGCGGCGGAACTTTGTTTGATGGAGGAGGAAGTGAACTAAGTACCCATGCTGGTACATACTTCCTCCCCACAATACTTTTTACCGCGGCCTCCCAGATTCCTCCAAAATGGGGAGCTGCAGAGGGCTTAAATCGCCACTCGGTGCTTTCATTTGCGAGGATGCGGGCAATCTCAGCAGTGTGCGGTGTTGCCTGAGTGAATAGTGTGCGTAATTCCCGATCAGCCCCGACGAAGTTGGTCCCGCAATCGCTGGTTAATGTGGCGCAAATTCCTCTTCGAACCACGAATCGGCGGTAGACTCGAATGAAATTCTTGGTGGAGTATCCAGACGCGGCTTCCAAATGTACCGCACGTGTGGCGAGGCATATGAATACGGCGATGTATCCTTTAAATGTGCGTGGGGTCCTGAACCCGGAACCACGAATGGCTATGGGGCCGGCGTAATCAACACCGGTATGTAAGAATGGCCTCCCTGGCCTGACTCGAGTAACCGGTAAATCCGCCATCTGTTGATACGTCGGGTGGGATGAATATCGCCAGCAGCGGAGGCAACGAAACACCACTCCCTTGACCAGCGGTCGTCCACGTAGGATCCAAAATCGTTGGGGAATGTAATTAAGTGACAACTGCGTGCCACCATGGAGGGTTTTTTCATGAGCATCCCGGGCGATCAACAACGAGAGAACGGAGCCGGACGGAAGAATGAGGGGGTGCTTCTCATCAGGATGTAATAATGAGTGGCGCTGTCGTCCTCCAACCCGGAGCAAGCCATCGGGGTCGATGAAAGGGTTGAGACGTAATAACAGGCCGACCTTCTCGGATGAATTTCGGGTGAGTGACGATATCTCCTTAGGAAAATGGGTTTTCTGTACGTAGGCGATCCACCGTTTAAGGGCCGAGTCAAGCTGCATTGGTGTCAACTCAGCGATGATTCTTGGGTTAGCTTTCGGACGTGGCATCTTAGTTGAGGGGTTTCCTTGTTGTAGTCGTTGAATAAACTCGATACACCTCGCCGTCACGCGGATGAGCGTGGGGAGCCGGGAGTAGCGCAGTAGCAGGTCATTGTCTTCTCGTGGGCGAATTGTGACGTGGCTGGTCACAGGACGGCATTCCAAGTCTACCTCGGGAACTGTTGTTAAGACACACGGCCACGGAGTTGATGTAAAAAGGAACTCGGGGCCATTCAACCATATGGATAGTGCGTGCAGGCGGTCCGCCGAGGTTCCACGGGAGGCTAAGTCGGCAGGGTTTTGAGCGCCGGAAACATGGTGCCAGTATGCGCCAGGAAGAGTGGTCTGGATTTCTGAGAACCGGTTAGCAACATCGGTTTTCCATCGGCTCGGTGTCCCACGGATCCATGCTATAGCGACAGTGGAGTCTGACCATAGGTGGATGTTGGATGTTGGAAGTGACATGATGAAGAGAACACGTTTCGTCAGGCGCGTCAGTAATAATGCGGCGCACAGCTCCAGACGGGGCAGGGACATCTGCTTTATGGGGGCCACTTTAGTTTTGGACGCAAGGATGATGCAGGATGGTTTCGACGGGCCTCCGAGCGTTCTTAGGTAGATGACTGCACCGTAAGCAGCCTGTGAAGCATCGGCGAACCCATGGAGTTCGACAAATAGGCGGTCGTCAGGGCATTGCCCGGTCCATCGCGGAATGCGGAGAGTTTCTAGTTGTTTTAAATCGGTGACTAGGTCCCGCCATTGGGACTCCAGAGTTGGGGGGAGCGGATCATCCCATCCGAGTCCGAGTGGCCACAGGGACTGCATGAAGATTTTGACTTTGACCATGACGGGAGATATCCACCCAAGGGGGTCGTAGAGACGGCCGATAAAAGCAAGCGCCCTTCGCTTGGTGTTGGTTTTGTCAATTGTTAAGTCGTGGAGTGAGAAGACGAAGCAATCTTCTTGTGGTCGTCATTTAATTCCAAGGATCGACTGGACATCCGCAGAGGGCCAAGGTGGGCACGGTCCGATTTCCGAATGTGGTAACTGAAGTAATGAAGGGTGGTTGGAGGTCCATTTACTGAGAGGAAAACGCGCGGTTGCCAATAACGCCGGGAGTTGGCCTTTTAGTATCTGTGCCCCTGCGATGGTATTTGAACCAGCAAATATGTCATCCACGTATGTGTCTTCGGTCAAAATCTTTGCCGCCTCTGGGAATCGTTCACCCTCATCTAACGCCAACTGTCGAAGTGTTCGATTGGCTTGATACGGGGAACTTGCGAGTCCGTATGTCACGGTGTTGAGTGAATAGGTTTTGATGTCTGCCGAGGGATTAGATCGCTAGAGTATTTGCTGATACTGTCGGTCTTGCTCATCAATCTCTATCTGGCGATACATCTTTGCAATGTCCGCTGAGAAGACGTATCGATGGATGCGCCAGCGCATCAGTACGTCGAAAATCTCGGTTTGGGGTTTGGGTCCAACGTAGAGGCGCTCATTGAGTAATACTCCCGTCTTTGTTCTGGCGGAGCCATTGAATACAACACGGATCTTAGACGTTTGTCCGGATGTTTTGAACACCCCATGGTGTGGTATGAGTCATCGCTGTGGGGAGGTGTCCGCAGCTCTGGGTTTCACCTCGCTCATGTGGCCAAGCGAGATGTATTCTTCCATGAACTCCTTGTAACGTTCTTTGAATTGCGGTTGACGCTGGAATCTCGTTTCCAGACGCCGGAATTCGGCGGTGGCGGCGCTTGTGGAATCTCCCAATTGATTAACATTGGACTTCAGGGGAAGTCGGAGTGAGTAACGGCCTTGAGGGTCACGTCGATGTGTCGAAAGAAAGTGGGCCTCGCAAGTTTCTTCGTCCGTTGTCAAGGCGGATACTGTGGTCGGGATTTCTTCTTGGACCCAGAATTTCTCCATGAGATCACGCAGTTCCAGATCAATACTGATTTGATGGCTGTTTAGTGGTACTATGGCGTTGGATCGTTTGCTGATGGAGGGGCGTGGGCCAGGAGGCGACGCGCCGGTGAGTATCCATCCCAAATGAGTGGCCTGGGCAATGATGTCTGAATGGTTGGACTTCCTAAGACCTGATTTAATGATGGCCGGATACACACCGGCGCCGATGATTACTTCCACTTTTTCCCTGGACGGAATGTCCGGGTCCGCAAGGACTAGGTCCGCCGCGACGGCGAAGGCGTCCGGCAGTAGGCGACAGCACGTAATCCGACAGGTGGGGCAAAATCAGAGCATTGGTCGTCCAGCCCCTAGCGCCATCGAGACGAGGCGTTATTGTGATTGACGACTGTGCCTTTGCGGTGTGGCATCGGGCTCCTCCGACTCCGTGAACTGGTATGAACGATGCCCGACGGCGGAGGCGCAAACGCTGAGCGAGATAGGCAGTAGCACAGAAAGACCGAAAAGAGACGAATAAGCAACACCAGAGATTTTGGTGGCTGAGTGGCAATTAAAAACCAGTTTCCTTATAAAACTAAAGCAATAATTATAATAATAATTAAAAAAACAAAAAAAACCGACAAACAACGGAAAGCTTACATAGATTTAGCATTTCGAAAATTTAGTTTTGATGTTAGGTTTAGAATAGAGTCAAGTTAAAAAAAAAAAAAAAATCTATAGATAGTTTAGTATTTAAGTTAGATATAAGGTAAAAACAATAACAAAAACAAAGTTTTTTCTTTTCTTCATTTTCTTTGTATCCAATTAAGTTCCCTAAAAATGCATGTAAACAAAATAACCATAATGTCGAAAGACAAATGTTCATGCTTTAAGCGTATGCATGTAACTTAGAGAGTCCGCAAAGGACCAGTAAGTTAAGAAATAAGATAACATAAGCTAGAGTTTAATCATTTTTGTCTAGCGAGTAAGTAAATTATAATAGGAAGAAATAAAAAATGACATTAAAAAAAAAAAATAAATAAAAAAAAAATAAAAAAAATGGAAAGAGTTACAAAATGGACAAGTAAACCGGGGGCTCTGGACCGGGGGTGAAACAGTGTGAACCGAGAGCCGCGGCCTTTGGATGTTGGGTTGCTGATCGCTCTTATGTCGATGAGGGTGCTCGCTGTTGCTTCAGGGCAGCTCCACGAACTCCAACGCCTCAATCCTTGTTTTTAGGAACGCGCCCAGTTGTTAGTAGGTCGACGGTTCCGTGGTGTTGCCCTGTGAGGTCTGCCAATCACTAGTTCGGGAGTCCACGCGTTGGATGGACAAGTGGACCAAGATGTCATCCCAGGTCTTTACGGGGCGACCAAGAGCATCCAGGCTGTCAATCGCATCGTTGGTGGTTTCGCGGAGTGTGCGCAGGCCTGCGGCTGACTCCTTAGCCAGGGCAGGTACGTTGAGGAGCGTAGTCAGGGCAGAGTGAAGTAAGGCGCGCGTGTTGCCATAGTGGTCCACCAGCTTATCCCAGGCTCGGTGATAGTTGTCCTCCGTCACGGGAATATTCTGAATGGCTCTGATGGCCTCGTCCCGGAGACTGGACTTCAAGTAATACAATCTTTCCACATCCACAAATTCGGGGGGTCTGCCAGTACCGCCAGGAACAGATCCTTAAATGGTCGCCATTCCGAATATTTGCCGGAAAATGTTGGCATCTGCACCGGGGGAAGTTTTCGCACATGTGGCCGACTAAAGGTGTCTGTCGCAGCCCTGGATGTGGATGGAAGTTCAGAGGTAAGGGCGTGACGTGCCTCTGCAATTTTGGTGGCCTCTTCCAGGTAGGTTTCCCCGGCTGCCCCATAGAATCCTTCCACGAAATAGCGGTGGTTCTTGGTCGTCTCTGGGTGGGCCAGGCGGATTATTTCGTCATTGCGGCTTCTGATGTCCTCCCATTCGAGCTAGAGGTTATTCTGGCGCGTTTCCACCGCGAACAACGTTGGCGGACCTCTCTTTTCCAAATTGAGGAATGCACCCGACATCCGTTCCTGGGCGGTGAACTGGGCGCTGATTAATTGTTCAGCCGTGAGTTGATCTTCAGTCCAGCGATCCTGGCCATTGTTTTGTGCTTCGGCTGGGCAGGGAGCGCTGTCTTGGCATTCAGGATGTACTTCCACTCTAGTCAGACTTTGGCGTTCACCCAAGGCGGCTTTTGCCGTTTTCGATCTGGCGTTGGTCGATGACGCCGGCATTTAGGTGAAATGAACCTTTTTCACAAAACTATTTTCACAAGCACAATCTTGGTTGGTCTTGGCGTCTGGACTTGAATGTCCCGCGATTGTCTTCTATGCTGCGAGCTGGCAGCAATGAATCTGGATCCACGTACTGGATCCGGCTCGAAGGACCAATAATTGTTGTGTGTTCAACCAAGCGCTAAACACACTTTCCGCACACAAAGAGTTGTTGATTTGTTGTGCTGGATACTAGCGTCAGGAACACGATGGTGTCTCCCGGCGTTGACGATGATGTTTCTAAAAGAATCTGTAAAATTAGTACGTAAGGACCAAAAAAATACCTCATGGGAATATCCTAATTGTGATGGCCAATTTCCAATAATAAAATTCGGTTTTACTAGTCTGATGATGTCTATTTATTTGGATCAAAGAAGTAGACTTGTGGTGTTGCTTTTACAAAAGCCCCGCAGAAAGAGAATTAACATAACAAAAACAAAAAAGTGGTTGTCATTTCGACAACCAACAGACTTAACTTTTAACATGTCAGGTGATTGCTGACATTGTTTAGGGCGGTGCCACAGGTAGCATTTACTTGCGAATTCGCCGGTTGTGTTAAGGGCGAATCCGCAACATAATCCAATGTTAGCAAGATCACCGGGATCTATTCAACTTATTACTATTTATTGGCCTGTAGGAACTAACATTGTCCTCCCATCTTCGTCGCGGCCGCCCTGTCGGTCTCTTTCCTATTGGCTTCCTGTCAAGAATTCTATGCACGGTGCTATCGTTGCCCATTCGCGGGATCTATTCAACTTAGTGAATATAAATATCTTTTACATAAAATAGAACATATCAACAATAACCACGACACTGTAGATTGTGAATGAAATGTGCTGAGTTTTAAACTAAATGTAAACACTAATCACAATAAAAGAGACCACCAGTAAAGTTCGTTACGGTACACTTTGTGAAACCAAAAGAAGAAAGAAGATAAATAATAATAAACATAGCATTTGAACTACAACACAAACCAGTGTTTTATTGTACTGTCCGTTCCTTGGTGATTGTTGCAGCAGAATCAAGTTTGTTAACAGCTACGTGTTAGTGCGGGGTAGTAGAATCCGTGCCCTTGCTGGCACACCGAATTAACCTCCCCCACAGTAGTGACCCTCTGGGAAGAACGCCCCAATAGACAGACAGTGAAAAGTGCAAAGAAATAAAAAACCAAACGAACAATAAAAGGGCAAGTAGAGCCCCACCGCACCTCTAACGAACCTCCCAGCGACGCCACCTAACGCAGCCACCCCAACATCACCAGCAGCGCAAAACAACCAGCGCTGGACACCAGGTTTTTCTCTTTTATTTTTTATTTGATTTTCCAAAGTGTCATTTCTTCTTTTGGTGAGCTCCTTCCGAGCCACCAAATATATTTTTAAATTCAGATTAACTTGGTACATTAATTGCAAGTGGCCAAAAGTACAAAAGTATACAACTTAATTAATATAAGTTAGCACATAATAACCAATAGGATGGCAAAATCCAATTTTAACTAAATTACATTAAATAAAAATTAGTTTCTTACTGCTAACTGTTTCATGAGAGTGTTAAAACAAAAATTCAAGTGTTTTTGAATTTGCTTTACAAAAACAGAGCCAAACGATATTATCAAGAAATTTATATATAGGGTTTTCCAATATGGACTTGGCAACTTTTTTTCGGTAGTAAATTTTTATAATTTGCAGACATTGTTCGTTCGTGTACTTAACCATGATGAAAATGTTGAGTTTACTCAATAAATTGACAATGACGGTTCGATGATTAGTGAAAGGGTGCGTTCACAAATACAATTCAAAGTTGTCAAGTCCCTATTGGAAAACCCGATATATATAAAATAAACACGCACAACCGTCAAAATATATTTACCTTCATATTTCCCTTATTTTTTCTGTTCTGTTCATAAATTTTGTTAACGATGGGAATTTGAACATATTAAATAAAAACATCTGCAAGTAAAAAAACTTAAACAAAGGTAACAAGCGATCAGAACCAAATACAATAATAAATAAATAAAAAAAATATTAATGATTTTATTTTTGCCTTTTTTTTCTCAATTAATTTACTGAGTTTTAACCTTACGCTTAGTTCTCCTTATCTATCCAACATGTTAAATACGGTACATAATCAAAATGGCAGTAAAAAAATAGCACAACAAATTTAAAGTGTATATATATATATATATATATATATATATATATATATATATATATATATATATATATATATATATATATATATATATCATAACTCCAATTTGAAAGCAAACGATATAAAAATAAACGTTTTGATAAATAATTATTTAATGAGCAATCAGATGGAGAATAGAAATACAAACATATAATTATTTTCAACCAACAGTATTCACAGCACTATTTAACTCCATACAATTTTATGCGACCCACCTTCGATTTCTTTTCGATAACATTCAAACTTTTCACCTCTTTCCAACCCCTGTCCGGCTCTTCTCTTACCATTGGCACACAATGGCTACGACACGACAACCATCGAACCCGCTCAAAATTTTTCAACCCCTTCGACTCCGCTCGTCACCGCCCAACCTCACTTGACCACACACGGCTAAATCTAACTTCCTCAATACCGCTCAGCCTTAAACACCGGATACAATGCCCACCACACGATTCCATTCAACCTTTCCATCTCTTCGCGACTCCACTCGCCTCCTCTCGACTCCAACCATCTCCCACAAACCGACTCCTCTCTTAACATTGGCGCAACAATGCTCACCAACCGACTCCACGCGACCCAGCTCGCCTTCCCTCGACTCTACGTAACCCTCCCAATTACGGTTCCACGCTGAACCACAGCTACTGCGCGTAACAAAACAATCAGTAGGACGCCCGACTCCCAGGCCGGCTCCTTACTAACAGCTACTACATGTAGCAAGCAATCGTTAGGACGCCCGGTTCTGCCCCCTTACTCTGACGTAAGGAACTTTCCTCCTTGGGACGCTTAACGTCCCCCAAGCCACCTCGGCCCAATTCAAGGTGCAACCAAGAGGCAAAACAAGCCCCACTACGCCGCCTCGCACACATCAGGTGCATCAACCACCCTCTGCTGAGCGCGGGCCATAAACGGTAGGGCGCCCTGCGGTTGGATACAACCAACCACCCACCAGGAGTCCCCGTAAACTAAGTCGCCTACTGCCACCCAAGCGCGACCCGCCGGTACCCAAAAAACAGAGAGAATTCTTTTCAGAACGCCCCTGTCCAGTGCATCAAGGGATACAAAACGGAATTGGAAAACATTTTCCATTGCAGGAAGTAATAATCTTCATCATCATCATCATCATCGCCACTACAACCGGGAACCGGTCTTGGCCTTATTTAGCAAGTCCTAAGGCTTGTTAAATTTTCCATAATGATTTATTTTTTCTGGGCAAGGTCATTAGTCTTGCGCCAGAGGCTCCCCGACGGGGAATCGAACCCCGGTCTCCCGAATGACAGGCGGGTATACTGTAATAATCTTCCCCTACAAGTAAAAACTGTAGTCAGATACCTTGGAATCTGGCTTGATCAGTATCTTTACTTTGATAAGCATACAGCAGCTAAAAACGAATATGCAATGACACGGAGTCTCTTCCTTAGTAGTCTTCTGGACCCAAAGGTGAAAATAATTTCATACTCAGCATTCATCCGACCAATATTAGTGTATGGCTGCCCGGTATGGTACAACATATCCCCATTTTACATGGAGAAGTTTCGGGTGTTCGAGAGGCAGTTTTTGCGTTCCTGCCTCGGAATGTATAGAACCCCAGAGTCGCAATATAATAAATACTACCCTAATAAAATCCTGTATGACAAATCAGTACTAAACAGAATAGATAACTTCATTATCAAGATTATTCGTGGTCACACAACAAGGGCAATGTGCAGTGAAAATGATCTCATTTCGGGAGCATTCTATCCCAATGATATATATATGGAGAGTACTCTCCAGAATGGGTTCATTGCCTCAGCAGCGTTCCCTTTCTTGGATAAAAAAAAGACTTATCCAAGACAAAGATGGAGTCCCTATTATTTACCACGGTATAAACGAATTCTGCACGATAACGATATCTCTAATTTTCCAGATCGCCTGCGTTTTAGTATGGTGATCGGTGAAAGAGATAAATCAAGAAAAGATTGTTTCCATCCCGACTGGTGGTGGATAAGTGATGAAGAAAGGACTCCCCAAACATAGTATGCCCCTCATGCGCACCGCTTTCCTTCCCCCTAACCCCAATTCCCAATTATTTTTATTTATTTTTTTTAATTAAATTTTCATTTTTAATTTTTTTTTAATTTTTATTTGTATACCTTGTTTATTTTTGTCCGTTTTCTTTCGTTTTTTTTTTGTGTTTGTCAACCCCCTATATATGTAATTAAAAAAAAAATTATAAATAATACATGATATAAAAAAATAGAATAATTTTTAAAAAGAAAATATATCAATTATTGTGACATGTTATATAAACAGTTATTGTACGCCGAAAGGCATAAGAAAAATGATCATGTATAATTTAGAAAAATCAAGCTCGGTAGACTCCGGTGGGCGGGACACCTAGCTCGAATGAGCGAAGAGGAGCCTGCCCGGAAAGTCCTGTAGGAGCGAAGGCGTGGCACCGACATGGGCGCTGGGTTCCACTTCGTTCTCACAAATTAGAAGTTCCGCCGCGGCACTAGAGGAAAACTGTTCGTAATCACTAGACAAATAAAACAACGTCGTATGTTGTTACTCGTTAACTTGGTAATTTTTTTTTTTTTTTTCTTATCGGACCGTAAATCTATTACACTGAATTCGATTAACTAAACCAAACAACTAAACCAAACAATTGCGCGAGGATAGCAGAACGCACAGAGACAACATAGAAGACCTCACACTTATTTTAATTATAAATATGATTACTCGACTTGACTTACTTATCTACGCTTCTCCGCGCGGAGAGCGGGAGTGTCACGCTTGCGACCAGCGCGGTCAACGGATGGTAAAGAACTCGGCGATATAAATTCGCTGACTAGGGCATTCGGTCAGTGAAGCTGGCTCTCTTAAATTAAGGATGTATTTCCTGTTCCAAGAGAGACGTAAAGTCTCTCTTTGGGGTAACCAACAGATCTCATACGGAAGATCGCCACAGTACACATATATGTGTGTAAACTGGTTCTTTTATGGATCAAAACCATGGGAAGGAATATAAACAAAGAAAGGAAGAGGTACATTCATGGGATGCGAGTCTGGTAAACCAAACAAAACCGGAACTCGTCGGATGCTAGTTGCATCTTTGTTTGCTAAATAAATAGACGGCGCAATGAAGAAATGGTATTAATAGGTTTTAGCTAGATTACCAGGAAATGGTGTTTATGGCATCACTGGTAAGGGTAAGTATTGAATTCCTATTTGCATTTGCTTATGCTGTAGGATTTAATTGGTGCCAAGAGATGTGTGTATTTGTTTTAGTCCCTTGGGTGTAGGTCGCCAGCCAATGTGTTTGTCTGGTAATTTATGATGCACATGATGAAGCTGGGATAAACCAACTCAAGGGTAAGGTTTCCTGATTATGCGGTTGTATTATATATGAACCGATGAATTTCCTTTCAGGTAATTTAGGATAAGATAAAGAACTCCTATAGGGGGTTTTACATGCGAAGGTATGCTTGCAGGTAAGAATTCTTTTGCAGAAGCTTGAAAATAAATATATTCGGTATGCTTAATGCGTGCAGCATTTACAGGTGCTAATTTTGTTGCATTAGCGGAAACTGATGTAGATTGGGTCGTAATAATGGGGGTTCTGCCTGATAACGTAAAGAAAGGATTCTTACGGGAAATTATATGCGAAGAGCATGCATCAAAGGTAAGTTTTCTTTGACAGGGACTTTAAGATCATTGACTTGATCTATAGGATGCGTGAAGCATTTCCAGGTACTAATGCGATTGTATTAGTGAAGTTAGGAAATTGGATGGCAATTATGGGCGTTTTTTTAGGTAAGTGGACCGTAGGGTTTGGCGGAACTGCTACAGTCCTTTGTGCCAGGATGTATAGAAGGAGACAGCGCGGCAGACGTTGTCTGCGATGGAGGGATGGCGTAGACCAGGACGCCCGGAGCCTGGGAGTGCCAAACTGGATGACATCGGCTCGAAAGCGGGACCGGTGGAGAGATTTGTTAAATAAGGCCAAGACCGGATCCCGGTTGTAGTGCCGATGATGATGATGATAATTTAGAGTGCTTGCGAAGAGACAGTAAGTTAATGTAAGAATGATATTTGTAAAAATAGAAGTTAACATTTAGTCTTAAGTAAAATATGTAATTCCATAACTCAGCTAACGTTCGAAGGATACGGATCGTTCTATCGTTCTATCCCGCGTCTTTCTAGTGTGTGCACCTGTGTGTGAAAGTGTGGCCGTCACTGAGAACGGCTGTATAGTCATTGAACTCGTAGCCAAAGTGTTGTGCAAGGTGCGCGTAAAAGATAAAATAAATATTAATTAAACCCAAAAATAGGGTGTAACTTGAATAAAACGACAATGCGCCAAGTGCTTGTCTAAAACTCTCGTTGAAAACATTCGTTCGCCGGTCGTCCACAACAAATTTACAATATTGTCGCGTACACGTGTGTGCTGACGTGTCTACCGCTGTGTATATACCGAACGGCCAATAAAAAACTGTGCGTGTGTTAATGTGTATGCGTGTGAAAGCAGATGTTCTCTGCATGCTGCTTCACAAATAAAACAATTAAATTAACGGTCGAAACAAATAATGGAAAAAAGAAAAGTAATGCTAAAAGTAATTTCAAAGAGGAGGCCCAAAGCCCAGCCAAACCTCCTTGCCAAACGGCATAAAGCTAACCCAACCAACAAAGAAAAAACTCGCAGAGAAGGAATGACCACTACTGACAAGCCACATTATTCCGGAGAAGGGAATAAATTTAAAGAACTGGCAACTGAAGACCACAAAACCAGCAATACTGAAATGAGTGACAAAGATGCCGAACGTGCTGAATTTATTGCGGAGCTATACAAAAAGAAAGAGGAGCTCTCCAAAAAGAAGAACGATTTGGATCGACAAATCAAAGAAGCCTTATCGGAAAGCAATATTCAACAGCAAGAGGAGAAACAACGACAGCAGCAGAAGCAACAGCAACAGCAGCAGCAACAACTGCTGGAAAAACAACAAGCAGCAGCCAGTAAGAAGGAGAAAGTGCCTCCCATCATAGTCAGTTTTATGGAAGCTAAGGACCTAATTAAATTGGGTAAGTTAACATGTAGAAATTTTAAAACGAAGAATTTAAATAATAATAAAATAAGTTTTTTATGTGATAGTTTAGTTGATTATCATAAAATTAAATCTGCTCTAAGGGAAGCAAGTAGTGAGTACTTCACGTACACACCTAAATCGGAGAAAACTATCTCCATGTTACTTAAAGGAGTTGATCCTTCTTTTTCCTCGGAAGAACTCCTCTCAGAACTACAAACTGTCGAAAATGACAGTTTAAAATTCATTGATGTGAAGCCATTCTCCACTTCTCTCTCCCGAAGTCGCAACCGCAAGTTGCCATTCTTCATTGTCTCCTTAAGTCCCAACAGCAAAGTCGATGCACTTAGGAATATTAAAGTTATTTTCCACCAATCAATAATTTGGGAAAAAATACGGAAGGCTGACCGTGTGTTGTAGTGCATGCGGTGCCAACGATTCGGCCACGTTGCATCTAACTGTTGTATGGAATTTAGATGTGTAAAGTGCCAAAACAATCATACCGTAGGAGAATGCCCCTTAGGTAAAGAACAGGTTCAGGATAGAAGCAAACTATCTTGCGTCCTGTGCAAAAATACAGGTCACCCGGCCAACTTTAGAGGTTGTCCGAAATTCCAACAACTAAAAGCCAAGTTGGAATTTAAAAAAAAACAACTTGAAGAAGAGAAACGAATGAAGGTTCGTTCTTATAATAACTTCGTTGCACCTAGTGTATCATTCGCTCAAATTGCCGATAGTCCATTAAACTCAAACTTCGCGGCACAGGGAAGTAATATCACAAAACCTTCCGCACCTAGCATATCATTTTCTCAAATGGCTAGTAATCCAATTAATACAACGGCGGCGGAACTTTCACGCAACGTCATAAAAGCGCCCGCTCCAGAGGCAAATTCAGATATAAGAGCAATCCTGTTAGCCATACAAGGACAGATTGCTGGATTTGAAAAAAAACTGACTGAACAAGCGGCCCGAATAGATATTATTTATTCGTCCTTGTTCTCAGACAACCCAACATACCACAATGAACTATCCAACTAATTTAACACTAAAAATTATTGCTGTGAATGTGAATTCACTAATCCACGTGGAAAGAAGGGATAATCTAGGTAACCTGCTTGAAGCCGAATGCCCCGATGTGCTCCTAGCTAGCGAAACCAAGCTAAACCAGAGGCACAAATTGAGCTACAAAAACTATAAAGTCATTAGACGAGATCGTCCACACGCCACACAAGGGGGTGGAGTTGCTATCTTAATTAAGAAAGGCCTTCACCACAAGGTCGTTTACAGCACAGCTGTACACAAATTTCAGCTGCTGGAAGCTTGCATTATAGATATACCTTTGAAAAGTCAAAGGCATCTATACGTGGTATCCGTGTATGCACCTGAAGCTCCTCAGTGTTCACAATTTATCAGCGAAATGAATATCCTTTTTCGTAATCTCAAGTTAGACTCGGAAAACAATTATTTTGTTCTGGCGGGAGATTTCAACTCCAAACACAGTGCTTGGGGTGATATCACGCCGAACACAAGAGGTAATGCACTGTTCAACTGGTGGCAAACAAATGCAACAGAATATAAACTAGAATTGTACGCTACAACTACACCATCTTATCCAAGAGGAAACTCCTTTTTGGACTTACTTATGATTGACGACAGACTACAATTATTAGGCACGGACCTAAATACTCGAAATTGCCTTCCCACAATCGGGTATGATAGTGACCATTACGGCCTCGGCGCCGTTTTACATGTTCCAAACGAACATGCAATACTTGAGCAGTACGACCAGATACATTCGTTCGTTTTCCGAAAAGCACACTGGTCGCGCTTTGATCGGGTAATAAAAAGAGAACTATGCTCTAATGGCATAGACCCTCCAACTAATAGAAACCTTCGAAATGAGGAAATAGATCATTATCTCTCAACGATGGACAACATTGTCATCAAAACAATGCACCGTTCCATTCCAAAAGCGGCGCACATGGAGGAGAATTTTAATAGATATAGAAACTCAACTATTGACGCCCTCTATAGACAAAAAAGCGCTCTGCTCTCCCAGCTCAAACTGCTCTACAGACAGTTCAGCGATCCTTATAGCCAAGAAATAAAGACAATTAAGTCATTGATTAAAAACGTTCAAAAGCTGATCCGTGACAACTACAGATCAGTAATTAATGAAGAATCGAAACGTAAAATTCTCTCCATTAAAACCAGTGGTGGGAATATGTTTCCGCAAATAAATAAAGTATTTAGAAGAATAGATCATAATGACATTCCCTGCCTTCGAGTCCCGACGACTCCCGAGAATTGTCAAATATTGCTGAACGCAGGACTCACCCCGGAACACATCAACTCCAACGAAGAACTAATAGTAGTCGAGGATCCGCAAGAAAAAGCGAACTCCATTGGCGCCTGTTTCGAGGCAGTACACAAAGTGAATGAATCCATTCATTCTAACCTCGATATCGAAAACAGAGCTATCCAAAACCATATTTCGCTGCACAATGAACGGCAAAGTTGGCATTCCGAAAACAAAAGTTTCACCACCTTCAGTGAAAATAATAGAGCGGATGCGCCGCTTAGAAATTTGCACACAAATATATTTGTGAATAAGAATGAACTCATGGACATCCTAAGATCCATTAAAAACAAGAAATCCTCTGGAACAGATGGTATTCCGAATACAGTTCTTAAACATCTGCCTCCGGAAGCGGTGAAAATTTACACTACCTTGTTCAATAACGCTCTAAATAATGCATACTTTCCAAGACGTTGGAAAATAGCAGTAGTCCATCCCATCCCCAAAAAGGGCAAGGACAGGAGCAATCCCGCTAACCTTCGCTCGATTAGTCTGCTTCCAAATATTAGCAAAATATTCGAGAAAATCATAAATAGGGCATTGATAAACTGGTGTGATGAAAACGACATCATTCCGAACAACCAGTTTGGCTTTAGAGCGGGCCACGACACAGTTCATGCAGCTACAAAACTTGTTTCCGATATACAGTGGAACAAGGCAAAACGACAATGCACAGGCGTATGTTTGGTTGACTTTGAAAAGGCCTTCGATACCGTATGGTTAGAAGGACTTGTATATAAGCTATCAAATCTAGGTTTGCCCGAATATCTGTTATACATCATTTACGATATGATAATGGATAAGCAATTTGTGGTAAAATGTGGGGACAAAATCTCCAATAAAACTTTCCATATTAAAAACGGCTTACAGCAGGGCGCCGTGAATTCTCCCATTCTCTTCAATATTTATAATAGTGATCTAGTTGGGTCTCTTAATCATGCTATTGCATACGCCGACGATATTGTAGTGTACAGATCAGAAAAAAATATCGATGCCATTAACAGACTTCTTCAAGAAGACTTCAATAAAATCAAACGCTTTTGTGACGATTGGAAATTGAAAATTAACTTCCAAAAAACAGAAACCATCCTTTTCAGAACACCTCTTTCTACAGCTTCAAGAGATACAAGGCATAATTGGAAAAACTTTTCCATTGTAGGAAGCAATAATCTTCCGCTGCAAATGAAAACTGTTGTCAGGTACCTTGGTATCTGGATGGACCAATACCTATACTTTGATAAGCACATAGCAGCTGCCCTCTCCGCAGCTAAAAGTGCATATGCAATGACAAGAAGTCTGTTTCGAAATAGTCTCCTAGATCACAAAGTTAAAATAATTTCCTATTCAGCATTTATTCGTCCAATATTAGTGTATGGTTGCCCGGTATGGTTCAACGTTTCCCCATCCTACATGGAAAAGTTTCGCATGTTCGAGAGGCAGTGCTTGCGTTCCTGCCTCGAGTTACATAGAACACCTGAGTCTCAATACAGGAAATTCTATCCTAATAAAACACTGTATGACAAATCAGGACTGAATAGGATAGACAATTTCATTATCAAAATTATTCGTGGTCACACTGCAAGGGCAATGTGCAGCGAAAATAATCTTATCTCGGGAGCATACTACCCCAATGACATATACCTGGAGAATACACTCCAAAATGGGTTTATCCCACCAGAAGCGTTCCCTCTATTGGATAGAAAAGGTCTTATCCAAAACAAGCACGGAGTCCCTATTATTTACCACGCTTTTCGTGGTGCCAGGGACAAACGGATTCTTTATAACAGTGATATATCAAATGCTGCAGTTCACTTGCGATTTAGCATGGCAATAGGCGATCGAGATAAATCTATAAATGACCGATCCCATCCCAACTGGTGGTGGATTGACAATGAAGAAAGGATTTAATATCCCCAAATATAGTAACATCTTCAGACGCTACGCCTTCCCTTCCCATTCCTCACTTCCCTTTTCATATTTATTTATTCTTCCTTTTCATTTCCATTTTTCATTTAGATTCCTTTTCGTTTTAAAATTTCTTTATGTTAACATTTTTTGTTTTTTTGTTATTAATTTTTTTTATAAACTTTTTTACCTTATATTATTTATAAAAAAAAAAAAAAAAAAAAAAAAAAAAAAAAAAAAAAAAATACAGAGAGAACTTCGTCTTCTAAAATATTCGGGTAATAGAAAATATATAAAAATATAAAAATATTATTGTACGCCGAAAGGCATTACACAAAATTGTATCGTGTAATTTAGAGTGCTCGTGTAGAGTCAGTAAATTATTTTAAGAATAAGAAAAGATTGTAAAATAGGATTTAGCATTTTAGTCCTAAGTCAACATTTGTTAAATTATTGTACAATAAATGCGTTATTCAATCAATCAAAAAAAAAAAATGTAATTGAATTGTTAAATAAATGTGGATATAAAGTAAATAACAAAAACGTGCTTAAGAATAAATCAGTCTTTTATGTCATCTAAGAAACTCAGTCCTTTATATCAATATAAGAATAAATCAGTCTTTCAAAGAATCGATCTGTGTTTTAGTGACTGCCCAGCAGGAAGTTCTTTGGTGACAGCCTTGTTTTTGAATTGCGAAGTGATTTTCATCAACAGCGCTTTTAGAAAGATTATATAATCGTGCAGCGACACCTTCGATATTGCGCGCAAAGACAAAATATACAAAGTTCGACACATCCATAAAGGACATCAACGGTAGCCCACTCTTCCCGGGGAATCGGAGGCACGGTGGTGCACCAAAGAAACATTATAGATCCTTCTATGTCCCCATTAAATAACGGATATATTATTGTGTTATATAATTTTGTTTTATTGTTTATTAAATGCATTTTTAATGATAAACATGGTAGGACATATCGTTAGTAAATATACATTGGAGATCGTGAACCATCTATTTTTAGTTTAATTATATAGAAAATGTAATAAGAAACTTTTTAAGCAATGGTGCATTTATTCGATTTACGTCGTTTGGTACCTTGGCAATATTGAGCAATATGGCCAGGTTGTCCACACATGTAACAGACCAATACTCCCCTTGGCTGATTATGTTCGTTAACATTATATATTGTTACATTTGGTTTTGTCCTCACTTCCTCATTTGCGGAAACACAGTTGTCGGCGGAATGTTGGCTAGCTTCTTCACTCACTTGCTGATTTGCGGAAATCGCGATGTCTAGACAATAGTTAGCAAAATGTCCGATCTTCCCACACTTGAAGCAAGTGACAATCTTTCCAGGAGCGCCATGTTCTTGCACATCGTTGGCGGAATTTCCTTCTTGGCAGTTGTTAGTTTTCTTAATCGGTTGCTGATTTGCGGAAATCGCGATGCCTGGACAATTGTTAGCAAAATGACCGATCTTTCCACACTTGAAGCAAGTGACAATCCTGGCAGTAGCACCATGTTGTTTTTCATCATTGAGTGGTTTGCCTTCTTGGCAGTTGTTAGTTTTTTTGATCGGTTGCTGATTTGCGGAAATCGCGATGCCTGGACAATTTTTAGCAATATGGCCGATCTTTCCACACTTGAAGCAAGTGACAATCCTGGCAGTAGCACCATGTTGTTTTTCATCATTGAGTGGTTTGCCTTCTTGGCAGTTGTTAGTTTTTTTAATCGGTTGCTGATTTGCGGCAATCGCGATGCCTGGACAATTGTTAGCAAAATGGCCGATCTTTCCACACTTGAAGCAAGTGACAATCCTGGCAGTAGCACCATGTTGTTTTTCATCATTGAGTGGTTTGCCTTCTTGGCAGTTGTTAGTATTTTCAATCGGCTGCTGATTTGCGGAAATCGCGATGCCTGGACAATTGTTAGCAAAATGTCCGATCTTTCCACACTTGAAGCAATTAACAACATTGGAAGTAGCACCATGTTGTTTTTCATTATTGGGTGGTTTGCCTTCTTGGTAATTGCTAGTGTTTTCACTCGGTTTCTGATATGTGAAAACCGCGATGCCTGGACAATTATTAGCGAAATGTCCAATTTTTCTACACTTGAAGCAAGTGATAACCTTTCCAGGAGGGCCATGTTGTTTCACATCGTTCCGTGATTTGTCCTTTTGGCAGTTGGTAGTTTTTTCAGTTATTCGTTCACTTTGCTTTGCTTTGCCCTCTTGCCAGCTGCTGGCTTTTTCATTAGGTTGCTGATTGGCATAAACCGCGAATACTCCCCTTGGCTGATTATTTTGGTTAACATTATATATTGTTACATTTGGTTCTGTCTTTCTCACTTCCTGATTTGCAGAAACACAATTGTCGGCAGATTGTTGGCTAGCTTTTTCACTCATTTGCTGATTTGCGAAAATCTCGATTCTACGACAATTTCTAGCAATATGCCCGATCTTCTTGCACTTAAAGCAAGTGACAACCTTTCCAGGAGCGCCATGTTGTTTCACATCGTTCCGTGATTTGTCCTTTTGGCAGTTGGTAGTTTTTTCAGTTATTTGTTCACTTTGCTTCTCTTCATTCGACGCTATTTTCTCTCCAGTATTTAGTCCCGTCGATGGTAAATCGTTCTCCTTCGACATAGTCGGCAAATCTCGTGCTTCTCGTCCCTTATCAATCGCATTTGATTCACGTTCATAATTTTGAGCTATCCTTAAGGCTTTCTGTAAACCAAGGTCTTCAAATGATTCATTAAACCTGTACAGTATATTTCCATTAAATCCTGTTACAAATTTATCCAAAACTGTTTCGGCAAAATAGTCCTGAAAATTGCAATGCATTGCAAGTATTTTGACACGTTCGAGCCATTCGGCAGCCAGTTTCCACGTTGCTCTTCTGTGCTTGATAAAACGTCTTTCTTTCACTGAAAACAGATCTATACCCAATATAATAATTAGATAGCGTTTTAATGAGTTCTGTGTAACTTAAGTCGTTAGGATTTTGAGGAGCGCACAGTGTTGGTAGGAGAGCAAATAATGAAGGTCCACTTTGATATATAAGCGTATAGGCTTTATGTCTATCATTCTCGACTCCATGACCCCGAAAGAAGTCCTCTAATCGTTTTACGTACGTGTTCCAAGATTCCTTCTCTGGTTGAAAATTCATGATTGCTTTGCTTTCGGTTTCTTACTGATCTACACTTTCTCAATAACTTGTACTGCACTATCAACGTGTGATAATGACCGTAGGTATCCGAGAACTGTACAAACGCGAAACATTATTCGAACCGAGGAAAAACAAGAGTATGTGCAGTCGCTTTGCTATGGATTTGTACTTCGGCTGATATAGTTTTGTATGTATCAGGTGTTGCCAGCCTTTTTGGAAGCAAGGACACAATCAGAAATTTAACTGAACGTTGTGGGCACAACTTATGTCATGATGTTATATGTTTACTTTTAATTATATATTATATTATAATAAAATAAAAACATACAAGTTGGCGCTAAAAGTTCGATAAAATAATTTTTATAGTAGAACTAAGTACTTATATTTTATTACATATCGAGTTATGTATCAATACATAATTATGTAAAGATTTCAATAAATTAATCAATAATTTTAAGGAAAATCTGCTTAAAAAGCTGGATCATATAATTGATTGGAAAAAAATAAATAATCATTTTAATTTATGGAGAATCGCGTCGTGGGCGCATAATAAGTCTCTGACCACCCCTGGTATAGATAAAAAAAATTGTGTTCTCGCCGGTTTTTAATTTAAATGCCAGACAGAAAAGCATTACGAGGTATAGCCACGGTAGAAAGATCAAAATGAGGTGCATATTCATCATTATTTTTTGTACAAATAAATAATTTATTTTAAAAAGTGATTATATACACTCCCAATCACTAGGATTAGGTCACAAATTTTGTAATTGATTTTCGCTCTTTATACCTGTTGGAAATTTTGTACCCGGAAACATATACTACCTGAGAATAGGTACGTATTTTCTGAAAATCCCTGATTGTACTACTTTAGGTACTAGCATTACCTCTTCCCGGATTTCCATGGGAAGTCTAAGCATTTTTCGAGAACGTGCTGGTATTATCGTCGGTCTGTTCAGAAAAATGTCTACCTCCGAAGGGTTTGGCAGTGAGTGTGTGAGGGTTCTCTATATTACACCAAGAACCAACCCACAATTACAACCACAATTTCGCCCACTGACCGCGCAAACGCCTACCCCAATCCCTTTCGTCGGCCTATTTCACCTGTAAAAGGTACCCTCCCAAAGGACGCATAACCTGAATTCATTCTTCTATGCAGATAATGCATAACCGAATTCAGCCTTTCCATGCCATAGGGCAACATAATTTGATAAATCACGTGAGATTTCCACCGGAAATCAAAAATCTCATGTCTGGTTAGCAACAGCAAGCTTGGGCAAGCGACGCTGTTGCTACATAGCGAAACGGCTTGGGTTATATCGAATTCCGTTAGTTCTTTTTCTCTCGTCGATATTTTCCCAAGCCATCGCGGCGTCCCTTGACCTGCTCCAGACACGGCTATTCTCGGGGGATCAATAAACTCAGTAGTCAGGTGAATAGCACGAAAAATATACTTTTCATCCCGCCCCACTTCCCCTTCTTGGGATGCATTTTTGATTCTGCACTCTGAGAGCAACTAAATACCAAACTGGGTCATGCGGTCACCATTGGTTTTGCTTTCGTTGCACCCGAGATTATCACGCTCCCCGTTTCAGTTCTCCATCCTCTCTAAGTCCATTGACTGTTGGGTAAATTCGCAAGAGTTTATTCACCTCGATGGGCGGGGAAATGGGAGAATGCGGATGAGTATGCGATAAAGATTGGTTGATCGTGTGGGTAGAGTCAAACAGTAAAGTTTCATCCTCCGTGGAGTGTGCATACAGGAGTCCAGTAATAATCGCGAATGGAAAAAGTCGAGTTTAGTATCAGCAGTTGTTAAAGTCGTCTACAGTTTTATTGTCCGAGTTATAATATAATATTTCTCTTACATACATACATGTGATTTCATTGATTTTCGATTCTCGATAATAAGAAGAACTTAGAAGCAGTTTTTGTCTCTTTTCGGAAACTTTTCCAAAAGTGATAACAAAACCCATAAAAGAAGAATCGAATGATAAATATCTGTGTACTTTGTCCATTTAAACCAATTATAATAAACAATACCAGTGGATTTAGTGTGAAGCCTGGATTTAAATCGAATGACGATTCCGGAGACGCTACAACCATGAGTTGTACGCAATCTACCTTGAAGCTCATATTATAAGAAAAATCAAGCTCGGTAGACTCCGGTGGGCGGGACACCTAGCTCGAATGAGCGAAGAGGAGCCTGCCCGTAAAGTCCTTTGTGGCAGGAGTATGGAAGGAGACAGCGCGGCAGACCTTGTCTGCGATGGAGGGATGGCGTAGACCAGGACGCCCAGAGCCTGGGAGTGCTAAACTGGATGACATCGGCTCGAAATCGGGACCGGTGGAGAGATTTGTTAAATAAGGCCAAGACCGGACCCCGGTTGTAGTGCCGATGATGATGATGATGTACTTACATATACAATGTGCCTCACACATTAGTGTTTAAGCAAAAAAAAAAAAAAAACTAACTAATTGCAACCAAATCAGTGCATTTTATTTTTCGCTATCGTTGGTTCTTGGATATTTTGTGAATGTGTGTTCGGCAGAACAAGTGTAGGGGATTCACTGAACCAGTTCCCGTGCCGGCACATCTACCAAATACCACCACAAGTGTACCACCACTGCTTTTCCTTCGTTTGCTTTCTTTGGTTTGTCAGATATCATCATTGGGTCGGGGTACTTGGAGTCTGACAAGTTTTCGCAGTCCTTCCCCTGTTTGGGTAGGGTATCCGGTATACTACCGACCGCGGTCTGGACCTCTTTGGATCCCCTTGGTACGGGTTCCCGACTGGTTACCTTATGTCTTGACATCCGCTTCCTGTCTTTTGTAAATTCAATGGGAAAGCTTACCAGATTTAATTTTGTTTGGGAGAATTCCAGTTTCCGGTTCCATTAACTTTACAGTTCCAAGACAGTAAGTCGTTCCCTAACAACCCACCTGCTGATAATCCCGGTAGGGGGTCTTTCACCCGAAAGCTACAGGAGATTTGTTGAGGTAATTTGAATATCCCCTTACAATAGCCCCTAAACTTCCCCTTGTCGGGAGGTGGTTTTGGGGGGATGGGAGCGAACATACAGGGCAGAGTTACTGATTGCTTTCAACCCGGCGAGGGACAGGACGATCCTTGTCCCCGTTCAATCCAAGTTGACATCCAGTCTCCACGTGACACTCCTGAATAGCTAATTTGGCATCCGCCAAGTACTGAACCAATGCATGCAGCGACATCCTGAGAAAGGTTGGTGCAAGGCTATAAACCTTGCCGGGAAAAGTAAACTATTATACACGACGACGACCATGGAAACAAAAATGGCTAAACGATTTATGAATTTTTTCATGGAACGTCCGCTCACTATACAGAGCTCGAGCTCTACAGCAGCTAGCCGAAGCCCCATCCGAATATAAGGCTGAAATAACAGCATTACCAGAAATAAGATGGACGAGGAGTGGTGTTATTCAAAGAAACGAGTATGACATTTATTATAGCTGTCATTCAAAACACCATGTGCTCGGGATAGGCTTTCTAGTCAGCCAAAAACTGAATTTTTACACTACAGAGGTGTGCCCTGGCGACGAAAAAGAAGGATACTACGAGAACGTCGAACGGGCCCTCAATGCCTGCCCAAGATACGATGTGAAAATCGTTCTTGGTGATTTGAATGCCAAAATAGGTCGGGAGCCGGTTTTCAGGCACTACGCAGGTTCCCATAGTTTGCATGACAACACTAATGACAATGGACCACGAATCATCGACTAATAACAATGAACCACGAGTCATCAAAGAACTTGGTCGTTGCGATTACCAGGTTTCCGCGTAAAGATATCCACAAAGCCACCTGGGTATCACTTGATGGAGTCACTCGCAACCAAATTGACCACGTATTGATAGATCGCCGCCACTCCTCGAGCCCGATGACGGTACGAACGTACCGAGGTGCCAACGTCGACTCGGATCACTATCTTGTTGGTACAGTTTTCCGAGCGCGGATTGCCTTACGGTGACGTATTGCATTCGCGGATCAGGTTCGAATCAACATGGCTGTGTTACGCCAGCATCACCTTTGATTTAAGAACAAAATTGGATGATTAATTTCGGGCCACCTTGTATATATATATATATATATATATATATATATATATATATATATATATGATATTAAGGAATCCCTGCCTTGAGCGGAAGATTCACTGAGCCGTGGGATACGGTTCAATGTACCGCGGTATCTTTATTGAGAAGAAATAAGAATAATCCGTTTGAGTGCCCTTTACCGTGGGTGGGGGAAAGCGACTCGGTGTACCCGAAAATCAACAGAATTAAGCGACCCCAGAACTCTTTAGGGAGCGAAGTTTATTAAAAAAAAAAAATAAAAAAAAAAACATGGGGGGCGAGAACCCGACTTTAGGGAGACAAGGACAAATGTGTTCTTCATCTTGTCTGGTCATCTTGCGATAAAGAGAAGGAGGTATGTAAAGATAGTGTGGACAGGCTTAGTTCAAGTGTTCTCTAACTACTTGGATGGGGGGGTGGTGGGAAAGAAATCGTACAAGACAGGCGGGTCTTGAGTGCGGTAGTAAATGCAGATCACGTCTTTGGCGTCTGAAAATCTGCGCTTTGGTCGGTGTGAGTGTGTGTGTGTGTGTGTGTGTATGCGCTTGTGCTGTCTTGTACTGTGCGTGCGTGTTTGTAGTGTGTCCGCAGTACACCCTATCGGATGGGTCCAGGAATCCTCTATTATAGCGAAGAATGTTGTTGGGAAGGGTGCTCTCTTCAGTTTTGTACTGAAGAAGAAATTGTGGTGGTCTGATCCGAAGAGATCGAAAGAGAGAAGGGTAAAGAACGCAAGACTCCCGTACAAGTTGGTTCTGGCTGTTCTGAATACTTTCGATGTATTTATATGCTAACTGTAGCAAATACTCGTCGATAGGGATAATGGAGGCACCTTCGTATAGGTGAGGGTTTGGGTAATGGCGACCGTCAGGCCTTCTAGAGTGATTGGTGCATCTCCTGGGGAGTTTTCTTTCGAAAACTCAGTCTTTCCATTTGGGCAGAAGATATGCAGGACCATATGGGAAAAGCGTACGATATTTCAGATCGGATTAGCTGCTTATAGCAGTGTCAACTTTGTTGCTCCGCTTCAAAATGTTGTGCAGTTGCTTAGACCGACCAAAGCCCTTTTGAAGAATGTGGGTCACATGTTTGATGAAATTCATTTTTGTGGTATAGATGACCCCAAGATATTGCATCCTGTCCTGTTTTCTAATCGTAGTATCTCCCATTTTTGATGACGCTCCTTGCTATTAATAGATCCTGTCCTTTGTTTGCTCTACATTAATCCACTCTTTTCTCTTGATTTCAAGGGCTCACCAACCGCTTTTGCTGAAAATATTGCTTCCTGTTATGGTTTACGTACTCAATTGGACTTAATCTCTGATGTTATTGAGATTTGAATTTATTGAGATTCAGGTTTGAAGATCATAATTTGGTAATCAGTTCTAGAACTAATGTTTTTTAAGTCATATGCCCTGAAAACCAATTTGTATTTCTAGGCGCTTGACTGGTGTAGACCTAAGCTGACTAAATTCAGCTGTTCAAGTGATTGTTCTTCGCCCTCTTTCTGTTACAATGTAAGCTAAAGCGATAATTGGCAGCACTCATCATTGAGTGGTTTGCCTTCTTGGCAGTTGTTAGTTTTTTTGATCGGTTGCTGATTTGCGGAAATCGCGATGCCTGGACAATTTTTAGCAATATGGCCGATCTTTCCACACTTGAAGCAAGTGACAATCCTGGCAGTAGCACCATGTTGTTTTTCATCATTGAGTGGTTTGCCTTCTTGGCAGTTGTTAGTTTTTTTAATCGGTTGCTGATTTGCGGCAATCGCGATGCCTGGACAATTGTTAGCAAAATGGCCGATCTTTCCACACTTGAAGCAAGTGACAATCCTGGCAGTAGCACCATGTTGTTTTTCATCATTGAGTGGTTTGCCTTCTTGGCAGTTGTTAGTATTTTCAATCGGCTGCTGATTTGCGGAAATCGCGATGCCTGGACAATTGTTAGCAAAATGTCCGATCTTTCCACACTTGAAGCAATTAACAACATTGGAAGTAGCACCATGTTGTTTTTCATTATTGGGTGGTTTGCCTTCTTGGTAATTGCTAGTGTTTTCACTCGGTTTCTGATATGTGAAAACCGCGATGCCTGGACAATTATTAGCGAAATGTCCAATTTTTCTACACTTGAAGCAAGTGATAACCTTTCCAGGAGGGCCATGTTGTTTCACATCGTTCCGTGATTTGTCCTTTTGGCAGTTGGTAGTTTTTTCAGTTATTCGTTCACTTTGCTTTGCTTTGCCCTCTTGCCAGCTGCTGGCTTTTTCATTAGGTTGCTGATTGGCATAAACCGCGAATACTCCCCTTGGCTGATTATTTTGGTTAACATTATATATTGTTACATTTGGTTCTGTCTTTCTCACTTCCTGATTTGCAGAAACACAATTGTCGGCAGATTGTTGGCTAGCTTTTTCACTCATTTGCTGATTTGCGAAAATCTCGATTCTACGACAATTTCTAGCAATATGCCCGATCTTCTTGCACTTAAAGCAAGTGACAACCTTTCCAGGAGCGCCATGTTGTTTCACATCGTTCCGTGATTTGTCCTTTTGGCAGTTGGTAGTTTTTTCAGTTATTTGTTCACTTTGCTTCTCTTCATTCGACGCTATTTTCTCTCCAGTATTTAGTCCCGTCGATGGTAAATCGTTCTCCTTCGACATAGTCGGCAAATCTCGTGCTTCTCGTCCCTTATCAATCGCATTTGATTCACGTTCATAATTTTGAGCTATCCTTAAGGCTTTCTGTAAACCAAGGTCTTCAAATGATTCATTAAACCTGTACAGTATATTTCCATTAAATCCTGTTACAAATTTATCCAAAACTGTTTCGGCAAAATAGTCCTGAAAATTGCAATGCATTGCAAGTATTTTGACACGTTCGAGCCATTCGGCAGCCAGTTTCCACGTTGCTCTTCTGTGCTTGATAAAACGTCTTTCTTTCACTGAAAACAGATCTATACCCAATATAATAATTAGATAGCGTTTTAATGAGTTCTGTGTAACTTAAGTCGTTAGGATTTTGAGGAGCGCACAGTGTTGGTAGGAGAGCAAATAATGAAGGTCCACTTTGATATATAAGCGTATAGGCTTTATGTCTATCATTCTCGACTCCATGACCCCGAAAGAAGTCCTCTAATCGTTTTACGTACGTGTTCCAAGATTCCTTCTCTGGTTGAAAATTCATGATTGCTTTGCTTTCGGTTTCTTACTGATCTACACTTTCTCAATAACTTGTACTGCACTATCAACGTGTGATAATGACCGTAGGTATCCGAGAACTGTACAAACGCGAAACATTATTCGAACCGAGGAAAAACAAGAGTATGTGCAGTCGCTTTGCTATGGATTTGTACTTCGGCTGATATAGTTTTGTATGTATCAGGTGTTGCCAGCCTTTTTGGAAGCAAGGACACAATCAGAAATTTAACTGAACGTTGTGGGCACAACTTATGTCATGATGTTATATGTTTACTTTTAATTATATATTATATTATAATAAAATAAAAACATACAAGTTGGCGCTAAAAGTTCGATAAAATAATTTTTATAGTAGAACTAAGTACTTATATTTTATTACATATCGAGTTATGTATCAATACATAATTATGTAAAGATTTCAATAAATTAATCAATAATTTTAAGGAAAATCTGCTTAAAAAGCTGGATCATATAATTGATTGGAAAAAAATAAATAATCATTTTAATTTATGGAGAATCGCGTCGTGGGCGCATAATAAGTCTCTGACCACCCCTGGTATAGATAAAAAAAATTGTGTTCTCGCCGGTTTTTAATTTAAATGCCAGACAGAAAAGCATTACGAGGTATAGCCACGGTAGAAAGATCAAAATGAGGTGCATATTCATCATTATTTTTTGTACAAATAAATAATTTATTTTAAAAAGTGATTATATACACTCCCAATCACTAGGATTAGGTCACAAATTTTGTAATTGATTTTCGCTCTTTATACCTGTTGGAAATTTTGTACCCGGAAACATATACTACCTGAGAATAGGTACGTATTTTCTGAAAATCCCTGATTGTACTACTTTAGGTACTAGCATTACCTCTTCCCGGATTTCCATGGGAAGTCTAAGCATTTTTCGAGAACGTGCTGGTATTATCGTCGGTCTGTTCAGAAAAATGTCTACCTCCGAAGGGTTTGGCAGTGAGTGTGTGAGGGTTCTCTATATTACACCAAGAACCAACCCACAATTACAACCACAATTTCGCCCACTGACCGCGCAAACGCCTACCCCAATCCCTTTCGTCGGCCTATTTCACCTGTAAAAGGTACCCTCCCAAAGGACGCATAACCTGAATTCATTCTTCTATGCAGATAATGCATAACCGAATTCAGCCTTTCCATGCCATAGGGCAACATAATTTGATAAATCACGTGAGATTTCCACCGGAAATCAAAAATCTCATGTCTGGTTAGCAACAGCAAGCTTGGGCAAGCGACGCTGTTGCTACATAGCGAAACGGCTTGGGTTATATCGAATTCCGTTAGTTCTTTTTCTCTCGTCGATATTTTCCCAAGCCATCGCGGCGTCCCTTGACCTGCTCCAGACACGGCTATTCTCGGGGGATCAATAAACTCAGTAGTCAGGTGAATAGCACGAAAAATATACTTTTCATCCCGCCCCACTTCCCCTTCTTGGGATGCATTTTTGATTCTGCACTCTGAGAGCAACTAAATACCAAACTGGGTCATGCGGTCACCATTGGTTTTGCTTTCGTTGCACCCGAGATTATCACGCTCCCCGTTTCAGTTCTCCATCCTCTCTAAGTCCATTGACTGTTGGGTAAATTCGCAAGAGTTTATTCACCTCGATGGGCGGGGAAATGGGAGAATGCGGATGAGTATGCGATAAAGATTGGTTGATCGTGTGGGTAGAGTCAAACAGTAAAGTTTCATCCTCCGTGGAGTGTGCATACAGGAGTCCAGTAATAATCGCGAATGGAAAAAGTCGAGTTTAGTATCAGCAGTTGTTAAAGTCGTCTACAGTTTTATTGTCCGAGTTATAATATAATATTTCTCTTACATACATACATGTGATTTCATTGATTTTCGATTCTCGATAATAAGAAGAACTTAGAAGCAGTTTTTGTCTCTTTTCGGAAACTTTTCCAAAAGTGATAACAAAACCCATAAAAGAAGAATCGAATGATAAATATCTGTGTACTTTGTCCATTTAAACCAATTATAATAAACAATACCAGTGGATTTAGTGTGAAGCCTGGATTTAAATCGAATGACGATTCCGGAGACGCTACAACCATGAGTTGTACGCAATCTACCTTGAAGCTCATATTATAAGAAAAATCAAGCTCGGTAGACTCCGGTGGGCGGGACACCTAGCTCGAATGAGCGAAGAGGAGCCTGCCCGTAAAGTCCTTTGTGGCAGGAGTATGGAAGGAGACAGCGCGGCAGACCTTGTCTGCGATGGAGGGATGGCGTAGACCAGGACGCCCAGAGCCTGGGAGTGCTAAACTGGATGACATCGGCTCGAAATCGGGACCGGTGGAGAGATTTGTTAAATAAGGCCAAGACCGGACCCCGGTTGTAGTGCCGATGATGATGATGATGTACTTACATATACAATGTGCCCCACACATTAGTGTTTAAGCAAAAAAAAAAAAAAAACTAACTAATTGCAACCAAATCAGTGCATTTTATTTTTCGCTATCGTTGGTTCTTGGATATTTTGTGAATGTGTGTTCGGCAGAACAAGTGTAGGGGATTCACTGAACCAGTTCCCGTGCCGGCACATCTACCAAATACCACCACAAGTGTACCACCACTGCTTTTCCTTCGTTTGCTTTCTTTGGTTTGTCAGATATCATCATTGGGTCGGGGTACTTGGAGTCTGACAAGTTTTCGCAGTCCTTCCCCTGTTTGGGTAGGGTATCCGGTATACTACCGACCGCGGTCTGGACCTCTTTGGATCCCCTTGGTACGGGTTCCCGACTGGTTACCTTATGTCTTGACATCCGCTTCCTGTCTTTTGTAAATTCAATGGGAAAGCTTACCAGATTTAATTTTGTTTGGGAGAATTCCAGTTTCCGGTTCCATTAACTTTACAGTTCCAAGACAGTAAGTCGTTCCCTAACAACCCACCTGCTGATAATCCCGGTAGGGGGTCTTTCACCCGAAAGCTACAGGAGATTTGTTGAGGTAATTTGAATATCCCCTTACAATAGCCCCTAAACTTCCCCTTGTCGGGAGGTGGTTTTGGGGGGATGGGAGCGAACATACAGGGCAGAGTTACTGATTGCTTTCAACCCGGCGAGGGACAGGACGATCCTTGTCCCCGTTCAATCCAAGTTGACATCCAGTCTCCACGTGACACTCCTGAATAGCTAATTTGGCATCCGCCAAGTACTGAACCAATGCATGCAGCGACATCCTGAGAAAGGTTGGTGCAAGGCTATAAACCTTGCCGGGAAAAGTAAACTATTATACACGACGACGACCATGGAAACAAAAATGGCTAAACGATTTATGAATTTTTTCATGGAACGTCCGCTCACTATACAGAGCTCGAGCTCTACAGCAGCTAGCCGAAGCCCCATCCGAATATAAGGCTGAAATAACAGCATTACCAGAAATAAGATGGACGAGGAGTGGTGTTATTCAAAGAAACGAGTATGACATTTATTATAGCTGTCATTCAAAACACCATGTGCTCGGGATAGGCTTTCTAGTCAGCCAAAAACTGAATTTTTACACTACAGAGGTGTGCCCTGGCGACGAAAAAGAAGGATACTACGAGAACGTCGAACGGGCCCTCAATGCCTGCCCAAGATACGATGTGAAAATCGTTCTTGGTGATTTGAATGCCAAAATAGGTCGGGAGCCGGTTTTCAGGCACTACGCAGGTTCCCATAGTTTGCATGACAACACTAATGACAATGGACCACGAATCATCGACTAATAACAATGAACCACGAGTCATCAAAGAACTTGGTCGTTGCGATTACCAGGTTTCCGCGTAAAGATATCCACAAAGCCACCTGGGTATCACTTGATGGAGTCACTCGCAACCAAATTGACCACGTATTGATAGATCGCCGCCACTCCTCGAGCCCGATGACGGTACGAACGTACCGAGGTGCCAACGTCGACTCGGATCACTATCTTGTTGGTACAGTTTTCCGAGCGCGGATTGCCTTACGGTGACGTATTGCATTCGCGGATCAGGTTCGAATCAACATGGCTGTGTTACGCCAGCATCACCTTTGATTTAAGAACAAAATTGGATGATTAATTTCGGGCCACCTTGTATATATATATATATATATATATATATATATATATATATATATATATATATATATATATATATATATATATATATATATATATATATATATATATATATATATATATATATATATATATATGATATTAAGGAATCCCTGCCTTGAGCGGAAGATTCACTGAGCCGTGGGATACGGTTCAATGTACCGCGGTATCTTTATTGAGAAGAAATAAGAATAATCCGTTTGAGTGCCCTTTACCGTGGGTGGGGGAAAGCGACTCGGTGTACCCGAAAATCAACAGAATTAAGCGACCCCAGAACTCTTTAGGGAGCGAAGTTTATTAAAAAAAAAAAATAAAAAAAAAAACATGGGGGGCGAGAACCCGACTTTAGGGAGACAAGGACAAATGTGTTCTTCATCTTGTCTGGTCATCTTGCGATAAAGAGAAGGAGGTATGTAAAGATAGTGTGGACAGGCTTAGTTCAAGTGTTCTCTAACTACTTGGATGGGGGGGTGGTGGGAAAGAAATCGTACAAGACAGGCGGGTCTTGAGTGCGGTAGTAAATGCAGATCACGTCTTTGGCGTCTGAAAATCTGCGCTTTGGTCGGTGTGTGTGTGTGTGTGTGTGTGTGTGTGTGTGTGTATGCGCTTGTGCTGTCTTGTACTGTGCGTGCGTGTTTGTAGTGTGTCCGCAGTACACCCTATCGGATGGGTCCAGGAATCCTCTATTATAGCGAAGAATGTTGTTGGGAAGGGTGCTCTCTTCAGTTTTGTACTGAAGAAGAAATTGTGGTGGTCTGATCCGAAGAGATCGAAAGAGAGAAGGGTAAAGAACGCAAGACTCCCGTACAAGTTGGTTCTGGCTGTTCTGAATACTTTCGATGTATTTATATGCTAACTGTAGCAAATACTCGTCGATAGGGATAATGGAGGCACCTTCGTATAGGTGAGGGTTTGGGTAATGGCGACCGTCAGGCCTTCTAGAGTGATTGGTGCATCTCCTGGGGAGTTTTCTTTCGAAAACTCAGTCTTTCCATTTGGGCAGAAGATATGCAGGACCATATGGGAAAAGCGTACGATATTTCAGATCGGATTAGCTGCTTATAGCAGTGTCAACTTTGTTGCTCCGCTTCAAAATGTTGTGCAGTTGCTTAGACCGACCAAAGCCCTTTTGAAGAATGTGGGTCACATGTTTGATGAAATTCATTTTTGTGGTATAGATGACCCCAAGATATTGCATCCTGTCCTGTTTTCTAATCGTAGTATCTCCCATTTTTGATGACGCTCCTTGCTATTAATAGATCCTGTCCTTTGTTTGCTCTACATTAATCCACTCTTTTCTCTTGATTTCAAGGGCTCACCAACCGCTTTTGCTGAAAATATTGCTTCCTGTTATGGTTTACGTACTCAATTGGACTTAATCTCTGATGTTATTGAGATTTGAATTTATTGAGATTCAGGTTTAAGATCATAATTTGGTAATCAGTTCTAGAACTAATGTTTTTTAAGTCATATGCCCTGAAAACCAATTTGTATTTCTAGGCGCTTGACTGGTGTAGACCTAAGCTGACTAAATTCAGCTGTTCAAGTGATTGTTCTTCGCCCTCTTTCTGTTACAATGTAAGCTAAAGCGATAATTGCTTTCTAACGAATTTAAATATCTGAAGCTAACTAACGACTCTAGGATGAGTTCAAATAAATTGAAAGAATATTTCCGATGCACTCTTCCCTACTTTTATTTTTTATGTAACGTTTGCTCCACAACATTTTTTAGAGTTGGGATGGTGGCTATAAAAATAAAATACAACCATTGTTGGTCTTGCAGAAGTTAATCCTAAGGAAAAAATTGTCGAAAGTAGACGCCCTAGCTTTCTTTTGTTCAGGACCCTGAAAATTCTTCCTATAATACTTTTGTGTGTTTTTTTAAGTTCTAAAAAAATTTTTTTTTAAATGTGGGAATCTTAATTTTTGCTTATCTGTTGTAGCAGGAAATGAAATAAACGGGCGAGTACTCGTACGAAAAATATTATTTATTAAAAAGGAACTTAACAATGATTAGTATAAAAGCAATTCAAGTATTACGTCATGTTGAAGCAAAAGACGCACTCGGTCTGGTACAACTGTCAGATGTAGAGTGAGCGCATTAAGGCGTGAATTCATTTGCCCTTTACTCGTAACACCCGGTCCGGTGCTGCAATCGCATAGAGCACGCAGCTTAGGGCGGATTCACAACATGATCTATAATTTAACCTCAGAGGAAATTATTTAAATATGTGAACTTGTATTGTTTTAAAGTGTTAGATATTCTTCTTGAGATCTGGAAATTTTAATTGTCGTTTAATCTCCCGATATAACCTTAGGGGTAATTATTTATTTTTGTTAAGTGTTCACAAATTCCGTACCACAGCCTATTGTGAACGGATTGAACCATTGGAAGGTGCGGTCGTATTTCTTGTGCTCCAAGAAAAAGTTAATAAAGTTAAAAAGCGGTGATTTAAAAAGTGCAACTACAAGCGGAGATCAACACACACCACGGAGTCAATTCGTTAAATTAAACAAGGACCTGTCAAAGACAGGTGGTAGATTTTGTTTTAAACCCACACGTGGAACAAGTAACGTGTGGAACGTGAATTGTTGTTTTCAGGCGCCTTAAAGTAAGCTAGAAGTTCTGAAAACATGGATAAAGCGAACATAACAACCACGAACAAAACAGGAAGTGAGTCTTGGCTCAAAATGCGGCAGACGCAAACCACCCAATTAGCGACGTGGCAAACTAACCTCGAGATAGGTGATGGATTGTCGCAGCAAACTGAGGGGCCAGTGGCGACAAATGAACAGGATGAATTGTTTTGCCAGCTAGGCAAACAAATTAGAAGTCTTGTTGAAATGCTGGAGGAACCCAAGAGGCGTACTATCCACCAACCGATGCGCGATACAATTGAAAGCATCAGAGTGCTGTATAAGGCATTGGAATCCTGGACGGCGGAAAATAAGTCGAACGCGGTAATAAAAAAGGATACCGAGACGCAGACATTACCTCTGCTGCTAGTGGTTCGCGCCACCAAGAAGAAAGGGACAACGGCCAGAATAACCCCAGAAGGAGAGCAGTATAAGTCTTGTCCTAAAGCTCCAGTTCAGAAAGAGAAATGGACAGTGGTACAGAGAAAGGTACCAAAGCAAAGAGCAGGCGAAAAAGAGCGGAAAATAGGTGCTACCAAGGAGGCTGGCGGCAAGCGAAACACACCCAGCAAGGTTAAAGCGAGTACGAACTTACCAAAAAAGAAGCAACCGAGACCGGATGCCATTGTCATCGAAGCAAAGGGACAGATGTCGTATGCGCAGATCCTAGGAAAAATTAAGGCGGATCCCAAGCTGGGAGACATTGGGAAAGCGATATCGAAGATCAGGAGGACCCAAAAAGGAGATCTGCTTCTTCAGCTCGGTGGATCGTGCGAGAGAACTGCTGAATACAAAAACGCACTCAGTGAGGCGTTAGGAGACCATGGCAGCGTTAGAACGCTCACTCACCGTACAACTATCCAGGTGAAAGACGTCGACGAAATCACATCTAAAGAGGAAATCTGTGAGGCCATGAAAGCTCAATTTGGTTTAGAGATACCAATGGCCGACATAGTAGCATTGCGCAAAGCGTACGGAGGAACTCAAACAGCGACAATAAGTCTTCCAACAGAAAATGCAAAGAAACTGCTGGGAGCGCAAAAAATTAAAGTTGGATTGGTTATCTGTCGCATTAGGGAACAGACGGTGCTGAGAAAGTGCTACAAATGCCTTGAGTTCGGACACATTGCCAAACAATGCAAGTGCGATGAAGACCAGTCCAAGCTATGCAGAAGATGTGGAACTGAGGGTTACATAGCAAGAGACTGTAGGAGGGATCCCCTATGCATGTTCTGTAAAAAGGACCACCCAGACAATGCGAAGCATATAGCTGGCAGCAGTAAATGCATTGTATTTAGGAGAACAATCACAGGGAAACAAATATGAAGATTATCCAAATTAATCTCAATCACTGTGAGGCAGCTCAGGACATCCTGAAACAAACAGCTAGGGAGGAGAGAGCTGACGTCATTCTCATCAGCGAACCGTATAAGGCTCTCAGCAACAACATATGGGTGAGCGACAAAACAAATACCGCAGCTATATGGTTAGGTGGAAAACATCCGTTTCAAGACGTCTACAAACAAGCCGAGGGCTTTGTCAGGGCAAAAATTAATGGCATACATTTTTACAGCTGTTATGCCAGGCCATGTTGGACAATTTGGTGACAGATGCCCAAGGAAGGCATAAAGTGATTATAGCCGGCGACTTCAACGCATGGGCAGTGGAATGGGGCAGCCGATCAACAAACACTAGAGGCCGTATGCTGTTGGAACCCCTTGCATCTCTGGACATCGGCATTGCAAACAACGGGCGGGTAAATACATACCGTAATGGAGGAAGAGGATCGGTCATCGACATCACTTTTGCGAGCAACTCCCTCCTACGTAAGTTAAAATGGCGGGTCAGCGAGCAATACACGCACAGCGACCATCAGGCCATTATAGTCAATATACAACAAAACAAACGTAGAAGAGGTCTCCAAGTAAGTGGCCCGAAATGGAAAGACACATTTTTTGACAAAGACTCCTTTGAATTAATATTGAGTACCAACGATGTAACCAATGCTGAAACAGCCGAAGCCCAGTCACACCAACTCATCCGTGCTGTCACGACAGCGTGCGATGCAGCTATTCCCAGGCGATCTAACGGAGAATTTATTACACCTTGTTACTGGTGGAATGAGGAAATAAAGGCACTCAGGGCTCGCTGTCTACAAGCCCGACGCAAAGTGCAGCGGTCTAGGCGGACAGCCAACTTCCAAGAGCACTTTGACGAGTTCCGGTCAGCACGGCGCAATCTACAAAAGGCGATTAAGAACAGCAAAACGAGGTCGTTCAAAAGCCTATGCGAAGGAGCCGATATAAATCCATGGGGTACGGCATACAAGATGGTAATGAGTAAGCTGAAGGGTTCCAGGTCCCCGCAGATATCATGTCCAAAAATGCTGAGGTCAATAGTAAACCAACTATTCCCACAAGGCACATCCCCATATTACGACTTAATAAGTGAGACAGTGGTGGAGGACATACCGAGAATCACGGCAGACGAGCTACAGTCAGCATGCAGGAGGATACAGGACGGCAAAGCGCCGGGTCCTGACGGAATTCCAAACAAGGCGGTGAAAGCGGCAGCTGAAAATCGACCGGACATGTTTATAACCACCATGCAAACGTGTCCAGAGGAAGGTATCTTTCCAGAAACTTGGAAACTGCAACACTTGGTGCTCCTACCAAAAAGTAATAAACCACTTGGAGAACCCTCATCATATCGCCCAATATGCCTTCTAGACACTATGGGAAAGATATTGGAAAGAGTGATATACGAAAGACTGCTAACCGTAGCAGAAGAAAAAGCAGCCTTCTCGAACCAACAATACGGGTTTAGAAAATCGCGCTCCACCGTCGATGCTATAAAGAGAGTAGTTGACATTGCGACGGAAGCAATAAGTGGAGAGAGATGGCGCTGGGGCACAAAGGAATACTGTGCAGTTGTAACACTGGACATAAAGAATGCCTTTAACTCGGCAAAATGGCCAGTCATAAATAGAGCGCTTCACAGAATGGGCACCCCACACTACCTCCAGAGAATAATTTCCAGCTACCTCACTAACAGGAAGCTGAGGTATGCAACAGACGATGGTGTAAAATACCACAACGTCTCAGCGGGAGTTCCACAAGGATCAGTTCTGGGACCCCTCTTATGGAACATCATGTACGATGGCGTTTTGCGATTGGTGTTGTCACAACAGGTCCAGCTGATAGGTTTTGCGGACGACATTGCCCTTGTGACAGTGGCAAAACATATTCATGAGATAGAGGCAGCTACTAACGAGGCAGTGGTGAAAGTCAAAAAATGGCTGGTATCTGCTGGTCTCGAGCTAGCAGACCATAAAATAGAGGCGGTTTTAATAACTAGCCGAAAAAAGGTGGAATACATGAATATAAGGGTCGGAGATCAAATTATTAGATCGAAAGACACAATAAAATATCTAGGAGTTATGATCGACAACAGGCTACAATTCAAAGAGCATGTCAAGTATTCTAGCAAAAAAGCGTCAATGCTGCAAGCAGCACTTGCTCGAATACTACCAAACATCGGAGGACTTGGATATCCACGAAGAGTCTTGATGTCTAGAGTAGTGACCTCGGTCCTACTATACGCGGCCCCTGTTTGGGCCAGTATACTGACGACGAAGGAAGCAAGAAGAAAGCTGGCGTCAGTCTATAGACTCTGTGCCTTAAGAACCATCAGCGGTTTCCGAACCATCTCGGACGAAGCTGCTTTTGTCGTAGCCGAAATGGTTCCAATTAATATCCTTGCGGACGAGATGTTAAGAATCTACAACAGGAGAACGTCAAGGCAACTGGAACCAACAGCAGTCAAGGAGATCAAGGAGGAAGAGAAAGCAACCTCATTAACCATATGGCAAACTCGGTGGGACAAGACTACGAAAGGGAGATGGACGTACAAATGAATCCCATCTATCGCCACCTGGATGAAGAGAGACCACGGTGCCTGCAACTACCATCTTACCCAGTTCCTGACCGGCCATGGTGGATATAGCAAATATCTGCACCGTTTTGGACACAGCAGCTCACCGTTGTGCCCAGCGTGTCCAAACCAAGAGGAACATACGGAGCATGTGGTGTTCCACTGTAGACGCTTCAACGAAGGAAGACCCAATCTCCCAGGCCCGCAAGATCTCATAGAGCAGATGCTATGCTCCGAGGATAACTGGATGGAGATAAGCGCATATGTGACCAAAGTGCAACTCGAACTTAGAAGAATCGAGTAAGTAAGGCAAGCACAAATAGCCGACATGGAGAGAGCAGCTTAAAAAAGCATAAAGCTAACAAGCCCCGCGAAGTAATACTTAACGGCAGTCCCGCGGGGAGAGTGGTTGACGGGAGCGAGGGTGTGGTTTAGTACGCAGGCGTGCGACTTGGAACTGTCGTTCCAGGTACACGAATCGTGCATGCTAGTAGCACGGGCTGCTAGTATCTATGAAGATTCCACATCCGTTGACGCATCAAAAAAAAAAAAAAAAAAAGCGCTGTTGTCGATTCGAATGAGCTACCTACATCAATCAGGGTGCTAGCAAGACGTTGCTTTATATCCTCGCATTTCTGGTATCCTGGTCAAATCATAGTTTGTTTTCTTTCATTTACCCTCAACGTATTTAACCGATAGTACCATATATTTGATTTGACGATTTGTAGTGTCTGTAGTATATTTGAGCAAGTTTCCTTAATGTACAAGATAATTTCGCCCCCAATTCATCCCGCCGACATTTAAAATCGACATTTTTAATACTTCAGCCAATGTGAAGAAGCATTCAACTGTTTTTTTTTATGGTTTTTTTATAAACCCTGAATGTCTGTCTCTATTTGCTCCTATAAAAAATTTTAAAATGATAAGTATCTGCCATCTATATTGTAAAATTTGAATGTAGTTGATTATATACAAAATTAAGAGAAACACAACTACTGCTAACCTAAGCCAATAAATGTACTACGTACTGTAAGGAGTTATTACATATTTTATTTTACTTGATACATATATGGTAACTGGAAGAGAGAGAGAATCTGTGAGAAAGAAAGGATAACCTTAGTGTAAATCCTGTGAGAACTTCTCGGGCTGCTGTTGCCTTGAAAGAAAATAAAATTCAAAACATTTAAAAGCCTACTAAAAATTATAAGACCTAAAGCGATGTATGTATAATAATATATTAATTTATATTATTTATTTACAGACATGCGTACGTGAAAACCATCAATAAAAAGTTAATATTTAAGTATATAATTTGTGCCGAGCAAGTAAATTAGATGAAGATACGGTTGTCAAATTATATCTATTTATTTAATTATTGTTACTACTTTTTTCTAATAACATGTGATTTAAAAATGAATACAATTGACGATTTGTTGTAGTACGAGGGTTGCCTCTTATGTTTCGGGATTTGGCAACCCTAGTGTTGCAATCCGGCAATTGACAACTCTGTCGTAAAGTTGGACATTTTTGAGGTTATACTCAGAACGTTTTGACATACGAGCGCTATTTGTGTTGTTTACAGTAACTTAAAAGATTCATCTCGGCCCAAAAATGGAATTAAATCGTCAACATTTTCGTGCGATTATTTTTTACAACTTTCGGCGTGGATTAACTCAGCAACAGTGCATGGATGAACTTAATTCAATTTTTGGCGATGAAGCTCCATCAAGGACCAATGTTTATCGATGGTATGGTGAATTCAATCGTGGTCGTAGTTCACTCCAAGATAAATTTCGTGAAGGTCGTCAAAAATCAGTTGTTGTTCCGAAAACCATTGATGCTGTGTGCGAACTGATATTGGAAGATCGTCATGTGACCTATCGTGAGATTGAGACAACCTTAGGCGTTAGTGGGACCAGCATACATTCAATATTGCATACACATTTGACTGTCAAAAAAATTTGTTCGGGTTGGATCCCACACAATTTGCCAATCGCCCAAAAAAAGGCTCGTGTCAATTGGTCGAAAGATATGCTCAAAAAATACGGTCGCGGTGCTTCAAAACACGTCTATGACATCGTGACAGGTGATGAATCGTGGATTTACGCGTATGAGCCCGAAGAGCAGTCGACTGTCTGGGTGTTTCAAGATGAGCCAAATCCAACAAAAGTTGTTCAGAATGCATGTGTTGGAGATACCTCAATCAGAGTGGCAAAAGTGCTTCGACAATTGGTTCAAACGCACGCAAAAGTGTATAGATATTCATGGGGAATATTTTGAAAAACAATAAAGTGATTTTCGATGATCAATATTTGTTTTTGTTCTCTAATCCCGAAATATAAAAGGCAACCCTCGTACAATAAATCTGATTTATTATTTCTGCTAGATATGTACGTGTGAAAAAGCAATTATTGTTTGCGATGAACCTGCGGGGCATGTTTTTAATCGCTACGTGTACCTAAAAATAAATGCCGGCCTAGAAATTCCCCTATGATGTAAGTACATTGCGGACGTAGTAACTGCAACAAATTTTAATTGTTTGTTGGACAGCATATATAAAATCGTGACTCATTCGCCTTCGTATTCCACTCGGCAATTGACCTTGGCTTCTTAAATCCGCTTCAATCTCTCAACCCAGTCCATAATTTCTCCAGAACTAACTGGAGAAAGGTCAACAAAACCGTTGGCGATATGTTTCAAACGCTTCCCATCACAGATACGAATAACTTGGATCCTAACGAAATTGAAGAAGCAGCTAGTAAGATGGAGGGGATCTTACAGCAAGCCCTGTATTCTAATACCCCTACAAGGATGCCACACTCCTTCGTCGGTAAACCACTTCCATATCTCACCCTCAAGCTCATCTCATTAAAAAAAAAGCTCCGCCGAAAACTATTTCGAAGATTTTGTCCCCTCCTGAAAGTACAGGTTCAATTATTGTCTACCCACATTAACAGTTAAATGCTTTCGTTGATCAGAACTACATCTCCACTTTAAATAGTATCAGACCCGATCGTAATCTTTACAAAAACATCAATCGCCTTACAGGACGAAAAATACAAACCTCAATAGACAGCCTAATTGGTCCTCGCAATAATACTCTGTACTCTGATTCTGAAATAGCAAACTATTTAGCGGAACACTTCTCCCAAGTGCATAGGCAAAATGATAACCTAGGCAACCCCGAGTTTGAGGAAGTGGTCAACCGGTAAACATCCCATGAACTAATTTCCTCATTCACTCCCTTCATAACTGAATTTAATAATGACAATAGAGCATCTCAACCCACCGATACAAACTTCTTTTTACAACCGCAGGAATTTAACCAAATGATATCTTCTCGTAGCAATAAAAACTCAACCGGCTTGAACAAAATTCCACACGTGCTTTTCAAAAACCTCAACCCGTCAAATCGACTATACATCATGACCCTGCTAAACCACATAATAAATGCTGGTCACATACCGGAGTCTTGGAAAACTGCCATAGTCATCCCCATTAAAAAATCAGGCTCATCCCTGATGGCGGCCAATTTTCGACCCATCTCACTACTTAATAATTTAAACAAATTACTTGAATTAAAAATTCACCATTACCTACTCTCCTTCGCGGAAACTAACTCATTACTTCCTGATTTCCAATTCGGTTTTCGTGCTCAACACTCAACATGTCACGCTCTCCTCAAGTTTACTCACGACATCACTATGGCTCTTAACGACCAGTGCCCCACTGTGTGTATCTCCCTTGACATATCCAAGGCTTTCGACTGCGTATGGGCTGCGGGTCTTCTGTACAAATTACATTCCACGTATCGTCTCAACAATCACACTTCCAAGTTTCTCTACTCGTATTTATCGAACAGAAAATTCAAGGTCAAGATACACTCCACCTTCTCCCAGACGTACTCAATAACAGCAGGAGTTCCCCAAGGATCCATTCTGGGTCCCCTCTTGTACCTACTATACACTGCGGATATTCCCCAAACTCTCTCGCCGGGTACTCATATCCTTAATTATGCAGATGATACTCTTGTTTACTCCAGCAGCAGGTTCGTATTAACCGCCAGGAATCGCATAAATGAATTTCTCGAAATTCTTTCTTCCTACTTCCTTAAATGGAAGGTCCGCTTAAACCCCAACAAGACCCAGTTGATTGTATTTAAAGCAAGAAACATTCACTGTACCATCAATACACTACGTAACCATTCAAAACTCCAAGTGAAGCTCTGCAATGCCCTCATTAAACCATCCAAATCACTCAAATATTTGGGAGCTACTTTTGAGAACAATCTCTCTTTCGCGACCCACATAAATAATGTCATCCGCAAAGCTGGGATCCAGCTGAACCTTTGTCGAGAGGTAATGTGGAAACCTGAGGGTCTCTCTCATCATGTCAAACTTCTGTTATACAAACAAATTATCAGGCCCACAGTTACCTATGCTTGCCCTATTTGGTTTCATATCTCCCCCTCGCAAATGGAAAAACTTCGCATATTCGAAAGGAAGTGCTTCAGATTAATCACAGGGCTATTCAGACAGCGCGACTCCTACAAATATATCAGCAGCCTCACGCTATACCATTCCGTCAGCCTAGAGAGACTGGATAGAAGGTTCCTGGAGTTATCAATAAGATTCCTTGAAAACCTGTCAGCCAATCCAAACCCTCTCATCAATTCCCTTAGCCTCCCCAGCCACAATGCATCAAATCCCTATCTTCATGCACTCCATTTAAAAGCTCTCTTCTACGCAAAAAGATTAGTAAATGATGCGAACGAAATCATCTACCATAACAGGGTAACAGATCTTAACCACTTCAAATACTCAAACATTCAACCCTTTTCTGGGGTTCTTTCCTTTAAGGCTAAATTGTTCTACATGGCTAAATGTGAATTTATTAAACTACCATAGATATAAGCTAGATTTAAGTAGAGGTAAGTAGTTTTTAAGAATATTTATTCTAAACATAGGTAATCCATCCTGGTTTTCATGACCTTTCCAGGAGTCCTACTAGTAAATTGCATCTGGAATAAATCTCTTTAGATGTAAGACCTCAAATTAAATACTACTTGAAAAAATGTTCTAGACATTGTAAGTAAAATTGTCACAACTTAGTTAAGTTAGCTGTAAACTTATGTAACTAAACTTATAATGGTCAATAAAGACAGCGTTATATAAAAAAAAAAAATCGCCTTCGTATTGTTTAAGCTGGTACGTCTGATCCCTAGAATGTATACTATTCTGAAGGCCTTCTAGGGGTGCATAGAAATATGTCAATATATACATCGTGGCGTCGAACTGCAGCTTGTATTCTTTTCTCTTAACTGAAAGTGTTTTTCTTGATAAAGCAAAGTAAATAAACAAAACCGACTTAGTGTTGTGGCAATTCGTCAGCTCTCTCCAAACACGGTACAAGCGTGTTTGGAGACGATGATAAGATCAAATTTTGATACCAAAAACCGAGTAGACAGAGTACTTGCCTTATAAGTGTTGCTGAGGTATTAATAATATGACAATTCTACAACTTTGTTTGTTTGTTCCTTAATTGAGTTTTTTAAGGTGTGATGTGTTATTAATTATTAAATAATACGAGAGGCTTTATCGTAAAGCAGACTCTTTTTAAGGAAACATCCAACAATTCAATATGCTCGGGTATAAATATAGGAAATAGGAGATCCATTTGAAATTTGTCCGTTACGAATCCATATAGATGGGATTAGTTTGATATTTATAAATGAAAATGTACATGGTGAAAGAACTTGTTCCCTCCTTGGGAAGGTACGATCGAAGCACATTAGACTTTCTATGTGTATATTGAATCCTCGAGGGAGTACATGATCTGGCTGCGGGTTTCTCCCTTGTGACTGTAGAACAATTCCCTGTGTTTATTTGTCCGTCTGAATCAACTGAATTTGAAGTGTGAACCGGGTTGCTTTTACCGGGTCTGTACAGTGCTTGACTCTATCATAGTTTGCATCACCATCCGTCGAATATCACGCACATCATGAAACCTTCGCAGCCAGAACTCATGTTCCAGTGTTGAAGCTTCCAGCACGGTAATACCGCAACACGCCTCGAGATAATATTGCAGTGAGAAATTTCATATAAGTTGTCTTTACAGAACGGGGAAAGGCAGGACACGCACCGCGTACGTTCTAATGACGGAATTGAACGTGTAACGCTGGGGTTACAAACGAGTCTAGTTACTTGATTTAGTATTCAATATGTTTTTTTTCCGCTTAGTAGAAACCCTGACTTGGTGTGGGGGCTTGAACTACAATGAATCACTCAGGCTATGCTGACGGGAGCATACGCTTCCAGTAGGGCCACCCATGTCAGACAGGCTAGCGAGGAGTAACACATAAAGATCTACCACCCCTAATCCAGGGTGTTACGCGTCACCGTGCCCATTGGAAGTTTTGCAGCCAGGGGTATACCGGCTGTATTATAACGGCGCCTCTCTGACACCGGATCGAATCAAAGCAGTAAGCAGACCTCACCATATCAAAGAGGGGCTCTGATATGGCGGACTATTTGAAACCCCAAGACTCGTGGGAACAAAAATGAATAATCAATATACAAAAAAACAATCTCATGAAAAACCCGGTAGGCGTAGGTGTGATGAGCCGACACTACCATAAGGGAACAAATCGTCAAGAAAACACCGACTCGGCAAAAAAAAAAGACGTAGAGAAAAACGGAAAAAGGGGGATGTAGGCGTCGGCACGTGGAATGTTCGAACGTTATATAAACCAGGCGCGATACAGACGGTTGTAGAAAACACGAAACAATATAAAATGGACATCGTCGCGCTTCAAGAAGTCCGACTCCCACATCAAGTTATCGTAACCAACGGGTATACACTGGCGTGTGGAGGTACCGATACACATAACCTCGGAACCGCTTCATCATAAGCAAGAAGATTACGCTCCATGTAAAAGATGTGAAATTTATTAATGACCGAATGTCGGTGCTAAAAATACAGGGACCATGGTACAATTATCTATTTATAAACGTACACACCCCAACAGAATCTACCGCCGAAGAAACGAAGGGCACGTTCTACGAGACCCTAAAGGAGGTATTTGATGGGATCTCATCATTCGATGTTAAAATCCTCCTCGGGGACCTCAATGCAAAAATTGGAAAGGAAGACATCTTCCAACCAACTATAGGTAAACAAAGCCTACACGACGTTTCAAATGATAATGGAATTCGAAATATTACGTTCGCAGCGTCAAAAGATCTAGTAGTGAAAAGCACGATGTTCACGCACAGGCAAATCCATAAACCACATGGATATCACCCGACGGCGTTACGCGTAACCAAATAGACCACTTTCTCATAGACAAAAGACACCACTCGAATATCCTTGACGTAAGATCATATAGAGGAGCAGATTGCGACTCCGACCATCTTCTAGTGATGGGCGAAATCGGGAGTCGGCTCGCAGCAAACCCACATGGGCAATCATGGGAGACGAGCAAAAAGTTCGACATTGATAAACTAAAAAACCTAGGCAAAAGGGCTGAATATCAAGACGAACTAACGAATAGATTTACCATCCTAGAGAATGAGAGTAGTGAGGAAGAGGAAGCCAATAGTGTGGACACTAAATTGTCATCGATCAGAGACACGTGAACGCCTCAGAGTGATCCACTTAGAAAGATGAAACTTTTCAAACGCAAAAAACGCGAATGGGAGAAGACTCGGATCGAAAAAATCCCAGAAGATGCCAGAGCAAAGAACATCAGAGGTATGTATGCCGGCATAAATGCAATTACAAATGGCTACCGAGGCCAAAATAATTCGAGACGCAAACGGCTGTCTGGTCACAGAAACAAACAATATCATGAAAAGATGGAAGCAGTCCCCCAACCCGACCGAACTAAAGTCACCAAACAATGAAAGGTGTCCTCAGCTCTCACCAACGAAAGTTCCAGTTGTCCAGCTCCCATTAGTCATCGGTTGTAGAAACCCTACACGTCTAATAGTGGACATAGGCGCAGCCTTATTAAGCTGAAGGCACTACAGCATGGAACCATATTGGACACAAAAAAAGCAACTACCCTCCAACCGTTTTTTGGCAATGGCAAGTCTTGAGGCTATTGCAAGGGGATATTCAAACTAACCCCAACAAAGCTCCTGTAGTTTTCAGGTGATAGACTCCCTACGGGGATTATCAGCAGATGGGTTGTTAGGGAACGGCTTCCTGGGTAGGAATTGTAAAGTTAGTTTACCGGGAAACTGTTTGGTATTTTCCCAAATAAGACTAAATCTGGTAAGCTTTTTCATTAAGTTTACAAAAGATAGGAAGTGGATGTCAGAACAGAAGGTAGCCAGCCGGGAACCCGTACCAAGCGGATCCAAAGAGGTCCAGACCGCGGTCGGTAGTATACCGGATGCCCTACCCAAACAGGGGAAGGACTGCGAAAACTTGTCGGACTTCAATTACACCAACCCCAAGACAACACCCCACAAGCCGAAGAAGACTAACGAAGATGATGCATTGGTGGTACACCTACCGCCAAGCCCTTCGGAGGTAGAAACTTTTCTGAATAGACCGGTAACTATACTGGGCCGTTCACGGTAATGAAGGTAGTGTGGGGGTGAAAAGTATGTGTGCCGGCACGGGCACTGGTTCACTCCTATCCCCATCATAGTTCCGCCGAAAATTGTTCACAGAAAAAGAGAAATAAAACACTGGTTTTGAGGCCGGTGATCACCGCTTTTTATTTTGATGTATTTTTATTTATATTTATTTGAGAGTACACAGTTTGGTGAGGAGACAAAAAATAGAATACATTTTTGTGTAACGTTCATATATGGTGTTCGTTGAATCTCGATGCCGCACGAGGAATGTCGTCGGCCGAGATCGTTGTTGATGGTGTTCCGCCGAACGAGGAATGTCTTTGGGGAATAGCGATGGTGAGCACGTTGCCTGAAACCAAAGTTTGTATTAAAAAAAGGAACAGCAATACCTTTTTGTAGATCTCAAGCCCCCATTTTTGGGATGATCATTGTGCGAAGGCAGGTGAGTTCGGTTTAGCAGCTCCTCTACAGCATTCGAACCGCACAACGTAGTTTACCGGCGATTGAATTAAATTCGTAAGGTAAGAATTTAATTCTAATTGGCACCAATTCAAAGGACAGACAAATGTAAATCACAGCAATCATATTGTTCGAAGAACTGTTGTTTTTTGTATGTTACTAAACTTTTATTAAAAGGTACTAAAAAATATGCCACGATCATTGAGAATTACGATTAACTAACAAGTCTATGTTTAAGTTTTCTTTATATACAAAAGCCACATTGTGGCGCGCGAAAGCAAAATTCAATTCTTTGTCTACAGCTTGATCCAAAAAAGTACACCAATCATCGACACCAAATCAGTATGGTTTTCCCGTAAATTGCCAGTCGAGCACCAAAAAAGTAAAGAACACGTTGAATTGACAGTTTCTCCACTGTCATCGTGAGGCTGGCATGTGTGGTGAATATTTGTCGGGGAGAGTACTAGACGATGTACTAGATTCTACCCCAAACATATCATCATGAATCCGAAACAATGGTTTAAACTTTTATTTCAATGTTGATTGGTCAGATTAATTAGAAAGTTTACAATGTGTAAGGAGCAACACCGGATACATTTTTCGTTGTTAATGATTCGTTTTAACGTTTGACGGTATTTTTAAACATAAGCATTATTGAAAATTCGCAGAACTGTAGATCGCGCACGACGTATCGGAAAATGACTCGAACTTTTCTTTGTCTGTCTTTTGCACAATGGTTTGCTTAGATGAACCCAACTCTAACTCGACACGACAGTCTGGGAACGAGTGCTAGTATTAGGTTTCGACTGATCTTTTCTTGTCACAAAATACTAGTTTATCATATAGCTAATACTTCACAACAGTACATATTTAAACATTTATTTTAAACACAAAAGGTATTTTTTTTGACACACTTAGAGAGCGGAGGGAAGGTTAATCTTAATTATAATCTAAATATTTATGCAATATATTTATTTTAAGCTCTTTAATAACCGTAATACATTACGACAAATATGTGTTAATCAAATTAATTGTTAGATTTAACTTCATTTTTCGACTGCTTTGCATCTAGCTGCGGCTTGTCCACAAGTTCGATGGTAAGTTTATCAGGTGTCTTTTGGAGTTCAACAAGCACTAAGTCATTTATGCCCGGACGAAGGATTTCTTTCGGTACATAAAGCGTTATCTGTGGTCCAACCAGCGGCCAATATCTACCAAGATTAAAACCATTTAAGAAAGCTACCCCTTTTCCCCATCCAGTTGTGTCGAGGTAGGTATCAGTTACTTCATTTTTTATATCGAAACTTCCATAAAAAACTGCCGGGCCGTTCATCAGACGTCCTTTCTGAACCGAAATTTTACCATTTATTTTGTGCTCGTCTACAAGCTTCGTTATTTGTGTACTTTCCAACGGAATTGATGTCGACACCCAATCTTGCAACTCAACAGGCTTTCCAGCTGCATCTTGAATTGTCACCGACCCTAAGATGCCTTTCATATCGTTAGCCACATCGAAGTTAATTCGTCCTTGGTTCTCAACCACAATTTGCAGCTTCTCTCCCATACCACTACTTATTGGTAGTGAATAAATTTTGTTTTGACGAGATAGTGCTCCAATGAATACACCGTCAAGGAAAACTAAGCCGCGATCACTTAACTTGTTTACAGTTAACACAGTTGGGTCGATTTTTAGGGTCGGTAAAATAGTTTCATAAAGTACTAGGCCAGAAAATTGATTCAATTCTTCGAAAGATTTCGGTTTAATTGATTTTTCGGTCGATGTTCTCAAAATTTCTAAACCATATCCGGACAATAAGTCAGCAATGGGTGTCATATTTATAGAACCGTAAGCCGTTTTACTGCTTTTTTCTGGCACAGCAATATTTGTACCAAATTCCTCCGACAAGATTTTACGAATTAAGTGATATTTTTCAGTGGGATCGCCAGATTCATCCATAACCGCATCGTAGTCGTAAGATGTTATATCAGACGCATATCCGCCGTATCCAACGTCATTGGCTCCAGCTGTAAAGCCGAAGTTTGTCCCGCCGAAAAACATATAGAAGTTAACACTGGCTCCGTGGGACAAAATTTTCCTGTAATACAATCAAATAGAATAATGTGTAAGTAACGCGACATAATTTACAATTAGAAAAAGTATTAATACACAAATTAAATTTAGTAAATTTATAGTACGTATAATTTCACACCTCCCGCTTAGTAGAAACCTTGACTTGGTGCGGGGGTTTAAACTACAATGAATCACTCAGGATATATTGACGGAAGCATTCTCTTCCAGTAGGGCCACCCATGTCAGACAGGCTATCGAGGAGTAACACACAAAGATCTACCACCCCTAACCTAGGGTGTTGCGCTTCACCGTACCCATTGGAAGCTTTGCAACCAGGGGTATACCGGCTGCATTATAACGGCGCCTCTCTGACACCGGGTCGAATCAAAGCAGTAAGCAGACCTCACCATATCAAAGAGGGGCTCTGATAAGGCGGACTATTTGAAACCCCAAGACTCGTGGGAACAAAAATGAATAATCAATATACAAAAAACAATCTCACGAAAAACCCGGTAGGCGTGGGTGTGATGAGCCGACACTACCATAAGGGAACAAATCATCAAAAAAACACCGACTCGGAAAAAAGAAGACGTAGGGAAAACGGAAAGGGGGGGGGGGGGGGGTGCGCGTCGGCACGTGGGATATTCGAACGTTATATAAACCAGCCACGATACAGACGGTCGTAGAAAACACGAAACAATATAAAATGGACATCGTCGCGCGTCAGGAAGTCCGACTCCCACATCAAGTAATCTAAACCAATGGGTTTACACTGGCGCGTGGAGGTACCGATACACATAACTTAGGAACCGCTTCATCATAAGCAAGAAGATTACGCCCCATGTAAAAGATGTGAAATTTATTAATGACCGAATGTCGGCGCTAAAACTACAGGGTCCATGGTACAATTATGTATTTATAAACGTACACGCCACAACAGAATCTACCGACCAAGAAACGAAGGGCACGTTCTACGAGACCCTAGAGGAGGTATTTGATGGGATTATAGCGTTTGGGATGATAGTGAAGAACGCGTGATTCGAACTGACGCTATGACAGTTAGAATCACCAAAAATTGAACAAAGCGCAGCCCATCAGGCCACCGATTTCTAAACTCAAGTACATTCGACTGATGTGGATTTGTTATGTTATCGCTATGGTATATGGGAGAAAGACTGTCAATGCGGATTCCGTAGGAACCGGTCAGCAGGCGACCAAATGTTCACAATAAGGCAACTGTTGGAAAAGAAGTGGGAATATGGAGAGACGGTTCACCAATTGTTCGTTGACTTCAAACAAGCCTACGACTCAGTCGCAAGGCAAAGACTCTACCATATTGTAGTTGAGCTGGGAATCGCGAAAAAATATACCACCCTCATTCAAATTTGGATGAACGAAAACAAAGGGAGAGATTAGAAAACCACCCCTCAGAACCATTTGAAATCCGGGACGGACTAAAACAAGGCGATGGCCTTTCACCATGTCTCTTTAACCTTATCCTCGAGTATGTCATCAGAAAGGTACAAGACGACAACCTGGCCGGATCATCTCTGAACGCGGTCATACAAGTGCTCGCATATGCGAATGACATCGCCGCTCTAGGCGATAATTCATCATGCAAGCGGCAGAAGAGGTGGGCCTAGAAATAAATGAAGACAAAACCAAATACATGATTACGGCGAGAGCAGGTGGACCTCAAAGAACACATATAAATGTCAGAGACAAGATATTCGAAATAGTTAAAGAATTTTAATATCTGGGATCGATACTGACGACCAGTAACGAAACGTCGAAGAAAATTAACAAAAGACTGCATTCTGGCAACGCTAGTTGGCACGCAGTCAGTAAACTGCTGAAATCCAAACTGCTGTCACGTAACATAAAGCTCCGTGTCTATAGAACCATAATCATGCCGATTGCTCTATACGGATGCGCAACATGGGCTCTCACAAAACGGGAAGAAAACAAATTCCGCGTATTCTAGAATAAAGTTTTAAGGGGTATCTTTGGCGGTAAATATGACGAGGAGGCAGGACAATGGAGGAAACTCCACAACCACGAATTGGAAGAGCTATACCACAAACCTACAATAGTGAGAGTAATCAAGTCGCGAAGGTTAAGATGGGCCGGACACGTGGCGCGAATGGACGATGATAGGACCGTGCATAGAATTCTTGACGGTAAACTAACGGGGAAGAGACCGGCAGGATGGCCACGACGGAGATGGGAGGACAATGTTAGATTGGACCTCGAGGAGATCGGATCGGAAGGTCAAGCGTGGAAGGAGAGTGCACAGGACAGGGAACGATGGCGGTGTCGAGCCGGTGAGGTTATGAAGTTCCGGGTTCCTGCAGGCCAATAAATAATTAAAATAATAATATAATCTCACACAGTTTCACGCTTTTGAGTTTCGATTGCAGAACGATTCCTGGGTTGTTTCTGTAGGTTTGAAGTTACTTGATGAATTGAGCCGGCGCATACTCTTTTTATTCTACTATTGACCAAAGCAACCTGTCGGTCGTTAAAAAATGTGTGGCTTTTTTTGGGATTCAGAATGATAATTGTAAAAGATTTATTCATTTTCTTTTCGTTTACTAATAATGTTATTGAACTTCCTTACTTATCTGTCTGCAGTGAACGGCATTCAATATTTATGTCTTCTAGGCTATATAACATCTGACCACTCACTCTGACTGTTATTATTTATGAGCATGCAGCAATCAACAAAGGATTCATTCCGGCGTCCTCATCAATAAATAACATATGTTGCAAGCCCACCAATGCCATGTGAGTCATCAACATAGACGCCACAGATAACAATGGATCGCAGTTACCGACGGCCACAAACAAGGATTCAATTACAGACACCTGCGATGATGAATCGCCAGGAGAAGGACTCATGCAGTTAACTGCATGATTTTATGGACGACCGATCACTGGTGCACCGCAATAAAACGATTGCGGTAAAACGATGCCACTATAACATATTGTGTGTCATTAATGGCTACAACGCATAGGTAATTTTGCATTAGCTTAGGATAAAATGGTTAGGATTAGAAATTTGGTATAAATAGCCCTGAAAGGAAAAATAAACTTCACTCGTTAAGAAACATTCCTCGAACCACTTCTGGCCACCCGTGGTAATGGGCACTCAACCGGACTATTTTCATTTCTCCTTTTCAGGAATTGCGAACCGTCTCTCCTCACCAGTGGTAAGGAACTATTATTATTTTATTTTTTATTTAGTGATATGGAACGGTTCGCAAAACTCTGGAAACAAAGATGAATCAGTAGGGATACTGCGCTTCATAGATCCGGCAGTACTCTTCGGCTCAACGGGTAGAGTACTCGGCTCAGAGAATCCCCTGCTCAAAGCAGGGATTCGTTAATATCGGGTTTTCCAATAGGGACTTGACAACTTTGAATTTAATTTGTGAATGCACCCTTTCGAACTGTTACTGTCAATTTATTCAGTAAACTCAACATTTTCATCATGGTTAAGTACACGAATGAACAACCTCTACAAATTATAAAAATTTACTACCGAAATTTGGAGTCGGTGGCCGCAACTTTAAGAGTGTTAACTCCAATTTTCGGTCGTAATTCTCGCCCTAGTAGACAGGCAATAACAAGTTTAGTGCAAAAATTTGAGTCTACATATTCGTTGTGTGATGTTGCCGTGCCAGTGAGATAACGGGTTGGTCGAAGTGTCGAAAATATCGCTGCCGTTCAGGCGTCCGTAGCAAACGATCCAAATCAGTCAATTCCACGGCGTTCTCAAGAATTGAGCATCGCCCAGACCACTTTATGGCGAATTTTGCGTAAGGATCTTGGTTTACACCCATACAAGATCAAGCTGACTCAAGAATTGAAGCCGATGGACCATTTGAAGCGACGTACGATCTCCGAATGGGTTCTGGAAAAGATGCGCCAAGGCGATGAATTTCGTCGCAAAATCATCTTCAGTGACGAACCTCATTTTTGGCTCAATGGGTTCGTCAATAAGCAAAACATGCGTTATTGGTCGGGTGAAAATCCACATGTGCTTCATGAATCACCACTTCATCCACAAAAAAAAAACTGTTTGGTACGGTTTGCATGCCGGCGGCGTCATTGGGCCATATTTTTTCGTCGACGATAACGATCGTCACGTTACTGTGAATGGCCATCGTTATCGCGCCATGATTACCAATTATTTTTAGCCCGAATTGGAAGATACGGACTTGGGCGACATGTGGTTTCAACAGGACGGTGCCACAAGCCACACAGCACACGATACAATCGATTTATTGAAGAGTAAGTTTGATGAACGTGTTATCTCAAGAAATGGGCCACTCGGTTGGCCGCCTCGTTCTTGCGATTTAACGCCTGTAGACTATTTTCTTTGGGGCAACGTCAAGTCATTGGTCTATGCCAACAAGCCGACAACATTGGAAGAGCTCAGAGCCAACATTAAACGCGAAATAGCGGCCGTTTTGGCCGAAATGTGTGGCCGAGTCATCGAAAATTGGGTCCAACGAATCGTGCCCGCGGTGGCCATATGAACGAAGTCGACTTCCATTCATAAATGTTTTGATTGTACTTCAAGCCGATAATAAAGTTTTTGAAATATCTCTTAAACTATCAATTGAAAACTTTCACCAACGAATTTTGATTATCGAGTCATTATAAACATTAGAGACTCTATTCGGTCAATTATCGTAAAACGCCTTTTTTTGTCATAGACATTAAGATTCGTTTGAGACACATCACAGCTAAGATTGTTGATCACACCATTCATACCTACAGAATGTTCCAGTAAATAAAAGAGTTTTGAGAAACATTAAGAATTAGTACTGACTTATAAAATCAATAAGGCTCCTCGATAGTATAGTGGTTAGTATACCCGCCTGTCACGAGGGATACCGGGGTTCGTTTCCCCGTCGGGGAGCCTCTGGCGCAAGACTAATGACCTTGCCCGGAAAAAACAAATCCTTATGGAAAATTTAACAAGGCTCAGGACTTGCTAAATAAGGTCAAGACCGGTCTCCGGTTGTAGTGCCGATGATGATGATGATAAAATCAATAATGCAATAATGTACATATTAAGACGGAAGCAAATTGCCAATTTTGTGACTTACTTTAGTGCTCTTGCAACAGATTCTGCATCCCTACGTTGATTTTGCTCTTGCCAATGAGTCAACCAGCCTGGATAGAACTCCGAATTTACCAGCGGTCCCTTACTCTGTACGGATCGTAAAGTCTTCCAAACGTTGTCGATAGTACCAACTATATATGAAAAGATAATTACTGCAAATATATTTTTTAAATCTACTCTTTGACTTACTTCTTTCCAGGCCAAAATCTGTTGTTGCAAAAACATTTTCAATAACACCACAGCTCATCGCATGGTTTGGAATATCTGTCGTAAATAACACAGCTGCTCCTTTTACGTATTTTTCAGTTAAATCTCGCAACCAATTCAAATATAATTTATCACATGCAGCAAAAGCTCCGTATTCATTTTCGACCTGTACCATAATTATTGGTCCTCCATTGCCGTAAAAATATTTCTGAAGTTTCGGCATCAAGACACTGTACCAAATCTCCACTTCCTTTAGATATGATTCATCACTTGTTCGCAATTTAATTTCGGGGTATTTTGAAAATAGCCAGTAAGGTAAACCGCCCTAAAAGAGGAATATCAATTTATTATAAACAAATTATGTCTGATATAGGGAATGTTTATACAGGTTCTCGAGGTTTTATAACAGTTTTGGGAAGGTGACATAATGGACAACAATTGTTAATTTAAGCATTATTATCATTTATCAACCTAAGCATTATATCCGCTGTTAATTTAAGAATCATATCATTTATTAACCTAAAGTATTGTATCCACGTTTAACTTAAGCATTGTTATCATTTCTCTTAGGCTAAGTTCATTTCATGTGTCATTTCAAATATCGCATATCATTTCGCGATTACAATTTATCTTTTTCAATTTTTCAATTATCTTTTTCACACAATACCAATTTTTATGACGGTTCCCTTTTCTACGGCAATTATCTTAGCAGATAATTGCCGTCTCATGAAACGACCTCGATGCGCACATTTTTTATGACGCAGGCAAAGGGATTTCCATTCAGGGTTTTCCCAGATGCAGCCGCGGCGGTATCGATTTGTATTGATACATGAAATGAACAAAGAACGTAGGTAATTAAGAAAATGTTTCGACCCGTCACTTGACGTGGTAAAAAAATGTATATCCTTTGAAGGGCTAATGCTCGTCGCCATTCTAGTTGTATACTTTTATTATAGGTAGAGAGGAAGGAATCTTGTTTTTTCCAACTGTACAAGAAATTGTTAGGTAATAAGTTTCTTTTAGATTTTTGTATACGAGTACGAGGGTTGCCTCTTATGTTTCGGGATTTGGCAACCCTAGTGTTGCAATCCGGCAATTGACAGCTCTGTCGTAAAGTTGGACATTTTTGAGGTTATACGCACTCAGAACGTTTTGACATACGAGCGCTATTTGTGTTGTTTACAGTAACTTAAAAGATTCATCTCGGCCCCAAAATGGAATTAAATCGTCAACATTTTCGTGCGATTATTATTTACAACTTTCGGCGTGGATTGACTCAGCAACAGTGCATGGATGAACTTAATTCAATTTTTGTCGATGAAGCTCCATCAAGGACCAGTGTTTATCGATGGTATGGTGAATTCAATCGTGGTCGTAGTTCACTCCAAGATGAATTTCGTGAAGGTCGTCCAAAATCAGTTGTTGTTCCGAAAACCATTGATGCTGTGCGCGAACTGATATTGGAAGATCGTCATGTGACCTATCGTGAGATTGAGACAACCTTAGGCGTTAGTGGGACCAGCATACATTCAATATTGCATAAACATTTGACTGTCAAACAAATTTGTTCGCGTTGGATCCCACACAATTTGCCAATCGCCCAAAAAAAGGCTCGTGTCAATTGGTCGAAAGAAATGCTCAAAAAATACGGTCGCGGTGCTTCGAAACACGTCTATGACATCGTGACAGGTGATGAATCGTGGATTTACGCGTATGAGCCCGAAAGTAAACAGCAGTCGACTGTCTGGGTGTTTCAAGATGAGCCAAATCCAACAAAAGTTGTTCGCGCACGAACCACTTCCAAGCAAATGGTCGCCTGTTTTTTCGGAAACACTGGACATGTCGCAACCGTACCACTAGAACAACGCAGAACAGTCAATTCTGAGTGGTACACAACCATTTGTTTGCCAGTTGTCTTCCAAGAAATCAGGACAACCAACCGCCGAAGACGGATCACTCTTCACCACGACAATGCGAGCTCTCACACATCGGCTGCGACAACTGCATTTTTGAGCACCCAAAACATCGATTTGATGGGTCATCCGCCGTATAGCCCTGACTTGGCACCGAATGACTTCTTTTTATTCCCGTACGTAAAAAGCAAACTGAGAGGTCAACGTTTTTCGGCACCTGAAGAAGCGGTTGCTGCATTCAGAATGCATGTGTTGGAGATACCTCAATCAGAGTGGCAAAAGTGCTTCGACAATTGGTTCAAACGCATGCAAAAGTGTATAGATCTTCATGGGGAATATTTTGAAAAACAATAAAGTGATTAACGATGATCAATATTTGTTTTTCTTCTCTAATCCCGAAATATAAAAGGCAACCCTCGTAGTTAAGAGTGTCTATGTTTCGCGATAACATTGGGTAACATTGACAACGTTGTTTTATTTTCCATGTTTGAGTATTAGCGTCATTGGAGGTATGAATCTATAGCCCTCCATCAGTGCCCTAAGATGTTGATAGGTAACTGTTGCAGTTCTTCTCGGGCAGTTGTAGGTTGTGGCGCTCTGGAAACACTCGAGTCGGGAGGGAATTCCTCACCCTCCCAAATGGAAAAGTTACGAGTGTTTGAACGAAAACGTTTCAGGTTTATAACTGGCTTACACCGCAAAACCAACTCATATAGATACCATTGTAACAACGACCTTTACAACACCGCAGGCATCGAACGACTGGATAGACGGATCCTACGAGGGTTGCCTTTTATATTTCGGGATTAGAGAACAAAAACAAATATTGATCATCGAAAATCATTTTATTGTTTTTCAAAATATTCCCCATGAAGATCTATACCCTTTTGCATGCGTTTGAACCAATTGTTGAAGCACTTTTGCCACTCTGATTGAGTTATCTCCAGCACATGCATTCTGAATACAGCAACCGCTTCTTCAAGTGTCGAAAAATGTTGACCTCTCAGTTTGTTTTTTACGTACGGGAATAAAAAGAAGTCATTCGGTGCCAAGTCAGGACTATACGGCGGATGACCCATCAAATCGATGTTTTGGGTGCTCAAAAATGCAGTTGTCGCAGCCGATGTGTGAAGCTCGCATTGTCGTGGTGAAGAGTGATCCGTCTTCGGCGGTTGGTTTTCCTGATTTCTTGGAAGACAACTGGCAAACAAATGGTTGTGTACCACTCAGAATTAACTGTTCTGCGTTGTTCTAGTGGTACGGTTGCGACATGTCCAGATTTTCCGAAAAAACAGGCGACCATTTGCTTGGAAGTGCTTCGTGCGCGAACAACTTTTGTTGGATTTGGCTCATCTTGAAACACCCAGACAGTCGACTGCTGTTTACTTTCGGGCTCATACGCGTAAATCCACGATTCATCACCTGTCACGATGTCATAGACGTGTTTCGAAGCACCGCGACCGTATTTTTTGAGCATTTCTTTCGACCAATTGACACGAGCCTTTTTTTGGGCGATTGGCAAATTGTGTGGGATCCAACGCGAACAAATTTGTTTGACAGTCAAATGTTTATGCAATATTGAATGTATGCTGGTCCCACTAACGCCTAAGGTTGTCTCAATCTCACGATAGGTCACATGACGATCTTCCAATATCAGTTCGCGCACAGCATCAATGGTTTTCGGAACAACAACTGATTTTGGACGACCTTCACGAAATTCATCTTGGAGTGAACTACGGCCACGATTGAATTCACCATACCATCGATAAACACTGGTCCTTGATGGAGCTTCATCGACAAAAATTGAATTAAGTTCATCCATGCACTGTTGCTGAGTTAATCCACGCCGAAAGTTGTAAATAATAATCGCACGAAAATGTTGACGATTTAATTCCATTTTGGGGCCGAGATGAATCTTTTAAGTTACTGTAAACAACACAAATAGCGCTCGTATGTCAAAACGTGCTGAGTGCGTATAACCTCAAAAATGTCCAACTTTACGACAGAGCTGTCAATTGCCGGATTGCAACACTAGGGTTGCCAAATCCCGAAACATAAGAGGCATCCCTCGTAGAACTGTCGATAAATTTCATAGAAAACCTTCCTAACAATCCCAACCCTATAATAACGGACCTACCATCACCCTCCTCCAATGCGGGAGCTCACTACCGTAATTGTCTCCAAATCAGGACTCTCTTCGCCGCAGGCAGACTGGTTAACGATCTAAACGAGATCGTGTACCACAACACCGAACTGGCACCCAATCATTTCAAATACAGCAACATCCAACCATTCTCCAAGATCCTTACCTTTAATACAGAACCAAATGGCTCTCCCCTCCTTCAAGAACTTACCTGATCCTATCCCTTACTATCCTCAATCCCAACGAGAAATCCCACATCCATAACTAAAAATTGTAAATATTATTTTTAAGTCAAATTCGAATTGTCACTATCATTGCAATATCAAATATTGTAAATTGTATATAAGATTAGATTAAGTTAGATTAAGTTATGCTAAGTAATTTAAAGTAGGCTAAGTTAAAATAAACAGAGTTCCTGGTTTTTTCTGACCTTTTCCAGGAAAAACAAAACTATCAATATATATAAATCACATTAAATCTTAAGCACATCTAAAAAGAATTCAATTCAATTCAATTTTTATTTAGTAGATAATTACATTTATGGTATATTTTAACAACTAGTACTTAAGAGATTTAAGATAGCAATTCCTTTACAACTATAATCTTAAATCTATATAACGACAATAGCACAATTTTAATGAATAAGAAATAATAAATTAAGGAAAAACTACAATAAAAAATTTGAATCTTAAGACTAATATTGCACGAGGTTATTTTATATAGTAATGACCTCGATATAATTTTCATAGACAGAGTACATATGTAGTGATTTAGGATAACGCAAGACGGGAAACGAGAACATTGTCAGAAAAAGAAGAATTGACGAAGAAGTTTCGATTGATTTTGTCAATAAGGAGCTCTACCGGTTTAACGTTAGCGTTTTCATGTAGTTCATGTGTCGAATAATACCATGGCAAATTCAACAACATTTTCAATATTTTATTTTGACACCTTTGCAATTTTATTTCGTGTGTGCGAGCACAGTTACACCATACAGGGTCCCCGTACAGGAGTATCGCTTGAAAAATGGTTCTAAATATTATAATTTTATTTTCGATGCTAAGCTTTGACTTTATACACGCTAATGGATACATAACTCTTACGACTTTGTTTATTTTGTCAATTGTGGTAGTGATGTTGTGGGGCTTTTCAGGGCCCGAGGAGCCACGCATCGCTCGATCCCCACCATTCCCAGCATTGCGACTTACCTGGAAGTCAAATCTTCAGTAAGATAATACAGCCTTGATACGGCCTTAACCGCCAACCAATTTGCTGGAATTAATTCAGTTATCCCAAAGGATAACTGACATAAATACCTTTTAGGCAGCTTACCTTTCTTTGGGGGGGGTTTTCCAAACCCCTTTCTCCACCTCCATACCTGAAAACATTAAGTCCACGGCAAGGATTATCACCTAGCCGTGGCATCGAAAATTTCACCCTCGGGCATGCATTGCACCCAGTGCATCACGTCCCCATTACCTTATGCCATGGAAACAAAATCAACACGGAGTTCCTAAATTACTCGTTTTTTTTTGTTTGTCCATGGTACCCCTAAGCATGCGGCTACCAGGTCTCATCAGTTTGCCACCGTCGACAAGGTTTCGGCTGACGCAAAGCAAACATTCACCAATTACCAGCAATAGCTGGTTTTCTATTATCGGTCTCCACCGATCAGGGACCGCAAACAAGCAACGAATTGGATGTGGCCATCAAGTGTTTACTTTTAACATCTGGCAATGGCTGCACCCTATATTCGTTGCAATACCAAAACATCGCATTCACACCACGGATTGTTTATGGTATACCAATTCCCTATTAACGGCCGCCAACCGTTCCAAATTTACTCGTTTTTGTTTGTCCATGTCACCCCTAAGCGTGCGGCTACCAGGTCTCATCAGTTTGCCACCGTCGACAAGGTTTCGGCCGACGCAAAGCAAACATTCCCCGCATTACCAGCAATAGCTGGTTTTCTATTATCGGTTTCCACCGATCATGGACCGCAAACAAGCAATGAATTGGATGTGGCCATCAAGTGTTTACTTTTAACAACTGGCAATAGGAGCACCCTATATTCGTTTGCAATACCTAAACATCGCATTCACATCTGCCGGATTGTTTATGGTATACCAATTCCCTATTAACGGCCGCCAACCGTCGGCGGACCTGGGAAATTGCATGCCCATCAACCAAATGTTGATTTATGGCCTCTCCTAGGGTGACCAGATCTTCGGTTTGTTTTGCTTTTACCCCAGATGCTTCGGTTGCCGACAAGTATTACACAATCAATTGTGTACACAGCCGCAAGCCCATGCATTGTTTGCATACTCATTACCAGGAGATGCAATTACGACGCCCGCATCCATCCTCGTTCACCGGACGATCGTATGCGACGCATACACATACATGCGAAATGTATGCCATATTTCCCGGTCCAATCACGATTGACTCCTACCAGTTGATCGTGTAGCTCCTCCCCTTTTACGTTTTTTTCTTTGCGATGTCATTCTGATGGCGACGACGGAAAAGGGAGTCAGATATTATCTATAGAATCGCGCACACGTACCGGGGACGTGACGGAAGTAAAAATTTTATCATCCATCGGATGCACAAGTGCCATAGCGTCGATCGTGATTGTACTCAGTCATTATTAAATTCAAGTGAAACGTACACCGTTCTTGTTCAAGGAAGAAACTCGATCGTACAGTTCGTGTCAAATTCAATAATCGGTTCGGTTAAATTCAAAACTCAATCGTTTCCGGTTCATGTTAATTACAAAACTAAAAACCCTAACAGTTCATGTTAATTACAAACTATATACACTAGCAGTTCATATTAAACGTTAATTGTAAGACTAATCACTCCGTGCGAATTAAAGACATTAATAAAGCATCTAATACGAAGGCAGTGCGTTTCATTTGGTTTTACTTCGTTTTCTCTGCAAAAAAACTTGAGGTGCTATTTGGTGTTGTGGTGTTTTCGTTCAACCTGCGTTGATGATAACGCCTCTAGCGAAAAACAACCCACAATGTGTTTTTGAAAGATAAGTTTTTTATCTAGAATACTCGTAATACCTAGATATCTACAGTCTTCGGACCAATCAATATCAACTGCACACATACTGAGTTTAGTGCCATTTGGGAGGTAGCAGTGTTTCCTACATCTCGAAAACCACACAGCTTGTGTTTTATTACCATTTATTTTTATTTTCCATTTCCTGTAATATACTGCTAGCTTGTCAAGAGCTGCTTGCAAAGAGTTGTAGACATTAGTGAATAAGGCACCCGAAGAGAAAATGCCCGTATCATCGGCAAAACTTAGCTACCTGAATGTTTTCACCTAGGCATGGTAAATCTGCGACAACCAATGTAAATAATATGGGACCAAGGACCGAGCCTTGGGGTACACCATGGTAGATTTGGTGAGTAGAGGATATGTCGGTTCCTAAACTCACAACATATTTTCTCGAACGAAGAAAGCTCTGGATAATTTTGATAAGCGGTATTGGCAGCTTAAGTTTTAGTAGCTTATAAATCAAGGCATCGTGCCATACCGTATCAAAAGCTTTTTCGATGTCTAGAAGAACCAGTCCCGTTGACTCCTTGTCGATGAATTTACCAGCTATGTGGTTTTTAATGCGCAAGACTTGGTGGATTGTGCTGTGACCACTACGGAAACCGAACTGAAGTTTGGTAAGATGTTATTGTCTTCCACAAAACGATCAATCCTTTCCTTAATGATTTTTTCTAAGAGCTTACTTAGACAGCTAAGTAGACTAATAGGTCTGTAGCTTTCGGGGCTGTTCTTCGGTTTGCCGGGTTTCGGAATAGGTATTACTTTTGCTGTTTTCCAACAGTCTGGAAAATAACAATTCTTAAGACAAGCGTTGAAAATGAACGTTAAATAGTTACTTGCAGCAGGTGGAAGTGCTTTGATTAATTTGTTGTTAATATTATCGAGACCCGCAGCCTTTTTTGATTTCGATTTTTTTATCAATTCTTTAACTTTGCTGATATTAGTTGCGTAAGTACTTTCAGCTGGTGTTTGAGAAAATACATGGATAGTGTTAGCAACTTCAGCTTCAGTATACGCGTCGCTTAGATGCATAGATATGGAGTGGTTCTTACTAAACGTGTTAGCAAGTAGGTTCGATTTCTCTACTGAAGAAATAAACAACTTGTCGTGAACTTTAAACGGAGGAATACTTGACCCTCTATTTTTCATAATTTTTGATATTTTCCAGAACGGTTTGCTTGCTTTGTCAAGAGAGGAAATGTGTTTATTCCAACACTTGTTCCTATATATTGAGATTTCATTTTTAATGATATTATTTAAGACTTTAACATTAACTAGAAAACAATCGATTCTATAACGTAGCCATTTTCTTCTTTCAGAGTTTCGTAGCCTAATCAGATGTAAGATATTTTCAGGAAGCGGTGCCTTATCAACTGGAGCAGTGGAACATTTAGGTATCGCAAGATCGGCCGCTCTATTGATAACAGAAACAAAATTGTTGCATAGGATATCAATGTGCTCGCTGCAGGTTATAGAATTTAGGCTGGTATCACCTAGAACCAAGTTCGTGTTTATATATGATTTATAACAATTCCAGTTGGCGGCGGAATAGTTGTGGTATAAACTGGTACGATTTACAACTACTGTATGATTCACTGTGAGGCTGATCAGAAGGTGGTCTGAACTTAACGCATTTAGAGTTAATGGTACTGTGCAGTAATTTGGAATATTAGTGATATATAGATCAAGAGTTGAGGAGTTCTTGTTAGCACTCGCTGGGATATAGGTGGGGAGAAGTGGATAAAGTATGGAAAAACTTGGGCTGGATTCAGCAACATCTAGTAAAATGTTACCCCAGCTGTTTGCCCTAAGACAATTCCACGACTGATGTCTGCAGTTTACATCACCACCAATAATTACCTTGTTTCGAGTGTTGACTCTATACAATTTTTGCAGATCCCGCTTAAAGTAAGTAGATTTCTCAATGTTTCTATTTCCTCCAGAAATAGACCGAAAAAATACTCACCTTGGAGTTGTCACTTAATGTTACATCTATACTAATTTCCTCAATTAACTTAAGGTGCAATGAAGGGCGCAAGGAATGTTCTATACATTTTTTCACAACAATGGCGACACCTCCACCACTAGCATGTACCCTGTCTAGGCGATAACATATGTAATTTTGATGTGAGAAAGAAATGTCTTGTTTGACCCAGGTTCCTGAAACAAGTGCAATGTCAATATTAAAATTTATCAAGAAACTAAAAAATGCATGCTTTTTGTTTTTGATGCTTCTCGCATTCCAAGTTATGATGTTAAGAGAGTTTCTTAACATGTTTTTTCCGAGTATATGTACTTAATAGCTAATGAAGTAATGACGTTAAATTGGTCAGCTTTAGTTTGACAAGCACTAAGCTTGGTTACAACTTCATTAAGAAGAGAGTTTATCTCGCTAAATGAGAACAGGTTATCATTAGTTAAAGTTTCTGACGGATTTTTCTTCGTGTGTGTCGTATCACTGTTGGAAGGTTGCTGCGTTTGACGGAGGCCAGAAACCCAGGTGGATGAAGGAAGTGAAGGTTGACGCACAAATCGGGGTAGTGGAGGAAAATTATCAATGGATAATCGGTCGGACACTGGCTGTTGTTTGTCGCTCGGAGGCTGTAGGGAGGTTGTATTTCCTGTACCACGTCCGCGTGGGGATAATTTGCGGCGAATATCTATGTACTGCTTTCGGCTTATGCATTCTGGATCGGTGGATTTATGTGGCCCACTACAATTTGCACACTTGATGACCTCATTCGTTTTGCAGTCGGATGTTTTATGGTTTCCCGAACATATTGCACAGAAGCTATTTATATGACAATGCATCGAGCCGTGACCGTAAAGCTGGCAATTGTGACATTGTGTGACCTTACCTGAATTATGTCCCAGCGAACGATGGTTTTGAACAAGGTTGAGTAGTTCCGTTTTAGTTCGTTTAATTTAACAGTACCGCGTTGAATATAGACGATGTACAAGTACAGGGCTTTTGTTGACGGATTTAATGTGATGGTTTTAACATCTAGGCACTTTATCCCGAGTGCAATTAGTACATTTTTCACTACATCGTTGCTAATTAAGTCTAGTCCGGATAACACTACCTTTAATGGACGATTTTCCTTACGCGAGTGGGTGAAAAACTCACATTTTAACCGTAAGAGTTCGGTTCTGATTTTATTATATATGTCCATTGTTGGGGCACATATTTTTTGCCCAAGCGAAATGTTTTTGATTAAGTATTTGTCTATCTTAATGTTGCTCAAAATATCACGCACTTGAGCACTAGTTGTTTTTAATACCACAATTGGCGGAACGGTTTCTTTAGGAAGTTTTGTTCATTTTTGAAAGTTTATCGGGAGGAGTTTGGCCTCCAATAACGGGGTCGTAACGCAACCGTTTGCGCTTGATTTTATTTAACACACGTGGCCAGGGGCCATAACTTAACGGTTATAACACTTGTTCAAATTTTTGTATGCGGAAAACGAGGCAAAGAAAACAAGATAATTGTTGGCGACGTTACATACGAAGCCAAGGATGGAGCAGCACACGACTGCTGACTGGCACACCGTAGATCGGCAATTTATACCATTCGCTCTTTGGTTCTCGTGACAATACGCAAACAAGAGAACGGGGACAAAAAAGAGGATAAAAGCAGCGGCAGTTGGAGAGTGCAACCAGTTCAGTTCAGTTCAGTTCAGTTCAGTTCAGTTCAGTGCAGAGGTAATAAAAGATCTTAACAGATTCTGGTTCTACCAAAACAATAAAGTAAACAATAAAAAACAAAATAATACAGTCCACTGATTGAATAAGGCGATCCGTGCTCGCAACATAATCGAGACGCCGCCTACCAGTAAAAATAATGATAATTAAATTGTGAAAATAACGGTTGATTAAGATAAATAGCACGAGCAAAACTGTGAGACAAGTTGTCTGTTTGAAAGTCAGCCAGGTACTCTCTAAAAAGTATTGTTTGAAAAATGTTAACAAATAGCATGTAAACACTTAATATGTAACCAATCTATTATAAGTTAGCTGTATTACTTATTGTAACTATTAATTTTTGGTCAAATAAATGCAGTATATTAAAAAAAAAAATAAATAAATAAATAAATAAATGGGATTATTCTTTCACTTGTTGAGACGCGAACGTCTACTTCATTTGTATTGCAAGATCATCCGCTTCTTGTTTTCAGCTTTCATTTATCATTTTGAAGTCTCGATTGACACCAACTAATCTAAAGACGCATAGGTAAAAGAGCCTAGGCGCCAATAACAAAAATCACGTCACGGGTTTATGTGCCCTGACGAAAATTAAAAGCTATCACGTCACGGGTTTATGTGCCCTGACGAAGTCAGATTATAGGAGTACTTATAATCAAAAGAGGAAGGTCAAAAGAGGCCTTATACCTCTATAACTAATAAACAACAATATAATCAATTATACTACAATTAGCAATTATATTCAATGTATTTCAGAAGTATTAAGCTTCTTTTTCTGTTTAAATAATTTTCAACAACTATCAACTATTGGGAAAAACATTTTCTATAATGCATCGATTAATCGTATAACAGGTCAATTGACACATAGATGGCAGCACTAGAATTAAATCCATATGATTTTTAGTTAGCCCTAACCTTCAAAAGACGCGTGTATAAATTTGACAGATGTCGGATCATTAGTTTGTGAATTATAGTATTTTGAGTGAAGCAACTTCTGTTATTGTGAAAAAAAATGGATAAAAAGGAATTTCGCGTGTTGATAAAATATTGCTTTTTGAAGGGAAAAAATACTGTTGAAGCAAAAACTTGGCTTGATGACGAGTTTCCAGACGCCACCCCAGGAAAATCAACCATCAAGGATTGGTATGCTAAGTTTAGACGTGGTGAAATGAGCACCGAAGACGATGAACGCAGTGGACGCCCCAGTGCTGGATTACCCATTAGGGCGGACTAGGCCATGGCCTGGGGCCCCTGCCGAGCAAGGGCCCCCAAGAAAATTTGTCATGATTGTTTTTACTTTATTTTTAATTTTAATTAAATTTTTTAATATTTTTTGGTATTTTGTAAACAAAAATTTTTTAAAAGACAATTCATTTATCTTATGTAATTGATTATACAAATGTATTTTCAAACAAAAATATTTAAAAATCTTAATTGATTTATTCTTTTGATTGTTATTTTAAGCTACGATTTGAATTTCAAATCGCGCGCTAAATAACCGAAACAGAGCTTGCAAACTCGAGCTTGTTTATATAAACAGAAACGATTCATTTCAGTGTTTTAAGCAAAACAAAACTATCTGTTGCTTTGTCGTTTGTCAAATTACGTTTGTTCGTTGTTCTTAGAGAAAAAAAGAACGTTTTTTCAATTAGTGACGAATCTAGATGTTAATTAATGTGAAATTGTGGTATTGTGTGTAATGAACATATCGAAAACTACGCATTTGTTGAAAAAGGTAGGTTCTGTTTTATATTGTATCTTTTCACACAACACAAAAAACATCACCAATCAAATTGTCTTTTTTTGTTATCCAACAACAATAATGAAAGTGAGTTTGTATATTGTTTTCGTTTTAAATTTCTATTTTAAGTTTCGTTCAGTTTTTCGAAATTTGTTTTGTTGTTCAATTTTGATTTTGTAAACGGATTTAGTTTTAGCTATTTCGATAATTTAACATTTTGGTTTTGTTTTTTTGATTTATTTTTGAGTTCGATTTTTTGATTTTAAACTTTGTTGTTTAATTTCAAATGCAGAATTTGATGTTTGCTTTTCCTATCAGAATGTTACGATTTAAGTATGTTTGTAGATTACATAGTGCGGCGATCCTATCAGAGTGGGGCTCAAAAAAGAAAAATTGCGGATGAAAAGAAAAAACGAATTGAGACAGATTTATCGAAACTACCAAAATTGACGTCATTCTTCCAAAGTTCCACTGCACATGCTTCTTCATCGGCTAGTGAACAGATCGAATCTAGTAATGAAGATGTAAGAATCGAAATATAATTTACTGTTGATATTTATAAATTATAACTTTCTTATAAAATATAAATTAAAGTGTTTTTAGAGCAAATGTAATTCTTAAAACTTTTGAATTCAAAATTGTTTTATCAAATTTGCAGATTCCATCTGAAACAAAGCAAGTCGATCATCTCAAAACCTCTGAATCTTTGGATCAAGATGATGGATCAAACTCGCAGCGTGATGTTAGTCTGAACGAATACGAAGAGCTCAGAGCCCCGGATTTGGGTACTTTTGAAACTGCAGCGAACAATGACAATTGTTCGAGCGATCCAGGCAAGTGGGGTGATTTCACTGAGGATGACGCCAATTTTTAGATCAATCGTGGTCCAAGCATGTGCCAAAATCACTCTGGACCTTTTGAGCCGTCTCGTAGATTTTACGATGCAGAGGGTAGAGCAAGATATTGCTCAGAAAAAATGTTTTTTGGAAGAAAGGCAAATCAACAACGGTTCAAGCGCGAATGGCTAATTTATTCTCCCACGACTGGTTGCGTGTATTGTTTTGTATGTAAAATGTTTGCTTCCAAAGACAAACAAAACAAACTGACCAGCGATGGATTTAATGATTGGAAAAATGTTTCCCAATTACATCAACATGAGAATGGATCTCTTCACAGAGAATGTATGTTGGCATACATTCAAAGGCGACAGAACTGCGTCGATGTTTCCGACAACCTTCAACTTGAGTACCAGAAAGAGAAAAATTATTGGAAAGATGCAGTGCGACGATTGATTCCAGTCATCATAACGTTGGCTGAACGAGGATTACATTTCAGAGGCACAAACGAGCATTTCGGGGTTCCAGATAATGGATATTACTTAGGTTTACTCGAACTAATTGCACAGTTTGACCCGTTCTTAAAAAGTCACATTGAAAATTTTGCGGACCGAGGCAAGGGGAATCCCTCGTATTTATCAAAAACAATTTGTGAGGAGTTGATCAGCATTATGGGTTCAAAAGTAAGACATCACATTATACAAGAGGTCTTAGCCGCGCGATATTTTGGTCTTTCAGTCGATTCAACTCCGGATATCGCTCACGTTGATCAACTCAGTGTAGTTGTCCGATATGTTGCTAAGAATGGAAAGCCCGTTGAAAGATTTTTGACTTTTTTAAACGTTGATAGCCATAGAGGTGTTGCGATGGCTGAAGTGGTTTTAGAATTTCTTGCGATTTGCAGCTTAGATTTTAAATACTGCAGGGGTCAATCTTATGATAATGCTCCGAATATGTCGGGTATTTACTCAGGTATGCAATCGATCTTGTTAAATCTCAACGAATTTGCGATTTATTTACCATGTGCAGGGCATTCGCTTAACTTAGTTGGAGAAACTGCTGTAAAGTGCTGCTTGTTTGCAGTGAACTTTTTTTCTATTGTACAATTATTGTACACATTCTTTTCAAGCTCAACCCACCGGTGGGACGTTTTGAAGGAACGTATCGGAAACGAAAAGGTACTGAAATCGTTATCCCAAACTCGTTGGGAAGCTCATGCGAACGCCACTGAGGCAATTCAAAAATCTTTCAACGAAATCGTAGCAGCATTGTATGAAATTGCTGATGATTTAACACAAAAAAGTGACTGTAGACACGAAGCTGAATGTATCGCGAATAAAATTCAAACCTTCGAATTTGTTTTCATGCTTGTTTTGTGGAGCGATATTTTGAAAAATTTTCGGGCAACGAGCAAAGCATTGCAGTCAGTAGAAATTCATCTGAAAATCTACGCGTTAATGTACTCGTCAGTAGAAAATTTGTTAGATAAGATGAGAGATAAGTTCGAAGTGTTTGAAAACAAAGCCAGATCCATTTTACCTGAGACAGATTATGCGAATGTTGCATCGCGAGTTCGACGAAGAACAAGACAGCCAAGCGATGGCGATGCTCCAGAGGTTGCATTAAGTCCGCGCGACTATTTTCGTGTAAACGGTTTTTTGGTAATCATCGATACGCTCAAGATTGAAATCAACAGACGAAGTAAAGTTTACTAGAGGTTTCGGAGAGATTTTCGTTTTTGGCTGATTTTGATTTTACCGAAAATGTGTATTCCAAAAAGATTTCCGATTTAGTTGACTTTTACTCTGACGATTTAGAAGAATTTTACCCTGAGCTCATACAGTTTCACGCTTTCATTAAATCAAAATTCCCAATGAAACTTAAGTTCACTCACTCTGAACTCTACGAAAGTTTGATTATAGATCATCTTGAATTAGTTTTTCCGAACGTTGAAATTGCTCTTCGCATTTTTTAAACTCTTATGATCACGAATTGTTCGACAGAGCGCTCTTTTTCAAAATTGAAACGCATCAAAAACGAGCAAAGAAGTGTTATGCGTCAAGAACGATTAGACATGCTAAGTCTGATGTCCATTGAATCGGACATTCTTCGTCAAATTGATTTTGAAGAAATCATCAATGATTTTGTTGATCAAAAATGTAGAAAAAAAGTTTATTGAAAACGAGCGTCGCTTTCATCTTCCAAAGAGATGTCCAAAGATTATTTTATAATTTAATATACTGTTAATTATTTTTAATCAAAAAATATATAATTCAACTGAAAAAAATGATTTCCTTTATTTTATTGTATTTGAAAACCTTAAAATGATATGAATTAGTTGTTCAAATTATACAAATGCATCAATAACGATTAATTTTAAGATTATTAAAAAAAAGAGGGGCCCAAAATTTGAATGGCCTAGGGCCCCCGATTGGCTTAATCCGGCACTGGGTTGTTACCGACGAAAGCATTAGAAAAATCAACAAAATGATTTTGAATGACCGTAAATTGAAATTGAATGAAATAGCAGGCACTCTAAAGATATCAACTGAACGTTACATCATATCATTCACGAATATTTGGGTATGAGAAAGCTCTGTGCAAAGTGGGTGCCGCGCGAGCTCACTTTTGACCAAAAACAACGACGAGTTGATGATTCGGAACAGTGTTTGGAGATGATCAAGCGTAATAAACCCGAGTTTTTGCGTCGATATGTGACAATGGATGAAACATGGCTCCATCATTTCACTCCGAAGTCCAATCGACAGTCATCCGAGTGGACTGCACACGATGAACCCGCCCCAAAGCGTGGAAAAACGCAACAGTCGGCTGGCAAGGTTATGGCGTCTGTATTTTGGGATGCGCGCGGAATAATTTTCATTGACTATCTTGAAAAAGGAAGGACCATCAACAGCGACTATTACACAGCGTTATTGGGCCGTTTCAAGGACGAAATCGCCGAAAAACGATCGCATTTGAAGAAAAAGAAACTGCTGCTTCACCAAGACAATGCACCGTGTCACAAGTCAGTGAAAACGATGGCAAAAATCCATGAATTGGGCTTCGAATTGCTTCCGCATCCACCGTATTCTCCAGATCTGGCCCCCAGCGAATATTTCCTGTTCTCAGATCTCAAAAGAATGCTCGCTGGGAGGAAATTTTCGTCGAATGAAGAGGTGATCGCCGAAACTGAGGCCTATTTTGAAGCAAAGGACAAATCGTACTACAAAAAAGGTATCGAAAAGTTGGAGGGTCACTATAATCAGTGTATCACCCTCGAAGGGAATTATGTTGAAGAAAAAAAAACGAATTTTGTCAAAAAAAATGTGTTTTACTATGGAAGGCCGTGGACTTTTCAATTGACCTATTACTTGTACAATAAAATAGATTTGTATGTAAACTTATGTAATGTATTATTCAGAGAGAAGTCGTTTTAGTTCGCTCCTCTGCTTTAGGTACCGCAGCGCACTTCCTCTCACCAGTGGTAAGAGGTTCTCAAGATTGGTTTTAACCCACTTTCAGGCACACCACAAGCGTTTCCCTCACAGGTGGTAAGGGACGCTTCGCAAAGAAAAGGAGAGCAATATATACCACGGTAAGTCCGACCGGTGCTATACTGAAAGGTTTAGAATGAAAGCATTTTCAAACACGGGTTTTGGCGGGTTTTGTTAGATTTTTCAGGCATCTCTTGGCCAGCTACTGCTGAAAGTAAATTAAAGGGAAACTCTTTATAACAGTGCACTATATCATCGGGAGTTTGCGGGCAGACTGAGAGCCAGACGTCCGTTTAACTAACACCTGGTTACCGTCAGTTAAAATGTTTGTAATTCATGGTAACTTGTTCGCTTGTGATTCGTGGGTAAAATATCGAAGGGATAGGGCTAAACCGGTCGGAAAAATAACAACCAAAGGAGATTTGGGCCCCCGCTTGGTAGAAACCTTGACGTGGTGCGGGGGCTTAAACTACAATGAATCACTCAGGCTATGCTGACGGAAGCATACGCTTCCAGTAGGGCCATCCATGTCAGACAGGCTAGCGAGAAGTAACACACAAAGATCTACCACCCCTAATCCAAGGTGTTACGCGTCACCGTCCCCATTGGAAGGTGTGAAACCAGGGGGATACCGGCTGTATTGTAAGGGCGCCTCTTTGACACCGGGTCGAATCAGAGCTGTAAGCAGACCTTACTATTTCAAAGAGGGGCTCTGATATGGCGGACTATTTGAAAACCCAAGATTCGTGGGAACAAAAATGAATAATCAATATACAAAAAACAATCTCACGAAAAATCCGGTAGGCGTAGGTGTGATGAACCGATACTACCATAAGGGAACAACTCATCAAGAAAACACCGACTCGGCAAAAAGAAGACGTTGGGAAAAACGGAAAAAGGGGTTGTACGCGTCGGCACGTGGAATGTTCGAACGTTATATAAACCAGGCACGACACAGACGGTCGTAGAAAACACGAAACAATATATGGTGGACATCGTCGCGCGTCAGGCAATCCGACTCCTACATCAAGTAATCGAAACCAACGGGTTTACACTGGCGTGTAGAGGTACCGATACACATAACCTCGGGGCTGGCTTCATCATAAGCAAGACGATTACGCCCCATGTAATAGATGTGAAATTTATTAATGACCGAATGTCGGTGCTAAAACTACAGGGACCACATGGTACAATTATGGATTTATAAACGTACACGCCCCAACGCAATCTACCGACCAAGAAACGAAGGACACGTTCTACGAGACCCTAGAGGAAGTATTTGATGGGATCTCATCATTCGATGTTAAAATCCCCCTCGGGGACCTCAATGCGAAAATTGGAAAGGAAGACATCTTCCAACCAATTATAGGTAAAGAGAGCGTACACGACGTTTCAAATAATAATGGAATTCAAATTATCACGTTCGCAGCGTCAAAAGATCTGGTAGTGAAAAGCACGATGTTCAAGCACAAGCAAATTCATAAAGCCACATGGATATCACCCGACGGCGTTACGCGTAACCAAATAGACCACTTCCTCATAGACAAAAAACACCACACGAATATCCTTGACGTGAGATCGCATAGAGGAGCAGATTGCGACTCCGATCATCTTCTAGTGGTGGGCAAAATCAGGAGTCGGCTGGCAGCAAACCCACATGGGCACTCACGAGAGACCAGTTTCGACATGGATAAACTAAAAGACCTGCGCAAAAGGGCTGAATATCAAGACGAACTAACGAATAGATTTAGCATTCTAGAGAATGGGAGCAGTGAGGAAGAGGAAGCCAATAGTGTGGACATTAAATGGACAATGGTCAGAGACACAATCAAGCAAACAGCCCAAAATATATTAGGATTTAAGAAACCAATTAAGCCCAAACCTTGGTTTGACGATGAGTGCAGGGCGAATATTGAAGAACGTAAACGCCTCAGAGTGATCCTCTTAGAAAGATATGATGAAGTCAAAAGATACGCGACAATTCGGAAAGAGACAACTAGACTGTTCAAATGCAAAAAACGCGAATGGGAGAAGACTCGGATCGAAAAAATCCTAGAAAATGCCAGAGCGATGAATATCAGAAGTATGTATGTCTGTCTGTCACCCGGGAGACCGGGGTTCGATTCCCCGTCGGGGAGCCTCTGGCGCAAGACTAATGGTCTTGCCCAGAAAAAATAAATCATTATGGAAAATTTAACAAGCCTTAGGACTTGCTAAATAAGGCTAAGACCGGTCCCCGGTTGTAGTGCCGATGATGATGTATGTCTGTATAAATTCAATAAAAAATGGCCACCGAGGGAGACCCAAAAAAATCCGAAACACAAACGGCTGTCTGGTGACAAAAACAAACAATATCGTGACAAGATGGAAGCAGTACTATGAAAACTTGCTCAATGTGCGCATCCATCAACCACAAATAAACGGACCAGACGTACATGGAGCCGAGCCTCAGATCACAGAGCCCTCTTTCGACGAAGTTGTAGACGCAATAAGCCGATTGAAAAACAACAAGGCTCATGGAGTCGACTGCATACCGGCAGAGCATGTGAAGCATGGAGGAGAGACAACCGCTCGAAAGATCCTCCAACTGATTAAAACAATATGGGATAAGGAAGTCATTCCGGAAGAATGGAAAACCTCAATAGTCGTCCCCATTTTTAAAAAAGGCAACAGATCTGACTGCGAAAACTACAGTGGAATATCATTGCTCCCAACCACATACAAAATACTAACAAATGTCATGCTGGCGAGAATTACACAGTACGCAGAAGACATATTGGGAGACTGTCAATGCGGATTCCGTAGGAACCGGCCAACGAGTGACCAAATGTCCACAATAAGACAACTACTGGAAAAGAAGTGGGAATACGGAGAGACGGTTCACCAACTGTTCGTTGACTTCAAAAAAGCCTACGACTCAGTCGCAAGGCAAAGACTCTACCATATTGTAGGTGAGCTGGGAATCCCGGAAAAATATACTACCAAATCTGCATGAACGAAAACAAAGGGCGAGTTAGAATAGAAACCCACCTCTCAGAACCATTTGAAATCCGGGACGGACTAAAACAGGGAGATGGCCTCTCACCACGTCTCTTTAACCTTGTCCTCGAGTATGTTGTGGGTGTTGGTTATATGTACCAGACATGGGCACTAGATCCACTCAACGCCCCAACACTTACCATTGGTTTCGCTGTAAATTGTCCACAAAATAAAACGAACTTCAAGCAAGCGAAAAAAAAAATAAAAAGGCACGCAAGTACTTAGTTATTAAGTGTTCTTTATTTTATCTACGTTATGGCATCGGCACATGCGCATAACACTGGGAGTTCCCAATATAATTCACTTAATCCTTTGACCGGGAGTTCACAGATTAATTCACGTAATTCTTTGACTGGGAGTTCACAACATAATTCACTTAATCCTTTAACTGGTGGGCGCCTACGCTCCTTCAGGATTGTTGAACGTGTCAAACGAAGTTCACTTTAAAGAACAAAACGGATTTCTTGACTAGGTGACTAAAAAGAAACACTGTACTCCTACTCGCACTCTGGAATCGTGTATCTCGGCCGTGTTTACAAAAACCCGACTACTTCGTAACGCGGCTGGTGAAGCGGCGCGGCTGTCCGCTGTGGTGATAGAAATCTGACTCCACTCCGTATATTAAGAATCTTCAAAAACGACGCGCGTTGTGCGTGTGCTCTCTTATAGTGACGAAATTTGACTCGCTGGTGATCGTCGTCTCAACTTCCACCAGCCGTCACAAAGATGGATTCTTCGATCCAAGGGTAGCCAATCCGACCTTCTCCTTGGTGATAGCCAATGAGCGATCGAATCGGAGTTAAATGGGCGGATTTCCCATATGCCCGTATAGGACAAGTACGATGCCCTTTCGCCTGCAATCCAGACAACGAACGGTCCTGCACTCGTTCAAACAAAGGAACGAGCATAAGGGGCTGCAGGCATTGTTGTCGTAATTCATCGCAATACTCGCCTGAGAACGAAATAGGTCTCTGTGTCCAAAGTAAACAGAAACGTTATTTCAAGGGTCATACGATGAGATGTACATTGTTCGTGGTTTAGCCGATGTTACATACAAACATTATCGTGTTTACTTAGGCGTTCACGGTCATGCCGTTGTAGGCGATAAATTATTCGGTGACGATAGGTCAACCGAAGATTTGTGATTTGTTTACATGAATGTGCTGGTACATGGGTACGATGGTGAGGAATTTGCCTTGCAGATGTGCAAGCATACGTCTCACCCAGGGTGGCCATGGACCAGTGGTTGGTAAGTAGAATCAACGCAGTGAGGCCACTGTATGTTTGTTTTAGTTTACAGGCAGGGGCACCATAAGACCTGATCATGGGTATGATTGCTTAAGTAACAATCATGTTCGTGCCCAAATCCCATAATCGGTTGCTGGCCGATAAAGGGGAATTGGTTGCAACTGTTGCGAACCGAAGGATATAGGGGCAATATTTCATTACCAAATGGTAGTCAAACTATCGGCTGCAGCTGTGTCAACAAGTACGCTGTTCGGCGTGTCTTCTTGGACCAACGGATTTTTGTTTGACCGATCGACCGATGGTTCAGCAGATAAGGCAACGGTGAACATGTCATGCACGTGTATGAGAAAGTGCTTCTCAGCAATGCGCATTGATATGTTGGGGGATTAATGTCGGTTACATGATGGGGTAACCGAATTAGTTGAATGCAAGCATGGTCCGGGGTGAAAGTTTGATGCCACGACAAGATGGTAATCTTGCCGTGGGCTTATGTTTTCAGGTGGAAGGTGACGCAGAGTAGCTTACGCTGCTCATTTGCAGGTAAGTAGAATGACTTGCCTGATAAGTGGAAGGTTAATTTAAAGGGAATGGGTGGTTCTTTGGGAATTCCTTAAAGAACCCCGACAATGTCATCAGAAAGGTACCAGACGACAATATGGCCGGACCATCTCTGAACGGGGTCACACAAGTGCTCGCATATGCGGATGACATCGCCGTTTTAGGCGATAATCTAGAAACTGTAAGTAAAAACCGTAAAATCATCATGCAAGCGCAGAAGAGGTGGACCTAGAAATAAATGAAGACAAAACGAAATACATGGTTATGGCGAGAGCAGGTGGATCTCAGAGAACACACATAAACATAAGGGGCAAGATATTTGAAAATGTCAAAGAATTTAAATACCTGGGAACAATACTGACGGCCAGTAACGAAATGTCGAAGGAAATTAACAAAAGACTACACTCCGGCAACGCTAGTCGGCATGCAGTCAGTAAACTGGTGAAATCCAAACTGCTATCACGGAATATAAAGCTCCGTGTCTATAGAACCTTAACCATGCCGATTGTTCTATACGGATGCGAAACATGGGCTCCCACAAAACGGGAAGAAAACAAATTCCGCGTATTCGAGAATAAAGTGTTAAGGGGTGTCTTTGGCGGTAAATATGACAAGGAGGCAGAACAATGGAGGAAACTCCACAACCACGAATTGGGAGAGCTATACCGCAAACCTACAATAGTGAGAGTAATCAAGTCGCGAAGATTAAGATGGACCGGACACGTGGCGCGAATGGGCGACGATAGGACCGTGCATAGAATTCTTGACGGTAAGCCAACGAGAAAGAGAGCGACAGGACGGCCACGACAGAGATGGGAAAACAATGTTAGCCAGTCGTTACCAGCACGTCAAAGAGATAAGACGTATATCTGACAACAGGAGAAAGCAAAAGAAAAGAAAAAAAAATAAATAAATTCGTCGCGCGAGTGTAAGTGTACAAGTGTGGATTAGACAGTGTGGCCGCCACTGAGAGCGGTTGTTTAAAAAAAAAAAAAAAATTATGGAAACAAACAAAGTGCTAAAGAACTCTTCGCCTTTCATGAAAAGGGGCCAGGCAGACCTGAAAGCGATGACACGGAGCCGACTCGAGCGACAGCCGAGTATTATAACAAAGCGACACAAGCCAAATACGGATGGCGGAAAAACTGCAAAAGGAAAGAAAAACGAATACACAGGAGCAGGCAATTCAACGAATTGGTTGACCTTGACCCAAGTGAAATCGAATTACCTGCTGATGAAGACAACAATATCACAGGTACTGCAACAGATCCTGCGGAATTAGAAAAACTCCTTGCGGATATTGACACAAAAAAAAACTCAATAAACAAAGAGAAGCAATCCTCAAATTAAAAGACCTGGTGCAGCAACAACAAAGCCAAGAAAATACAACAACACAACGGAAAAATCGGGAACAACATCAGGAAGCAAACAAAGGAGATACAGAAGCAGCAAAAGAACCAGCACATAGTAACCAACAAAAAGGAAAAGGCGCCGCCTATAATACTTACGTCCATGGAAACAAAGGACGTTATGAAATTAGGTGAGCTAATTTGCAAAATTTTCAAAACAAAAAAAATTAATAATTCTAAAATAAAATTAATGTGCTATGATATGGAAGGTTATCGCAAAGTAATGACTGCTTTGGGTAGGACAAAAAGCGAGTACTACACGTACACCCCGAAATCGGAGAAAATAATCTCCATGCTCCTAAAAGGCGTTGATCCATGTTTTTCCCCTGAGGAGGTATTAGAGGAATTAAAAAATGTCGAAACCGACAATTTAAAATTTACAGGTGTGAAACCCTTCTCTACCGCCAACTCCAGAAAACGCAATTGCAAATTGCCTTTCTTTATTGTATCACAGAGTCCCAACAGTAAAGTTGATGCTCTCCGATACATCAAACACCTCAACCACCAAACAATAAGTTGGGAAAAAATTAGAAAAATCGATCGCATTGTCAACGCTTCGGCCACGCAACATCAAACTGCCGCATGCAATTCAGGTGCGTAAAGTGCCTCTCCGACCATATCATTGGTGAATGCCCCTTGGGCAAGGAACAGTTTCCAGATAGGAAAACACTGTCCTGTGTCCTCTGTAAAAATACAGGTCACACTGCTAATTTTAGAGGATGTCCTAAATTTCAACAAATGAAATTAAAATTGGAATCCAAAAAGAAACAAGTTGAAGAAGAGAAAAAAATGAAAACTCGTTGTTACAACAATTTCGTGGCTTCTTGTGTGTCATTTGCACAAATGGCCGGTGCTCCTAAGCAACCAGCATCCATGGAACATACATATAGTAATGGAAAAATGCCTGCACCAGAGGCACATTCAGAAATGATAACAATGTTATTAACCATGCAAGGACAATTTGCCGAGTTTCAAAAAACACTGACTGAACAAAGAGCACGAATAGATACTCTCTATTCAACCCTGTTCTCGAATAACTCTCCACATCAAAATCTTCAACCCTCCGTTTGAACTTAACCTAAAAATTATAGCTGTGAATGTAAATTCACTAATCCACATCGAAAGAAGGGATAATTTAGGCAATCTGCTCCAAGTCCAATGCCCAGATGTGCTCTTGGCTAGCGAAACTAAGCTAAACCAAAGGCACAAAATGGGCTACAAAAATTATAACATAATTAGACGAGATCGACCACACTCTACTCGAGGGGGTGGGGTCGCTATCTTAGTTAAGAAAGGTCTTCACCATAAGGTCGTTTACAGCACGGAAGTGCACAAATTCCAGGTGCTAGAGGCATGCATTATAGACATTCCGATAAAAAGTCAAAGGCATCTATATATAGTCGCTGCTTACGCTCCTGAATCTGTTCAAGGTAGCCAATTTATCAGTGAAATCGATACGCTTTCCCGAAGTCTCAAGTTAGATTCGGAAAACAATTACTTTTTAATGGCAGGTGATTTTAACGCCAAGCACAGTGCCTGGGGCAATCTGACCTCGAACACCAGAGGCAATGCCTTGTTTGATTGGTGGCAAACAAATGCGATCGAGCATAAACTAGAATTGTACGCTACAAGTACACCGTCTTATCCAAGAGGTAACTCCTTCCTGGATTTACTTATGACAGATGATCGAATTCAGTTACCAGATACCGAGGTAACTACTCGAAATTGTCTTCGCACAATTGAGTACGATAGCGATCATTACGGATTGGAGCCGTAATACACGTGCCAAACGAGTACCATCTACTTGAGGAGTACGACCAGGTACACTCTTTCGATTTCCGAAAAGCACATTGGTCGCGTTTCGATCGCATAGTAAAATGAGAAATACGTAACATTGGCATAGACCCACCGACTAATAGAAACCTTCGTAATGATGAAATCGATCATTGCCTCCTAACTATGAACGATATTGTTACTAACACAATGAATCGTTCCATCCCTAAAGTAGCTCATATGGATGGGTATACCCACCGATGCAGAAATGCAACTATCGATGCTTTGTATAGGCAAAAGAGCACCCTGCTCTCAACGCTGAAATTGTGCTATAGGCAGTTCAGTGACCCAAATAGCAATGAAATCAAAACAATCAAGTCCTTGATTAAAAATCTTCAAAAAACTGATCCGGGATAATTACCGAGCAGTAATAAATGAGGAGTGGAGCAACAGAATTCGAGCTGTTCAAGCAAACGGACCGAACATGTTTTCACAAATCAAGAAAATATGTCGAAGAAAAGATCACAATGACATTCCCTGTCTCCGAATTCCACGGACTCCCGAGAATTGTCAGATAATGCTGAACGCAGGATTCACCTTAGAGCACATCAACTCCAATGATGAAGTAACAGTAGTCGAAGATCCGCAAAAGAAAGCGAATTCAATTGGAGCCTGTTTCGAAGCAGTGTACAGAGTTAACGAATCAGTTCATGCTAACACTGAAATTGAAAGCAATGCCCGTCAAAGACATTGCTCGCTGCGCAATCAACTTCACAACTGGCGATCCGAAAACCGTAGTTTCATCACATTCGGCGAAAATAATAGGGTGGATTCTCCCGTTAGAAATGAAAATACAAATATGTTTATGCGCAAGGGTGAACTTAGAAACACACTTAGATCAATAAAAAATAAGAAATCATCTGGAATAGATAGCATTCCAAATGTGGTTCTAAGGCAATCGCCTCGCGAAGCAATGAACATATACACTACTTTGTTTAACAACGCTCTAAGCAATGCACACTATCCAACCCATTGGAAGACTGTAGTAGTCCACCCTATCCCCAAAAAGGGTAAGGAGAAGAGCAGTCCAGCTAATCTGCGCTCGATCAGCCTGCTTCCCAACATCAGCAAGGTATTCGAAAAAATTATAAACAAAGCACTTATAGGTTGGTGTGAAGAAAACGATATCATCCCCAACAACCAGTTTGGCTTTCGAGCGCGACATGATACAGTTCATGCAGCGACGAAACTTGTATCCGATATACAGTGGAACAAGGCAAAGCGACAATGTACAGGCGCCTGCTTGGTTGACTTTGAAAAGGCTTTCGACACCGTATGGTTAGAAGGACTTGTCTATAAGTTAACAAACCTGGGTATGCCGCAATATCTGTTATACATCATTTATGATATAATAATGGACAAACATTTTGTGGTGAAATGCGGGGACATACTCTCCAACAAGACCTTCCAAATTAAAAATGGCTTACAGCAGGGGGCTGTGAATTCTCCCATTCTATTCAATATTTACACTAGTGATCTAGTGAATTCTCTCGAAAACGCCATTGTGTACGCCGATGACATAGTGGTGTACAGAACAGGAGGAAAAATAGACGTCATCAATAGGCACTTTCAAGATGACTTCAACAAAATAAAACATTTTTGCGACGACTGGAAATTAAAGATTAATTTCCAGAAAACCGAGACTATTCTTTTCAGAACGCCCCTATCCAGGGCCTCGAGGGATACAAAATACAACTGGAAACACTTTTCTATTGTAGGTAACAATAACCTTCCACTGCAAGTGAAAACTGTAGTTAGATACCTTGGTATCTGGCTAGACCAGTATTTATATTTTGACAAGCACGTAGCAGCGTCCCTCTCCGCAGCTAAAAGCGCATATTCTATGACAAGAAATCTATTCCGGAGTAGTCTTCTTGACCCCAGAGTCAAAACAATTTCCTACTCGGCATTCATCCGACCAGTTTTGGCTTATGGCTGCCCAGTATGGTATAATATATCTCCACTTTATATGGAGAAGTTTCGTGTGTTCGAACGGCCGTGTTTGCGTTCCTCCCTCGGACTTTATAGAACACCAGAGTCGCAATACAAAAAATTCTATCCCAACAACATACTGTATAACAAATCAGGGTTAAATAGAATAGACAATTTCATAATTAAAATTATTCGTAGTCACACAGCAAGGGCAATGTGCAGTGACAATAATCTTATCTCGGGAGCATTCTATCCCAACGATGTGTATCTGGAGAATACGCTCCAGAATGGGTTTATTCCCCCAGAAGCGTTCCCTTTCTTGGATCAAAAAGGCCTTATCCAAGACGTGCATGGAGTCCCGATTATTTACCACGCTCTCCGTGGTGCCAGGGACAAACGAATTCTCCATGATAGTGATATCTTCAATGCCCCAGACCGCATGCGTCGTAGCACGGTGATCAGTGAAAGAGATAAATCAGCCAAAGATCGAACATCTCCCAAATGGTGGTGGCTTCTCAACGAGGATAGGACTTCACGTCCTCAGATATCGTATGCCTCTCAAGAGCAACGCTCTCCTTCCTCTTGCCCCCCCCCCCCCCCCCCCCCCCTCCCCCACCCCACCGCTGATCAACATTCCCCATTACTTTTTTATAGCTATTCTGTTTTATTTTTTATATCTTATTTTATTTTTTATTCATTTCGTTTTGAAGTTTTTGTTTGTTATTAAAAAAAAAAAAAAAAAAAAAAATTGTGACAAAAAATTTGTAAAAAAAAAAATTGTAATAATAATGTATACATATAGATGTAAACGAGGAGTCCCTCTAATATATGACCTATTTCATATATTTATATATATATATATATATATATATATATATATATATATATATATATATTAGAAACAAAATAAAAGATGTACGCCGAAAGGCATATATAAAAATCAGATTGTAATGTGTAATTTAGAGAGCTTGCATAGAGTCAGTAAGTTAATTTAAGGACTGCGATTGTAGAAAAGGGTTAACATTTACCCCTAATATTATACGTGTAAAAAGAATTAGGAAAATAAATGTGGTTTAAAACTAAACTAAAAAAACAATGTGAGGTTGCACCTCGAGGACATCGGATCGGATGGTCGAACGTGGAAGGAGAGCGCACGGGACAGGGAACAATGGCGGAGTCGAGTCGGTGAGGTCATGAACTTTCAGGTTCCTACAGGCCAATAAATAGTATAGTAATAGTAAGAATATAAAACCAAAATAAAAAACGTTGCAAAAATGAAAATGAAATACAAAGATTCTAAGCGCAAAATCGGAACGGTTTTGTTTAACTCCGGGAAGAGTTAACGATTCACACAGCCACTAAACCGCAAGATAAGGTAATATCTTCACCATAGGAATATTAAGATAACCCGCACAACCACGAATCATGGGAATATTATTATAGGCTGCACTCAGACAGTATAAATACGGATGTAAAATCTAAGCATTTTATTCATAGAATCGGTACCAGCAGTGATAGGTTAAGAATATGTTATCCAATAAAGAACCATAGGTCTCAGGAAAAAATATACCCTTTTTTGTTATCAAGTAAATAAGAAATATTAACTCGCGCGGAACCGATTATTCCGCGACGAGTTGCTTACAGTTCGGTTTCTTATCAAAAAGTTTGCATGATGTTCCCTTTGAGATAATCCCTCATGGAACTCCGAATGGGCAACTAATTTACCTCCGGAATTCTTGAAATCAGGAGGTAATATCGACATTTTACCTATACCAACTTTTTTTCGGACCGGCCCATCAGCTCTGGCTCTGAAAGACAGCCAAGAATTTCTCCCGACCATTTCACAGAGCCTCTAGCTTAATGGGGTGGGACTTCACCGGGGCCCAGAGCGCTGGGACCCCACCCACCACTCGATCTTTAGTCGTCTTTTACGACAAGCCTGGCCTATCGGTGAATATATTCTAAGGCTCTACTCACATGGCATTTTTTCAAAATTGCGGTGAGTTCCCGAAGTCTTCTTCTTTAAGATTAATTTTTATTTCAGACTTGTCAGACAATGACTTCTTCGAAGATTCGACCTAAACTCATTCGGTCGATTACACAAACGACCAAAATTAAAAAGGAACTCAAAAAAATTCTTAAAAATTGCTATTTTGTTCTTCTAATCTGTACTAGTCCTTTAAAACTCTTGTTAAGCTAAATACTTTAACTTATTTACTACACTGAGTATAGATGAATTAGTGGCTTAATGTAATACAATCGAAACCGTCAACAAAATTCGAGATTTTTCACAGTTATTAGAACAACCTTACAACGATATTTTTCTGCTACAATAATCAAGTTATCGTTTCGTCGGTGTATGACTTTTTGTTTCGGATTCATAGTTATATGCTCGGGGAGAATCTAGTACATCGTCTAGTACTCTCCCCGACATATATTCACCACACATGCCAGCAACACGATGACAGTGGAGAAACTCTCATTTCAACGTTTGTTTACTGTTGTTGGTGCTCGAGTGGCAATTTACTGTCACATACTGTGTTTTTGGTGCGGATCAATTGATCAATGTAATTGTATAAAAAAATTGGATTCAATTTGCACGCCACCATGTGGCTTTGATTATTTTAGTAGAGAAATTATTTAATAAACAAAGTTGTCTCAATCGAGAACTCAGTCGAACTTTACCTATATTCGCGTTGGCTTTGCTTCAAAGTTAGTTAATGAAGTTTAATGTTCCTATGTTACTTAAACACAAATCTCAACAAATTCATCAAATACATCCGTTCAGTGCGGATGTCTGGATTCGCTGCTGAAGCCCAACCCAAATCCTAATTTTTACGGAGGGACAACAAGTTCAGCAAGGATTATCAAAAGGTATTGCTGTTCCTTTTTTTTTAATACAAACTTCTGTTTCAGGCAACGTGCTCACCTTCGCAATTCCCCAACGACATTCCTCGTTCGGCGGAACATCTGCAACGATCTCGGCTGACGACATTCCTCGTGCGGCATCGAGATTCATCGAACACTTTTGTTATACGATAGCAGTTCTATTGAAAACAACGCTCGCGCCTTTTGGAAAAGACGGTCCGATTATTAAGACGTGCCAATAAGGATGATATGTTTTTAAAATCAAATTAGAATTCAATAATCAAGTGTTTTGTATTTGATTTAATTTTAAAAGCTTATCGTCCCTATTGGGAAACCCATTATGTATATTATAATGTTAACAGCGGTATAATGTTTAACAATACATGAGAATATGAGACAAAGTGATTTAATGTTGTATATGTTTAATTACTCACATTATCACGTTCAGCGCAAATGTATGGTCCAGGACGCAAGATCACGTACAAATGCTCGTCCTGTGCTATTTGGAGAAATCTTTCAATATCAGCGATGCCTTTAAAGTTGTAAACTCCATATTTTGGGTTGTGTAAGGACCATTCGATATACCTAGGATATAAAATTCATTTTTTCAAATGAGCTAAATATATATTTGTTCAAAAATATACTTTTTTTAAATCACACGATTTTAGTATTTTTAAATGTCAAAACAGAGTGCGAGCGGATAACTACTGAGAGGATAGGAAAACGGGGTGGCGATACGCGTTTGCCATAAAACACTGAAAGTTGTAGTGAGAAGCAAACACATGACCAGATCGAACGCTTCAATGCGCGTGTGGTTCGACTGAAGAACTATCATCTCTGTCTACCTGGTTGAAATTAATTTATTGATGACGGATTGCAATTTCGAAAACCGGGATGGGTGCCGAAGTCTGTCAAATGCTTTTAAAATTTCTCATGCGACAACCATGCTTTCACCGACATATCGGACGGAGTGACTCCAGTTGTTGGTCAGGTACGCCGTTAGATCTCTCGTAAACCTCTTTCTATGAAAGCCGCATTCCGTCGTTAAGGAGGTCAATTGATTTCAGATATGTGTTACGCAGGTAGCCGATTAATTACTGACTTTATAACCTTCGACAGAATAAAAGTTAGCGCTATGTGTCAATAGAGTATTGTATTATACGAGGGTTGCCTTTTATATTTCGGGATTAGAGAACAAAAACAAATATTGATCATCGAAAATCACTTTATTGTTTTTCAATATATTCCCCATGAAGATCTATACACTTTTGCATGCGTTTGAACCAATTGTCGAAGCACTTTTGCCACTCTGATTGAGGTATCTCAAACACATGCATTCTGAATGCAGCAACCGCTTCTTCAGGTGTCGAAAAACGTTGACCTCTCAGTTTGTTTTTTACGTACGGGAATAAAAAGAAGTCATTCGGTGCCAAGTCAGGACTATACGGCGGATGACCCATCAAATCGATGTTTTGGGTGCTCAAAAATGCAGTTGTCGCAGCCGATGTGTGAGAGCTCGCATTGTCGTGGTGAAGAGTGATCCGTCTTCGGCGGTTGGTTTTCCTGATTTCTTGGAAGACAACTGGCAAACAAATGGTTGTGTACCACTCAGAATTGACTGTTCTGCGTTGTTGTAGTGGTACGGTTGCGACATGTCCAGTTTTTCCGAAAAAACAGGCGACCATTTGCTTGGAAATGCTTCGTGCGCGAACAACTTTTGTTGGATTTGGCTCATCTTGAAACACCCAGACAGTCGACTGCTGTTTACTTTCGGGCTCATACGCGTAAAACCGCGATTCATCACCTGTCACGATGTCATAGACGTGTTTCGAAGCACCGCGACCGTATTTTTGAGCATTTCTTTCGACCAATTGACACGAGCCTTTTTTTTGGGCGATTGACAAATTGTGTGGGATCCAACGCGAACAAATTTTTTTGACATTCAAATGTTTATGCAATATTGAATGTATGCTGGTCCCACTAACGCCTAAGGTTGTCTCAATCTCACGATAGGTCACATGACAATCTTCCAATATCAGTTCGCGCACAGCATCAATGGTTTTCGGAACAACAACTGATTTGGGACGATCTTCACGAAATTCATCTTGGAGTGAACTACGACCACGATTGAATTCACCATACCATCGATAAACACTGGCCCTTGATGGAGCTTCATCGCCAAAAATTGAATTAAGTTCATCCATGCACTGTTGCTGAGTTAATCCACGCCGAAAGTTGTAAAAAATAACCGCACGAAAATGTTGACGATTTAATTCCATTTTTGGGCCGAGATGAATCTTTTAAGTTACTGTAAACAACACAAATAGCGCTCGTATGTCAAAACGTTCTGAGTGCGTATAACCTCAAAAATGTCCAACTTTACGACAGAGCTGTCAATTGCCGGATTGCAACACTGGGGTTGCCAAATCCCGAAACATAAGAGGCAACCCTCGTATTGAGTATTATTCAAGAATGGACAAATAGGCCGCACGCCGAAGCGTCCGATAGGGGACGGGTTATTTGGATAGTACCTGCACATGATTCCAGGAGGAGTGCAGTATGCTCATAGAGCTTACCAGTTTTCATTGTTGCTCTCACAATTTTCTATGAGAGGGCAACGAATACAAAATAATTTTTTTTCCGTTTCCGTTATCTTCCGCAGACGACCATATTTTATCTAGAATAAAAAATAAATAAAACGTATACAAGAGGATCCGACCGTCTTGGCATCTATAATTGGACTAATATAATGTAGCGAGCTTAGGGTTCGCTGGATTAATTATTTTGAATAAATAAGAGCCGTTAAATTGATTTTGAATTAATATAACACTTTATTAGTCCGTTAATCACAACCGTTACTTTTTACCGTACACAACTATTTCTTGACTTATCGCTTTCGTACTTATCTCGTATTTCACTGCTTACTTCTTACTTATTACTTTCTACTTATCGCTTGCTTGACTTCCTTCTTATAACTTAACTGCGATCTGCGTGCGACGTATTTATACCGATTTTCCTCATTCTGATTTGGTGTATCGTTTCCGTCCGTTTCCTAGTCTTGAATGTTCTATTCCAGTTTTCCAGTACTTCCTAAAATAATCTAGTACTTTGTTTCGGACTTTCTCGAAGATTCCAGTACTGATTGTCATATGCGTCACAATAACTTTACGTGGAAGAACTTCCTTTCGCGGAATCTTTCTTAAGACTACATTATATTTATTCATTAACTTATCGTCTAACCCAAACTAGCTTAGGTAGCTAAAACAGAATATGTGTACTAAAGAAAAAGGAAATAGGAAAGACAAAAAAGGGGATGTCACTCGGTGAAACATGATGGAGGTAGCCGAACAACCCACGCGTCTTTGCAAGCACGTTCGGTGATCGGCAAAATGCTGATATTGCGCTTCCAGCCTAGTCGCATTAACGTTGCAATGTTGCGTCGGAATCACATCGTCAGCCGAAACGATGGACTCCGGTTACGTCGAACAGTTTCACAGTGTGATAGGAAAATAAATAGGAAAAATATCAGAATTCCAAATTAAGGAATGTCAATTGAAGGAGTATAAGGAATGTATTGTTATTTTGTATACAATTAATATGTGTGCAAGTTGGCGCAAGGCTAATAACCTTGCCCGGAAAAACAAATTATTATGGAAAATTTAACAAGCCTTAGGACTTGCTAAATAAGACGCAGACCAGATCCCGGTTGTAGTGCCGATGATGATGATGATGACACTACAAGTGGGAACTTGTCTTGGGCTTATTTAGCAAGTCCTGAGGCTTGTTAAATTTTCCATAATGATTTGTTTTTTCCGGGCAAGGTCATTAGTCTTGCGCCAAGGTTGTAGTGCCATGATGATGACGAATAGGTGGACAAGTAGAAACTTAAACATTCACGGACCTACAGAGGAGGTCCCCTGACGAGGAAAAAGAAGAATACTACGAGAACGTCGAACGAGGCCTCAATGACTGCCCAAGATACGATGTGAAAATTGTTCTTGGTGATTTGAAAGCCACAGTAGGTAGGGAGCCAGTTTTTAGGCACTATGCAGATTCCCATAGTTTGCATGAGAACACTGATGACAATGGACTACGAGGCATCGAACTGGCAACATCAAAATCCTTGATCGTTTGGAGTACCAGGTTTCCGCGTAAAGATATCCACAAAGCCACCTGGATATCACCTGATGGAGCCACTCGCAATCAAATTGACCACGTATTAATAGATCGCCGCCAGTCCTCAAGTCTGATGACGGTACGAATGTCAACGTCGACTCGGATCACTATCTTGTGGGTATAGTTTTCTGAGCGCGAATTGCCTTACGGAGACGTATTGCAATCGCGGATTAGGTTCGCATCAACACGGTTGCCTTACGCGATGAGAACACCAGCAATATATTTGGTGATGCGTTAAGACTCGCCCTCGAAGAGCTCGATGGAGGGAGAGTAAGTCCTGGGGCCAGAATGCCGGGCGTAGAAGAGAAATGGACGCACTTTAAGAATACTGTCATTAGTACTGCCAATTCCAAGTTAGGCAGTAGTCGTAGAGATCGGACCGACTGGTTTGATGATGAGTGCAAACTAGCGACTGAACGTAAGAACGCTGATATCGGGCAATGCAGCAGTCACATAGGACGCGGTACACGAGTAGAAATACAAAGAGCTCAGAAGATCTAAAAAAAATACTCCACAGACAAAAGAAAAGTGCCTGGAAAAAATCGAGTCTGTAAAATACTATTGAGAAGAGTAGAGAGCGAGCTCCGCACCAGGCGCGGAAGTTCTACCAAATAATCCGCAGTATAACGCGGTACACACCACGCGGCACTTACTGCAAGGATAAAGAGGGTAATCTGATCACCGATACTGAAGGCATTCTATGATAATGGACAAACATTTTGTGGTGAAATGCGGGGACATACTCTCCAACAAGACCTTCCAAATTAAAAATGGCTTACAGCAGGGAGCTGTGAATTCTCCCATTCTTTCAATATTTACACTACTGATCTAGTGAGTTCTCTCGAAAACGCCATTGCGTAGGCCGATGACATAGTGGTGTACAGAACAGGAGGAAAAATAGACGTCATGAATAAAACATTTTTGCGACGACTGGAAATTAAAGATTAATTTGCAGTAAACCGAGACTATCCTTTTCAGAACGCCCCTATCCAGGGCCTCGAGGGATACAAAATACAACTGGAAACACTTTTCTATTGTAGGTAACAATAACCTTCCACTGCAAGTGAAAACTGTAGTTAGATACCTTGGTATCTGGCTAGACCAGTATTTATATTTTGACAAGCACATAGCAGCGTCCCTCTCCGCAGCTAAAAGCGCATAAAAGTCTATTCCGGAGTAGTCTTCTTGACCCCAGAGTCAAAACAATTTCCTACTCGGCATTCATCCGACCAGTTTTGGCTTATGGCTGCCCAGTATGGTATAATATATCTCCACTTTATATGGAGAAGTTTCGTGTGTTCGAACGGCCGTGTTTGCGTTCCTCCCTCGGACTTTATAGAACACCAGAGTCGCAATACAAAAAATTCTATCCCAACAACATACTGTATAACAAATCAGGGTTAAATAGGATACACAATTTCATAATTAAAATTATTCGTGGTCACACAGCAAGAGCAATGTGCAGTGACAATAATTTTATCTCGGGAGCATTCTATCCCAACGATATGTATCTGGAGAATACGCTCCAGAATGGGTTTATTCCCCCAGAAGCCTTCCCTTTCTTGGATCAAAAAGGCCTTATCCAAGGCGTGCATGGAGTCCAGATTATTTACCACGCTCCCTGTGGTGCCAGGGACAAACGAATTCTCCATGATAGTGATATCTCCAATGACCCAGACCGCATGCGCTTTAGCACGGCGATCAGTGAAAGAGATAAATCAGCCAAAGATCGAACATCTCCCAAATGGTGGTGGCTTCTCAACGAGAGGACTTCACTACCTTAGATATAACATAGTATGCCTCTAAAGAGCAACGCTCTCCATCCTCTTGGACTCTTGGACTCTCCTATTACAGCAGAGCCAGGGTAGAACTATATAATGCCATGGGAGAGTTCGGCATTCCAAACAAATTGATACGACTTTGTAGGTTGACCATGACCAACGTAACTAGTCAAGTAAAAATAGCGGAATTGCTGTCCAAACCAATAAACATCTTTAACGGACTCCGACAAGGGGCCGGTCTGGCCTGCCTCCTCGTCAAACTGGCGTTGGAGAATACAATCCGTGACTCTGGTGTAACAACTAGGAGCAGGCGGCACAAAAACTGGGACGGCACATTAATGAGGGGAAAACTAAGTACATGGTGGCAACTTCTGCGAAGAGAAGACCTAACGTTGGTCAAATTATCAGGGTAGTGGAGCACGAATTTGAAGTAGTGCACTCCTTTGACTACCTTCGATCAATACTATCAGCCGATAACAATACGGAAGAAGAAATACGCGAACGGCTGATCAAATCCAACAAAGCCTACCATAGTCGATCAAGGCTCTTTAAATCGCGAAATTTATCCAGAACATCCAAGCTACTACTGTACACGGCCAATGTCTTACCAGTACTCATGTATGGATCCGAGACCTCGGTGTTCAATAAAAGGCTCTCTGAACTCTTAACCGCGTTCGAGAGAAAGGACTTAAGGAGAATTGTTGGCCCCGTATGTGAGGGAGGACGATTCCGGAGACGCTACAACCATAAGTTGTACGCAATCTACCTTGAAGCTAATCTTGTAAGAAAAATCAAGCTCGGTAGACTCCGGTGGGCGGGACACCTAGCTCGAATGAGCAAAGAGGAGCCTGCCCGGAAAGTCCTTTGTGGCAGGATGTATGGAAGGAGACAGCGCGGCAGACCTTGTCTACGGTGGAGGGATGGCGCAGACCAGAGCGCCCTGAGCCTGGGAGTGCCAAACTGGATGACATCAGCTCGAGATCACGACCGGTGGAGAGATTTGTTAAATAGGGCCAAGACCGAATCCCGGTTGTAGTGCCGATGATGATGATGATGATGATGATGGAAATATTTGTAAAAATATTGGTAATGCACCAACGCACACTCCATGGCTGGTTACAAATGATGATGACAGAGATTCGGATAATCCTATTGGATAATCAACACGAAGAGACTGGTGAAAACCACAATACATAAATGCGTGAGATGCAGCAACAACTCATGGGGAGTGTAAATTCGTTTTACTCGGTGAATTACTAATTTAGTTGATTTATTTGTCTCTTTATAAACGTTGGTGGGACAAGCCCTTTAAGATCTCTTTGCTTTGGATTAGCAGCGTTTGACTGCTTGACTTGTACTCGATTCAACTCAAAAAAAAAAAAAATGGGTTGGCGAGAGGGCCGACTTTAGCGAGACAAGGACAGATGTGTCCTTCATCTTGTCTCTGGCTTCTGGTCATCTTGCGATAACCAGAATCACCCACATCCGTGAGGATGTTGAGCTCGGTCTCACGACATCTGAAAAGGAAAGGAAAAAGGGGGGTATCCAAGGATAGTGTGGACAGTGTTACTCCAGGTGTTCTTTAACTACTTGTATAGAGGGATGGTGGGAAAGAAATCATATAACCGGTGGGTATTGGGTGCGGTAGTAAAGGCAGATCACGTCTTTGGCGTCTGATGATCTGCGCTTTGATCGGTGTGTGTATGTTTGTGCCGTCTTGTACTGTGCGTCCGTGTGTGTGTGGCTTGTTAACAGTAGACCCTATGGGATGGATCCAGGAATCTTCTATTATAGAGGGGAATGTTGTTGGGAAGTGTGCTCTCCTCAGTTTTGTACTGAAGAAGAAATTGTGGTGGTCTGATCCGAAGAGATCGAGAGAGAGAAGGGTCAAGAACGCAAGAGTCCCGTACAAGTAGGTTCTCGCTGTTCTGAATGCTTTCGGGGTACTTGTATGTTAATTGAAGCAAGTACTCGTCGGTGGGGGTAATGGAGGCGTATAGCTGAGAGTTGGGATAATAACGACCGTCAGGCCTTCTAGAGTGATTGGTGCATCTTCTGAGGAGTTTCCTTTCGAAAACTCGAAGTCTTTCCATTTGAGCCGAAGATATGCAGGACCATATGGGAAAGGCGTATGATATTCCAGATCGAATTAGCTGCTTATAGCAGAGAAGCTTAACTTTGGTGTCAACTTTGTTGCCCCACTTCAAGATGTTGTGCAGCTGCTTAGACCAACCGAGGTCCCTTTGGAGAATGTGGGTCACATGTTTGATGAAATTCATTTTTGGGGTATAAATGACCCCAAGATATTGCATCCTGTCCTGTTTTCTAATCGTAGTATCTCCCATTTTCATTCGAATATTCTGTGAATATCGAGAAGTAGGTTGAAAGTGTTTACTACTCAGAATTATAGCTACTGCTTTGGATGGGTTAAGTCGAATTTTCCATCGACTGTAATACTGATACAGTTCGTCCAAGTGAAGGTTGAGTCGGTTTGTTGCAAGTTTAGGGCCTTTGGGTGACGTGTACACTAGGACGTCATCCACATAGCATATCTGGTTTACTCTCCCGTCCACAGGGCGAGGAATATCGGAGGTGTAAATAATGAATAAGATGGGGCCTAGAATGCAGCCCTGTGGTACGCCTGCAGCGGTGTGAAAAGTTCGGCAAAGCTTTCCATTCACTCTAACTTGGAAGGTTCTGTTTAGAACGAACTGGTAGATGATACTACATAGCGTTCTACTGAGGCCAGTATTCAATAATTTAAAAACGAGACCTTCGATCTAAGTCGTGTCATAAGCTTTTTCAATGTCCAGGCTCACCGCAATGGTGGGTTCCTTATTAAAGACTCGACTCAACTCCCCAAATGCCGCTGTTTCTATTCGCCTTTTTGTCCCCTTTCCCTCTTTCGTATGCTGTCACAGGAACAAAGAGAGGCAGAGTATAAAATGTGCGATGCTCAGTCCGCCAGTCGGCGCATAGAGCTAGTAAGTCAGTGAACTGCCACTGGCTTTATAGCCGCCTTCAGAAGATTTGTTGCTAGAAGAGGTACTTGTGCTAACTAAATTTTAAAGGGTCATACAATTAAATCAAAAGAGACAGTCATTTTCTCTTATCCGAGTGGTCTATTGAAGTTGCCAAGGTTCCTTAAACGCAACATGGCATTTTAATCCCCCTTTGTTACCACATTTCGGATGTCTCTGGGAGACAGGAGTAAAACCCATCAAATACCACATTAAAAGGACGATAAACAACTCTAAATTAAAATTTCAAGAGTATGCAACTTTACTTGCTCAAATTGAAGCACGCCTCAACTGCGGGCCACTGTGTCCTATGTCTTAGATCCTCACGATGTGACGGTTTTGACGCCCGCCCACTTTCTTATCAGAGAACCAACACACGATGCCAGAACGAAACCTTAACGACAAAAACTTCACCAGTCTGGATAAAGGGAGATACATTCAGCGGCTTATCCAAGAATTTTGGAAACAACGTAGCGTATCATATACCCATCTACTCCAGCAACGAACAAAATGACTCCAAAGACAGCAGGATCTTAACGTAGGAGACATCGTGATTCTTAAAGACGAAAATCTACCCACCTCGACGTGTGCATTTGCGCGAGTGATCAAATTACATCCCGGTACTGACGGCCGATAGTAAAATTATCCCCCATACCGGCATCTGAACCCTTCAATTCCCCACCCATAAGAAAACAAGTATAAAAAACACAAAATAATACTTGTCAACAATACAACAATAATAATAAAACAGTCCACCATAATACACAATCGGCCCGGCGGGGAGCATGTTGGTTCACAAGGGGAATCACCGACCGCACGAAGGCGATTACTTCTTACACGAATGCGAAAGACCATTCATTTCTTTCCACCAGATAATAATTATTATATCAAAAGGGTGTCACCGTTATGCAGAAAAGTTACAAACTGATATCCGCAACACCCGCCACGCGATGGAATATCTAAAAAAAAGTTCCGCGGGGATCAACAGGAATATATCCCTGGCGGGAGGTGGTTTTAGTCGGTAAAAACCCGGCATGCCTCTGGATCGGTCCAGAGGTATCTTTTGAAGATTTCCACTTTCCTACCGAAACCAAAAAAAAAAAAACACCTTTTTGTTATGTTTGGTCATAAGAAATTAAGGACCTTAAATGGGAACGCAGTTGTTAGTGGGAGACAATTTTGAGCAATATATGTTGCTCTCCACTTGTCACAGTGCAGTTGTTTTTGCCGAGCAGGAGGTCAGCAGTTACCGTCACTTGTGGTTGAGAACGTTTTTGCGGTTGTTTTAAATTCGGCAAGGAAGGGCGAGGATAAGCCGGAGGCTAGGATGTGAGTATGAGTGCGGGAGAGTGTAGGCGGTTAGCGTGGTGGAGTCATGAGGGGTAAGAGGGGAGACGATGTTTGACAGCGGGAGAGGTGAGATTGCAGTCAAAGAAGGTGGGGTAAGAGTTTGCCCACTGCAGCATTCGCGAAATGGGTTTATTGGACCCGTAAGAGGTGTGATTGGCGGGCAAATAGAAGAGACAAGGGTTTCGCGGGTTTCTGGGATTAGTGGAAAATGTGGTAGAGGAGAGCAAGCTTGGGCAGTTGATTGAACCTGAGAGTAGACGGTGGATAAAGAGGGTGTCGACATAAATTCTGCGCTCTTTAAGTGCGTTAAGGTTAATTAGGTGAAGACAGCTCGCTTTCGATCCTGCGAATATGGGACGAGTAGTGAGGAGACCAAACCTGGGGTGCATATTCAAGAAGAAGAGGGACAAAGGCTACGTAGAGCGATCGGGTAATGTAGGGATAAGAGATTTTCTCCGACTAGCGTTTTACAAAACCAAAAGCACAGTTGACCTTGAGGATTATATCGATGTGGGATAAAGTATAGCTCCCTTTCACATAAGATTCTTAGATCTCGAATCGATTCAACAGGTGGTGTCTGTTGGTTGAGTAAAACATAGGAACGTAAAGGGGATGGGGGTCGTTTACGAGAGATAATAATTGTGTAGTATTCCAGAATACTACTGTCCTTATAACTATTAAGTTTAATACTGTATCTCATTACTTATCTAACACATCCTTAAAACATTCTCCTAACATATCTAACATTCTCATTTAATACATATCATAATTCTATATCAAATCAGTTTCAGTACTTTTCATAACATGCCCCTTTTTTCATAACATGCCCCTTTGTTCATAATATGCTTTTTTTTTTCATTTGAAACATGGCTCTTTGATTTTCGTTCAAAGTTTATTCAAAATTAAAAGTCTCAGTAGAGTAAGTAATACTTTGATAAAATTGATTTTGTTCAAATTATAATTTACAGTAGATTAGAACTTAAAGTTATACGAGGGTTCCCTTTTATATTTCGGGATTAGAGAACAAAAACAAATATTGATCATCGAAAATCACTTTATGGTTTTTCAAAATATTCCCCATGAAGATCTATACACTTGTGCATGCGTTTGAACCAATTGTCGAAGCACTTTTGCCACTGTTACGTACGTCGGCCACCACCATCATTTAATAATTTGCATTTAATAATAATAATAATAATTGAATTCAATGCAATTTTGTTTTAACATAGTATGATGGTAAGGTGGTGGAAGAATCGCACGATCCTGAAGTGAGTTTCTGAACCCACCCTGATTCGGGTGTGGATCGTGCAGTTCTTCGAGTTCGAATTTGTTTTTCGAAGTGGACGTGAGTGGAGAGCGAGAGAGATGGAGATTAACGTTGTTTGAAAAATACGGTTCGGAATTCCGTTGTTGACATTTGACAACGGAAAAAGCAGGAAAAGGAAGAGAGGAAACGTTTTGTTTTTGGTTCGATACGGTTTTTTTGGATTCCGTTCAAGGTGGAATCAAGAAAAAAAAGAGAGAAGCACTGACCTCGAAAAGAAAATGATTGATTGTGATAATCTAAAAGTGGAAGAATGTATAAATTTTGTCAGAAGTAATTGTAAAGTTAAAGAATGTATAAACTTTGTCAGAAGTAATTGTATTGTTTTGTAATCGAGTGATTTGTTTAAAGTTAATAAAATAAAAGTTGTAAACTTTGCTCGACGAGAAAGAGGACTGACTTTTGTTGATTTTGGATGATCATGCTGGTGGTATATAGCAGGGAGAACGAAAACCTTTGAAGTATTCTGCGGCTGTGAACTGGAAAAAGCGATGAGAAGATTAACATGAGACAGACCGAGAAACTCCCACATCAATAATGATACAATGATATTAATATTGCAACAATAGCGGATATCGCGGCAATAGATTATATCGCAGCAACCCACATATGCAACCATTGGCGGGGTTTTTGGCAACCATTGGCGCATCTGTGTGCAGTACAATTTAATTTAACGTCGGCCTCCATAACAATTAACTGGAACAGGTAACCCATTCAATTTTTGTATGTACCTACCCAATTTTATGTGGCAGAGAAACTGTCACACCACTCTGATTGAGGTCTCTCAATATATGCATTCTGAATGCAGCAACCGCTTCTTCAGGTGTCGAAAAACGTTGACCTCTCAGTTTGTTTTTTACGTACGGGAATAAAAAGAAGTCATTCGGTGCCAAGTCAGGACTATACGGCGGATGACCCATCAAATCGATGTTTTGGGTGCTCAAAAATGCAGTTGTCGCAGCCGATGTGTGAGAGCTCGCATTGTCGTGGTGAAGAGTGATCCGTCTTCGGCGGTTGGTTTTCCTGATTTCTTGGAAGACAACTGGCAAACAAATGGTTGTGTACCCCTCAGAATCGACTGTTCTGCGTTGTTCTAGTGGTACGGTTGCGACATGTCCAGTTTTTCCGAAAAAAACAGGCGACCATTTGCTTGGAAGTGCTTCGTGCGCGAACAACTTTTGTTGGATTTGGCTCATCTTGAAACACCCAGACAGTCGACTGCTGTTTACTTTCGGGCTCATACGCGTAAATCCACGATTCATCACCTGTCACGATGTCATAGACGTATTTCGAAGCACCGCGACCGTATTTTTTGAGCATTTCTTTCGACCAATTGACACGAGCCTTTTCTTGGGCGATTGACAAATTGGGCGAACAAATTTTTTTGACAGTCAAATGTTTATGCAATATTGAATGTATGCTGGTCCCACTAACGCCTAAGGTTGTCTCAATCTCACGATAGGTCACATGACGATCTTCCAATATCAGTTCGCGCACACCATCAATGGTTTTCGGAACAACAACTGATTTTGGACGACCTTCACGAAATTCATCTTGGAGTGAACTACGACCACGATTGAATTCACCATACCATCGATAAACACTAGTCCTTGATGGAGCTTCATCGCCAAAAATTGAATTAAGTTCATCCATGCACTGTTGCTGAGTTAATCCACGCCGAAAGTTGTAAAAAATAATCGCACGAAAATGTTGACGATTTAATTCAATTTTTGGGCCGAGATGAATTTTTTAAGTTACTGTAAACAACACAAATAGCGCTCGTATGTCAAAACGTTCTGAGTGCGTATAACCTCAAAAATGTCCAACTTTACGACAGAGCTGTCAATTGCCGGATTGCAACACTAGGGTTGCCAAATCCCGAAACATAAGAGGTAACCCTCGTATAAGAAGAGGGAAAATTTTATTGTAAAGTCAGTTGAGATACAGACGAGTAGAAGTTAGTTGAGATTGAAAGTTTGAGAAGAAACACTGTTGGAAGAAGAGTTTGAGAAAAGCAGCGTTGAGAGAAAGAAGAGTTTTGATAGACGAGTTTTGAAGAAGAAGTTGTATTATTAATTAAATATAGTTTGAGTTGTTTAAATAAATATGAACACTAAATAATAATAATAAACGCTTTTATTATAACCTCTACGCTCTTCCCTCGATAGAGGAAGCACGGCAATTTCGGAGACGCAACATTGAGTGACATTTGGCAATATTTAGTTCGAGGCAGTTATTTTGGCACAAAGTTGAAAAGCTGTCGAGATCCATTTGGAGAAGTGAGGAGTCGAGAGAAGAGCGGATCGTCTAGAAGAACTTGGTGTCGTCCGTGTATAGAGAGATGGAGGAGTGCTTGATATTGTAGTCTATATCATTAATATTAAGAATGAATATTAGGGGTCCAAGATGACTCCCCTGAGGAACCCCTGATGTGGGAAGAAAAGGATTGGAGATCTAAATCTGACACGGTAGGTTCGATCGTTAAGATAGGTTACCGAAAAAAAGCTAACTAACCGCCGAAGAGTCAGCACGTGCGGGTCTGTTTCGTGATCCGTACCATCGGATCAATTGGGTTATCCTTTTAGAGTATCTTAAGTAAACACAAGATACCCTAATTGCACTATCGATTCGCACGTCAAGTCTTCTGTGGGATCCGAAGTAAAAATACGGATCACCACAAACGCGTCCGAGTGTAGCGTAGTAATATAGTATGAAAATCGTAGTGTAGTGTGAAAATTGTCTGGAAGTGTACAGTGCCGGAAATCTCATACTCTTTCTTTGTGTCTGATTTTCGTCTTTTTTGCACCTCTGTTGCTTCCCTCAGGCATCGATACTCTCGATTGTTTTATAATCTTTGGAGGGTTTTGGGGGTTTTAAGTGGCGTAATATTCGTCACGAAAGGGATGTGACCTGGATTTCGGCACAGATCTAGTGGGGCACTTACTACAAGGGCATAACACCTGTAGTGGTTGTTTTCGCTTATCTATCGCCGGGCTCAACTTGTTTTCTGGGTCGCCATTTCAATGGAACGGGAATTTCACGTCGATCTTTGCAACATTCGTGGCTTAAGATGCAATTTCTCCTCTGTGTCTGCCCACGTCTGTAACCAGAAATCAACTATCCTTGCACTTAGTGAGACACAGGTAATTACTGATGCAGATATTTTCGATTTTACTATACCCGGTTATAACTTAGTGCTTTTGTTCTTTCCACATCGTGGGCTAGCCACACACATAGTAAGTTATATTGGTTATCAGCTTCTCCCACAATATGGGCTCTGCTCCAATCCAGAATTTAATTTCTCGTATCTAAAACTTCACGTTCGTAGGCATATTATACATTACTGCTTTCTTTACAGAAGCCCAAACTTGGATAGAAACGCATCCTTTTACGAATTTGATGCTCTATCTGATTCTATCGATAGGATCTTGAGCCTATATCCGCACACTGAAAAAGTTATTGCGGGTGATTTTAATGTGCATAACTCTCTGTGGTTTCGTCACTCCGAACACAGAACACCTGAAGGTCAATATGTCCAGCTCTTTGCTGATTCAAATAGTTTAACTCAACTCATCAATGAACCAACACAATTACCAAACATATATGGTCATTTCGCCAATACACTGGACCTGTTTCTCACCTCCCACCCAAACAAATACACAGTTGAAGTTTCTTCGCCCTTGGGCAGTTCAGACCACTGTGTCGTGTCAGCTAAATTTCCTCTAACCAACAGCAACGTTAACGAGAAAACTCTCAAAAGAACAGTATGGTTCTACGAGAAACCCAACTGGGAAAGTATGAACGACTTTTTTGGGACGTTAAATTGGTCGTTATTTTTCCTCAATAACAATGTTGACTCTATAGCGGACACATTGATACGATTCTACTTGGCATGCGAACCTTTATTCCACACAAAGTAAAGAGTGTCAAACCCAAGAGAAATATGTGGTTCGATTCCAGGAGAATCAAACAATACTGAGGAAAACCAGAAAAGATTTAAGAGAGCTAGAAATGACTGCAATGCGTATATTCAACGAGCAAAGTTCTTGCATGACCGTAGAGTGAGACAAAAAATACTACACTCTCCCACAGGTAGTAGAAACTTCTGGGCATTCGTGAAAAACATTCAAAACTCGGTCTGTTCATCCATTCCATCGCTTATAGTCGATGATAGACCACTTTCCAGTGCAATAGAGAAGGCCAATCTACTTGCTGCGCATTTTGCAGCCAACTTAACGCTGCCTGATACCGGATCAGTTCCGCCTCAAATTGAGTTCAATTCCCATATTTGGTCAGGCGCATCCAAAACTGCCCTTCACGTGCTCGATAGGATGCAAAAACGAGCAGTGAAACTTATTGGGGACCCAGCTGTGAGTCGATCAATTCCGTCGTTAGAACATAGGAGCAACGTATCGTGCCTATCTCTTTTCTATATGTATTATCACGGTCATTGCTCAACGGAACTTGTTCCGCCTCCTCCTTTTCCCGCGATACCCGTCAGTCTAAGAATGCGAAAATGGACTTCAAGCGCACAAATAAATATAGAGTCATTCTTTAGCCGAAGGACACGAATGTGGAATATTCTACTTGATCTTGTGTTTCCTCGTCGTTGTGATGCCCAGGCATTTAAAACAACTGTACACCGATACCTACTTTCCTTGTCCACTTTCTCTCCCTCCGCTCGCACTGTGGTCTGACATTTAAGGATACTCCAAAATCCGCTTTTGTGTAAAAAAAAGGAAGAAATCCACTTAATCAGTAGGGGTTCGAAACCAAGGGAGGATAGCTTAAAAAGGATGAGATTGTGGGAGATTTTGTTGAAGACCTTGCTGAAATCGATTGTGATTACATCGACTTCGTTGCCATTCTCTAAGGCACGGAGAATGTTGAATGAGAATTCAACTAAATTGGTGGTAATCAACCTACCTGTAAGGATACCGTGCTGGTTGGGTGAGATGATAGATTTGCAGCGGAAACATAACGCGTTGTAAAGAATGCCTTCGAACAGTTTTGGAATATGTGACACTTTAGCGATGGGATGGTTGTTACTAATATCCTTTTTAGGCCCCTTTTTATGTATGGGCGTGACAAAAGAGGATTTGCAAATATTTGGGAAGACACCTTGTGTAAGGGATAGATTGAAGATCTTTGATAGCGGTAGAGAAAGAGAAGACGAACATTTTTTTAAAAGGACATCCGGAAGTCCATCAGGTCCAGGGCTGAACTCGTCTTTTAGCGACTTTTATCTTCAACTAGCTGACGCTGAATAATTTGAGGGGTGAAGGGGCCAAGGGAGAATTCAGGAAGGTCTTCGAAGTAAGGCTTGAAAGAGTTGTCCGTGGAGGATTTTTTAAAGAAAGACGTGAAAAGATTGGCAGCAGCTTGTGGGTCGGTTGAAGTAATCGTATCATAAGAAAAGGAGTTGGGATAAGCGTCAGATTTATGTTTGTAGTTAATAAAGTGGAAAAAAGATTTGCGGTCATTATCAGGTTGTTTTGTGTTGTTGTGAGATAGTTGTAGTAGATGGAGTTGTAAAGCTCGGTGAGTTTTTAAAAGAAACCGATACAGTTGGAGTAGTCCAGGGAAGAGTATATTCTTAGGAAAATGTTCGATAAATTATTCCTCTTGTTCCGAATAGTGCGGAGTTTGCAGTTGTACAACGGAGGCGATAAACCGATGACCTATGTCGAAAGGTGATTAAAGCGAAATGAGATTCTGCTAAGATGCTCATTTAATACGCAGAAGTTAGCTTTGCAAGAAGTTGTAGGAAAACTTGACGTGGGGTGATGAGGTATAAGCTGTCACGAGAATCGGTGGTAATGGTCGGGGGTTGAGAGGGCCCGAGGACTAAGGGCAACTGTAGAATTATAGGGGTACATTGTAAACACAAGGTCAAGTTGCCTCTTCATATGATTTGGCACATTACTTATTTGACGGATGCTTAAGTCGGCGAGACCATCTACAAAGAGACATTTCTTGGTACCAGTGGGGTTTGGGGTGTAAAAGGATTGATCGTCTGACAACGTCCAATAACAACGATATCGTCTAGGGAAGTACTTAACTGGGTTAGGTGATCAACCACTGCTATTGCCAGTTCATATGACACGATCGGTTGCGAAGGAGGTATATTGAGACATATGATGTATACAGACTTTGGGCGTTGGTCAATTTTTATTGCAACGTAGTCTAGATTAGGAGAAGAAGAGATGGCAATAAGAGATGAGGCGAGCTTATTTTGGATGGCAATCAGCACACCACGGCCAGGTGATTCCACACATATACCATCGTCATCACGAAAAACGTTAAAGGTGGAAGGGAATATTTCTTGACTGTGAATACTGGAGATAAGGTTGGTTTCCGTTAGTGCGTATATATCGAAAGGGAGGGTATGTGCATTTTGCAGAATCGCTTGCGTTTTAGAGCGGATACCTCTGAGATTTTGATAGTAGATGGTTAGGGGGAGAGTTTTGAGAGTCTCAGAGAGGTGTGGGGAGGGCGGTTGATTAAGGTCAAAAAGATTTGCCCTTATTGGAAGAGGTGATTTTCTTATATTGGCGAAAAGCCGAGAGATGTGGGAGCATATTGAAATTTTTGTGAAATTTCGTAAGCAGGTTGCGAAGGCTAGGAAAGTCGGTAGGTAGGCCTTTCTGCTGAATGGAAACCGCGATGCTGGTTTTCGTTTTACCTTCATAGGACACTGAGTCAAATTTATCATGTAGGTACGAAAGATAAAGGCGGACATTTTCTTAGGTCAATTTGTTTCTAAGTTTAGATAATGCGTAACGACATTTAAATGTTTTGATGGAGTGCTTAGTATGAATGTTTTGTTAAAATCGGGGTCAACTAATATTGGGTCGTTTATTAGTAACGTTCTCTGGGTTCTGAAAGCTTATACATGTTCGTGATCGAAATGAACTTAAATGTTTGCGTCTTTGTTAGAAATCGAGTCATAGGTTTCTCTATTTTTGAATGATCCTAAATAAATTTTCGGTAGCAACCAGTATGTCATAGAAATTGTTTTATTTGTTTTTGAAATAGAGTCGTTTTGACACATTCAATTTTCTTCGAATTGGCTTTTATGCAATCCGAGGTCATAATATCACCAGATTTCTTCAGAAATTCCGTCCTGTCTCATTGTACCTTGTTGACGGCTTTAAACGTTCAAATATTTTCTTTCGGTAAGTATTATGCTCCTCTAATGAAGTAGGAAAAACTATTATGCCGTCCATGTAAACCAAACGAAGCTTGTTAATATATTCCTGTAACACGTTGTTCGTTAATCTTTGGAATGTTGCGGCTGCTGTTTTCAGTCCAAAGAGCCCACGAAAGAATTCATAATTTCCACTTTCGATGCGAAAGGCAGTTTGTGGATTTCATCTTCGTGGATTTTGATTTGGTGGAAGTGCTTAGCAAGATCGAAAGTCGCGAAGTATTGGGCTTGTGGGTTTTTGTGTAAAGGAAGACTCACTGTCTCTCGTCACGCCCCGACACGGTACTGCTTCCTGAATCTGACTCCGTGTGATTGATTCGCACTCAATGCCGAGCACAACTGCACCACCCGTAGTTAACCCGCAACCAGTCCAAAGTGAAACGCATGATTCAAAAAGGATCCAACGAAAACTCTTTATTGTTCTTAAAACTTTGGGGATATATATACACCAATGATATAAATTAATTATTCGTTCGTGAACTTAATATAACGCACTACGCGTGTGACACTTCTTCTGGTTCATAAAATTTTAAGAGAAATATATACAATGATACAAATTAATTGTTCCTTCGTGAACTTTATATAACGCACTACGCGTGTGACACTTCTTCTGGTTCATAAAATTTTAGGAGAAATATATACAATGATACAAATTAATTGTTCCTTCGTGAACTTTATATAACGCACTACGCGTGTGACACTTCTTTTGGTTCATACAATTTTAGGAGAAATATATACAAGATACAAATTAATTGTTCGTTCGTAAGACCGCACACCAAGACGACTCGCTATTGACCCCGTAAGTATCTCTTGGGACGCCCCACGAGAGATGTATATGAATTAACGTGAAGGCGCAACCTGCCTTCACGGAATCAACATCGCGATAAATAAGTTCATCGAAGCGTTAGAATACCACATATTCAATCATCGCTTCGATGACCATATTTGGTCATAATCCCTTTTGAATTGTATCTACAAGAAAGGGTTGAAACTATACACACACACACGAGGATCACATCTTCATTCGTGTGGTGTGTCGCCCAGCATGCGAACCATGAACATGACATTTAACACACAATCATTCGCAGCTGGGGCGAGTCATCCTGAAAAGGGTTAGGATGTATACACGATCAGCGACTACGTGTAGCATGATTGCTGATCGTGTGCATGTTGTTCTTGGCGTCTCCACGTAATCAGCCAGATACCCCCATGTATTTGTCGGTCGGATGACCGTTGGATGTGGGCATGCATGCAAAAGGTAAGACACAATATTTTTCATGTGTGCGGCTGGCGCGTGAAAGTATATCTCATCAATATAGTTCAAGCAATGTTGGTTGCTACTTGATGCAACCAAATTGCTTCTAATGTGGTGGATGCTGATTAATTCATGGATATCGAACCGAAACGTGTATCAAGAATTGGTTCAGTACTTGTTGGTTGCATGTTGATGCGACCAATCCGTCTCTATGGATTTGCCTGTTTTAGGTGCAGATAATTCAGACTAAGGAAATATTATGTTTTATGTTGCACCTTGAACAGGCAAGTACTTATTTTCAGGTTTGATATGCCCTACGTGGGAGTTCAAAATGGGGTAATGGAAAGTTTAATTGGTGGCGTTCAGGGGAACCGCCACAAGCTCTTCCCAATTTCTCCAATATTTCGTCATTGGGTATTAGGCATTTGACATTAATTGTTGTTTTAATCTGCTTCCTCTAGCCTGTTACCAATCTCCATTTTGTTTTACCATTGGCATCTTTGTTCTTTTTGTTCCAACAAGAAAAATCAGAGATGCAATAGGAATAACTTTTTACAAAATAAACTAACTTTTCAAAAGTTTATATTATTTAGCTTAGAATTTTTGTAAATTTTTGATCGGGGATTTTTGTTTAGGATTATTTTTTATTGTATTATTAGTATTTTATTTTTTAGTGTGTCTTATAAGGCTCACAAAAGCTGAAATCCCTTTGTCTACATGGAAACCTTCAAAGAACTTATAGTGTAAACTGGAGTAAGTAATTGGTGTTTATTTAGGAATCGCGATAAATTGTTCTTCTGTTTGAACATTTTTTTTTTTGTTGGAACATAGAGACTGGTTGGCGGATTCTGTATATTATCACATATAAGTCATATATATTCTCGCCTAAGGTGTCTATAACTTCTGAGGACTTAATGGATACAGCTAATATTTACTTACGTATCTACTGCGTTAAGACCAGCTGCTTTCATTGTCTTCAACCTGTCCTCCCAAACTTCTGGTAAAGCCCGAAAGTAATGGAATGACCCGGATACATAACGAAAGGGCTTGTCATCCATAATGAATTCATCCTTCGAATAATCGATAAAAAATTTTCGTGAGCCATGTATCTAAAAGTAAAGTTGAATATAAGCCTTATGTTAGTTTTTGTTTTAAATGGAGATCAGACTAATAGAAATATAAAATTATTTGAATAAAAATAGAGAAAGACAATTTCGGCGACTTGGTCATTGAGGCGGGGACCCAAGAATGTTGCAGTTTAATATTGTGTAACGAGTAAATCCAAGAATCCAGCGAGTGGCGTATTGATGTCATCTCTAATAATGCCAGTACTAAACTTCATACTATAGACGTTAAATGTGCTAATATTTTGACCGTCAATCATCGGGATATTGAAATTCCAGTGGTCCGTTTTTGATATTTTCCTATACAAAGTCACTGATTGCTTTCAACCCGCCGAAAGCCAGGACGATCCTTGTCCCCGTTCAATCCAAGTTGGCACGCAGTCTCAACGTGACACCCCTGAATAGCTTCTTTTGCACCCGCCAAGTAGTGAACCAATGCATGCTGAGAAAGGTTGGCGCAAGGCTAATAACCTTTCCGGGAAAAACAAATTATTATCGAAAGTTTAACAAGCCTCGGATATGGACGGGATACACGAAACCGACTACGGAAACGAAAATGGCTAAACGATTTAAGAATTTTCTCATGGAACGTCCGCTCACTATACAGAGCTCGAGCTGCACAGCAGCTAGCCGATGCCCTGTCCGAATATAAAGCTGACATAACAGCATTACATGAAATAAGATGGACGGGGAGTGGTGTTATTCAAAGAAACGAGTATGACATTTATTATAGCTGTCATGCAAAATACTATGTGGTCGGGGTAGGCTTTCTAGTTAGTCAAAACCTGAAGCCCGCCATTATCGGCTTTAATGCAATAACCGAAAAGCTATGCACTCTTCGCGTGCGAGGCAAGTTTAAGAACATAAGCCTCATAAACGTTCACGGAACTACAGAGGAGTCCTCTGACAACGAATAAGAAGAATTCTACGAGAACGTCGAACGGACCCTCAATGCCTACCCAAGATACGATGTTAAAATCGGTCTTGGTGATTTGAATGTTAAAATAGGCCGGGAGTTGGTTTTCAGGCACTATGCAGGTTTCCATAGTTTGCATGAGAACACTAATGGCAATGGACTACGAATCATCGAACTGGCGCATCAAAGAACTTGGTCGTAGCAAGTACTAAAGACATCCACAAAGCCACCTGGGTATCACCTGATTGAACCACTCGCAACCAAATTGACCACGTGTTGATAGATCGCCACCACTCCTCGGGCCGGCTGACGGTACGAACGTACCAAGATGCCAACGGCGGCTTGGATCACTATCTTGTTGGTATAGTTTTCCGAGTGCAAATTGTCTTATGGAGACGTATTGCATCCGCGGAACAGATTCGGATCAATACGGCTGCCTTACGCAATGAGAACACCAGAAACACCTTTGGCCATGCGCTAGGGGTCGCCCTCCAAGAGCTCGACGGAGGGAGAGTAAGTCCTGGCGCCAGAATGCCGGTCGCAGAAGAGAAATGGACACGCCTTGAGAATACTGTCATTAGTACTGCCAACTCCATCTTAGGCAGTAGTCGTAGAGATCGGAGCGACTGGTTTGATGATGAGTGCAAACTAGCGACTGAACGTAAGAATGCTGCACACCGGACATTGCAGCAGTCTCATACGACGCGGGAACGCAAGGCAAAATTCAAAGAGCTCAGAAGATCTGAAAAAAAGACTCCACAGATAAAATAGAAGTGCCTGGAAAAAAACCTTGTCTGTGAAATAGAGAAAAGTAGAGAGCGAGGTCCGCACCAAACGCGGAAGTTCTACCAAATAATCAGCAGTATGACGCGGTACACACCACGCTGCACTTACTGGAAGGATAAAGAGGGTAATCTGATCACCGATCCTGAAGGCATTCTGGAGCGATGGAAAGTGCACTTCAATGAATTGCTAAACGGTCAGCTCACAGAAGAATTGGAGTCTCCACCAATGCAACATCAAGACCAAATACTGCCGTCACCAAACATTGAGGAAACATTAAAAGCCATAGGACAGCTAAAATCAGATAAAACCCCCGGAGTTGATGGCATACCAGCTGACCTGATCAAACAAGGAGGGACAGCGTTACATCACGCAATTCATGAGATCGTGTTGCACGTATAGAAGCAAGAGGAGATGCCGGAAGATTGGTGTCGCGAAATAATTTGTCCCATACATAAGAAGGGAGATATCACACTGTGCAGCAACTATAGGGGTATAACATTGCTGAGTACCGCCTATAAGATACTCTCCCCAATCCTACAAGATCGGATAGCCCCACACGCTAAAGCCATCTTTGGTCAATATCAGTGTGGCTTAATCCCAGGCAAATCAGCGATTGATCAGATATTCACCCTTAGGTAGGCGATGGAAAAAATGTCTGGAATTTAAGATCCCCTATTTATAGACTTTAAGGCCGCCTAGGACAGCATAGCCAGGATAGAACTATATAATGCCGTCTGGCTAGATCAATATCTGTATTTCAACAGACATGTAGAGGCTGCTTTGGCCAAAGCAAGGAAATCTTTTGCTATGACAAGGAGGATATTTCACAGTATCCAACTTGACAGTAGGGTAAAAGTCATATGCTACATGACGCTAATCAGCCAATGCTCATATATGGTTGCCCAGTATGGTTTAACATAGATCCAATTTGACGGAAAAGATTCGGGTGTTCGAAAGGAAGTGTCTCAGAACTTGTCTCAGATTACATCGGACACCGGTATCGGACTATAAAAAGTATTATTCAAATAAGACTTTATATAATGAAGCATACATAAATAGGCGGAGCCTCGATAGTATAGTGGTTAGTATCCCCGCCTGTCACGCGGGAGACCGGGGTTCGATTCCCTGTCGGGGAGCCTCTGGCGCAAGACTAATGACCTTGCCCAGAAAAACAAATTATCATAAAAAATTTAACAAGCCTCAATTTAACAGCCCTTGCTAAATAAGGCCAAGACCGGTTCCCGGTTGTAGTGCCGATGATGATGATGATACATATATGGTGGATAAGTTTTTGATTAAATTAATCAGAGGACATATTGCGAGAGCAATAAACTCGTCCAATGACCTAATTTTCGGGGCTTATCATCGAAACACTCTATACTATGAGAGCGTGCATCGCAACGGCTTTGTTCCACCAGAGGCGTTCCTTGATTTGGACATGAAAGGGCTTATACAGGATAGGTCCGGACTTCCGCTGATCTATCATATAAGTAGATCATCCGTAGACGGGCGATTGTGCTACGACCGGGAAATCACGGGCACCGAAAAGGAGTTTCCCTTCAGTAGAGCTATCTCCCACAGAGACCAGGACGATAATATTAAACATTATCAACAGTTCTAGTGGTTAAATGGCAAATAAAGACCTGGATAGCAATGTCGGTATAAGTATTATCAGCCAGCTTACACAGACTTAATTTCTCTAGAATTAGGGTAGTATAAGATTTAAGTTAAGTTCTTTTAAATAAAATTAAAGAAAACAAATTTTTTAGTAAGTTAAATTTTAAGAGAAAATTAAAAAAAAATTCGACACAAAATTTTCCACATTGTCGTTTGCCATACAAATAGTCATAAGTACAGCCACAAACAAAGTTCTGTCGCCGAAAGACAAATTATACAATAGTCATGTAATGTTTAGCTTAAAGCGTCTGCATAGGCCTATTGACGTCCGGCGCCGTGCTTCCTAGGATGAGGGAAGAGCGGGGACCTTTTATTATTATTGTCTGCTCACAAATTGCTTTTATTTCATTAAATTAGGGATAATTCAAAGTATTTATTTTTACAAGATTTATTTCATTTATTTTCTTCTTCTTTGTGTTACTCTTCAAACTGAACTGAACTAATTACTTAACTCAATTGCTACTTGATTTGAACTAAACTTCTACTTGATAACTTAACTCTTAAAACTTTCTAACTCAACTTTTTAATCTCAACTAGTACTTAACTCTACTGTTTCTGATACTCAACTGATTTTACAAATGAATTTATTCTCTACTTATAGAACATTGTGTTCTAATTTACTGGAAATTATAACATGAATAAAACAACTTTTAACAAAGTCTCTGTGACTTTTAACTTGAATAAAATTTGGACGAAAATCAAAGTTACTATGTTTTGAATGAATAAAAAGGTGCAGGTTATTAAATGTGCTGTAACTGGCAATATTGTGAATGTTTATGAATGGTATGTATTAAGTGAGAATGTAATATATGTTAAGGGACGTTTTTAAAGATGTGTAAGGAGATTCAGTGTGAAATTTAATAAGGGTAGTAATCTGGAATACAACAGGCCCAGTAAGTTATAATATAAGATAATTAAGCTAGAATTTAAGCATTTTTTGTCTAACATATAATTTAGAAACTAAGAATATAAAAAGAAAATAAAAAATGTTAGCAATCCGGTTGTAGTGACGATGATGATGATGATTAATTTGGAGTTCTCAGAAGTCTCTTCTTTACCCTTTTCCGATTCTAATGTGTTTTTAAGTGAATAGATTAATAGGATAACCGATGCTATTGTTGCAGTAGCACTGCTTAACTCCTTTGTAACTTTATCAAATGGCTTTAGTATTCCAATACACTTTTTCAAGTTGAGCCATTCCTCAGGAGTAATATATGGTATAGCATGCATACCCGAATATAAAACTAAAGAGTCTTTTAATTTCAATATTCTTGCCATCATGGAATAAGTCGGATTCCATCTGTGTAAAAAATTGTCAAACAAAATTGTAAAAAGGAAACACCGACATAAAAGTTAGATATAGGTAGATATATTTTAGAATAAAAAGAAGAATGTAAAAAATTGAATCGTGGAGAACATTCCCGAATTATGCTTAGAGCCGATTGGTTCAATATTTCAATTTGAATTTATTTCAATTCATATTGAGCAACTAGAGAGTGATTGAAGTGAGTCGCAATTTTTTTTTTTCATTTTGTAATCATTGGGAAGAGAAATTCTTCGGTATCCATTGCTGAACGGACACACAATTGTAGTTGATTAGTAGCACAGTTTAAATCAGTGAAATTGGCCATATTCACAGATTTTCTCATATTGGGACCTCTATCGCGCAAAAACTGATTTCGTGCTTAAATCACAATCTTTCAAAATATTAAACTATTCGCTATATTTTCACCTGAGTGCCGACCTTCCAATTGTTCATACTTGAGTATTACGAGTATAGTCACTCTTTAAAATTTATCTGTGATACCATCAGTAGTAAGACTCAGTAATGAAACATTTGCACTCGCCTCGGACCAAACATCTGTAGTAAATGATATCTTTTCACATAGCTTGAGTAACCCCAACACCTTTATTTTCATTTTATCGTAGATTTCTGTAGAAAGTAAATTAGTAAAATGCTGTCGACCTCTTAGATGATAACGTGGCAATGCTGCCAGCATTAATCTTTGACATTGCACACCTTCCACAAAGTTAAATGGCAAGTTTTGTAACGCAATCATTTCAGCCACTAATGATCAATTTCTTTTTGTTTAGTAATGCTATCATCCTAGGCACCTCTATTTGTAAGAGAATATGTTATTGACATCTGTTTTTTACACTCTTCTAAGGAGTCAATTCAATTCAATTCAATTTTTATTTAGTAGATAATTACATTTATGGTATATTTTACAACTAGTACTTAAGAGATTTAGGATAGCAATTCCTTTACAACTATAATCTTAAATCTATATAACGACAATAGCACAATTTTAATGAATAACAAATAATAAATTAAGGGAAAACTACAATAAAAAACCCTTATTTGAATCTTAAGACTAATATTGCACGAGCTTCCGGTTATTTTATGTAGTAATGACCTCGATATAATTTTCATAGACAGAGTACATATGTAGTGACTTAGGATAACGCAAGACGGGAAACGAGAACATTGTCAGAAAAAGAACAATTGTCGAAGAAGTTTCGATTGATTTTGTCAATAAGGAACTCTACCGGTTTAACGTTGGCGTTTTCATGTAGTTCATGTGTCGAATAATGCCATGGCAAATTCAGCAACATTTTTAATATTTTATTTTGACACCTTTGCAATTTTATTTTGTGTGCGCGAGCACAATTACACCGTACAGGAGTATCGCTTGAAAAATGGTTTTAAATATTATAATTTTATTTTCGATGCTAAGCTTTGACTTTCTACACACTAATGGATACATAACTCTTACGACTTTGTTTATTTTGTCAATTGTGGTAGTGATGTGTTTTTGAAAGATAAGTTTTTTATCTAGAATACTCGTAATACCTAGATATCTACAGTCTTCGGACCAATCAATATCAACTGCACACATACTGAGTTTAGTGCCATTTGGTAGGTAGCAGTGTTTCCTACATCTCGAAAACCAGACAGCTTGTGTTTTACTACCATTTATTTTTATTTTCCATTTCCTGTAATATACTGCTAGCTTGTCAAGAGCTGCTTGCAAAGAGTTGTAGACATTAGTGAATAAGGCACCCGAAGAGAAAATGGCCGTATCATCGGCAAACATAGCTACCTGAATGTTTTCACCTAGACATGGTAAATCTGCGACAAACAATGTAAATAATATGGGACCAAGGACCGAGCCCTGGGGTACACCATGGTGGATTTGGTGAGTAGAGGATATGTCGGTTCCTAAACTCACAACATATTTTCTCGAACGAAGAAAGCTCTGGATAATTTTGATAAGCTGTATTGGCAGCTTAAGTTTTAGTAGCTTATAAATCAAGGCATCGTGCCATACCGTATCAAAAGCTTTTTCGATGTCTAGAAGAACTAGTCGCGTTGACTCCTTGACGATGAATTTACCAGCTATGTGGTTTTTAATGCGCAAGACTTGGTGGATTGTGCTGTGACCACTACGAAAACCGAACTAAAAGTTTGGTAAGATGTTATTATCTTCCACAAAACGATCAATCCTTTCCTTAATGATTTTTTCTAAGAGCTTACTTAGACAGCTAAGTAGACTAATAGGTCTGTAGCTTTCGGGGCTGTTCTTCGGTTTGCCGGGTTTCGGAATAGGTATTACTTTTGCTGTTTTCCAACAGTCTGGAAAATAACAATTCTTAAGACAAGCGTTGAAAATGAACGTTAAATAGTTACTTGCAGCAGGTGGAAGTGCTTTGATTAATTTGTTGTTAATATTATCGAGACCCGCAGCCTTTTTTGATTTCGATTTTTTTATCAATTCTTTAACTTTGCTGATATTAGTTGCGTAAGTACTTTCAGCTGGTGTTTGAGAAAGTACATGGATAGTGTTAGCAACTTCAGCTTCAGTATACGCGTCGCTTAGATGCATAGATATGGAGTGGTTCTTACTAAACGTGTTAGCAAGTAGGTTCGATTTCTCCACTGAAGAAATAAACAACTTGTCGTGAACTTTAAACGGAGGAATACTTGACCCTCTATTTTTCATAATTTTTGATATTTTCCAGAACGGTTTGCTTGCTTTGTCAAGAGAGGAAAGGTGTTTATTCCAACACTTGTTCCTATATGTTGAGATTTCGTTTTTAATGATATTATTTAAGACTTTAACATTAACTAGAAAACAATCGATTCTATAACGCAGCCATTTTCTTCTTTCAGAGGTTCGTAGCCTAATCAGATGAAAGATATTTTCAGGAAGCGGTGCCTTATCAACTGGAGCAGTAGAACATTTAGGTATCGCAAGATCGGATGCTCTATTGATAACAGAAACAAAATTGTTGCATAGGATATCAATGTGCTCGCTGCAGGTTATAGAATTTAGGCTGGTATCACCTAGAGCCAAGTTCGTGTTTATATATGATTTATAACAATTCCAGTTGGCCGCGGAATAGTTGTGGTATAAACTGGTACGATTTACAACTACTGTATGATTCACTGTGAGGCTGATCGGAAGGTGGTCTGAACTTAACGCATTTAGAGTTAATGGTCCTGTGCAGTAATTTGGAATATTAGTGATATATAGATCAAGAGTTGAGGGGTTCTTGTTAGCACTCGCTGGGATATAGGTGGGGAGAAGTGGATAAAGTATGGAAAAACTTGGGCTGGATTCAGCAACATCTAGTAAAATGTTACCCCAGCTGTTTGCCCTAAGACAATTCCACGACTGATGTCTGCAGTTTAGATCACCACCAATAATTACCTTGTTTCGAGTGTTGACTCTATACAATTTTTGCAGATCCCGCTTAAAGTAAGTAGATTTCTCAATGTTTCTATTTCCTCCAGAAATAGACCGAAAAAAGACTCACCTTGGAGTTGTCACTTAATGTTACATCTATACTAATTTCCTCAATTAACTTAAGGTGCAATGAAGGACGCAAGGAATGTTCTATACATTTTTTGACAACAATGGCGACACCTCCACCACTAGCATGTACCCTGTCTTGGCGATAACATATGTAATTTTGATGTGAGAAAGAAATGTCTTGTTTGAGCCAGGTTTCTGAAACAAGTGCAATGTCAATATTAAAATTTATCAAGAAACTAAAAAATGCATGCTTTTTGTTTTTGATGCTTCTCGCATTCCAAGTTATGATGTTAAGAGAGTTTCTTAACATGTTTTTTCCGAGTATATGTACTTAATAGCTAATGAAGTAATGACGTTAAATTGGTCAGCTTTAGTTTGACAAGCACTAAGCTTGGTTACAACTTCATTAAGAAGAGAGTTTATCTCGCTAAATGAGAACAGGTTATCATTAGTTAAAGTTTCTGACGGATTTTTCTTCGTGTGTGTCGTATCACTGTTGGAAGGTTGCTGGGTTTGATGGAGGCCAGAAGCCCAGGTGGATGAAGGAAGTGAAGGTTGACGCACAGATCGGGGTAGTGGAGGAAAATTATCAATGGATAATCGGTCGGGCGCTGGCTGCTGTTTGTCGCTCGGAGGCTGTAGGGAGGTTTTATTTCCTGTACCACGTCCGCGTGGGGATAATTTGCGGCGAATGTCTATGTACTGCTTTCGGCTTATGCATTCTGGATCGGTGGATTTATGTGGCCCACTACAATTTGCACACTTGATGACCTCATTTGTTTTGCAGTCGGATGTTTTATGGTTTCCCGAACATATTGCACAGAAGCTATTTATATGACAATGCATCGAGCCGTGACCATAAAGCTGGCAATTGTGACATTGTGTGACCTTACCTGGATTATGTTTTTTAAAGTCCCAGCGAACGATGGTTTTGAACAAGGTGGAGTAGTTCCCTTTTAGTTCGTTTAATTTAACTGTACCGCGTTGAATGTAGACGATGTACAAGTAGTGTTTGTACAGGGCTTTTGTTGACGGATTTAATGTGATGGTTTTAACATCTAGGCACTTAATCCCGAGTGCAATTAACTCATTTTTCACTATATCGTTGCTTATTAAGTCTAGCCCGGATAACACTACCTTTAACGGACGATTTTCCTTACGTGAGTGGGTGAAAAACTCACATTTTAACCGTAAGAGTTCGGTTCTGATTTTATTATATATGTCCATTGTTGGGGCACATATTTTTTGCCCAAGCGAAATGTTTTTGATTAAGTATTTGTCTATCTTAATGTTGCTCAAAATATCACGCACTTGAGCACTAGTTGTTTTTAATACCACAATTGGCGGAACGGTTTCTTTAGGAAGTTCTGCGCACTGTTCGTCATTGGTCGGATCCATTTCAGGAGAGTCTTCCATCAGACTTTGAAGTGGTTGAAAAAAGTTAGTGTTTGAACACATTTTAGATTTTTCGAGAACTTTATTGTTCACTTTTGAAAGTTTATCGGGAGGTGTTTGGCCTCCAATAACGGGGTCGTAACGCAACCGTTTGCGCTTGATTTTATTTAATACACGTGGCCCAGGGGCCATAACTTAACGGTTATAACACTTGTTCAAATTTTTGTATGCGGAAAACGAGGCAAAGAAAACAAGATAATGATAATTAAATTGTGAAAATTATTGTGAAAATAACGGTTGATTAAGATAACTAGCACGAGCAAAACTGTGAGACAAGTTGTCTGTTTGAAAGTCAGCCAGTTACTCGTTCTAAGGAGTCGGTTTTTTTTCCCAGTAACAACAGTTCTGCATATATATCACTGTGTTTTGACCTAAGATAGAGTTTCAGGGAAGTAGTACCTCCTCCTTTTCGTGAAAAGTTTTTACCAGACTGTTTACATTTTGCGGAATCTGCATTCACTTGATCAGAAAGAGTCGAAATTAATATAGACTTAGGACACATTTTGTCCAGATATAAAAATTCACACAACACTTCTTATTTTATGTAGGTAAATGTAAAATTGTAAATGTAATTTCACAACCCTAAATTACAGACTGGTTATGACTCAGCAATAGATATAATAAACAATGCAAGGTACGCGAGTTTTGATCTTGTTTCCATTTGGATGCACTGCTACACAAAGTACAACTTCACAAAAAAGGGTTTGAACTCACGGGCAAAATAAATTGCTGAAATATTTACAAATGTATTTTGGAGTCTAAAACAGATAGATCAATGGGGACACGTATTTTGTCATCTCCATGAGAAGGCACAAAAGAGTTGGCCTGACATACAAGAAAACCAGTATCTGTTATAATCAGTCTAGTATCTAATATAATCATTCCCGCCATATTCATCTTCGATGCATCTGCGTTAATGTATACATTGTGCTGATTGTACCCATCCCTGACCTTTACGACGATAGCTACTTTACTTTGGCTCATTGGTGCATAATAGTGCACTTGTGAACACAATGCACAGATTTCGCCGTTCTTTCATGATCTTGTCACAAACAGAGTAAGGCGATGCATTATGATGTAAATATCATAAACATGTTAAATGGACATAAGCATGGCACACTTTGAAAAGGGATTTCTCCCGAGGGAACTTACACTTTCCTGACAATGAATACATTGCAATGCGAAGAAGGGCGATCTTTAGTAAATAAAGGTTACTAGAGAAAAGGCTGGTTATCATTAATTTAAGATGAAGCAAGGGACTTGCCTAATACCGACACTATATACGAGGTATATGCATAAGTATAAGTATATTTTTCCAGTTTAACTAAGAGATGATGCCAGCGAAAAGTACGCAGCGTATTAATTTGACACATACGGCGTTTTATTCGTCTGAGATTGAACTACAAACACACACAAGTTGAGTCCGCCAAAAACTAGGGTCTTTGTTTTATCGTTCTGTGATCATGTAGAGTTTTGTGCCTGAAAAAGAACATTTGCGGCACGCATTGCTTTTCTTATTTAATCAAAAGAAAATGGCTGTTGTCATCGTTTGCTCTTAGAAACATATGGTGAACACTCTCCATCAAATAGAACATGTGAGACATGGTTTCAACAATTTAAAAGTAGTGATTTTAATGTGAAAGACAGTGAGCGCTCTGGTAGAACACAAAAATGTGAAGACGAGCAATTGCAGGAGTTATTGAATGATGACCCTACTCAAACCCAACGGCAATTAGCAACAGCATTACATGTGTCACAAGAAACAATCAGCAGACGTTTACCAGTAATGGGAAAGATCAATACCAGGTGTATGCATACGTTTTTTTTCGGTATAACTAAGAGATGGCCCCAGCGAAAAATAGGCAGCACACAGCAAAACTAGTGAAAGATACCCTGAAATCGCTTGGATTGGACATCCTTCTACACCCGCCGTACTCCCCAGACTTGGCGCCATCTGACTATCACCTTTTCGCATCAATAGGGCACGCGCTCGCAGAGAAGCACTTCTGAGATTTCGAGGAAGTTGGAAAATGGTTCGACGAATGGTTTGCCGCGAAAGACAAGCAGTTTTTCTGGCATACTATTCATAAGTTACCTGAGAGATGGGCGAAATGTGTATTAGCCGATGGCCAATATTTTGAATAAATAAAAATTAATTTCCTCATAAAATTACGTATTTTTTTACCAATAAGTCGGAGAAAACTTGTGTATACATAGTATTATCAGTGAACAGTTTGAATGACCAACTTTTTTGGAAGCAATAGCGCACTTTTTTCCATGAACGTTGCAGGGGCAAGAATATGTAAAGACACCATACATGTTTATCGTTAAATATCGTTTACGTGTGGGGCATAGGTTTAGTTAATCCTGTTTGTAGGTGACGATTTTAAATACGTGTAAACAGTTGATATAATCTTTGAATATTAACCTTAATAATTAACATAGCCTTAAGTAATTGAGTTTTCTCTGGTGTCCAAAAGTTGTTAATGAGAACAACAACAAAAAATACGCGTTCGACCGACGCACTGGAACCAGGTACACATAAATATTTGCAACTGTAAAAGGGATGATATAGAGCTCGGTAACCGAAACTAGCGGATATCCGAAATAAAATTCTATCCATAATAAAAGTTTCGGATTATTTCGGGTAGGGACACGTAATGACAGGTTTTTGTTTTTGACCGACCGCGGCGACACACTAGCTGCACAAGTTACGAGTCCAATCTGCCAACCCTTCTACCATATCTAGCTACTCTGCAGCCACCTCCAGTCCCACAATTACCCATCAAACGGCGGCCGTCTCAAACGCCCTTTCGATGTGCCTTTGAGAGCACCATCCTAAACGAAAAAGACATTGATGTAAATATAAAACAGTTATTATAAAATTCCCCGAAGGATGCATACTATATACTATATACTGTACTGACGTCCCCAGTCTCCCCAAATTATTCGTCAAATTCCACGTAATTTTCAATTTATCCCCTCATAAAGTATCGAATGTCTTAAAAGCTTTCGGCCACTTCGTTTACTCCAGAACGTTATCACATCTTCAACCTAGTAAGGCCGTCCTCAAAATTTTTTTTCATTCCTAAACCCCCCCCAAAACCGACAGTATAACACCTCTTACCTTCTATTATCAGAACTTAAGAGGTCTTCGCTCAAATACCGAATCCATTCTGAAAAACTCCCGTTGCCTACCTGTCGACATTTTCGCTTTAACTGAAACGAACTTAATCTCCAGCATTCATAACCTGGAACTATTTCCATCCACGTTCACCATCTAACGCGATGACCTCCTCAATCATACTACGGACTTTTCCCCCAGCCGAGGAGTGCTTATCGGTGTCCAGAACAGCCACGAGTTGTCACTTATCGCTTTACCTACCTCCTTCAAGCTGAACCTTGTGACTGTCAAAATCACTCTTCCTCAGAAATCAATCGTTGTCATGTGCTTCTATATCTTGCCATCCTAGCCTATTGAAGTTTACGAGCTAGGTCTTAATACTATCGACCATATAATTGAGCTGAGTAATTGCGAGGACGACATCATCATCTTCGGAGATTTTAATCCTCCACAACTCAATTGGGTTATATCTGACGATCATTCATACTTTACCACCTACCCCACCTCAGTCAAGGAATGTCTCTTCATTGATCGAATAGATGATTCTTGTGTCTGTCAGATCAGTAACGTTCGAAACGTTTTGTGTAGGCAGCTTGACCTCACCTTTACAACAGAACCTATCGATACATCAGTCTCACGCAGCCCATTTGTGATTACATCTATAGACCACCACTACCCCTCTTTCTCGTGAAGTTCTTCCGAGACCACTCGCCACCGTGCGTCACTACACCTACGATTTCCCTAAAGCTAATTAGGCCGCCTTACGTTCAACTACGATCACCTATCAATTGAAGGTGCCATTACCCACTTATATACAGAAATCCTTTTATCCTTTTCCCTGTGCGTTCTCTACTCTAGACAAAGAACATCAAACTCTTCCCCTCCATGATACAATCACAAGCTTTGCTCCCTGCGTAATAAAAGGAATAAGTTATGGTTAATCTTCTATACCTGACTACTCCAACTTTCTTGGCTGTTACCTCCAATTCATGGAACTTTTCAACACCCTTTATCGCAACTCACCAAAACTCAGACCAAGCTCAAAAGTGACCCCAAAACCTTCTTCCAGTTCGTCAATCATATACGTAGATCCGATGGTTACCCCATATCGCTTACGTTAACTCTCATACCTTATCTGAACCTGTTGCTATTGCTAACCTCCTCGCCACTCATTTCAATCCGTCATTCATTAATGTATCCTTTTTCCTGACCCATCATACTTCAACTACCTACCTAACTTTTCCCTCGGGTCCCCTCTCCACAACTCCTTTGATCCGACCTTAATTGAATCCAAGCTACTGCAACTCAAAGACGACTTTAAACGGTATCCCTGCAATCCTCCACAAGAAATGCTCATCCATTCTCTCTGCTCCCCTCTCACTGATCTTTGATCTCTCAATCTCTCAAGGGGTATTCCTCCACATTTGGAAAACCTCCTTCATCACCCCCATCCACAAAAAGGGTTCCAAAATCAATGTCGCGAACTACCGCCCCATTGCCAAACTGTCCCACTTACCCAAGATTCTCGATAGCATTCTATACGAATCTCTTAGTTGTAGTTGCTAATCTTTTATTTCACCAAGACAACATGATTTTCTGAATGACCGATCAACTACAACCAACCTCGTTGAGTTCACTTTCTTTACACTCTCAGCACCAGAGAACGGTTACGAGGTCGATATGACCTCGACTGACCTCAGTAAAGCATTCGACAAAATCTCCAACAATCTAATCCTCTTCAAATTATCCGCCCTAGGCTTCGAACCTGGATTGCTGAAATACATTTTTTTCTATCTAAAGGATAGACTTTATTCCGTTCGGTTTAGGTCCATGATATCCAACCCCGTCCTTGCCGCCTCTGGTGTCATTGGTAGGTCATTAAGAACTCCAGCTTGTCCCCATATGGTGATGACACCAAGTTATACAAGATCATCGAGTCACCACTTGATACTGCACTGCTGCAATCTGACCAAAGTCTTGACTTGGTGTGACAAAAATTGCTTTGTAGTTAACATCGCCAAATGCCATTCTATAACATTTTCCCGTAACCGTATTCACTCATCCTCACGTTCCTATACCCTTCATAATCAGCCTCTGACCATTGTCCAGTGTATTCGAGATCTTGGGATCCTTTGGACAGGAAGCTGAACTTCCTCCTGTTAAGAGTAGTGATTTTAATGTGAAAGACAGTGAGCGCTCCGGTAAACCACAAAAATGTGAAGACGAACAATTGCAGGAGTTATTGGATGATGATCCAACTCAAACTGAACGGCAATTAGCAAAAGCATTACATGTGTCACAAGAAACAATCAGCAGACGATTACAAGCAATGGGGAAGATCAATACCAGGTGTATGTGTACGTTTTTTTCGGTTTAACCAAGGGATGGCGCTAGCGAAAAGTACGCTGCTGCATGCAAAACTCAATGGGACACGGGCTCACAGAGAGCGGACGTTGGAAAATGGATCGACGAATGGTTTGCCGAGAAAGACAAGCAGTTTTTCTAGCATCCTATTCATAAATTACCTGAAAGATGGGCGATTTGTGTATAAGCCGATTCCTGTTGAAGAAGTTTTGCATAGACGGGAATAGGTTTTTTTTTTTTTTTTTACATTTCTGTATTTATTGACCATAAATAATTTTTACAATAAGCAATACAGATAACTTATGATACCTTAGCTATAATTGTTTACATATACTTACTAGTACATTTTTCAAACAATATGATAAAAGTTATATATTGGTTATGGATTAAGATTTTAGTGGGTAGAGCTTCCTGGAAAAGGTCAGAAAACCAGGATATAGTTATTTACTTAACCTATGCTAAATTGCTTAACTTAACTTAACTTATCTTAACTTAGTCTAGTTACCTAATTATTATTGAAATAAGTTAGTGTGGTGTGGAAGGGGGAAGCATAGTGATCAATAGGTAGGTTATGGGTTAGTGAGGATATTGTCAGTCAGGGATGTGGGTTGGGGAACTACTTTCCGTTTGTTCGTTGAAACGCAAAATATTGGAGAAGGGTTGAATATTACTATATTTAAATTGGTGAGGTGAAAGCTCTGTATTGTGGTATACAATCTCATTAGAGTTATTAACCAATCTGCCAGAGGTGAAGAACGTTCTGATGTGGAGACAGTTCGGGTAGGCAGTTCGGTTATCTGACGGAGTCGATGTGAGCGCATTTATTATCGGGTTGGGATTATTGGGAAGATTTTCGATAAATTTGATGGACAGCTCGAGGAAGCGTCGATCTATACGTTCAATATTAGCGGCATAGTAGAGCGAACTACTGTTGTAATATTTGTGGGAGTTGGGATGTCTGTTGAGGCCAGTGATAAGTCTGAAGCATTTCCTTTCGAAGATGCGTAGCTTCTCCATTTTGGCGGGTGTGATATGGTACCATATCGGGCATGCATATGTGAGAGTGGGTCTGATTATCTGTTTGTAGATAAGTGATTTAACTTTGTTAGAGAGACCATTCGGCTTGTACATCACTTTTCTGCAGAGATTAAGTTGAATTGCGGCTTTGCGAATCGAGTTTTTGGTGTGGGCGGAGAAGGACAGATTGTTGGTGAAGGTTATTCCCAGGTACTTTAAGGTTTTGGAGGGTTTAATTATATTGTTATTTAACTTGATTCTGATTTTGTTATGGCAGCGTATGGTGTTGTTAGTACAATTCGCATTTCTGCCTTTAAACATTATGAGTTGAGTTTTGGCTGGGTTGAGTCGGATTTTCCACTTAGTAAAATATGCAGAGAGATTCGGGAGATAGCTGTTAATACAGTTTCTTGCCTTCTTGACAAACTTGTTGCTTGAATAAATTAAAGTGTCATCGGCATAATTCAGCATTACTGTATTAGGTGACAGTGGCTGCGGGGTGTCTGAAGTATAAAGGAGGTATAATAATGGTCCGAGAATGGAACCTTGAGGAACACCCGCGGTTATACTGTATGGTGTCGAAAGAGTTGAATTTATTTTCACCATGAACTTTCTATCAGAAAGGTAGGAAGCGAGAAGTTTTATGGTGTGGATGTTTAATCCGAACATTGAATGTAGCTTATAGAGCAGTCCTGCAATCCAAACGCAATCGAATGCTTTTGCTATGTCGAGAGAGACGCATATTGTAGGGGATTGGTTTTGGAGATTCATTGTTACATCATGTGTCAGTTTTAGCAGAGCATGACAAGTTGAGTGTTGTGGACGAAAGCCAAATTGAGAATTCGGGATAAGGGAGTTGTCTCTAGCAAATGAGAGAAGATTTTTGTATATCTTACATTCCAAAACCTTACTAAGCGAATTTAGCTGTGATATGGGACGGAAGTTAGCCGGGTTGTTTGAAGAACCGGATTTACTAATAGGGACTATCACCGCTGTTTTCCAACATTTTGGGAAATGTGAAGCGTTTATTATGTGGTTGAGAATAACGAGAATGGGGAGTAAGTTTTCCGGGTGAAGCCTTTTAAACAGAAGGTTAGGGATTCTATCCAAGCCTGTAGATTTTTTATTGTTACGCGAAGTAATCAATTCAGATAATTCTGTAAAGCTTAGGAATGTGTCGGTTCCCATGGGATGTGACGCTTTATTGGTTTCGTTGAATTCAGTAATGAATGGTGGGAAGGATGGCTCAAGTGTGCCTGACGGGAATAGGTGATAGCCTGATGGTATATGGTTCAGATGAATTGGGCGGGGGGGCACAATATGCTAATTTTTGCTGAACGATTTTTATAGTGTGTAGTCTATAACTGTCGTGATGGATTGCGACGATGCTTTGTGATTGACCAGTTGTGGGCGTTTCTCTTGCAATACTTATTTCAATTTCGTTCGGTGCGTGAATTAAACATTTGCATCATTCGTTGTTTCCTGAGAAAGCAGCTCATACACACCATGATAATCCCACCAGATGGTTGCAAGTGGTCTACGTGGTCTTGTGCCACATAAATGTGAGTTGCAGATAAAATGCAGTTTGCAGCATTCCATCTTGTTCGACTTCAACCTCTGTACCCATACTCTCAAGCATCGCCTCCTAATCCATTCTCACCACTAATCTTAAGCGGCGCTTCTACACTTTACTATGACCTGCCCCTACCCCTCGCCCCTTCTCCTGCCTTCTTAATTTGTCCTGGTTACCTTAAGTTAAGTTTAGTTAAAATCGTTCCTAAGCTCTCTAGTTTGTAACTTATATATACTTTAGATGTAATTATGTTGCTTGAATTAAGCCAATAAATGGGGTGGTAGCCCCACTAAACAAACGCTAATAATGAAGTTACAGCGAAAATAGCAAAAGGTCATCAACAAAAATGAAGAATAATTCAATGATTAAATTTCATTCTTTGTAAGTAAAAAATTGCATCAATTGCATCAAACTAAAAAAATCATCTACTGGTAAAATGCTATCTACCCTACGGAAATACATTCAGTAGTTACCCGTTTGTTCATATCATTGACCCACTTTATAGGAAAGTGAAGGTACCATTTGCCTTACATGTAACTTCAATGTGCTTTGTCACCAATCAGATATTCATTAAAATACTCAGCACGAAGTGATTGTCAACACATCTACAGTTCTTACATTTGAAGTAAGTGTTACACAATTGGCCCATTGAGTTTTCTGTGAGATGGGATAAATATGCAAATAATTTTTATAGAGTTATTTATATCGCACGGTCAACAGTAATTTTTGAAATAGCTCAACCTAATTTCGGTTGTGGAGTGGAACGAACACTGTACAGATATCAGTATCCTTCGAAAAAGTAAGGCTTTAAAGAAATTTATAAATCATATATCAATACGATAAAGCAGTATATAAAAAAGAAGCAGCCGTAAATAACAGAAAGGTAAACAGGCTTCTAACTGTAGAAAACAAAGGATGTAAAGGATGCTTAAATGTCTAAAGATTTTTGAAGTCATTTTTTTTTTGCTTGAATAAGTTCAGTCCATGGCGGTTTCAACTATGGTAAGGTCAAGAACCTAAAAACATGTTAAAGTTATTGAAGTCAATTGCGAAAATGCGTTTTCCACATTTCATGATTTTTGTCAACATAATCGATCGACTGAGAGTGCAATTACAAAATTTATTGCAAAATTTAAAGTATCTGGTTAGGTAGCAGATATGAAAGCATAGTGTGCGCTCATGAAGTTCGTTCGTGATTTGCAACATGTGATTTTGCAACACTCGGGATTGAAAGTCGATGAAAGAGAGATTCCGAAATAAAACGAAGGCCACTTTCCCTTTTCTGTTTATTTTTATTTTATTCATAGATTGACATTTTATGCTTTCTTTCTTATTCTCTATTTGTAAGGCAAATACTTCTCTGCCTCAATCAATCGAGAATTCTGGCAAACAATGTTAATTCTTCAGAATGTGATTCACATACATACTTTATACATTTTCATTTAAATACATCTTATATATTATCATTTGATTACTGTGGGGAACATTTAGCTGGTATTATTTATTGGTACATAATTTCCATAGATGGAATCTATGGAAATTATGAATCAAATAATTTAATAATTAAAATTACCAATTTATCACAGGCAGTTAATTTTATATACTTCGAAGATTTTTCCTTCTTATTGGAAGATCTCGTAAAAGACGATCTATTTATGCTCTCAAACGATATGATATACAACGCACATTGAAATAGACTCCAGTCCAATCAAGTACATCTCGTCCCAGCGATTAAGCTGAAAGAAAGTTGGTGGTGCCTACCTAGACTCAATTGACAAGCATGGAGCATTATCATCATCATCATCATCGGCACTACAACCGGGAACCGATCTTGGCCTTATTTAGCAAGTCCTGAGGCTTGTTAAATTTTCCATAATGATTTGGTTTTTTCCGGGCAAGGTCATTAATTTTGCGCCAGAGGCTTCCCGACGGGGAATCGAACCCCGGTCACCCGCGTGACAGGCGGGTATACTAACCACTATACTATCGAGGAGCTATGGAGCATTATATCGTTTATAAAAAAACTACCAACTAAATCTAGAAAAAACTTCGAATATACAACAGATTTCCAAAACGAGCGTCCCTTTGTCTGGTGAATCTACTTTCTATTGTTATGGAGTCATTACCCAATGGTAAACTTTCGAAACATCATAAAATATTCGAACATCTTAGTGATCGTCAATGCGGGTTCCCCAACAATAGCTCCACAGTCGATCTGATAACACTCCTCACTTTTATTTATTATTTACTGGCCTGTAGGAACCCGGAAGTTCATGACCTCACCGACTCGGCTCCGCCATTGTTCCCTGTCCTGTGCACTCTCCTTCCACGTTCGATCATCCGATCCGATTTCCTCGAGATCCAATCTAACATTGTCCTCCCATCTCCGTCGCGGCCGTCCTGTCGGTCTCTTCCCCGTTAGTTTACCGTCAAGAATTCTATGCAGGGTCCTATCATCGCCCATTCGCGCCACGTGTCCGGCCCATCTTAATCTTCGCGACTTGATCACTCTCACTATTGTAGGTTTGCGGTATAGCTCTTCCAATTCGTGGTTGTTGAGTTTCCTCCATTGTCCTGACTCCTCGTCATATTTACCGCCAAATATACCCCTTAAAACTTTATTCTCGAATACGCGGAATTTGTTTTCTTCCCGTTTTTTGAGAGCCCATGTTTCGCATCCGTATAGAGCAATCGGCATGATTATGGTTCTATAGACACGGAGCTTTATATTACGTGATAGCAGTTTGGATTTTAATAGTTTACTGGCTGCATGCCAACTAGCGTTGCCGGAATGTAGTCTTTTGTTAATTTCCTTTGACGTTTCGTTTCTGGTCGTCAGTATCGTTCCCAGATATTTAAATTCTTTGACATTTTCAAATATCTTGCCCCTGACCTTTATGTGTGTTCTCTGAGGTCCACCTGCTCTCGTCGTAGTCATGTATTTCGTTTTGTCTTCTTTTATTTCTAGGCCCACCTCTCCTGCTGCTTGCATGATGATTTCACAGTTTTTACTTATAGTTTCGAGATTATCGCCCAGAACGGCGATGTCATCCGCATATGCGAGCACTTGTGTGAACCCGTTCAGGGATGATCCGGCCGTGTTGTCGTCTTGTACCTTTCTGATAACATACTTGAGCCATCGCCTTGTTTTAGTCCGTCCCGGATTTCAAATGGTTCTGAGAGGTGGTTTTCTATTCTGACACGCGCTTTGTTTTCGTCCATGCGAATTTGAATAAGGACGGCATATTTTTTCGGGATCCCCAGCTCAACTACAATATGGTAGAGTCTTTACCTTCCGACTGAGTCGTAGACTTTTTTGAAGTCCACGAACAGTTGGTGAACCGTCTCTCCGTATTCCCACTTCTTTTCCAGCAGTTGCCTTATTGTGAACATCTGGTCGCTTGTTGACCGGTTCCGACGGAATCCGCATTGGTAGTCTTCCAATATTTCTTCTGCGTACGGTGTGATTCTTGCCAGTGTGACATTTGTTAATACTGGAACACTCCTCACTGGAAAGTGAAATTATTCCATGCACAATTTTTAATATTCTTGCTTAAAGGTAAACAAAGTTAATCGACAAGTGTCTTTTGTTTTTTGGCTGTTAAATTCAAGCGGTTTTGGTTGATATTACGTCTGCATCTGATCAAATTAAAAGTGGCGTCCTGCACAGACTCGTACTGTTTCGCACTCTATTCCCCTGTTTTATAAGTGACTTTGTGGCGGTTCCGCCAAACCCCACGATCCACTTACCTGAAAGACCCCCGTAACTTCATCCGAATCTGCATAAGTTTTCGCTAATGCAATCGCATTAAGCACCTGTAAATGCTTCACGCATTAAATAGATCAAATTTATAATCTAAGGGCCCCTGTAAAGAATCCTTACCTTTCATGGATCTCTTCGCATACAAATTCCCTGTAAGAATTCTTTCCTAACTTATCAGGGATCCCAAAACCAATTCGGCACCTTCGGTGCCAGGCAAATCCCCCTAGACGAATTCCTGAAAACAAAATGATTTGGTTTACATACGATGTAACCATCATAACAGGGACCATAAACATTGCGTCGCCTATTTCCCGCCCTCACCAAGTGTATCATAAAGACCAAAACAAATATACGCATCTCGCGTCTCTTGGCACCAATTAAATCCTACAGCATAGGCAAATGCAAATAGGAATTGAATACCTACCCGTACCAGCGATGCTATAAACACAATTTCCCGGTAAACAAGCTAAAACCAATTAGCACAATGTTCATGATGCATTGCGGCTGCAATACAGCTGCTATGCATATTGTAGACAACGTTCATCAACGGTTCCTTTGTCTTACATATTCCTGGATCCGTTCACCATTGACCTTCTCACATTGTTCGGCTTGTGTGCTTAGCCGAACACACATCTCATGGATGCACATTTTCCGTTTCTTTGTTTTAGATTCGTCCCCATGGCTTTGATCCATAAAAGAACCAATGTACACACATACATGTGTACCGTAACGATCTTCTGTATGAGACCTGTTTGGTTACCCCAAAGAAAGACTTTACGTCTCTCTTAGAATAGGAAAACGCACACCCTAATTAAGAGAGCTAGTTTCACTGGCCGAATTTCTTTTGATAGCGAATGAATACCGCTGAGTCCAATTACATCCGCCGACCAACACGAAATGTTCAACCGTGAGTCTAAAATCGAAGATACCGTGAGCGTTGAATTTGTTTTTTTTTTCATAGTCATCATTTTTGTGAACGGCGGACAAAAATGAAAGTCGAGTTATTTGTGACAAAAATAAGAATTGAACTTTGTATGAAGTCATGTTGGTGGAGGAAAGTGAACCGAGTGCCCATGCCTGGCACAACACACTTCCTCCCCACAACTTCTTTTCCATCACCAACAATCCTCTTTTTCCTAACTTCCCTATGTTCACTAACGCTTTTCTACGTCATATCCTTGTATCTTTTGGAGGGTATGTATTGTCTCTTTAGCGTATGCGTACAATAAAAACAAGGAGACCGCAGCCCTATTCTTTTAATTCCGATATTCTTACATCTGCGGGATATATGATGCCTTTGAAGAGGACGCCCCCACTGGAGGAGCACCAACTACCTACACTGAGGTAGTTCGCACCGTACCAGTCACTCACACGAATGGAACAGTATTCCCCACACGTCCCGTGGGCGATCACATTGCACCAGTCCTTGTGCATAGCGGCAGAGGGGAACCAGATTGCGTCACCAAACCGATGGAATCGAGAAAGGAGCTGGCGTGATGCAGGCGCACCGACTACCTACATTCAGGTCCTCACCACACCAGCCGCCCGCATAGAAGGAAAGATGGGAGCTGTCACATTGCCAGCATCCATTCTGATAGTACTGCGGGGAAGCAGTACCCAGCAACACCCCCAGAACAGAAGAGATCCTTATCCCATCCAAAGGGATAAAGAAAGTATTGCGCAAAATAGTGACGCGCTCGGTTCGATCGAGAAAATTGCAGCCCGACAAGAATTATAATTCGCCGATGAAAGGGCCAGAGTAATACACGACGAACTCAAACTGTTGGAAGTGATTCCAGAAAAGGAAAGGATGGTCGACGATTCGAAGCTCACTAGACAAAAGATAAACATAAACATAAACGTTCGGTGGTCCTATAGCAATTGGGAGTGTCGCTAAAGAAGAGGCCGAATGGAAGGAAGACGTGTTCCACAAGCCGCCGAAGGTTCTCATCCATGATAATCCAATTGAAAACGATGACTGCAGGGGCAAAGAGGAGCACGTCGTTGAAGGTCTAGCACATGAGAGTGTGATTATAATCGAACGACTATTGGATGATGAAAGTGTACCACTTGTTGAAGGGAATGGTGCATCCAAAGACAAGAAAAAAGGTCATGGAGAAACCCATTACAGAAATGAATAAGGAAACTAAACAACAAATAGGGCAAAAATCGGGTAGAATGAAAGACTAGTTACCTGTTGACGCAGTTATCGAAACAGGAAAGTTGAACGATAATACTGAAGCCAAGGGGGCGAAAGAAGTAAATGTTGCAGAAGTAGCGACAGCGACGAAAAACCCTAATCACAGTTAAGTTCATAAAAGAAAGAGAAGTGAAAAGTTTCCGACCTAATAAACATACGAAATTTTTTCCTAAAATTTATTTTTATTTTTCTAAATAGTCTCCTGGTAACTCTACACACTTCTCTCAGCGATGTTTCCATCTCTCTACCTCGTACAAATAGTACTCGGCGTTTTTCTCTGCAAAATAACTGTTCACGAAGGTGATTGTCTCCTCATTTGACGAAAATCTCTGTCCTCTGAGCGCAATTTTTAGATTAAGGAACAAAAAGAAGTCGCTTGGGGCTAGATCTGGTGAGTGGGGCGGACGGCCAAGCAGTTCAAACCGTAATTCGTGGATTTTCGCCATGGCAATCGTTGAGGTGTGAGACGACAATTTGTTTTGGCGAAAATCCACGAATTACGGTTTGAACTGCTTGACCATCTGCCTTACTCACCAGATCTAGCCCCAAGCGACTCCTTTTTGTTCCTTAATCTAAAAATTGCGCTCGGAGGACGCAGATTTTCGTCAAATGAGGAGTCAATCACCTTCGTGAACAGTTATTTTGCAGAGAAAAACGCCGAGTACCATTTGGACGGGTTAGAGAGATGGGAACATCGCTGAGAGAAGTGTGTAGAGTTACAAGGAGACTATGTAGAAAAATAAAAAAAAATTAAGAAAAAATGTCCTGTATCCTTGTTAGGTCGGAAAGTTTTCAGGCCACCCTCGTTTTTGGTATGTTTTCAGAACGAAGCTGTTTTTCAATCCGCTCATGTCTTATTTTTAAGGTACCCCAGAACGCTTTTCCTTGTAGTATTCCACTACTCTCCTCGATAGTATAGTGGTTAGTAGACCGGGGTTCGATTCCTCGTCGGGGAGCCTCTGGTGCAAGACTAATGACCTTGCCCGGGAAAAACATATCATTATGGAAAATTTAACATGCCTCAGGACTTGCTAAATAAGACAAAGACCGGTTCCCGGTTGTAGTGCCGATGATGATGATGATTATGATTCCACTACATAAACCCCATAAACGCACTTACATCTTGCATGCGTTCACACACAATGCACTCAGATTGAGTGTAGTAGTTGAGTATCTGCGACGCACAATCATTTCTCAAGCTATGCAATATCCAACTACGAATCATTCATACCGCAACCCACAAGTGCACGTATCAGCTTATTAAACTATTAAAAGCAAGCGCCATACCAGGTGCCATGGGAATTTCCTAGTTATTGCGTACGCCTCCAAATATGATAATAACAAATTACTATACACCAGCATGATAACAGGTGGCATGCACTTGTTTAGGGATTCCTCAGTAAAAATGCTTACGCCTGCGAAAGAAAGGCATATGAAAAATAACGAACCGCCACCGGTGAACCGAAGCGACGAAATATGCTTTAATCAAGCCCACTGCACTTTATGTGGATCAACATCGATTAAATTAGAAGAATGACTCGTGCCGGGAGATTGCACTCAATATAGGTCAAAACCGACTGGATAAAACTGCGGTCGGGTAAATGACTTGTGCGTGAAACTGCTGAGTGGAGAGGAATTTGGTGTATTGTTTGTGATTTTTTCTTAAGAATTTTCGAATGAAAAGAGTCGTTGCAAACGGTATTAGGCCCAGTTAATATTGGACTACCGACGACGGAGATCATGGCAAGAAAGAATATAATAAAAAGTAAAGTAATTATAAATATATTGCCTTTTCATTTAAACTCTCGGCTAATCAACTCTTCTCTTTAAATAAGGAGGCAAGGTTTTTTGACGTCAACACTCCCACCAGTGAGTAAGGGTCGTCAATCGGATTTCTTTACTTTCACAGGTACCTCAGAACACTTCCCCCCACCAGTAGACAGAGACGCTTCGCGAGGGAAAGTAAGAATAAATAGATACCACGGTATGTTGAGCCGGTGGCACGCGATAGAATCAACGTTAGAGCTTAGAGGGAAGGCATTCCTCTACATCCGGGTTCCGGCGGGTCCACTGCGTCGTTAAGGTTTTTTGCGGACCCGCTGAAAGCCATCCGTCCGTCTTTAACCTTAAAGTAAACGACAAGTAACGACACCAGTCTAAAAACCCGTATTCATAATACGCTGCCTTAGATGTAGAATTCTTTCAGTTCTTTAAGTCTTTATATTATACATGTAAGTATAACTACCCATCAAGCTAATAAATGGAAACATTACCCTCTCCAAGATTACAAATCACTATTGAACAGGTATGAAGTAAAGAAGGAAACTGGAAACGTATATTTTGGCTATGATATTAATTTGTGTCTTGTCATTTATTTGTACTTTAACGCCAATTTTTGTCTTGAGAAAGCAATAAAAGCACTTTTTGTTTGTAGTGGCTACTTGCCACACCGGTAATTATTTTCGAAATGTGATAAATTTATCATCGGGTTAGATGCTAAGTGGCAAGAGCTAAGCATTTAATAAACAAATAAAATTCGTAGAATGTTTCACATATGCCATGTAGACATTAACTTCTTATTTAAGTTGTGTTAAATTAAGTTGCTGGGACAGGATTTTGGTAATTTATTCAATATTCACTTTTAACACCTTCTTAAAAGTGTCTTTCATTTCACACAAATTTACTGACACCAAAAAATAAAAAAATCTAAGCACTTCGTTTATAGAATATGATAGATATAGGAATAAGATTGATGACGACGGATGGGGTTATCCACAATTCAATTTGATCTTTAAAACATATTTACAAAAATATAGAATTGCAATCGATATTTAGAAACACATAGCAAAGAAAATGATTATATTTAACACAAAACCATAAGCGCAAGATTCTTGAATAGCAAATTACTAAGAATCAACAACACTTAAAGGCAAATGATTGGTGATACATTTAAAAATAAATAAGTATATAAAACCTAACTGCTTTATCAGTTACGTTGTTGCCAAGAGCGAATCCTTCGGCAATAACAATTGCTGCGACAAATAGACTGATCAAACTCATCGCGTCGAAAACCAAACTACAACTAATACTGTGTAGTCTATCGCTCCACCACAAAATTTAAATACTCCAATATCGGATCCAAACAGGTTTTACCTTTTATTATCAACAACCAGTTTCTTTGGGAGAGACGCAAAATGCAGGTTGTTGAACACCCATTCGTCTAGTGCCAGCGGGTGCTCAGCGGAACTTGAGTCGTTTGCAAAGATTATTTTAAAAAATATCCAAAACTTTGTTTATTAGATTGTGGTTCCGGCAATCGTTGTGTATGACTGAGTTTGCTCTGATTTGCATAAAATGTCTTTATTTGTGGTCATTCAGTGCATCCAGAAAAATTACTGTGTGCTTTGGCATTGTTGCCCAAAAATGACTATTTAATAATACCTTATATCAACGACCTGAATCCGCTTTAACTCGTTTTGATATTCGATCCCTTTTTTTGTATCTGGTATCTACAGCTTGTACATAAAAAAAGGCTTTCGACTTGTGCTAGGAAGACGAAAGTATATTCAATTATAATCTGGAAGTTTACATGATTAAGGTTATTGTTTTGAAAATGTTTGAATACTTGCACCCAACGATTTTCTGAAGAAATATCTCGTTCATTCCATTCAACAATTTTCTGCGAGACTACTATGTGAGAATGAGCGAAAATTCATCAAATACGTCCGTATCTTTATTACTATAGACATTTCCTTTTTCAATGAAGATATCTAGCACTTTTTGTCATTCTTATCGAGTACTTCAGAGCGAACAGACGTTCTGAAACTCGTGTTTGTGAAACACGTGTTTGTGAAAGTCTGTAACACACGTGGGTGAAGTGCACGTCTAAAAATACTTTTAGTAATACTTTTAGTAATAAAACAGTGAAAACAGTGAAAACTAACAGTAACGCATGCTGGGCGACGGCCCCAGTGATGACCAACAATTCACGATAGAGCGTAAAAGAAGAGCCACCGACGATTTACAGAGCGCAACAAAGAAACCAACAACCATGGAGACACAAGCTATGGACTATCAAAAAAAGTATCTGGAAGCCGTGGATTATATCAATACACTTCGACTCCAGATGAAACAACTCCACGAGGAAATTCGCTCTCTAAAAACAACCAATAAAATCAGAGATGACATCTGCATGGAAGAAACGCCTACTCGACACCCCGGACTAGCCCCATCATCTCCAAACCAACAATTGTTGTCCCCCGAAACACCATCGCCCCAACAAAAGAAGACAGCCGGGAATCAGATGCCTAACACGCACGACAAAAATACAAGACCACCACCCATCTATATTAAAAATATAACAAGCATCAAAGAACTAATTAGAATTCTTGAAAGTATTTTAGGTCACCGCAATTTCACCACAAACACAAAAGGCGCTTCGACTTCCATCACAACAACAACTTTAACGGATCACAACAAGGCGGTAGAAAAACTTGCGCACCATAAGCTTGAATTTTTCACTTTTCAACATGGACAGTTGAAACCAGCAACTTTCATCTTAAGGCATATGGATCCAGCATGGACTAATGAGGAACTTACAGCAGAAATAGTCAGGATCTGTCCGGAACTGAAAATAAACAGGTTGGACTACTTCCAAACACCATATATGCGGACTAACAAGAATCTGCATTTACGTATCATACAAATTCCTCCAACTCATGTCACCCGGCTCAAACAAATAAAATATCTGTTCACGCATAAAATTGCGATTGGGGAACCACATAAACAAAACGTCCTTCATTGCAAAAGTGCCAAAGTTCAGGACACTTGGCGGCCGCATGTCATCTAAGCGTACGATGCGTAAAGTGTGCAGAGCAACATCAATCTGGAGAATGTAAGGTCAGCCCGCCTGGGATGAAACCAGGAACAATCCAAACAACAAACCCCGATGGATCCATTACAACGAAGAAAATCACAGTGACATGCTGTAACTGTGGAGGACCCCACCCTGACAACTTCTCGCATTGTCCTCATAAGCTGAGGATTCTAGAAAGGCGAACAACACACATGGCAACGAGCAAACCTTCACCAACCAAACCAACATCACATCAATCAATAAATCCTACAAGTCCAGGAATATCATACACTAAGGTTGTCAAGGATTCCCTTAACATTACAAGAAATCACCAATCCAACAGTAACGATCTGAATCTGGACATCACAGGATACATAAGTAGCTTACAGAAGATGCTGCCCACGTTGAAGCACAGCTCAGAAATAGAAAAAAAAGTTCAGATTTTATCTCTTATAACTTCACATATCCTCTCCCTTAATGGCTAATTTAACCATAATTTCCCTCAACACAGAGTCCATATATTCCAATATTCGCAGACAACACCTCCGATTGTTCGTTGAAAAGTTTTCTCCAGATATCCTCCTCCTCTCAGAAACTTGGCTTAAACCAAACTCCCGAGTATCTATACCGAATTATACACTTGTTTTTAATCCACGAACCACTAGACCTCGTGGAGATACTGGAATTCTAATACACAAGAAATTCCAATTTTCCGAAATTAGGTTCACCAATATAAATAATATTGAGTACACGGCAATTAAAATCTTTTGCAAAAGCAACAAAGTGCTTGTATTGTCGTCCGTATACATTCACCCTTCTCGGGAACCAAACTTCCCTAGTTCCGACATCACTGAGATAATCCAACAGTCTCTACCTGCACCTTTCATAATAGGAGGAGACTGGAATGCTCGGCATACTTCATTTAACGACACGAAGTGCAATAAATACGGTTGCCAACTTCTAGCACTACTTCAACTCCATCCATATATCTGTGCGGACTGTCCATTACAGCCAATACGTATCTCCAATACTACTAAATCAACAATAGATTTTTTCCTAAAATCCGTAGACGTCTACTCACCTAACCTCCCTACAGTATCCTTCGAATTTCCTTCCGATCATGCGTCCGTCCACACCACTGTCCAAATCCCAGCCCTCGAACCATGTTACTCATTCAATCCGATCCTGAATTTCTCCAGGACAAGCTGGAAAAGAGTCAATAGGGACTATACTTTGCCAGAGACTTCAAATCTACTCCCTGCTGAAATTGATCAAGCAGCCTTAAGAATAGAGCAAATACTAAAAAATGCCCTCTTCAGCCACACACTTACATCCATCCCTCATAATCATCTAGGAAAACCTTTACCCAACATCCTTACAAAACTGCTACGCGTAAAAAAACAGCTTAGACGAAAACTACATAGCAGTTACTCCCCTTTTATTAAAAATCAAATCCAACTCTTGACTACCCTGATAAATGGACAACTAAAACAATTTGCCGACCAGGCTTACACGTCTATACTTAAAAATATTAAACCCAATCGTGATTTATTCAAAAATATCAACAGACTAACGGGTCGAAAATACAAACCTCGAATCGATTATATTATCAACCCTACTAACAATCACCCAGTCCAATCAGATATTGACATAGCAAACTGTCTAGCTAATCACTTTTATCAAATCAATCAACAAAACGACTCCCTCTCAGTCTCCAATTTTCAAGATACTGTAAACGACTACATCTCGCACACAATGATCCCATCCTTCACCCCTTTCATCGCGGAATTCAACGAAACAAACAAAGCGTCTCATCCTCTGGATAATGCGACCTTCCTAACAGCAGACAAATTATCTGAATTTGTAACATCACGCAATAACAACAAGTCGACAGGGTTAGATGGAATTCCAAACCTTCTGTACAAAAGACTTCTCCCATGAAATCTAGTCCCTATTCTCGTTCTTCTCAACCATATAATTAACGGATCACATTTCCCAGATAACTGGAAAACCACGGTTATAGTCCCTATCAGTAAGTCCAGTCCTTCCAACAACCCCAGCAACTATCGTCCGATTTCGTTATTAAACACATTAAGCAAGATATTGGAATGCAAGATATATCGAGATCTCCTTTCATTTGCTAATGACAACGCTATTATCCCAAATTCCCAGTTTGGCTTTCGCTCACAACACTCCACCTGTCATGCTCTGTTAAAACTAACGCACGATGTCACAACTAATCTTCAAAACCAAAGCCCGACGGTCTGTATCTCTCTCGACATATCTAAAGCATTCGACTGTGTTTGGATCTCAGGACTGCTTTACAAGCTGCACTACATATTTGGATTAAACATCCATACCACCAAACTTCTTACTTCCTACCTCTCTGGTAGAAAATTCATGGTCAAAATAAATTCTTCTATCTCCCAATCGTATAATATAACCGCGGGGGTTCCACAGGGTTCAATTCTTGGACCACTATTATACCTCCTCTATACTTCAGGCATACCGCAGCCTCAATTACCCAATACCGTAATGTTGAATTACGCTGATGACACCATAGTCTACTCCAGCAGCAAGTTTGTAAAAGAGGCAAGAATCCGCATTAATAACTTCCTCCCAAATCTATCAACATACTTCAATAAACGGAAAATTCGACTAAATCCTGATAAAACCCAACTTATAGTGTTTAAGGGTAAAAATGAGCACTGCACAAACAACACAAGGCGCACCCACAACAAAATTAGACTCAAACTAAATAACACCCAGATAAAACCTTCTAAAACTTTAAAATATCTGGGAATAACCTTCTCCAATGACATTTCGTTCTCCACCCACATTAAAAATACTTTACGTAAAGCCACAATACAACTGAATCTCTGTAGAAGAGTGATGTGGAAACCCAACGGTCTCTCTCACAAAGTCAAACTGCTCATCTATAAACAAATAATCAGACCTACACTGACATATGCGTGTCCACTGTGGTATCATATAACACCAGACCAAATGGAGAAGCTACGCACTTTCGAAAGGAAATGCCTCAGGCTGGTCACTGGCCTCAACCGACAACCCAACTCTTACAAGTATTACAATAAAAGCTTGCTATACAATGCGCTAATATTGACCGTCTCGATAGACGCTTACTAGAGCTGTCTATCAAATTTATTGAAAACCTCCCAAATAATCCCAACCCCATATTAACTTCACTACTACCAACTCCTCTAACCTCCAACGGGGTAGTGTACCATAACACCGAGCTGGCACCCAATCAGTTCAAATACTGTAACATACAACCATTCTCCAACATTCTGCGTTTTAACGAACAACCGGAAAGTGTTACCGCACCTGAGGCCCCTAACTGACCATATCCCACGCCAACCTACTTCCTTAACCATCAATCCCTATATTCCCCAATTCACATTACATATTTAACTTATTATAAAATAAATTAGGTTAAGCTAGAATAAGTTAGAGTTAAATTAAGTATTAGATTAGATTAAATTAAAAAATAAAAATCCTGGTTTTCTGACCTTTTCCAGGAAAACTGTTAATATTAAAACCTATAACACTCGAAAAGTTATTCACACATTCACTTATGTTTGAAAAATATGTAATGTATGCATGTAAACAGTTGTATCACTAGAATTATAAGTTAGCTGTAGTACTTAATGTAAACATTGATTATTGGTCAAATAAATACAGTATGGGGGGATGGGTGCGAACATACAGGGCAAAGTCTCTGATTGCCTTCAACCCGGCGAAGGCCAGGACGATCCTTGTCCCTGTTCAATCCAAGTTGACATGCAGTCTCCACGTGACACCCCTGGATAGCTACTTTGACACCCGCCAAGTAGTGAACCAATGCATGCAGCGACATCCTGAGAAAGGTTGGCGCAAGGCTAATAACCAGGCCCGTAAAAATGAATTATTATGGCAAATTTAACAAGCCTCGGATATGGACCGGATACACGACGACGACCACGGAAACGAAAACGGCTAAACGATTTAAGGATTTTTTCATGGAACATACGCTCACTATACAGAGCTCGAGCTGCACAGCAACTAGCCGATGCCCTGTCCGAATATAAGGCTGACATAACAGCATTACAAGAAATAAGATGGACGGGGAGTGGTGTTTTTCAAAGAAAAGAGTATGACATTTATTACAGCTGTCACGCAAAACACCATGTGCTCGGGGTAGGCTTTCTAGTCAGCCAAAAACTGAAGCCTGCCATCATCGGCTTTAATGCAATAAATGAAAGGCTATGCACTCTTCGCGTGCGAGGCAAATTTAAAAACATAAGCCTCATAAACGTTCACGGACCTACAGAGGAGTCCCCTGACGACGAAAAAGAAGAATACTATGAGAACGTCGAACGGGCCCTCAATGCCTGCCCAAGATACGATGTGAAAATCGTTCTTGGGGATTTGAATGCGAAAATAGGTCGGGAGCCGGTTTTCAGGCACTACGCAGGTTCCCATAGTTTGCATGAGAACACTAATGACAATGGACTACGAGTCACCGAACTGGCAGCATCGAAAAACTTGGTCGTTGCGAGTACCAGGTTTCCGCGTAAAGATATCCACAAAGCCACCTGGGTATCACCTGATGGAGCCACTCGCAACCAAATTGACCACGTGTTGATAGATCGCCGCCACTCTTCGAGCCTGATGACGGTACGAACGTACCGAGGTGCCAACGTCGACTCGGATCACTATCTTGTTGGTACAGTTTTCCGAGCGCGGATTGCCTTACGGAGACGTATTGCATCCGCGGATCAGGTTCGAATCAACACGGCTGCCTTACGCAATGAGAACACCAGCAACACCTTTGGTCATGCGTTAAGACTCGCCCTCGAAGAGCTCGACGGAGGGAGAGTAAGTCCTGGGGCCAGAATGCCGGGCGTAGAAGAGAAATGGACACGCCTTAAGAATACTGTCATTAGTACTGCCAACTCCATCTTAGGCAGTAGTCGTAGAGATCGGAACGACTGGTTTGATGATGAGTGCAAACTAGCGACTGAACGTAAGAATGCTGCATACCGGGCAATCCAGCAGTCTCATAGGACGCGGGTACGCGGGGAGAAATACAAAGAGCTCAGAAGAACTGAAAAAAGACTTCACAGACAAAAGAAAAGTGCCTGGGAAAAAAATCTTGTCTGTGAAATAGAGAAAAGTAGAGAGCGAGGTCCGCACCAGGCGCGGAAGTTCTACCAAATAATCCGCAGTATGACGCGGTACACACCACGCTGCACTTACTGCAAGGATAAAGAGGGTAATCTGATCACCGATCCTGAAGGCATTCTGGAGCGATGGGAAGTGCACTTTAATGAATTGCTAAATGGTCAGCTCACAGAAGAATTGGAGGCTCCACCAATGCAAGACCAGGACCAAATGCTGCCGCCACCAAGCATTGAGGAAACACTAAAAGCCATTAGACAGCTAAAATCAAATAAAGCCCCTGGAGCTGATGGCATACCAGCTGAGCTGATCAAACAAGGAGGGACAGCGTTACATCACGCAATTCACGAGATCGTGGTGCACGTATGGGAGCAAGAGGAGATGCCGGAAGATTGGCGTCGTGGTATAATTTGCCCCATACATAAGAAGGGAGATATCACACTGTGCAGCAACTATAGGGGTATAACATTGCTGAGTACCGCCTATAAGATACTCTCCACTATCCTACAAGACCGGATATCCCCATACGCTAAAGCCATCATTGGTCAATATCAGTGTGGCTTCATCCCAGGCAAATCAGCAATTGATCAGATATTCACCCTTAGGCAGGCGATGGAAAAATGTCTGGAATTTAAGATTCCACTATATCATCTATTTATAGACTTCAAGGCCGCCTACGACAGCATAGCCAGGGTAGAACTATATAATGCCATGAGAGAATTCGGCATTCCAAATAAATTGATACGACTTTGTAGGTTGACCATGACCAACGTAACTAGTCAAGTAAAAGTAGCGGGATTGCTGTCCAAACCAATAAACATCTATAATGGACTCCGACAAGGGGACGGTCTGGCCTGCCTCCTCTTCAACCTGGCGTTGGAGAAAGCAATCCGTGACTCTGGCGTTACAACTAGAGGGACTATTGTCACCAAGTCCAGCCAGATACTTGGCTACGCAGATGACATCGACATCATCGGTAGAACCGAATCGGCGGTACAGGAATCCTTCACCCAGATCGAGCAGGCGGCACAAAAACTGGGACTGCGCATTAATGAGGGAAAAACCAAGTACATGGTGGCAACCTCTGCGAAGAGAAGACCTAACGTTGGTCAAACTATCAGGGTAGTGGAGCACGAATTTGAAGTAGTGCAATCCTTTAACTACCTTGGGTCAATAGTATCAGCCGATAACAATATGGAAGAAGAAATACGCGAACGGCTGATTAAATCCAACAAAGCCTACTATGGTCTATCAAGGCTCTTTAAATCCCGAAATTTATCCAGAACATCCAAGCTACTACTGTACAAGACCATGGTCTTACCAGTACTCATGTATGGATCCGAGACCTGGGTGCTTAATAAAAAGCACTCTGAACTCTTGGCCGCGTTCGAGAGAAAGGTCTTAAGGAGAATTGTTGGCCCCGTATGTGAGGGAGGACGATTCCGGAGACGCTACAACCATGAGTTGTACGCAATCTACCTTGAAGCTCATATTGTAAGAAAAATCAAGCTCGGTAGACTCCGGTGGGCGGGACACCTAGCTCGAATGAGCGAAGAGGACCCTGCCCGGAAAGTCCTTTGTGGCAGGATGTATGGAAGGAGACAGCGCGGCAGACCTTGTCTGCGATGGAGGGATGGCGTAGACCAGGGCGCCCAGAGCCTGGGAGTGCTAAACTGGATGACATCGGCTCGAAATCGGGACCGGTGGAGAGATTTGTTAAATAAGGCCAAGACCGGATCCCGGTTGTAGTGCCGATGATGATGATGATGAAATACAGTATGCTAAAAAAAAAGCACTTTTTGAACATCTGACCGCTTTGGTACTTCTATTATATTTCTTCAATAAAAAATGTCTAACTCTTCTGTAAAATCAGTCCACTTCTCCACCTACTCTCGACTAGTTATATAAAATGTGGTGGTCCTAATTTTCAGAAAGTTCTCGTCAGTATCTTATGGCCACCTTCCATCAATTTTACCTTACCAGTCTGGTGTTGGACTGCATTAGAAAAAAAATGAACAACCTCCCTTCAAAAGAAGTTTTCAGTTTGTTGATCTCACTTGCAGCTTCAATTTCCGAAACATTTTCACATCCGATCTTTAGCATTACCTGGACGTATAAAAAACAAAGCCACAGTTCTAAGGTATCATTCTTAAAAGAGTTTTTCAAAATAGCAGGAAATATTGTGATACCCAACAAATAATTCTTTTGCGGGTGATACATTTATACCGCTTTTAACTTTTACAAAATTTTTCAAACGAGTTGACGAGTTGAGATTGCATAAGTGTAAAAAAATATATAAATAAATACGAATTAAACGGTCACAGTCTACCAATAAACAATCTGCCGGTGTATATTAAATAAGCTCCGAAACCAACACCTACTGGGTTGTTCAAAAAGTCATTGGGTTTCTTTTATCTTATTTTCAAATGCGTTGTATGTAATATACGTAACGAACTTTAATCATTAAAGTATTGGGCATTTCTGCCATATCTCGAACAACATCACAATCCCGCCTTCATAAAATTTCTTGTCTTGCTCTGCAAACATTTTTTCAAGGTGCTGTTTGATGAAGACTTCAGAAGCAAACGATTTACTAATCAAGAAGTTTTACAAGGAGCGAAATAAATGAAAGTCTGATGGTATAAGGGTTGGACTTTACGATGGATGTGGCAACACATCCGAACCAAGCTACAACACTTTCTACCGAGTGACGAAACTTATTTTTGGTTTCGCATTATCGTGGTGAAACCCCACGCTCTTACAAGTGATCAACTTGGAATGTTTCTGTGCGATGGCATTACTCAATTTTGGTAGCTACTTTGTAGTGCTCTGTGTTGTATTTGATAAAGGGATTGTATTTACACAGTTTACAACAAATTAAATAAGCAGTCGTTGATGTGCCAATACTAATGACCTTGCCCGGAAAAAAACAAATCATTAAGAAAACAAAAAAGAAAAAAAAATTTAACAAGCTTCAGGATTTGCTAAATAAGGCCAAGACCGGATCCCGGTTGTAGTGCCGATGATGATGATGATGATGATGTACCAATGATGTATTAAAATTTAATTTTGTATTTTTCGAAATGTATTTAAAATATTTTCACAACAAAATGAATTCTTCCGGTTAGTTACGTGGTTGCCAATGCTGAAGTTAATACTTATTTGTCTGTCCTTATGTTTCCTAATTCTCGGCGAAGGTCGTTGGCTATAAAAACGACGCACTGAAGTTCGTGAACAAACTCTAACCATCAATGTTAACACAGCCCTGAATTTATTTTACGCGACGTGACGACATATATTTATTGTTACTTGGAACCACAGAATAAAAAGTACGTAATACAGCTGCGAATTTCTGGTCGAAATTGACGAATTTATTTGTACAACGTTCTCTATACACACATAAAATTTTGGATTCCAAGGAAAATTTTAAACTAAACAAGTTTTTGGCGAGGTAATGTAGCCACTTCGGTGATGCGATTAATTCTCTATGAGAATCCCGAGGAAGTACGTCACACGGTGAATATGATGCACCAGAGCGAATGCCGTCACAAATAAAACATCGGGAATCGATTTCTACTTTAACTTTACTTTAATTATATATTTTGCACAAATCGTTAAACATACAATAATGTGTCTTAGGGACATATTAGCGATGACACACACGTTCTAACGCTCTACGTTTTAACACCGGTGTAACGCGATTTAATTCCTCCTATTCGTTCCCTCCTATCCGACCGTCTGTTCTCTCCGCTCGGAAGTCCTATATCGACCCTTTGGCGATTCGAATCTAACTAACTGTCTGCCCATTCTTCCGAATCTCTGTTAGCAGCATGTTATCACATCCCAGGGGATATTTCGTAGTTTTCTGAAAAGGGGAAAGTCATCTTGCATACATCATTATTATCGCTGGTAGAATTTCATTTCCACGGCCTTCTGTTTGCACAGAACATCTGGCGCGCAGGACGGAGATGATTGTTTGGGCGAACAGCCCGTGGTTGTTTGCCTTTTGCAAACACAACCGAAATCCATTAGATCCTTCTAATGGGTGTGAAATTCTACAAAGGAATCGTGGGACCGGAGTATTTCCTTTGTTGGCTTTACTCTCGTAAATATTCCGAATTATCTTGTTGAGATAATTACGGTTGCCGTTTCTTTTGTTTGCCGATAGATTTGGTGGTCTTTATGGCAGCTACCCGCACGTGCATCGTTGGTCGGCTAAATTGCTGGCGATAACAAATCCTTGTAACATCGTGTAGATGTTCAGGATTTCGGATTATGCAGTGCTGGAGTGCGGCGCATTTCATTCTTTACTAATATGATGAATGAATGCTTTTACCTTTGTTTCAGGTATGTTACAATCGACTTGTTGCTTGATATTGAAAGCTTTGGGACGTTCAGTTCCTTGCTTTTTTAGTGTCGGGCTCAACGTCGGCTCAATGTTTCGGTGCCCTAAGGTGGGATTTGGGACACGCCTCTGTGGGCGCGTGCAACGCTCTCAGGTAAGTAAGTTCTTTGAAGGTAGGAATCTTATCTGCGCGGAATTGTGCGTTCGTAGAACGCTACAAGTTACCGATTACAACTACCGCACCGGACCCTCAACCTTTCTCCGCCGCGCTTCTTCAGAGTTCTCTTTAAGACTCTATTTAAGAGTCTACCCTTTGACTGCTACCTTAAGACTGACTTTGAACTAAACTCAAACTACACTCTCTCTCCCCATACCCCCTGTTACTTCAAGAGAGATCTGATCTTCGAAATCAGGACGCATCGCTCTTTTATACAAAATCTCATCGAGATTTGTCCAAGAGTTACATTAAAAGACCCAGGAAGAGCAGACAGGATTTGTCATACACTTCGACTGGGACGGAGTTCCAAGGCATCGCTTGGAAATTTGGTTAAGCAAATTCCCGGCAGTTATGATCATAGGATGCACATGAAGATATACATTACGATATTGGGGCTTTTGGGGAATTTATGTTTATGCATGATAAATGAACATTTGGTTCGATTTATCATTCATTTGGTTTAATTTAGGATTTTTGGGAATTGAATCAACGTGCGACAAATGAACATTTGGTTTATTTTGTTGTGAAATTGATTCAATGTTAATTTGGATATGGATGCATTGTAATTAGTTATTATTAATGATATTGATTACTATTTAGAAATATGTAGGTTGGTTTGGGGATATGGGGATATTATGTGTGTGTGTAAATATATGTAGGGGAGGTAAATGGTACCAGTCGAACCATAAAAACATCCGATGTAGACGTGCATTTCAGCTCTCTAAGTAAATCTTTATCAACCGCACTGAATTTATTATTAAGAATTTATTATTAAATTCGTGAAATATTAATCGCAATCAAGTCATTAGACTATTTATTCATTTATCGTGCATTTATATCGGTTTTGTGCACATTTAATACACTTTTTCATTGACAAACATACAATTACATTACTAATTAAATTGCTGTTTATCACGTAACCAATGTGTTTTAATATCAAGAAAACATCGGTTTTCACTCTGTGAATACTCAGTTTCAAAACGTGTGTTTAAAAAACGGACAACATATTAATATAATTAATCTAATTGATAAACGAGAACGAAGCCACGAAATAGAAAAACAGTGACGTTACGTGTGTGACAATTAAAACAAAGTGCAACAACAACAAATAAACAAAACAAATGTTAAAAGTGACAAAAAACGTGCTCACAAAATCACTTCAGTGCGGTACAAAAACAAAGTAAGACAATTAAAATATATCACCTCAGTCGTAAAATTGAAAACTAAAATACACAATATATTTCTAGTTAAGCACAGAGTTTTCAAAGCATCATTTGGCGCGAGTGCAAGTTTACTGACTCTTAGCCGACGATAGCCGAGTTCGAGTCGGCGTACGGAAGACATCGACTTCGTGGTTCGTATTGCAGGTCACCTTTGTTTTTTTTTTAATGAAAACAAACTGGAAAGAACCAGCATGAACACTTAGGAAGATAAAAACGCGACAACACACAATCGGAAAGGTACACCGAAAAACTCCATTGCGACGCGAAGTAAAACCGCGAAATTAACAATGGAGAAAAGAGATCAGCAAATGGAGCAGGTCAATGAGCTCCCATCCCCCTCCAACTTTAACATGTATGGGGCAAACAACTCATTCGCTTCTCTTGCATCCTCAGAGTCTGAGGATGAAGAAGAGAAAATAAGTTAACTGGAGGCGAAACTTGCGATGGCAAGGGCCCGACTAGAAGAGAGACGACGAAAGAAAAAAATAGCGGCACTCGAAAAAGAAAAAGTAACAGAACAACAACAAAAGCCGAAGCCAAAAGTCGGGCAACAGCAATAATCAACACAAAATCGACCACAACAAGCAACACAGCAGCGGCAAAGCAACAATAACAACCAAAAAATAAAGATGCCACCAATCAACACCATAGATATTGAGTGTAAGGAATTGGTAAGTCTTTGTTAGCTAGCTATAGGAAACAATTTTGTAGTTAAAAGACTGGCGGGTAACAGGCATGCCATTCAAACCTATGCGGTGGCAGACCACGAAAAAATTAAAGAGGTCTTAAAAAGGGCCACTGCGGAATTCTACTCGTTCACGCCGAAGCAAACAAAGAGGGTAACAGTTCTATTAAAGGGTGTCGACCCTGAGGTGGAACCGGAGGCTCTGCTCGAGATGCTTCAAAAGTTGAGGCACGACGATCTCGAGTTTATCTCCGTAAAACCGTTCACCACAACCAAGGCAAGAAGGGAAAACCGCAAGCTACCCTTCTTTTTAGTTCAACTAACGCCCAGCAGCAGAATTGGTGGTCTAAGAAAAATTACAGTCTTGGATCATAAAAGTGTCACATGGGACAAATTAAAAAAAGGCAGAGACATCCTGCAATGTGTCCGCTGCCAAAGGTTTGGTCACGCGGCGGGGAACTGTGAAATGCAGCACCGTTGCGTAAAATGCGGAAAAGACCATAAGGCAGATGAATGCCCTCTGGGAAAGGAAAGGGTAGAAGACAAAGCCCTTCTAAAGTGCGCTGTGTGCCGGAATGAGGGACACCCCGCTAATTATCGAGGATGTCCTAAATTCCGAGAAATAATGGAAAGAAGTGTGACTCGGCAAAAAAACACAGACAGCACAAGTTGCGTTGGATGGGAGACCACCAAACCAGGCTACAACATTGGTAGTCACAAATACTCCCATACAAACTGAAACAACATCGCAAGCAGACGTGGTCACGGTTCTGCTCAATCTGCAGAGACAGATGACACAGCTGCAAAATCAAATAAACGAGATCTACTCGCACTTGCCCAATCTAAACGAAAAGTCAATATAAACCCTCTAACCACAACATCAATTAAAGCTCTTGTCGTGAATGTAAATTCACTAATAAGAACTGAGAGAAGAGCCAATATTTTCAACCCGTTGCAAGATGAACAGCCTGCTGTACTTCTGGCAGGGGAAACAAAGTTAAACCAGAGACACAAAATATGGCATAAAAACTACGATATTATACGAAGAGACCGACCTAACTCCACTCAACGGGGGGGGGGGGGGGGGGGGGGGGGGGCGCAATCTTTATTAGAAAAGGAATCCATCATAAAGTTATATATAGTGGAGAAGTGCGCAGGTTCCGGGTGCTGGAAGCCTGTATCGTACGCATACCCCTTCAGCAAGGAAGGGGCTTGTACGCGATTGCGGTCTATGCACCTGAGGAGCACCAACATAACCTATTTATAGCGGAGCTCGAGACACTCTTTCGATGCTTACATTTGCACCTGGATAAAAACTACTTTATCCTGGGGGGAGATATGAACACCAAGCATAGAAATTGGGGAAATTATATATCTAATGCCAAAGGAAATCAGTTGGCTGGCTGGTTAGATCAGTATCATATTGAATATACAACTGACCTGCTAGCTACCGAATATCCATCGTTCCCTAGAGGTAGATCGTTCTTAGATATCTTGTTAATTGACTCACGACTGAGACTACTTAACACCAATAGACGAAACACAAACTGTTTACGGACGATTGAATACGACAGTGACCACTGTGCATTCACGGCAGTAATGGAGCTTCCGAGCAGTCTCGCAGATCTGGAGGAATTCGTGTACAACTACAGGGCTATGCGATGGCCGCGGTTCACCAAATCATTAACAAGAGAACTTCGTTCGAATGACTTTAATCTGCCAGTAAACAGAAACCTGACAAATGACGAAATCGACAAATACATCCAACAAATGGACGAAACCGTAAAACGAACAATGGACAAAACAATTCCCAAAACAACAGTTACAGATCACATTAACATGTACAGAAACGCAACAATAAACGCACTCCACAAGAAAAAGAGCAGACTGCTATCGAAATTAAAACAATTACACAGACAGTTTACAGACAGACAAGACCAGGAGATAATATCACTGAAATCTCAATTAAAAAGCCTCCAACAATTACTTAAAGCTAATTATCGATTAGCAACAAATTTGTATTGGAACAACAGAATTCGAGCTATAAAAACTAATAACCCGAATATGTTCCCACAAATAAATAAAATATTCAGGAGAAATAATCAAAACGAGATTCAGTGTCTCCAAATTCCACGTACTGATGTAAACAAGCAGCTGCTAACCAACATTGGCATAGATACAGAGAACGCTATCCTAATAGTGAGCTCTTCGTGATCGAAGATCCTTTGGAAAAGGTGAACGCTGTGGGAGCTATCTTTCAGCAAATGTACAAGGTGAATGAAAGCATTCACCGAAATCATCACCTGGAGGACAGAATTTTACTGAATCACCTGCACCTCCGAGATGAAATTTCACTTTGGCAATCGGAGAATCCGGGTTTTACCGAATTCAGTGACGATAATCTGTCAATTGACATTAATGCCAATGGTGGGGCTAATAGCCTTTTAATCACAAGGGAAGGAATCCAGAGTATCTTCGACTCATTAAGAAGCAAAAAGTCAGTGGGAATAGATGGAGTACCTAACATCGTACTCAAGAACCTGCCCCCAATGGCAATAGATATATACACGGTCCTGTTTAACAACGCGCTGAATAATGCATATTATCCCGCGCGTTGGAAAACGGCAATCATTCAGCCCATCGCAAAAAAGGGCAAAGACTGTACAAATCCAACCAACATGCGTTCGATAAGTTTACTCCCAAGCATCAGTAAAGCATTTGAAAAGACTATTAACAAAGCTCTGCTAAACTGGGTAGACGACAACAACATTATTCCAAATAACCAGTTTGGCTTTAAGGCGGGTCATGAAACCACACATGCCGCAGCTAAACTGGTCTCTGACATACAATGGAATAAATGTAGGAACCAATGCACAGGGGCCTGTCTGATCGACTTGGAAAAAGCCTTTGATACCGTCAGGATCGAAGGGTTGTATTACAAACTGGTTAGACATGGCATACATAAGCCTTTACTATATGTTAAAGGACAGGAAGTTCGTGGTCAAAAATGGTAATGTGACCTCTAATAAAACGTATAATATCAAGAATGGCTTGCAACAGGGTGCGGTACTCTCTCCGATTTTTTTAACATTTACATTAGCGACTTATTAGATGCACTTCCGCAGGCTATTGCGTACGCAGACGATCTCATAATTTACAGAACAGCTCCGAAAGTTGAGATCATAAATAGTTTAATACAGCGAGACTTCAACAACGTGCAGCGCTATTGCGATGACTGGAAACTTAAGATCAACTTCCAGAAATGTGAAGCCATCCTATTTAGAACTCCATTATATAAAGCCACGAACGACACAAGGAAAAACTGGCAAAAGCTAGTATTCGTGGGACCGCATGGAGATAAACAAGAAACCAAGAGTTTAGTTAAATACCTTGGCATCTGGCTAGACCAATATCTGTATTTCAACAGACATGTAGAGGCGGCTTTGGTCAAGGCTAGAAAAACGTTTGCTATGACAAGGAGGCTATTTCACAGTAGCCAACTTGACAGCAGGGTAAAAGTCATATGCTACATGACGCTAATCAGGCCAATGCTCATATATGGTTGTCCAGTATGGTTTAACATAGGTCCAAATTTGATGGAAAAGATTCGGGTGTTCGAAAGGAAGTGTCTCAGAAGTTGTCTCAGATTATATCGGACACCGGAATCGGACTATAAAAAGTATTATTCAAATGAGACTTTATATAATGAAGCGTACATAAATAGGGTGGATAATTTTATGATAAAATTAATCAGAGGGCATATTGCGAGAGCAATAAGCTCGTCCAATGACCTAATTTTCGGGGCCTATTATCCAAACACTCTGTACTATGAGAGCGTGCGTCGCAGCGGTTTTGTTCCACCAAAGGCGTTCCTTGACTTGGACATGAAAGGGCTTATACAGGATAGATCCGGAATTCTGCTGATCTATCATGTAAGTAGATCACCCGTAGATGGGCGATTGTGCTACGACCGGGAAGTAACGCGCACCGAGGAAGAGCTCCTGCGCTCCAGTAGAGCTATCTCACACAGAGACCGGGACGATAGTATTAGACAACGTCAACAGTTCTGGTAGTTGAATGGCATATAAAGACCTGGATACCAAAGTCGGCATAGAATCACACTATCATCAGCTAGCTTACATAGACTTAGCTTTTCTAGAATTAGGGTAGTATAAGATTTAAGTTAAGTTATGGGTAAAATGGTTGTCAAAATTTTTTTTTGCGGAATTCGATAGCTATAACTGTCTAGAATATCATTTTAAAAGGAAAAATCGAAATTCGTAACGGTTAAAAAGTTATGAGCCTCCGAGCCGACCGAGTCAAAGCAGTAAGTATGGCGAAATAACTACACTTAAAATTTTAAACGCGTTTTCTGGAAAACAACGTTTTTCGAGCTGGCGGCTGTGATAACTCAGTCAATTTTCAACGAATCTTAATGTTTTTTTTTTAAATACGCGTAATTGAACTCTCTATCGCATGAACCACAATTATGCCGATACGTTGTAATTTGATTTTTTTATAAACAAAAAAAAGGACAAAAACATTCATTAAAAGCGCACATAAATTTCAAAACGTCGCCAATTTGTTATTTTTGGATAGATTTCATTTTTCGTGGTTCTTGCCATAACCACACTCATACGAACCAGTAAACTTTTTCGATTTTTTGTTTCAGATAAATATTATGACCTGTAGGACAGCCGCCATCGAGGTCTTTTATTTCGCAGCGGTCTATGGCGCAACGTGCTCCTACCTCGGGGTTATCATGAAATTAATTGAAAATTTTTTAAAAGCTACTTAAAAGTACAATAAATATACATGAAAAATAGCGAGTGTCTAGATTTATTACTTTCCTCAAAAAAAAACATGAATATAGCCTATTTTTTGGTGTTGGAGTACAGCAACATGAGCAAACAACAATCGATTTAAATGTTGTATTGTTAGATCCAATATCTAACCAACTCGCTTGCAACCTATTGCAAGAAAAGATTCTTCGTACCATCATTTAATAGCTACAACATACCATTGGCCAATATTTCATATTACCACTTATAATTGGTAGAACGCTACACATTAATTACTGAAAATCCAGATGTTATCGAATGGATTTACATTAAATGATTACGAGGGTTGCCTCTTATGTTTCGGGATTTGGCAATCCTAGTGTTGCAATCCGGCAATTGACAGCTCTGTCGTAAAGTTGGACATTTTTGAGGTTATACGCACTCAGAACGTTTTAACATACATACAAAAATGGAAGTAAATCGTCAACATTTTCGTGCGATTATTTTTTACAACTTTTGGCGTGGATTAACTCAGCAACAGTGCATGGATGAACTTAATTCAATTTTTGGCGATGAAGCTCCATCAAGGACCAGTGTTTATCGATGGTATGTTGAATTCAATCGTGGCCGTAGTTCACTCCAAGATGAATTTCGTGAAGGTCGTCCAAAATCCCTTTAATGACCTATAAATTTGGAAACGAAATCGTAGGCGGTTCCAAAGTTAGTCATTAAAGGGTCGGGTCTCCCGCGGATACAAATTCGTATCATAGGTGGCAACTACCGTGTATTTAGAAAGATGCAGAATATCCATTCATGGACCACTGGGTCAGTAACTATGGAACTCCACTTCACATCACGTCAGATAGAGGGCCATCATTCGAGGCAGAGCTATTCGCAGAGCTCGCCAAATGCATCGGCGCGCAGATGATCCGCACAACGCCGTACCACCCACAGTCCAACGGAATGGTGGAGAGATTCCACCGAATTCTCAAAGCCGCCCTAAGATGCTGTCCACATTCCTGGCTGGATAGTCTGCCCACAGTTTTGCTGGGTTTCAGGGCGGCGTACAAAGAGGATCTCGAAGCCTCCCCAGCCGAAATGCTCTACGGCACAACCATTCGATTCCCCGGAGAATTCGTCGCATCGGAACCGGCACAGGCAAACAAAACCAACTTCGTCGCGAGCCTACGCCGGCTTTTCAAAGCCATCCGCCCTGTCCCAGCAACCCGGCACCCCACAGGGCGCCCGTTCATCCACAAGGATCTACAGACTTGCACCCATGTCTTCAGACTACTCGACAGCATCCGCAAACCTCTAGAAGCGCCCTACACAGGCCCGCATCGCGTCATCCGACGCACGGAATACAGGACGATCATGATCGACGTCAATGGCCAGGAGAAAACCGTCTCAACCGACCAAGTCAAACCAGCCTACCTGGAAAGGACAGAGTCGGCCTACACCAACCAATCGATCCCGCCCCAGCTGCCCACACCACAAGCCGGGACCCCTGCTCAGGAGGCCGCCCAGCCACAAGGCACCCACATAACCACTACACACATCCGCCCCGGCCCGGAGGCAGCGCGCACCCTCACCCCACAGCCACACTGCAGCAGAGAAATCTCACACCCAGCGCAACCTGCGCCGGTCACTGGCGGGGGGGGGGGGGTGCGTCGTGGCGGTTCAGCACAATCCACAACCTCCACGCAGTCGCCGAAAGCAAAGACTCACACCGAGAGTAGCTTTCGACTAATTAAGTCAAGCACACTCTCGGTCACCCTCACAGACAAAGGAGAGTCACGGCTGAATTGGCGCGAAGTCGACGCGGCACTACGTTGGTCTCACACCTAGAACGAGAGCCAACGCCGGATCTTTCCCGCCAATTTCATTTGACACATATCATATGTGTGGACAATTGGCGCCAATACAACCACTTCGACATCAACCGCTGCCGTGACCGGACGTCCACCAACGTGCAGATCAACCGCCACCAGGGACTCCATCGACTGCAGCCTCTCCAACGACCAGACTCTCGACGGCTAGGACGATTTGGGGATCGAAACCCCAAACCTATATTCCCCAATTCACATTACATATTTAACTTATTATAATATAAATTTGGTTAAGCTAGAATAAGTTAGAGTTAAGTTAAGTATTAGATTACATTAAATTAAAAAATAAAAATCCTGGTTTTCTGACCTTTTCCAGGAAAGCTGTTAATATTAAAACCTATAATTCTCGAATAGTTATTCACACATTCAGTTATGTTTGAAAAATGTGTAATGTATATTTTTAGCTGTAGTACTTAATGTAAACATTGATTATTGGTCAAATAAATACAGTATTGTGACGCATATGACAGTCAGTACTGGAATATTCGGGAAAGTCCAAAACAAAGCACTGGAAAACTGGAGACTATGGATAATAGAACATTCAAGATTATGGAACGAACGGAAACGAAATACCGAACCAGAATGTGAGGAACTGGTATAAATACGTCGCACACAACTCATGGGGACAAGTAGAAAGTAATAAGTCTCGAGTGAGAAGTAAGCGATAAGTAAGAAGTAAAATACGCGATAAGTACGGAAGCGATAAGTCAAGAAATCGTTGTGTACGGTAAAAGTAACGGTTATGGTTAACGGACTAATAAAGCGTTATATTAATTCAAAATCGATTTAACGGCTCTTATTTATTCAAAATAATTAATCCAGCGAACCCTAAGCTCGCTACAATTGGTGTCAGAAGTGGGATTTATTATTGTTTAAGTGAATAAGTCTGTGAAAGTGTGTTGTGACTATGTCAGATCGACATTTGGAGGATCTTCGCGTTCCTGAGTTGAAGAAGGAACTAGAGAACCGGAATCTGGATAGCAGAGGACAGAAGCAAATTCTTCGACAGCGTCTACAAGCAGCAATGGAGGAAGAAGGTATTGATGTTGACACATATGTTTTTGCGATTGCGCCAGACTGTTCGGATGGAAAAGAAACACCGAGTCAAGATGGGGCCAATGTAACGGAGAAGAGTTCGCCACAGTTGGACATTTCGGAGATGCTCAGGGTGATGATGATAAAATTGGACGCGCAAGCTACAGATGTTAATGCAAAGTTGGATGCCCAAAATTCAAAATTGGACGCGCAACCTGCAGATGTTAATGCAAAGTTGGATGCCCAAACGCAGTGGATGAAATGTAATTTTCAACACTTTAAGGAAGAAATTCGGAACGAAGTAGAAAATCTGGATCTAAAAGTCACCGATGAAATAATGCGAATCAAAACAAGACTCGAGTGTGTTGAGAGAAATAAGACATCGCCTAGCAATCAACATGACTACAAAGATACAAGGATGCAACCACCAACCTTCGATGGAACGGAAGCCTTCTCCGTATTTATACGTCAGTTTGACGCCGCGGCCAATTATAATAAGTGGTCGGATGAGCAAAAGTCAACATCACTAATCTTGTCACTCCGCGGGGCGGTTGCAGAATTGCTATAAACCATACCAGCAGAGAAGCAAACAGATTTCCAAGCGGCCTTGAAGCTAGGTATGGAGACAACCACATGCAGCAGGTCTACCGCATGCAACTGCGGAGCAGAACGCAGAAACCTGGAGAAAATCTTCAACAGTTGCAGGCAGACATTGAGCGATTGGCAAACTTGTCTTATTCAAATATGACTAAGGAATTTCTAAACGAGGTAGCAATGGATGCATTTATAAACGCACTCCAAGATCGGGACTTGCAACAGGCCGTTGGTTTGGCAGGAAAGAAGACGACTAATGAAATACTGGCGTTCGCATTGGCTTATGAATCTGCTAAACTGGCTACCAGGAGTACATATAGAGTCCGAGAAACGTCCGTCCAGGAATGTTCCTGCCAAAGAATCGGCCATGTACAACGGAGAACCCCGAGACCGGATATGAAGTGTTGGACATGCGGCGAAGTCGGCCACATCTCTGTTGACTGTAGGAAACGCCGACGAATGAATGAAACATCAAGTGAGAATTGTTGTTCATGCGCTAATCATAAGAGGAGACTATCAACGGACCAACCTGAGGCCAATAGGTCGGGAAACTTGTAAGGGCAGACTTTAAGGGGCGAAAGTCGCCTGGTGGAATGTGTAGCCCCAGGATCGTAACTGTATCACAACTCCAACGGGATAACCAAAGTTTGGTTATAACTATGATTGTTAATGCAAGGATGACAACAGTGACAATCGACACTGGAGCAACGAGATCCATAATTCGGCCGGATGTCGTGGGCCAAATTGCCCTTAATAAAAATAGAAGATACGCTGTGAGGACTGCCACAGGAGATTGTTCGACAGTCTACGGAGAAGTCGAGAGCATAATAGTGCTGGGCAATAATTCCATCTCCCACAAATTTTTGGTTGCCGATATTACGGACGAATGCATTCTTGGAATGGACTTCATGAAGGAGCACCAAGTTGTTCTAGATATCGGTCAAAGAACACTGCGAATCGGTAACTTGGAGGTTGCTATTACATTGCAGGACGAACAATTGCGAAGACTGAAATGTTATGCGCGTGAGGAGGATGAGATCCCACCTCGTTCGGACTCGGTAATTTGGACCAGTCTCGAAAGTGATTCCGGTGACAATCGATTTTACATCACCGAAGCTGTACAAAATCAGCGTAAGGGGAACATCCTTGTTGGGAAAGCCCTTATCGATGCGAAGAAGCACATCGTACCCGTCAGAGTACTAAATGCGTCCAAGGAGCCGATCGCAATAAGAAAAGGAGAGGTAATCGCAGAATGTGCACCCATGTCAATGATAAGCTCAATTCAGACAAGGGGAGAGGACCACTCAATTCAACAGCCCTCTGGTGCAACCCCTGTGGTTAATAGGCTGATGCCCCAGAAAATCGGATTAACAGACGAAGAAAAGACAAGCGTTGAATCACTGCTGAACGATTTTTCTGATATTTTTGTGACAGGAAATGATAAATTCGGACGCACCGGTATAGTTAAACATCGCATTGACACGGGTGAATCAAGACCTATAAGGCAGCCACCTCGTCGACTACCGTTGGCCAAACAATCAGAAGTAGGCAACATGATTCGAGATATGGAAGAGCAAGGAGTCATCGAGAAATCATCGAGCCCATGGGCTTCGCCGGTAGTGCTCGTCAAGAAGAAGGATGGGACAACTAGATTTTGTGTCGACTACCGCCGGTTAAACGACGTTACGAAGAAAGACAGTTACCCACTTCCTCGAATCGACGACACACTAGATACCCTTTCTGGAGCTCAGTGGTTTTCAACATTGGACCTAAAAAGCGGTTACTGGCAAGTGGAAGTGAAGGAGGAGGACAAGGAGAAGACAGCGTTTACTACCGGAAACGGACTTTATCAATTCAACGTGATGCCTTTTGGATTGTGTAATGCTCCAGCAACGTTTGAACGATTAATGGAAAGTGTTCTACGGGGACTTACATGGAAGACGTGTCTTGTGTACTTGGACGATATAATCGTTGTCGGAAGGAATTTACCAGAACACATCAATAATCTGCGCTCCGTCTTCCAACGACTAAGACAGGCCAACTTAAAGCTCAATTCGAAGAAATGTGAACTCTTCCAAAGGACAGTAAAATTCCTGGGACACATCGTTTCATCTGCAGGAGTCCAAACGGATCCTGATAAGACAGCAGCTGTCCGAGAGTGGCCTACTGCAGAAGATAAGCAACAGTTCAAAAGCTTTATGGGACTAGCCACATATTACCGACGGTTTGTTAAAGGTTTCGCTAACGTGGCTAAAGCCTAAACTAACGGGTAAAGACAAAAAATTCAATTGGACAGACAAGTGTGACATTGAAGGCCGAGTTATGTAACACTCCAACATTGGCATTCCCAAGATCGGATCGCCCGTTTATATTGGACACTGATGGAAGTAACACAGGAATTGGAGCCGTGTTGTCACAGGAAATCGATGGTGAAGAGAGAGTTGTCGCATATTATAGTCGAGTTCTATCTAAGCCAGAGAGAAATTACTGCGCAACAAGAAAAGAACTGCTGGCTGTCGTAGAAGCCGTTAAGAATTTCCATAAATACCTCTACGGACGTCGATTCCACCTTCGGACGGATCATGCCGCCCTGAAATGGTTGCTAAATTTTAAGAATCCGGAAGGACAAATAGCTCGATGGATCGAACGACTTCAAACGTACGATTTCCAAATTTCCCACCGTCAAGGGAAGGTACATAATAACACTGATGCTCTATCAAGAAGACCATGTAAGCCAGATTGTAAACATTGTCATAGAGCGGAAGAGAAAGAAGGGGCGTACGACCTTCGAAATGTACAAGTAGAAGTGCTAGATGGGTGGACGAGTGATGCTATACGCGCAGCTCAACTTCAGGATGAAGATATGTCGCTAATTCTAGAATGCAAAGAAAAGAACGAGCGGCCAACTTGGAACAATATTTCCGACAAGAGTGGAACATTTAAGGCATATTGGGCACAATGGAATTCCTTGATGGTGGAAGATGGAATTCTAAAGCGTAAATGGGAAGCCGCGGACGAAAAATCCCATCGAATGTAGATTCTAGTCCCACCATCAAAAGTGAAGGATGTACTAACAGAAATGCACGAGGGGGCCACCGGTGGACATCTGGGAGTTAATAAGACACTTTCAAAATTATGATCTCGATTCTACTGGCTTCACATGAGAGATGACGTCGAGTCTTGGTGTAGGAAGTGCACAACTTGCACTGCGACCAAAGGACCAACAGCAAGACCAAGGAGCGCTATGAAGCAGTACAACGTGGGTGCCCCTTTCGAGCGAATTGCGATTGATATCTCAGGACCATTCCCAAAAACAAACGACAACAACAAATACATGTTGGTTATCATGGATTACTTCAGCAAGTGGGTGGAAATCCTTCCAATTCCAAACCAAGAAGCAAAAACCGTCATTGAGCAGCTTATCAATAATTGGATCAGCAGATATGGAGTCTCCTGTGAGCTTCATTCCGATCAGGGCCGCAACTTCGAATCACAGATATTTCAAGGCATCTGTGCGGCACTGGGCGTAAGGAAAACCAGGACCACACCCTTACATCCGCAGTCAGACGGAATGGTCGAAAGGTTCAACCGAACAATGAAAGAGTACTTATCGAAGGTCGTTAGTGATCACCAAAGAGATTGGGACAAATATGTACAAACCTTTCTCATGAGCTATAGATCGGCTAATCACGATACGACGGGCCATTCTCCAGCAAAAATTATATTTGGACGGGAGATACGATTACCAGCCGATCTGCGATTCAGAATACCTCCAGACGCCATAGATAAGACGGAAGACTACGTAGCCGAATGGAGAAATCGCCTCGATGAGATTCATCATTTGGTTCGAAAGCAAATCAAGGTATCCAGTGACAGGATGAAAACAAGGTACGACGTTCGAGCCAACGCATCCGGATTTAATGCAGGCGATAACGTGTGGCTGTATAACCCTCATCGGCAAAAAGGAAGGTCTCCGAAGTTGCAGCAACATTGGGAAGGACCATATAAGATTCTCACAAGAATTAACGACGTTGTCTATAGGATTCAGCGAAGACCGAACGCCAAGATGAAAGTGGTACATCGTGACCGACTGGCGACTTTTGTTAACCCAGGAGATCAGTGAACTTAGTTCGGGACGAACTAATCTAGGCGGAGGGTAGTGTGACGCATATGACAGTCAGTACTGGAATATTCGGGAAAGTCCAAAACAAAGTACTGGAAAACTGGAGACTATGGATAATAGAACATTCAAGATTATGGAACGAACGGAAACGAAATACCGAATCAGAATGTGGGGAACTGGTATAAATACGTCGCACACAACTCATGGGGACAAGTAGAAAGTAATAAGTCTCGAGTGAGAAGCAAGCGATAAGTAAGAAGTAAAATACGCGATAAGTACGGAAGCGGTAAGACAAGAAATCGTTGTGCACGGTAAAAGTAACGGTTGTGGTTAACGGATTAATAAAGTGTTATATTAATTCAAAATCGATTTAACGGCTCTTATTTATTCAAAATAATTAATCCAGCGAACCCTAAGCTCGCTACAGTATGTTAAAAAGCGACTTCACTTACTACTGAGCCTTTAGTCATCTTTTATGACAAACCGATTTAGATGTGAGTACATTCAAGGGCGGTACTTAGTGGGGTACTCTAGAATAGAAGATCACATTTTTCGTTGTTATACTTCCTTGAGTTTTTGCGTTTAAAATATATTTATGGACCTAATAGCGTCGCCATCTAACGTATCTCAGATACAACGGGCGTTATCGTTCTAATTCCACAAAGCTTTATACGGGGCACAGTCAGCTCTTGTCGGGAAAATTTCACTTCTTCGTCAAAGTTAGTTATCTGTGGCACCAATCGTCCGGGTCGAAGCTCGTCTATCACTTATCTTCATTCTATGTTTTCCATTTGACATCTCTCAGGTTGTAGATACTCTTCCTATTATACTCTCATCGAATCACTGTCTCTCTTTGTTACTATTGGATGAGTAATACGAGTAGTGAATCAAATTTAGCTCCTTAGCATCGTTGTTCAGTTGAGTTAAAACCGTTGTGGGTAATGTTAGTGTCCAACGAGGTGCCGTGCGTCGCAGATACTTTTTATCGTTTCCTTTCGGCTTTTTGTTCTTTTCATTATTTTAGTCCTCTCCGCATCGAGTAGCTTTACGTTGTTTGAAATCAAGACAAAACCAACCAGAAAATAAAAACAAACATCTTTTCTTGTTTATCTCGCGATTGTTTGTGGCAAGTTTTAAGTTCAACCCGCGTGCCTTATCATGTTTCCCATTTTATCAAACAAATAATTGCCACAGCATTTCGGGATCAAATGAGCCAACGAATCCGCCAATCTCAATAAGAAAAAAAAGCTAAATAAAAAATTTAATCAAAAATACATAAAAGAAAAAAATTTACACTTGTGTCCTAGAAGTGCAAACAACGACAAGAAGCCAAATAAATAGAAGAAGCAGCGAAAATGATTCACGTCGGAGACAATACCTGGAACCTAAGGATTTTCATAACAGACCTGCAGGTGGAGAAGGTCTTAAGAGTACGAGGCGATCAGCACATCGGCGGTGTTATGCTCAAATTGGTTGATCCAGGTGAGTCAGCTCAGAACTTGGCAACAAATTTATTTCACACTAGATGCGCATTACGAAGCACAATAGAGGAGACATGAAATCGGTGAATTGATAGTTTGTTATCAAAATTATGAATCGAAAATGTGCGACAATTGAAAATGGAGTAAGTGGGTAGAAAGCGGTACACAGCTGCATTTGTTTTGCAGAAGAGTGTTGGTGTTGGAAAATGTGTAACAGAAGAATCACTCGTGCACACACTACGCACATAACTTAAGATACATTCGAACAAGCAGCGAGACAATCTCGCAGCGAAGTCGCTTCGCCATTTCTGGTCCGATCGAGTCAAGGTTGTTCTTTGAGTGGGTTAGGCGGAAGCATTGCCAGATCGAGTTTATTGTCATGCTCAGTGATCTGACATTCAATTTTATATTTTCTTTTAAATTTCGGTGTGATAATTATTTTACATTCTGCCGATCGATGTAAAACATTTTTTCCGAAAGATTACTCACTGTTCTTTGAAAGTTAACATTCATAATGTGACAATATCTTGTAGATGGTAATGATGCCTCAGAGTTAACAAAGAAGCTCAAGTGACATACCGAAATATGTAGCGACTAATATATTTGTTTTATACTTTAGCTATTAATAATTACATAGTAACTTAAAAACAAGCACTAGACTCAATTAAGTATCTAGTTCAAACATTTTTATTTATTAATGCAATCGAATGTCGTTTATTCGTTGTTCTACAATTCATTACTCTTCCTTATTCAGGGGTATCAAACATTTTGCTGATTCGTGTAAAATTCCATGATTATCAGAATATATATTTAGCTTAGTACAAGCGATATATGAAGTTATATTTTATAAACTTAACATCTAACTTAAAACTAAGGTATAATAATCTTAACAAAGTGGTCAAACGGTGGTGTAAGAGTCAGAACAACGAAGATAAACCGTCAATAAAAACGCGGAAGATTAAGATTTAAGTATTAGGATGACTGAGGGTTGTGTTTGTGTGTGAAGGGGGAATTAGGAGGAACTAGTAAGGTGGCGGGGTTTGAGGGGAGAAGGGGTGAGATGGAAGTCAAAGGAGCTGGGGTAAGAGTAGGTCCTCCGTAACATTCATGAAATGGTGGTGTAGGGAACGAGATCATTGTGCCGGCTCACGACACGGGGTTCTGCCTCATCTCCACCAGTTCTAAAAGGTTCTGCCAAACCGAATTGTTACTGCGCTAAGGAATGCACACCAAGTAGACCGTTCGCACCGTCACGAGCCATTAAGGAACAAAGAAAATGAATGAAACACCGGAATTTATTTGTTTAGTTTTATTCTCTCACTGAAAACCACTACTTTTGTCAACACTATTGGACTTGATGCAAATTAATAGTAACACTTATTTATATAATGTATTTCTTTTCGCCCAGTCAACGAAACATAATTTTTAACAATATCCCCCGGAATCGACAAACCACCACTCAACTTAATTCATCATCATCATCGGCACTACAACCGAGAACCGGGCTTGGCCTTATTTATCAAGTCCTGAGGCTTGTTAAATTTTCCATAATGGTTTGTTTTTTTTCGGGCAAGGTCATTAGTCTTGCGCCAGAGGCTCACCGATGGGGAATCGAACCCCGGTCTCCCGCGTGACAGGCGGGTATACTAACCACTATACTATCGAGGATGATGAATAAAATATACTATTGATGATGAATAAAATTCACTACGCCAATGACTCCGTATATTATCGCGTCCCCGTGGGCACCGCGGAGCGGGAACGGCGACCGTGGTGGTCGGGGATGTAATTGGACTCTGCGATATTCAGCTCGTGCAGAGCTGACTCGCTAATGGGTCGAGTTCGGTGGTGTGGTGAAAAGGAAATGAAATTTCCTTTAACCAGTGACCAATGGAAGGCGATCTCTGGGACGCGGTGGTGTACGTGTGTGTTCGTACATATCACCGTGTTTATCGATGCGTTTAGCCAAAGATAAACGGAACCTACAACGAGGGAAAAAGAACAAGGGGGAAACGACCTAAGGCATCGTTCGGTAATGAGGGTCAGCTGTCTAAATAGCAGCCACTCATTAGATGCTAAAAGGGATTGCGATAATTTATACAATAGAGATCGTATATCGTCTCTCTGCCGACCGGGAGAATCGGATTCTTTTGTTTGCATATGTTTTTGCTATTGAATTCAATCCGGCGGCTAAGCGCGCCATTGGTGATTGTTTGAAGATTCAAACAAAGAAGTATTTCCGAGAGAAGTGCTTGTAGCTGAATCAATAGTTGCAAGTCTTCGGGAAGTAATTTAGTTGGATACACAATGACGGTTGTGTATACCATATGTGTCAATTATGCATGGCATCCATGGCGACGACAGGATCGAACTATAGTGTGAATATCTACACTAATTGGAAATTCGGTTTTTGGTCGCTTATGCAGAGATGCATTGATACATGTATGAATCCCCTTGTAGGGAAAATTCTTTGCAGGCAATTCCAGGTAATCCATTGAAAGCATTAATTATCCTTGGGAAAGAAATGTTTTTGCCGCGGGGAGATTGCGGTGCAGGTGTGGGAAGGTTGGAATTTGTCTGGCAACCGAAGGTACCGAATAGGTTTTGGTTTAATACTACTGTATAATGGAAAGAATTCTTGTAGGCAATTTGTATGCAAAGAGCTGCATGAAAGGTAAGGATTCCTTACAGGGACTTTTAGTTAAATAAATTTGATCTATTTGATGCGTGAAGCATTTAAGGTGCTAATGCGATTGCATTAGCGAAACTTATAAGGTTGGGTCGAAGTTATGGGGGTTCTTCAGGTAAGTAATAGTGGGGTTTGGCGGAACTGCCACAAGCTGTTATCCAGCTCACCATGCCGATGATGTCTGGGTCGTTGAACTCGCCAGGTGCCATAACTCCAGAGGAATATGACGACGGGAAGCTATCCAATGTAAGACTCTTTGTTGGTTGGGTCCATGTAAGGAAGTGGACGCGAGTTCGCGACATGTTCCCCCTCGATCATCAAATGCAGAGGAGCTCTTTTGTTTGTGTCCTAGTATGTATGACGGCAATTAGGGTCGCTTTGATTGAGTGTACGAACCTTTCTCCTGATCCTCCCAATTATCAGGAACTGGGTGCAATGAATTTCCACCTTATTTTGTTTTCATTCATTGCCCTTTCCAATTCTCCATTAGCCCCGGTGAAGTTTGTTCCTGTCTGCCATCCTTCCCAAGGCCATAATCGCGCAGTCGGCGTTTCTCTAAATGGTCCATTCTCGTTGTCAGACAGGTGAATGGAATTCCCCAATGCTGTTTGGTTCTCCTTCTAATGGTTAGTCCCATCGACCCGAAGTAATCTATCGCTACATCGAGCGTGTTGCAGGCACCCAATGAGATAATATCCTATAATATATGTTAATAATATATGTTAGTGCAAGGCGGGGTCTCGGTAATATCACGAGTATGGATCCCCTATCAATGAGTGGACTGTATTATAGATAGGTATTTATTTGTTTAATTATTATTTACATCGATAGAATTCTAATCTGTTACACGATCTCTTTATATGTGCACCTCTAAGCCGGACTCTGCTCTGGATGACGGGCGTTGTAGTCTTGCCCGGTACTTGCGTTGTACCGGCAAATCGCATCGCTAACAACTCTTGTTAATCTCACTTCTTTCGTTAATATTAGTTGACCCAAAATCTAGTACTCCTGCTTGAGTTCACTTATCATGGGTACAGTGTTGCTGTGAAAAAAACTTAAGCAGCGATTTGAGACATCCTCGAGTATAACAGGCTGTGGTGGCTCTGCGAGACCACAATAAATAATTACTATTCAATAGAAATTGTATTTTCACAACAAGTGACACCTCTGTGATAATTTCGAATTAGCTTTCGAACTAATTAACTAACCGTTCCCTAAGACCTCGACATTTCTCAACAAGGTTCTGCCTCAATTACATTTCACTGGGGACAAATAGATTCTCCTTACAAACGGAGACGTCAATTGATGCCATAAATGTCTACAACAAATAAGTGCGGCATAGGCATTTCAATCTATGTTTTAATTAATCATTTTTCAATGACCCTTGAGTTCAATGGTAATGCATGCTTACTTGTTTTACAAAAATAAATTACAAAAAAACTAAGATGAAGGAAAGTTTTCAAATGTCTCCATCGGGCAAATAAGGCAAAATACCACAGCGGGGATACATGTTATTGTGGGTACCTTTTCTTAATAACTTATCTTACGAGGGCAGCCTCAGAATTAATTGGCCTGATACATTTTAAATTTGCATACGTTACGTTGTTTACTACTTGTCTGGCCTTAAACTAAACTAAAGTAAACAAAACAACCACTTTTGAATGCTTTGTACCATTCATACACTTATGTTTTCGATAGAACTGAGTAGCCATAGGTCTTACCCAATATTTTTAACGATTTTACACGAGACATTCCGTTGGAAGCACAACATTTAATGCAAATGCCGCTCAACTAATTATCCATTATGACAATCGAAAAACGTACTGGAGGTCTACTAATTGACAGATAGCAGCCAAACTTTTTTTTTTACACTAACGCGCACAAAAGGGGATTTTGAGGTACCCTTTAAATGTCAGAGTACAGTGCGAGCGGATGGAGAGGAAGTGTCCATGTATATTGGTCTTGAATCTCTGGACATCACATCGGCCAGGAAACAACACATGATCAAGCAGAACATTCCAAATTCGTGTCGTTCGGCTAAAGAATGACTCTCTATGTTTATTTGTGCGCCTAAACTCAACTTTCAACGTGAACTGATGCGTATTCACAGATTGACGGGTATCGCGGTAAAATGTCTGATGGGGCGGAACACATTCAGCAAGTTCAGTTGAGCAACGACCGTGGTAATACCTATAGAAAAGAGATAGGCATGACACGTTGCGCCTGTATTCTAACGACGGAATTGAACGACTTACGTCTGGGTCCTCAATAAGTTTCACTGCTCGTTTTTGCATCCTGTCGAGCACGTGTAGTGCAGTTTCGGATGCGCCTGACCAAATATGGGAGTTGAACTCCATTTTTGGACGAATATACCTTCTAAATAGTGGGCAGGTTGGATGGAGTGAAGTATCTTTTGCATCTCTTAAGGAATTCCATACATTTGGCTGTACTTTTCGCAGCTTCAAATATATGGTCTTAACTGGAATAAGAGTCGAATTAATTCGAGTGCCGAGGATTGATAATTCCTTGGCTTCGTCGATGCAAGTGCCGTTTATAGACACTATATTTACTTCAATTATACGGGAGCATAAAACAAAACCGATTCGGTTGCCAGGCAAATTCCAACCTTCCCACACCTGCACCGCAATCTCTCCGCAGCAAAAACATTTCGTTCTCAAGGATAATTAATGCTTTCAATGCATTACCTGGAAATGCCTGCAAAGAATTTTCCCTACAAGGGGATTCATACATGTATCAATGCATCTTTGCATAAGCGACCAAAAACCGAATTTCCAATTAGATATTCACACTATAGTTCGATCCTGTCGTCGCCATGGATGCCATGCATAATTGACACATATGGTATACACAACCGTCATTGTGTATCCATCTAAATTACTTTCCGAAGACTTGCAATTATTGATTCAGCTGCAAGCACTTCTCTCGGAAATACTGCTTTGTTTGAATCTTCAAAAAATCACCAACGTCGCGCTTAGCCGCCGCATTGGATTCAATAGCATAAACATATGCAAACAAAAGAATCCGATTCTCCCAGTCGGCAGAGAGACGATATACGATCCCCATTGCATAAATATCGCAATCCCTTTTAGCATCTAATGAGTGGCTGCTATTTACTCAGCTAACCATCATTATCGCACGATGCCTTGGGTCGCTTCTCCTTTGGTTTTTTTTTTACCTCGTTGTAGGTTTCATCTGAATTGCTTCGCTATGACTTGCAACTATTGATACAGCTGCAAACACGTTACCCAGAAATGCTCCTTTGTTTGAATCTTCAAACAATCATCGACATCGCGCATAGCCGCCGGATTGAATTCAAAGCATAAACAATGCAAATATAGAATCCGTTTCCCACAAACGAATTTCCCTGCATATACAAATGCAAGCAAGGGATTCATTTCGTCCACCAACTCATTAGCACCTTTCCCAATGTCTATTCGTATATTTACACAAGGGCATGGCTCACCTAAGACTTTGATGACGCCCTCGTACCATATTTGCTTTTAGCACATCTCTTCGATGCATCGTCGTCTATTTATTTAGCCGCGACGCACATCATAAACCATGATCGCCCCGATTCCTTTGTCCTTGTTGCTTGCCTGCTTTGTTTTTCCATTGCCTTCGCGCATGAGTAAACAACACAGATCTGAACGATCACACACATACCACCATGATCTCCATTACGAGATCTGGTTTTCTATTCCACCAAGAGACTCTACGTTTCTCTGGTGGTAAGTAAATACATATCCTTAGTAGAGAGGATACCTACCACCACACCACAAACACCCCAAACGAGGGTTATATCACTGAATCGAATTACATCTGCCGACCACCACGGTCGACCTGCCTCCCGCTCTCCGTCGCGCGGCGGAGAAGCGTAATTAAACCGGAATCGTGTTTCGTAAACGTTATTCAAAGTTACCGTATATACTGTTATTATTATTATTATTTATTGGCCTGTAGGAACCCGGAAGTTCATGACCTCACCGATTCGGCTTCGCCATCGTTCCCTGTCCTGGGCACTCTCCTTCCACGCTTGACCATTCGATCCGATCTCCTCAAGGTCAAACCTGACATTGTCCTACCATCTCCGTCGCGGCCGTCCCACCGGTCTCTTTCCCGTTGGTCTGCCGTCAAGAATTCTATGCACGGTCCTATCGTTCCCCTTTCGCGCCACGTGTCCGGCCCATCTTAATCTTCGCGACTTGATTACTCTCACTATTGTAGGTTTGCGATTTAGCTCTTCCAATTCGACCGTATATACGATGTGAATAAATTAAGTGAATATTAACATTACTTAGAGTTTACCTTCGAAATTTAATAAAGACATCGCCGCGGCAGAAACACCAGTAGTAAAGTAAAAATAAATGTAGTTGTCATATAAAATAAAGCAATCATAATAGGACAAATAGTGCGTGTCATTGTTCCTGTGCTGTGTCCGCTCTGTATTTTGAACTTGGTGACTTTTGCAGTGTTGTATTCGGCGGAACATTTATGATGGAGGAGGAAGTTGACCCGAGTGCTCATGCCTGGCACAAACACTTCCTCCCCACAAGCTCATCGACTGTCGAACCACTTTTAGTAAAGATAAATCAAGGAATATCTACCAATCTTGATGCCTGTAAAATCTGAGAGGGGGGTATCACGTTACGCCAAGTCGAGAATGTAGGAATGAATACTTTACTACCACTATCAAATAGTTGGCACTGCAGAGAACTCCCATGCCTGAATTCGAATTCTTAATGTAAGGACTTCTTAGGGAGCGCTGTGGACATCGACGCGCATAATAATTGTCTTGGTTCCAGCAATGACGTCGCCTCCGTATGGAGTGCCCCGCATTGTGGGGGAGACTGTCAGCGATGCACTTTCAAGACGAAGCACACTCGCGTATACGGGCAGCGGCTATTAAAGGCTTCCTTGCCTATTAAAGACACGAAAGAGTTAGCAGCACCGGAAGAGAAAGTTGCAACTGCCTTAGGCTATAGGTTCAATTGACAACTTCGTATTGCTCTATTTATTGAAATCTGCGGAATTTGTGGCAGAGACCAATTCAATGAAATCAGAAACATCCGCCTGGCGAAAATCTAGAGAAAGAAAGAAAGTACATTTTCATTTAAATGGCGAAAGCACCCCTGCTTGAAAGCAGTATACACGAGTTGGCAAGAACTCATTAAAAATAGTCGAAAACTAGTTTTCCTATTACTTTTGAGGTTATTATTTGTACATCCGGAGAGCACAGACTTGGATGTGATGAAATCTTTCTCACGAACATATTGACCTTAACAGCATCAAAAGCTAATAGTCGTGAGGTCAAAAAATGAACAGTAAATAAGATTAAATTAGGCCCTATTATTGTATTTCTTAGTGTGTTATACTTGAAAAACAAAACAAGCCAAGAACTACAAATAAATTAGGTTCCGTCAGCCTCAAGGTTATCAAACGCACGCATGATGTCACTCCATCTTTAGGAACAGACTAATACGAAACTAACCGACAGCACAAGTTGGAAAAGATCATTAAACCAACTCTCGAAAATAAAACGTAATTTCAATTTCTTGGACTGATCTAATTGAATTTGGTTAAAGAGGACCGCTGCCGCCCATTGCCCCACCTTCCGGAACTCACAAACATTCTATTCACCTTATGTAGATTAAGTTATTAAATGAATTTTATTTTACTACTCACCCGACCTACATGCGTCGGATGTGCTTTTGAAAATTATCTCAAAATAAAATTTATCAACAAATATGAAATTTAGTTTTATAAATAAGGTTCTAAAATACGGTGTAAGTGTGCGTAAGATTCAGGGTCGTTGTTTTATGACTTTCGGGGAAAGATACGCGGCTTTTTATAGATTCCATTTGCATCAAATTGGGTCGTTTGATTGTAAGGAGTGGGGGTTGTGCGATGCGGTAAACAAAAACTGGGACTAAAAACTCAGCAAGAAAGAAGAATTGGTAATCAAGATGCAATAAGGTGTTGGAATCAAATTTTACGAGTCAATCAAGAACCCATATCTACTGTAAAACCTTAAGTAGTAGTTAATTTTTATGTGGTGGTGCTAGACGGTGCTAGACTTAGAGGGTTCTGGTGAATAGATGGTTTAAATGGGAGAAACGAATACGATCTGTGAGTGTCAAAAATTGTACAGAAGCCAGATAAAAACTATGTATAGTCGTGTTCGTGCCTTTGTGACTTTCCTCTCTCCTTTTGGCCGTACTATGTCATTATGGAGCTTCTCCTATAATTCCTTTAACGCACGCGGAAACAAAGAAGATAAACATATGACGTCAGACGTGCAACTAAATGACAGCTGTTAAGAATCAGATGTGAGGAAACGGTCAAATATGTACATCAGTGCTCAACGCATTCAATTTATTCATTTATAGCATGAATAACAGTTCTGTACAAACAGATTATTGAGATATAGCCTCAAGATTCGTTTTATCTGACCAAATAATGTATATCCTTAAAAATTTAGTAAAGCCTAGAAGTACCTGGATTAGAGTAAGATCGACGATATTAGAGCTTTTAAATAGGGGAGCGCTCCTCGATAGTATAGTGGTTAGTATACGGTGGTTCGATTCCCCGTCGGGGAGCCTCTGGCGCAAGACTAATGACCTTGCCCGGAAAAAACAAATCATTATGGAAAATTTAACAAGCCCCAGGACTTGCTGAATAAGGCCAAGACCAGTTCCCGGTTGTAGTGCCGATGATGATGATGAAATAGGGGAGCAGCGAGCGTGGTACCCACATAATAATTAGTGTGTCGATAATAATTAGACGGTTGGATATCTCAACGGCACCCACATCTCGAACCAAAGGTCGTTTTGTTTAGAATGGGAATTTTCTGGATCGTAACACGCTACTTTTTGCAACTGTTTGAAAAAAAAAACATACCAACCTACCTATACTTAGGGGCTGTCTCAAAGCTGCAGTCTCGCCTCTCGTAAAAGAAGTATTAAATACCGTTTTTACTTTTTTGGCACATTTTACGTTTAAATTTGCATGTGCAATCAATCTGTGAATGCACATCAGTTCACGTTGAAAGTGGACTTTAGGCGCACAAATAAACATAGAGTCATTCTTTAGCCGAACCACACGAATGTGGAATGTTCTGTCTGACCATGTGTTTCCTGGCCGTTGTGATGTCCAGAGATTCAAGACCAATATACATCGACACCTCCTTTCCTTATCCACTTCCTCTCCATCCGCTCGCACTGTGCTCTGACATTTAAGGGTACTTCAAAATCCCCTTTTGTGCGCGCGTCAGTTTAAAAAAAAATATATATGAAATACAATAAACTTAAAGTCCGAAGCCCAAAAAGTAAAGATAAAAAATACGTTAACATGCGGAGATTGGGTGCTCGTCCAACAGAAGCTTTGTGATGGGTTTTTTCTAATACCGCATTATTGCTCATGACAGTGAAAAAGTTGGAACATAAGGGTAATTGTGTGTACGCAGGTTCAACACCCGAATATGTTCTTATGACATTTGAGTATAAAAAAATTATTAATTGAGTTGCTCGTCACGCGGGAGACCGGGGTTCGATTCCCCGTCGGGGAGCCTCTGGCGCAAGACTAATGACCTTGCCCGGAAAAAACCAATTAATTTTGGAAAATTTAACAAGCCTCGGGACTTGCTAAATAAGGCCAAGACCTGATCCCGGTTGTAGTGCCGAAGATGATGATGATGATGAGTTGCTCGAGTAATGCACTGTCACTTTATTCCTGTAAACTTGTAGCCAATTACGGCAACTGCAATGGAAGGTAGACCGATTGTATTCTCGGTGTTTTATACATGATAGAATAAACAGTTTTAGCCCATTCGATATTCGGCACATACAAACGAAGTGAAAATGATATTTTTATGTTGGCTCAATTTTTACAACAGCAAGGGCAGTTCTAGAATTAATCAGCTTGACAAAGAAAACCCAAAATATTTCGCAAAAACTTTATTTATTTCTCAAGATAGTCGCCTTTTAGCTCGATACGCTTTTCCCAACGATGTTCAACAACTTCAATTCTTTGTTTATAGTAACAAACGTCAAGCCCCTCAAAATAGCCATCTACTGCAGACGTCACCTTTTCATCGTTGGCAAATCTTTTACTGCCGAGTCATTTCTTCAAGTTGGGTAAAAGAAAATGGTCTGAGGTGCTAAATCTGGCGAATAGGGTGGATGAGGGATTAATACGTATCTCAAATCACTGATTTTCGCCACTGCAATAACAGATGCATGAACAGACAGACGCATTGTTGTGATAGGACAACACCTTCTTTTTCGTCGAATGTGGTCTTTTATCCCTAATTTCATCACTTAAACGCTGCAATAAGTGTTCGCATAATATTCGCCGTTGATGGTATTTCCTTTTTCAAGGTGATCAATGAAAATTTTACCATGGACATCCCAAAAAAACTGAAGCCATAAACTTGCCTGCAGATGGAACTGTCTTTGCCTTTTTTGGAGCCGATTCTCTTCCGTCAGTCCATTGTTTTGACTGTTCCTTCATCTCGAATGTGTAGTGATGGATCTAAGGTAATGGAAAAGTCATCAATACAGAGTTGGTTAAGTATTTGGAGTGCAACGGACTTCTGAATGATCGTCAATACGGATTCCGTGGCAGGCGGTCCACAGGAGACCTTTTGACACTTATAACCGATATATGGACATCTACGATTGAACGGCATGGTGAGTCAAGGGCGGTCGCATTGGATATCTCCAAGGCTTTTGACCGCGTCTGGCACAGGGCATTGCTGAGCAAACTTCGTTCATGTGGACTTTCCCAACAGCCTTGCGACTGGACGAGGAGCTTCCTCGAGAATCGATCGATCCGGGTTGTTGTGGACGGCGAGTATTCGGATCTGTATCCTGTTAATTCGGGGGTGCCCCAAGGTTCTATTTTGGCTCCAACCTTGTTCTTGCTTCACATACATGATTTGTTGGAGACAACGGATAACAAAGTGTTCAGCTTTGCGGATGACAGTACTGTGGCGACTCTCACAGATACACACACAATTCACAAGCAAAATAGTGAAGAGCACCGAACGGAAAATCGAATAAGAAAATACATCAGAGCCGTATACCTTAGCGATAACATAACAATTCACATCAGTGGAGTGTAGTCGAGTTTAAAAATCAAATTCTAAAACACGGCCGGTAGCCTGATGGGTAACGCTTAGGTAAAATGTTTGGTGATTCAAACTATCATAGCGTCAGTTCGAATCACACGATCTCCTTCACTATTATTTCAAACGCTATAATTGGTGACTACGACGTGATCTGTACACACAGCATACACTTTCCCATAGTAAACAGAACTTCACACACGGTCACGACTTCCGCAAAGAGCACAGCCTCCGACGTTCTCCCGTTCGTCCGTCGACGTAGATGCATATGAATCTGATCATAACGAAGTTGCTGTGGAGGGAGTGGTGTGGCGACTCTAACAGATACACACACAATTCACAAGCAAAATAGTGAAGAGCACCAAACGAAAAATCGAATAAGAAAATACATTAGAGCCGTATACCTTAGCGATAACATAACAATTCACATCAGTGGAGTATAGTCGAGTTTAAAAATCAAATTCTAATATCGGCCAGTAGCCTGATGGGTAACGCTTAGGTAAAATTTTTGGTGATTCAAACTGTCATAGCGTCAGTTCGAATCACACGTTCTCCTTCACTATTATTTCAAACGCTATAGTACGCTTGTTTCCTCCTTTTCGAGTGATCGGCCGATTGGTGCATCTACGTCGCATCAGCTGAGATGTAGACAGATCGACTCTCTGAATCGGGATCTAGATAAGATGCTGCAGTGGGGAGGGCCAATCTTGTCGACTTCAGCGCAACGAAGACCCAGTATACTACATTCACAAAGAAAACTGGATCATCGGTTCCACAGCTGGTGATGAATGGCCGGGCCCTCGAGGCTGGGGAAAGTTTGAGATTGCTCGACGTCACGGTCTGTGAGAATGTATCATGGCATAAACACGTATCGGGTATCGCCAGATCAGCCTCAGGAAAACTGAGTTATCTTTTTAGAGCCAGGAAATATTTTACTCCGGCCCAACTTCTTCTCCTATTTAAATCCCAAATTAGACCCGCGCTCGAATATTGCTCTCATGTTTGGAGCTCGGCTCCTAAACATACCCTCGACCTACTTGAGAGCATACAGAGACGAGCGATCCGCCTGATCGAGGACTCGGCGCTGACTACAGTCGCTATCACATCGAAGGCGCGTAGCCGACCTCTGTCTGTTTTACAGATATTATCACGGGTGCTGTTCTTCGGAGATTCTTGGCATTGTTCCACGCAATTCGGTTTATATGCGCTCCACAAGACAATCCGGCGGATCGCCCCCCTTTTGTGGTTCATCTGCCGACGGCGCGAACATCCCTGTATCAGAACTCGTTCCGTTACAGAGCGGGGAAGCTGTGGAACTGCCTTCCCACGCGAGTGTTCCCGGAGCGTTACAACCTGCAACTGTTCAAAAAGAACTTCAACAGTTATTTGATGGCATCTCGAGGCGCCCACTCGGTGCTATAGGTTCGCCTCTCCCGAGAGGTCTTATAAAAAAAAAAAAAAAAGTTTCATCCATAGTTATGAACGACATAAAAACTCACCTTTGTTGTGGGGAAACATGGCCAAGATAGGTGCGCGGCTACTATCAATGGATAATAAATGCAATCGTGCCGTTAACTCTAAGGCTGTTTTAGTACTTTTTCGCCGGAATCCTATCGAGTTTCTGCATCGGCACTTAACTATGAACGAAACAGGCATGCACCACTAAACTTCACTCGACACAAAGGAACAATCAAAATAGTGGACTATTAAATGCGAACGGGCGAACGTTGTTTTGGAATGCACGCAGCATCATCTACCACCATTACTTAAAAAAAAAACTGAACCAGAGAAACTGTGATTATTGCACCAGCCATGGAAAAAAATAAGAAAAAACTTCATCTAAAAATTTTCTAAGGACTTATCGAACGAACCTTATTCATCAAAATTAGTTGTAAGAAAATCATCGGCACTACAACCGGAAACCGGTCTTGGCCTTATTTAGCAAGTCTTGAGGCTTGTTAAAATTTCCATAATGATTTGTTTTTTCCGGGCAAGGTCATTAGTCTTGCGCCAGAGCGTCCCCGACGGAGAATCCAACCCCGGTCTCCCGCGTGACAGGCGGGTATACTAACCACTATACTATCGAGGAAATACGAACGAAATACTACGTATTCTGATTTCATTTTTGGTTTTATTTTGATATAATATATTTTCTTTTTTTTTTGTATATTAATTTATGTTATTTACATTTTTATATAATTATTATTTTATTAATAACAAGCACCGCGAACGACTTTGTTTTGTAGTCTTCAATGGAATGCACAGTGTGAGGAAAAGTAGAGAAGATCGGGAAAGAGGGTATCGAAACACATCAGTCTTAAACGCCTGTCGATGTAAAATATGATCTGACAAAGTATTTTATGCTCATCTCATTCAATTTAAGGACGATTCTCTCCGATTTCTGTTTAAATGTATACCTTTAGGGTAAATCGGGATGCTGTTACAATACAAAATATATGTATAAATAATGAAAACGTACTTACGGTTGCTCCTCCGGGTTTGGCTCGTCAGGAGTGTGATGACATGTGGCTGGCGATACTTCCTCCGTAGGTGATTTCTGAAACGAATTCGTTTCGTTGAGTTGGTTGTACTTCCTCTTTGTTTCTTCTTTGACCCTAACTATATTTTTATTAAATATATCCACATACCACACCTTCATGAATTAAGTGTTAACACCCACGACACTTTTTGATGCATTGATTGTTAGTTAATTATAAGTTAATTGCAAACTATAGTCTGTAAACGACCCTTTTTGATGACTCGAATGGTAGTTCATTATAAGTTTTTTTTCCATTTTACGAAGCCTATAGCTTAATGGGGCGGTATTTCACCCGGCGGGTGGGCTTTGGGATCCTACCTACCACTGCGTAATTGTGCCGAATTGCACTATAGCAAAAGGCGTCAGTTGAACCTTCTATTGGACAATCGAATGCAAGACATCCTTGCCAACTCTGCCATTTTGGCGCCAATTGCAAACTATAGACTGCATTGATTGCATTCGGAGTTTTACGGCGAATGAATCTATTTGTTTCTCATTTTGACTTTTGTCGTTTTTAATATTTTTTGCCGCCTCCTTTATTATCTCCGTACACTAGTTTCTATTTTATGTTATTATTTTATTTGCTTTATTTGTATCGTTTCGCAGGAGTTTTTAGGAGAGGGAGAGGCTTTGGTGGTTTTTATATTTTGTCCTTGGTCGGGTATGTCGGGTATTGATGGTTGCGGTGTTCCGCCGAACAACATCCGCAGTAAAAGGAATTAAACCATCCGAAACACGGAGACGATCACACAAATGAACCACGGCGAAATGTTTTGTTTTAATTTTGGTTTTATTCGAACTACTTGTAAATATTACGGATTTAATATTCCAATTTTTAATGTTTCGTTCACACAACGACTTTCCTAATCGAAACGACTATATTTCTTTTCTATCGAACACGAATCTCACAACTCACGTTAACTCGAATTTTGTTTGTTTATCGAATCGCCGATACCTCCTCGATGGGGTTCTCTAACTGTCTCTTCTCTGGACGGATGCTCTAAGTAGACTATCCGGTTCGACGGTATTCTCTAGACTAATTGTCTCTATCCTAAAAATCCCCATTCGAATTACTTATCCCCGCATCTGCAAAAGAAAATTTTCGATCCTGTCTGCTAACAGACTTTCCCATCGTATCTGTTAACAGCATAAAATTTCCCTTTGCATCTCAAAAGGAGAATTTCCAATAGGTTCTGAAAAGGAGAAATTTTACCTCATAATCATCATCATCACCAGTTGCTGGTGGTCGGAATCTTGTCTCTTTTGTTTAAGGATCGGATGCCGTCGCTTATTCTCTGATCTTTCCGTGGTTTATTTGTACTACACATCTGGTATGCGGACAAAGGATCGCATGCACTTCGGGTGGGTACACAGACTATGGGATATGTTTAGGTTAGTCATCTGGCTTAAGCTAACAATGTTCTTGTGTGTTTCCAATGGGCAATAAAAGGAACCCTGGGATTGGTACAGTTCCTTTATTAGGATTTCCGAATCATAAACATCTAGCGAGCGATCTACATTAAGATGTTTATGATCGCATGACTATTGGACGGCAGCGAAACGATATGCATTGTTTGCATAAGTGTGCCTTTTGCGTTAGGGTCATGCAAGGGATTTAGGTGCTAATTACATTTAGCTACCAGAGTATGCATCCGTTGTTCGGTTTATTTACCGACAATGGTATTTCGTGGGAAACATCGCGTTGATGGTTAGGATGGGTGATCGATTTACATGTGACGCTTTCCTGCATTAGCGCATTGCTTAGGTGCGATGCTTTGCTGCCCTTTTGAAATCGTTCTTGCATACGATGTATGGATGCGTTGAACTCGTCTTGTATTAGTTTTCTCCCTTTTAGTGGTATTACCTCTTTCTTCGTCTTCACTACTGGATTCGAGTGTCCCCTGCTGGAGTTGAGGCCTGTACTCACTTTCTGTTATCATCCGCTACCGCTCTTCTCCCTCGCTTGACGTAGTTGCGAGGCACCGCTGCGAACCTCTAGCACCTGAGAATCAAGCGTTAAAACTGTTTACCTGGGTATAACGTTGATGGTAACTGCAACGCCCAGTGATCAAACCAACTCCGGGTGCAGCTCGACGGGAACAGCCAACAAAAGACAGAAAGTCCAGAGGTACATACATTTTATTTTTGCCTCGAACTTACAACTTGTTTTCCGTTTCTTAACTTTCACAAATATTTCCTTGTTTCCTTCTTTTCTTTTCTTTTAATTTTCGCCTCGTGGTAGTTTGTTCGTTTTTCCTTTTTCGCAGCGACCGCTTCTGTCTGGCCTTCTATTCGTTTTTTTTCTATCTCCCCATCTTTTTTAAAAACGGAACTCTAAAAACTAGCCGCTTCTCTCTCTCTCTCCACCATCCATTTCGAAAATCCAACTCGAGCCCGCCCACGATCCACACTCAAATCGGGGCGTGTTCGAACACTCACACGTGGATCGTGCAATTCACAAACCCAGTCATATATAATCAGAAAATGTAGCTGAAGGTCGTTGTAACTAGTGCCCAATCTTGTAAAATTATTGATATTGTAATTAATTATATATGAATATAGTTTTAATAATAATATTAAATAATCAGAAAAAAATGGGCATAGCAATCCTAAAAAGGACGAACACTGAACATTGAAACACAAAATACAATTGATCAGGTAGGTCATAGACGCATGAATTTCCTTCTACCTCTGCGTCGAAAATAGAAAGAGAATAAAGCATGTGAAATCCGAGATCTACAACAATAACTCACACTTGATTAGGGAATTCAGATTCCCATAAATTCGATGACTCAGCACGGTGTTTCAACTCGTTCTCCCATGTGATAAGGTATTCTTTTAGCTCTCTTCCTACGTTGAATGTTTACGCATAATACCACAAGTAGGGCAAAGTAAAGCGGCACTGAGGTGAGAGCCCAGCTTAAGAAAAGGAAGTCTATACCTGCAGACTAAAAGTACATGTGTTTTGGTATTTCTCGAGTATATAAATAAACAAAAACCAAATTCTTTCCGTTTGGGTAACATATGTCTCCAAACTACTTCACACCACATGAAAGTAAACCAAATTGTTAGTCTTTCCTTTTTGTAGATGCCTTTGGGAATATACATAAACCCGTTTGTATGTACGCATGATTGTGCGCCTTCAAAATATCCACACGAAATATTCTCTTGAACGTGTTGCGAATTTGTTGGCTTTCTTTTCCAATTCGGGCCTACAATGTCCGCCATATGGCTCCCTGTTGCCGTTTCTTCACTTCACTTAAATCTATGTTTCAGTTTATTAATATCGGTGAATCATACATCTGAATATGTGGAGAAGTTTACTTTCGCCATTTACTGCGCAATAAAAACGACTCTTTACTAACGCTAAACTAGTTGTATCTTATCTAAGTGGCTAATAAAGAGTACACAACATCGTAATCGCATATTTATAATAAGTTCAATCGCAATGACTAGTTCATGTGTGTGAAACGCTTATGAATGAATATTTTTGTTCGCAATGTTGCCGGCGATAATGAAATAAAATGGCGATCAGCACTTATCCGTAAAATGTGTTTATTTCTCGCACCTGGAAAAAGATAACGTTCACACTTTTATAGAAACGAATAATTGAAGACCAGGCTGAATATTCTCTTTCACAGATAATTCGATTGATCATCGATGGCTTAAGTGGAGATTTTTGGTTTTATATTTACGACATAGAGGGCCGCACAAAAAATGAATGCATTTATGATATCCAAAAATGGCTAACCTGAGAATGGATGGAAGAAAGGTGAAGCTCTAAGGAAAGAAGGTACACATTTTAATTTCTGAAGATTGAATTTGTGGGCAAACACATAAGCAGGTAGAGCGTTCGAAACATGTGTGGTTCGGCTGAAGAACGACATTCCGTGTTTATCTTATTTTTGTTGTGGTTGCACCAAAAGATTTGTGGTCTCTTGAAGTTACCAAGGACAAGTAGACAAGCAGTTCTCCTGAATGTATCTTTGATTCACACAAACATTTTCTAATTTGGGAGAGTGGTTGGCAAATGCTTTTCAATATTTGTGTATACAACTTGTTGCGTCGCGAATTAACACTAAATCCACCGAGTTTTTTTGTATACCTATTTCTAGCGTACGGAAAATTTAACAAGCCTCGAGACTTGTTAAAAAGGCCAAGACCGGATCCCGGTTGTAGTGCCGATGATAGTGATGGTGATTTCTAGCGTACTCCGTCAAATTATCGAATTTATTAATCCACTTTTATAATGGTTTTATGTGGGTGAAATGAAGATTTTTCAAGAAAAAGTTGGGCCGGAGTAAAATATTTTTTGGCTCTAAAAAGATTACTCAGTTTTCCAGAGGCGGACCTGGCGATGTTCGATACGTGTTTATGCCACGACACATTCCCACAGACCGTGACGCCGAGCAATTTCAAGCTTCCCCCAGATTCGAGGGCCCGGCCATTCACCATCAGCGGTGAAACCGACGATCTACTTTTCTTTGTGAATGTTGTATACTGTGTCTTCGTTGCATTGCGACGACATTGCCCTTTCGCCACTGCAGGACCTTATCCAGATCCCGATTCAGAGAGTCGATCTAGCTACATCTCATCTGGTGCGACGTTGATGCACTAATCACCCGATCACTTGAAAAAGCGTACCATCATCCGCGAAACTGAACACTCTATTAACCGTTGACTCCAACAAATCATTGATGTGAAGCAAAAACAACCAACCTTGATATAGAACCTTGAGGCACCCCGGAATTAACAGGATATAGAGCCGAAGACTCGCCGTCTACAACAACCCGGATCGGTCGATTTTCGATGAAGTTCTTCGTCCAGTTACAAAGCTGCTGGGAAAGTTCGTAGGAACAAAGTGTGCTCGGCAATGCTCCGTACCAGGCGCGGTCAAAAGCCTTGGAGATATCCAATGCGACCGCCCTCGACTCACCATGGCCCTCTATCGCAGATGTCCATATATATGCTTTATTCTCTTTCTCTTTTCGACACAGGTAGAAGGAAGTTCATGGGCCTATGACCTACTTGCTCAATTGTATTTTGTGTGTCAATTTGTTCAGTGCTATATTCGTCCTTCTTAGGATTGCTATGATTTCGTCTGCCCATTTTTTTTTCTGATTATTTATTATTATTATTAAAACTATATTGATATATAAGTAATTACAATATCAATAATTTTACAAGATTGAGCACTAGCTACAAGGATCTTCAGCTACATTTTCTGATTATATATGACTGGGTTTGTGAACTTCCAATTTAGACAAGAGTGTATTTAATTAATAGCTCTCTACTATTGCGATAGTTAGGCAGAAAACCAATGATCTAATAGCCGAAATTGGGTCGAAAACTCTTAGAATTTTAGATCTCGTAACTTGCCACAATTATACATAAATTTGTAAACAGTAAGTTGATTGCCTAACCGCCACAACAGCACAGACTCATCACTTGAACCGCCGTATGCCGCGTCACATACACTGAACATTAGATAGGTAGCACAATCATCTTTCTTTCTTCTAAGAGTAACAAGTCGAACTGCAAATTGGATAATTGACTTTATTCAGTCATTAACATCACGACTACCATGATACCAGCAAAAAAGTTATAAGGGTCAAAAGATCTCCAGTGGACCGCTTCGTATGGAATCGGTATTGACGATCATTCAGATTTCCGTTGCACTCCAAATACTTTATTAACTCGGCATTGATGACCTTTTCCATCACATTAGATAATATAGGCAAGAATGCTATCGGGCAGTAATTTTGTGGGAGACACTTTTTCCTTGGAATTGCTTGAACTCGAGCGATTTTCGAGCAGGTAGGAAATGCCCTCCGTGAGATAAGCGAAAGACTCTGCCAAGAACCGCCGATAGTTCTGAAGCACAATTCTTAAGCTCTATTGCTAGTGTTCCGTCCGGGCCGGTTGTCTCCCCACCGTCGAGTCCACGTAGAATGCGTTGAATAGTACGTGGGCGGAACATTACATCCCGCAACGAAGACTGCACCGGCGCGATCACAGGTGGCTACAACAGACCGGCATCCAGGTTTGAATTCGCGGAAAATAAATTTCCGAACACATTATCTTTATCTTTTGAATTTATGATTAATGTCCCGCTGGCCGTCACTAACGGAGGAAAAGATGACGAAGCGAAGTTACTGCTGACAGCCTTTGCCATTGACCAGAAGGAACGCGAACCAGTTGGGCACTCAACGAGTTTATTGGTTACTCAGTCGTTATAGGCGTTTTTCGCGGTATCAACCGGCTGGTTGCACGCTTTCTGATTGTAACAAAATTCGTTCTGTTTACCTCGGTGGGCTTGGGGTGTCATAGTTTAAAAGCTCTATTTTTTGCCGCGGTAATCTACTCACATTTTTTATCAAACCAAGATTTATCATTTGACGGAATGCGGAATGTAGAGAAGAATAATCCCTGTGACCGACTCCACGCTAACATCGGAGTCTCCAAAGCACACCTCCAACCGCGAAAAGGATGCGAAGAAATCTCGCATCGGCCCAATTAGGATCCACATGCCTCCAAACATGGCGGAGATGTTTATGTCGGTTATTTGCCTGACATGCAAGTGGTTGCGCAGTGATCTGAGTTTCCCGATGATGCAGCAACCTCCACGGTATAAATGCTCGGGTCGGATGTCAAAACAGATCCAGGGTGTTCGCACAATCAACTCGGATATCCGGCACTCCCGTAGGTTCCTCCACGAGTTACTTCAAATTGCATGTAACAACGAACATCTCCGCAAACCTCCCAGTCTCGTCGGTTCTGATACCAGCCAAAGTTGTGTACATTAAAATCGCCAAGAACGACTATTTCAGAATCCAGGTAGTTGATCTGTATCCAGTCGACGATATGTGAAAGGTGTTCGAAAAGTGTCGGTCGATCATCATTCGGGAAGCGGTAAACACAACAAAGAAAGTTAACAGAATTCCTCAGCACGACTCTCAACCACATGATCTACATATTATTGGGCTCTAACGCCTCCATCCTTTGGCAAGCTAGATCGGAGCTTGTGAAGACGCAGACACCACCCTTAAAACTGAATCTCGAATGCAAGTCGTATCCTGAGTAACGAAGATATGTCGAATCCACCGGGATCTCAGTAAGGGAAAGGATATCAGGTTTCACTCTTTGCAAATATTGGTCGATGGCATTTACATTCGTATTGGTAAAACCGGTGCCCTTGATGATACAAAATGGCGTTGTCGGTCGACCATCAACAGAATTTCGATAAAGAACCCGATCACGCAATGACGAATTTCTTAAAGTTCGGTTATTTATCAAAACATTTGCAAAATATTCCCCCTAACATAGAAATAAAGAAAGAACGGCCCCATATGGCGAAGAAAACATAATATTTTCATGATATCTACATGATGTTCCCCCTGGCATAGTCCCCCCCGGAGATCCGAATATGAAACTAGTTTACCTCCGGAATTCTTTATCTCAGAAGATACCATCATGACTTATCTCTGTGTGGGCACTCAGCCATGCAGCCGAAACATAATCGAAGATTTTTCCCGACGATATCGCGAAATGCACAGCGTGATGTGGTAGTATCTCACCTTGGGACCGACTACCACCTGAATCAACCTTTTCTCGAACCGGTCCATCAGTCAAGCTCCGAAAAATGACGAGGGATTTCTCATGACCACTTCATCGATACCTCCTTTCCTTATCCACTTCCTTCCCTTCGCTCGCACTGTACTCTGACATGTGAGGGTACTCCAAATTCCCTTTTTGCGCGCGCGTATGTGTAAAAAAAAAACAGAGCGTATAACATGATGGGGTGGTATTTCACTAGGCGACAGGGCGTTGGGACCCCACCTACCACTCGTCCTTTAGCCGCCTCTTACGACAAGCCGGCCTAGCTGTGAGTATATTCTAACGCCCTACTACCTACAGGGCCCAAAACAATAATTTTTTTTTTTTCTAACTTTTTTCGGCTAAGTATTTTTCATCTCTTATAATACTTTTAACCCGGCGCAATGCTAATAACCTTGCCCGGAAAAACAAATTATTATGGACAATTTAACAAGCCTCGGATAAGGACTGGATACCGGCGGAGAGATTTGATAAATAAGGCCAAGACCGGATCCCGGTTGTAGTGCCGATGATGATGATGGTAATACTTTTAAAAAGATGGAAATCCGAATGTCATTTAGCCATGCACTTCATACTTCATGCTTTTCCTCTTATAGAATTGAAGCATCTCCTTTGCTAAGATATCTATGAGTAGTAATAGGGCTGGAACGATCACTACTTTGTAAGAAATCATTCTCAGGTCACATACAACCCTTAAAGCGTAAAGCGTGTTATTCTTATCAAACTCTTTGTCGTGTATATGTCCAAAGGAGTCAATGAAATTTAACACACTGCCGTCGACAATTAATTATGACTAATGAAGGTTGATTAGAGTGATTGGTAGTATGAATCCAGGGAACACTATTAATTTAATCGGGTGCCGGTTTTCGGCCGTCAGCTTAGATTGTGCGCTCAGAAAAGTTGTCTCTTTTCTACTGGAGAATAGTATTGACAGCTTTAGGGGAACGCAATTTCGATAACAGGGGTTCTCTGTCTAAGAATCACACGTAGACAGAACTGTGGGGTAGGAGTATTGTGCCAGACACGGGCACTCATTTCACTCCTATCCCCATCCGTCTGTCACTAAAAATTTCGACAATGTCCCGTCAAACACTGTCAGAAAGATGTTCACAGAAAAACGATCGCCATAGCGGAGAGGAAAACGCCAAACACCGCACAAGTGAAACACACTGCTTAATGTTGTAACAAAGGTTCTTTTTTATTTTTTATCAGCTACTTGCATGACTGCTCACAATGTAAAAGAAAATATTTGACAGTGATCTTTTGTTAAGTTCTTATATTATAAAGAAGCGGATGGGATAGAGCAGATAGGCTCTTTACACTGTTCATCTCACTTGCGATGTATATTTTTATTAGCGACATTATACACAAATAGAACGATTAAAAGTTTTAACTCTAACAGGAACCCGATCACGATTTTGGAAATAGAACGCGTGCCTGCATCGCTACGGGTAGCGGGAGAAAAATCGTCCGACCGGCTCGGTCGGGTGATGAAAAACGATTTAACGATATTCACTCATTTAGTTCAGTTTTCTCGAGAGATAAAGTGTTTCTCTCGTGGTGAAAACAAAAAAAAAAACTTGGCAATGTATGTGTATGTGTGAGTGAAGATCACATTGGTTTTTTTATACACAAGGCCATGCGAATGAACCTGAAACAAAGAAAGGAAAAGGGGATCGTGGAGATCTTTGTTTATGTGAGAAGGTTACTGGGAAACGAATCCAGAACTATGTAGGATAAAAGGAATTTATGACCTGAGAGTTCAACTGAGTAAACAAGTTGCAACTCATTAGATGGTAGGTGCATTTGGGATACTAGAATGATTGAATTGTTTGCGTATCGCCAGAATGCCTGATGAAGGACAGCGGTCTTTTGTTTACTCATGGTGTGAGTTAGTGAAATAGTCTCAACGTGGATGGTGCTAATTACATGCAGCTGGTGTTGGACTATTTATCGCTGGCTAAAAGGGTCGACAGCCGATGTGTGCATAGATAGTTTTTACGTACACATATTGAGGCTGGGATTAGCCAACTCAAAGGTAAGATTCCCTGGTATGCGGTCGTATGATATGCGAACCGATGAATTTTATTACAGGGACTTTATGATAAGGTAAGAAAGAACTCTTACAGGAATTGTATGCGAAGAGATGCAAGAAAAGGTAAGAATTCTTTTACTGAAGCTTTTTTAGATTATCCCTTAGATAATCCTAGACGCGTAAAGTATGTAAGGTGCTAATGCGATTGCATTAGCGAAATTATGTGATTGGATGGCAGTTATAGGGGTTTTTTTTTTTTTTAGGTAAGTGAACCGTGGGGTTTGGCGGAACCGCCACAGAACCCTAATTGAAGAACACCGCACCAAAAGAGAATCAAACAAAGCAATACGCAGCTTAAGTAGTATGTTGAAACATTTCCATACATCCGCCTGTGGTCTGATATATCGTGCTTTCAATCTTTTCATATCGTGGGTTCCAATCACGTTCTTTATCTCTGCTGTTCTATTTATTGGCCTGTAGGAACCCGAAACTTCACTTTCTTCATTACTTCGCCATACGCTTCCCATGATGCCAAGTTCTATGAAATGTTTTTGGGATATTTATTTCGACAGTCTTGTTTTATCAGAAGCAATCCGTTTCCACTTTTGGGTAAACATGCTGTGTGATCTCGTGCAGACAAAAGGAGTCCGGATACTTTTAAAAAGTATTGTGTATACGTAAAAGCCTACCAAAGTTGCCTTAGATAAAACTTTATTCTGTTCGATTCAATTTCGATTTTCATATAATAAGTCTAGATAGGAAAGACATATCATTAGCTGACTATCACAATAGGATATTGAAATAACGAAAAGCAAAAAACCTTGTCACACTTTCCTTCAGTGATTTACGATTTCAGAAGTATATTAAAATGCCACGCGTCACCCAACAATTGCCATTGAATTCAAGATATGTGCACGTTCCAGGCTTTCATTGCCTTACTATTTGCAAGTGCGCTAGATTTCTTGTTATTATTCCTCACTTACTGTCACGTCCCTCATGTCTGTTCAAACTGGAAATATTTGCCGTCCCGGCGACATCTACTTCGATTCATTTTCTGTTTCTGCTTTAATCATTTTCCAATTTCTCCAATCCGATCACGACGTACAATGAGTTCAAATATGCGGGAAGCCACTGGGAATCACTTCACCAGAGGGGAGATGCTACAAGCCTGGGTCATATACCACTTGAATGGAGGACTTGTTGGCCCCTTTGCTTCCCAACGCAGTAGCGCAGTATCTAAAAATGAAAACATTTTACCGAGACAGTGAAAACAATATGGAGTACGTATATATAATGGGGTAATGCAACGTGAAGTCTTAATTAAATTTTACAGTGGTGTTAAATTCAAGTCGTGCTTCACCAGAGCTAGTATCATCGACCGCCATAGTGAACTTTGTTTTATTGCAAACATTGAACTTTTCATGCGAATGGTTGTAACTGCTATTGCCATAGACGCCAAGGAATTCAATATACCCGTGAATTGTTGTTACTCTGTTAAAACGAATAATTAATTCTCTAGGAAAAAATAAACTGCGATTATATCAAGTGTTTACCCTAAGAACCTCATAGCTGGTTTTATTAAATTAAAAAAACCACTGTAGAAAATCATAATATGAGGATCGCGCATCTCTAAAGCTTGAAAGTAATTTTGTTATTTAGTGGTTAGGAATATCAGGGCTCATATTGCCGGTGTCTGATAGGATTTGAACATTGGTGACTAAAACTCATATTCAATTTCATCAGCATCATCGGCACTACAACCGGGATCCGGTCATGGCCTTATTTAGCAAATCTCGAGGCTTGTTAAATTTTCCATAATAATTTATTTTTACGGACAAGGTTATTATCCTTGCGCCATCATATTCAATTTACAAAAGGTTAATCTAAATATTGGAACACAGTCGCAAAGTGTCTTGGCTTTTTTTGATTTGTTCCCATCACATATTTACACATCATACCTTTAAAAATATTTTAGCTAAGTGCTAGATCTCACTTCAGACTTTTTAGTAAATATTAAGAGACCAATTTTTGTATATTTAGTAACACAATCTAATAAAAGGTTGTCCAAACGAACTGTACTTGTAATATCGTTCAATGTTGTAGGAGCATTCTAGGTTTGATACTGTATGGAAGTTGGATGTTTTGATCAGTGATTTATTGAGACCAATATTCGACTTATATAGGATAAGTACAAATAATCATATTTACCATGTGATGCTATGTTATTATTACATTGTAACATATACAGATTAGCGATATTTTGTGACATATTAAAGAAGAAAGAATTTGCAGTGAACTTGCCAAGTTTGGTTACGATAGCACGAAGAGTCTCGCATGAACCGCGCAATAAACTACATGTGTAAAACGTCGTCTCTAAAAGCTTTACAGTTATACTTGCGCTGGGAAAACGACGACCTTTAAGTTAATTTTTGGCATGGGGATACAAAAAAAGTCATTCGAAGCAAGAATTGCAGTGTGGAGCGAGTCAGTGTGTAGCATCACAGCCCCGTGTTTCTTTGATATAAGCGATGATAAGTTTTCCGGAACTTCATTCCAATTCACACCAATCCTTGCTTCTTTGAAATAACTTCAGTCATTGAAAACATGGTGTTTTATTCATCTTAAATGCAGCACGCAACTCTTCATCAGTAGATGTTAACCCACGCAAAATAAAATATTTTTTCGTATACAGTTGCCCATGTAACACAGATATTACTAAATTTTAAAGGCGAGCTATTACGAGTACACGTGTACCTTTTTAATTAACAAAAGACTACATTCCGACAACACTAGTTGGCACGCAGTCAGTAAAATGCTGAAATCCAAACTGCTATCACGTAACATAAACCTCCAGGTCTATAAACCATAATCATGCCGATTGCTCTATACGGATGGGAAATATGGGGTCTCACAAAACGGGATTGCTGAAATCCAAACTGCTATCACGTAACATAAAATCCAGGTCTATAGAACCATAATCATGCCGATTGCTCTTTACGGATGCGAAACATGGGTTCTCGCAAAACGGGAAGAAAACAAATTCCGCGTATTTGAGAATAATGTTTTAATTAGTATCATCATCGTCATCGGCACTACAACCGGGATCCGGTCTTGGCCTTATTTAGTAAATCTCTCCATCGGTCCCGATTTGAAGGCAATGTCATCCAGTTTGCCACTCCCAGGCTCTGGGCGTCCTGGTCTACGCCAATCCCTCCATCCCAGACAAGGTCTGCCGCGCTGTCTCCTTCCATACATCCTGCCACAAAGGACTTTCCGGGCAGGCCCCTCTTCGCTCATTCGAGGTAGATGTGCCACCCATCGGAGTCCACTGAGCTTGAATTTTCTTACAACATTAGCTTCAAGGTAGATTGCGTACAAATCGTGGTTGTAGCGTCTCCGGAATCGTCCTCCCTCACATACTGGGCCAACAATTCTCCTTATGACCTTCCTCTCGAACGCGGCTAAGAGCTCAGAGTGGCTTTTATTGAGCACCCAGGTCTCGGATCCATACATGAGTACTGGTAAGACCATGGTCTTGTACAGTAGTAGCTTGGATGTTCTGGATAAATTTCGGGATTTAAAGAGCCTTGATAGACCATAGTAGGCTTTGTTGGATTTGATCAGCCCTTCGCGTATTTCTTCTTCCATATTGTTATCGGCTGATACTATTGACCCAAGGTAGTTAAAGGATTGCACTACTTTAAATTCGTGGTCCACTAGTCTGATAGTTTGACCAACGTTAGGTCTTCTCTTCGCAGAAGTTGCCACCATGTACTTAGTTTCCCCCTCATTAATGTGCAGCCCCAATTTTCGTGCCGCCTGCTCGATCTGAGTGAAAGAATCCTGTACAGCCGATTCGTGTCTACTGATGATGTCGATGTCATCTGCGTAGGCAAGTATCGGGCTGGACTTGGTAATAGTCCCTCTAATTGTAACGCCAGAGTCACGGATTGCTTTCTCCAACGCCAGGTTGAAGAGGAGCAGGCCAGACCGTCCCCTTGTCGGAGTCCATTAAAGATGTTTATTGGTTTGGACAGCAATCCCGATATTTTTACTTGACTAGTTACGTTGGTCATGGTCAACCCACAAAGTCGTAGCAATTTGTTTGGAATGCCGAACTCTCTCATGGCATTATATAGTTCTACCCTGGTTATGCTATCGTAGGCGACCATAAAGTCTGTAAATAGATGATATAATGGAATCTTAAATTCCTGACATTTTTCCCTCGTCTGCCTAAAGGTGAATATCTGATCAATCGCTAATTTGTCTGGGATGAAGCCACACTGATATTGACCAATGATGACTTTAGCGTATGGGGCTATCCGATCTTGTAGGATGGTGGAGAGTATCTAATAGGCGGTACTCAGCAATGTTATACCCCTATAGTTGTTGCACACTGTGATATCTCCCTTCTTATGTATGGGGCAAATTATACCACGACGCCAATCTTCCGGTATCTCCTCTTGCTCCCATACGTGCACCACGATCTCATGAATTGCATGGAGTAACGCTGTCCCTCCTTGTTTGATCAACTCAGCTGGTATTCCATCAGCTCGCGGGGCTTTATTTGATTTGAGCTGTCTTGTGGCTTTTAATGTTTCCTCAATGCTTGGTGGTGACAGCATTTGGCTTTGATCTTGGATTGGTGGAGCCTCCAATTCTTCTGCAAGCTGACTATTTAGCAATTCATTGAAGTGCACTTCCCATCGCTCCACAATGTTTTCAGGATCGGTGATCAGATTACCTGCTTTATCCTTGCAGTAAGTTCAGCGCGGTGTGTACCGCATCATACTGCGGATTATTTGGTAGAATAACCGCGCCTGGTGCGGACCTTGCTCTCTACTTCACAGACAAGGTTTTTTTTCTATTTCACAGACAAGGCTTTTTTCCCTTTTGTCTGGGAAGTCTTTTTTTCAGGATTCTTACGTTCAGTCGCTAGTTTGCACTCATCATTAAACCAGTCGCTCCGATCTCTACGACTACTGCCTTAGATGGAGTTGGCAATACTAATGACAGTTTTCTTAAGGTGTGTCCATTTCTCTTCTACGCCCGGCATTCTGTCCCAAGGACTTACTCTCTCTCTCTCCATCCTCTTCAATGGCGAATCTTAACGCATGACCGAAGGTGTTGCAGGTGTTCCAATTCGTAAGGCAGCCGGATTGATCCGAATCTGATCCACGGATGTAATATGTCTACGTAAGGCAATCTGCACTTATCATCAAGCCAGTTGCCCCGATCTCTACGACTACTGCCTAAGATGAACTTGGCAGTACTAATGACAGTATTCTTAAGGTGAGTCCATTTCTCTTCTACGCCCGGCATTCTGGCCCCATGACTTAATTTCCCTCAGTCGAGCGTTGATTCGAACCTGATCCGCGGATGCAATACGTCGAAAAACTATACCAACAAGAGAGTGACCCGAGTCGACGCTGGCACCTCGGTACGTTCGTACCGTCATCAGGCTCGAGGAGTGGCGGCGATCTATCAACACGTGGTTAATTTGGTTGCGAGTGGCTCCATCAGGTGATACCCAGATGGCTTTGTGGATGTCTTTTCGCGGAAACGTGGCACTCGCAACGGCCAAGTTTTTTTATGCTACCAGTTCGATGACTCGTAGCCCATTATCATTAGTGTTCTTATCGCGTTTGCTACGATAATGAAGACCGTGTCATTCGACCTAACGCCATGGTGGTTAGAATCACTAAAAATTGATGCAATGCTCAACACATTAGGCCCCTGCCGCGTGTACGAATTCGATTTCTAAACTCAAGTACACTCAACTAATGTGGAACTGTTATGTTATCACCATGGTTTATGGATCTGATGCTTTGCTTATTCGAATTTCCTCCTCGATGTTCTTTGCAATTTGCTTGAATGTTGTGTGTGTGTGTGTGTGTATCTGTTACAAACGCCACATTCTCATGCAAACTATGGGAACCTGCGTAGTGCCTGAAAACCGGCTCCCGACCTATTCTGGCATTCAAATCACCAAGAACGATTTTCACATCGTATCTTGGGGAGGCATTGGGGCTCGTTCGACGTTCTTTTAGAATTCTTCCTTTTCGTCGTCAGGGCACTCCTTTGTAGGTCCGTGAACGTTTATGAGGCGTATGTTCTTAACCTTGCCTCGCACGCGAAAAGTGCATAGCCTTTCGTTTATTGCATTAAAGCCGATAATGGCAGGCTGACTAAAAAGCCTACCCCGAGCAGATGATGTTTTGGATGACAGCTATAATAAATGTCATACTCGTTTCTTTGAATAACACCACTCCTTTGTATCATTTGATGTTATCACACTATCGCCGGGAAGGGTATTAATACCTTTTCCGCAGACTGGCGCCAATCGCTGGGTCGGGTATTAATACCTTTTATGCAGAACGTACGCTAAGTGTCAGTAAAGCTTTTACCAATGCTTGTTTTTTTTGACAGTGAAAGAGCTAAACAAATTTGTAGGACTGATTCTGCTCATGGGGGAAGTTCGTAAAGGTATTAGAGATAGGCCATTATGCTAGCCGCTGATAGTGTGTTATTAGGTTTATAAACACAAACCCGTTTTCGAAGCGCACATTATAAAAAACGAACACCATGCTTAAATAGAGGGCTCCTCGATAGTATAGTGGTTAGTATACCCGCCTGTCACGCGGGAGACCGGGGTTCGATTCCCCGTCGGGGAGCCTCTGGCGCAAGACTAATGACCTTGCCCGGAAAAACCAAATCATTATGGAAAATTTAACAAGCCTCAGGACTTGCTAAATAAGGTCAAGACCGGTTCCCGGTTGTAGTGCCGATAATGATGATGATGATGATGCTTAAATAGAGCAGTAAAAAATTACGAAATAAGCCCGTCACAACAGCATACGTTAGAGTCAAGTATCAATCAAATATTCGCAAGGTGATGCCGTCTGACATTTACATAACTACAACCACACCCAACTACAACCTGCTACAGTCGCGAATGGATTGATGACGATATCGTTATTTTTATAAACCAGTTTCCGTCGGAGACGGGCATTGTTTATTTATTGTCAATTTGTCTCTTCGCCAATTTCGAAAATTTCTCAATATCCATCGAATTTAAGACACATCTGAATCATCACGCAAATTTAGCTAGAGCTCATTTTCACAGACGTGGGTTTCACTTTACATTTTCCAATAAAATTCCCTTAAATTTCTCATAAAGGCAAACGAATGGCGGCAATATACGCGCCTTACACTGACAAGCTAGCTGGTGATATTGAGAAGGAAATGGGCACAGTGCCAAAAGGATTGCTGTGCGGTCGTTGTTAGTTTTTGTGAGGCATTATTGCAATGTAAAAACTAAACATTAAGTTTGTAATTCAACGTCGAGTCAGGGTTGTTCAAAATGAAGTGTGACTCATCATTAAGCTCATCGACAATAGACGCCTCTTTTTAGATTACTAGCCGTTCGGAATTGATAACAAATTCACATCAAACTTGGCGTCTCCATCATCGTAAATATTTACAAAAGGAGGAGTGCAGTACGCGATATTTAAATCTGCAAATAAATACTCGTATATGGCGACAAAGATAGATCGCCCTCGCTCGCATTTAATATATGATTGTATTATTTATGGGTGTTTCTGGTCTAGCGATTCGTACTGATAGATGGGTATCTCCTGTCGTCAACGAAAGACAGGAAGCTCCGAAGAGGGTACAACAAACAAACTTGCTCTTCGAAATATTGAACTGTGTGAATATCGTCGATTGACGGTTCATTATATTTAGCGACTGATTCTGGTTTTTTAGCCACATTAGCATTCAATTTTGTGGCCTTAATAGCCAACTTGTTGTGCCTAATGTTTACTCGACGAACAAAAGTCGATGGTGAATAAAAATCAGCCACAAAACAACTGTACGGTTTTTTTTTTCTAATGTGAGAAGAGGAACAAAAACCAATAAACAATCGTCGGAAAAATATGCGTTCATCGCTCGCGAGAAACATATACACATTTGGCTAGTCACTATTTTACGGATGGGATGTGGTATACTTTTAGTGGTAATAACCTGACACAAAACCTTTGCGATATATAAGTAGGAATGTATAATTTAGAGGAATCTAGCGAAGAAAAGCGCACATGATTCAAAATAGATCACTGATAAATTTCATTGTGGTCCTATTTGGGATCTGTATTACACCAATTTGTGAGTAGGTTTTGTTTACGGCACATTTTTTTAATATGTAAAGATATCTGGATTTCTTCTATTGGGAAACTTAAGAAAGGAGGATGGACATCGGGGTAATTAAAGGACTCTTCAGCGATTACCGCTTTGAGAATATTTGTAGTACAATATTATTTTCAGGCTAACAGCATTTGTTGACCCCAATAAAATGAGTGATTTAATCAGCATCCATGGGCAGTCGTTCTACAGTCGACCGACACTCAAATTGATAAAGGAAAGTTTGTGCCTTTGTAATAAAAGTCGCTCCCGTGCTTTTCATAATTGAGGAAGAGGAGCGACCTGGTTTTCAAGTTTTTACACTTTACACACTTTACTTTTTTATTAACTATTTTTGCTTTATTTTTGCACCACTGAAACTTTTGAATTCAACACTTTCTTGCCTCGCACGTCACCCCATCACGATTCGTCCGCGTCTTTCGTCTCCCAACACCAAATCTAGACTGGCTCAATTGCCAGCCGCCATTCATTTTGTTTTGTTTATCATTTGGAATTAGATCACGAAAAGTAAAGGAACGGAACAAAAGTCATAAATGCACTTCGGCAGGAAACAATAGATAAAGGATGTTGCGGATGCGCATTTATGATCCTAGATGTTGATGCGCGATAAAATGAACATGTGGTTCGTTTTATGGCGCAATTTGCTTGTATTTGAATTTGATGTAAATGGAAATGTGAGTTTTGTGGGACCAAATTTGTGTCAACAAATTCTTATAGGATCACAAAATTGCAGACGCGCATTTTATGATTCTCAATAATATCTGTGCGAAAATGGGACATCTGGTCCGCACATTTAGTTTAGGGCTTTTGGAAATAATAATTGAATATACAATGCATATGATTTAAGGATTTCTGGGAATTGAATCAATGCGTCAATTGAACGTTTGATTCAATTTGTTCAACATTGGATTCAATGCTGATTTGGGGATATTGATGGAGAAGAAGGTGCAAAATGTATGGGGGAGGGAAATGGTAGGACGTCATGGAGCTACACCTTGGGGATCCAGCATTTTATTCCAAAAAAATCGATTTAATCGCGGTTGATAAGATAATCTATCATTTCCCAAGCTGAACTGGAGTCATCTGACAAACGATTTCAAAGCATGTTATTCATTTCTGAAAGCTGCGAATCACAAGCATAGGTAAATGTTGTTATAGTAGCAACAGCCATCTTCTCTAGAAATAACATTTTCAGATGCTCTCTCAAAATAAGAATTTGAGGTACCCTATCGAAATAATAGTTTGAATGAAAGTTACCTACATACATGACGGCAATTATAAAAAAAAATTTTTTTTAAGTATACAGTGCTGTGAAAAATCGATCGATCTCCCAGATCGCTGATTTCTTCCGTAATTTTCAATACCGGCGTGTAGGAAGTTCTTCACTACACCTTGAGAGCGATTTATTTCATTGGCAATTTGTCTTTGCGTAATTCTACTATTCTGTAAATTGACTATTCCTTGTTTTTCAATGTCCGTTGATTGTTTCCCCCGTGGCATATTTAGAACTTAAAAAAAAATTCACTGCGCAAAACAAAAATCTGTTTATTATCGCTCCAGAATATCTGCACTGTTTTTTAAGAACTTTTGTGTTACATATGTTACAACTAAGCTTGAGATCGAAACAAAGGTCCGAGTCTATACTTTTTCACAGGAAAAATTTGGGCTTTTTCAGTAAATTAATTACATCCCTGGTAAAAAAGCAATTAAGCCATTAAAGGTCCCTGAGTTGGCGTCGGTTAACAATATTTTGTCACAAAACTAGTCAGTCAACTAGACCAGCCATTTACGCTAGACTTTTGTTTGGAAGAGCAAGCATATGCAGATCAAAAAGTTGTCAAATAACAAGACTGTAGAAGATGACATCAACCTCTCGCAAATTATGCTAGCAAAGGGGAAGAGACTGTGGCGGTTCCGCCAAACCCCACGGTTCGCTTACCTAAAAAACATCCATAACTCTATCCAATCACATAATTTCGCTAATGCAAACGCATTAGAACCTTAAATGCTTTACGCATCTAGGATTATGTAAGGTATAATCTAAAAAGTCCCTGTAAAAGAAAACTTACCTTCATGCACCTCTTCGCATATAATTTCCTGTACGATTTCATTTCTACCTTTTCAGGCATCCCAAAACCTATTCGGTACCTTTGGTTCCCAGGCAAATTTCAATTTCCCACATCTGCACCGCAATCTCCACCCAGCATACCTGAAACATTTCCTTTTGCAAGGACATTTAATGCATATAACGCGTTAGATAGGGTTCCTGGAAATAATTCTTTAAAGTGTATATGGCATCATGAATCCCATGCCAGTCGGCACCCTTTGTCTGTGTTAAAATGCTATGTCGGACAGCTTGTTTTTACAGGTGCCATAAACCATATTTCTACGCATGTAAACATGCATAGGATTCAACTCATCGTTTGTTTTCCCACTAACAAACAATCTTCAATTTCTTTCCCTGCCGCAACTAATTACGAGGCATATATAAAGGCATGCAAGGGATTCGCACGGCCACCAATCCCATTGCACCTTTTTTTCCCAACGTAGATAATAGCGACGACGCATCGCGTAAATAATGAACCGCATTACCAACGGTGCATTTGATTATATCTCCCTTTTGTCTTTACTGCCTCTCTACTTCGTTTACCCATTACCCTCGAGCACGTGTAAACAACTCAGATCTGAACGATCGCACACATACCACCATGATCTTCATTACAAGGTCTGGTTTCCCATTCCACCAAGAGAGACTTTACGTTTCACTTGTGGTAGGTAGTGGAGAGAATATCTACCACGATACCACAAACTCACCCCATAAGCGAATCATCTCTGCAAGAGATGATTATCGCTGAGTCCTTTACCATCCGTTGACCACTATGGTCATGTCGCTCTCGCTGTCTGTAGCGCTGCAGACACGCGATAATACCCTAACTCGAGTTTTAATGTCATAAAGATTTAGACGCACGGAAGTCGGTTATCTACAGTTGCAGTGTTTGCAACCGCCATGTCGAATATTATATTTGCTGCAGTCTTCGAAGATTGTGTTGGAACTTTGTCCTTGTGATGCTGGTGGAAGGAAGTGAACCGAGTGCCCGTGCCTGGCACAATACTTCCTTCCCCACAAGGTCATGTGGCCACTTTCAAAGATTCCTCTTTGAACGACGCCACTTTCGACGTCTCGTAATAAGCACTGGATGAACGAGCTCCGAAAGAAAAAAGGAAATAAAACAGCAAGAAGGTGGCGAAGCAGAGAACTCCTTTTACTGCACTAGGAATGGTTGTTGTTGGGGGATGGGAGCGAACATACCTGGTAAAGTCTGTGCTTTCCACCCGGCGAAGGCCAGCACGATCCTTGTCCCTGTTCAATCCAAGTTGACATGCAGTCTCCACGTGACACCTCGGGATAGCTACTTTGGCACCCTTCAAGTAGTGAACCAATGTATGCAGCGACATCCTGAGAAAGGTTGGCGCAAAGCTAATAACTTGAAAAATTGAATTATTATGGACAATTTAACAAGTCTGGGATATGGACGGAATACCGATGGAGAGACCTGCTAAATAAGGCCAAGACCGGATCCCGGTTGTAGTGCCGATGATGATGATGATAATTGAGGTATTCTATTCTTTCGAAGTGACTTCGTTGTTCCATATTGCTTTGATTAATTTGATTAATTCGAGCGTTTGCTTCTCCATCCCTCATTAGCTCTCCCGGTGTTCAGTCGAGATCGGGAACCTTATTTTTCAATCGATTTATGTGTTCACACTTCGCTGAAGGGGGGATCTTTGGATCGGCTGTATGTACGTCTGGTATATTTATTTTTAGTTGATTGATTTGGACATTAAGCAGGTTTTCAAAGTACTGCTTTCACCTTGTCACAATATTATTTGCTTCTGTGACCAGAGAGCCATTTGCGTCTCGAATTAATTTGGTTCTCTCTCTCGGTACCCATTTCTAATGGAATTAAGATGATCTGATGTTCTTTACCCTGGCATTTCTCGATTTTCGATTTCTCTCGATTCGACTCCCCTCCCATTCACGTTTTTCTTTTTTCCTATCTCGGTCGTAAGTCGGGGAATACCTGTACTCCCATTCTCTATTATGCTAAACTAGTTCGCCAGTTCGCCTTGATATTGTGCCTTTGGATAGGTCTATTAGTTTATCAAAGTCGCACTTTTCGCTTATAGATTGCATAAAAAAATCTAAAGTGATTTTATCTTTGTTTAAAGTTTACCTGGGCGGAACAGAAGCTTGCCCAAGGGGCCTGCTCCTTGGCACATTTCGAAAAAAGCACAGAATACAACGATGTAAGTATATGTTGATTAGGCGGTCTCCAGTGGGTGTATTTACAAGGTAGTCGAGGACAATGTAATGTTCGTCTAAGGAAAAGATGATTCTTGAACTAATCAATGTGTAATTTAACTATAAGATATCTGCAAAAACTTTATCGATTTAATTCCGCACAAGGCTTAAATACAATATAAGAAAAAGGAAAAGGTGGACATGCTAAGTGGCAAATTTGCTGTTCAATACAAAAATTACCCATTATAATAAATAAATCTCTATTTATCAAGATGTTTGATTCCATAATTTCGCACAAACTGTACATCTCTAATACAAAAAGCTTCTCTGAGCCAAGCAGTGGTTACTATTTTTTGCAAATAATTACATGTCCACTAACTAAGGTCGAGGAAAAACCAATTTCCAAGTTGGAACAACTGTCGTCCCCTATCCCAATTTCACAGCCCTTGGTCTCCTGCCAAAACTTCAACTGAACAAACCAACCTTATATTTATTAAAACTCCATTACGTGTATCCTGCCTATGAATCAAACATCCACCCTTCGATAGCCTTTCCAATTTGTTACACGATACCATTTTTGCGGATATTAAGCCCCGTGACATTGAAATCTCAATGCGTTCACATTTTGCACAATACATTTCACTGGAATTGGCGACGTCCCACATAGCATGTCGTCATTTTCGCTGGAGTCGAGTTCACGTTAAGATTACTTCATCCATCCCACAAGTTTCAAGGAAGCACTGACGTCACACAAACGTGAAGGGAAAAGAAAGCAACGTACCACGACCTTTTTTGGATGTATTTCGGTTACTTTTAAAACTATTTATGTAACTCACATCCGACTGCCACAATCTAACCAAGTGTGTGACTCATGGACAATATATTTTCCTTACATGCTCTCATTGATTCACTGACCTCAACGGAACGTCAGAAATCAGTGAGTAATTACTTGGAAACCATTCATATTCATTGTTCCATTGGGTCGTACTACCTGCTTTGTTCGAGGGCTGCCTAATCTAGTCTAGAAGTAGTAGCTACACGTATACAGCACTAAATTGTAAATAAATAGCGACAGACATTATGAAGCCTAGTATATTGTGTGGAAAGGAATTTTTGTACGTGCAGATAAAAATATTTGAACAATTTGAACCTAATTCGTTGGCTTGATAGCAATTGAGTGTTTTTGTTTATTGAACGCATTTCTAAATTAATAGATTTACGATCACGAAGAACGGAAGCAGAAGAGAAAAATAATAAACAATACGGGTATTCCCTTTTCACATTTCATGAGTTCGAATTTCGGTTGTTCTATTTTTGTATCCGACGAGCATTTACGATACGGAGACAGATCTCATGTTCAAGTTCATCAAATCTGTAGTCTCTTAACCAGATGGAAATTCGTTTGAAGCAATCTTGTTAAAGAGTAGGAAGTTCTGGAGGCGTCAGAAATGTCAAGTGTGAAAAATGAAATGTGGAAAATATCACAAGGGAGAGATTTTAACGATGTCAGTAATTGTGGCCTTTGAAGATGTCAAATCTTTTGTATAATAGATACGAATACAAGAACACAGTATTTTGCATGTCAACAGTCTTTCATTCTAAATATTCGCTCTCATTTATATAAAAGAAAGTTTGAAAAAAAGTTTTTTTAAATTGGGTTATAATTTTAATTGACATAGAGGATGGAGCAGGAGAACATATTGACTTAAAAATTCAAATAAATGAAAAGTATTTTAGATATCTATTTAATTCTTTCTTCACCATCAATAACAACACTTCAGGTTTATCTATTTAAGTATTTTCTTTGGTTAATGTCGTTTTAAAGTTAATATCATGCAGATGGAATACATTATTGCCAATACACTGCGTTAATGGAACACGAACATTGCCCTCAACACTTTTTAACATATTGGGGGATAAGATGGGTAGACGAATGTTGTTCCTAAGGTGAGCCGGAGTCCCGTAAACGAATGATATGAATAGGTCAATAAAAAGGAGTCGCAAGTGTTATATCTTAATTACACCACACACACTCGACACACGGATTTGAAGTAAAACACTCTTTCACTTTGACATTACAGAAGTACCTTTATTATTATTTGGTATGTCACACTTCATCATGCATCATCATCATCGGCACTACAACCGGGATCCGGTCTTGGCCTTATTTAGCAAGTTTTGAGGCTTGTTAAATTTTCCATAATGATTTGTTTTTTTTTCGGGCAAGGTCATTAGTCTTGCGCCAGAGGCTCCCCGAAAGGGGAATCGAACTCCGGTCTCCCGCGTGACACGCTGGTATACTAACCACTATACTATCGAGCAGCTTCACCATGCCATTTACACTTATTTCCGCAACACACACAAGTACACATTTTATTCCCTTTGACAATAATACACTCTGTTTTTTGTTATTTATTGTTTGTATATACGTTACTGAATTAAAAACTAGACTTGATTATATTATACTTTTTTTTACTTGTCACTCACTTACACCGCGCACCGATTAGAGACTGTCCCAGTCAAATATCTAACAGCATCCACCGACCGTCCCGGTCAATTACCTCGTATCAACTCCTTTAACGAAGACTTTTTTCTTCCATTCTCCAGATCGAAGGATATGTCATTTTTTCTGCTTGGCCTTTTTGCCAGCCGCTATTTCCTTTCTTTATCATTCCCGGCTTGGGATCAAAAGAGGAAACACAAAGGAAAAAACAACAGAGGATCGTGCTAATGCACATTTAGATATCCTCTATGTTGTTGGGCGCTAAAACGAACATGCGATTCGTTTTATAGCACAAGTTATATGTTCTAGGCGAATGAACAAGGATGTTCCCTGTGGGAAATGGTGAGGAAACAAAGGAAATATCAACAGAGGATCGTACTAATGCACATTTACATGTCTCACACTTTGTGGGCCTTACCGTAAGAAAAAATCAGACGACAAACGCGTGTTAGAGATGATATATTCTTGTCCACTACTCTTTACTGTCAGATGGTATTTTATATTAATTGCTGTTCTGATATATTTTTCAAGTTTCCTTTTGATACTGTTCTTCACTATGATTGGCGTGTTCGTGTGTATCTGCCACAAAACATTTTGACTTGAAAACACTGTAGTACACCAAAAGAAAATTGTCCAACCTGTTATGTCGGTTCCATAACTGAATGAGTCGCCAATTAAATAATTGACGATCTTCAGGTTGCCCTTTGATTATCACCGTTTTCTGGCCTAAATGATCTTTTTTAGAAGTACAATATGTATCGCTTTTCGCGGTATTAATTAAATTAACTTATGTTATAAATAAGTCAACACACGTAGCAGATATAGAGGACTATTACGCCGCAGCTATAACATGCTAGGTGGGATATACACCTTTGTGGATACAAGAAAACGTTAATCACACCCAACCTGTTTACAAGAAACTTCATCATAATAATTGGGCATTCAAAAATCGAATAACTCCCTTCGTTAGCCTATACCAACCCCCCCCCCCCCCCCTCCTCTTCGCTCTCTCTTTTATTTCTCTCTATCTCTCTCTCTCTTTTCTCCCACTCTCTCTTCTCGCTCTCTCTCTCTCTCTCTCTCTCTTCGCCCTCTTCTCTTGTGGGGAAGAAGTATGGTGTGCGGGCGTACTGCACCGGGTTCACTTCTTCTCCCATCATCACTGTCACAAAGATCAAAAGAAAGTTCCACTGTTCTGCCGAAGTAAACTGTTCACCAAGGATATCCAAGAAAGGTAACGAGAGTCAAAACAATAAAAACGCACTGGTTTGTTTCAGTCGGCGAAATGTTGTCTTTATTTTATTCACTGAAAGTTATTTTTGTAAGTAATTAAATGAACCTGAATTAAAAGTCACTTGGAATTTTCACATATCTTAATCTAAGCGTTCTCATGTTGTTTATTAATTAAAAACAATTTTTCACTTATCTTAGTCTAATGGTTCTCATGTTGTTTATTAATTAAAAAGTTACTTTATTGGTTGGTTAAATGAAGAAAGGTAAAAGTTAATCACGCGACTCGCGGTTGACTTTCGCGTTCCGCAGCGGTACGGAGGTTGAGGTGGGGGTGGAGACGGGGTGATGTAATACGACTCTGGTGTGAATTCGCTAGTAAGGGAAATTCGGCCAGTGGTGCATGCTCTCTTGATTAAGGGGTGCGTTTCCTATTACAAGAGAAACGTGAAGTCTCTCTTTGGGTTAGGTAACCGGATCTCATAGAGAAGATCATAGTGGTATGTATGTATGGGTGATCGTACAGATCACAGCGTTTATCGATGCATTTCAGCAAAGGATAAACGAAACCTGAAACAAGGGAAAAAGAACAAAGTGAGAAGCGACCTTAGGCACCGGTCTGTACTTGGGGTCAGCTAAATAAATAAGCTGCAACTCATTAGATGTGAAATGCATTTGGGATACTTCAAACAATTGGGATTGTTCGTCGTATCGCCAGAATGCCTGCGGTAGAACAGAATTCTTTTGTTCGCACATGATGTGTGCTGAGGAATTTGGTTTTAGCGGCTATTACGCTAATTGTCTGCAGCTGCTTGGAGTTGCTTTGTTGTTGGACAAAAGGGTCGCCAGCCAATGTGTATCTGAGTAAAATTGTTGTAGACAGGGTGACGCTGGGAATAACCGACGCTTGGATAAGATTCCCCGATTATGTGGTTACTTGGTACGGTAACCGAATTGTTTTCTTTTAGGCACAATGTTTGACCTTTAGGGAATTCTTCTAGGAAAATGCATATGGATTATGAATGCCTGAGAATCCTCTTAGGAAATTTTCTGCTGATGCGTTGATGCATGGAGAATGCCCTTGTGAAAGGAAACGCTTTGATGCGGTGAAATTGAGGTGCAAATATGGGTTGCGAATATGGGGGGTTCTTCCCCCCTCTCTCGCTCTCTTCTCCCCCCCCCCCTCTCCCTTCAACCTCTCTCTCTCTTCTTCACCCCCTCCTCTCTCTTCTCCCCCTATCTCTCTCTCTCTCTCTCTCTCTCTCACGCACAGTACTTTCACATTTAAGGGTAAAACAAAATCCCTTTTCTTATCCTACTATAAAAACATAACCGCAAACATAATATGAATTTCCGGTCAACCTTTCCGTTACTATTTATTTTTTATTTATTTTTTTAGTAGAATATTATGTAACAGAAACCGTAAGATGTTCTCCTTGGGTTGCAACCAGTTGTGTGCCATTCAAGGGGTTGAGCAGAAACTTATTATTTATACCTGTAAAAATGTATCAGGTAAGAATTACATTCCGGAAATGATTGTATGACAGTGTGTGCATTTTTTATTATTACTATTATTATAAAAGACGAGGAAGTAGTAATCTTGAAGTGATTTTGAATGATCACATTGTAACCATTTATTCACAATGAAGTCATTTGTTTAATAACAATTCTTTTGTTATTTAGTAGTTACTTGTGAATCACTTACTTGTATCTTGCTCTGACTTTATGTTTTAGCAGAGAATTAAATAACAGTGTAGTGTTTAAAAATGTTGTATGCTTCTTACTCGAGAATTTTTAACATCGCATAAGTCATGGTTATATATAAGCATGAAATAAATTGTTATAACGATCAAATTGACTCGTTGATTTAAACGCTGCTAACTTAATGAACTCATATTTAATGGTAAAGTCGCGTTCAAAAGGTACCATCCAGAATCATGTCGGTCAATTTTGCATTCGACAGGATGTATCTATTGTTGCACAATTACTGCATTGAAGCTTCTCTGGAATGTCTTGAATGCAAACAAACGACGTCGTCTTTAGCATAAACGCCATTCCCCTGTGTGCATTGAATTTTTGATTATATTTAGATTCTTTCCCCGAGTAAATTTCATTTGGATCAGTCTACAAAAGAAAGGCGAAAAGTTGAGAAGACGATCCGTTGGAGGTTTCCTTTAATTCTCTCATTTGCGTTTAAAGAACGAGAATAATTTGGGTTACGTGAAGTCTAAAAATATCTTCGCGTTGTTTACTAGTAAAGTTGAGGCCTTAATGGATTTGATAAACAAATTGAGTCTGTATGATTTATTTAGTTTGGAATCGAGTGGGCGGAGCACATTTCCAGCAAGTGATAATTTAAAGAATTTTCAACACAGTAATTCATCATGCAAGCAGTGGCTATTTTATTCACCTTTGGAGCTTCAGATACTGCTATCGAAATTCATTGGGGTCGATTATTTTATGGAGTTCGTTTTATTTCCGCTTTCCTTTCATTAATTTAGTTAGTTACTTGCGTCCACCATTCACTTGATGGATTAATTGGAAACGTCCAGTTTCAACCCTTATCCTCCTTCGAAACAACCGGTTTTAGACCTCTGGTACATTGTTTGCCCACATGTTGGCAGACCTTTTGTACCCCTTTTTATTTTTGTAATTAAGAACAAGACAAAAAAACCGAATTTCACAGTTTGCAGGACTCTCTTTGGCTGTTGTGTGGATTTAATTTCGATGAAGACTCGACGCGAACTGCTGGCATTTACCACATGTCCGACGACTGATTAATTGAACAACCAACAAAGGCATTCCTGCGTCCATTACGGTCTCCGCCGAGCATTGAATTACGTACGCGTGTATTCTTTGAACACAAGACGGTGGAACAGATATGTTAGTACTGTGTTGGTTGAAGATACAATATTTTGAATACCAATCTATGGCGGTGTATCGTATCTTCTTGTTTTCTTTCATCCCCCAGAAAAGTTTATAAATTAGCAATTTGTTATCTTATGAATGATGTCAGAATTTATTTTTATCGTTGGATGGCAAAAAGCGAAACTGGTTCAAATGTGCGGCAGTAAAGTGGGGAAATATGAATTCAGCCTTGAACGCTCCTGCCGGTGCACGAATTGCGAATAAAGCAATCATCACATTTTACTAGCTGACTAGCTAGATAGCTAGTCTTCAGATATTGTATCTAAAAGTAGTTTTCTCTTGCAACGGAATCCAGTGGGACCTGTTATTTTTGTCTATCATCCACGAATGACTTGTTTGTTATTTTCCCTGAAACAAACGATGTACCTTGTTATCTAGTGGTGTGAAAGTGTAAATTAGTCCTCATATCGAAGATTGTGAGGTTAAATTGCTTATACCTTAATGTTGCATCGGCGTCGTGTTGGGACTAGAAGGCTATGCAGCCGTTAAATATAAATTTCAAACAATCCCAATTTTTAGAACTCCTGTTAGGCATGTTTGAGTTGTCGACGGTGATATTAATATTCCATGATTGGCAACAGATATTCTGTACTAAGATCTGTTTCGATTCGAAGGCCGCAGAGATCGTCTCTCTCACCTACTATTATATCAATAAAAAACGCCCATTAAAATCTGGAATTAAGTTTAATGTATTTTGAAAATACTTTTTAGTGTATTCACGAATGCCGTCTATCAATCTCTCAATGTGTCAACAATTTTTTAGACCTACGATTTAATAATGATGAAATCTCCTTTCGCTTAAGAGTATTTAGTGAAATTATGCCACGTTCATGGTTTCCACGCCGTAGTTTGGATGTTAAAATTCGGAAGCAAAAATGTATTCTTAAGAAGTTATTATTATGCAAAATACAATTTTTAGGAATAAAATTTAAATTGATCAAGGTATCAACGAAAATTTTATGTTAATGCTATCCATTGCCTATCGCTGAGCAATAAGCCTGATTTTTTTTATAGCACTATTAAAAATGGCGCAAACGAAAAGGAAAAATAGGCTTTGAGGATAGAAAGAAATGCTTTATTTTCGGCACGTTCGGCCCATGCATGCCTAGATATCGTTTCCATTAGGACGTTGCATTGTTCGCTGTGCTGATAGAATTTTCTGGTGAACATACGCCAAACGTCCACACAATGGCCGTCGGATATAGAGAACCAAAAAGTATTCTACCATTTACTTCTTTCTTTTCTACTTTTTCTGACTATCTTCACGATTCCATCCCCACTTATAGGTCAGTACTAAATATTTAAATATCATAAGTATATTGTTAGTGTGTATATTATAGAAAAAAATTAAATTCATCGAAAACGCAACTCAATAATAGTCTTGTACAAGCTTAACTTCTCTCATCCACATGGAAAAAAAAAACGTTCTCTAGTGTCGTGCGATAAAGTACTTCAGTTCATCACCCTCTCAATTGTCCACGATCCATTAACACAGCATCAAAAGGGAATTGAAAAAGAAAACATCAGAGCCGTATACTAGACCATTAACTTAGCAATATACAGTTATGTCGCGATTTGAAAGATCTGTGGCGGTTCCGCCAAACCCCACGGCCCACTTACCTGAAAAACCCCCATAACTACACCTCAACTCCCATCGTTTCCCGCCAATGCAATCGCATTGGCACCTGAAAACATTTCCTTTCTTAAGGACATTAATGCTTTCAACGCATTTCATGAAAATACTTTTCAATGCACCAGTAGAATTTGCTGGAAAAATAATTCGTTTGCATGCATGTATCATAAGTAGGAAAACTATTCCGGCACCATTATTTGCCAAGCAATTTTGTCCCTCATGTGCACCCTAATCTTCCCACATGCACATATCTAGCAGACCCCTTGTCCAAGGGACAAAAGCAAATACCGCACCTAGCGTCATGTGCCATAAACCGAATTCCTTCGCGTGTAAACACGCATAATATCCATCCCATGATTTGTTTTCCCACTAACAAACAATCTCCAATTCCTTTCTCTACCGCAACGAATTACCCTGCATATACAAATGCAGACAAGGTATTCGTTTCGTCCACCGACCCAAGATATGATATACAATTGTCATTGTATAAAGTATTGTAATCCATTAGCACCTCCTTCTAATGTCTGTTCGTCTATTTACACAAGGGCATCACTCATCTAAGACTTTTATGATGCTTTTCTTTTACCACATTTCTTCGACCCATCGTCGTCTATTTATTTAGACGCGATGCGCTTCACAGACAACGATCTTCTCAATCCCTTTGCCTTTGCCGCCTGCTTGCTTTGTTTTTCCATTGCCTTCGCGCATGAGTAAACAACACAGATCTGAACGATCACACACACACCACCATGATCTCCATTGCGAGATCAGGTTTTCTATTCCACCAAGAGAGACCTTACGTTTCTGTGGTGGTAAGTAAAAACATATCCTTAGTGGAGAGGATATCTACCATCACACCACAAACTCACCCCATGAGCGAGTCGGCTCCGCACGAGCCGTTTATCGCTGAGTCTAATTCCATCCGCTGACCACCACGGCCGTGCTAGCTCCCGCTCTCCGTCGCGCGGCGGAGAAGCGTAGAAATATCGAAGCCGTGTTAAGAAGTGTTTCACCATGTTTAAAATTCATAAAAATTAATTTAATATTAATAATAAGTTTAAGTGAAATATAAAAACACTAAAATATTTGATAATGGCTGAGAACAAAGTGGTCTTTATTTAGAGAATAAAACGTAACAAATAAAGAATTAACATTGATCAAACCTGAGTGTTTTGTTTCTGTGTTGTGTTCGCTTGGTTGCGAAGGTCAACCATCGCTTTCTTCCTCCTTGCGTTGTGAGCAGTGTCCGCGTGAACAATAGACGATGGGGATGGAAGTGAACCTAGTGCCCGTGTCTGGCACAATACTTCCTCCCCACAGATCCTCGGGTATACCTGGCCGCGATTTGAAGCGTTTATTGCCGGCTTCTAACCTCTTCATAGTTGATTCGAATATCGTTCTTCGCTACGATATAAAACGCTATGAATACTGACTTCGACGTGATCTGTACACGATAGTAAACAATTTACGTCATTTCCCCCTCACTGCACTGGGCTCATCCTGCCTGTCCTGGCCCGGTTCAAAAGCGGATGGTAAGGTAGTTGATAGGGAGAGAGGTGTCATGATTCTAACCCATGCCCACATGCGACCGTAGTGAAGAATAAAGTACCAAAAGAGAAACGAAAAAGGAATTATCAGAACCGTATATCAGGGCATTAACGTCACTATCCCAAGAAACGAGAAAAACATCTTTGTGTTTACACAGCTGTGGTGTAATGCGTCTTTTCTTTGACTCTAATCCTTTCTCAGTGCCGTATTGTGTACTTCAAAAATTCACAAAACGTTAAAACTGCACACGTGTTTTTTTTTCTTTAGTACACTTCTCTCGGGAGAGGCCAACCTATAGCGCCGAGTCGGCGGCCCGAGATGACACCAAATATCTGTTGCAGTTCTTTTTGAACAATGGTTGGTTCAATGAAATGTCAAACGGTGCTGGTGAGTTGTTTTTATAAACCACTCACAAAAGACATTTTTATGATTTCCTTTATACGTTGACCCCGGCGCAGATTTTCGAATTTTACTTCATCGGGCGGCAGTAAAAATCGCGTATTGCATTGTCGAGCGGGTGATCAATTTATTCTTAAAATATCTCCAATAACTACACAACGTATCTCTAAAAAAACAAAAAACATAAAGCTTGTGAGACTCACGTGGTACACCTTCCCAAATTAATCATTCCCTTGTACACGCCGCCAGATGAACCATTTGCCAGTGGTACACGCCGGCGTCAACATGTTAAACGTCAACGGACAAGATATATCATACAATGTCCTTCATTGTTGGCTCTCAAGATTTTTACGAGAACCTAGCTTAACTGTGCACATATTCTGATGCCGGCAAGACTTTTATATATAAGGGCAGGTCAATAAGTCGGTACAAAATGAGGACGATTTTCTATTGCTTTCTCATTTAGCTGACCTAATAATGACGAATAATACTGTCCAGTTATCGTTTGTCCCTTTTCTAAATAGTCATTGAAGATAATACCATGTGTCAGGTCAATAAGTTGTTAGAAAATGAGGACGATTTTCTTTTATTTTCTCAGAAGTGTAGTGGTATATCCCTGTTTCATCTACAGCGTGTAGTGGTGTATCCATGTTTCATCCCTGCGCAGAAACTCATCTGGGTTGCGACGCATGCTCTCCAAAAGTTCTCAGCTGAGAGCAAATGCGGCACCCATCTCGCAGATATTTTTTTTATACTCAATTTATCATGCAAAATTGAAACAAGAAACAAATTCAAAATTGACAGATACCTAGTGGGGAATGATACTTACTAAAAACATACAATTAGCGATGCTACGAGCCCCATAGTAGGCATTTCTAAGGACTTGTTGACCTACCCTCGTATTCATAATTTATCTCCCCTATCCTAGGAATTGTCAAAATTCTTTTTGTCGCTAAATTAGCACAACTGACGTGACTTTTGACCACGATATGTCATTTAGTTTGTTTACAGTGCGCAGTTTCCGGAATTGAATTCAGTTCTCGCCGCGAATTCTCTTCTATGTTTTCTGTCGTCTGAAAAAGGGTGCCTCGAACTGGTAACTTGAGTTTTGGAAAGAAAAAAAAAATCAGTCGTAGTTCTATCAGGAGAATATGATGGTTTCTCATTGATGATTGATGATTTTTTGGCCGGAAATTCGTTCACAATGTTATCCTTGTGAAATGGTGTGTTTCGTGGCGCAAGGGCGAAGAGTTTTTTCCACAAGCCTGACTTTTTTGAGGAATTTGTTCTCTCAAACGCCTAATAACAGATAATATTCTTTATTTACCTTCTGGTCTTCGGACAAGAACGTGATATTCGATCGACTTTGAGGTAGTTGTTTCTATTTCGGCTCAGTTGGAAGACGTCATTTTGAGGCTTGTTGATTGGTTGGCGTGTCAAACTCATAAACCCATGCTTCATCACTAGTAATTATGTTTTTTGTGAATGTAAGGTCGGAATTGACTCGTTCTAGTATGCCTTCAGCGACCCTTTTGCGATTGAGTTTTTGAAGTGAGTTCAAGAAAAAACGCAACATACACTTGAGACGAACTGACAAAATCGAGGACTTTGAACAAACTATATGACAGATCGCGTTTAACCGGTGTGTCATTCTTTTTCCAAGAATGACGCGCATCTTTGTGAGGGGGGAAGTGTGTTACGAAATAACCCTTACCTCCTCCGCAATTTTTCAACTAAGAAACCAGCTACACTCAAAATCAAACGTATGGACATTTACATTTGCACATTTGTGTGCACTGAGAGGCGTTCTCTCTGGTTGTGCTCCGGGAGGTCGCTTCTAGTCCGCTGGAAGTGATCGGTGGTGGTCTTGGGCAGATCGACGAACTGCAACGCCTCGATCCTGGTTTTTAGGAAGGTGATGAGCTGCTGGTATGTGGGTAGCTGGGTGGTGTTGCCTTGCGTGGTTTGCCACTCACGAGCCATCCGTGGGTCCAGGCGCTTGTTGGTCAGGTAGACCAGTATATCGTCCTAGGTGGTTACGGGGCGGCCGAGGGCGTCCAGGGTCTCAGCAGCCTCATTGGTGGCATCGCGGATTCTTTGGACATGGTAGGTACCTGGAGGAGGGCGCTTAGGGCAGAGTGAACCAGGGCACGAGTATTGTCATAGTGTTCTACCAACTTGTCCCAGGCTCGGTGGTAGTTTTCTTCACTGGCAGGGATGTTTTAGATGGCCCTGGTGGCCTCGGCACAGAGACTGGACTTCAGGTAGTACATCCGAGAGGTCTGGGTTGCCCGCCAATACTGCCAGAAATATATCCTTGAACGGTCTCCATTCCGAATATCTGCCGGAAAATGTTGGCAACTGTACTGGGGGCAGTTTGCGGGGGTGGGCACGAGATGTAATGGTGGCGGCCGGGGCCTTTGATGTGGTCGGAAAGACTGCGGTGAGGGTGTGGTGTACCTCGGCGAATTTGGTCTGCTCGTCCAGGTAGGTTTCCTCGGCCGACTCAAAGAATTCCTCCACGAAGTAGCGATGGCTCTTGATCTCTGGCGTTGCCAGCCGTATGATGTCGTCGTGCCGCTTGCGGATGTCCTCCCATTTGAGTCGGAGGTTCTGTTGGTGCGTTTCCACTGCGGCCAACGTTGGTGGCCCTCTCTTCTTCAGGTTGAGGAACGTGCACGACATTTGGTCCTATGCCGCGAACTGGGCGGCGATGAGTTGCTCGATCATGGTGTCTGTGGAGTGGTGTTTGTGCCCTTTTCGGCCTCGGCGTCGTTTTTTGGTCGGACGGCACAGTATCGCGGAGTCGCCGGTTGTTGTGGTGCCCTGTTTCACTGAGGGGTGATGGTGTTGATCCACACGTCGCGGGATCCGGGTCGAAGGACCTGAAAGTGTTTGTAATGGTGGTCGCCTTGTTTGGGATCCGTTGTAACCGTATGGCGCATAACCATTCATATTGTTACCGTACATTATAGTGAGAGTAGATTCCTTTTGAAATAACTGCTGCAGAGGGGGTTGTTTTTTAGATAAGAGCGAAAAAGGTTCCGGCGAAGTGTTGGCGACTTGACTTTATTAATACAAGTGTGTATATTACATATTATTTCAAATAGAGAAGCTACTCAAAACTCAATAATTAAAAGCTGAAGGATAGCACGATCACTATTAATAATAATGGAGGCAACCACAGAACATTGATTCGACCCGCGGTGCGGACGTGATTAAGAACTGGCAACGACTGGTGAGCGAGCGATGTGTCCACGATGAAAGGCTGACAGAGACCGATTAAAAGACCGTTGCACAAATTTGAATAGGTGACAATCGGGTGGCGTCCCTTGATGATGACGCATTGTCAGCTGGCGACTGACAGGCATGTGGTGAATATGCTGGGTGGTGAATGTACTAGACGATGAACGTACTAGATTCTTTCCGCGATATTTACTTGCGAATCCGCAACAATGCTCTATATACAAAATTCACGTTTAGGCATTCATTCATTCAACCAATTACATGTGATTAACTGATAATCACAAATCAGAAATCAAAACAAAAGCAAAACATTAACCCTTATGTCAATGACCAACTTTACCGACAGTAGTCAATGACCGGGTACCCGGGTACCCACATATAGAAACATTGTTTTAACAATGTTAAAACAAATATTTTGCAATAGATTTTAATTTGTTTATCAGAAACAAATATATTGTGAATATTTTATGTATTTTATATAATTATTTTTTATAAATATAAAGAATTTTGACTATCTGCGGCTACAAAAGGCCTATTGAAATCGGCGTAGAGCAAGGTCAGGATCGGCAGGTGTGTAACAAATTCAGTTATACCTGCTAGAGGGATCTCGAGTATTCGGTCGACGAATAACTTGTACGTTCAACTTTCTATTTATAACTTGCGAGTTTATGGTGAAACCATTCGAATCCGGCATTAGAGAAAGCGTGGTCCAGTCAGCGTCCTTTGTGCATCTGCGCATCTTCAAAATGACGACTTTGTTGACACGTGCTCAATTCAACAGGTAATAATATTAAATTAATATTGTTAATGTATTTAATAATATTAAATAATTTTGTTGTTGTATTTTTGTTTTTAGAAAACAAGAAAGGCGTGTCGGCAATGTGAAATGCCGGTTTGCGACGAACACGCAACTACGTTGGTTGAATGTAATGCATGTCACAGAAGTCCTTCTGATTAAATTTGTTTGTTAATTTAAATGGATTTTTATTGTTTTTCATTAATTATTAGTTATTTAAATAATTAATTATCATTAATTAATTATTAATTAACTATTTAACATTCAACTTTGCATCATTCTTCATCATTCTCAATGCTTTTTAAATGGTCGTGGAATACAGAATACAATTTTTTAAAATGTCAATTTGAAAGTAAAAAAAAAATTTTTTTTCATTGAAATTTCGTAATTATCATTCAGAAACGTTTGAATGGAGATGATCTAAGACATGGGACCGAAATTCGTCTACTAGGCCGAGCAATTGTGAAATTGCGACGAAATGGGTACCGCAATCATGAAATTTCGACGAAATGGGTACCCAGGTCATTGGTTAAATAAAAAATTGTCGCAAGCAGGATAATACCGTTTTCCTGACTAACACGCGACCAATGTTCACCGTTGGCAAAATTGCTCCATATTACAATACGATAACGTGAAACGGTTTAATAGGGTGACTGGTTTCTCAGGAGATTAAATGCGAACGAGGGGAAAGTTGTGCCAACTGAGCGACAAAAAGAATTTTGACAATCCCTGTAAGTGCGCTTTTTAAATCATCAACTTTCGATACAATTTTGACAGAATATCAAGAACAGTAATAAAAAAAGGAAAGAAAGAATGAAATTTACATACAAACTCTATTTTTGGGGGCAGTGTGTTTTCTTTGGGTGGAACTTTCTTAATAAAGTTCTTCTCCGAAGAGAAACTTAAACCACATATAATTTCATTTGGCTTCGTTTTTGCCTTAATGCTTGAAGAGGGACTGTTGTTATTATTCAAACCGTGTTGTATTCAAAACACGTATAATCTTTTTGAACGTCAAAACTAAACTAAACAGTAAAAATGTTTTTGAATATCAAAATAATTCAGGAACATCTGTACCAACAAAACAACAATATTTGTGAATCTATTTAATATAGCCTGCGAAATTTTTGATATACGAGGGTGGTGTGAAAAGTTTCCGGCCTAACGAAGATATAAGACATTTGTTTTTGAAAATTATTTTTATTTTTCTACATAGTCTCCTTGTAACTCTACACGCTTCTCCCAGCGAAGCTCCTATCTCTCTAACCCGTCCAAATAGTACTCGGCGATTTTTTCTGCAAAATAACTGTTCACGATGGTGATTGCCTCATCATTTGACGAAAATCTCTGTCTTCCGAACGCAATTTTTAGATTAGGGAACAAAAAGAAGTCGCGTGGGGCTAGATCTGGTGAGTAAGGCGGATGATCAAGCAGTTCAAACCGTACTTCGTGGATTTTCACCATGGCAACCGTTGAGGTGTGAGACGATGCGTTGTCTTGGTGAAACAGGATTTTCTTTTTCTGCAATTTCGGCCTTCAGTTGGTCAAGCAATGATGCATAGTATGCTCCTGTAATGGTTTTCCCTTTTTGAAGATAATCGATTGAGATAACTCCATGACTATTCCAAAAAACAGTCGCCATCACTTTCCCAGCCGAAAAAACAGTTTTTTCTTTTTTTTGAAGCCGATTCCCCCTTTGCAGTCCACTATTTTGACTGTATTTTTGTTTCGGGCGTATAATGGTGTATCCAAGTTTCATCGACAGTAATTAATCGGCGCAAAAACTCGGATTTATTGGGCCTAAACTGCACCAATAGAGCCTTAGAAATGTTTATTCGAACACGTTTTTGGTCTAACGTGAGCAAACGCGGCACCCAACGCGCGGACAGCTTTTTCATGCCTAAATCTTGATTTAATATGTGACAAACACGTTCTTTGGACATTTTTATAGCGTCTGCTATCTCTCCCACTTTAATTCGGCGGTCGTCTAGCGCCATTTGATGAACTTTAACGATGTTATCGTCAGTTGTTGCAGTTTTTGGACGTATCGAACGTTCATCGTCTACCAAGCTCTCACGGCCACGTTTAAAATTAGCTGCGCAAAATTTCACTGTGGTAAATGATGGTGCAGAGTCCCTGTGGCGACTCTAACAGATACACACACAATTCACAAGCAAAATAGTGAAGAGCACCGAACGAAAAAGCGAATAAAAAAATACATCAGAGCCGTATACCAAGCGATAACATAACAATTCACATCAGTGAAGTATAGTCGACTTTAAAAATCAAATTCTAAAATCGGCCAGTAGCCTGATGGGTAACGCTTAGTTCAATTTTTGGTGATTCAAACTGCCATAGCCTCAGTTCGAATCACACGTTCTTCTTCACTATTATTTCAAACGCTATATCCCCATATACAGAGTCCAACTTATCTTTGATTTGCGTAGGCGTATTGCCATTCAAAAACAAAAATGTAATGACAGCTCGATACTCAATTGTGCCCATTGGCACAAAAACACTCACATCAACTCACTCAAACGACTGTCAAATAAAAACTACGCGTCTAAAATGGCTGAAATTTAAGTGAGTAACTGTCAAGAGATGCACAACTACATTCACCACCTTTTATTGATGAGTGCTGCTATCTTCTGTTATTTTTTGAACGTACCTCGAAGGAGTGGATTACATCGAATGGAACGAAATAGAATAATTTGTAAAGATAATTTGACTCGTGATAAGGAATCCTTAGGGGAAAACAAAATGCCCGGTATTTTTTTAACACGCCTCGTGTGTAATACGGTTGGGCCAGTTTTTTTTTTTTTGGTTTTTTGAAACACTTCTGGAATTCACTTGTCAATACCATTCAGGAATTCGGAATTTCATCTCATCACTGGTGAAGTGAGATTGTCCTTTCATGGTTCTATTAATCTCGGAAATAAATACAAACCCATCTGGGGCATGTTCGGTAATACAGTGGCAGATAATAATTCAAATATCCTGATTAATTTAAAAAAAGCGGTGAGGTGTGAGCAAAAGAGCCTAAGAAGCACAACCTTTCCGACAAAGTAAAATAAATACTCCAAATGGCTACAAATGTCATTTTAGGAATATGTGTACCGACAAGATAAAAACAAACAACTTCTTTTATTCTGGAAATCTAATTTAAAAAGTCCACGAAATTTAAAGATCCTAGCCCCCTTTTTGATAGTCGTAAATCAATTGTATGAAATTTAAACGTCTTAAGTTATATTCTAGTAATTTTTTATAATTATAAAATTATATTTAAATGCGTCCGCAAATTTTAATTTTCGTAGTACATAGTTAAGTGTAATTTATGCTACGTGACGAAAATGTTATAAAATATCTGAGCCAGTGAATATAACACCCACCATGGTTAATATCGTTCGTTTGCGATCGAGGGCATTTCAATAAATTCTTAAGTGAAAAATTTTAGTGTACATGTATTTTATTTTTATTTTCATTTTGTTCAAGTTAAGGTAAATAAATTCTGTGCTCAGTGTTATTCACCCGCAGAGTTGCTGGTGTCGTTGTGTTTACTCACATAACATACGTAGAACAGCGTGCTATGTTATTTTTGTAATTAGGCTGACCACGGGACTTGTAAATATTAGTGGTGAGGTATTCTGGATAGGAAAGTCTGTTTTTGAGATCCATTTGAATGAAACACTAAAATATGTAAATATTTACCACATATAAGGTTTCCTTTCAGTAATAACAAAAGTTGTGAATTGGAATGCTAAACAAATATGGAATGTAGTGCACCTCATTGGGAAATATTCTAGCAACAGATTAGAGGAAGAATAAAGTAAAAAAAGTGAATTTACCTACTTATTGTTTGACTGACGATTTCTCTATTCATTCATTTATTTACATTTGGTATTTTCAATTTCTTCATGCAAACAACAGCTTTTGACTTTCTTATAACACTCATAACGTATCACCCCCGCAACGGCTGGTCGTTCTTCAGCCAGAGAGAATAGAAATAAGAAATAAAAATCCAATATTGAAAATATCTGACCGAGCTTCAGTGGCAACGGATACATGCAGAGGTCACGCAGTGTATGCGATAGAATTAACTTTTAGCTTTTAGGCCGGTTTTTTTTTTTTTTGAAACATCCAAAAAACAAATCTCTTGTCAATTGGTCCAATCAGCACTATGTTTTGACGTCAGGGATTATCACATAATAGATTTTCTTGATATTTCAGAATTCACCGTGGGTGTGTAGCAATACAAAATTTGGAACTCTTCTATTGTTTTTTTTTTGTGCATGCTCCTTTTTTAGGAAAGACAATGAATGATTCTACGAGCGCAGGTCAATAAGTCCTTAGAAAAAGATAGAGAAACAATTTTTTGTTTTTTTGTAAAACTTTTTTTCCCTCCAACTTTTTTAAGCCTTCAGAAAAGTATGACTGTGATAGTTCCGCATTATGTTATGTTTCCGCTGCAAATCCATCATCTCGACCAACCAGCACGGTTTCCTTATGGGTAGGTCGGCCACCACCAATCTAGTTGAATTCTCATCCCACGCTCTCCGTACCGTTAGAGAACGGCAACGAAGTCGATATAATCACAACCGATTTCAGCAAGGCCTTCGACAAAATCTCCCACAATCTCATCCTCTTTAAGCTATCCTCCCTTGGCTTCGAGCCCCCACTGATTAAGTGGATTTCTTCCTATCTTAACGATCGAACCTACCGTGTCGGATTTAGATCCACCATCTCCAATCATTTTCTTCCCACGTCGGGTTTCTCCAGGGCAGTCATCTTGGACCCCTCCCATTCATTCTTACTATTAATGATATAAACTTGTGGCGGTTCTTTAATACATTCGCAAAGAACCTCCTATCCTCTTTAACACTAAACCTACCGACATATTATATATACCTATTTCTACCGATGGCGGTCAAATGACCGCTTTTGAAATAAACATTATAGTCTTTTCCAGTTGATTGTAATTAATACAGAATTTAGCATAAACAATAAACACAAAATAATTATCATACAATAATTATAAAACATTTATTTTTCGGGCTCTTAAAAGCGGTCATTTGACCGCTCTGGTAGGTTTAGTGTTAAATTAACCACTTCCTCTTACCATACCAAGCCTTAGTACTTACCTGCAATTAGGGGCAGCGTAAGCTCCCCTACAGCATCATACCTGAAAGGGAAACCAACCCGACGGCATCCACACATTCTAAATTTCCCTGGTTCATATTCCATGAACCAGTTCATCTCCTATCGGCTCAGCCTGTCTTCAATTATGATAAACAAACGCTGGCCAACGTATTGTTGACATAGCTGTAGCCGATATTCTTTCCATAGTACACAATTGTATATCGCGCCTATACCCTTAGGTCCGCGACAGTTGCGATAATTTCCCGTTATTGGCTATCAACCGATCATGGAATTTGGGCATGGATAAGATCATTGTTTAGGCAATCTTACCCATGCCATGTCTTTGATGACCCCCCTGAAATCTAAAGTAAACATACATTATCTCACTGTGTTCGTTACTTACCCGCATATTAATTCAAACATATAACCACCCAGCCTGACCCTTTGCTGCCGTCGACGAGGTTTCTGCTGACTTATGTCAACAAAATAATTTGCCTCCTTGTGCACCGGAGCCATACGGCTAGATTGGATATTGTGTACATCGGTGCTTCCAAGGAATCTTAGGCAAATACCATGACGACCCCTTTGTATCATAGGCACCTCATTTACATCATGTGTGCCACCATTTGATCTGTGAAATAGCGTTTTTGTTTACTTTGAAACAAAAATCTATTTCGATCCCGGCCATACATCATCAACGATGTATGGGTACATCGCCGCAGCCCCCGATCATTGTACGTCTATTTAATCAGGTGTCCGCCGATCATCGTCCTCATCGCAGGGCATCGTACTCGTCCTATCATCATCATCATCCGCACTACAACCGGGAATCGGTCTTGGCGTTATTTAGCAAGTCCTGAGGCTTGTTAAATTTTCCATAATGATTTCTTTTTTTCCGGGCAAGGTCATTAGTCTTGCGCCAGAGGCTCCCCGTCGGGGAATCGAACCCCGGTCTACCACGTGACAGGCGGGTACTCGTCCTATACGGACACAGAATCCTCCCCTATCGATGCAATTCGCGGCCATTGAATCTGATGGATGTGAGTTGCATCGTGGAGTCAGGTCGTAACCACCGCGAAGCGTACACGTACCGGGGACGTGGCGTTTATCAGAGGCTAATCTCAACGGCTAAGAGTGTGCACGCGTCGAGAGTGAGATTGCAACCTGCGTCGCGTACACATACGCTGTCGGGTCAAATTTCAACCGTGAAATGGTGCACACGGAGTCGAGTGTTTAGCGAAACAATTGTCGTTCGCGAGTGTAGTAAAAGTTAAAACGATGTTGTAAAGAAGTAGTTAAAATCTATGTTGAACCATTGTCACCATTGTCTTGTTAAAGTTAAATCGATTTTGCAAACCCGAAGTTGCAATCAATCGATGTAATTAGACACTAGTGAATTTTAAATGGCTGATGTGTAACGTAAAACTCAAAATGCCCAATAAAAGTGCAAAATAAACATTAAACAGAATAACAACTAACTGCGTTTCGTTGCTTTTGGAAACATCAGCGTTTTTTTATTTGACATTCTTCTGAAGTGCACAGTATCCCGTGACCTATTTATAGGGTATTTTACTGAACCCGCGCCCATGCGTGGTGCCTAGCCAAAATATCTACAGATGTACTACGAATTCGAACTCTTCATTTGCAGTCCAATATTCAAAAAGTAGCTTGGCAGCTCTCCTGTGTTGAACTGAATAACAGAATAAATAAAAAAAAAGAGTTGGAACAAATGGCAAAAGCAAATACAATCATCCGTAAGATTAAAATCCCATTAAAGTCAGCCGACTGTACATTGGGTGTGGGAACGCGAGAAATTTCATGTAAGATCGGATACCACAGTGCGACACTAGAAGTGTATTGCGTAACTCATCACGCTGCGCTATCTAGATCGCATACTCGTTAGCGCGAATATCTCTTACATAAAGTGAGAGGAATTCCAAATTTAAACCCGTGATCGAGCGATAACTTCTGATCATGAAGTACCAGTTCATCACCACTGTTGGGCGGCGGCGAGATCGCTATGTCGACCCACATGGACAATTTTGCATTCATCACTCCGTCGTGACCTAATTTAAATTGCCACTAGAAACTGCTTCTAAAGACAGCTAATAACAATATATAACATAGTGTTGTAAACTACTAAATTAATTTCGAGTGTTGACTTTTATTTATTCACTAAGGACGGTCCTTTGAAATACTATAAACAAACAATGAGGATCACCTAGTTATATTTAGAAACCAACGTATTTTGTATGTCCAGCGAATCGAATATCTATTGGAGCTTTTATCTCGCACATGTTTTTACTTGGTCTAGTTATGGTTTGCTGTCGTTGTATCCAAGGTTATGCACTGAAGCTTGAAACTCTTGAGCGCACTGAGCTGTAGGTAAACCGAAGAAACAACACGAATCCATTTATAGAAATTAAAGTGCGCTTTTGGATATTGGAGGTTGCAAGAATGTTACTGGTTTATCGTGTATCTATGTGAGATCTACGTATAATTCGCATGCCGATTCTGAAGGTTATTTCACTACTTCTCGACTTGTATTTGGTGTTAAGAGAAAGAAAATGCCGGACGTGATGTTCTTTGAGTAATAAGAAGAAATCAAAACGTCATTTTCTCCTCTCGTCTGATGAATGCAAATCGAATATCTGGTATCTACCTACTATATGTATGCGTATTTGATTGCGGAACATTTATAGGCGAAATGTTAGAAATTGTTTGTGCATTCTGTTGAATCTTTGGAGTTGACCTTTATTGCATGTGTTTTAATGCCATTCTCCTCGCCTACAATGTATGATCAAAACATAGCGGAAATTCTTAAAGAATCTTTCTTAATAGCGAACATTAATTTTGTAAATTGCAACAAAGTAATGCTCCCCAAATACGCGTAAGTACTCTTGTGCCTGCATTTGGTCCAGGTGAGAAGGTTTTGGGGTATGAGGTCTAGCTCGTCTAGTAATTCCATGTTTTGTCGTCCTTTCATGACTCTCCACAGCTTCGGAAATAAGAAGGAGTCACAGGGAGACATGTCCCCCGAATGCCATGGCTGAGGTAAAAGATCGGCTTTGTTTTTACCAAAAGACCTCGAACAAGCGGTGAGGTGTGAGCAGAATTATCATCATGACACCATTTCCGCGCGTGGTTTGCCACAATTTTGGGCATTTTCTGGTAGTATTACTTGTTGGCCGTGCGACCGCATGGCAGGAACTTATGATGCACATCGCCGTCGAAATCGAAGAAAATTGTTAGAAGTACCGTTGCTTTTAATCGCAATTGTCGAAGTTTTTTCAATATTGATTGTTCAGACCCCTTCCATTTCCGATTTTCTTACACATTTTCTAAACATCTCTAATTTATTGTTGTAATTAATTTTTATTAAACGGTGAAAACGGTGCGAAGTAAACGTTCTTCTTTAAAACGACGTTCCCGAAACCATGAAAAAAAACCCAAATAACTTAAAAATAATGCGACTTTTATCATGGTCATGTTTTGTTTCACCGATAGGTTATGTGGTAAGGTATCACCCTACTATGGCACGCTATTTACTTGATAGCCCGTATACTGGTGGAACATTTTTTGTCTGCTTCATATTGAAAAGATCCCATCAAGGATGTACAAATGTCAAAATAATCTCCGGGTGAAGTTCAAAGAGTGTTTTGTCACCTGTAGGATTTTTTAAATGCCGAGTGGATTTTTCGCCAGGAGAAAATTATTTTATATAATAGAAAAAAATCCTCAGTAGAAGAGGAATAGAATATAATAAAAAGACATATCCTCGAAATATTCGATGCAATACTTTTCGTTTAAAATGTTCCGGAAAATCAGATTTCAGACATTGACCTTATTTTACATTTTATATATAATACATTTTTTATTTTATTATTTCTCTGCGTTTTTAACTTTATTGCTAGAGAAAAAGTGCTTAAATTCTAGGATATTTATATTAAATCTTAACTCACTGATCTCCAGTGGATACTCTAAGCTGAACATAAAGGAACTATTGTCATAATTTATTGACTTTCCTTTTCTGCCTATTAAATTACTTATTAAAATAGAGAAAATTTATATTATTTAATTATATATTAATAAATCCTTAATTACTAATGTAGGGAAATCGCTATTCAACACCTTTTTCACTGCAGTCAGCTGGATTCTAAAAACATAGCTTAAGAGCCTCTCGTAAATTACTCCGTCAGGAATGGAGGAAAGACTTGACCCTCTATACCCACATGAAAAGGAAAAATACTTTAACCCAGATGAAATACTTTAACCGAGATATAAACATTTTTCACAAATTTGGACTTAATTAACACCCTATGCGGTGCAAACACAGAAATATAAACATTACTACTTAATCTAATTATTTTTTCTGTAATTATTATTGAAACTTACCTAACTCTACCCTACCCTTAGTAATTACACTAGGTATACGTATAAACCTCAAGTACCAGCAATTTTGGAAGATAAGTCAGGAAACTTTCATTTAGTATTGGGTGGCCCAACAAAGATGCGATACTCCCATCTGTCCCACGCCGGCACGAGCACCTCTCGATACATGTTTGTAAAACCAGAAATGTCTGGTGACCCAGTTGTTAAATAAACGTATTCTGCAAGCTTAGGATCTCCAAATGCTAGGCAGTAAAGACACTATATCTTCTATTCCATCAAATGCACACAGTTTTTATTGCCCATTTTGACGGAGTGCCGGCTGGGTTTTCCTTCACGGAAATCTTGCCAATATGAGCAGAATTAAACCACATCGGGTGGTCATGGATGCAGCTGTAAAAATAGTCTGCATCACAATTAGGGAACTGATACTAGGAGCAATTTAGGTACACAATGGATATATTCCTTGCGCTGCAACAGATTTATATACACAATGGATATTGTGTACTGTATCTTGCTGCACGGAAGGTTCGAATTTTTGTATGTATTGTTTATATCCTGACGAATTCGATTTATGGCGACTAGATGCTAGATGCGTGCATTGCCTTTGTCGCTTGGAAAAAAGGCTGCCGAGGCCATGGAATTGCCAGGAAAATGTGCTGTGCAGGTGTGCAGCAGAATCGTTTTGCAAACAGGGGCGCCGATAAGGTTTTCTGCTTTAATGATGCATGTGCCTGTAAAGAATTCTTTTCAGGGAATTTTGAAAACGCATTGGATGCATGAATGGTAAGAATTCTTTGCAGGGAATTTTAGGTAATGCACTAAGTGCATTAAATGTCCTTGATGAAGGAAATGTTTGCAGGATTGCAAAGAGAATTGGGATGGAATTGTGGGTGGTCCTTGCGTAAGGTTAGAGAACCCCCACAAGTGTATTAGACGTATATTCCGTTACACGGGTATTGTTCTTCGGAGATTCTTGGTATTGTTCCACACAATTTGGATTATATGCGCTCCACAAGACAATCCGACCGATCGCACCCGTTTGTGGTTCATCTCCCGACGGCGCGAACATCCCTGCATCAGAACTCGTTCCGTTACAGAGCGGGGAAGCTGTGGATCTCCCTTCCCACGCGAGTGTTCCCGGAGCGTTACAACCTGCAACTGTTCAAAAAGAACTGCAACAGTTATTTGATAGCATCTCGGGGCGCTCACTCGGCGCTATAGGTTCCCGAGAGAAGTCTAATAAGTGGATAAATGGTAGTCTAATAAGTGGATAATGTGTCGAAATTGCCTCGGCCGATTCCTTAGTGGCGATTTTTCTGTTAAGAACGCAAACCGCTCCGATACGACTCACAAGATTGACGAAGATGCTATCACAGCATTGATGCAACTAAAGAAGCATTAAATAGCTCGAGAACTTGTTCATGGTCATTTGCACACAAGCTCGATACCGCACGGGATGAAAGAAACTCATTTGACGAAACGTGTAAACATCTGTAATCAACTTATCAAACATGAGGAAAACGATCCATTCTTCAAGCGTATGATCAAAGACGACCAAAAATGGATTATTCACAATGATCTCAACCGAGAAAAGAGTTGCAGGAGTCGTGATACAGCGCTGGAGAAAGCGACGGCGGATATCCACCAAAATAAGGTGAAGCTAACATTCTGGTGAGATTAGAGGGGCCAATCTTCTATGAGCTGATTCCAAAGAACGAAATGATCAACCCTCTGTCTAGTTTAGTTTAGTTTAATGGGGCTACCACCCCATTTATTGGCTTAATTCAAGCAACATAATTACCTACAACTAAAGTATATATAAGTTACAAACTAGAGAGCTTAAGTACTATCTTAACTAGGCATAACCTAAGGTAACCAGGACAAATTATAAGGGCAGGAGTGGGGGTGAGAGGTGGGGGGAGGTGATGGTAAAATGTAGAAGCGCCGCTTAAGATTGTTATGAGAATGGTTTAGGAGGCGGTGCTTGAGAGTATCGGTAGAGAGGTCGAAGACAAACAAAATGGAATTGGAATTGACATTTCTCAGCATCCGCGAAAGGGGTTCGTTGAGACCATAAGAGGCCCGGTGAGGGGATATGTAGAGAAGGCGGGGATTACGCGTATTTCGAGGGTTTGTGTTCGGAGGTATTAAGTTAAGAAGGTAGGTGCAGTTGACCGAGTCGGAGAAAACCCCGTCAGCCATGACTGCGCTCCTCAGGGGTTCTAAGGTTGATTAATTTGAGGCGGTTTATGCACGGGGGAAGGATTACGGGGCTTTCCCATCCTAGCCTTCGGAGAGCGAACCGAAAGAAGCGACGTTGAATACTTTCGATTCTACAGATAAGGATTTTGTGATAAGGAGACCACACCATACCTGGCTACCATATTCAATCAGCGGACGGACGGGGGTAAGGTAAAGAGATCGAGTATTCCTTAAACCACCGTTTCGCGATCGTCTCATCAATGTGAGAGAGGAAGTTAACCTCCCTGTCGCAAAGGATTCCAAGATCTCGAATAGATTGGACAACAGTCAGGGATTGATTTTAAAGGGAATAGGGACGTGACGATAAATGAATACGCTTACGGGAAAAAGTTAAAGATTGGCATTTAGCGATGTAGTTAATACAAAGCTATTTTTGTCACACCAAGTCGATAAGGTGTCAAGGTCTGATTGCAGCAGTGCGGAATCAAGAGGTGACTCGATGATCTTCTATATCTTGGTATCATCGGGACAAACTGGAATTCTTAATGACCTTATCAATGTCATTAGTGGCAAGTATAAATGAGAGAGGACCCGGGTGGCTACCTTGAGGGACCCCAGAGGCGGCAAGGAAGGAGTTGGATATTATGGACCTGAACCGAACGGAATAAAGTCTATGCTTTACTGAGATCAGTCAAGACCATATCGACCTCGTTACCGTGCTCTAGTGCTGAGAGTGTAAAGGAAGTGAACTCAACGAGGTTGGTTGTAGTTGATCGGCCATTGAAAAAAAATTTGTTGCCTTAATGAAATAAAAGATTTGTAACGAAAACTAAGAAATTCGTATAGAATGCTTTCGAGAATCTTAGGTAAGTGGAACAGTTTGGCGATGGGGCGGTAGTTCGCGTCATCGCATTTGGGACCCTTCTTGTGGATGGGAATGATGAAGGAGGTTTTCCAAATGTGGGGGGAATACGCATTGAGACAGTGAAAGATTGAAGATCAGTGAGACTGGATGATCATTTCTTGAGGCGGATTGCAGGGATACCATCGGACCCCAGTGTAGACTTGTCTTTGAGTTGCAGTAGCTTGGATTCAATTAAGATCGGATTAAACGAGTTGTGTAGAACGGGCCCGGGGGATGGAAGCGAACATACAGGGTAAAGTCTGTACTTTCAGCCCGGAAGGGCATTACGATCCTTGTCCCTGTTCAATCCAAGTTGACATGCACTCTCCACGTGACACCCCTGGGTAGTTACTTTGGCACCCGCCAAGTAGTGAACCAATGCAAGCAGCGACATCCTGAGAAAGGTTGGCGCAAGGCTATAATAACCTTGTCCGGAATAACAAATCATTATGGACAATTTCAGAAGTCTCGGATAAGAACTGGGTACCGGTGGAGGGATTTGCTAAATAAGGCCAAGACCGGATCCCGGTTGTAGTGCCGATGATGATGATGATATAGAAGGGGCCCTAGAGAAAAGTTAGGTAGGCAACTGAAGCATGACGGGTCTGGAACAAACGAGTCATTAGTTAATGACTGATTGAAGTGAGTGGCGAAGAAGTTAGCAATAGTAACAAGATCAGATGACCATCGGATCTACGTTTATGATTGACGAACTGAAAGAAGGTTTTTGGATCGTTTTTGAGTTTGGTCCGAGTTTTGATAAGATAGCTGCGATAAAGGGTGTTGAAAAGTTCCGTGAATTGGAGATAACAGCCAAGAAAGTTGGAGTAGTCAGGTATAGTTCGATTCCGAGAGAAGATGACCCATGACTTATTCCTTTTGTTACGCAGGAAGCGAAACTTGTGAATGTACCATGGAGGGGAAGATGTTGATGTTCTTTGTCTAGAGTATTAAACGAACGGGAAAATAGAGTAAAGGATTTCGGTATATAAGTAGGTGATGGTATAGCGTTTGAGATTGATAGTGAAGAACGTGTGATTCGAACTGATGCTATGACAGTTAGAATCACCAAAAATTGAACCAAAGCGTAACACATCAGGCTACTGGCCGATTTTAGAATTCGATTTTAAAACTCAAGTATATTACACTGATGTGAATAGTTTTGTTATCGCTATGGTATACGGCTCTGGTGTATTTTCTTATTCGATTTTCATTCGGTGTTCTTCGCTATTTGCTTTGTGTTCTGTGCGTGTGTATCTGAGACGCCACAATGGCACCTTCAACCGATAGGTGAACGTAGTTGAACCAAAGGCGACCTATGTAGTTGTTGACGAGACGAAAATGAACTTTATGGAGATCGTAGGCGTAGTGATTGGGCGGCGAGTGGGCTCGGTAGGAGGTCACGAGAAGAGGGTGGTTGTGGTGGTCTATAGATGTATGGACGAAGGGGCTGGGTGAGACAGATGTATTGATAGGTTCTGTTGTAAAGATGGGGTCAAGCTGCCTACTCAAGAGGTTTCGAACGTTGCTGATCTGACAGAGACAAGAATCATCTAATCGATCAATGAAAAGGCATTCCTTGGCCGGGGTGAGGTGGGCGGTGAAAAGTGAATGATCGTCAGATAAAGCCCAATTGAGTTGTGGAAGATTAAAATCCCCGAAGATGATGATGTCGTCCTCGCAATTACTCAGCTCGATTATATGGTTGATAGTATTAGGAGCTAGCTTGTATACTTCAATAGGCTGGGATGGCAAGATATAGAAGCACATGACAAAGATTGATTTCTGAGGAAGAGTGATTTTGACAGTCACAAAGTCAAGCTTGAAGGAGCTAGGGAAAGCGACAAGTGACGACTCGAGGCTGTTGTGGACAGCGATGAGCTCTCCTCGGCTGGGGGAATAGTCAGTAGTATGATTGAGGAGGTCATCGCGGAAGATGGAGGACGTGGGGGGGGAAACAGTTCTAGGTTATGAATGCTGGGGATTAAGTTCGTTTCACTTAAAGCGAAAATGTCGACAGATAAGGCATGGGAGTTTTTCACAATGGATTGGGTCTTTGAGCGAAGACCTCGTATGTTCTGATAATAGAGGGTTCGGGGAGTTATACTGCCGGTTTGGGGGGGGGGGGGGGGGGGGGTTTAGGAACGAAAAAACTTGTTGGGGGCGGCCTTACTACGATGAAGATGTGATAACTTTCTGGAGTGAACTACTGTGACCAGCTACAAAAAATTAAGTAATGCCATCGCGCGACAACGTCCCGATCTGATTAATAGTAAGGGTTGGGCGTTTAACCACGATAATATGAGATCACACCCTAGTTTTGCCAAACAGCGAAAGTTGTTGCAACTTGGTTGGGGTGTGCTGGATTGCCAAACTTTTCGCCACCAAGCATACATTTATTTCGTTCCTTGCCAAACTTCCTGAATGGTAAAACATTTGCTTTTGGGGACCTCATTAATCAGTATGTTGACAAGTTTTTCACAGAAAAACAAAATAAGTTTTTATGAAGGCCGAATTATGAGGTTGTGGCGTTTCTAACAGATACACACACAATACACAAGCAAATAGTGAAGAACACCGAATGAAAATCGAATAAGAAAAATGCATCAGAGCCGTATACCATAGCGATAACATAACAAATCCACATCAGTCGAATGTACTTGAGTTTAGAAATCGAATTCGTACACACGGCGGTGGCGGGATGGGTTGCGCTTTGGTTCAATTTTTTGTGATTCTAACTGTTATAGTTCCAATCACACGTTCTTTACTATCATCCCAAACGCTATAATTGGTGACCCCGACGTGATCTGTACACACGGCGGTGGCCTGATGTGTTGTTCTTTGATTCAATTTTTGGTGATTCTAACTGTCATAGCCCCAGTTCGAATCACACGTTCTTCACTATCATCCCAAACGCTATAATTGGTGACTACCACGTGATCTGTGTACACACAGCACACACTTTCCTGTAGTAAAACAGTTCTTCACGACACGATCATAACTTCCGCATAGAGCACCGACTCAGTCGCCTGCTCCGGCGATCTCTCGCTCGCTCGTTCCTCGCTCCGTCGTTCGCACACGAAGCTGATCGTAACAAAGTTACTGAGGAGGGAGTAGTGTGGCGTTTTTAACAGATACACACACAATACACAAGCAAATAGTGAAGAACACCGAACGAAAATCGAATAAGAAAAATGCATCAGAGCCGTATACCATAGCGATAACATAACAAATCCACATCAGTCGAATGTACTTGAGTTTAGAAATCGAATTCGTACACACGGCGGTGGCCTCATGGGTTGCGCTTTGGTTCAATTTTTGGTGATTCTAACTGTCATAGTGTCAGTTCGAATCACACGTTCTTCACTATCATCCCAAACGCTATAAGGCTACCCGAGATATGGCGGGTGGTTATTGGACAAAACGGCCAGTACGGCCATTGTGGTCCTTTACTAATATTAAATAAACGCATTTAAATCCAATGACTTTTTAAATAACCCAATATATTGTGCCACATAATCCACGATACATCTTCCACCGAAAAATTCTATAAACAAATCGACACTATGTTCGAAGGTAACAATCCCAATCACGAGAATTTGTCATGGATTGCAAATCACTCCAGATCTTTTTTCCTAAAATTGAACAACACCAAAGTGAGAAAATGAAATTTGATCTATAGGTCATCCTCGGTGATACAGGCAGCGACGATTATGCTCGTATGTGTGGGATGCATGGGCGCCATATCGAGGTATATTCGATGCAAAGAGGAGTTGTCCTTGGAAATGGTGCAAAAAGAGTCAGTCTAGAGTCGAAACCCATTTTCAGAGGAGCTGGTCTTTAGTAGATTGTATGCAAATTGTGCTCATTCTGAAACAGAAAGTTATAATCGTTATATAATTATATTATAGGAGACCTTAACGAGCATTTTTAAATATAGAAGCGTGTAAAGTAATATAGTTTTATGAACATGATAAAAAATAAAGAAAAAGAAATATTGTGATCGAATCGAACGAACAATACACAACACATTTGATTACTAGTAAATGCATGTTGTATTTAATTCGTTGATGAAAATGTTTTTCTTATAAATCTATTTCAATGCAATTGTGCAATTTCTTGGAAAAAATGGCATTATTTTAAGGAAAATGATCAAGTGAGTTTCTTGTTTGTGTCTAGCGATAAAAAGAAACCACTGTAGTTCAATTTCACTTAACGTGTTTGCAAGTTTTCTGAACTTGTAACCCAGTTTGAAACAAAAACAATGTTATTTGCCCGGATACTTTTTTCTCAATTTCGAATGAATGATTGATGTTATAGAGCTCTCCTATCACCTCCTATCCCCATGACCTACTGACTGTTCTCCTCCATTCGGTGTTTGTAGAATGTTTACATCATAGAAATTCAAGAACTCCGTTCACTTAATCTACAGTTGCAATAAAACACATCTATCGTCCAATCCAAAATTCCACCCAAAGTTTATGAATAAATTAAAGTAAAATTAAATCATTATACAGTTTATTGCTCTTTATCCATTCTAGTTCAAACTCGATAAATTATTCTCACAGTAGCACCGCTAAACAAATGTGTATGTACATTATATCTTTTTAATCGTTCATATATTCGTTCCTCCAAATTCTTTACATAACATTTCTGTTATAATTCAGATTGAATCCTAGATAAGTCGTGGTGAAGAATGATAAGATCTATCAGATAACATTTTCCGACAAGATAAGCAATCTTCATCCATTTAGATAATGTATTTAATTTGAAATGCCCATCACGCACGCATACACCAACATACGCCAGCACACCTAGATTCTAGATTGTGGATTTTGTAGGCATTTTAAATGTGCTTCTATTTTTGTATCAATGGATTTCAAAGCAACCCATAAATGAGGGCATTCAAATGCGCAAATGATATATACTTCCACAACGTATTTTGGGTAAATTACGCCCAACGGGAGACTTAATCATAAAATTTAAGGCCAAAGCTTTTCGTTTCGCAATATGTTTATTCAGAAGCGAATTGAAAGAAACAACACCAAACAGCGGATACGCTCGAAATATACAGAGAGTTATTGTAGATCAGTCACGACAGCATTACCTCTAATTGGAATCTGAAACATTATTAGTGTATCCTCCGTTTCTTTTTTTTTTTTTTTTTTGTAGTTAATTGTAGGAAAACAGGTCAAGAAACTTAACTTAAGAGATAGATAATAGCATGTTGCCTTTTAGAACTTTGAAGTTGTGTTCTGATTTGTGTCTTAAGTATTCTCATCAGATAAATTGCACAGTAAATTAGTCATAATTATGGATAGAAAAACATTTCTGATCAGACAGCAATTTAGAACCATGACTGAGGTAGAGTGCACCGAACTGAAAAGGTAACGCCCTTCACGGCTGTATAATTATATTCTAACGATACAGAATCCAAGTAATGTCAATTCTTTTCTTCAAAAAAGCGTGTATACGAAAGTTTGTTGGGTGCTTTTAATTGTCAAAGCACAGTGCGACGGGGGAGAAACGATGATACGGAAATAAGATATTAGTGTACGTGGGTCTTGAATGCATGAATGAGAAAAAACGGTGTGATCAGGCAGAACATTTCACATTCGGACGAATCGGCCAAAGAACGATCATATGGCCTTATCCGTACAGCTGAAAATAACTTGTAAATCGAACTTGTGGCGTCTCCTACAGATACACACGAACAGGCAAACCCTAGTGTAGAATACATCACAAGAAAATCAAAAAAGAAACGAAAACAAATCATCGCAGCTGTGTATAGTGGGGCAATCATAAGAGGTCGACTGAAAAGTTCGTAGGCTAACATAGTAAAACACATTTATTTGTTAAATTCAATTTTATTATTCACCATAGTTGTCTTCGAGGGCGATACTACAATTATACCGGTCATGCAATTTTTCGATACCATTTTTATATAGGGTGTACATTTTTGCAAATGGCAACACTTGATTTCTTAAAACCGTTAGAGGGTGGGGCGCGCGACTGGTGGGGAATTGTGCGCCACTTCATGCAATTTTAGACACGATGGAGCGTTTCACGGAATTATGATATAGAGAATATTTTAATTGGGAACGCCACTCTCCTCAGTAAAAAGTCTTTATGTTCCCCTCGTCTTCATTTACCTTCAGTACCAAGTAGCTCCTATTTTCTTGATAAGTAACATACATTGCTTATATTGAATTAGAAATTTGTATACATTTTTGTATATGATCTGTAACGTGAATAAACGATTTAACTGGAAAAGAAATTCAATAAAAACAGAAAACACCGTGCTTTTTGTGTAAAACAATTTTACAAAAACAACGATTCCTACTTTGCTGTACGACGCCTATTTAGAATTGAATACGGATTACGCCGTGTAAGTGAGTGTCCAGGCGTTAATTTAATCAAAGCTTGGATCAAGAAGTTCGAGCAAACGGGATCGGCAACAAATATTAAACAAACAGGGCGGTCACGTTCTAGAAGAAGCGATGAGAACATTCGGGAGGTTGAAATTTCCGTAAGAAACGATCCAAAATCATCGAGTTTTCCAAAGTTTGCGTAGTCGATTGCAGGGGTGCTAACGACGAGACGGGGCACATCTCGACGATGTTATTTAAAAATATATAATTCAATCAACGTTTATTACGTAAAAAAAATTGATCAACAAAATAACATTTGAATTTTTATTTCTATTCATGTTTTAAATGTGGAAAAATGTATGGCCCACCCTATAGTACCGTGGCGGTTCTTAAAGCTCACCTGAAGAACCCCCCATATTCGCAAACCATTTTTGCATCCCAATCACCAGCATACCTGAAGCATTTCCTTTCTCAAGGACATTTAATGCATCCAACGCATTATCTGAAAATCCCTAAAGAGAATTCTCACAGCATTCACGCATTTAATGTGTTATTCAAATTTCCTGTAAAGAATTCTTCACATCATACGGCATCATAAATTCCAAACCATTCGGCACCCTTTGTCATCGTTAAAATGCTATGTCGGACAGCTTGTTTATACAGCTGCAATAAACCGACCCGTGATTTGTTTGTCCAATCGACAAACAATTGCCGCATCCCAAGCATTATCATTGAAACCGAATTCTCTAGCAATTCCTAGTACAAACAAGAACTCGGTTCCTATAGCAGTCAGAGATGACATAACATTTAAAACCCATTAGCAACTATTCCTAATGGCGATACATCTATTAACGCATCTGCACCACTCATCCACGACTGTAATGATGCCCTCATTTGCTTTTAGCACCATTTCTCCGATGAATTGCCGTCTATGATACCCACCAGCACAGCGTAAACAATGATCGATCCGATCCCTTTGTTCTTTTTCCCTCGTTTCAGGTTTCGTTTATCCTTTGCTGAAATGCATCGATAAACACTGTGATTGTACGATGACGCATACATGCATACACCATGATCTTCATTACGAGATCTGGTTTTCTATTCCGCAAAGAGAGACTTTACGTTTCTCTTGTGGTAAGTAAACATATCCTTAGCCGAGAGGATATTCACCACTACCGAATCGAGGGTGAATCAAGAGCTAGATTCCAACCCTCGATTGAGTCGTTTACCAACCACCATCGAGCGTGCATCGCGTTCCCCCTAAGTAGAGTGCGTATGGGGTGTGTACCGGAGCGCACTCCAGAGTCAAAGTCGGGTTCTTCTCCTAAGCATAAATCAATAAGCAGTGCCGTGCGTATAGACTCTGTTAAAGAGTGCATATAGACTCTGTTAAAGAAATAAGATGTAACTTAAAATCATAGTGCTAAAACAAAAATTAACTATTACAACAAACAGAAAACAATAAAAATTAATTAATTGATAAACAGTGTGTTTCTTTTCGGTGCTGCATATCCTAGTGGTTCACTTTTCCTCTCTCCTTTGGTGGACGATGGGTTGTTGAGGTTCGTGTTTGTGCGTTTCGTTCGGTGGTATGCGATAGAACTTTGTTAGCAGCGAGTGGGTTGGCGGTAGAACTTTCGCCCATGCAGGCGTCGCGACGTCCTACCCCACAGTACGATTTCAATTTAGCCTCAAAATAGACCTCACTATCAGCGAGTACTTCTTCATTAGTACTGAATTTCTTTCCAGCGAGCGTTCTTTTGAGGTCAGCAAACAGGAAAAAGTCACTGGGGGCCAGATCTGAAGAATACGGTGGATGGGAAAGCAGTTCGTATCGTAATTCATGGAATTTTGCCATCGTTTTGTGAGCTCACGTGGTACCCAATTTGCACACAGCTTTCATCATCATCGGCACTACAACCGGGAGCCGGTGTTGGCCTTATTTACCAAGTCCTGAGGCTTGTTAAATTTTCCATAATGATTTGTTTTTTCCGGGCAAGGTCATTAAGTCTTGCGCCAGGGGCTCCCCGACGGAGAATCGAACCCCGGTCTCCCGCCTGACAGGCGGGTATATTAACCACTATACTATCGAGGAGCACACAGCTTTCGCATGTCTAAATATTCATGCACGATAATTCCAACATGCTCTTTTGATAACTTCAGAGCCGCAGCTATCTCGATCAACTTAAATTTACGGTCATTCATAATTATTTTGTGAACTTTTTTTATGTTTTCGTCCATTACCACCTCTTTCGGGCGTCCAGTGCGTGTATCGTCTTCGGTGCTCATGTCGCCCCGTTTAAATTTAGCAAACCCCTTCTCAGCGGTTGATTTGAGTGCGAATAATGTTTATCAAGTCAAGCTTGGCTTCAACAGTACTTTTTTTCATGATAAAGCAATGCTTCATTAACACACGAAATTCTTTTTTATCCATTTTTTTACATTATCAAAAGTTGCTTCACTCACAATGTTATATCTCACAAACCAATTGTCCGACAGCTGTCAAATGTATATATGTGCCGTTTGAAGGTTAGTACTGATTAAAAATCATATGGATTTACTTCTAGTAACACCATCTGTATGTCAGCCTAGGAACTTTTCAGCCGACCTGATAGTTGCAGTCCACACCGTGGTCTGCTGCTTTAATGCTGTGATCCAAACCTTTTCTAGATCTCCACTACCATTGTTAACCGCTATTAACTGATCGAGCCGTATCCCGGGAAAATGTTTGTAGAGATGGGAAATTATTCATCAAGTTCAGTGGAACTACGGCCGTGATAGTATCTATAGAAAAAACACAGACATAATACGTTACATCTACAATATGTCCTATGTCTCGATCTCCAATGAATTTCAATGCTTGTTTTTGAAGCGATATGTTTTGGGAACGATACTGACGGCCAGTAACGAAATGTCGAAAGAATTAACAAAAGACTACACTCCGGCAACGCTAGTTGGCACGCAGTCAGTAAACTGCGGAAATCCAAACTGCTATCACGTAACATAAAGCTCCGTGTCTATAGAACTTTACTCATGCCGATTGTTCTATACGGATGCGAAACATGGGCTCTCACAAAACGGGAAGAAAACAAATTCCGCGTATTCGAGAATAAGGGTTTGAGGGATATCTTTGGAGGTAAGTATGACGAGGAGGCAGGACAATGGAGAAAACTCCATAACCACGAATTGGAAGAGCTTACCGCAAACTTACAATAGTGAGAGTAATCAAGTCGCGAAGATTAAGATGGGCCGGAAACGTGGCGCGAATGGGCAACGATAGGACCGTGCGTAGAATTCTTGACGATAGACCAACGGGAAAGAGACCGGCAGGACGCCCGCGACGGAGATGGGAGGACAATGTAAGGTTTGACCTCGAGGAGATCGGATCAGTTAGTCAATAGTGGAAGGAGAGTGCACAGGATAGGGAACGATGGCGGAATCGAGTCGGCGAGGTCATGAACTCCCGGGTTCCTGCAGGCCAATAAATAATAATAATAATAAGTTTTTGAAGCGTAGAGCGCCTGACTAAATATGGAAATTGAATTCCGGTTTTTGACGAACTAACGTCTATTATAAGTCCTAGTCGGATTAGGTGGGCGGAGTATTTCCTGCATCTCAAGAAATTTCATATATTTTACCGCATTTCTCCCAGGTTCGAATATGTCGTGTTTTGTCCTGTGTTGTGCCGTGGTGTTAGTGGACTGTAATGCTGGTCGATGTGGTACTGTGTCGTGCTATGCGCACTTAGCGGATTTATTCCCAGACGAAGATGAAACTCAATATTATTTTCGGTTAATTCATTAAACTATTTTAATTTCAAATAGTTTAACTCAATTTGTCAATGAGCCAACACGGGTATCAGACATACATGGTCATTTCGCCAACACTCTGGTCCTGTTTCTCACCTCCCACCCAAACAAATACACAATTGAAGTCTCTTCGCCCTTGGGCACTTCAGACCACTGTATCGTGTCAGATAAATTCCCTCTAACCAACAGTAACGTTAATGAGAAAGCTCTCAAAACAACAGTATGGTTCTACGAGAAAGCCAAAAGGTCTGAATGACTTGTGGGAGGTTAAATTTGTCGTTATTTTTCCTCAGTAACGATGTTGACTCTATAGCGGGCACATTGACAGACACGATTCTACTTGGCATGCGGACCTTTATTCCAAACAGTGTAAAGAGTATCAAACCCAAGAGAAATATGTGGTTCGATTCCGGCTGCAGAGAAGCCATTAAGACTAAAGAGTTGAGCTTCCGGTTGTATAAATCAAACAATACTGAGGAAAACCGGAAAAGATTTAAGAGAGCTAGAAATGACTCCAATGCGTATATTCAACGCGCCAAGTTCCTGCATGACCAGAGAGTGAGACAACAAATACTACTCTCCCACAGGCAGTAGATGCTTCTGGGCATTCGCGAAAAACATTCAAAACTCAGTTTCTTCATCCGTTCCATCGCTTATAGTCGATGACAAACCAGTCACCATTGCAATAGAGAAGGCGAATCTACTTGCTGCACATTTTGCAGTCAACTTAACGCTGCCAGATACCACTTCAGTTCTACCTCAACTTGAGCATAGGCAGCACACCATGAGTCAGATTCACTTCCGAAGGCGTGTTGTGGTCCTGTGGGGGTAGAGGATTTTTGCGCCAGGCACAGGCGCGCGGTTTCCTTCTTCCCCAACGATGTCGCTCCAATGAGAATAGTCCACCCAGGAAGACAGAAACAATAGAAAACACACTGGTGTTGTTTTGTTGTATAAATGTTTTTGTTTATTTGATTTTGCATTATCCAATGAGATGGTTTTTAATATTTGTTTTAGTATTCCTGGAGATAAATTTGTAAGTCTGTGTTGGTGCGCCATGGCGGCTAAGTTTTTAATTAATATTTTGACAAGTAGAACGTTCTTGGGCACTCGAGGTGCGTTAGCCTGTTACGCGCAAAACAGCTAAAGATACATTTTTATCGCAATATAAATACAATTTAAATCACTATAAACTTTACACTTCTTCTGTTTCATTAGGAAGTATCCGACTTTCGACAGTAAACTTGGTTATATTAGGGACTCTTCGCGGGCGAGCGTGTGCATAAGCATGCACGCGCTGCGGTGGTTAGCGTAACGACTTACTCCTGTTAATGTTGTTAATCGACTGACTCGAAACGGGATGAAATTGGACAATTTAATTTTTGCACCCAAGAACCAAAAGAGAACATACTTCTGCTCTCTCATTGCCCCGCTCGTCGATGTGTGGTGGATTACATTGGTAAATTGATGATCGAAGAAAGCGGGGCAATGAGAGAACAGAACACCCTAAGACAAGGATTTGATTGTATGTGCATGAATCAATGTAGTTCTGAGCGAAACCCATTGACCTAATTCGGTAATATGGTGGACTCAGAGTACATTGATCTGTAAGAAGACAGAACTGTGAAGGAGGGGAAAATTAAGCTGATGCTATTCACTTGCAAGAAGAGAGCATTGATCCCTAGTGAATGAAGTGTCTGGAGAAAAGCTGAAGTGACGCCAAATTGGCTAGGGAATTTATCATGAAAACTAATTAGATATTTTGATAAATTCCCCAGCGGATTCGCTATGATGCGACGGCGTCGTTTGCTTCGACTTGTTGTTGCTACCCGACATGATATGATTTCCGATGGAAATCTCATGGACTAGCAAAAATGGAGTTGAGGTATGGCAAAAAGTAGCTGAATTCAATTCTGCATTATCTGCATAGAATAATGAATTCAGCTATGCTCTTTTACAGGTAAAATAGCCGAACGGTGGGATAAGGGATAATGCGACGCGCTGTTAGCGGTCGAAATTACGTTGGGATTGTGGGATGGTTCTCCATGTGATATAGAGAAACCCCACAGTCCTTCTCTCGGGGAGCGTGTCTCCTTGCCGTGAAAAGGATGAGGGATCTCTTTAGACCGCTCCTGAGGGGACCCGTTGTGGTCGCCACCGTGCTTCCGGGGCCTCCGGGAAGAGTGACAACCGATTGTTGAATTTAGTGCAAGAAGAAAACGTTTACCTTTATTAATGACTGCTTTTATTATTTTAAATTCGTATTTTAAATTTATTAGATTTTTTTTGGTGTCCTTTCCAATCCATCACCCTTTTATACAAAATCTTATCGGAATTTTGTATCCCGAATGCATCAAAATGCGAGCAGAATCTCGATAAAGATACTTGGCTGGAGTCTAATATTTGTTTTTTGAGATAACAATTCGGTTAGGCAAATTCTCGGAAACATGAGCGTGAGTATGGAAATTGAACATCTGGTTCAATTTACCATGTTTGCTTTTGTTTGAGGATCTGGGGAAATTGATGTATATGGATGATAAACGAATATTTGATTCGTTTATCGGGATTTTGTATTTCTGAATTTGGGTGATTGATTTGTTTGAATCATCCTGTATGCGTTGGAACTTGGATGTATGTGTGGGGAAAGGAGATGGTAGGGTTATGTAGAGCACTACAGGCGTACGGTTGCCCGGGAACTCAAATAAAATATGTTTTGAATGTGTTCATCACAAAAACTCATCCTAAAAACAGTATTTCATACCCAAATTATCACAAGTGTAATAGCTGCACCATAAATTGATTTGATCACCCAACGAAAAAATTTTGATATAGCCAAGTCATTCTCCGGCACAGCAGCTCCTGTCGTCCTACATACGAAATTTCTTCTTTTCTGTCCACTAGTAAGTGTTCGCAAACACGGAATACTATATCCAAAAAGATAGACATATTTCATAGTTAAATTTTGCAGATGTATGGAGTATCAGAAATACTTTTTTGTTCTAAATTGGTAGCACGGTGGGAAACATTGACGTCAATTTTGACATCTTAAACGTCATTACAGAAAAAAACATTTTTCGATTTTGTTGCTCAAAAAAGTTGGTTTAAATTTTGTTTGCGAACAAATTTATTTTTAATGCATGGAGTCTCCGTGAGCAGATTTTATCCGAGAGAAATGTTTACAAGTGGTATAAATAGTTAAAATATGGCTGAGAGCAAGTTCAAGAAGAAGAGTTCATCAACCTATACCGACGAACGACACGTCAAAAAAATCAATGATTTGGTGCCCAAACACATCGATTAACAATTGCTGATGCTAGCGGGAGTTTCCAAAGGATCAGTCGCCAACATTTAAAAAAGAAATTTCGTTCTGATACGCGTCAAATCTCGGTTGATATAAAAAACACTCAATGTCTAAAAAAAAAGCGTCGTTTGAAGCAATCGAAATTCAAAAATAAAAAGTAATTGTAGCATAAAGACCAATTTTAAGTTTTTTAATCTTTATTTATTTTTCCGACTTTATTTCGTCGCCTTCCCCCCACCAACTTTTGTAAACTAATTTTCAGGTACTTGAATAGCAGAACTACATTACCATGAACGAGAAACTTTGATTCGCAGTACTTTACTAAACCTTCTATGTGGAAAAGATGATAAATGTCAAATTAATATTTTCGAGTATAATGCTCAAAATTTCATCAAGAAAACACCGACTTGGCAAAGAGAAGACCTAGAGGTGTCAGTGAGGTCATGAACTTTCGGTCAGTGAGGTCATGAACTTTCGGATTCGTACAGGCGAATAAATAGTAAAATAATACTCAAAATTGAATTGTATAAACTAAGTCATCTGGAACTGCTATCTTTCGATGTTGCTTATGCCCAACCTAAGTGTCATATTCCCTTATTATAGAATGCGCCAAATACTTGATAGTTTTTCCATGTAAAAAACAAATGCAAAACATAAGACACGATTAACCTGATCGAAAAGCTGAAAGGAAGCCAGATCCTCAATGAAATTTAATAATAGCACATTCAATGGATCAGACCAGGTTGCCATTCAGTTATCTCAAAACGTATCTGCACCACACGTAGGTAGAACAACTTCGCCGCAAGAATGTAACCTGTGGGCACGGTGCGCCTTTTAATCCGAATACGTGTAAATATTGAAATCTAATTGCGAGAATACGAGGACCAAATAAGTAAATTAATAGCGATCGAAGAGTCTATAACAAACACACCTGACGGTAATTTACTTGTAGCGAAACAGAGAGAAACTATTAAAAGCAGGTAGGTTAAGCGTGACTAGTTTTGGCAGCTTGCTAGGAAAATTTGAAATGTGATATCCGGTGTAGGAATGGAGGCGTTCAATTTGGTATCTGCGAGACCAATCACGCGAATATATATGTTACATCTAAGTATAGTATTGCCGCAGCCTTTACAAACATATAAATAGGTAAGACGGGCAGCAGTGTTTGGCAATGTCTACGAAACAAGATACAATACAGAAGCACTATTTGAAATCAGGCAATATATGGCTAAGAACTTGAAAGCATCAAATACTTCTTCTAAATTGAGGAATTACATTTGATTAGACAGAGCAATCAACTCGTTATGGCATAAGTGTAACCTATCGTGACTAGTCAAAAAGTTCGTGGAATGCAATGAGCGTGTGCTTCTTTCATACTGTTTATATTAATGTGCTTTGCAGCCTACACTTCCTTTTTCATGCCCATAACAATGATCATCGTTCATAGGTATGCTTCCAAACAGCCTACGATAAATAGAGCTAAGTCTATAATCGCTTTAGTTATCAGTGGAGACACCTACGCATAACTGACACCAAATAGCGCAATTGTGGTGATAGAGTGTTCTTTCTTCGTTTTCTTGGTGTTGTAGGTGGTTGCTTCATTCAAAACAGATTATCTTATTAACAAATTCCAATTGCTTTTTTTTAATGAACAAATAGCTCAGCGTTTTGTTTTTCATAGTTTTTTTTTTCAAATTACCTTAATCAACAAAGTTTGATGATCTTGTTTAACTACAGCATTTGGCTACTGAACTGTTTAGTATTTACTGTGTGTTTTGTAAAGGCACAATAGAAGCATGTAGGTCGATGGTAATCGTGAAAAACTGATCGTGATTTCTACCACAAAAGATCTAGGCGGTTGTTATCCATGCCTATACATCCAGCATTTAAAACCCTGCCTGAGATGGAGAAAGGTCTATTGTGCTTTGAATAGATGAGAAGTACTCGTGACCGCATTATAAGTGAATCATAACACCCTAAAAGTGTATCAAAAGTAACGATGAATATTCCAGTGGCATTACAGCCCACGTAGGGCTAGAAAGTTCTGCTCCCAACTTTAGATTCCGCAATTTGTGGTATTTTTGGAGGACTAAATAGTCATTTTTTTGTGTTGTTTTCTTTGTTTGACGTTAAGAGAAACGGCATACATATCTAATCTTCGTTATATTTGTTTGTACACCTCGGGCTCGAAAATATACTTTTAAAAAGGGAAAACATTTTTATAAGCAGTTATCCTAAAAGAGAGATATTGCTTTTGCAAACTTAAGCAAAATGCTGCATAGACTTTAACAATAGGGTTTCATGATCTAATTCACTGGATCCTCTTTACCTATATTATAAAGTGTGTATTTGTGTTAAAAATGTATATCTATACCTTCAATCATCACCATCATCATCGTCGGCACTACAACCGGGACCGGTCTTGGCCTTATTTAGCAAGTCCTGAGGCTTGTTAAATTTTCCATAATGATTTGTTTTTTCCGGGGAAGGTCATTAGTCTTGCGACGGAAGCTCCCCGACGAGGAATCGAACCCCGGTCTCCCGCGTGACAGGCGGGCATACTAACCACTATACTATCGAGGAGCCTATACCTTCAATAGAGTCCTTTTATTTATGATCCACTTTTTCTTACAATAACCGCTTACAAAAGTGGTTTTATTAAATCCTTAAATATCAAAGTAGAGCGACGACCCAAGAAGAGAGAGAGAGTATAGACAAAGAAGAAATCTATGTGCATTGTTTTTTTAAATGTCTGAAGATTGTAATCTCGAGAAAATATTGGGTTGTACCACATGTTCGATTTTCGCTCAGTCGGAAATAAGAAATTCTCGAGTGAACATCTGTACGAGAACGTTAAATTTTCTTTTTTTTATAAAGTCATGTCAACTTGGATTGAACAGGGACAGGCATCGTCCTGGCCTTCGCCGAGTTGAAAGCAGAGACTTTGCCCTGTATGTTCGTTCCCATCCCCCTTTAGGGTTCATTATAAGTACCGTTTTTTTTTCCTTAGAATTGTTTACCATGCTGTTGGTAGTTCAAATACGAACCCTCTTCCTTTATGAAATTAAAATGGGTCATAATGCGTGATTGGCAATGAAAAACATTAATGACGTATTTGAGGATGTAGCAGTAAATAGACGCACAATACGACGTTGGTTTGGAAAGTTCCGTTCAGGAGATTTCCGCCTCGAAAATGAACCACGTGGGAAGCCGGATACGTTAGTTGACGACGATGTTTTCAGAGCAACGGTGGATGCGGACTTAACCAAATCGGTGTGGGAGATTGCACAAAGCATGGGCGTATCCCCAATGATAATAAGTCGACACCTTTCTCTCATAGGAAAGGTAAAGAAACTCGACCCCCAAAAATGTCGGCGCCTGGAAATCTGCGTATCGCTGAGATTATGAAACCAAACTGAATGGTTTTTGCTCCGACAATTCATTACAAAAATCAGGATCAATTATTATCAACATCCTCAACAGACTAGCCAGCCGAACAGGGGGAGTCAAAAACTCAACGCCCCTTGCAAGCTGCATACCAGTGACCAGCAACAACGACCGCTCCATGGTCCGCACAAGTAAGTCACTTCCCTTACCGTTCCCTTTTATTTATATTCATAAAAATTGTTAAATTTATACAACAATTTTGGCGCAGCTGGGATTCAGGTGAAAAACCAAAACACACCCCCAAGCCCGATCTTCACCAGAAAAAGGTTATGGTGACAATTTGGTTGACATCGAAAGGACCAATCCACTTTTCATTTCTTCAACCAGGAGAAACGATAAACGCTATCAAATATTGTGAGGAAATCGACATATTGCATGCCAAACTGGCTGAAAAGCAACCTGCGTTGGTCAATAGGCACGGCCCGATCCTTTTGCATGTCAGTTACTTCACAAGTAATGGTGCAAAAACTGTTGCAGTTGGGATTTGAAATTATTCCGCATCCACTGTACTCTCCTGACATTTCCGCAACAGACTACATCTTTTCCGTAATCTGTATCCATTTTGCGGGCAGAAGGTCTTCCGGAAACCGAAAAGAGGGTCATAAACTCCTTTGAAGATTTCATTGCCTCAAAAAGTCAGCACTTCTACGAAAAAGGAATATTTAACCTTGTATCACATTGGAAGAATGTCATAGATGCCAACGGAGGCTATTTTGATTGAATAAAAATTTACGGAAAAATAACATTGGCTTTTAAATGTTTACTATAAAATCGGATATTTCATGTGGTACAAGCCAATATATAATTAAGTAGAGTGATTTTTCCAGTGAAGTGTGGACGTGTCTGCTGGGGGTGTATATTCGATCAATAACAAAAAAAACAGGATGTCAGTGTATTAAAGAGTGCGCGAGTACACAAGTTTAATAAACATATATTTCACGGTTCTATCGCGTGTGTCATCAAACAAACTACAAATTAAAATAAAAAATCCGAAAACCCTTTAAAAAAATAAAAATGACGCACCGACCATCAACGAAGTTCAGGTCATATCTGAAAAGACATGGATGAGGTTGAATCCTCTACCGAATTTAACCGCCAAAGGCCCCAAATCAGATGTCACCGTGGAACGTGAAATACGTAAAAATTATGAAAATGTGTATCCCAGTAGTTTAGTGGAGCCATTACCCCATTTATTACTTTAATTCATTCATGCACACTACTCTGGACCAGGGAACACATATAAAGACCTGCCCTTTAAGGAGCCAGTGGAATTTTTTTTTTTTTTTTTACACTAACGCGCGCACAAAAGGGGATTTGAAGTACCCTTAAATGTCAGAGCACAGTCCGAGCGGATGGAAAGGAAGGGGATAAGGAAAGGGGGTTGTGGTGTTAAATTAGTCAGTGCGTCGACACGGACGCGGGTTTCACTAATTCCCACTACTCCGCAACCGCGGGTCCTCTGGATTCTCTTGCGATTATGCGACGCCGTCACGAGCGGAAAAAGAAAATGAAACACTCTGGTTTGTTTTCACGACACTGTTTTTATTAATATCGGTGATGACGATTAATTTTACAATGATTGATACACTGACTGGAACAATATTTATTTAAACAATCAGTTTGTTTTGTCTTAGGGAGAGTGATTAATCCAAAAAAATAATATCTCGCTTTCTGCAGCCAAAGAGGAGGCGACTCGATTCACAGCATTCACCATTAGGCACCATCAACAACACCAAAATCCCGACGATCTTGCGAATTAGTTAATATTAAGGCAAAATATAATAAACGCACTAAATGACGAAAGGCCACTGAAAACGGTTTTAATTGAATGTTCCCATTAAAAATAACTTAAGCGATACGGCGTGATTAGAAATAATAGAAAACTAATAAATAAACTGCCGACGGGAATAAAATGTCAAGACTCGCCACACACAAGTTGACTCCAAGGAAAAAGGCTGACTGCTAACTGGAACTCACCAAAGAAAAGGGGAAACCTCAAAGAAACTGAAAAATAGGAGGAGCTACACGATTAACTCGAGGTAGTTAATCGTGATTGGACCGGGTGAAATAGGCATACATTATGCATGTGTGCGTATGCCTTGCATACGATCGTCCGGCGACCCTGGACGGATGCCAACATCGCTGCAGCATCTTACATGAATGTAAACAAAAACATCTGGTCATCCTATGGGAGGCCATAAATCAACATCTCGGTTGACGATGTGAATTCCCTTTGGTCCGCCGACGGGTGGCGGCCGTTATTAGGGATTTTTGTATGCATAGCATTCTGTGGTGCCAATGCTATGTTTAGATATTGCAACGAATATAGGGTGCAGCCATTGCCAGATGTTGAAAGTAAACACTTGCTGGCTGCATCCAATTCGCTGCTTGTTTACGGTCCCTGATCGGTGGAGACCGATAATAGGAAACCAGCGATTGCTGGTAATTAGAGAAATGTTTGGTTTGCCTCAGTCGAAACCTTGTCGGCGGTGGCAAACCAATGGGACCAAATAGCCGCATGCAAGAAGTGCCATGGGCAAACAAATAAAACGAGTCAACAAGGAACTCTTTGTTGATGTTGTTTCCATAGCATAAGGCTATGGAAACAAGATGCCCTGGGCGGAATGTATGCCTAAGGATAGGATTTCAAATGCCACGGCAATGTGATAATCTTTGCCGTGGACTTATGTTTTTCTTAGGAATCAATGCCCGGTCGAGGGTGAATTTTCGATGCCACGGCAAGGTGATAAGCTTTGCCGTGGACTTAATGTTTTTTTAGGAATTAATGCCTGGTCGAGGGTGAATTTTCGATGCCACGGCAAGGTGATAAGCTTTGTCGTGGACTTAATGTTTTTCAGGGGTGGTGTTGGAGAAAAAGGGGTTTGGAAGGAAAACCCCCCACAGAGTAGGTAAGCTGCCTAACGGATATTCAAAACAGTTATCCGATTGGGTAACCGTATTAATTCCAGCGATTTGGCTGGGGGTAAATGCCGTAGCAAGGTTACGCAACCTTGCTGAAGTTCGACCGAGAGGTAAGTCGTTCGCCTGGAATAGTGGGGATCGAGCGATGCATGGCTCTTCGGGCCCTGAAAAGCCCCACAAGGTGTCGATGTATATTGGTCTTGAATGTCTGGACTTCACAACGGCCAAGAAACACATGATCAGGCAGAACATTCCACATTCGTGTGGTTCGGCTAAAGAATGACTCTCTATATTTATTTGTGCACCTAAAGTCCACTTTCAACGTAAACTCATGCGCATTCACAGATTGGAAAATAAGTCTAATGAAAAGCAAAGATAACATTATCGCCGAGCTTATCCAAGAGAAGAGATGAACTGTGGAAAGAAGTGCCAGCTGCATGCATACGTTTTTTCCGGTTTCCCTGGTAAAAAAATACGTAATTTTCTAAGGAAATGAATTTTGTTTTTATTCAAAATATCGGCCATCGACTTTTACACATTTCGCCCGTCGTTCAAGTAATTTATGAATAGCATGCCAGAAAAGCTGCTTCTCTTTCGTGGTAAACCATTCGTCGAGCCATTTTCTAACTTCCACGGAATTGCTGAAGTGCTGCTCTGCAGGCGCGTGCGCCATTGATGCGAAGGGGAGACAGTCAGATGGCGCCAAGTCTGGGGAGTACGGCGGTTGTAGAAGGATGTCCATCCAAGCGATTTCAATGTGTCTTTCAATGGTTTTGCTGTGTGAGACGGCGCATTGTCGTGTAACAAAGTCACTTTGCTATGTCTTCTGGCCCATTCCGGCCGTCTTTCGATTAATGCATGGTTTAAATAAAGCATTTGTTGACGATAGCGTTGTGTATTAATGGTTTCGCCGGGTACCAGGCACAGAGCATGGTTTTCTTGCCGAAGCGATTTGGCCTTGGTGTTGAAGGACCGGCTTCGCCAGGTGAAAGCTACGACTTTTCCGCTTCGGGTTTTCAAAATAAATCCATTTTTCGTCTCACCGGCTTCAAGAGTTCATAATACACAATACCGCTCTAGTCCCACCAGACAGAGTATGGTCTTCTTGCCGAAGCGATTTTGCCTTGGTGTTGAAGGTCCGGCTTCGCCAGGTGAAAGCTACGGCTTTTCCGCTTCGGGTTTTCAAAATAAATCCATTTTTCGTCACCGGGCACAATTCGATACAAAAATGATTTCCTTTCGTGGCGTTGAAACAGCATGTCACAAGTAACTTTGTGATTTTCCATTTGCCGTTCATTCAAATCGTGCAGGACCCATTTACCGATTTGATTGATCTTCCTCACTGCTCGTAAACGTCTGCTGATTGTTTCTTGTGACACATGTAATGCTTCTGCTAATTGCCGTCATCATCCAATAACTCCTGCAATTGTTCGTCTACACATTTTTGTGGTCTACCAGAGCGCTCACTGTCTTTCACATTGAAATCACCATTTTTAAATTGTCGAAACCATGTCTCACATGTTCTAATTGATGAAGCGCGTTCACCATATGTTTCTACCAGCGAACGATGACTTTCAACAGCCATTTTCTTTTGATTAAATAAGAAAAGCAATGCGTGCCGCAAATGTTCGTTATCGGGCGCAAAACTCGACATGATCACTGAACGATAAAACAAAGACGCTAGTTTTTGGCGGACTCAACTTGTGGGTGTGTGTAGTTAAATCTCAGGCGAACAAAGTGAGGTATGTGTCAAATTAACACGCTGCGTACTTTTAGCTGGCCCCATCTCTTAATTAAACCGGAAAAAACTTATGTATACTCCTGGTATAAGCAATTCTGGAAAAAAGGGAATATGTGTCGTTTACAACAATGGGAACAAAGACAGCAACAACAACGACTAAAGACAACTGGAGCACGGAGATAAGTCATGATGGTACCTTCTGAGATAAAAAATTCCGGAGGTAAACTAGTTTTCCTTTCGGATCTCCGGAGGACTATGTCAGGGGGAACACCATGCAAATATTATGATAAATAACCGAACTTTTAGAAAATTTTCATCGCATAATCGAGCTTGTTCTCGAGGTTCTGTGGACGTTCGACTGATAACGACATTTTGTAGCATCAGATGATTGATACCGCAGAGAGGCCTACAATGATAGAGTGACTAATAAACTTCTTAAGTGCCCAACTGGTTCGCGTCCCTTCTGGTCAATGGCAAGGGCTCTCAGGAGTAACTTCGCCTCCTCCTCTTTTCCTCCGTTAGTGACGGACAGTGGGACACTAGTCACGAATTCAAAAGATAAAGCTAATATGTTCGCGAATTCAAACCTTGATGCCGGTCTTCGATGCGGGATGGGAGTTTCCGCCCGCGCACTATTCAAAGCATTCTACATGAACTGGACTGTAAGAAGGCAACCGGCCCGCACGGAATACCAGCAATAGTCCTTAAGAACTGTGCCCCAGAACTATCGCCGGTTCTTGGCAGATTTTTTCGCTTATCTTATGCACGGAGGACATTTCCTATCTGCTGGAAAATCACTCAAGTTCAACCAATCCCAAAAAGAGGGAAATATTGTCTCCCACAAAATTACCGGCCGATAGCATTACTGTCTATGTTATCTAAGGTAATGGAAAATGTCGTCGATGCCGATTTAATTAAGTATTTGAAGTGCAACGGACTTCTGAATGATCGTCAATACGGATTCCGTAGCAGGCGGTCCACGGGAGAGCTTTCGACCATTATAACCGATATATGGACATCTGCGATTGGAGAACATGGTGAGTCAAGAGCGGTCGCATTGGATATCTCCAAGGCTTTTGACCGCGTTCGGCATGGGGCATTGGTAAACAATTGCTTCATTCATATGCACTTTTCCAACAGTTTTGCGACTGGACGAAGAGCTTCCTCGATCGATCTGGGATGTTGTGGACAGAAAGTGCTAGGATTTGTATCGTGTTAATTTCGGGGTGCCTCGAAGTTCTATTTTGTCTCCAACCTTGTTTTTGCTTCACATCAATGATTTGTTGGAGTCAGCGGATAACAAAATGTTCAATTTTGTGGATGATAGTACGTTTGTTTCTTCTTTTTCGAGTGATCGGCCGATTAGTGCATCATCGTCGCACCAGCTGAGATGTGTCCAGGTCGACTCTCTAAATCGGGATCTGGATAAGGTCCTGCAGTGGGGAAAGGCCGTCGACTTCAATGCAATGAAGACACAATACACAACATTCACAAAGAAAAGTGGATCGTCGGTTGCACAGCTGATGATGAATGGCCACGTCTTCGAATCTAGGGCAAGCATGAAATTGCTCGGCGTCACGATATGTGGGAATGTAACGTGGTATAAACACGTGTCGAATATCGCCAGATCCGCCTCAGGAAAACTGAGTTTAAAGCCAAGAAATATTTACTCCGGCTCAACTACTCATTCATTTTTAAACATTTTTTTATTTTATTTCTATATTCTTAGTTTCTAAATTAAAGGCTAGACAAAAAATGCTTAAATTCTAGCTTAAATATCTTATATAATAACTTACTGGTCCTTCGCAGACGCTCTAAGCTAAACATTACTTAATATTTGTATAATTTGCCTTTCGGCGACAAAACTTTGCGGCAATACTTATAATTATTTGAAAGACAAAGAAAAATTTGAAAAACTTTGTCAATTTTTTTTTTTTTTTCTTAAAATTTAACTTACTTACCTATTTTTTTTTTTTTTTTCTTTTTTTTTTCTGCCGTATAATTTATATTTTATATTTTCTCCTGTATAAATGCCAAATTAGACCCGCCGTCGAATATTGCTCTCATGTTTGAGCTCTGCTCCTAAACATACACCCCACCCACTCGAGAGCATACAGAGACGTGCGATCCGCCTGACCGGAGACACGGTGCTGACGTCGGGACTACAGTCGCTATTGCATCGAAGTTACGTGGCCGACCACTGTCTGTTTTACAGATATTATCACGGGTACTGTTTTTCGGAGGTTCGTGATATTGTTCCGCCCAATTCGGTTTATATGCGCTCCACAAGACAATCGGGCGGATCGCACCAATTTACGGTTCATCTCCCGAAGGGGCGAACTTCCCTCCATCATAACTCGTTCCGTTACAGAGCGCGAAAGCTGTGGAACTCCCACCTGCATGCATGAAGACCAATGTTTTTCGCAATCTCTTAGTTTTCTTCGCTGATAAAACTGAACCGCGTTGATATATGCTAGAAATGGAACAAATAACAGTGCGAGTGAATGAAAGTGGAAAAAGTAGGGAAAGTAGGACTTTTTATACATTCTTCTTGAGTGGTTGAATTTTCAAAAAATCATGAGGTCCGATCTTCGTTTAGTTGCGTGAAAATTGCAATCAAGCGAACCGATAAAAACTTCAAGATAAGATTTACATTTTAAAAATTTAATAGTTAAAATTAACTCATTTATTGTAAGCACTTTGTACAAAACCAAAAACAACAATATTCTCTCATTATTTATTTACGATCACTAAATTGTTTTTGTTAATTATATACAACCATTCGAAAGCTTACGGCATAAGAAAACCGCGGTGATATTTAATAACCAGTAACATGTGAAACCGATCCGCAAGTACACATATTGTATTTTATTATGAGGGGATTCTAATTGTGATCAAGGATCACAAACAGCCCCCACATCGGAATGAGCTCATCTCAAACAAAGTGGGCGCAAATTCAAGTGATCAGGCTTAGATCACTCGATTGAATGCATTTGTGTTATATACCACAGTTAATTGAGCTATCGAATATCTGAAGCAGTTTCATTTGAAGAATACATGTTTAGTTGCAGTTAACAACAGATGTTGGTTGATAATGCATAAAGTACAGTGAAGGAGATTCATTACTCAATCTCAGCTTAAGAATGAAATTTATTATATGGAAAAGAATCTAGTGCATCCCTTAAATGTATTGGGAGATAACTTTTTGACCTGTCCACTGTATTGTCGTTCACGTCGCTTTCGGTGGCGATTAGAGTTCCTTATGCGGTCTCAAGATCTTCTATTATCTTGAATTGCATATAGCTTCGTTGTTGAGAGTTTAGACATGTTCGGAGCATAGTTTCAAGTACCTCATTGTGGACTGTGGGATCTTGTAATTGTAGCTGCTGTTTTATGTATTGTTCTCAAATCTTAAGTTACACGAAGAGCATCTTTTATACAGCTGTCGTGCTAAACGTGTTTTCGTTTTTATACATGTAATCGTTTCTGATTACAAAGACTGTGTTCCATTGTCTATTTAAAGAACTTCAGTTAATCGTATTTGCAATGAAACTGGAATTAAACACAAAGCACTTTGTTCGAATTTTATACAACAAGTTTATGTTCCGAAGTAAGTAAGTATTTTATTTTCACATGGAATTACAGCCCACCTCGGAGGGACTCCGAGGTTTGGTTTGTTTTATTATTTTGTAGTATATTAGATTCTTTTGTTGTTGTTGAAAACTTTGTCGATTTGTAGTTTGACAGGAATAAATAGTGAGCAACTCCACCATAATAAACATATGGTAATCGTCTTTTCATTTTATCCACTGAACCAAATAAATGTGTTTTTATTCAATTTAAAATAAAACAGTAACAATATGCCATATGAAGGTTCATTAATCCTGAACATAACAGGTCAATTGAAAAGTCCCCGGCCTCCCATAGTAAAACACATTTTTTTGGCAAAATTCGTTTTTTTTTATTCAACATAATTCCCTTCGAGGGTGATACACTGATTATAGCGACCCTCCAACTTTTCGATACCTTTTTTGTAGTACGATTTTTGTCCTATTTTGATGTCCTTTGCTTCAAAATAGGCTTCAGTTTCGGCGATCACCTCTTCATTCGACGAAAATTTCCTGCCAGCGAGCATTCTTTTGAGATCTGAGAACAGGAAATAGTCGCTGGGGGGCAGATCTGGAGAATACGGTGGATGCGAAAGCATTTCGAAGCTCAATTCATGAATTTTTGCCATCGTTTTCACTGACTTGTGACACGGTGCATTGTCTTGGTGAAGCAGCACTTTCTTTTTCTTCAAATGCGGTCGTTTTTCGGCGATTTCGTCCTTCAAACGGTCCAATAACGCTGTGTAATAGTCGCTGTTGATGGTCCTTCCTTTTTCAAGATAGTCAATGAAAATTATTCCGCGCGCATCCCAAAATACAGACGCCATAACCTTGCCAGCCGACTGTTGCGTTTTTCCACGCTTTGGGGTGGGTTCATCGTGTGCAGTTCACTCGGATGACTGTCGATTGGACTTCGGAGTAAAATGATGGAGCCATGTTTCATCCATTGTCACATATCGACGCAAAAACTCGGGTTTATTACGCTTGATCATCTCCAAACACTGCTCCGAATCATCAACTCGTCGTTGTTTTTGGTCAAAAGTGAGCTCGCGCGGCACCCACTTTACACAGAGATTTCTCATACCCAAATATTCGTGAATAATATGATGTACACGTTCAGTTGATATCTTTAGAGTGCCTGCTATTTCATTCAATTTCAATTTACGGTCATTCAAAATCATTTTGTGGATTTTTCTAATGTTTTCGTCGGTAACAACCTCTTTTGGGCGTCCACTGCGTTCACCGTCTTCGGTGCTCATTTCACCACGTCTAAACTTAGCATACCAATCCTTGATGGTTGATTTTCCTGGGGCGGTGTCTGAAAACTCGCCATCAAGCCAAGCTTTTGCTTCAACTGTATTTTTTCCCTTCAAAAAGCAATATTTTATCAACACGCGAAATTCCTTTTTATCCATTTTTTTCACAATAACAGAAATTGCTTCACTCAAAATACTATAATTCACAAACTAATGATCCGACATCTGTCAAATTTATATACGCGTCTTTTGGAGGTTAGGGGTAACTAAAAATCATATGGATTTAATTCTAGTGCCGCCATCTATATGTCGGGCCGGGGACTTGTCAATTGACCTGTTATTTCACCTTTTTAACTTGGCTATTTATAAGAAGACTAATGACCTTGCCCGGAAAAAACAAAAAACAGGCCAAGACCGGTTCCCGGTTGTAGTGCCGATGATGATAATGATTTATAAGAATAGACGAGCCAACCTACTATCGTCCGAATAGGAGAACAATATATAGCATATTAAGAATAACCCACCGCAGTGGCCATTATGATCGGATGCGAAAGTTACAGCATACACTTGTTACCCCGTTTCCCCACAAGGCCCCGTGGGGGTTCTTTAAAGCTACGCAAAGAACCACCCACAATTCCAACCCCAATTCCCTTTGCCAACCTGCAGTTACTTGCAAACATTCACCAACCCAAGAACATCGTTCATGCATTTAATCCATCATTTAAAATTCCCTGAAAAGAATTCTTAACATACAAGCATCATCATAAATTAGAAAACCTTATCGGCGCCCATATCAGCCAGCGTAACCTGCCACACACGTGCGCAGCACATTTTCCTGGCTTATCCACATTCTCGGCGAAAGATAAAAAACGGCTTAAATAAAAACAAATAAATAAATGTAAAAACAAATTAAATGCTATGTTAGAAACTAAAGTTGAACCACCAAACAAGAGAAATAAATATACTTCAATAAATAGAGAATGAAAACTTGTAAATTGAAGCAAACAAATTAAAAAGGACGAGTTAAAATAAAAAAACATTTATTACAAAACAGCATCCTAGTGTTTTATTTTTCTTTATGTGAACGGGTTGCGGTGGAACTCGGTTTTCTATTCAGTGAACGCGTTGGCGATATTAGCGAACCCGTGGCCGTGCCGACACTTTTTACCCCCACAGCCCGTTCAAGACGTCATCGATAACACAACTCTACATGTCTTCTATTAATGTTAAATGTAAAATCGCATTTCCTTTCGTTTATATAAATATTCCCAGGATAACGTCTCTGTCGCTAGACGAATGTAAACACTTTCCCTAGGTGTAAGAGCCTGAACTAATATGGAGATGAGGAATAAATGCTCAATTGATCTAAATTAAATTTACCGGTAACCACGAAAGTTCCAGTTTCACTACAGAAAAGTGTCAAAAACAATGCTTATTCCGCAAAATATCCACTACCCGCTTCTATAACCTTCTCCTATCTATTTCCAAACTTGTAGATGCCATTTCAGAAGAAATTCTTTTCCCGGAACTCAAAAAACTGTTATATTGTTTTGAACTGCCGATCGCCCATATAATTGTCCATGGCCAAAAAGAGATAGTAATCGAGCAAGAATTTGGAGGATGGGTAAAAGTTCCCAGCCTGGTGAAGTAAACGCCTCCAGGGTCATCCTTGGTATGTATATGAGGTCTCGCTAGGTCTTGGTGGAAAGGAACGCCCTTCCTATTTGTGTGCACTGGCTGCTTTGGTGTGCATTTTTCGCCTACTTTATGCCATTGTGCTGAGTAAACCTATTTGGTAATGGTTTTACCATTTTCCAAAAACTCAGAATTCCCGATCCCAACACTAGTCCATCACACACAGCATCACCTTCCTTTGCTAAAGACCAGATTTAGCACTCCAAGGCATTGGATCGTGGGAACAAAACTAACGGCACGATCGTTTTCTGCTGTAATACATCGTCCACTTTTCGTCACAAGTCCAAAATTGATCAATTCTTGTTCTTCATGAACAAGGAAAAGCAAATATTGAGTCGATGGAGTCGGGGTGGAGGAGACCCATTTACTCTAATTCCACGATTTTTCCAGCTGAAGTTAGTGCACATGAGTTATTTGATCGCCTACCCCAAACCCTTGACCAAGTTCCAGGCATGCTTGGCTAGAATCTTCTTCAGTTACTACCCGATCGAGGTTTATCTTCAACAGTACTATGGCGTTTCTAATAGATACACACACAACATACAAGCAAATAGTGAAGAACACCGAACGAAAATCGAATAAGAAAATGTATCAGAGCCCTATACCATAGCGATAACATAACAATTCCACATCAGATGAGTGTAGTTGAGTTTAGAAACCGAATTCATACACGCGGCAGTAATCTGATGTGTTGAGCATTGGTTAAATGTTTAGTGATTCTAGCTGTCATAGCGTCAGTTCGAATCACACGTTCTTCACTATCATCGCAAACCCTATAACTGGTGACCCCAACGTGATCTGTACGGCATAACACACACTCCCATACGCACACAGAACTTTACCACTTATAATCACACGACTTCTACGCAGAGCACCGGCCACTCGGCTGCTCTGACATTCTCTCGATCGCTCGCTCTTCGCTCAGTCGTTTGCGTTTTAAAGTTGATCGTAACAAAAGTTACTGGGAAGGGAGTGAAGTGGCGTTTCTAGCAGATACACACGACCAATAGTGAACGACAACACCACCAAAAGCACATCCATTAAAGCCGTATACCATAGCAATAATATAGCTTTTCCACATCGGTCGAATGTACTTGAGTTCAGAAATCGAATTCGTACATGCGACAGTGGCCTGATGCGTTGAGCTTTGGTTCTATATTTTAGTGGTTCTAACCGTGGTAGCGTCGGTTTGAATCACACGCTCTTCACTCTCGTCGCAAACGCTATAATTTGTGACCCCGACGTGATCTGTATACACACAACACAATCTCCCATATATAAACAGAACTCTACTACTACGAACACGACTTCCACATAGAGCACCGGCACACTCGCCTGCTCCGACGTTTTCTCGCTCGCTCGTTCCTCGCTCCGTCGTTCGCAAACGAAGCTGATCGTAACAAAGTTACTGAGGAGGGAGTAGTGCGACGTTTCTAAGAGATACACACACAATATACAAGCAAATAGTGAAGAACACCGAAAGGAAATTCGAATAAGCAAAAGCATCAGAGCCGTATACCATAGCGATAACATAACAATTCCACATCAGTTGAGTGTACTTGAGTTTAGAAAACGAATTCGTACACGCGGCAGTGGCCTGATGCTTCAATTGTCATTCGTTTCTCCGTGTGTTCAATTCATCATTTTCACTATCCTTGTTTAACGCTATAATCTTATTGGCATTATTTGCACATCAGATGTGTGCACTTGATTATGGAGATCGAATTCGTACACGCGGCAGTGGCCTGATGCGTTGAGCTTTGCTTCTATCTTTTACTAATTCTAACTGTTATGGCGTCGGTTCGAATCACACGCTCTTTACTATCGTCGCAAAATGCTATACATGGTGGAAAGGATTACTATAGCATGAACATCAACGTCCGTTTTAAAGTCTGCGCGAATTTTCTTTGTTTCCTGTTATTTGAATCGAGGAAGCGCTAAATATATTAATCTTCAAGTATTATCTGTCTAGAATCAATTGAGAAGTAAAATTGTTATCTCAATTGCATTAATGATTGGTCACGAACACCTCAATTGAATCTGCACAATCCCACAAGGTATGATTTAAAGAAAGGACGGTGCTCTCGGTTTGAGTTATCTCTGGAGACCAACTCCTATCTTCTATACTTCTGAAAAATTGTTCTTCACTCGCCGCAAAAGCTGATCTGTGTGACTTATTCAATTGGCCAATTGCCAAATACATGGAAATTAATGAGTATTCAAATAAACACAATACCATAATTCTTCTCTTCCCATCGACCCATAGCACTGCTGAAAGTTTTGGCGACCCAAACGCAACTCTAGTAAAGAACGTAGCTAACAAAAGAATCGACAAAATTCATGAGTGCCGTATACGAGACAATTCATATAACAATTTTACAGGCCTGTACTCCCATAGTAAGCCAGGACCTTACATAAGTTCCCTCACACTCAAGCAGGTTACACACGAAATGAACTACACGAGAGAATCAAAAAACTTCATCAGTGCCGTACAACAGAGCATCACACAACTTAAGTAACGAGTTGAGACATTTTCCTCATAGCGTTGGTTCGCAAAATGTATTCAAATGAAATCCTTAGTAATGGATATAGATTTTATGGCAATAATTCCACCGAAGTTCTGATGGTACACTGCACTGGAAAGTAGAGTCACTCAAAGCGTTATTTTGACGAGAGCAAGGTTATCGTATCATCCTGAGAAAGGTTGGCGCAAGGCTTGCCCGGAAAAATGAATTATGATGGACAATTTAAAAAGTCTCGGATATGGACCAGATACTGGTAGAGAGACTTGCTAAATAAGGCCAAGATCAGATCCCGGTTGTAGTGCCGATGATGATGATGATGACGGTTATTGTATGGGATATCTCATTCGACATAATTAGGCATCCAACCATATTGTCGGACTTGATATTGTATGTAACTGACGATACACTGATTTAATGGATGAGAGACTACCATCCTGGCCGCTAAGAAGTTCTGATTATTGTAAAATCTCTCTCAATTAAAATTAATACTGGTGTTCTGCAGGGCCCGTATTAGCATCAACTCTTTTTCTATTTTTATAATTTTTATATGATCTTGTGTCCATTACTGATATGTCAAACCATTCATTTTCTGATGGGATTTGTACTCATCCGAACATACTGGATTTATCCTCTGGATAAGCCTCGTTATAAAACAGCAAGGTATACTCAATTCATTGAATTGTGATCTCAATAGTAAATAACAATGACGATTATTTGACCGAGCAGAATGCAATGCCTCAAAAACCAGTGCTCACTGTTGTTGTGAATTAGAATTGTTGTGAATTAGAATTGTCGAAGCACTTTTGCCTCTCTGATTGAGGTATCTCCAACACATGCATTCTGAATGCAGCAACCGCTTCTTCAAGTGTCGAAAAACGTTGACCTCTCAGTTTGTTTTTTACGTACGGGAATAAAAAGAAGTCATTCGGTGCCAAGTTAGGACTATACGGCGGATGACCCATCAAATCGATGTTTTGGGTGCTCAAAAATGCAGTTGTCGCAGCCGATGTGTGAGAGCTCGCATTGTCGTGGTGAAGAGTGATCCGTCTGCAGCGGTTGGTTTTCCTGATTTCTTGGAAGACAACTGGCAAACAAATGGTTGTGTACCACTCAGAATTGACTGTTCTGCGTTGTTCTAGTGGTACGGTTGCGACATGTCCAGTTTTTCCGAAAAAACAGGCGACCATTTGCTTGGAAGTGCTTCGTGCGCGAACAACTTTTGTTGGATTTGGCTCATCTTGAAACACCCAGACAGTCGACTGCTGTTTACTTTCGGGCTCATACGCGTAAATCCACGATTCATCACCTGTCACGATGTCATAGACGTGTTTCGAAGCACCGCGATCGTATTTTTTGAGCATTTCTTTCGACCAATTGACACGAGCCTTTTTTTGGGCGATTGACAAATTGTGTGGGATCCAACGCGAACAAATTTTTTTGACAGTCAAATGTTTATGCAATATTGAATGTATGCTGGTCCCACTAACGCCTAAGGTTGTCTCAATCTCACGATAGGTCACATGACGATCTTCCAATATCAGTTCGCGCACAGCATCAATGGTTTTCGGAACAACAACTGATTTTGGACGACCTTCACGAAATTCATCTTGGAGTGAACTACGACCACGATTAAATTCACCATACCATCGATAAACACTGGTCCTTGATGGAGCTTCATCGCCAAAAATTGAATTAAGTTAATCCATGCACTGTTGCTGAGTTAATCCACGCCGAAAGTTGTAAAAAATAATCGCACGAAAATGTTGACGATTTAATTCCATTTTTGGGCCGAGATGAATCTTTTAAGTTACTGTAACCAACACAAATAGCGCTCGTATGTCAAAACGTTCTGAGTGCGTATAACCTCAAAAATGTCCAACTTTACGACAGAGCTGTCAATTGCCGGATTGCAACACTAGGGTTGCCAAATCCCGAAACATAAGAGGCAACCCTCGTATATAACCTAAAAGTCCCTGTAAAAGAATTCTTTCCTTTCATGCATTTCTTCGCATACAAATTCCCTACAAGAATTCTTTCCATTATACGGGAGCATAAAACAAAACCTTTTCGGTACCTTCGGTTGCCAGGCAAATTCCAACCTTCCCACACCTGCACCGCAATCTCTCCGCAGCAAAAACATTTCCTTCCCAAGGATAATTAATGCTTTCAATGGATTACCTGGAAATGCCTGCAAAGAATTTTTCCTACAAGGCAATGCATACATGTATCAATGCATCTCTGCATTAGCGACTAAGAACCGAATTCCCAATTAGCGTAGATATTCACACTAGAGTTCGATCCTGGCGTCGACATAGACGCCATGTACAATTGACACAGATGGTATATACAAACCGTCATTGTATAACCATCTAATCTGCTTTGCAATGACTTGCAACTATCGATACAGCTGCAAGCACTTTACCCAGAAATGCTCCTTTGTTTGATTCTCCAAACAATCATCGACTTCGCGCATAGCCGCCGGATTGAATTCAAAGCATAAACAATGCAATTATAGAATCCGTTTCCCACAAATGAATTTCCCTGCATATACAAGCAAGCAAGGGTTTCGTTTAGTCCACCAACCCATTAGCACCTTTTCCCAATGTCTATTCGTATATTTACACAAGGGCATGACTCACCTAAGACTTTGATGACGCCCTCGTACCATATTTGCTTTTAGCACATCTCTTCGATGCATCGTCGTCTATTTATTTAGCCGCGATGCCCATCATAAACCATGATCGCCCCGATTCATTTGTCCTTGCCACCTGCCTGCTTTGTTTTTCAATTGCCTTCGCGCATGAGTAAACAACACAGATCTGAACGATCACACACATACCACCATGACCTCCATTACGAGATCTGGTTTTCTATTCCACCAAAAGAGACTATACTTTGCCTTAGTGGAGAGGATATCTACCACCATACCACAAACTCCACCCACACGAAGGTTGTATCACTGAGTCTTATTACATCCGCCGACCACCACGGTCGACCTGCCTCCCGCTTCTCCGTCTCGCGGCGGAGAAGCGTAGATATACGTCGATATATCTATACGAAGTCGTGTCGAGAAAGAAGTGTTTCATCTCGTATAAAATTTATAAAAATCAATTTAATATTAATAATAAGCTCTAAGTAAAGAAATAAAAAGTCGGTGATCACCTATCAATTCGTGCGTTTCATCTTATTCTCCTGAGCTGCAGTTTCCTTGGTGTTCGTATCATTGTCCGAATGTTTTTTTTTTTTTTCTCGGTGAACCTTTTAGCGACGTTGCTCAGTGTGTGTCCGGGTGAACAGTTTTCCTTCGGTGTTTGGCGGAACATTTTTGGAACTTTAGTGACAGACGGATGGGGAGGGGAGTGAACCGAGTGCCCGTGTCTGGCACAATATACTCCTCCTCCCCACATGTTCGGTCCCATCCCCCAAAAACAACCATTCCTAGTGAAGTAAAAAGGAGTTCTCTGCTTCGCCTCGACCTTCTTGCGGTTTTATTTCCTTTTCTCTTTCGGAGCTCGTTCATCCAATGCTTATTACGAAACATCGAAAGTGGCGTCGTTCATAGAGAAAACTTTGAAAGTGGCCACATGGCCTCTTCCCCTTTACTAGCATAATTTGCGAGAGGTTGACGTCATCTTCTACAGTCCTGTTATTTGACAACTTTGCTTGCTCTTCCAAACAAAAGTCTAGCGTAAAGGGCTGGTCGAAAACCATCAGTTGCGATGTTTCTGATAGCATATTGGCATCAATGTTACTGATTTTTTTTAGTTTGATTGAGTGAAAAATAAAGTTTTTGATAGTGTATTGCATTTAACTATAGTGTGCATCGATTCACTTAAAAATTAAGGTTGTTTTCTTGCCTTTGTAATCCTCAGACATTTAACATGATTGTATATCTACACTTCCTTTCTCTATCGTTTCCCTCTTTTACCAATTAACAATTAAGTGTACCATGTAACTATTTTTGCGTGCGCCTAACAAAAGAGAACTATGTCAGCTTTTAATTTATAATTTCATTATCTTAAGCTTCTTATTTATCGCTTTAGGTTGATGGTTAGTTGGCTAAATGATCAACCAAAGTAAACTTTAACTAAGTCTCCTTTAGCGATCATACGAACATATCTGCTTATGTGCATATAGTGTCGGCCTAATGGAGATAACCCGGATTACGTACGTTAAAAATTATTATCTTGACTCACTCACATCAAGTCTTTTCGTTTTCTTTTAAACACATTTGCGAACTGCCACGAGGCTAGTTATTATAAAGAAATGAAAACTTGTTTAAATAACAAAAATGAAAACAAAATAAATTTTAATGGTACTCCTTTAAGGTCATCCGGGATTTGCCTTGCATGAAATTAATTTAATGACATCAGATCGTCGCACATGTTTACAAATTACACGCAAAGAAAAAACTATATAACCGGTTCCGCGACGTGCAGAGGGCAGGCCAAGGAATGCTACAAGTGTTGCTCCTTTAAACATCTCCATAGAGAAACCGCTGCCTCGCTACGCATTCGACAGGAAATATAGATTCCTAGACCGTTTTCAAAGTAAACACCTTTCATTCCCCTCACAATTCACAGGTTGAACTGAAACACGTCACTTTCGTTTACCTTCAATCGCACAACACTTGGGATTTCGTCAGCTACATTAATTTAAAAATATAACTCAAATTTAACGCCCCAGTCTAAAGATTAACTACTATTTTAAGAAGGCAGTTGGATGAAACGACACTTTGCTCATTCCTACGTTGCAAACTCCATCATCCAGTCCCCATTTGGTCAGCGATGAATGTGGCCCGCCAAGTAGATATTTAAGATTGCCCATAAGAGGGGCATAGTCGTATATGCAAAATACCCACACTCCCCCTCGTACATCTAAATTTATACTTTCCGATGATGATATTTTAACGTTTTATTACTCAGGAAGGCGATAATATGTCGCAGTTGACTGGTAAAGGAGCTCATAACCTTTTAAGTGGTTAGAATACAACTAAGATTGACGGGCTGTTGAGCACAGGGTTACAACCTTCTACATGGGATGTCTGCACTTTAATCTCTATTGCATTGTACTTAACGCATTCGTGTGCTTGAGCTACAGCCTCGTGATGTCATTACTTCATTTGACCACAATGCCAAACTGGTATTTGCCTGCATCCGTGGTCTTGCGTAGGAAAGTACCTCATATTATATTACATTGAACTCATTTAACCGAGGATTGAATTTGCTTGGGAATTATACACGATCAATCTCAGAGCGAGCAGCTAACCCTTAGGGTCTTTTAAAGCATTCACTTTTTTTAATTTAGATTATATCATTTTTTCAAGTTAAGTTTACAAATTGTATTTCCAATTTTACCAAAGTATGATAAAGAATTAAACAATATAAATTGAACTTCCTTAAATAAATTGCTTGAATCTCCACAATATTAAAGGCAGAAGAATTCAAATTATAGCTTCATTGTTTGATTATATTGCTCAATTTCTTCAATGGCGCTTTTATCAAATGTGCTACGTATGTTATAAAGATTAACTATGTCACAGCTCATACACTACATGATATACGTGGTCTTTAAAGTCACCCTCTAGCCCCGTTCCGAAGACGATTTTGAAGAAAAATCTCTTCCCATATAGTCATCCATCTAATAGTATAAGATGAAATTTCGTTTAGGGAATACATATACATAGGTCCTTTTCTCATGATACACATGTATATCTCATCGAATGGAAGAATACGAACTTCATTCTCCTAGTTCAACCATAAAACCACAGAGTAACAACGTTTAATGATCACGCTCAATCGCACACAAAATTCGTCATTAAATTCTCATCCTTTGTTCCTTGATTCAATTAAACCATTAAATTGGTACTTTCCAGATCGCTGACATTGACATAATTAAAAGAAAAGTGATAAATCAGCATAGCTGTGACCACGAATCGTCTCGATACCATTCAAAGAACACGAATGTAAGGCATACACAGAGGTATCCGACATCTTTAGGGATCCATAAAGATGCCAAACATCCACGGGGATATTAGATATCCACAAGAATACTAGACATCCACGAGGATGCTAGACATCAGCCATGATGTTTAATAACCGCCTCAATAAAAGACTTCTACAAGAATTTCGGGCATCTTCATGGATAAAACACATTTATACGGATTCTAAACATCAATAATGGTGGCAGATATCTACAAGGATGTTAGATAACCACATAAATTTGAGACACCACGGGGTATCCGACATTTCTTACATACATAAGGTCGCTAAACGTCCATAAAAATGCTAAACGTTCACAGAATATTAGATATCCACAAGGATGCTAGATATCCACAAAAATGCTAGATATCCACAACAATGCTAGATATCCACAAGGATGCTAGACATCAGTCGTGATGTTTAATGACTGTGGGGTACGAGATCGCGACGCCAGCATGGGCGAGAGTTCTACTTCGTCCCCATCATTATTATCGGTTCGTTGGACACCACACGGAGAGAAGCAAAACTGTTCGAAAGCACGATCACCAAGAACAAGAGGGAAAACACTGTCAGGAACAGCAGCAAGGCAAATTAGAACACTGGTTTCATTTTGTTTAGTTTTATTTATATTGCTTAACACTTTCATTAGATTTGGATGTATCCATGGTATTTTGATGCATTTATTTTGTTACATTCTCTGCTTAAAGCACAAGCTTAATAATTAGTGGCATCACTATTGTCAATTTGCTTTTACATTTACGAACACGTACAATAATAAGAAACAAACACTTAGACAGGAAAACAAAAGAAACTCGACTCCGGTGTAATTACGCATCTCCGTGCCCACCGGAGAGCGGGAGTGGAATGACCGTGGCGGTCAGCGGATGGAGAAAGACTCACCGAGGATACAACTCTGACATGAATTCCATCCTAGGTTAGGGTTAAGAAAAGGGAAGAGAGAGAAAAACTTCTCTCTTAAGGGTGTGGCCGCCACAGAAATGCACTCTTTCAGTGCAGTGGTGTGTGTGCATGGTTCTTTCATGGATGAGAACGAACCTAGAACAAAGAAAAGGGCATAAAGTGCATTCATAGGATACGATTTCGGTAAAGCAAATAAAACCGAACTCGTCGGATGCTAATGGGTTTGCTTATGCATCGTTCGGTAATGAGGGTCAGCTAAATAAATAGCAGCCGCTCATTAAATGAAAAAAATATTTTTCGGATACCACAACGATATGAATTGTTTATGGTATCGCAGGAAACCTATGTAGGAACAGCCTTCTTCTGTTTGCACATGGTGCGAGTTAGAGAATTTTATTGCTGGGAGAAAAGGGTCGCCGGCCTATGTGTACATAAAGAAATTTATCGTACACATGGCGAAGTTGGAAAATAGACGGCGCAATATTTATGGTACCTGTCATGACGGTTACATTGTATGCAAACCGAATCATTGTGTTTACAGAAATTGTCTGCTACCGAAGGTGCCGAATTGGTTTGGAGTTCCAGATAAGCAAAGAAAGAAATCTTACGGAAAATTGTATGCCAAGAGATGCATGAAAAGGTAAGTTTTCTTTACAAGGACTTTACGATTATAGCTTTGATCTAATTAATGCGTGAAGCATTTTCAGGTGCTTAATGCGATTGCATTAGCAAAAACGTATGCGACTTGGGATAGGGTTATGGGAGTTTTTAGGTAAGTGTACCGTGGGGTTTGGCGGCACAGCCACATGACCACCTCAATGTAAGACATCCACAAGAATTTCAGACAACTTTGTGGATATTACATATTCATATAGATGCTAGACATCCATATGCGTGCTAGAGATCTGCCAGGATGTTAGATAATCGCATGAATTGAATACATCTGTCATTTTTTACATCCATAAGGATGTTAAACCTCTACAAAGATGCTAAACGTTCACAGGAATATTAGATATCCACTAGGACGCTCAACATCCACAACGGTGCTAGACATTCATAAGGTCCCAAAAGATGGTAGACATCAGCCCGATGTTTAATCATCATCATCATCGGCACTACAACCGGGATCCGTCTTGCCCTGTTTTGGCAAGTCTCTCCACCGGTATCCGGTCCTTATCCGGGACTTGTTAAATTGTCCATAATAATTTGTTTTTCCGGACAAGGTTATTAGCTTTGCGCCAACCTTTCTCAGGATGTCACTGCAGGCATTGGTTCACTACTTGGTGGGTGCCAAAGTAGCTATCCAGGGGTGTCACGTGGAGACTGCATGTGAACTTGGATTGAACAGGCACTAGGATCGTCCTATCCTTCGCCGGGTTGAAAGCAGAGACTTTGCCCTGTATGTTCTGTGGGGGTTTGTAGCGTTTCTAACAGATACACACACAATACACAAGCAAATAGTGAAGAACACTGAATGAAAATCGAATAAGAAAATGCATCAGAGCTGTATACCATAGCGAAACATAACAATTCACTTCAGTTGAATATACTTGAGTTCACAAATCGGATTTTACACACGGCGGTGACTGCTACACCCTTCCAAGAGAACAAGAACTCACTTACATCCCCCGCCACTGAGCGACCAATAGGAGAAGATCTTCTATTCATTGGTCCCAGCAAGGGCGCGAAACACACACGATGATTGCTTCGGTTGCTCATGGTGCGCGTCCACGAGTATGCGAACCGTGTACACACAAATCCTATAAAAGCAAACCGAGAGAAGCGCTTGCAGCGGCGCAAGCTATCATGAAAAAGGTATTTGGGTGTTTATACGATCGGCAACTGTGTACAGCATCTATGGCGATCGTGCACATATCGCTGGCATCTCAAAGTTCAATGGAACCGCCATAATAATTGTTTTCCAGGATTTTAGTTGCTCTAGGAGTAAGTTTTTGGATCATTAATTGGAGGGTGAGTAGTGGCGTTTGGTGGAAACGCCACAAGAGCACCGGCACACTCGCCTGCTCCGACGTTCTCTCGCTGGCTCGCTCTTCGCTCCGTCGTTCGCACACGAAGTTGATCGTAACAAAGTTACTGAGGTGGGAGTAGGGTGGCGTTTCTAACAGATACACATGCAATACACAAGCAAATAGTAAAGAACACCGAAAGGAAATTTGAATGAGCAAAGCATCAGAGCCGTATACCATAGCGATAATATAACAATTCCACATCAGTTAAATGTACTTGAGTTTAGAAATCGAATTCGTACACGCGGTCAGTAGCCTGATGTGTTAAGCATTGGTTCAATTTTTGGTGATTCTAACTGTCATAGCGTCAGTTCGAATCACACGTTCTTCACTATCATCCCAAACGCTATAGGTTCTCTATATTACATGGAGAACCAACCCACAATTCCAATTTATAGAATATTCTATACTTTGTTTCGGACTTTCTCGAATATTCTAGTACTGATTGTCATATGCGTCACAATACCAATGAATTTTTGAAATCCTTATGGATGTTGTATATCTCTGTGGATATGTGACATTGATGGAATGTCTAACACCCCAATGGGTGGGTAGGGAGAAAGATGAAGAAGAGAGAGAAGGGAAGAAGAGAGAGGGGGGGGGGGAGAAGAGGCGGAAGAGAGAGAGAGAGAGAGAGCGAGAAAAGAGAAAGATGTGGAAGAGAAGGGGGGGGGGGGTGGTATAGGCTAACGAAGGGAGTTATTCGATTTTTGAATGCCCTAAGATTATGATGAAGTTGCTTGTAAACAGGTTGGGAGTGATTAACGTTTTCTTGTATCCACAAAGGTGTATATCCCACCTATCATGCTATAGTGGTGGCGCAATAGTCGTCTATATCTGCCCCGTGTGTTGACTTATTCATGACATAAGTTAATTTAATTAATCCCGCGAAGAGCGATATATATTGTGGTTCTGAAAAAGATAATTTAGGATAGAAAAACGGTGGCAATCGAAGGGTAAACTGAAGATCGTCAATTATTTAATTGGCGACTCATTCATTTATGGAACCGACATAACAGGTTGGACAATGTTCTTTTGGTGTACTGTGGGGGCTCTTTAAAACTACGCGAAGAACCACACACAATTCAATTTTTTACTGCTAGGATAAAACAAAAAACTGATAAGAGCAATTTGATGCACCATATCAAAGTATAATACTTTGGCGAATTTTCGTCTTTAGTCGCAGTGTTCTGTTCTGTTCACTGTACACCAACAAAACTACACAAGAAGCGAATGCTGTCACCAATAAAACAAGTAATTGAGTTTGTGTTTATTTTTTTATTTTTTTCCAATTTAGTTGACATTGGTGGATACTCGTAGGACACAATTCTAAATTTATTAAAACACTGATTGTTTTAAATGTTGTTAAAGAGGTTTACAATTTCATTTTTGTTTACTTGTGATTCCCCTCGTTTCGTACACTCTACGTTAAACACTTGGCAGCACGGTAAGCTCTTATTAAAATTAGAATGCACGGATGAATAAACTAATATAAGTATTTTTATAAACAGAAATCGCGCTCATGCTTCACGTCGTTTATTGCAGCCTTGCCGGCGAGTAGTTACTTCATTGAACCGTTACTTTACGTTTTTTTAATTCCTTCCGCAGGAACCGATCTCCGATCATCATCATCATCGGCACTACAACCGGGAACCGGTCTTGGCCTTATTTAGCAAGCCCTGTTAAATTTTCCATAATGATTTGTTTTTTTCCGGGCAAAGTCATAAGTCTTGCGCCAGAGGTATCCCCGACGGGGAAACGAACCCCGTTCTCCCACGTGACAGGCGGGTATACTAACCACTATACTATCGAGGAGCCCTGTAGGGTTCTATAGCGTTTGAAATAATGGTGAAGAAGATCGTGTGATTCGAACTGACGCTATTACAGTTTGAATCACGAAAAAAAATTGAACCCAAGCGTTACCCATCAGGCTACTGACCGTGTTTAGAATTTGATTTTTAAACTCGACTATACTCCACTGATGTGAATTATTTTTGTTATCGGTAGGTATACGGTTCTGATGTATTTTCTTATTCGATTTTCGTTCGGTGTCCTTCACTATTTTTGCTTGTGAATTGTGTGTATCTGTTAGAGATGCCACACCACTCCCTCCGCAGTAACTTCGTTACCCATCAGGCTACTGACCGTGTTTAGAATTTGATTTTTAAACTCGATTATACTCCACTGATGTGAATTATTTTTGTTATCGCTAAGTATACGGTTCTGATGTATTTTGTTATTCGATTTTCGTTCGGTGTCCTTCACTATTTTTGCTTGTGAATTGTGTGTATCTGTTAGCGATACCACAGTTCCTCTCCGTTCGACTCCCTGTTCGAATTAATTTTTCCTAAGACGACTGCCCTATCTTAATTTTCCTATCCATCCTATCTGTCTCTTATCTTCAAGAGAAAATTTCCATTTTGGTTTTCGATTCCAATTTCTTATCGGAATCTTGTTTCGAAGGATCAAGCGTGCCGCCACTTCTTTCTTGATCCTGTCATGGGCTTTGTTTACGTTACGCATCTGGCTTACGACAATAGAGTTTTTGTGTGCTTCAGATGGATAACAAAGGAACCGTGGGATTTGGTTTGTAGATCGCATTTCCTAATCATAAACATCTAGCGTGGGATAGGCGTTTACGATGTTTATGATCGCAAGAATTGTTGGTCGGCGGGCGAATCGCTAGGCCTTTGTTTGCGCACGTGCGCTTGTCGGTTTGGGATCTTGTGAGGAATTTATAGTGCTAATTGCTATTAGCTACATGAGGAGATTATTCTGTTTGTTTTCAGAAAAATGCGTTTAATGGATGAATCGAATGGATGCATTGAATTCAATATTAGGGAATTTTGAGCGTTAAGTTCGATTGATTTTTACTATTGAATTCAATGTTGGGGTATTTGGACTGTTACCTTTTGTTTCAGGCGGAAGTAAGGACTTTTGGGAAACGTGTCTGTGGGCACGTGTAATGGATATAGGTGAGTATGTTCCTTTGGTGGAACGACGATATCTCAATCTATAGTAGGTTGTGTGGTTCGTAGAACCGCCACAGTACTGTTAGGGTATAGAATTGGTGTCGAAGAAAAACCAAATTGTACGCAGTAACTGATTGTTAATCGTTCTCTAAACATTTGTTTCTATTATTTTTTTCAACACTGTATATCACACGATCAACGATTGAACTAATTCATTATATTTGTAATAAATTTTAACAATTTTTATACGCTGTATAATTCTGTATATTCCCTTTGTGGTTTGCCTGACATACTGAAAAAAAAGTCATCTTTGTTCAGTATGTCAAAACATGGCCGATATGAGGTTTTCAAAATATATAGTCTACTTTGAGCAAACCTTATTATATAAATATTGTGACGCATATGGCAATCAGTACTGGAATCTTCGAGAAAGTCCGAAACAAAGTACTAGATTATTTTAGGAAGTACTGGAAAACGGGAATAGAACATTCAAGACTATGGAATGGATGGAAACGATACACCAAATCAGAATGAGGAAAAACTGTATGTACGTCGGACGCAGATCGGGAGGAGAGTAAGAAGTAGAACGTGAAGCAAGCGATAAGTGTGGTAGTAATAAGGAATAAAATACGCAGTAAAATACGCGATAATTACGGAAGCGATAATAAAGAAAACGTTAAGTGTACGGTAATAAGTAACGATTGTTATTACGGACTAAAAAAATGTCACATTAATTCAGAATCGATTTAACGGCTCTTATTTATTTACAAATAATTAATCCAGCGAACCCTAAGCTCGCTACAATTGGTGTCAGAAGTGGAATTAATTATTGGTGAAATAAATAAGTCTGTGGAAGTGTATTGTGACGATGGCAGATCGACATTCGGAGAAGAGTTCGCAACCGTTGGACATTTCGGAGATGTTCAGGATTATGATGGCAAAATTGGACGCACAAGCTACAGCTGTTAATGCAAAATTCGACACCGTAAATTCAAAATTCGACGCCCAAAATTCACAATTCGACGCCGTAAATTCAAAATTGGACGCGCAAGCTACAGATGTCAATGCAAAGTTGGATGCCCAAAAACAATGGATGAAATGTAACTTTCAACACTTTAAGGACGAAATTCGAAACGAAGTAGAAAATCTAGATCTAAAAAACGAAGCTGAATTCAAGAAAGTCACCGATGAAATAACACGAATCGAAGAGAGACTTGAGTGTGTTGTGAGAAATAAGACATCGCCAGGCAATCAACATGACTACAAAGATACAAGGATGCGACCGCCAACCTTCGATGGAACGGGACCCTTCTCCGTATTTATACGTCAGTTTGACGCCCCGGCCAATTATAATAAGTGGTCGGATGAGCAAAAATCAACATCACTAATCTTGTCACTCCGCGGGGCGGCTGCAGAATTGCTACAAACCATACCAGCAGAGAAGCAAACAGATTTCCAAGCGGTAAGAGACGGCCTTGAAGCTAGGTATGGAGAGAACCACATGCAGCAGGTCTACCGCATGCAACTGCGGAGCAGAACGCAGAAACCTGGAGAAAATCTTCAACAGTTGCAGGCAGACATTGAGCGATTGGCAAACTTGGCTTATACAAATATGACTAAAAGAATTTCTGAACGAGGTATCAATGGATGCATTTATAATCGCACTTCAAGATCGGGACTTGCAACAGGCCGTTCGTTTGGCGGGAAAGAAGACGATTAATGAAATACTGGCTTTCGCATTGGCATATGAATCTGCTAAACTGCCTACCAGGAGTACATATAGAGTCCGAGAAACGTCCGTCGAGGAATGTTCCTGCCAAAGAATCGGGCATATACAACGGATAACCCCGAGACCTGTTATGAAGTGCTGGACATGCGGCGGAGTCGGCCACATCTCTGTTGACTGTAGGAAACGCCGACGAATGAATGAAACATCGAGTGAGAATTGTTGTTCATGCGCTTGTCATAAGAGGAAACTATCAACGGAACAACCTGAGGTGAAGAAACACATTGTACCTGTCAGAGTACTAAAGGCGTCCGAAGAGCCGGTCGCAATAAGAAAAGGAGAGTTAACCGCAGAATGTGTACCCGTATCAATGATAAACTCAATTCAGCAAGGGAAGGTGCATAATAACACTGATGCTCTATCAAGAAGACCATGTAAGCCAGATTTTAAACATCGTCATAAAGTGGAAGAGAAAGAAGAGGCGAACGACCAGCGAAATGTACAAGTAGAAGTACTAGATGGGTGGACGAGTGATGCTATACGCGCAGCTCAACTTCAGGATGAAGATATGTCGCTAATTCTGGAATACAAAGAAAAGAACGAGCGGCCAACTTGGAACAATATTTCCGACAAGAGTGGAACATTTAAGGCATATTGGGCACAATGAAATTCCTTGCTGGTGGAAGATGGTATTCTTAAGCGTAAATGGGAAGCCGCGGACGGAAAATCCCATCGAATGCAGATTCTAGTCCCACCATCAAAAGTGAAAGAGGTTCTAACAGAAATGCACGACGGGGCCTCCGGTGGACAGTTGGGAGTTAATAAGACACTTTCAAAATTACGATCTCGTTTTTACTGGTTTCACATGAGAGATGACGTCGAGTCTTGGTGTAGGAAGTGCACAACTTGCACTGCGACCAAAGGACCAACGGCAAAACCAAGGAGCGCTATGAAGCAGTACAACGTGGGTGCCCCTTTCGAGCGAATTGCGATTGATATCTCAGGACCATTCGCAAAAACAAACGATAACAACAAATACATGTTAGTTATCATGGATTACTTCAGCAAGTGGGTAGAAGTCCTTCCAATTCCAAACCAAGAAGCAACAACCGTCATTGAGCAGCTAATCAATAATTGGATCAGCAGATATGGAGTTCCCTGTGAGCTTCATTCCGATCAAGGCCGAAATTTCGAATCACTGATATTTCAAGGCACCTGTGCGGCACTGGGCGTAAGGGAAACCAGGACCACACCCTTACATCCGCAGTCAGACGGAATGGTCGAAAGGTTCAACCGAACAATGAAAAAGCACTTATCGAAGGTCGTTAGTGATCACCAAAGAGATTGGGACAAATATGTACAAACCTTTCTCATGAGCTATAGATCGGCTAATCACGATACGACGGGCCATTCTCCAGCAAAAATGATATTTGGACGGGAGATACGATTACCAGCCGATCTGCGATTCGGAATACCTCCAGACGCCATAGACAAGACCGAAGACTACGTAGCCGAATGAAGAAATCGCCTCGATGAGATTCATCATTTGGTTCGAAAGCAAATCGAGGTATCCAGTGACAGGATGAAAACAAGGTACAACGTTCGAGCCAACGCATCCGGATTTAATGCAGGCGATTACGTATGGCTTTATAACCCTCATCGGCAAAAAGGAAGGTCTCCGAAGTTGCAGCAACATTGGGAAGGACCGTATAAGATTCTCACAAGAATTAACGACGTTGTCTATAGGATTCAGCGAAGACCGAACGCCAAGATGAAAGTGGTACATCGTGACCGACTGGCGACTTTTATTAACACAGGAGATCAGTGAACTTAGTTCGGGACGAACTAATCTAGGCGGAGGGTAGTGTGACGCATATGACAATCAGTACTGGAATCGTCGAGAAAGTCCGAAACAAAGTACTAGATTATTTTAGGAAGTACTGGAAAACTGGAATAGAACATTCAAGACTATGGAATGGACGGAAACGATACACCAAATCAGAATGAGGAAAAACTGTATAAATACGTCGGACGCAGATCGGGAGGAGAGTAAGAAGTAGAACGTGAAGCAAGCGATAAGTGTGGTAGTAATAAGGAATAAGTAAGCAGTAAAATACGCGATAATTACGGAAGCGATAATAAAGAAAACGTTAAGTGTACGGTAATAAGTAACGATTGTTATTACGGACTAAAAAAATGTCACATTAATTCAGAATCGATTTAACGGCTCTTATTTATTTACAAATAATTAATCCAGCGAACCCTAAGCTCGCTACAATATAATATTCCTGGCGTTTTAAAGAGAGTCTTCTTTATCAGAAGCAACACTCTATTTGATTCACAAAACAATATTGAAAACATAACAATCCAAAATCCCCTAAAGTTAATTTTAAGTCTCATGATTTGTCACGCACATTCTGTCATAAAAGTACCGGGAATTGGTCATCTTAAAAGCCAAAATTCAAATGAACACTTCAAGGCATTCGTTTTTAGTCGATAGAAGCATAAAAGAGAATTCACGCCGAGAATTGACTCAATTCTGGAAAATGCGCACTGTAAACAAACTAACAGCTCCGCTCAAACTAAGGACAGCATCAGGTCTAAGGACAGTTATCTCAACTTTGCAATAAAAATGCTGACAATCTGTTTCAGTGAGCTTTTGAAATGATCAATTCTCGGTACTTCTTTGAGAGATTGTATTATACGGGAATAATTAAAAAGTCGATAGTCAAACAGAATAATTCAGACTGGTTAGTTAAACCAACAATCCCACATGCCGCAAAATCCATGCCGTCATGGACTCTGGGACGGGAAATTAGGTAGCAGCTTTAGAAATAACAGAAATTATGCTAGACATAAAAAAATAAAAAACGGAAAAACAAACATTTTATAATCAAATGTTAGTTTGTGTCTCGCCTTATTTCTTAGATACTGTAAACCTTTTTGCAAGCTTGACTTTATCTGAGCAAGCAGCAAACTCATCTGAACTGACACAAGACTATTCCTACCCACAATGACTTAAGAGAAACACAATCACCCCGTATGAGTCAGGTTTGAAAGTTATTACGAAATAATTCCAAGGTTAAGACAGACATTTGATTCACATCAATTAGTCGACTCAGTTTTTTTAACAAAACAAATTACCAAATTAAACCACCAAGCGCGACGTCGCCATTTCTCCCCTTGCGCCATGAAACGCATTACCTAACCTAACCCGGCACATTGGGATTTTCGACTTTTAATGTTTGTTTACACAACACCGGTAATCATTTTCCAGAACACACCTTACGTAATGCTCGGGAGAACAGGGCATTACAGCCATTGAAGGTTAATTGCCGACCTAGGACACCGCATTGCCAACATATGACTAAGAAATATATGACCACATCATATTTGTCTAGCCACTGAACTTGAAGTGAGTACAATCGAGTATTGCGCCGAAGAGTTTGCTTTTGAAACAGTATTGAAAATAAAAATGGGGCCAGCTACGTGAAAGAACTCAATAAAAGTATCGTTTAAATTGATTAAAATTGTTGTGTGTCAATTGTTTTAGCGGATGTGTTCATTGATGGTTAAATTTATTGACAACTAATTTTTTAGTATCGTGGCATGATTGTCGGGAGTTTTGACCTTCATTAGAAGTGGATACGTTGTAAACATTAACCCGCGACTTTCTAAGGAATGTACCAAGTCATCCGATATAGCTCGCAAAGTAATGTAGCCGAGTCACGAGCAATAATGCTTGAATTTTATACCACTAGCCTTTTTTTACAATACGCACGCACAACAGAGAGTTTGTGATATCATTAAATACCTATACAGTGCGATAAGAAAAAAAAATAATGGGCTAGGGAATTTTGACTGGGAAACGGGTTAAATAATCCAATAATTAGTTATATGAAGGTCGTTCTAGAAATACCCGACCATAGCAGTTGTTGTTTGAGATATTACCGTGACCGAAACTATCGGCCTTATAAACCCCAGGTTAAAAGTTTTGAAGACGTGTTGCTTAGTAGTTTTTTAACGTTGATAGTGAACGCCTCAGTGAATGGGCAAACATAGAAACATTGTGTCTTTCGTTAGTCATACTTTCATTTCAAAGGTCACACTTCTATACTGCGGGAATCTAATCTCATGTCGCATGAGGTGCCAATGCAAACTTTTCTCTCATTACTTTTTGTCAATATACCACAAACACTTGTTTGCTTCCCAACGAATTGCCATTACGGACCTTAATTTTTTTTTTACACTAACGCGCACACAAAAGGGGACTTTGGAGTACCCTCACATGTCAGAGCACAGTGCCAGCGGAAGGAGAGGAAGTGGATAAGGAAAGGAGGTAGCGATGAAGTGAACAGGAATAAACCCCTGGCCATCTTTCGGAGCTTGACTGATTGACAGGTTCGAGAAAAGGTTGGTTTAGGTGGTCGTTGGTTCCAATGTTAGATACCACCACATCACGCTATATATTTCGCGATATCGTCGGGAGAAATCTTCGACTATGTTTCGGATGTATGACTGATGGTCCGGACACGAAGATAATTCATGATGGTAATTTCTGAGATAAAGAATTCCGGAGGTAAACCAGTTTCCCATTCGGATCTCCGTGCGGACTACGTTAGGGGGAGTGTGGGGAAGAAGCATTATGCACCGGCGTACGACGCTGATTCTCTTCTTTCCCCCATCATCACTATAAATTCCGCTGTAAATAGTTCCGGATACAACACTGAGCAACGATACAAAAGGTTCACCAAGAATCGAGTTCCAAAGCACGGGGCGAACACCACACTGGAATAAAACACGACGATATTGTCTTTGGGTATATTTGAATTTATTGCTCTATTTAATAAATGTTCACTTATTTATTTTATTAACACTGTTTAAAATACATAAACTATTTCGAACACTGATGTTGGAAACGGTCAGATTTTGAAACACGATCCGTCTTTGACACATTTAAACACGACTTTGGGATGTATACGCGTCTCCGCAGCGCTACGGAGATCGGGAGGGCAACCGACCGTCGCGATCGGTGGTTGTATTTAGACTCAGAGTTGCTCTGCTCGATGCAGAGCCACTTCGCACCTGGGGTGAGTTTCCTCGAGAGAGAAAGTGTTTCTCTCGTGGTGAAAACAAGGAAGAAGGACTTGGTAATGTATGTGTATGTGTGATCATTGGACAAGGCCATGAGAACGACTTGGTAATGTATGTGAATGTGTGATCATTGGACAAGGCCATTGAAAACAAAGAAAGGGAATAATGTGCATCATTGAGATGTGAGTTCGGCTAAGTAAACAAGCCGAATCTCATTGGGTGCTAATTGGGTTTCTGTTTGTTCATGCCGCTAGTCATGAGAAGCAGATCCAGAAATATGTAGGATGGGGATCGTATAGATCATTGTCTATGAATGTGCATTGCGGCTGTATTGATAGACCGTAATGCGTCCTGCACATGGTGCTAATTGGTTTTAGCTTATTTACAGAGAATTGGTGTTCAAGGCATCGCTGCCAAGAATAAATATACGATTCCTATTTGCATTTGCCTAAGCTGTAGGATTTAATTGATGCCTAACACGCAAGATGCGTATATTTGCTTTTGTCCCTTGGGTTTAGGTCGACAGCCAATGTGTATGTAAAGGAATTTATTTTACACATGGTGAGGCTGGGAATAGGCGACGCAATGTTTATGATCGCTGTTATGATGGTTACATTATATGTAAATCAAATTGTTTTGTTTTCAGGAATTCGATTAGGGAAAATGCGTGTATAAGATTGAGATTTGCCCGGCAACTGAAGGCGCCGAATTGGGCTTGGGATTAATGAAGTTTGGAACAGAATTCTTATAGGGAATTTTGAATTCGAATAAACGAATGAAGGTAACAATTCTCTTCCAGGAGATTTGAGCTAAATACATTTGATAGACTTGATGCGTGAAGCATTTACAGGTGCTAATGTGATTGCATTAGCAGAAACTTATGAAGGCTGGGTTGTAGTTGTGGGGGTTCTTCGGGTAAGTAGACAGTGGGGTTGGGCGGAACCGCCGCAGGAGCATCATGCAAATCTTCTGATAAACAACCAAACTTTAAGGAATTCGTCAGCGAGTAATCGAGTTCGTTCTCGAGGCTCTGTCGACCTGCGACTGATAACGGCTTTTGTAACATCAGAGGCATCGATTTCGCCAATAAGAATGGAAACATCATCATCATCGGCACTACAATCGGGAACCGATCTTGGGCTTATTTAGCAAGTCCTGAGGCTTGTTAAATTTTCCATAATGATTTGTTTTTTTCCGGGCAAGTTCATTAGTCTTGCGCCGGAGGCTCCTCGACGGGGAATCGAACCCCGGTCTCCCGTGTGACAGGCGGATATATTAACGACTATACTATCGAAGAGCTAAGAATGGAAGCGCCGTCCACAATATTTGAAAATAGCGAAACCTGATATCCTTGCCCTAACTGAGACCCAGATCGATACGTCCACTGATTCGACGTATCTTCGTTGCTCGAGATACGACTTGCATTCGAGATTCCGTTATGGGTGAAGTCTGCGTCTTCACACGGCCCGATCTGGCTTGCCAAATAATGGAGGCGTTAGAACCCAATAACACGAACATCATGTGGTTGAGGGTCGTGCTGAGGAATTCTGTTAAATTTTTTTTTGCCTTTACCGCTTCCCGAATGACGATCGACCGGCGACATTTTTCGAACATCTTCCACGTACCGTCGACTGGATACAGATCAACCACCTGGATTCTGAAATAGTCGTACTTTGCGATTTTAATATACACAACTCTGGCTGCTTGGTACATTCTACCAGAACCGACTAGGCTGGGAGGCTAGCGGAAGCGGAGATGTTCGCTGTTAGCTGCAATTTGACCTAACTCGTGAGGGAACCTACGGGAGTGCCGGATACCCCAGTTGATTATGCGAACACCCTGGATCTGTTATTGACATCCGAGCCGCGCATTTATACCGTGGAAGTTACTGCACCACTGGGAAACTCAGATCACTGCGCAACCACTTGCATGTCAGGCAAATAACCGACATAAACATCTCCGCCATGTGTGGCGGCATGAGGTTGCCAACTGGGACGATTTGCGAGATTTCTTTGCATCCTTTCCGTAGTCGGAGGTGTGCTTTGGAGACTCCGATGTTAGCGTGGAGTCGGTCACAGAGATTATTCTTCTCGGGATGGGGATCTACATTCCGCATTCCATCAAATGAAATTCGTCTGATAAGCCTTGGTTTGATAAAAAATGTAAGCGGATTACAGCGGCAAAAAATAGAGCTTTTAAACTATGACACCCCAAGCCCACCGAGGTAAACAGAACGAATTTTGTTACAATCAGAAAGCGTGCAACCAGGCGATTGATACCGCGAAAAACGCCTACAACGACTGAGTAACCAATAAACTCGTTGAGTGCCCAACTGGTTCGCGTTCCTTCTGGTCAATGGCAAAGGCTGTCAGCAGTAACTTCGCTTCGTCATCTTTTCCTGTGTTAGTGACGGCCAGCGGGACATTAATCACAAATTCAAAAGATAAAGCTAATGTGTTCGGAAATTTATTTTCCGCGAATTCAAACCTGGATGCCGGTCTGTTGTAGCCACCTGTGATCGCGCCGGTGCGGTCTTCGATGCGGGATGTAATGTTCCGCCCACGTACTATTCAACGCATTCTACGTGGACTCGACGGTGGGGAGGCAACCGGCCCTGACGGAACACTAGCAATAGTCCTTAAGAATTGTGCTTCAGAACTATCGGCGGTTTTTGGCAGAGTCTTTCGCTTTTTTCCGGCATTTCCTACCTGCTCGAAAATCGCTCGAGTTCAAGCAATTCCAAGGAAAAAGTGTCTCCCACAAAATTACTGCCCGATAGCATTCTTGCCTATATTATCTGATGTGATGGAAAAGGTCATCAATGCCGAGTTAATAAAGTATTTGGAGTGCAACGGACTTCTTAATAATTGTGAATACGGATTCCGTGGCAGGCGGTCCACGGTAGACCTTTTGACCATTATAACCGATATATGGACATCTGCGATAGAGGGGCATGGTGTGTCGAGGGCGGTCGCATTGGATATCTCCAAGGCTTTTGACCGCGTCTGGTACGGGGAATTGCTGAGCAAACTTTGTTCCTACGGACTTTCCCAGCAGCTTTGTGATTGGACGAAGAGCTTCCCCGAAAATCGATCGACCCGGGTTGTTGTAGATGACGAGTCTTCGGATCTGAATGCTATTAATTCCGGGGCGTCACAAGGTTCTGTGGAGAAGAGATCGCGACGCCAGCATGGGCGAGAATTCTACATCGTCTCCACCGTCACTAAAACATTTGGCGACAGAAAACACCAACAAGGAACGATGATCACGCACCGAACAGCGCAGCAAAATGTTCGCCAAGAGAAAAACGCCACACTCAGGAGAAATTAATTGAAACACACTGGTTTATTGTTATTGATGCGTTTATTTATATTTAAAGAAACGGTTAGTGAAACAAAACAAACGATATAAGGTACAATGATATTTTATAACTGACGCGAATGGCATAGAGCAGAGGAGCTCTTTACCCACACATTCCGCGATTGCGTACAATTTATTTTATGTTGAACTCATACAACTGGCAATGGTTTTCGATTAAGTTACTCCGGTACAAACAAAAAGAATAACTAAATTCACGCACCCTCGCGACTCAGTGACGAACGCATCTTCGAGGCGCGACGAGGAACGGAAGCCGGCAACGACCATGGCGGTTGGCGGATGGAAAACGAGTCAACGATATTCGATCGTTTGGGGTGAGTTTTTGGTGGTGTGGTGAAAAGGAAATTAAATTTCCAATGGAAGGCAATCTCTGGGACGCGGTGGTGTATGTGTGTGTGTACACATCATCGTGTTTATCGATGCGTTTAGCCAAGGATAAACTAAAACTGAAACGAGAAAAAAAAAAGAAAAAAAGGGAGAAGCGACCTAAGGCATCGAAGAGATGTGCTAAAAGCAAATATCGGACGAGGGCATCATTAAAGTCTTAGATTAGTGGTGCCCTTGTGTAAATATACCAATCGCCATTCGAAAGAGGTGCTAATCTATTACAACTCTTTATACAATGAGAATTGTATATCGTATCTTAGGTCGGTGGCCAAAACGAATCCCTTGCTTACATTTGTATATGCCGGGTAATTAGTTGCGGCAGGGAAAGAAATTGAAGATTGTTTGTTCGTGGGAAAACAAACAATGAGTTGAATCCTATGCATGTTTACATGCGTAGAAATATGGTTTATGGCATCTGTAAAAACAAGCTGTCCGACATAGGATTTTAACACAGACAAAGGGTGCTGACTGGCTTGGGATTCATGATGCCATATGCACTTTAAAGAATTATTTCCAGGAACCTTATCTAACGCGTTGTATGCATTAATGTCCTTGCAAAAGGAAATGTTTCAGGTATGCTGGGTGGAGATTGCGGTGCAGGTGTGGGAAATTGAAATTTGCCTGGGAACCAAAGGTACCGAATAGGTTTCGGGATACCTGAAAAGGTAGAAAAGAAATCTTACAGGAAATTATATGCGAAGAGATGCATGAAGGTAAGTTTCCTTTGACAGGGACTTATAGGAGATTATACCTTAGATAATCCTAGATGCGCAAAGCATTTAAGGTGCTAATGGGATAGCATTAGCGAAATTATTGGAAACGATTGGATAGAGTTATGGGTGTTTTTTTGGAAGGCGAACCGTGGGGTTTGGCGGAACCGCCACAGTTCTATTTTGGCTCCAACCTTATTTTTGCTTCACATAAATGATTTGTTGGAGTCAATGGATAACAAAGTGTTCAGTTTCGCAGGTGATAGTACGCTTGTTTCCTCTTTTTCGGGTGATCGACCGATTTCTGCATCAACGTCACATCAGCTGAGATGTAGCCAGATCGACTCTCTGAATCAGGATCTGGATAGGGTCCTGCAGTTATGAAAGGCTATCTCATCGACTTCAAAGCAACGAAGGCGCAGTATACAACATCCGCAAAGAAAAGTGGATCATGGGCTCCACAGCTGACGATGAATGGCCGGGCCCTTGAATCTGGGAAAAGCTTGAAATTACTCGGGGTCACGGTCTGTGGGAATGTATCGAGGTATTATCCGTGATGTGTCCTTTCGCATAATGGGGACTCTAATATCCTCATTGGGCATCTTGGTACTGAGAGTTCAATATTAGAATTTACACTTTTCTCCTTAGATTTTCCCTTCCGACTATTCTCAATCTATCTTGTTTGACTACTAAAATAACAGCCCTAATTTAATGAGCTCGCGAATTTAAGATCTATTCTCCTTGACCATTGGATACGTCAGGGGAAAAGTGAACAAAGCTCACACTACACCTGGAATTAAAAAAAGTCCCCTTGATTATTACTCTGTCAAAACGCCAGTAATACACAAAATATGTTGTTGTCACAGTTGTCATAAATCTTAAATTCATAAATCTTCATCACGAGCAATGTCACACATTTTGGAATGTTCATCAGCTCCCACCTGACCTAAACTATTCCAAAACTACACCTGAATCTTGGGCAAAGCTTTAAGCAAGAAAAAAAAAAGAAGAAAACAAAATATTTTGTCCTAATTCACATTCTTATTTTATCATTTCGGTGTCGTAAGCATCATGTGAACAAAATTCCAGAAAACGAATGATGTGTATATCTATAGGAGGTTCTGCGATAGATGGCAGATGTTCCGGTAGCTGCTGCAACGGGTTGAGTCACATTTTATTGCTGAAGGAAGACGTAATTACCGCCATGTCTATTTATGGAGCTGTGAGGCTCATGCTCCTCAAGTATTCCGTTTCCTTGCTCCAGCTCACTCAAATGAACACACAAAAACAGAAGAAACGATCGCTGGTCGTGATTGTGTGTTATTAAATAGAATAAGTATGCGATCAGTGCACCTTTTACCTATAGTTCTCTTAAATGCATTTCCAAGTAATGTTATTGGTTTTATGCTCGGAAATGCGCTAATATCTTTATGTTGTCCTATTTTGTTGACGCGTACTGTAGACCAAAAATATAATAATAGATTTTCGTTCTCCTTTTTGTAAACTCAGGCACAAGTACTGTAAACGTGGATCTTGCGCTTTGCATGCAAATGAATGCCATTGGTTGAGGAACAGGAAAAGGGTACTCATATCCGTCTAGTAGGCGCCAAAATACTGCAAATATCACTCGGGGGTGCGCTAAGTTGTATTTAAAATTAAAAAATTTATTAGATGCAGCGTGAATCACATGAGACGCCGAGTTTATAACAGAGTGAGGCAGGAGCGATGAAACCCAGTGGATATGCCAATTGTAACGAAAAGGAACTAAGGCATGTTTATACATTGGAATCTTTATGGGCCTAAGTAGGCTGAAATGTACGCGAAGGGCAGTTATTATTATTTTTTTTTAATTAGGCGGAGGTTCATTTTGAATGGGTGTGTACATTTTTACTTATAGATTGTTTTGTTAGATATACTACATAGGTTGAAATGTCCCCGAATTTTTAATGAAAACAAGCGTTTTCAAACTAGTTATATTTATTCCCCAACATAGTCGCCTTGGAGGGCTATACACTTGGTATAGCGATTTTCCGACATTTCGATGCCCTTTCTGTAGTACGAAACGTCCAAGCTTTCAAAATACGCCTCGGTTTCCACGATGACTTCCTCATTCGATCTGAATCTCTTTCCTTGGAGCCACCGCTTGCGGTTTGGCAACAGATAATAGTCGCTGTGGCCAAGTCTGGAGAATACGGCGAGAGAGCAACCAATCCAAATCGTAATTGATCCAATTTGGCTATGGCTATCAAGGACGTGTGTGACGGTGCATTATAATGGTGGCACAGGACGTTTTTTCTTCCCCATATGTGGCACTACAACCGGGATCCGGTCTGGGTCTTATTTAACAAATCTCTCCACCGGTCCCGATTTCGAGCTGATGTCATCCAGTTTGGCACTCCCAGGCTCTGGGCGTCCTGGTCTACGCCATCCCTCCATCGCAGACAAGGTCTGCCGCGCTGTCTCCTTCCATACACCATGCCACAAAGGTCTTTCCGGGCAGGCTCCTCTTCGGTCATTTGAGCTAGATGTCCCACCCACCGGAGTCTACCGCGCTTGATTTTTCTTGCAACATTATCACTTATTATTTGACACTTAATATCACGCTGTCAGTTTTGCTTACTGAGTCGATGTGTATCGTTCGACAACGAAGTTCGAACTAACTGAGAGACGCCCGGCATGATATTCACGATTATTCGAGTGTAAATTCGTCACAATATTTTAAGTAAGAACTACATTCAACATACATCACTATAATAGAACGTAGAAGAAATGTTAGATCAGAAATCAATAGACCCATATTTGAAACCATGCAGGCGATAAACTTTCATCTACCTATGATCAAAGTCTCTCAATTGCTAGGGTGGCCATCTCAATGGCTGAGTTGGAAAGGAGGTTGTGTCTTGCGTTTGATTGTGCAAACCTAGGTTCAACAGACGAGTCTTGCTTTTGTGCTGTTCGGCACAATTACTAAGTGGTACGTGGTCCTAACGACGAGCCGCCCTGTAAAATACCACCCCGTTAAGCTATAGGCTTATTGAAATGGTCGGGAGAAATCCTTGAGCATCTTTTGAAGTTTGGCTGATGGACGTGTAGCGTCTATAACAGATACACACACAATACACAAGCAAATAGTGAAGAACGCCGAACGAAAATCGAATAAGAAAATACGTCAGAGCGGTATACCATAGCGATAACATAACAATTCACATCAGTGGAATATAGTTGAGTTTAAAAATCGAATTCAAAACACGGCCAGTAGCCTGATGGGTTGCGCCTTGGTTCAATTTTTAGTGATTCTAACTGTCATAGCGTCAGTTCGAATCACACGTTCTTCACTATCATTCCAAACGCTATAGACCCGGTCGAGAAAAAAAAATCATCTCAGGTCGCTGACTCAGCGCTATAAGTTCGTCTTTCCGGGGAGAAGCCAAATAAAGAAGAATTGTAATGTGATCGATATGTCACAATTGTAATGGAGATCGAGGCGCTATAGTAATTTAAACTGACTCTTTACTCCCCTTTTTCTTCCCCCGCCTCACTCCTTTCATTTTTCTTTTTTCACCTTTCCTCTCATCTTAAATCTCTCTGCCTTCCTCCCACTCTCTTCCTTTCTCTCGTTCTCTTTTCGTCCCTTTCTCTCTCCACCCCTGTCCTCTATCTTTCTTCCTCTTCTCGCCCTTTGATCTATTATGTCACTTTGGCAGTACATCTACAATTTAATACTAGACCATAGTTACAAACCTGGACCTTCGTGCGATTTAATTTACCACACGGCGCACCTTTTTTTTCTTCATATAATGCGCCCATGGGATTAGGATTAAATACCAGCGAATAAAAGAAGTGACGGAGGATAAGTAAAGGAGATGGCGAGGCAAATTGGGCTTGGATGGACAAAGTTATTTTCGTGCAATTCGACTGAAGCATAAGTCTATATGTCTTTAATGTGAATCGGTCCGCATCTCTGATTTTTTTGGGGACACGTATTTTAAAAGATTGTAACTATAGAGTCTACTTGAGTAGAGTTCCTTGTAAAATTTACGGGATGGGGATAAACGTGATACGTTCCGCCCGTGTGTTTTAACGACGCATTTGAACTTGGTGGGCCTTACACAGTTGGTAAGTTTTATTATAAACGTATGTCATCATCATCATCGGCACTACAACCGGGATCCGGTCTTGGCCTTATTTAACAAATCTCTCCACCGGTCCGGATTTCGAGCCGATGTCATCCAGTTTAGCACTCCCAGGCTCTGGGCGTCCTGGTCTACGCTATCCCTCCATCACAGACAAGGTCTGCCGCGCTGTCTCCTTCCATACATCCTGCCACAAAGGACTTTCCGGGCAGGCTCCTCTTCGCTCGTTCGAGCTAGGTGTCCCGCCCACCGGAGTCTACCGAGCTTGACTTTTCTTAATATTAGCGTCAAGGTAGATCGCGTACAACTCATGGCTGTAGCGTCTCCGGAATTGCCCTCCCTCACATACGGGGCCAACAATTCTCCTTAAGACCTTCCTCTCGAACCCGCCTAAGAGTTCAGAGTGCCTCTTAATAAGCGCCCAGGTCTCGGATCCATACATGAGTACTGGTAAGACCATGGTCTTGTACAGTAGTAGCTTGGATGTTCTGGATAAATTTCGGGATTTAAACAGCCTTGATAGACTATAGTAGGCTTTGTTGGATTTGATCAGCCGTTCACGTATTTCTTCTTCCATATTGTTATCGGCTAATACTATTGACCCAAGGTAGTTAAAGGATTCCATTACTTCAAATTCGCGCTCCACTACCCTGATAGTTTGACTAACGTTAGATCTTCTCTTCGCAGAAGTTGCCACCATGTACTTAGTTTCCCCCTCATTAATGTACAGTCCCAGTTTTTGTGCCGCCTGCTCGATCTGGGTGAAGGAATCCTGTACAGCCGATTCGGATCTACCGATGATGTCGATGTCATCTGCGTAGGCAAGTATCTGGCTGGACTTGGTGATAATAGTCCCTCTAGTTGTGACGCCAGAGTCACATTGCTTTCTCCAACGCCAGGTTGAAGAGGAGGCAAGCCAGACCGTACCCTTGTCGCAGTCTATAGCGTTTGGAATGATAATGAAGAACGTGCAATTCGAACTGACGATATGACAGTTAGAATCACCAAAAATTGAACCAAAGCGCAACCCATCAGGCTACTGGCCGTGTTTAGAATTCGATTTTTAAACTCAAGTATATTCCACTGATGTGAATTGTTATGTTATCGCTATGGTATACCGCTCTGACGTATTTTCTTATTCGATTTTCGTTCGGCGTTCTTCACTATTTGCTTGTGTATTGTGTGTGTATCTGTTAGACATGCCACAAGTCCATTAAAGATGTTTATTGGTTTAGACAGCAATCCCGCTATTTTTACTTGACTAGTTAGGTTGGTCATGGTCAACCTACAAACTCGTATTTATTTTTTTTGAATGCCGAACTCCCTCGTGGCATTATATAGTTCTACCCTGGCTATGCTGTCGTAGGCGCCCTTAAAGTCTATAAACAGATGATATAATGGAATCATAAATTCCTGACATTTATCCATCGCCTGCCTAAGAGTGAATATCTGATCAACCGCTGATTTGCCCGGGATAAAGCCACACTGATATTGACCAATGATGACTTTAGCGTATGGGGATATCCCATCTTGTAGGATAGTGGAGAGTATCTTGTAGGCGGTACTCAGCAACGTTATATTCCTATAGTTGCTGCACACTGTGATATCTCCCTTCTTATGTATAGGGCAAATTATACCACGACGCCAATCTTCCGGCATCTCCTCTTGCTCCCATACGTGCACCACGATCTCATGAATTGCGTGATGTAACGCTGTCTCTCCTTGTTTGATTAGCTCAGCGGGTATGCCATTAGCTCAAGGGGCTTTATTTGATTTGAGCTGTCTTATGGCTTTTAATGTTTCCTCAATGCTTGGTGACGGCAGCATCCCTCCTTGTTTGATCAGCTCAGCTGGTATGCCATCAGCTCCGGGGGGTTTATTTGATTTGAGCTGTTTTATGGCTTTTAATGTTTCCTCAATGCTTGGTGGCGGCAGCATTGATCTTGCATTGGTGGGGCCTACAATTCTTCTGTGAGCTCACCATTTAGCAATTCATTGATGTGCACTTCCCATCGCTCCCGAATGCCTTCAGGATCGGTGATCAGATTATCCTCTTTATCATTTCAGTAAGCGCAGCGTGGTGTGTACCGCATCATACTGCGGATTATTTGGTAGAACTTCCGCGGCTGGTGTCGTCCTCGCTCTCTACTTTTCTCTATTTCACAGACAAGGTTTTCTCCCAGGCACTTATCTTTTGTCTGTGAAGTCTTTTTTCAGATCTTTTGAGCTCTTTGTATTTCTCCTCGCCTACCCGCGTCCTATGAGAGTGCTGCATTGCCCGGTATGCAGCATTCTTACTTTCAGTCGCTAGTTTGCACTCATCATCAAACCAGTCGTTCCGATCTCTACGACTACTGCCTAAGATAGAGTTGGCAGTACTAATGACAGTATTCTTAAGGCGTGTCCATTTCTCTTCTACGCCCGGCATTCTGGCCCCAGGACTTACTCTCCCTCCGTCGAGCTCTTCGAGGGCGAGTCTTAGCGCATAAGCAAAGGTGTTACTGGTATTCTCATTGCGTAAGGCAACCGTGTTGATTCGAATCTGATCCGCGGTTGCAATACGTCTCCGTAAGGCAATCCGCGCTCGGAAAACTATACCAACAAGATAGTGATCCGAGTCTACATTGGCACCTCGGTACGTTCGTACCGTCATCAAGCTCGAGGAGTGGCGGCGATCTATCAACACGTGGTCAATTTGGTTACGAGTGGCTCCATCAGGTGATACCCAAGTGGTTTTGTGGATATCTTTACGCGGAAACCTGGTACTTGCAACGACCAAGTTTTTCGATGCTGCCAGTTCGATGACTCGTAGCCCATTGTCATTAGTGTTCTCATGCAAACTATGGAAACCGGTGTAGTGCCTGAAAACCGGCTCCCGACCTATTTTGGCATTCAAATCACCAAGAACGATTTTCACATCGTATCTTGAGCAGGCATTGAGGGCCCATTCGACGTTCTCGTAGTATTGTTCTTTTTCGTCGTCAGGGGACTCCTCTGTAGGTTCGTGAACGTTTATGAGGCTTATGCTCTTAAATTTTCCTCGCACGCGAAGAGTGCATAGCCTTTCGTTTATTGCATTAAAGCCGATGATGGCAGGCTTCAGTTTTTGGCTGACCAGAAAGCCTACCCTGAGCACATGGTGTTTTGCATGACAGCTGTAATAAATGTCATACTCGTTTCTTTGAATGACACCACTCCCCATCCATCTTATTTCTTGTAATGCTGTTATGTCAGCATTATATTCGGTCAGGGCATTGGCTAGCTGCTGTGCAGCTCGAGCTCTGTATAGTGAGCGGACGTTCCATGAGAAAATTCTCTAATCGTTTAGCCATTTTCGTTTCCGGGGTTGTCGTCGTGTATCCGGTCCATATCCGAGGCTTGTAAAATTTGCCAGAATAATTCGTTTTTACGGGCATGGTTGTTAGCCTTGCGCCAACCTTTCTCAGGATATCCCTGCAGGCATTGGTTCACTACTTGGCGGGTGCCAAAGTAGCTATCCAGGGGTGTCACGTGGAGACTGCATGTCAACTTGGATTGAACAGGGACAAGGATTGCCCTGGCCTTCGCCGAGTTGAAAGTTGAAAGCAATCAGTGACTTTGCCCTGTATGTTTTTATCACATCGATGTAGGAGGAGCGAACCGGATCAACTTGGCGACGGCCAATGGCGATCGAGAAAGGGGTTAAATGGGAGGATTTCCCATATGCCGTATAGGGCAAATACGATGCCCCTTTGCCTGCAATACCGACAACGATCGTCCCTGCACCTGTTCAAACAAATGGGCGAGCAAAAGGGGCTGCAGGCATTATGGTCATGAACCGTCGATGCTGCTCGCCTGAGAACGAAATAGATTTCTGCATCCTAAGTAAACAGAAACGCTATTTCAAGGGTCAAACGATAAGATGCACGTCGTTTGTGGTTTGGCCGATGTTACATTGGGTCGTCATCGTGTTTACTCACGTGTTCATGTTAATGCCATTGTAGGCTATACATTCTTCGGTGACGATAGGACAACCGAAGATTTGGGTTTTGTTTACATTACAGTGCTGGTACATGGGCACAATGGCGAGGAATTAGCCTTGCAGATGTGCAAGCGTACGTCTCGCCCAGGGTGGCCATGGAACAGCGGTTGGTAAATAGCATTAACACAGTGATGCTACTGTGTGTTTGTTTGGTTTACAGGCCGGAGCATCATAAGGCATGATCAAGGGTATGATTGTCTAATCGTTAATCATATTCGTGCCCAAATCCCATGATCGGTAGATAGTCGATAATAGGGAATTGGTCACAACCGTTGGGAACCTAAGAGTATCGGAGCAATGGTTCAATTATGGATCGTAGGACGAATATCGGCTGCAGCTGTGTCCACAATACGCTGGCCAGCGTGTGTATATCGTGTATTGGTAATGAGCTGAGCCGATAGGGGACATGAAATGGTTCATGTATTATGAATCCTAAACATTCAATGTTATACATGCCATCGGTGAGGTTTTACTTTCATGTGAAAGCTACTGAAAGATAGCTTACGCTGCTCGATTGCAGGTAAGTATAGTGGCTTGTGGAGTGAGGAAAAGGCAGATTGACTTAAGGAAGTGGGTGGTTCTTAGGGAAGGCTTTAAAGAACTATAGCGTTTGAAATAATAGTGAAGAAGATCGTGTGATTCGAACTGACGCTATGACAGCTTGAATCACGAAAAAATGGTTACCTAAGCGTTACCCATCAGGCTACTGACCGTGTTTAAAATTTGATTTCCAAACTCGACTATACTCCACTGATGTGAATTTTTTTTGTTATCGCTTGGTATACGGTTCTGATGTATTTTTCTTATTCGATTTTTCGTTCGTGTTCTTCACTATTTTGCTTGTGAATTGTGTATATCTGTTAGAGTCGCCACACCACTCCCTTCGCAGTAACTTCGTTACGATCAGATTCGTATGCGAACGACGGACGAACGAGAGAACGAGAAAACGTCGGAGGCTGGGCTCTATACGGAAGTCGTGACCGTGTGTGAAGTTCTGCTTACTATGGGAAAGTGTATGCTGTGTGTACAGATCACGTCGTAGTCACCAATTATAGCGTTTGAAATAATAGTGAAGAAGATCGTGTGATTCGAACTGACGCTATGACAGCTTGAATCAAGAAAAAAATTTTACCTAAGCGTTACCCATCAGGCTACTGACCGTGTTTAGAATTTGATTTCCAAACTCGACTATACTCCACTGATGTGAATTATTTTTGTTATCGCTTGGTATACGGGTCTGGTGTATTTTCCTTATTCGATTTTTCGTTCGTGTTCTTCACTATTTTGCTTGTGAATTGTGTGTATCTGTTAGAGTCGCCACAGAACCCCCACAGGCCCACGTTTCATCCATCGTCACAAAACGTCGAAAAAAGTCCGTTCAACTTTGCTGCAACAATTTTAAATCGGCCATTGAATCTTCAACGCGTTGCTTTTTTTGGTCAACGCTCAGCAAACGCGGCACCCATCGCGCCGATAGCTTTTTCATCTCCAAAAGATCGTGCAAAATGCATCCCGCCCGTTCTTTTGAGATGCTCACGGCCTCAGGTATCTCGCCCAACTTCACTTTACGATCACTCAATATAATTCGATGCACTTGCTTTACGATTTCCGCATTCGTAGCCTCTTTTGGCCTTCGGAAGCGAGGTTCGTCTTCGGTGCTTGTACGAACCATTTTAAATTCAATAAACCACCGATAAATTGTTCTCGAAGGAGCAGATGTGGGATAACACATCTGCAACCATTGCAAGGATTTTTCAGAAATTGATCCCGGCCAAGTATCAATATCGTCCGCAAGAACAAGTCGTTTGATACTTGTGGGTTTGGTGGGTTCAACAGGGCTTCATCAACTATGTGCTGTTGAAATCTGGTGAAATAGCCAATACATGCCTCTGATACCAACAACTGATAAAATTCTACGTGCAAACATCCTCAATTTTAAGCAAAGACGTGGCAAGCCTATTTTTTTCGATAATAACGCACTATCGTATCCGTCAACAATGGGCCCAAAACTACTCGGAAACACTCAACTGGAAGGCGCTACCCCATGCCGTTTATATATCAGACCTGGCCTCTTCTCACTACCACTTCTTTTTGTCAATGCCACGCGCTTACTAAGTCGATTCGATACAGTCTAAGACGTCCAAAAATTGCTTGATGTGTGGTTTACCTCAAAAGATAAGGATTTTTTTGTGAAGTGGCATCAACATGTTGTCCCGAGAAATGAGAAAAAACTGTAGCACTCGAGTGCCAATACTTTGTACTATACATGTCATCATCATCATCGGCACTACAACCGGGAACCGGTCTTGGCCTTATTTAGCAAGTCCTGAGGCTTTTTAAATTTTCCATAATGATTCGTTTTTTCCGGGCAATGTCATTAGTAGAGCCAGAGGCTCCCCGACGGGGAAACGAACCCCGGTCTCGCGCGTGACAGGCGGGTATACTAACTACTATACTATCGAGGTGCCTACTATATATGTATATTGTAAATAATTTGTTTCCATTCTACTAAAAAAAAAAAGACAACGGATTTCTACTATACACTTGATAGATGAAAATTTCCAGCACTATATATACAATCGCATTCGATCTACAATATATGCTTCGCGAAAAGGGCTTAACGTCGGAGTGACAGTTTCTGGGACTGTAGTAAATTATAAAGAAGTCTTTAGAGAAACGACAATGTTACAACGGTTAAAGGACGGCAAAAGTACTAGTAAAACAAAAGAGAAAAATAAAATGAAAGTATGTCAAAATGCCATTGTTAACAAAATTAGTTAAGTTCAATTGACGTAAATCAATTGCTTTAGTTGATATAAAAAAAGCTTGACTTTGGTAAACTATTGTGTTCGAAATACATGAACCCCGAAACAAGTCCATTCAAAATCATTGATTTATTAAGTGATTATTATGTAAATAATTATTTGTTTTATTCTTTTATTTTAGAAAACCCTAAGGACTGGTCTGATCACGCTCTATGGTGGCCGATGAAGAACGTTTGGTTAACTCGAACTCGTTCGACATTGGACCAAGTTGGAGTGCATGCAGATTGCTTATTACACTTTACACCTATGCATAAAATTCTAAGGGTGCAGGTACGTAATAATTGACTACAATCACCTCATACCCCGTACTTATTAAGTTCCATCATGTAATTTTTTATCATCAGCTCCCCGATCTGCGCTACCTTGACTGTCGTATAGATTTCTCTGTAAAAACATTTGCCGCCGTTGTAAACTTATGCAAGGATCTTGATATAAGACACCCGGAAGAGCTGTCCCTATGTAAACCATTGGAAGCCGACCATCTAAAAAAGAACTACTCACAATTTCCAAAAAAGAAGATTCCAATTGCTGAATCGAATGGAACAACATATTTACAGCCAGCTCCTGATACGAACTCCTTTATACCAATAAACTCTTACAATGGAAGTTCCAATAGTTTGGATAATCCCCAGAATGGAGGTCTATTATGTGCTCCTGTACATACTACACCGAAACGTTTAAATCAATCAGGCACTCCAATAAGTTCACCCACTGGAGTAAGCTTACAACTGATCATTTGCGATTACATTTCGTTTTACACGCTATTTCTTTCCATAGACTTGGAAACACAGCAGTAATGGATATACGACGTTCGACTCGTTGTCTAGTCTGGGCGATTTTCAAGAGAACCTTGCAGCTAGTCCAAGAGCACCGAGTCCAGACGTTCGTTCACGTCTAATTCGACCGAAATCACTGGTAGAAAAGGCCCGAATGAATATCGGTTGGCTAGATTCATCGCTATCCATTATGGAGCATGGTATTCGTGAATATGATACCTTGTGCCTGAAATTTAAATATTATACATTTTTCGACTTGAATCCAAAGTACGATCAAGTGAGGATCAACCAATTGTATGAACAAGCAAAGTGGTCAATTCTGAATGAGGAAATTGATTGCACCGAAGAAGAGATGCTTATGTTTGCAGCCTTACAGGTGACATAACCTTATTATTAAGTACCTTCAAAAGCCGCATTACGAACATTTTGTTAACTTTAGTTTCAAATTAATCAACAACACGACTTACACCCGGACTCTGGAATTGACACTTCTAGTGTCGAAAATGGAACCGACGATGATATCGACACAGCTCTGAGTGAATTACAGATAACTCTAGAAGGACCGAATGCGAATGTTCAAGTCAACAACATCACTAAAATACCAGAACTAACCGACTACTTAAGGTTTCTAAAGTAAGTAATCTCAATTTATTGCATTGTACGGGGATAAGATTATAAATACCGTGTGGCCATAATTTTTATGATGATTGTGTAGTAATTGACTTGTGGGTTCAATTGACGTTTGTGACAGTACAATAAATAATAAGCTACCTGCTCCTTTAGAATTGTGATCACTTGACGACATTAGAATTCTAACTAAAGAGTGCTAATTTTATTGTAGTGTAGCAAGTGTTTCTAAATATATATAGAAAACGCTTGTATATTAATTAGAGTTTTATAATTTCGCTATCTCCTTCTATGCACTTTTTGTTTTTTGTTTTTTATACATCTCTCGGGATAGACGAACCTATAGCGCCATCACGGCGCCCCAAGATCCCACTAAATAATCGTTGCAGTTCTTCCTTAACAGTTGCAAATTGTAACGCTCCGGAAATACACACGCGGAGAGGGAATTCCACAACTTTTCCCCTCTGTAACGGAACGAGTTCTGATCCAGGGATGTTCGGGCCGTCAGGAGATGAACCACAAATTGCTGCGATCCGTTGGATTGTCTTGTGGAGCGCCTATAAGCCGAATTGCGCGGAACAATACTACGAATATCCGAAGAACAGTACCGTGATAATATCTGTAAAACAGACAGAGGTCAGCTACCCCCCATCCATCTGATAGCGACTGTAGTCACGACGCCGTGTTCCCGATCAGGCGGATCACTCGTCTCTGTATGCTCTCAAGTAGGTTGAGGGTATGTTTAGGACCAAAGCTCCAAACATGAGAGCATTATTCGAGCACGGGTCTAATTTGCCATTTATACAGGAGAAGAAGTTGAGACGCAGTAAAGTATTTCTTAGCCCTAAAAAGATAATTCAGTTTTCCTGAGGCGGACCTGGCGATGTTCGACACGTGTTTATGCCACGATACATTCCCACAGACCGTGGCGCCGAGCAACTTCAAGCTTTCGCTAGATTCGAGGGCCCGATCATTCATCATCAGCTGTGGAACCGATGATCCACTTTTCTTTGTGAATGTTGTATATTGTGTCTTCGTTGCATTGATTAAAAAAAAAAAAACTTTGATTTATTTGGCTTAATTCATGCTATTGAAGTCGACGATATTGGCCTTTCCCTACTGCACGACCCTATGCAGACCCCGATTCAGAGAGTCAATCTGTCTACATCTCAGCTGGTGCGACGTTGATGCACCAATTGGCCGATCACTCAAAAAAGAGGAATTAAGCGTATTATCATTCGCAAAACTGAACGTTTTGTTACCCATTGACTCCATCATAATCATTTATGTGAACCAAAACCAATGTTGGAGCCAAAATAGAACCTTGAGGCAACCCGGAATTAACAGGATACATATCCGAATGTGGCGTTTCTAACAGATACACATACAATACACAAGCAAATAGTAAAGAACACCGAAAGGAAATATGAATGAGCAAAGCATCAGAGCCGTATACCATAGCGATAACATAACAATTCCACATCAGTTAAATGTACTTGAGTTTAGAAATCGAATTCGTACACGCGGGCAGTAGCCTGATGTGTTAAGCATTGATTCAATTTTTGGTGATTCTAACTATCATAGCGTCAGTTCGAATTGCATGTTCTTCACAATCATCACAAACGCTATAGTTGGTGACCCCGACGTGATCTGTATACACAGCAGACACTTTCACATAGTAAACAGTACTACCACGATCCCGACTTCCACATAGAGCACCGGCACACTTGCCTGCTCCGACGTGCTCTCGCTCGCTCGCTCTTCGCTCCGTCATTCGCACACGAAATTGATCGTAACAAAGTTACTGAGGAGGGAGTAGTGTGCCGTTTCTAACAGATACACATACAATACACAAGCAAATAGTAAAGAACACTGAAAGGAAATTTGAATGAGCAAAGCATCAGAGCCGTATACCATAGCGATAACATAACAATTCCACATCAGTTAAATGTACTTGAGTTTAGAAATCGAATTCGTACACGCGGCCAGTAGCCTGATGTGTTAAGCATTGATTCAATTTTTGGTGATTCTAACTATCATAGCGTCAGTTCGAATTGCACGTTCTTCACAATCATCACAAACGCTATAGCTGGTGACCCCGACGTGATCTGTATACACAGCACAAACTTTCACATAGTAAACAGTACTACCAGGATCCCGACTTCCACATAGAGCACCGGCACACTTGCCTGCTCCGACGTGCTCTCGCTCGCTCGCTCTACGCACCGTCATTTGCACACGAAATTGATCGTAACAAAGTTACTGAGGAGGGAGTAGTGTGCCGTTTCCAACAGATACACATACAATACACAAGCAAATAGTAAAGAACACCGAAAGGAAATTTGAATGAGCAAAGCATCAGAGCCGTATACCATAGTGATAACATAACAATTCCAAATCAGTTAAATGTACTTGAGTTTAGAAATCGAATTCGTACCCCTCCGTTTCCCCCTCATTTATGTGCAGTCCCAGTTTGTGTGTCGTCTGCTCGATCTGGGTGAAGGAGCCGAATCGGATCTACCGGTGATGTCGATGTCATCTGCGTAGACAAGTATCTGGCAGGACTTGGTGACAATAGTCCCTCTAGTTGTAACGCCAGAGTCACGGATTGCTTTCTCCAACGCCAGGTTGAAGAGGAGGCAGGCCACACCGTCCCCTTGTCGAAGTCCATTAAAAATGTTTATTGGTTTGGAAAGCAATCCCACTATTTTTACTCGACTAGTTACGTTTGTCTGTTGACAAAAGGGCTGGATGCCAAACTCTGTCGAAGGCTTTCGAAATATCCAATGCGATATTGGATGTAATTGATGAAATGACTCCACTTTTCGGTAAGGTACGCCATCAAATCTGCTGTGGACCTGTTGTTACGAAAGCCATATTGGCGGTCATTGAGGTGTTCATTTGATTCCAGATATTTCGAAAGTTGACGGTTGATAAGTGATTCCATTACCTTGGAGAAAATAGAAGTTAGTGCTATGGGTCGATAAGAAGAAAGGGATGATTTGTTACCCTTTCTGGGAGTTGGCTGAATGTTCGCTGACTTCCATCTATTTGGGAAATGGCCAGTAGAATAAGACAAATGGAAGTTTCCGCTGTGGTTTAGAGAATGAAGAGGGACATCTCTTCAAGAGGATTGGGGGAATGCCATCCGAACCAGCGGATTTGTGTCCGTTTAGCTCTTTGAGTACGCGGGCAACAGTACACGTTCGGAAGCGAATCTGGCTTATGGTGTGCTGCTTATGCTCGAATTGAGGCGGAACTAATGTGATATCAGGCAGCGTCGAGTTCTTTTTTTTTTTTTTTTTTTTTTTATTAGACTTCTCTCGGGAAAGGCGAACCTATAGCGTCGAGTGGGCGCCCCGAGATGCCATCAAATAACTGTTGCACTTCTTTTTGAACAGTTGCAGGTTGTAACGCTCCGGGAACACTCGCGTGGGAAGGGAGTTCCACAGCTTCCCCGCTCTGTAACGGAACGAGTTCTGATACAGGGATGTTCGCGCTGTCGGGAGATGAACCACAAACGGGTGCGATCCGTCGGATTGTCTTGTGGAGCGCATATAAACCGAATTGCGTGGAACAATGCCAAGAATCTCCGAAGAACAGCACCCGTGATAATATCTGTAAAACAGACAGAGGTCGGCCACGCGCCTTCGATGTGATAGCGACTGTACTCCCGACGTCAGCGGTGAGTCCCCGATCGGGCGGATCGCTCGTCTTTGTACGCTCTCAAGTAGGTCGAGGGTATGTTTAGGAGCCGAGCTCCAAACATGAGAGCAATATTCGGGCGCGGGTCTAATTTGGGATTTATATAGGAGAAGACGTTGGGCCGGAGTAAAGTATTTCTTGCCTCTAAAAAGATAACTCAGTTTTCCTGAGGCTGATCTGGCGATACCCGATACGTGTTTATGCCATGATACATTCCCACACACCGTGACGCCAAGCAATTTCAAACGAGGGCCCGGCCACTCATCATCAGCTGTGGAACCGATGATCCAGTTTTCTTTGTGAATGTTGTATACTGGGTCTTCGTTGCGTTGAAGTCGACAAGATTGGCCTTTCCCCACTGCAGGACTTTATCTAGATGCTGATTCAGAGAGTCAATCTGTCTACATCTCAGCTGGTGCGACGTAGATGCACCAATCGGCCGATCACTCGAAAAGGAAGAAACAAGCGTACTATCATCCGCAAAACTGAACACTTTGTTATCCGTTGTCTCCAACAAATCATTTATGTGAAGCAAGAACAAGGTTGGAGCCAAAATAGAACCCTGGGGCACCCCGAATTAACAGGATACAGATCCGAACACTCGCCGTCCACAACAACCCGGATCGATCGATTCTCGAGGAAGCTCCTCGTCCAGTCGCAAAGTCCATATGAACGAAGTTTGCTCAGCAATGCCCCGTGCCAGACGCGGTCAAAAGCCTTGGAGATATCTAATGCGACCGCCCTTGACTCACCATGCCGTTCAATCGCAGATGTCCATATATCGGTTATAAGTGTTAAAAAGTCTCCTGTGGACCGCCTGCCACGGAATCCGTATTGACGATCATTCAGAAGACCGTTGCACTCCAAATACTTAACCAACTCTGTATTGATGACTTTTTCCATTACCTTAGATAAAATAGACAGTAATGCTATCGGACGGTAATTTTGTGGGAGACACTTTTTTGCCGTCTTTGGGATTGGCTGAACTCGAGCGATTTTCCAGCAGGCAGGAAAGGTCCTCCGCGCATAAGATAAGCGGAAGAGTCTGCCAAGAACCGGCGATAGTTCTGGAGCACAGTTCTTAAGTACTATTGCTGGTATTCCGTCCGGGCCGGTAGCCTTCCTACAATCCAGTTCACGTAAAATGCGTTGGATAGTGCGCGGACGAAATCTCACATCCCGCATGGAAGACTGTACCGGCGAGATCACGGGTGGCTCCAAAAGGCCGGGATCGAGGTTTGAGTTCGCGGAAAATAAATTCGCGAACACATTAGCTTTATCCTTTGGATTCGTGACTAACTTCCCGCTGTCTGTCACCAACGGGGGGAAAGAGGAGGAAGCAAAGTTACTGCTGACAGCCTTTGCCATTGACCAGAAGGAGCGCGAACCAGTTGGGCACCGAAGGAGCTTATTGATCACCCTGTCGTTGTGAGCCTTCTTCGCGGTATCAATCGCCTGGTTGCACGCGTTTCTGGTTCTAACGAAATTCGTTCTGTTAACATCGGTGGGATTGGAGCGCCATTGCTTAAAAGCTCTATTTTTTGCCGCTGTAATCAGCTCGCATTTTTTGTCAAACCAAGGTTTATCAGACGAACATCGTTTGATGGAATGCGGAATATACATCTCCATCCCCAGGAGAATAATCTCTGATACCGACTCCGCGCAAGCGTTAACATCGGAATTTCCGAAGCACACATCCGACCATGGAAAGGATGCGAAGAAATCTCGCATATCGTCCCAGTTAGCAGCCCCATACTTCCATAAATGGCGAAGCTGCCTAGGCCGGTTATTCGCTTGGTATGCAAGTGCTTGCGCGACAGATACCAAGCAATGATCTGAGTTTCCCAGTGGCGCAGAAACTTCTACGGTATAAATACTCGGTTCGGATGTCAAAAACAGATCCAGGGTGTTCGCATAATCGCCTCGGGCATCCGGTACTCGCGTTGGCTCCCCCACGAGTTGAGTCAAAGTTCGCTGCAAAATGTACAGCAAGTAGACGCACCTTCTCTATTGCACTGGTGACTGGTCTGTCACCGACTATAAGCGATGGAATGGATGAACAGACCGAGTTGTGAATGTTTTTCACAAATGCCCAGAAGTTTCTACTACCTGTGGGAGAGTATAGTATTTTTGTATTACTCTCTGGTCATCCAAGAACTTTGTCCGTTGAGTATGTGGATTGCAGTCATATCTAGCTCTCTTAAATCTTTTCCGAGTTTCTTCAGTATTGTTTGATTTATACAACTAGAAGCTCAACTCTTTAGCCTTAATGGCTTCTCTGCACCCGGAATCGAACCACATATTTCTCTTGGGTTTGATACTCTTTACCCTGTATGGAATAAAGGTTCGCATGCCAAGCAGAATCGTTCTGTCAAAGTGTCCGCTATAGAGTCAACATCGTTATTGAGGAAAAATAACGACCAATTTAACTTCCCAAAAAAGTCGTTCAGACCTTCCCAGTTGGCTTTCTCATAGAACCATACTGTTCTTTTGAGAGCTTTTTCGTTAACGTTGTTGTTGGTTAGAGCAAACTTAGCTGACACGACACAGTGGTCTGAAGTGCTCAAGGGTGAAGAAACTTCAATTGTGTATTTGTTTGGGTGGGAGGTGAGAAACAGGTCCAGAGTGTTGGCGAAATGACCAACCATATCTAGTACCCGTGCCAGATTTGACCAGTAGTAGAGGAATTGCATTCCATCAGGACAACGCTAGACCAGTAGGGTCGGAGATTTTTATGAGAGAGGCATTATGAAATTACCTTCAATTTTACTCCTATATGATTTTACTTTGTTAATTTGTATTACTTGTACCCTGCTTGGTTCTCACCCATGTCAGAAAGGCTAACGAGGAGCAACATAAATATTTGCCGCCCCTAATCCAGGGTGTTACGGGTCGCCGTGCCCATTGGATAGTTTGTAGTCAGGGGTATAGCGACTGTATTATAACGGCGCGTCTCTGACACCCGGTCGAACCAAAGCAGTAAGTAGATCTTACCACATCAAAACGCGACTCTGATATGGCGGACTATTTGAAACCCCAAGACTCAAAGGAACAAACAAAAATGAATGAAAACTGCAAATACAATCAACATACGAAAATCCCGGTAGGTGTAGGTGTGATGAGCCGACACTACCATAAGGGAAGAATTCATCATGAAAACACCGACTTGGCAAAAAAAAGACCTAGACGAGTCAGTGAGGTCACGAACTTTCGAGTTCCTACAAGTCAATTAATAGTAATAGTAGCATAGTTACTTTTGTCGTGGTCAACCTACAAAGTCGTATCAATTTGTTTGGAATGCCGAACTCTCTCATGGATTTTATAGTTCTACCTTGGCTATGCCAGACAGGTGAATGTCTGATCAAGCGCTGATTTGTCTGGGATGAAGCCACACGGATATTTACCAATGATGACTTTAGCGTATGGGGCTATCCAGTCTTGTAGGATAGTGGAGAGTATCCTATAGGTGGTACTCAGTAATGTTATACCCTTATAGTTGCTGCACACTGTGATAGCTCCCTTCTTACGTATGGGTCGAATTATTCCACGACGCTAATCTTCCGGCATCTGTTCTTCCTCCCGTACGTGCACCACGATCTCATGAATTGCGTGATGTAACGCTGTCCTTCCTTGTTTGATCAGCTCAACTGGTATGCCATCAACTCCAGGGGCTTTATTTGATTTGAGCTGTCTAATGGCTTTTAATGTTTCCACGATGCTTGGTGGTGACAGCATTTGGTCTTGATTTTGCGTTGGTGGAGCCTCCAAATCTTATGTGATCTGACCATTTAGCAATTCATTGAAGTGCACTTCCCATCGCTCCAGAATGCCTTCAGGATCGGTGATCAGATTATCCACTTTATCATTTCAGTAAGCGCAGCGTGGTGTGTACCGCGTCATACTGCGGATTATTTGGTAGAACTTCCGCGCCTGGTGCGGACCTCGCTCTCTACTTTTCTCTATTTCACAGACAAGGTTTTTTCCCAGGCCCTTTTCTTTTGTCTGTGAAGTCTTTTTTCAGATCTTCTGAGCTCTTTGTATTTCTCCTCGCGCACCCGCGTCCTATGAGACTGCTGCATTGCCCGGTATGCAGCATTCTTACGTTCAGTCACTAGTTTACACTCAACATCAAACCAGTCGTTCCGATCTCTACGACTACTGCCTAAGATGGAGTTGGCAGTACTAATGACAGTATTCTTAAGGCGTGTCCATTTCTCTTCTACGCCCGGCACTCTGGCCCAAAGACTTACTCGCCTCCATCGAGCTCTTCGAGGGCGAGACTTAACGCATGACCAAAGGTGTTGCTGGTGTTCTCAATGCCTAAGGCAGCTGTGTTGGCACGAATCTGATCCCGGATGCAATACGTCCCCGTAAGGTAATTCGCGCTCGGAAAACTGTACCAACAAGATAGTGATCCGAATCGACATTGGCACCTCGGTACGTTCGTACCGTAATCAGGCTCGAGGAGTGGCGGCGATCATCAACACGTGGTCAATTTGGTTGCGAGTGGCTCCATCAGGTGATACCCAAGAGGCTTTGTGGATATCTTTACGCGGAAACCTGCTACTCGCAACGACCAAGTTTTTCGATGCTGCCAGTTCGATGACTCGTAGTCCATTGTCATTAGTGTTCTCATGCAAACTATAGAAACCGGTGTAGTGCCTGAAAACCGGCCCCCAATCTATTTTCGCATTCAAATCACCAAGAGCGATTTTCACATCGTATTTTGGGCAGGCATTGAGGGCCCGTTCGACGTTCTCATAGTATTCTTCTTTTTCGTCGTCAGGGGACTCCTCTGTAGGTCCGTGAATGTTTATGAGGCATATGTTCTTAATCTTGCCTCGCACGCGAGGAGTGCATAGCCTTTCGTTTATTGCATTAAAGCCGATGATGGCAGGCTTCAGTTTTTGGCTGACTAGAAAGCCCACCCCGAGCACATGATGTATTGCACGGCAGCGTAATAAATGTCATACTCGTTTCTTTTAATAACACCACTCTCCGTCCATCTGATTTCTTGTAATACTGTTATGTCAGCATTATATTCGGTCAGGGCATCGGCTAGCTGCTGTGCAGCTCGAGCTCTGCATAGTGGGCGGACGTTCCATGAGAAAATTCTTAAATCGTTTAACCATTTTCGTTTCCGTGTTCGTCGTCGTGTATCCGGTCCATATCCGAGGCTTGTTAAATTTTCCATAATAATTTACTTTTCCTGGCAAGGAAAAGTACCACATATTCTTTTCTTCAATATTTTTCTTGATTTCTCGCAGTGGTCAAGATTTATTTGATAAGTTTCGACTTGTTTATATCTTTTACAATATTAAGCGGTTGATAAGGCCTGTTGGGCAAAAAGAAATTCATTACTTTTTCGCTAGATGACTGTAGTGATATCAGTATCACATCACCATCGGCACTCCATCCGGGAACCGGTCTTGGCCTTATTTAGCAAGTCTCTCCACCGGTATCTGGTTCTTATCTGAGACTTTTTAAATTGTCTATAATAATTTTTTTTCCGGGCAAGGTTATTAGCCTTGCGCCAACCTTTCTCAGGATGTCGCTGCGTGGATTGGTTCACTACATGGCGGGTGCCAAAGTAACTATCCAGGGGTGTCACATGGAGACTGCATGTCAACTTGGATTGAACAATGACTAGGATCGTCCTGGCCTTCGCCGAGTTGAAAGCAATCAATGACTTTACCCTGTATGTTCGCCCCCATCCCCCATCCTTAATACACCTACCTATATCTTAAACTAAATCAGAATCATCCAATATTTATAGTATAAAAATACTCAACGAATCTACTGGCTAACACTACATAATAATTACATAAAAGTTGCGGTTATATAATATTAAATGAACAATAATTAGCTTTGAAAGTTGCAGCTATAGCATACATGTCCTTTTGTTTCACTATGTAAATGAATGCTATAACATTCTTGTCCGCAAACGCATTAACAGCTATTCTGTAGCATTTGTGAAATATTGGAGGACTCGATTTCACTACCTCAAATATTATCGCCCTTCGTCAACATTTATAAGCAATGAAGCCTTATATTCTGGTCCTCATCGAAACCCATATTGATCGATTTATTCGATGTACCAGATACAACTTACATGAAAAACCCAATATTTTTTAGGATGTCTGTTCCTTTCTCTGAATCATTTCGAACAGAGTTAATGTTGTTGAATATCAGTACTTAGTTTGACTATAACGGCGTCTCTTTTAGTAGCAGGGTATTCGGATGGAATCATATAGAGTAATCCCATTAATAAAAAACCAATATCACACTAAGCCTCTTTTTTTCTTTGTAGACCAAAAAAGTTTACGATGAAAGGTTATAAACGATACTTTTTCACATACCGTGACCTGCAGTTGCATCTATACAAGAGCGCAGAGGAATCAAGGCGAGGCCACTCCGCTCATGTAATTAATTTACGTGGCTGTGAAGTAACACCTGATGTAAATATAGCGCACAATAAATTCAATATACGACTGGAAGTGCCACCAGAAGGTCGAAATGGCCCCAATAATGAAATGTGGATTCGATGTGAAAACGAAGAACAATACGCCAAATGGATGGCTGCATGTCGGTTAGCATCGAAAGGTCGTTCTCTTGCCGATAGTTCTTATGAAACCGAAGTGGCTAGTATAAAGTCATTCCTAAGCATGCAGAAACCAGCGGTAGAATCAGCAGTAAGTGTAAATCCAGGATCGATTGATCCCGTTGATTACCTCTCACCAAAAATGTACAAAAAACTTCGTGGCAAAGCTGTGCAAAGGATTCTCGAGGCACACGCCAATGTTAAAAATCTTCCTCTTATCGATGCTAAATTGAAATTCATCGAAGCCTGGCAAAGCTTACCAGATTTTGGAGTAACATTTTTTGTAATACGATTTGATGGCCACAAAAAGGAGGAACTGCTTGGCGTTGCCAACAATCGCATTATGCGAATGGATATTAACACTGGTGATCACATTAAAACGTGGCGATACAATACTATGAAGGTGAGTGTATATCAGAACAGCACACGCGTATTTGACGATTAACTCTTAAATCTTCCATTTTAGGCATGGAACGTGAATTGGGGCGTCAAGTGCATGATGATTCAATTTCAGACCGAGAACGTTATGTTCTCTTGTCTTTCGGCTGACTGTAAAGTTGTGCACGAATTTATCGGAGGTTACATTTTTATGTCGATGCGGTCCAAGGAAACGAACCAAACTCTCAATGAGGAAATGTTCCATAAATTAACGGGAGGTTGGCTTTAGAAGTCACCCGCCTTAGGAATCCCAGCAGAGCATCAAACCGATCGCTGGAAGTTTTCCTTTTTCGCGAATAACTTATTTCTTGTCGTATTAGATAAATTTATTCTCTTTTGTACTTGCAACGTTGTGTATATATTTAACCCATTGTTTAATCTTTAATCAGTCGTTATCGAGGTGTACGTGTCGATGTTGTTATTGCTGACAGATAAGCAGTAGCTGATCACATAATAGTTTGTATTAGGTTTTTTTTTCTGTATTAGGTATTTTTATGTTATAACTTCGAGCTTTGAAAATGCAGCCTTTTAATATGTTAAAAGCTAAACAAATCTAATAACTAAATCGGTTTATTCGCCGAATGCATAAATCGATATAATATGTAACTTTTATTAAATAAATATAGGCGACCAATTTAACAAGCACAAGGAATATTAAAACGCTGTTTTATATAAATGTACGTCGTATTTTTATTAAAACTAAATAATTTGTATTTTTATAACTAAGCAAATATAACAGCAGTGTGCGAAAATTAAAAATCAAAACTAAAAAGGAAAAGAAACAAACGAATATACAAAAGTAACTTGATCGAATTTTAAGTGTCTTGGCGAAATTTAAAATTAACTTTGGTACTTTAAGAATTTTGAAGTTGTTAATTGTAAAAATATAAAAAAAAAAGAAATAAAGAGAAACTACCAGAAAACGAATTTGATTTAATTTTCTTAATTGTGGTGAGCGCAGAACCCTCATTTATTGCGCTTATTACAAGCGGTATAAAAATATAAAAATAAACCTACGAACTAACTTAAAAACTAGGGATTAACAAAAATTAATTTAAAGAGGGAAACTTACGACGGTAAAGAGAGACGGTGGTGTAAGTGGCCAGAAGTTTGGAAGTGGGAATAAGGACGGGTTTAGGGTTTTAGTGAGGTCAAAATCCTCATTCATTCACCCCATACAATCGTTATTCATATAAACTTAACTATCAACTCAAAAACTAAGATACTAAAGTATTAGGGTATTATATGAGCAAGGTTTTTTTTTTTTTTTGGTTTCGGTAGGAAGGTGGAAATCTTCAAAAGATACCTGTTTAGGTGTGTTTCAACCCAGCAATCCTCGACGAGACAGCAAATAGAAAAAAACGGGTTCCGACATAATGCCGCACTGGGCAGATATAAACCGAATTGAACAGTAAAACAAATGTATTTAATCCCGTGGATCGTCTTCACGAGATCCTTCACTTTTATTTCATCAACTATTTTAAGTTACACGTAAAATGGCACACAAGAAAAAAGAGTGCCGAAAATGCACCAGCCAAAAAATAACCTTTTTTCTCTCAACGTTATAAAAGACTGTACTAATGTCACCAATTGAAACAAAAACTGTGTTTAAAAACAGTAACGTTTTCCGTTGCTCTCCTTTTGTCAGACCACAGTTATCAGCTGTCAACGGGGTCTGCGATCAGCCAGCTGAATTCCTCTCATAGCGTCAGAGAGCACTTCGAGTACATTCAATGGCATGACCGAGTTTTCGAGTAACTTCCAGTAGAATACTTTGGGGCGCTGTTAGTTTGTATTTGGCTGAGTCGTTTGAATTTGTTTTCCTTGAAGTCTGCGATTGTTCAAATCGTCAATCTGTTCGTTGAAGATTGTATTCTTACAAGGTCTGCACTGTTGGTTTTATGCATGTTGCGGAACTGCAATAACTGGATTAATCCATTGGCAAGCCGGGTTTTTACCGACTGAAACCACCTCCGCCCAGGCACATATTCCCGTTGATCCCCGCGGAACTTTCTTTTATATATTCCATCGCGGGGCAGGACGGAGTTTACCTGTTACTCCACTCGTCGGGTCGCAACTGCTGCTTCATGTCACATAGAATACCATTTGTTACGGACCATACCTGTTTTGAACTCAGCATGTATTCTAATACTCCTGCCAAAGTAACTGTCCGCCTCATATGTCTCTCCAAAATCGTTCCTGCGGTCTCGAATCTCACGCACTCTGTGAGCACGTGTTCGGCATTTTCTATTTTGCCTTCGCAATACAAGCAGTATGGGTGGTTCACATGCTTATACTTGTGCAAGTATTGCCGAAACCATCCATGTCCTGATATTAGCTGAGTCAAGTGGTAATTCAGCTCGCCATGTTTTCTTTTCAACCAGGTTTCTATATCAGGTATCATGGTGTAGGTCCATCTTCCTTTGGTGGAAGAATCCCACCTTCGTTGCCGTTCTCTTAGGTTTGAGAGTTCTAATTGTGACCGCATTCTCCAGCGATTCTCTTGTGTGACCTCATGCAATCCAACGTTTTCTTTAGCTGCAATGTCAAGTGGTTTGCTCCCGGTCAAGACATTTGTGGCATCCTCAGATACCGTTCGGAATGCGCAACATACTCTTAGTGATCCCACCCTATGTGCTAAGTTCACTCCCCTCATATACGACTTATGCTGTGCGGCTCCTCCCCATATATGAGCTGCATACATTATAATGGAGGTCTTGACACGGATTATAAGTTTCCTTATGTGGGGCCGGTGTCCACCAACATTGGGTATCAGTCTCGCCAAAACTTTGCATACTCTTGCCATTTTTTCACTCGTACTCCTCAGGTGTTCCTTGAAGGTCAAGTTGTCGATTATAACACCAGGATATATAATATAGGGGCTGAATCTCATTGTTTGTCCTTCTATTTTCAAATCCAGGTGTTCAACTTTTTTGCAGCTACTTGTTAAAACTGCCTCCGTCTTATGTCCAGCTAGTTTCAGCCCGGCCATATCTAGCCAGCATTTAATGCTCTAGATTGTTTGGGAGCAAATATTCTCCAGGTCATCTAGATGTTTAGCTACGGCCACTATTGCCAAATCATCTGCGCACGTAATGATTCTAACCCCTTCTGGTACATTGACCCTGAGCACACCATCATACATGATATTCCATAACAGCGGACCTAATACAGATCCACAAGGTACACCCGCTGTTATTTTATATTTCTGTGGTCCCTCATATGTGTTATAGAACAGTCTTCTGTCCGAGAGATAATCAGCTAGTATACGCACCATTTAGCGTGAGACTTGTAGATCGCGCAACGCTTCTAGTATCCGATTCCAATTCACCGAGTTAAACGCATTTTTAACATCTAGTGTCACCACCGCGCAATATTTTTTGGTAGCACAGCCATCATGCTCCAGCTATCGCATTGCGAGCGATATCGCACACCACAGATAGTGCCTTACAGATTGATCTACCTTTCCGGAACCCATACTGCGATTCAGAGAGCCCCGATGTCCTCTCAGTGAATTGTTCCAGGCGAATGGGAATTACTCGCTCAAGCAGTTTTCCTGTTGTGTCCAGCATTCACAACGGGCGATAAGACGACGGCGCTAGTGGATTCTTGACTCCTTTGGGTATAAGCACAAGCCGTTTTTTTTTCGTTTGGGAAATTGTACTGTTTGAAGGCAGGTTGTGAAGAGACTGCTGAAGACTTCCGGATTTTTTGTTAAAGCAGTCTTCAAAACAGCGTTAGGGATACCATCCAGTCCCGGGGTCTTGTTTTTTTTTTGACGACCCTTGCAGCCAAGAGCACCTCTTCGGTGGTCACGGGAGGTATCTCTCCTTCCGTGATACTCCACTCCTCTTGGACTCTCAATACCTCATCACACGATTCTGGCCATGTCAGTTTTACTTTTTTGCGTTTAACTACTGTTGCTATGTAGTCTTTTTATGAATATCCTGTAGGCGCTGCCACATGGATTGTTATTTAATTCCTTCCTTAGAGAGCAGAACGCGCCATATTTAATTTTGCGGATTACATTCCTCAACCCTTTCCGTTTATTGGCAAATGCCGCATGCAACTGTGGGTAGGTGTTACGGTTTCTTGCTCTTTGTTGTAAGCGTCTTAACCTGTTACTCCGATCGCATATGGGCGATTTCTGGGTTCCACCAATACACTGGTTTGATAGCTCCTGCTGGATGTCTTTATAGTGGCATAGAAGCATCACATGAGGTAATTAACAACTTCATGACTTTGCCAGCCTGCCTGTTCACATCGGCCTCTGCGTCAAACTGTGCGATTTGGTCTTCCAGTATATAATCGTACAGTTCCGCATCGAGGTTCTTCTCTTTCCACCCATTTTTCTGGTGATGAATCCTCACCGCGGTAATATTTCATACATTAAAGCTTGGTGGTCACTATGGGTGTAGGTGTCCAAAACTCCCCACTCCATACTTCTTGCCAACATGGAGCTGGCAAATGTGATGTCGAACTTGGACCGGCCTCTCTCGTTTATGAAGGTGTCATCAACAGCATCATTAAATAACACCAGATCTAGGACTGCGAAGACTTCGAGTAGTGCCTGGCCTCTACTGTTGGTCCTTGTGCTTCCCCATTCTACTGCCCAAGCGTTGAAATCTCCAGCAACTAAAAGAGGGCTCTTATCTCTAGCTTCTTGTATTATTCTGTCCAAAAAACATTAGAAATATTCTATTTCCCACCTTGGAGTAGCGTAACAACGGTAGAAATGAATTCCTCTGATCTTAGCATAGGCAATTCCTTCCAGCAGCTGGACACTTCTGCATTCCATAGGGGAATTTGCAGTTGTCCAGATGGCCGCTGTTCCACTGCTGTCTTCCTCACATGTAATAGTACCAGTGGCAGGCATCCTGTACTGCTCATTGATGAGTACCACGTTGGCACCATATTCCTTAACCGTTTGGGAAAGGAGATCTTGTGCGGCTCCACAATGGTTTATGTTGATTTGAATGCACTTAAACCTGCCCATTTTTATTGAGAAGATTGGACATCGCGTTTTTAAATGCTCGGCATTTGTAACTCCTTGTTGAATGGTGGTTATCGCCTTCGCATCCTGATTCGCAGAGCATGTATTTAGGTTGTGTTTTACACCCCATTGCATCGCGTCCTTTTTCGCCGCATTTCAAACAGTTTTCCGAACGATCTTCTTCGGATTTGCAGGATTTCGCCACATGACCCTATTGCCAACATCTGAAACATCGTTGGGTGGGATGTGTTCTCGAAGTCTGCATCTCAACCATCCAACCCGTAGGAAACCCGTAGACAGCAACATACTAGCCTTTTCTCTTGGTAGGCGGGTCATGGCAGGCTGCGTGCCATCTGGTTTCCTTCTTAAACTCTTTACCGCTTCCTTTGGGATCGCGTTCAGGGCAGGGACCTCTGTAGCGATCGCTGTCAGGATTTCCTCCACAGTGGTAGCCTCATCTAAATCACGACACTCCATCGCGATTTCCTGTGACACTGTTTTCACATTAGCATCTTCCTTTCGTACTTGTTGTACCTTTGCTTTTCGTGTCTCGGTGGTGGCCTCTGGACGGCGTTTCAGTTCTAGCAGCAATTTCCCTTTTGCTATCTTTCGAACTTTATTTACGCTATTTCCGAGTTCACTTAGCTCGGGCTTGGCCTTCATAAACTTCAGTATATCCGCATATGTTTTTCCCCGGTTTCGGATATTATTATAGCGTCCGGGCGTGGTCTCTTTCTTTTCATAATGTTGGCCTTCCCATTATCACTTTTTGGAGCCTCGTCACCCCCCAACCTCACATCACTCTTCCTTCGCCTGTGGCCAATTGTAAACCAATTGTAATTGGGTAACTCAACATTAATCTGCCCCGGACCCTGCTTACGCCTGTGTGCAAGTTTTGCTTTCATTGAATTTGCAAGTTTCCACCGCTTACTTCAGCCGACTCAGGTAGCTTCTTTAAGCAATTTTCCACTTCCTTATCGTACAGGCAACCAATGATCTTGACCAGCTCTCGCACAGCATTAGTAATATGCCTGTGCTTTTTAATTTTGATCGTCCTTGTCAATTGTGCGATCCGTTCTCCGAGCTACCCGAACACCAAAAAACCATCATCACCTCCATCACGGTTCTGACCCGCGCTCGTCTCTATATCGGCACTGCTTGTTGCCGCCATAAATTATACAAAAAACCTTCCTTTGCACAACTGTGACAAGCCTCTCTGTTGCTGTCGGGTGAGCAGGTTTGTGTCTTCTATATGACTTGTCTCCGAAAATCCGGAATTCAAAATACAATAAGACAAAACTTAAGGCACTGAAACAGTCACCAAGGGGCAATTGAAAACACGTATGGGATTCACTCTGCATTCTGACTATTGTATTATTTTTCACTGGATTGGGATTTCAAATTGCATTGCAATGCAATTGTGAAGATATAAAACACATTCCATCATCTCCATTCATCAATGAATCATTTGAAATAAATCGAAGAATCGTAACAGCAATGAGACTTTTAGAAGCCGGAAGAGAAGGTATCAATATTGTGATGCATATGACAATCAGCTGTGATATCTGACAGGTCTCCAAAAGAAGGTACTATAATATTCTAGAAAGTACTGGAGCAGTAGAAACTTCAAGGCTATGGAACGGACGGAAAGGAAACGCCGAATCAAAATGATGAAAAACGGTATAAATACGTCGCACGCAGATCAAGGAGCGGAGTAAGCAGTAAGGAAGCGATAAGTAAAGAAGCGGAGTAAAGAAGCGATAGGAATTAAACGATAAGTCTCGAGAGAAAGAAGAGTCACCGAATTATTAGCGAAATATCAAGGAACGGTTGTTATTAACAGACTAATAAAGTGTTTCCAAAGCAAATCGGTTTAACGGCTCTTATTTATTAAAATAATTAATCCAGTGAACACTAAGCTCGCTACAATATATTCTGCAGTATAATGGATGTGTGTGGGGGTTCTTAAAGCTCACCTGAAGAACCCCCCATATTCGCAACCCATATTTGCATCTCAATCACCAGAATACCTGAAACATTTCCTTTCTCAAGGACATTTAATGCATTCAACGTATTATCTGAAAATCCCTAAAAAGAATTCTCACAGCATTCACGCATTTAACGTGTTATTCAAATTTTCTGTAAAGAATTCTTCACATCATACGGCATCATAAATCCCAAACCATTCGGCACCCTTGTCATCGTTAAAATGCTGTGTCGGACAGCTTGTTTATACAGCTGCAATGATCCAACCCGCGATTCGTTTATCCAATCGACAAACAATTACCGCATCCCAAGCATTATCATCGAAACCGAATCCCCTAGCATTTCCTAGTACAAACAAGAACTCGGTTCCTACTGCAGTGAGAGATGCCATAAACATTTAAAACCCATTAGCATCTTTTCCTAATGGGATGCATCTATTAACTCATCTGCACCACTCATCCACGACTATAATGATGCCCTTATTTGTTTTCAGCACCATTTTTCTGATGAATTGCCGTCTATGATAGCCACAATGCACATCGTAAACAATGATCTATACGATCCCTTTGTCTTTAGATTTTTCAGCTTCGTTCCCATGGTTGTGCATTAAAAAAAGAATGTGATCTTCACGAGCACACATACACCCATACCACCATGATCTTCATTACGAGATCTGGTTTTCTATTCCACAAAGAGAGACTTTACGTTTCTCTTGTGGTAAGTAAACATATCCTTAGCCGAGAGGATATTCACCACTCACCATTAATTGAGGATTGAATTCAAGTCAGCGTTCTATCCTCGAGGAGTCGTTTTTCAACCTTCAGAGCGGTCGGGTCTTCTCCCCTTCGCCGTGCTGTGCACACAGTACGGTACGGCGCGTTTATACACTACGCGCGTTAATAACAGTCGAGTCGTGTCATTATTAATATTACCTTACGAGTGAAATAATTGTGAACCTTCCCGAATTTTAAATAGTTTAAATAAATTAAAGATCACCTACTACAATAGACCAAACAGGTGTTTAATTTACCGTGCTGCAGTTCCTGGGTGTGTTTTCCTCATTGTTCTTGGTGATCGTGTTTTCGTACTCAGCGGTATTTGTGATGGGATAGGGAAGTGAATCCGTGCCGTACGCCGGCGCACAAGACTTCGCCCCCCACAGATATTTGTCAAAGTTTGTCAATTAGTACATATTACAGTTGCCTTGAAAACATATATCCTGCCGCATCAGCTGTTTATAATCAATTTATTTCAAAAGCTGTTGAAGAAGAGAAAGAACTAATATTAGCCTCTGATCCTGATGCTAATTCATTACTTTTCACAGTTTCTGGAGATGGTACTTGGAAAAAAGAGGATTCACCTCACTTTTTGGAGTTGCTACGCTTATCGGTGAATACAGCAAAAAAGTTATCGATACAGTAATGAAATCGTGTTTTTGCCAAGCTTGTAACGTATGGAAAAACACAAAACAATCAAACATCGAGGCCTACGAGGAGTGGTATGCAGAGCACAAGAATTTTTGCACCATAAATCATCATGGAAGTGCGTGGAAAATGGAGGTTGATGCGGTAATTGAAGTGTTTGAGTGTTCGGTGGAGAAACATGGAGTCAAATCTGTCTAATATATAGGAGATGCTGACTCAAAGACATTTTAAGGTATTATTGATATTAATCCTTATAATGATGATCCTGTAGTGGAAAAAAAGAGTGTGTAGGACACGTGTAGAAACGTATGGGCTCAAGATTACGTAAAGCAAAAAAAACTCTGGTTGTCTGGGCGCAAGGCACTCGGACATTATATTCATGACAACGTATCCTAAATATGTAACATTGAATATACGAGTTATTAAATCAAAATTAAAGTGTTTTTATTCCTTAAATGATAATTACATATATAAGTAATTTTTTTTTATTTCTTAATATTTTACATTTTGTGATATATTTTTATAATTATGTTCGATATTTTATTTTATGTTGCAGTATTTCTTTCGATTGTTTTTACTCTGCTGACGATAGGACGATGATACGAGAAGTAGGATATCAATGGTAACATCTCAACTGTAATGTGTCTTGAGAAGCTTAGGTCGATGGTTGTTCCTCCCCATGTTGTAGGCTTGTTGACATTCGACGCGCATTCGAGATTGAACGTACCCTTCATGAAGTTAATAAATGCGCTATCAGTTGTGACATTTATATTGAAGTCGCCACAAAGAAGAATTGGTATGTCTGCATCAACTTCATAGATCGTCGGTACACTCTGATTGTGTACATATGGGAGTAATGCTTGGTGCAACAAGAAAGCAATGTTCGGGATAGTTGATCCAGGATGAATGTACACTGCCCCGAGTAATACTTTGTACATCCTATCGACAGTGAAGCATGAAATTTCAGCCAAGCACACATCACCCGTGTTTTTAATATGACGAGCTGAATCGGACAATTCAACTCGAAGAATTTCCTTTGCCATGGACGGCGATGATAATCTTCTATAAATCGCTACTCCACCAGCTGCGTTAGCTTCAGAATCCGAACGATAGTTCTGCTTCGTAACGCACTCATATCATTGATTCGCGTTGTCTCTGTGTATTTTTTGTCTTTGCACTTTCAACCTGTACAGCTGTTCTCGACAGTGCAAGGCGCTGTCTGTATTCCCGTTGTCTCTCTGCATTTGACTTAGGAGCAATTAATGTTGGTGTCAGTCAGCCGCGAACCCTCTTACAGTGAACACCAGTTTTGAATAGTGCGCCAGTTAAAAAGTGAAGTGACTACCTATTTAAAAAGTAAAAGTATTTCAAGAGAAATTTTTGACAACAGATAAAACTCCTAAGAATTCACAAACAAAACACAACAAAGACACATCAGGTAAGAAACCCAAAATATGGCCCTAGGGCCAAGCCAGCATACCGGCAACAGGTTCCTAGAACTGGGAGAATGCTCACTGTCAGTCTCTGCAACCAACGTGCCAACAAAAAAGAAAAGACAATCCGGCAGCCCATTGTCTTTCGATTTCCCTGCTTTGCCGAACAAAGCAATTTTAAAAACACCTCGGTTTATTCAAATTCACCCAACCGATGCTTCAAGGCCACTAACATCTGTTAACGTCTTTGTGCTGAAGAGAATAATTGATTCTATTAGTACACAGTACGAAAGAATAACCCTGCTTAGGGATGGCTCCATACTAATTCTAGTCAAAGACCAAGATACAGCAGATAGATTCATCCAATCCAAACGATTCGAATCAATCTGTCCGGTCGACATAAGACTACACCCCAAACTAAACATCTCTAAAGGAATCGTTTACGCCCCCTGTCTTATAAACGTCCCAGAACCTGATATATTATCAGAAATGAATTCCCAAGGCATTGTTGATGTATTTAAATTCACCAAAATGATGAAGGGAGAAAGGAAGCCCACGGGCCTAATGCTATTTTCATTTGACCGTCTTCAACCACCAACAACAATTGAAATCGCCTGGTACTACACCAAGGTCAAGGAATACATTCCGAGGCCTATGCGTTGCCGACAATGCCAATTACTAGGCCACACGGCAAAATGGTGCAAAAATACAACGGCATGCAATACATGCAATCTTCCACCCCACCCTGAAACTGAATGCATAAGAACAATCTGTGCAAACTGTCACGGCCCCCACCCGGCATCTTCCTCTACATGCCCAAAATATATGCAATACCAACAAATTTTAATAATACAAACAAAAAATAAAACATCCCTATCCGATGCTAAACGCATATACAGAGAACAAAATCCCATACAAACAACAAATAATGATCTCTATTCGGAACAAATAAAGAAAACCGCTTCCGCATTAAAAACACCAACTGGTGCCAATTCAGTCCCAACAAAACACATACAAGTCCCAATGCCCGCAAACAAAACTGCTACCAAAGAAACACGTATACTTCTCTCCACCTCCTATGCAACCTTAAAGGAAATAGAAAAGAGAAAACACCCTATCGTACAACAAAACACAATAAAAAACAAAACACGAAACGCTTCTCCCATACAAACTCAAACACACACAAACAAACCGAAACACACTCCAGCAGAAATGCAAAAATCCCGTTTAGACTCAACGGAAAATTCCCCTTTACCTGATCATGGAAAGATATGATCCTAATCTCTGTCACCAACACATTGACTCCGCGGCACAGGGCGACTTTCACTCAAACCAATCCGAGCGGATTGGACAACTGAGTGAAACGAGCTGTGTGGCGCGGAGTCAGATAACCAATCACCGTTATATTGACTCCCCCACTTTGAACACCACAACAAACACTAACAACAATCCAAACGATCTTTTAATGCTTCAGTGGAACCTGAATGGGCTCCACAATAACTATCACGAACTACAGATCCTTATAAAGGAACTAAAACCAGCGATCATAGCATCGCAAGAAACTCACTTACCCCAGTCCTCAAATACTAAGGTGCCTCGGGAATACAAAGCCTACTTCAACAACCTCACAGGAAACAACTCCTCTAAACAAGGGTCCGGTATAGTAATACATAGGGCCCTTAACCATAGACACCTCAACATTACTTCCCCTTTCTCGGTTACCGCAATCGAACTTACAGGGAAATTAAGTTTAACTGTTATCTCAATTTACATCCCACCCAACCAACCATTCAATCTAGCGGATCTGAATAACATGACTCAAAACATACACACACCAATCCTCCTAGTGGGGAATTTCAATGCATGGAGTTCAATATGGGGATCACGAACAACAAACAAAAGAGGTAAAATCGTTGAACAATTTTTGCTACAATCCCACTTGGCAATACTGAATAACGGCAAGCCAACCCACTTTTCCACACACAAAACCTTTACAAACGTAGACCTTTTCATAATATCAGCCCAACTTTCTCCCATAACTAACTGGGAAATATTAGACAATCTGCATGGAAGCGATCTCTTCCCGATTAAAATCTCTGTCTCGACTGGCAACGGCAATAAGAAAAAGATCAAACTCCTCCCCAAGTTCCAATCTGACCGTGCCAATTGGGATAAATTTCAAACATTAACCACACAATTCCTTAGCTCCCATAGCGTAAAAAAAATATTAACCAAGAAGCAGGTATTATTACAAAAATGACTAGAGCGGCCGCCAACATGTCCATTCCGCAGACAACAAGAAGGTTCCATAAAACCGTTGTCCCATGGTGGCATACCGAACTGGCAAGATTACGGACCGAAAAACAATCAGCTTGGAAAATCTTCAAGAAACATCCAACGGACCAGCATCTAATAACATATAAAAGGCTTAACGCCCAGTTTCGGAGAACTGCCAAAATTGAAAAGGCCAAATCATTTCAATCCTTCACGGCAAAATTAACACCCAATTCCACCCCAAAAAAGATATGGTCTGATATAAAAACGCTCACAGGCAATTATAATCCCCCTGGCATTACGGCAATAAATACGGGCACTAACATACTTACATGTCCTCAAAAAATAGCCGAACATCTAGCCGAATCCTGGGCAAATATAAAGGTTAATTTTCATCCAAACTTCCACGCAGCAAAAAAACAAATGCAGGAACACCCAATGCGAATAACCACCCTAGGGAACACCTATCTCAATGCCATAGAAAGTCCCATAACGGGAATAGAATTTGAATCCAGTCTGCATTCTGCAAAAGGAAAAACCCCGGGCTTCGACAGAATAGATTATCATCATCATCATCATCGGTACTACAACCTGGGACCGGTCTTGACCTTATTTAGCAAGTCCTGAGGCTTGTTAAATTTTCCATAATGATTTGTTTTTTTTTTTCCGGGCAAGGCCATTAGTCTTGCGCCAGAGGCTCCCCGACGAGGAATCGAACCCCGGTCTCCCGCGTGACAGGCGGGTATACTAACCAGTATACTATTGAGGAGCTCAGAATAGATTATGCTATGGTCAAAAACAGCCCTCCGATCATGAAACAGCGTCTGCTAGATCTATTTAACCACATTTATAAATCAGGCGTCATACCACAAACATGGAAAACATCCACTGTCATACCTATTTTAAAGTCCGATGGGGAAACCGACACAATCAATGGCTACCGCCCTATTTCCCTCCTCCCCTGCTTAGGCAAATTGTTAGAAAAAATTATCGCACAAAGGCTCAACTGGTATTTAGAGAAATATACCCTTATAAGTATGCAGCAAGTTGGATTTAAAAAAAGTCGAGGTACAATGGATGCCCTCCTTCACCTTGATAACTACATTACTTCTGCACTTTCCTGCAAAAAGCATACCTCCATTCTAACAATAGATTTCGAAAAGGTCTTCGACCGCATCGGCCCCCACGTCATACTGAACAAACTTCAAAAATGGGAAATAGGAGGTAATATGTTCAATTTTATCAGATCTTTCCTGTCTAATAGGAAATTCAGGGTAAAATCCAACGGCGTTTGTTCCGGGGTACACAATCTAGAAACCGGTATCCCCCAAGGATCACCACTCTCAGTAGTTTTATTCAAAATAGCGTTTGAAGATCTAAGTATTATACTGGCAAAATATAAAGTTGTAAAATATTGTATCTACGCAGATGATCTCATTTTATTCAGTAACGTCAACAATTTAGAACTTATCAGTCAAACTTTTGAAAATATTCTCTCAGATATTAGAATGTGGGGTCATTATTCCGGAGCCAAAATCTCAAACAAGAAAACCAAAATATTACACATATGTAAAAAACACAGTTGTAATAAATTGTTAACAGTTAACTTTGAAAACTCCACCATCAGCAATGTTAATACACTAAAAATTCTAGGTCTACAACTTGACAGTAAATACAACTTCAAAAATCAATGTCTAGCTCTTAAGAAAAACTTAGATATAAGGTTAAATATAATTAAATACTTAGGATCAAAAAAGAGTTTTGTTCATACTAATACACTAACAAACATCACCAGAGCAATTATATTATCGAAAATAGATTACGGCCTACCAATATACGGGAAATGCAGCAAAACTAACCTACAACTAGTGAAATCCCCCTATCACGCAGCAGCCCGAATAAGTACAGGTGCATTCAGAACCACCCCAATAACAAACATTCTAGCAGAAAGTGGACTCCCGACGATTGAAAATCGAATGAAGTACCATTCAGCCAAGCTAGTTGTCAAACTTACCGCCACACCGGAGACACCCATAGTGAAGGATATTAAACACATCCTTAGGAGGAAACGGCCCCAAAGGCACTTGTCGGCCCTAGGACAGGCAATATTACTTGCGCACCAATTCCGAATAAACATTAAACCACAAAAGGCAAGGACAATTCACCCCCCATGGTTATTATCACCTAAGATATTCAACACCGATTTAAGCCTACTCCCAAAAACTAGAACAAACCACCTAGAATACCAACAACATTATCAACATATCAAAAACCAACACCGCCAGTGGAACCTACTTTTCACCGACGGATCCAAAACAGAGGACGGCACGTCATTTGCGATAGTCAACAGCGTAAAAATAGTAATCAGAAAGGGACTTATACCCGAATTCTGTTCCATATTTTCGTCCGAAGCAACCGCTGTACTGGAAGCAATTAAGTTAGTAAAAAAGGACAAGACACTTATTTGTACAGACAGCCTATCAACCATCCAAGCAATAAGGAACCCAAACAATAGAAACCGAATCATTCACTTGATCCAGCATAGTTTGTTCTATAAACAAAACAAAATAAAGCTTCTCTGGGTGCCAAGCCATAGTGGGATAGCAGGCAACGAAGCAGCAGATGCTGCTGCAAAACTGGCCATCAAGGAACCCCTAATAACCTTTTTCGTTGAAAACAGCAAGGACTTACATAGATACTTTAATAGTGAGCTCCACAACTTAGAACAAAAGGACTGGGCAGACTACAGGCATATGTATGCAGTAGTAAATCCCAGAAGAGAACCCATCACATATCCACCAACAGCCTCAAAACATAAAATCAGGTGCTTCCTCCGGCTGCGCCTTGGGCACACATTTATCACCAACCAACATCTCATCAACAGGAGTAATCCCCCTACCTGCAACATCTGTACATCCAACTCCAACCTATCCTCCAAACACATACTATTTGAATGTGCAGGGGTAAAAGACCTCGTTCGCCAACATTACAACGACGACATCCTCAACATCATATCCCAACCATCATCATCTAATATCGATAAGCTCTACAAACTACTAACCTTAGTTAAGTTACAAAATCTAGTGTAAACAATATTTAATATTTATATTCTAGCCGAAAGCCTTAGTCGCTAGTGCTATTAGTTTTAAGTTACCATGTAATTTACTTGCATTGTAATAAATAATAATAATAATAATAATGTTGGTGGCTCAGTAATTAATGACCTTGCCCGGAAAAAACAAATCATTATGGAAAATTTAACAAGCCTCAGGACTTGCTAAATAAGGCCAAGACCGGTTCCAGGTTGTAGTGCCGATGGTGATGTGATGTGGCTCAGTAATTGGTATTTCGTCCATTGATACGATATATTCTTGCTTCTTCGACAGTTCACAATACTCTGAAAAATTAGTGAATCGTGGTCCGACTCGAAGAGGTCGATTATTTTTCTTTTATTCGTTTTGCTATTCATGTTTACGGTTCATTTATTTTGCTATTTTATCTCCTCCCTATTTCCCTCTCTCTCGCTAGTCGCGCTCCCGCTCACTGCGGCTCGTGCGTTATCGGTTACTCTCGCTCAGGAGTAGCGAGACCCGACCGTAACGCTACAAACTTTTTTCCGAATGCCTCCCAAGGTATACCGATTTATAAGACGTTGTCACGTCAAAAGGCTAATTATATAGCCGTGTGTATTTTTAATGAAGGCTTTTTGCCTATTTTGAAAATAATGGACATTATGAGTGTCACTATTGGTTCTGAAGCACATACGTTTGCTTTTAAAAGAAACGCAAATCGAATTGATGGCTCTGAAGTACAAGCATCTGCTGTTTCGAAGGAAGCTAGAACAGCACGACTGTCAGAGAGAAGTTTGGAGAATTTGCTTTTTGAAAAAGAAGGCCCGTTGTATGGACTAGGAATTGCCGACTAACAAAGTGTAAGTATAACGCAATATTATGTCACTTGAAGCTACTATACCCTGAAATTTTTAAACGCGTTTTTCTCGAAACCACTTTTTTCAAGTCTATTGACATGATATCTCAAGTTCTAATGAACCGATTGACTTGAAATCGGCCCACACCTTCTTGATATAACGCTCTAAAGTCCCTACCAAGCTTAAAAAAAAAGTTTCTATTTAAAAAAAATTAATAACCGGAAAAAAATAGAGAAAAATCAAAAAAATTTTCAAACAATTGCTATTTTGCGAAAAAATATTTTTTACTTCTTCGAGGTAGGGGCGATTCCAGCAAATTTACTGATTAAGAATCCATTTTTTTTTTTTTTTCAAATAATTAGAAGAGTCAAAATCATGTCAATCAGGACGTACGCTTTTGTTGCAACCCCTCATTTCACCACCATGGAATTTTGGAAATTTTCGACATTTTTGTTTAAATTTTTATTTTGTTATGTTATAAATAAATATTTGGTAAAAATCTAATAGCAAAAATATTTTTCATTTTATTTTTAACACAATTCTAAAAAACATTCAAATTTGACCCTCTGCAGCAGAATAGCCTATGGCGTTTGCGATGAGATAGTGAAGAACGTGGGATTCGAACTGACGCTATGACAGTTAGAATCACTAAAAATTGAACCAATGCTTAACACATTAGGCTACTGGCCGCGTGTACGAATTCGATTTTTAAAATCAAATACATTCAACTGATGTGGACCTGTTATGTTATCGCTATGGTATACGGCTCTGATGCATTTTCTTATTCGATTTTCGTTCGGTGTTCTTCACTATTTGCTTGTGTATTGTGTGTGTATCTGTTAGAAACGCCACAAGCCCATTAATTCGTCATTTTTATCTCGGTTATTTCTCACTTTCAGAGGCGATGTAACAATACACAGATCATTGTGCATTGTGCCAGAGCAATTTAAGAAGAAATAGAAACATAAAAACGCACCATATGTCTTAACAAATATATTTATCTATGATTTATTAAAAAAAAGATCACATTACAAATTTACTTCGTCTCTACATTTCATTCAAGAGAGTTTCGTGGAAGATTAAAACACTTGAACTTAACCTAACTAATCTACATTTAAGTTGAATACAACAATTAACATTTATTGGCATATCCTTCTTTTGAACAGGAAATAAAAGTTGACGAACACTTACAATTCCTCTTAACAGTTTCGTATTTATATTTTTTTCATAATATCGTTTAAGATATAAATTTTAAGATACAATTTTATACGATTTATACATTATATGAGAAAAAATCCTCACAGGATTACAGCAGCGAAATTACCATAAAAAAGAAACGTCTTTATTCACAATTTTAATCCCTTAATACAATTTTTTTTTCGTGTTTTTACGAAATATATGTACAGAGAAAGTTTTACTTAATAAGAAGCTAAAACTAATTAAGTGGTTGCAAGATTCAGGTAAGTGTAATAAATTGTTGGCAACAGTGCAAAAGAAAGATTAACTTAAAATAAAAGGCATCGTGGTGTAGACGTGTCGTTGCTTATTACCTATTGCAGTTAACTGCAGTCTCAAGACCAAAACAGTAAAAATAGTACTATAACAAAACGATTTATATTTGTATACTCTTTCTAACAAATAAAATAGTTGTCTGAAGTTAATTTAACCATTTAACATTTCATTTTACCTATACAATTCTTATTTAGTCGGTACAATTTTTGCCTAACTAGTAACAACTCTCTTAAGAAAAAGTCTAAGGCGTTACTTGGCCTGTAGACGTGGGATATAAAGTGGATGCAAAATATAATAACACATTTCATTGCACAAATATTTCGTCCTAATTTGCGGAAGTAATCCTCTAAAAGTTTTTGAATGAACCCTTCTGCTAGTAAACAGCTATGAACTGTGGTGATGATCTCTGGAGTGAGAAAATCCCAAGTGTGTAGTTATTATAGTAGAACGAGAAAAGAGGAACAAATATAGTGAATATCTGGTAAGGGTGTAGATTAATTTAGGAGCGGAGTTAAATTATGAAACTTCGCGAAGAGACGATCGTAAAACTGACTGAGTTAGACTGTAATACATTTGATTGTGCTTACGTGGGTTCAACAAACGTTTCTTGTCACCTTACCGGTTCGGCACAATTACTGAGTGGTCGGTCCCACTAAGCTATTGACTTCGTGAAATGGTTGGGAGAAATTATTTTGCTGCTTCTAAGCCTGTAGACTCAATGGAGAAAAAATATCCGAGTACGGAGACACAGAACTGCAGGTTCGCTATTCTTAGGAGATAATCAAATAAAATTATATAAAAAAAAATTATTAAATTATTCGCGTATTCGAGAATAAGGGTTTGAGGGGTATCTTTGGAGGTAAATATGACGAGGAGGCAGGACAATGGAGGAAACTCCATAACCACGAATTGGAAAAGCTATACCGCAAACTTACAATAGTGAGAGTAATCAAGTCGCGAAGATTAAGATGGGCCGGACATGTGGAGCGAATGCGCAACGATAGGACCCCGCGTAGAATTCTTGACGGTAGTCCAACGGCAAAGAGATCGGCAGGACGGCCGCGACGGAGATGGGAGGACAATGTAAGGTTTGACCTAGAAGAGATCGGATCAGATAGTTAAGCGTGGAAGGAGAGTGCACAGGACAGGGAACGATTGCGGAGTCGAGTCGGTGAGGTCATGAACTTCCGGGTTCCTACAGGCCAATTAATAGTAGTAGTAAAAATTATAATAAAAATAATAATTATAATTAAAAAAATCAAGACGACTTGCAGTAGTAAATTTAGAAAACTCCGTCTTGGTTGTGGAAGTTCTATTGGTGGATGAACCATAAGAAAAAGGAATTCAATCAATGTTACCATTTTTCGAACATAATTATCCACTGTATGAAATGGTTAGAACAAAAGCACCAAATCGCATCAAATCACCACACACGACCGGGGTGAGCGAGGATATCTAAACTCGATGCTGAAGCTAAGTTAATACTCTGATATACGTTTCTGATGACATATATTTTTAATTCCCTTCTAGTATTGTCGTCTTCATTACCGCGTTCTTCATTACATTCTCTTTTAGTATAGTGTGTATTACATTATCATCGCATTTTGAGTATATTGCGTGTCTGTTGGAATCCCCGCTGTGTCTATTTTAAGAGACTGAACTAATCCCCTTGATTTAACTCATCATCATCATTGGCATTACAACCGGGATCCGGTCTTGGCCTTATTTAGCAAGTCCTGAGGCTTGTTAAATTTTCCGTAATGATTTGTTATTTCCGGGCAAGGTCATTAGTCTTGCGCCAGAGGCTCCCCGACGGGGAATCGAACCCCGGTTTCCCGCGTGACAGGCGGGTATACTAACCACTATACTATATAGGAGCCATCTTGATCTAACTAGGGCTTTAATAATATGGGCACGCAAGATCACATTTTGCTCCTAATGTAATTGGTAGTTAACTTTATATAAGTCGGAATTTAATCACATTTAATAATAACAATGCAAGATCTCCTTTTCTGAAACAGGGCACCAATATATTCTTGTGCAAAAATGAACTAACGAATATGTTCAAGTCCCTTAAAAGTAATAATCTTTGAGTTAACCTTCTAAATATTGTTCTTAATAAGTTGTTTTTGTTATCGCGTGTCAACCCCTTGGCTATTATATTTCTACCTCTTTCCTATAATACTTTTGATTACAAACTTTAAAACTTATAAACTAAACTCTAGTTAATTAATACAAGTTGCAACGGAGCTAAGGACACACTTCAATTTTTATATTTTATGTACTGTCACTCAACTCCCAGAAGCTAAATATTTTTTACTTATTCCATAAGCTTACAGTTAGTTAATACAAAAGCGAGACAAAATTCTCAATGACAGTCTTGCTCCAACTTCATAAAGTAAACAGTTTTTTGTCGCCCGGAGAAAATCTTTTTATAGAATAGATATATTTGTTATATTTGCAGAAGTTTTAATCTTGTGATGTAATAATAATAATATGTATTTGTACAAAATCATTGAGATTAGGTGAGTGCATTTTCTATAAAAATATGCACAGGTATAAATACTCCATTTTTTTTTGTAATATTTCTTGAGTATTTGAGAAATTGATAAAAAGTGTACGTAAAACAAATAATTTTTATATCTGTGAGTCTTAGAAATAGGAATATTGTATTTTTTAATTAATAACGTTTTTCACTTCTATTCAAATGATGGCGCAATAAATACAAAGTGATTTATCTATTTTTAACCATTAATGTTTTAACGCATTTACTTGTGACCGCAATACGATTTATTGCCTAAAAATATATTCCAACTCAACCTATTGTGACATAAATTCAACCGTGTTGGTAATAAGTCTTTTATCTTCATTCACGAGCCTACTTTAATCCATATTTATGCAAACTATTGCTTTTTCACCACATATTCTTTTGCTCGATATTTTTCTTGATTACACGCAGTGGTTAAGATTTATTTGATAGGTTTCCACCTGGTTATATCTTTTACAATATAAAGCGGTTTCTGTTGGGCAAAAAGAAATTCATTACTTTTTCAGTAGATGAATGTAGTGATATCAGTATCACATCACCTACGGCACCACACCGGGATCCGCTGTTGGCCTTATTTAACCAGTCTCTCCGCCGGTTCTTATCCGAGACTTGTTAAGTTGTCCATAATAATTTGTTTTTCCGGGCAAGGTTATTAGCTTTGCGCCAACCTTTCTCGGGATGTCGCTGCATGCATTGGTTCCCTGCGTGGCGGGTCCCAAAGACTGATCGTCCTGGCCTTCGCCGGGTTAAAAGCAGACTTTGCCCTGTATGTTCGCTCCCACCTTCAGTATATCTTGCAAAATATTGATAACACGAAATCAGATTTGTGCTCGATAGAAAAATGACATTTCGTACTAAAAGAAAAAACAATACATGACAGTTTTTGGATCCCCGATTCAATTGTCAGTTACAGAGTAAAAAATGTGGAAGTTAACTAAGAGACAATTCAGTAATTTTTTTTTATTTTGCTTTGATGAAGACGAAAATGAAAGCCAGGCACCTGATATTGTGAATGGTTTTTTTGGTCCAATTCGTGTCAAGGCACAAAGTGCAACTTTAATTTTGTCGCTTCTGTTTCGGTATTTTTGACGTTAAGGACAGATGGGGTCGTCGTCAAAAATGTGGATAAAGTCATGAAATTGTTTGAAGCAGATTATAATATTAGAACGCTGTAGCATCGCCCGCTAAAGATCGACCATAAAAAAGTATTAACCCTTAACAGACCAATGTCCCATATAAGCGGCATGACACTTTTACTTACTGCGTCCAAATGCCACGTATATGGTGGCAAAAATCATTTTATTATTTTTATCACTGTTATTGTTGTTAAATGGCCATTCGAGTTTTTCACAGACGAATTGGTAGGTAGTATGTAGTGCTCTGAAAAGCCCTACCATCTCTTTTCACCACACACAAAAATTCATTCTTCCAATGTGTTCAACAAGGGTTGAACGCGCCTTCCACTAACAATGGATCTTGTTGTGGACTGGGTTGCTGGCGTCAGGAACAGTGATGTCTCCTGGCGTGCACTAATGTTGATTGTTGTAGTTCTGAAACCAATTGAAACGTAAAAGGGAAACGAATACCTTCAATGAATAGACTGCCGACGGAACCTCAAGAAAGAATCCTCCAAGAATGAACGATAATAATAATACGAGTTATGTTGATGATTGACTATACTTTAAATTATGTTTATTCTAATTGAGCACTAGGAAATACCAGGATTAGTTTTTGATTACAACAATCTTTCACGAAAGGTTAACGACGAAGACGTTTTCAATTTGCTTGCTTGACAACCAGTATAATAATTGATTATGTCAGCTCGTTGCTGACATTTGTTACTCGCTTGCCACGGTTAGCATTCAGTTGCGAATTCGATGGTGGTGTCCAGTGCGAATCCGCAACACCCGACCTGGCAAATTCCCGATAAATGAATCAAATGTTCGTTTATCTTCTTACGGCTCTAATGAACCCATTTCGCGAATGCTGCGGCGGGCATACTCCTACCCTACCTCCTTCGATTTCAACTTTACTCAAACTACTGCTCTCAAACTTCATCTCCTCTCTTCCCCCCCCCTGACCACGCCCACTCCCCGTCTACACTCTTACAACCCGTACTAAGCTAAATAAATAAATGAGTAATAATTGACCCAGTAACCAACTCGCCAAACATGCCCACCTCTTTTTTCTTTTTAACCATACTGTATATTCTTTAGTTTTAAGATAGTTGTTAAGTTTTATCGCTTGTACTAAGCTAAATATATGAAGGTTCTGCCCTCACTAAATTAAATTATCGCCCATACACCTCATCATCATCATCGGCACTACAACCGGGAACCGGTCTTGGCTTTATTTTAGCCAGAGGCTCACCGACGGGGAATCGAACCCCGGTCTCCCACGTGAGAGGCGGGTATACTAACCACTATACTATCGAGGAGCAATATACCTAATCCCCCATCAATCCTAAACTCAAATTCAAAAATTAATTCCCGATAAACGAATCAAATGTTCGTTTATCGCCCATGCACCCAATTCCCCACAATCCCCACATTAAATCACACGCATGGTAAATTGAACCAGATGTTCAATTACTATACGCAAACAAAACCCTAATCCCAGTGCAAATCTTCATATGCCCCGCATATCCCAAATTTCCAGGACTTCGCTTAACCGAACTCATAACACAACTTCCCAGTACTCGACTCCAGCCGAAGTGCTTTGTCGAGATTTTGCCTACATGTCGATGCATTCGCGATGTAAAATCTCGATTAGATTCTGTTTACAAAGGGGTATGCATCGTGATCTCGCGCGTCAGTATCTCAAGATTAATTATCCCTGGAGGAAGTACCCCAGGAGATCAGTATTATAAAATAAAATAAAACCGATTAGTTTAATAAAACTTCATAAAGGAAGTAGATACTTTAATAGTGCGTTTTTGAGTTTTTGTTGCTCCAAAAGGGGCGAGAACTGGTGAGTAGAGTCGTGGCACACCTACAAAAACACCCCTGTTCGGCTTTGCCGTTCCCGAGCATCATCTGCCCCACGAAAGCCAGCCGAGGCAGCTGGGGTTGCTCTGCGCAGGGACGCTAATTGCACGAACGATCGGTAGCTACTTAACTCCGGAAGCACGGCGGCGACCGCAATGAGCCTTCTCAAGTGCGGTCTATTAAAGAGACTCTCGTCCTTTTAAGGACAAGGAGATGAGTTCCCTGAGAGCAAGGCTTTTACAAGTATAATAAAGATGTCAAACAATTATGCTAAGCAAAAAATAAAAGGATTGGAACCTTTGTCAAAGGAATCAATTTGGAAAACATGGAAGGATATAGAACCCAAAGAATTTTTGGCCCTCCTTGGAGTAATTTTCAACATGGGAACAATGTCTTTAGCCAACATAAAAGAATATTGGTCAACCAGTAAGATACAATTTTTCTCAAATACATTTTCGGGAAAAGATTTTTGAAAATATTTTGGATGCTCCACTTAAAAGAAAACCTTCCCGATAATCAGAACATTAGTGTAGTGTAACAACATATCCATGAAATGACCATAAACAATAATCTCAAATGAATCAATTGCCCTTGTCACAATTAGCAAGTCTCAAGTAACCAGCATTCGTTGTTGACAATAAATTCAAGGTCAATTCATTTCATTAAGTAAAACAAACGAATTGCTCCGGTTACGATTTGAAAGAATCATATGAAAACCGTTTGCGAATTTGCCACTGATTCACGAATTAATTGGGTCAAATCGTGTCATTGTTCTTACGCTAAGCGCTAAGCTGGTGATAGAAAATTAAGTGGCATAGTAAGCAGAATTGTGTGAGTGAGGTTTCAATTAAGAATGGAATAGCTTGTTAAACAATATTTGTATGAGTGAATTATGAAACTTGTAAATAATCGAGTGATTGATTGGGAGTATAAATACCCCAGCATTTTGCAGAATAGTTTGATCAAAAACCAATCGAGTATTTGATTCATTAACTGCGGCGCTCTACGCCATCCAATTATAGCGAGCTGCTTTTTAAACAGCAACAATTAGGGAAATTAGGTTATAGATAATTAAAGGAGAAAATTCATACACTTGTCACACACACATATATATACATATGTATATATTGTGACACACTGTGCAGCAACTATAGGGGTATAACATTGCTGAGTACCGCCTATAAGATACTCTCCACTATCCTACAAGACCGGATATCCCCATACGCTAAAGCCATCATTGGGCAATATCAGTGTGGCTTCATCCCAGGCAAATCAGCAATTGATCAGATATTCACCCTTAGGCAGGCGATGGAAAAATGTCTGGAATTTAAGATTCCACTATATCATCTGTTTATAGACGTCAAGGCCGCCTACGACAGCATAGTCAGGGTAGAACTATATAATGCCATGAGAAAATTCGGCATTCCAAATAAATTGATACGACTTTGTAGGTTGACCATGACCAACGTAACTAGTCAAGTAAAAGTAGCGGGATTGCTGTCCAAACCAATAAACATCTATAATGGACTCCGACAAGGGGACGGTCTGGCCTGCCTCCTCTTCAACCTGGCGTTGGAGAAAGCAATCCGTGACTCTGGCGTTACAACAAGAGGGACTATTGTCACCAAGTCCAGCCAGATACTTGCCTACGCAGATGACATCGACATCATCGGTAGAACCGAATCGGCGGTACAGGAATCCTTCACCCAGATCGAGCAGGCGGCACAAAAACTGGGACTGCACATTAATGAGGGAAAAACTAACTTCTGCGAAGAGAAGACCTAACGTTGGTCAAACTGTCAGGGTAGTGGAGCACGAATTTGAAGTAGTGCAATCCTTTAACTACCTTGGGTAAATAGTATCAGCCGATAACAATATGGAAGAAGAAATACGCGAACGGCTGATTAAATCTAACAAAGCCTACTATGGTCTATCAAGGCTCTTTAAATCCCGAAATTTATCCAGAACATCCAAGCTACTACTGTACAGGGCCATGGTCTTACCAGTACTCATGTATGGATCCGAGACCTGGGTGCTTAATAAAAGGCAGTCTGAACTCTTGGCCGCGTTCGAGAGAAAGGTCTTAAGGAGAATTGTTGGCCCCGTATGTGAGGCAGGACGATTCCGGAGACGCTACAACCATGAGTTGTACGCAATCTACCTTGAAGCTCATATTGTAAGAAAAATCAAGCTCGGTAGACTCCGGTGGGTGGGACACCTAGCTCGAATGAGCGAAGAGGAGCCTGCCCGGAAAGTCCTTTGTGGCAGGATGTATGGAAGGAGACAGCGCGGCAGACCTTGTCTGCGATGGAGGGATGGCGTATAGCAGGACGCCCAGAGCCTGGGAGTGCTAAACTGGATGACATCGGCTCGAAATCGGGACCGGTGGAGAGATTTGTTAAATAAGGCCAAGACCGGATCCCGGTTGTAGTGCCGTTGATGATGATGATATATTGTGACGCATATGACAATCAGTACTGGAATCTTCGAGAAAGTCCGAAACAAAGTACTAGATTATTTTAGAGAGTACTGGAAAACTGGAATAGAAAAGTCGAGACTATGGAACGGACGGAAACGAAACGCCAAATCAGAATGAGGGAACGGTATAAATACGTCGCACACAGATCATGGAGACAAGTAGAAAGTAATAAGTAAGAAAGTGAAGCAAGCGATAAGTCTCGGGTGAGAAGTAAGCAGTGAAGAAGTAAAAGACGCGATAAGTACGGAAGCGATAAGTAAAGAAATCGTTAAGTGTACGGTATAAGTAACGGTTGTTATTACGGACTAATAAAGTGTTATATTAATTCAAAATCGATTTAACGGCTCTTATTTATTCAAAATAATTAATCCAGCGAACCCTAAGCTCGCTACAATATCATTAAAAATATATACTACATGGCGACGCTGTCAAGCTACTCCCCTAAACATTTATATTACATTAGGACTCGTAATCAAAAAGTCTGCAATTTTCTAGAAAATATTGACTCAAAGTCCCTACAGTATCTTGTACCACATAAATATTTCCGTTGATGAGTCTGTTGTGAAATCTAATGGGAGAGTAGGTTTTATTACCTACGATCCCAAAAAACCACCAAAGTGGGGCATGAGAATATATGTACTTGTTGACTCAAACACGGGGTACATTTCTACAATTCTCCTGTATTACGGCGGTATAACATCAGACAATCTTCCTAGATCAGATCTCCCCGTAACTCTCGAATTCCTTTGCATTTATTTAAGAAACTTCTTGTTCGTTGGCTCTACAAAAGGATACTATACGTATACAGACCACTATTATACCAGTATACCTTTGGCAAATGAATTATTGAAATTGGAATGCCTCCTGACTGGTACATTATCAACAAATAGAAAAGGTATATCGCCTATAATAAAGTAACCTACATTTTCAAAAGCAAACATAGTAGCTTGCAGAAAACATAATACTTTACCTCTTTCATGGAAGGTCAAGAGGACTGTAACACTTCTTAGTACTTGGGATATGTCAGAAATAACGTGTATCCAATAATACATGGCGAATATGCTACAATCCAGAAGCCTCAAGTAGTGTTGAATTATACCAAAAATATGGGTGGTGTTGATCGAAGTGATCAGTGTATAGAAAACTACTGTTTCTTAATGAAATCCCTTAAATGGTGTCGGAACCTCTTCTTCTGGGGCCTTGAAGTATGTGCCACTAATTCCTACACTCTATATAAATCCGTTCAAAAAGCAAAGAACGAAAAAGCAGTTTCACATTACATATTTATAAAACAATCGGTTAATCAGTTAACCTTAGCAGATGATTTTCATATGTTGGAAAAACCTCAAGAACACGCTAATACTCAACAAGGTTTGCACCGTCTAGATGGAAAGCCCCACATCATTCGCAAAACTACATAGTATGCTCGGATCTAAAGGTTCCATATTGGAGAGTGCTTCGAAAAGTACCATTCTTTAAAAGAATATAAAATTTAAATCATATTGTAACTCTATTACTCTGAATATGTATTAATAAATATTCACTAAAATATATATTTTTTCTTTTATATACGTGATTTAAAAATGTTTACTATACAGTTTCTCTTCATATGAAAAATAGCTTAGAAGTGTCGAAAAATAAGCTTGAAATACTCCCGGACCATTAAGGGTTAAAGCATCTGAACAAAGCTAGATTAAAATAGACACTCGATGTTTGGAAAAGGAATTGACGCAAAAAAAGTGAATCGAATTTCTATCTGTGAACGGAACGAGATCGGCCGAGTTCTTAAATGGTGACGGGCTTAAAAATGAACTACATACAATATTGTGTGACAACGATCGGGTTGAAGATCGGTGAAGCAACTCATATGATGGACAAACAGGACTCACAGCCAGGAAGCTTTCGTTGTTCATTTGGTGGGATTGAAAAAGAATCATCCCTTATGAACTACTTCAATGTGGCAGAGCACTAAACTCGGACCTCTACTGTCAATAATTAGATCAAAGTTAGTGATTAGATTAGGTTAAAGTTAGTGATTGACCAGAATCCACCAAAATTGGCTGACAAGAGAGATGATTTATTCCATCAGGACAATGACAGGCCACAGTTGTCTACAATGACTCTCCAGAAAGTCCGAGAGCTTGGTTTAGGAAGTTTTTGCCATATAATCTGAATCTAGCATGAAACGATTACTATCTTTTTTATCATTCCTAAACTTTCTTAGTGGTTAGAAATTAGTACCAAAACAAGATTGTAAATTTATTTAGTGGAATTTGTCGTCAAAGGCAATTACAGTTCGGCTCTAATGCAATAAACGAAAGGCTATGCACTCTTTGCGTGCGAGCCAAGTTTAAGAACATAAGACTCATAAACGTTCACGGACCTACAGAGGAGTCCCTTGACGACGAAAAAGAACAATACTACGAGAACGTGGAACGGGACCTCAATACCTACCTAAGACGCGATGTGAAAATCGTTCTTGGTGATTTGAATGCCAAAATAGGTCGGGAGCCGGTTTTCAGGCACTACGCAGGTTCCCATAGTTTGCATGAGAACACTAATGACAATGGACTACGAGTCATCGAATTGGCAGCATCAAATAACATGGTCGTTGCAATTACCAGGTTTCCGCGTAAAGACATCCACAAAGCCACCTGGGTATCGCCTGATGGAGCCACTCGCAACCAAATTGACCACGTGTTGATAGATCGCCGCCACTCCTCGAGCTTGATGACCAATGTAGACTCAGATCACTATCTTGTTGGTATAGTTTTCCGAGCACGGATTGCCTTACGGAGACGTATTGCAACCGCGGATCAGATTCGAATCAACACGGTTGCCTTGCGCAATGAGAATACCAGTAACACCTTTGCTTATGCGCTAAGACTCGCCCTCGAAGAGCTCGACGAAGGAAGAGTAAGTCCCGGGGCCAGAATGCCGGGCGTAGAAGAGAAATGGATACGTCTTAAGAATTTTGTCGTTAGTACTGCCAACTCCATCTTAGGCAGTAGTCGTAGAGATCGGAGCAATTGGTTTGACGATGAGTGAACTAGCGACGGAACATAAGAATGGTGCATACCGGGCAATGCAACACTCTCATAGGACGCGGGCACGCGAGAAGAAATTCAAAGAGCTCAGAAGATCTGAAAAAAGACTCCACAGACTCCACAGAAAAGTGCCTGGAAAAAAATCTAGTCTGTGAAATAGAGAAAAGTAGAGAGCGAATTCCGCACCAGGCGCGGAAGTTCTACCAAATGATTCGCAGTATGACGCGGTGCACACCACGCTGCACTTACTGCAAGGATAAAGAGGGTAATCTGATCACAGATCCTGAAGGCATTCTGGAGCGATGGGAAGTGCACTTCAATGAATTGCTAAATAGTCAGCTCGCAGAAGAGTTGGAGGCTCCACCATGGGTAAAATCAATACCAAATGTTGCCAAGCATTGAGGAAACATTAAAAGCCATAAGACAGCTCAAATCAAATAATGCCTCCGGAGCTGATGGCATAGCAGCTGAGCTGATCAAACAAGGAGGGACAGTATAGCGTTTGCGAGGATAGTGATCTGTATTAGGTCCGCTGTTATGGAATATCATGAATGATGGTGTGCTTAGGGTCAATGTACCAGAAGGGGTTAGAATCATTGGGTAGGCAGATGATTTGGCAATAGCGGCTGTAGCTACACATCTAGATGACCTGGAGAATATTTGCTCCCAAGCAATCTAGAGCATTAAATGCTGGCTAGATATGGACGAACTGAAACCTGCTGGACATAAGACGGAGGCAGTTTTAATAAGCAGCCACAAGGAAGTTGAACACCTTGATTTGAAAATAGAAGGACAAACAATGAGATCCAGTCCCTACATTATATCATCATCATCATCGGCACTGCAACCGGGCACCGGTCTTGGCCTTATTTAGCAAGTCCTGAGGTTTGTTACATTTTCCATAATGATTTGTTTTTTCCGGGCAAGGTCATTAGTCTTGCGCCAGAGGCTCCCCGACGGGGTACCGAACCCCGGTCTCCCGCGTGACAGGCGGGTATACTAACCACTGTACTACCGAGGAGCCCCCTATATTATATATCTTGGTGTTATAATCGACAACTTGACCTTCAAGGAACACCTGAGTACGAGTGACAAAATGGCAAGAGTATGCAAAGTTTTGGCGGGACTGATACCCAATGTTGGTGGGCACCGGCCCTACATAAGGAAACTTATAACCCGTGTCAACACCTCCATTATAATGTATGCAGCTCACATTTGGGCAGGAGCTGCACAGCATAAGTCGTATATGAGGGAAGTGAAATCAGCACATAGGTTGGCATTATTAAGAATATGTTGCGCATTCCGAACGGTATCTGAGGATGCCACAAATGTCTTGGCGGGGAGGAAACCACTTGACATTGCAGCTAAAGAAAACGTTGGATTGCATGAGGTCTCACAAGAGAATCGTTGGAGAATGCGGTCACAATTAGAACTCTCACGCCTAAGAGAACTGCAACGAAGGTGGGGTGCTTCCACCAAATGAAGATGGACCTACACCATGATACCTGATATAGAAACTTGGGTGAAAAGACAACATGGCGAGCTGAATTACCACTTGACTCAGCTAATATCAGGACATGGATGGTTTCGGCAATACTTGCACAAATATAAGTATGTGAATCGCCCATACTGTTTGTATTGCGAAGGCAAAATAGAATATGCCGAACACGTACTCACAGAGTGCATGGGATTCGAGACCGCACGTACGATTTTGGAGAGACATATGAGACGGACAGTTACTTCGGTAGGTGTAATAGAATACATGCTGACTTCCAGCAGGCATGGTCCGTACCAAATGATATTGTATGTGACATGATGCAGCAGTTGCGATGCGACGAGTGGAGTAACAAGTAAACTCCGCCCCACCCCGCGATGGAATATCTAAAAGAATGTTCCATGGGGATCAACGGGAATATGTGCCGGCGGAAGGTGATTTTAGTCGGTAAAAATTCGGCATGCCTCTGGATCGGTCAAGAGATATCCACCTTCCCAGAAAGAAAAAAAAAAAAAAAAAAAAAAAAAAAAAAAAAAAAAAAAAAAAAAAAAACCCATACAAAATAAAAAAATACACATAGGATAGAAGTAATTCCGTTCTATCATTTTGCAAGAAGAAAAACAATTACCACCTTATTCTAAACATTTGCAATTGCCACGTCATATGATTCCATAGTTAACTAGATTGCGTTGATTAAATCTAAGGAAACTTTTAATGTATTTTATCTAAAAAATAAAAACCATTAAAAATAATAGTAATAATACGTAGTTTATGTAACCAGAGAAATCCATTAACCAATTGAAATCCAACACCTGATTGTAATATCAAATATATGAGTATATATAACACTGTTAAAAATTCAAAAAGTTGCAATACAAATGCTTCTGCAGGGTTTTGTTTCTTCTTTATATTCGTCTTAAAAAAAAAGCCTAAAATATGTACATCCACAAAACAAATAACATTAATGGGATAATAAAATTGCGAAGAAGTACTTTTATAAATATAGGTTTGGAATAAAGTTAATTCCCCTTAATCTAAAATCCACGTAATGCCTTTTTTATGTTGCCGCATTTCAAATAACAAATTGAAATTCTCTGAAACTGAAATATATGTCTATTAAGAAAATAAAATCGGCTTCTAATTTACACCCATAATTTACAAGCGAATACACGAAACCATACCGAAACCTTTTTATAAAATTATTGGTAAGTTTTCTTATACGTAGGCTTATTGTAATTTCACTTATTGTACTTGTCGATTTTTGTCAATCAAAGCTCATGGTAATTTGTTCGTTTATTTTTTTTTTATAATTACGTCTATTTCATTTTATAAAATCATCACAGTTTAAATATGTTCCAACTAAACCGACATGGATTATACAACTCAAAAGGAAGCATCAAATCTCGAGAAGTCTCCTTCATTATAAAATTAACTACACTATTAATAATAAATACGAATATTCGATTTTTTTGTAAATATAGTACATAAATCTGAAAAAGGCTACGTTACGCCATAGTATTACAGCTAAGGGTAATCGCAAAATAGGTAAAGATCAAGATTGTTACAACGGGTATGATGTAATTAAAAATGAGAGTAACTATTATCCAGTCCCATGTTTTCCATTCTCAAACAAACCCTTCTTAAAGAATGATGACAAATTAGCCAAACTAACTCGTGTTATTCCCGGGCCTCCAGGGCCTTCGTAAATTGGGCTTTGAGGAATTCGTGCACAAACCATAATTAATCGACGAATATAGATTTCTAGGGAGCGACGTCGATGTTTGGCAAGCGATTCATTGTTCGACGAAAATATCTCACGTCGCGGAAATGGAAGTGCACTTATCTAGAACGAATTATTTATGATCTTTTAAATGTAATTTTAACATGAGACATTTACAAATTACCTTTTCACCATAGCAGTCTTTCATTTTTAAATGTAGTTCTCTGAATCGACTGTATCGTCTTAAGATATTTAATTTCCCGTCTGGAAGGATAATTCTCACCTCGTATTCGTAATGTGTTTGTTTTCCGGCTCCTCTGATCACAAAACTAGGAATCGTGATGAAATGATCAGGCTCGGCTATAAAGAAAAAGAGAAATTATGTTAGTAAGATAAAAAAATATGGTGTTATAATCCACGTAGAACTAATAAAACCGTCTGACTATAATTTCCGATTATGTAATTCGTCATAATATTGAAGGAGTGCAAAAGTTCTTGCGTATTGTCGATATGTGGCTTTTGTCATCCTGCAGTGTGATACAAATGACCGAAATATCTGGTCCCCTACGCAGCGAACCCACAAAAAAGAAATTTTTTTCGGGCCTAAACGGTTGCCCAACCCACTTTCTACGGAGTCTTCCAATACCCTTCCCCTAACCATTTACTACCAGAAAATAAGAGGACTACGGTCCAAAACCAATTCGATCTTACAAAATAATCACTCCTTTCCCTTTGATATATACGCTCTGACCGAAAGTAACCTCACCTCCAGTATCATTAGCCTGGAACTGCCCCCCCCCCCCCCCCCCCCCCGTTTTTCGGACGACGAGGTCCATCATTCTGGTCCTGACACCACCTGCCAAGGCATGATGCTTGCCATCCAAAACGGACTTACATCTTATCTTATCACCATCTCTTCTTCTCCTAACCTCGCGTCCTTCTTAAAACTATCCTTCACGGACGACTCGTTCGAGCCTAACCCTTCCTACTTTACTGGCATGTCTGAATTCTCCCTCGGCCCTCTTATCCCTCTACACATTCAACAACACCAAGTTATAAAAAAACTTGAAGAACTGAAAGACGATTTCAGTCCCGACCCAGACGGACTCCCTGTTATCCTCTTAAAAAAATGTTCCTCTTCTCTCTCTCTCTCCCGCTCGCTTCAATCTTCAATCTATCTCGTGCACAAGGTCTATTCCCTGATATCTGGAAATCCTCTTACATAACCCCTATACATAAAAAGGGGCCAAAAAACGATATATCCAATTATCGTCCCATTGCTAACCTTTCGCACTTTCCTAAACTGTTCGAAGGCCTTCTATATGATGCGTTATGTTTTCGCTGCACATCCATCATCTCTCCTAACCAGTACGGCTTCCTCTCCGGCAGGTCCACAACTACTAACCTTGTCGAATTCACAGCCCACACACTTCTTGCCCTAGAAAACGGTGATGAGGTCGATGTAGTCACTATCGACTTTAGCAAGGCCTTTGACAAAATCTCCCACAACCTCATTCTCTTTAAATTATCTTCCCTCGGTTTTGAACCCCTGTTGATAAAGTGGATCTCATCCTATCTCAATTACCGAACTTGCCGCGTGAATTAAATGATAAAATTTCTCCGGCATAGTAAAAATTATTTTCATACAAGACTATAAAACTTAGTCTCGTATGATTCTTTATTTTAATTTTAAAATAGTTGATCACCCACAATACCTCTCTGGAGGAGTTCTCGTACACAACACACTAGCGATGCAGATGGTATTCTATATTTTTTACTCGCTATGATGGACATGTATCCCATGTGGTATCTTGGCGTCATAGTCATTCATGGATATGTTAAGGGATTCTTTATTTGTGGGTATGCTAAGGGATTCTAATGAGTATCCTATGCGGTTCTTCATTTATAGATAGGCTAAGAAGTTCTCTATTCATGGATATCCTAAGGGATTCTTTGTTTGGTGAATTCAATGATAGTGCATAGCGTTAACTCGTGTGATTTAGATCCACCCTCTCCGATCCTTTTCTTCCAACATCAGGTGCCCCCCAGGGCAGTCATCTCGGCGGCTTATTCTAACCATTAACGACATGTGCTCTAGTATCAATCAGTCCTTCATCTCGCTTCACGTGGATGATACCAAAATTTTCAATACAATCCACTCTCGCCTAGACTCCTCACTTCTCCAATCGGATCTTGACAGCTTTTCGACTTGGTGTCAAAATAATTGCCTAGAACTGAATATCGCCAAATGTCACACAATCACCTTCTCTCGGAACCGTTCCCCCACTCACCCACGCTCCTATCTCTTACTGAACCAACCGATAACATCGGTTGAATTGATTGATCTGGGCGTCCTATGCGCCAAGGAGCTTAAATTTACCGCACACATTGATTACATAATCCTCAAGGCCAACGCCGGCCCTTGGGTTTGTCAAACGTTGGTCGAAGGAATTCCTTAACCCCTATGTCACCCGATCACTCTACACAACCTTTGTCCGGCCACTACTCGAATACGCTAGTCAGGTCTGGTCCCCGTATCAAATGACTCACATTCGCAGGATCGAGGGTGTTCAACGTCGTTTCTTGCGCTTTGCCTTCCGCGGACTAAGCTGGGAAAATCCGCTGACTCTACCACCATACACAAGCCAGCTCCCTCTAATCGATCTAAACACAGTTGAAGAGCGCAGAATCCATGCCGACATCATCTTTGTCCATCGCCTTCTGTCTGGCTCAACCAATTGCCCAAGCTTGCTCTCCACTTTAACATTTCATACAAATCCCGGTAACGTACGTAACCCTCGACTGTTTTACGTGCCCGCTCATCGCAGTTGTGTTAAGTTAATTTAAGCTTGCATTAAGCTAAATTAAAATGGGGGTTCCGCCTTCAATCAATCAATATTCTAATATTATATAGTGCTTGAAAGATTACAGTCCCAGCTTTAATTTAAGTGTCATTAATAAAAATTTCGTCTTGATTTGAGGTGTGAAAACTTTGATTCAAAATGAACACGGAAAATCTTGAATCGTGGTCACTCCAAAAAATGGAATTTACAGTTTGAAATCCCCACAACATTGTTTCACAAAATTCTTTGTATAAAACAAATTCATTTTTCCCGACTTCTTCAACGATTTGTATCTAAAAAGAAGGAACTTCAAGTTCCTTTTCAAAATTTTATTTAGGCTATTCTAAGAAGTCCAAATAAATCTGTCGTTTTCCAAATTGAAATTCAAGGATTTCCCTGATACTGTGTTGAAAGAATAGCATCCACGTGTAGCTGCACATGGAACGCGAAACACAGCTCGCAACAATCTGCCAACCTATGTTAACTATGATTTTTTCTTTTGTTTCTGCATTCCTAGAAAAGGACCATTATGTCTAATTTTACCATTGTAATAAAGTCTATCAGTGAAAACATCGTTTGTGTACAATAGCATGCCAGAGTCAGCCACATACAAGTCAAACAACTCTCGTCAGGCTGTACATGTCCATGCTTCTCGAGCTACCTGCAACGGTTTGATCATTAGTCCACGCCATTCATATAAACGTATTTACATCTTAAGGCTATAAGTCCCTTGTCTATAACAAAGGACAGTGGTACATCCGTTTTGTTTACGCTTCTCACATCCCTTGCGCCCAAAATTATCATTCCGCGAATCCAGCAACAATTCACAGTCATAAATGGTTCTAGTTTATTCATGACTAAATTTTCAGTAGTTGGTTGAGTCAGTCATTTCATCTTAATTTTCATTTCAGGAAACAATTCGTCTTCTCGTCAGGTTTGACTCTGGTGCGCGATTCTGGTTTCAATCAAGTTTCGTGTCGACTGTAAGTAAGTGATCTAAATCTTCCGCTGTAAGTATGTACTCGACGTACTTGTTGTAAAGGCTTACAATACACTGCGCTATTAGTTTGGTTCGGCGCAAATTTAACTTCGAGCTGAACAAGTGTTTTGGACTTCTCCGAAATTGTGAAAAAGAAAGAATTTTTCTCCCTGGACTCAGTATTACGTTATCCACTTGAGAACGTAGTGTCGTTTCTTAACCAGCTTGTCATAAAATGCTGTTCCATTGAAAGCAAGGAAGTGACGTACATCTGTATGAGAGCATAGTTCGAGATTCTCCACAAAACAGTGTTTACGGACTTCACTTTGGACGAGTGTACATACAAGAAAATATCACTTTATTTGCATGGAATGCTGAGAACTAGATATCTAGAACCTGTCGCAGGATAATCTCCGGGAAGTAGCAATCAATACACCGACACAACCACTGGCTAAGAACAAGGTCGCTCCCTTAATCCCCTCATGGCGAACATTTTATTGCTATTGATCAAACGACAAATGGATAAAGCGCCCCTCCCTGTCATTCAGATTATCCCTCACAACACCAACGGGTATTTGCAATTCTTCATCCCCACACAGAATTATCTCCCCGGACCCATCTAAGCGATGTAACAAACTGGTTTCCACGATTTCAATGATTACAGGGATCATTGAAGACGGCCGAGGTGTGCTGAATGCGGAAGCGGTTACGCGGGATCTGTGTATCTATGAGCGAATTAAATTAGCACGTGGACAAAATTTGCGACTATCGACAGCGTAAGAAGCGCCGCATTTAAAAACGCCTGTATAGTGAGAACGCGAGTTATGTCGGAGTCAGCGACCACCAACACAACGATCCCACCTGTAACTAATAAAGTAATATTCAAAAGTGAGTGTTTGATTTTGTAAAAAGGCAACAGGCTCGATTTAACTCGCGCGACGTACTCCTGACCATTACAACATCGTGAATGAAAAACCCACACGATCCGCAAGTTGAATAATGCCACCCTCCGCCCGCACCGTGTATGACCTTTGAAAATAATCCTATTTAAAAACGTGAATCTGCCGCCAGGTATCATGCATCAACAAAAAATCGAACATACAATTTTATTTTAGAATTCTATTGTGTAGTTAACCGCTAATTTAAAAGTTAGGTTGGTCTTGAAAGGTAACCCAAAACTGAAATACTATATGGTTTGCATAAGTAGGTAAGTGATGAACAATTGGGGGGAATGGTTTAGGAAACGAAGTTTTAAAGTGAAAGTGATCAGATTAAAGTCAAAAAAAAAAGCATTCCGCAACACTCCAGAGATAGGGGCATTGTACTCTTAAGATGTGGGGTGTGTGGGGCTATCGAGGATTCTATCAATTGCAAGGGTTAATATTGAAAAAGATAGAATTGTGAAGATTTGCGCAGCCAACCGAACATGAGAGAAGTTAATAGATGGCGCCGGAGAGGGGGGGGGGGGGGGGGGGGGCAGGACAGGGAGAGAAAACAGACTATCATTGCACGCTGTTTTTTTGATAATTACCATTGCTTCCTGCAATGTACATTAGAAACTCTAAGATGTTTTGTTATCTATTTGAGTTCGATATTTGCGATCAGAGCAAAAACTGAATTCATATATAAACGTACCCGAAATATTGGATGATTCTGATTTAGATTAAGATATACGTAGGTGTATTACGGATGGGAGCGAACATACAGGGCAAAGTCTCTGATTGCTTTTAACCCGGCGAAGGCCAGGACGATCCTAGTCCCTGTTCAATCCAAGTCGACATCCAGTCTCCACGTGACACCCCTGGATAACTACTTTGGCACCCGCCAAGTAGTGAACCAATGCATGTATGCAGCGACATCCCGAGAAAGGTTGGCGCAAGGCTAATAACCTTGTCCGGAAAAATAAACTATTATGGCAAATTTATCAAGCCTCGGATATTGGCCGGATACACGACGACGAACACGGAAACGAGAATAGCTAAACGATATGAGAATTCTATTTTGGAACGTCCGATCACTATACAGAGCTCGAGCTGCACAGCGTCTAGCCGATGCCATGACCGAATATAAGGCTGACATAACACCATTACAAGAAATAAGATGGACGGGGAGTGGTGTTATTCAAAGAAACGAGTATGGCATTGTTGCGTTTCTAACAGATGTACACACAATACACAAGCAGATAGTGAAGAAGACTGAAAGGAAATCGAATAAGAAAAAGCATCAGCCGTATACCAAGCAATAAAATGACAATTCCACATCGGTTGAGTTTAAAAATCGAATTGGCACACGCGGCGCTCGCCTGATGCTTCAATGCTTCGCTTCTCGCCGCTTTCATCGTGTGTTTAATTCACCTTCTTCACTATCCTTGTTTAGCGCAACAATCCCGAGGTGATCTGTGTACAAATAGCACACAAACTCCTATTGGTCAAAGGGACTTTTACCAATACGATCACGACTTCCGTATAGAGCACCGGCACTCTCGTCTGCTCCGATGTTCTCTAGCTCGCTCGCTCCTTGCTCCGTCGTTCGCACACGAAATTGATCGTAACAAAGTTACTGAGGAGGGAGTAGGGTGGCGTTTCTAACAGATACATACACAATACACAAGCAAATAGTGAAGAACACAAAAAAAATCTAATAAGAAAAAGTATCAGCCGTATACCCAGCAATAACATGACAATTTCACATCAGTTGAGTGGACTTGAGTTTAGAAATCGAACTCGCACACGCGGCAGTGGCCTGATGTGTTGAGTATTGGTTCAATTTTTAGTAATTCTAACCGTCATGGCGTCAGTTCGAACCACACGTTCTTCACTATCGTCGCAAAACGCTATAATTGGTGACCCCGGCGTGATCTGTACACATAGCACACACTTTCTCATAGTAAACAGGACTTTTACTACTACGATCACGACTTCCGCATAGAGGGCCGGCTCATTCGCCTGCTCCGATGTTCTCTTACTCGCTCGCTCTTTGCTCCGTCGTTCGCACACGAAATTAATCGAAACAAAGTTACTGAGGAGGCAGCAGTGTGGCGTTTCTAACAGATACACACACAATACACAAGCAAATAGTGAAGAACACCGAAAGAAAATTGAATAAAAAAGCATCAGCTGTATACCAAGCAATAACATAGCAATTCCACATCAGTTGGGTGTACTTAAGGTTAGAAATCGAATTAGTACACGCGGCAGTGGCCCGATGTGTTGAGCATTGGTCAATTTTTAGTGATTCTAACCGTCATAGCGTCGGTTCGAATCACACGTTCTTCACTACCGTCGCAAACCCTCCAATTGCGAAGAAAACAACGGAACGACGTAATTTTATGAGAAAAATTAATTGAAGAATTTGCCACACCAATGATTGACGTACGGATATATTATATTAACGTTGAAAGTGTTATAGGTCGTCAAGTAGTAGCAATCACAGAAGATCCTGATCCATTGGTTGAGTGGGACAGAACGGCAAGAAAACTCACGGGATCCTGTCATATGTGTTATAAACTAACTATAAAGAGACGACGAAAAACGCGCAAGAGCTGTATGGAATGTCAAGTGCCGGTTTGTGATGAACATTCCACAAATATTCTAAGATGTATGGAATGCCATAAATAATATTGTTTATAAAGAAATAACTGTCATGTTTCTTTATTTTTATAATAAAGTTTACTTACATGCGTTAACAAAAGTAATTTTAAATGTGTTTTGTATAAATACTGTTGTGGGTACCCGGGTGCGAATGCAGCGATGGCTGAAGTTTCAACTAATTTAATTAAAAAAGAAATAATTTGAATTCACGACATGCTTGCTTTTGAACTAAATAACGACGATCCGGGAGCTCAAAATGAAATTTTCATATTTTTTCATGCAAATACAACGCGGTGGGTACCCGGGTACCCAGGTATTAACATAAGAAATTGTGGGTACGAGATCGCGACGCCAGCATGGGCGAGAGTTCTACCTAGTCTTCCATCATAATTATCTGTTCGTTGGACACCACACGGAGAGAAGCAAAACTGTTCAAAAGCACGATCACCAAGACACTGAGGAAAACACTCTCAGGAACAGCAGCACGGCAAATTAAAACACTTGTTTATTAATTAATTAATTAATGTTTTTTTTTATTGTAATGTGGTTCTTTAATTGTATTACATTTGTGGAGACATCAGCAACGACGAAGAGGTGCAAAGAGTGCACCGATCAACAGCAATTTAGAGTTCATTGTTTTAAAATAAAGTTACTTTTCTCCTTCCTATTTGCATTTGCTTATGCTGTAGGATTTAATTGGTGCCAAGAGATGCGTGTATTTCTTTTGGTCCCTTGGGTGTAGGTCGCCAGCCAATGTGTTTGTCTGGTGATTTATGATACACATGATGAAGCTGGGATAAGCCAACTCAAGGGTAAGATTAACTGATTATGCGGTTGCATTATATATGAACCGATGAATTTTCTTTCAGGGAATTTATGATAAGCTTAGAGAGAACTCTTATAGGGGATTTTAAATGCGAAGTTATGCATGCAGGTAAGAATTCTCTTTCCCAGGGGCTTTTTCGATTACAAATTTGTTCTCTTTAATGCGTGAAGCATTTAAGATGCTAATGCTATTGCATTAGCGAAAGCTTATGCAGACTGGGTGAAAGTTGTGGGTGCTTTTTTTTTTAGGAAAGCGAACCGTGCGGCCCAATCACTTTTAATCATTCCTTCCTTTAAAAAAAAATTCACGAAAAAAGCATGAAAATCCTAGTTTTCCGGTTTCCCCCCTTAAATTAGGTTTAACATGAAGAAAAAAAAATCACAAGGTTTTTCAGTCTAAATTTTCTTTGTTTTAATAAGTAATTAACAAATAAGTTAATAGACAGAAAAGGAATAAGGGCGAGTCAATAATTTATGACATTAGTCGCCGTATGTTTAACTTAGAGCTTCCGCTCGGGCCAGTAAGTTAAAATTTAATATAAATGAGCTACAATTTAACAATTTATTGTTTAGCAGGTAATTTTAAAAACTAACAATAATAACAAAATAAAAAAATTTAGATAAAATATACAAAGAAAAAATAATAATAATCCAAAAGGAAGTAGTCTAATAGGGTCAAATCGCATCATAACGGTGGCCAGTTGTGATCGCCTTTTAACCCTTTGCACTTCGAGTGTTTTTTTACTTAAGAGTGGAGCAACTCGGAGACATTTTTGCTTTGGAGTATCTGAAAAATAAACTTCTGCTTTACTAAAAAAAAAAGACCTAGGTAAATAAAATTGGTAAATTTGGCGTAACAAGATTTTCAGAAGTTATACTTCCGTAATATGGAAGTATTTGTATATGTAATGCGTTTCTGAATCTGCTAAAACATACATATTGATACCCCATTTTGTAGGTTTCTTTTTTGGATTATATGTGATGAAATTTATTCTGCCTTTGAATTTCACCACCGACTCGTCAACACAAATGTTTTCCCAAGTATAAAACTTTTTGAAAATTTCGAATTTATGTACTCCATAAAATTGTTTACTTTTTGTATTCGAGTTATTGGTCCTTGTTCGCTGGATCTGGTGTTTTGAGGTGCAACATCCAAAATATTTGGTTGAATCTACTTCTTGTAAAAATGGCTGGGAAGAAAGGAATTCTACTATTTTGATTTGTCTACCAATATTTTTGCATGTTTCTCAAGGGTAAATATATCTAATATAACATAAAATTCACTAAGAATACATAACAATATTGAACCATACCTCGGCAGTGTTGAACAATACCGTGTTCAGAAAATAAAATAAGTTTCAATATACTCACAAGTTGATTTGTCATCAACAATTGTTACCAACGACAAGTACGTAGAGTCGTGTATTGTTTTACATTTTTTACAAAAAAGAAAAAATAAATAAAAATATTTCGAGAAAAAAAAATGAATATTCTGGAATTAATTTTTGCGCATAATATGATGTAAATTTTCAGTGGGATCAGTATTTTCTTGATGTGCAAATAAAACAGACTACTCAAAACCTAAGGCCGCAATACAATCACAAGCTTTGCTCCATGCGCATTAAAAGGAATAAGTTATGGATCATCTTCTCTCGCAATCGAACTATACCTGACTACTCCAAGTTTCTTGGCTGTTACCTCTAATTCATGGAACTTTTCAACACCCTTTATGGCAACTATCTTACCAAAACTTAGACCAATCTCAAAAATGACTCCAAAACATTCATCCAGTTCGTCAATCACAAACGTAGATCCGACGGATACCCCATATCGCTTACCTTAAATTCTGATACCTTATCTGATCCTGTTACTATTGCCAACTTCTTCGCCACTCAATTCTAGCAGTCATTCACTAATGACTCCTTTGTTCCTGACCCATGTTACTTTGACTACCTACCTAACTTTTGCCTCGGGCCCCTTCTCCACAACTCCTTTGATCCGGTCTTAATTGAATCCAAGCTACTGGAACTTAAAGACGAGTTTAAGCCGGGCTTTGGTGGAATCCCTACAATCCTCCTCAAAAAATGCTCATCCATTCTCTTTGCTCCCCTGTCACTGTTCTCTGATCTCTCACTCTTTCAAGGCGCATTCCCCGCACATTTGGAAAACCTTCTTCATCACCCCCATCCACAAGAAGGGTCCCAAAAACTATGCCGCGAACTACCGCCCCATCGCCAAACTGTCCCACTTACCTAAGATTCTCAAAAGCATTCTATACGAATCTCTTAGTTTTCGTTGTAAACCTTTTATTTCACCAAGGCAACATGATTTTCTTAATGGCCGATCAACTACAACCAAACTCGTTGAGTTCACTTCCTTTACACTCTTAGCACTAGAGCACCGTTACGAGGTCGATATGGTCTTGTGGCGGTTCCGCCAAACCCCACGGTTCACTTACCTGAAAAACCCCCATAACTTCCACCTAATCTCATAACTTCACTAATGCAATCGCATTAGCATCTTAAATGCTTCACGCATTAAATAGATCAATCTTTAACCTAAAGTTCCCTGTAAAAGAAAACTTCCCTTCGCATACAATTCCCCATAAGATTTCTTGCTCAACTTATCAGGATTTCCAAACCAATTTGGCACTTTCGGTGCCAGACAGATTCCCCTAGACGAATTCCTAATAATAAAGGATTTGGATTACATACTATGTAACCTTCCCCAGGGACCACAAACATTGCGCTGTCTATTTTTCAGCTTCGCCATGTGTATGATAAATCTCTTAACGTACACATTGGCCGACGACCTTTTTCTTCCAGCAATAAAATACCCAATTAGCTGCATTCAATTAGCGCAATCAACGCTGAAGCCGATTTCCCTAACTCGCACCAAGTGCAAACAAAGAACGCTGTTCCTCCATAGGCTTCCTGCCGATACCATAAACAATCCATATCGTTTGTGGTATCCTAAACGCAGTATTCATTTAATGAATGGCTGCTATTTATTCAGCTGACCCTCATTACCGAACGATGCATAGGTCGCTTGTCCCTTTGTATTGTAATTGCCCTGAACCCATTCCCCATGACCTCGATGCATAATCAAACACAAACCCATTAGCATCCCACGAAATTCGATTTGTTTGTTTCAATGAACACACATCTCCTGGATGCACATTATGCCCCTTCTTGGTGTTTCAGATTCGTTATCATGGCGTCGACCCATGAATAGAACCGACGTACACATATACATGTGTACCATGACGATCTCCTCTATGAGATCAGGTTATCACCACAGTGAAAGCGAATGCACCCAAATTTCCCTTGGACAACGAATGAATATCGTTGAGTCCTTTTTCCATCCGCTGGAGGACGCCATAATACTCGAAGTCGTGTTAAGAAGTAGTGTCTTCACCTTGTTTACAATTATAAAAAATCAAGCCAATTTAATATTAAGTTCAAGTAAAGAAATAAATAGTCGGTGATCACCTTTCAATTCGTGTGTTTAATTTTCCGTGCTGCAGTGCCTTCGGCGTTCCTAGATGTGTTTACCTAATCGTTCTTTTGCGTCGGTGTTTTACGCGGCGAACAATTTATGATGGAGGAGGAAGTTGAACGGAGTGTCCGTGTTTGGCACAATACTTCGTCCCCACAGTCTCGACCGACCTCAGTAAAACATTCGACAAAATCTCCCACAATCTAATTCTCTTCAAATTATTCGCCCTCGACTTCGAACCTGGATTGCTGATATGGATTTCTTCCTATCTAAAGGATAGACTTTATTCCATTCGGTTGAGGTTCATGATATCCAATCCATTCCTTGTCACCCGGGTCCTATCCTATTTACATTGGTCACTAACGATATCTATAAATTCATTACGAATTCCAGCTTGACCTTATACGCTGATGATACCAAGTTATACAAGATCATTGAGTCACCACTTGATTCTGCACTGCTGCAATCTGACCTTGACCGTTTATCGACTTGGTGTGACAAAAATTGCTTTGTACTTAACATTGCTAAATGCCAATCTTTAACCCTTTCCCGTAAGCGTATTCACCCATCCTCACGTTCTAATACCCTTCATAATCAACCCCTGACCATTGTCCAATGTATTCAAGAGCTTGGGATCCTTTCCGACGGGGAACTTAACTTCCTCTCTCACATTGATGAGACGATTCGGAAAGTTAATTCTACCCTTGGATTCGTGAAATGATAGTCTAATGAATTCTCCGACCCTTATGTTACCCGATCTCTTTACCTTACCCTCGTCCGTCCACTGCTTGAATATGCTAGCCAGGTATGGTCTCCTTATCACAAAATCCATATCTGTAGAATCGAAAGTATTCAACGTCGCTTCCTTCCCCCGAGGATGGGTAAACCCCTTAATCCTCCCCTCCGTACATTAACCGACTCAAATTAACCAATCTCAGAACCCTAGAGGAGCGCAGAGTCGTGGCTGACATAATATTCATTCATCGGGTCCTCTACGGCTCAGCCGACTGCCCCTACCTCCTTAACTTAATTCCTCTAATCACAAACCCTCGAAATACGGGTAATCCCCGCCTTCTGCACATTCACCCCCACCGGACCTCTTATGGTCTGAAAGTACCCCTTTTGCGGATGCTGAGAAATGTCAACTCCAATTCCACCTTGTTCGACTTCGACCGCTCTACCCATACTCTCAGCACCGCCTCCTAAACTATTCTCACCACCAATCTTAAGCAGCGCTTCTACACTCTTAAACTCAGATCACTGCTTGGTGTGGTTCGTGCAACCACTTGGAGTTCAGGTGAATGACCGACCTATGCAGCTTCGCCAACTGTGGAGGTATCGGGCTACTAAGCGGGACGATTACGAAAGCAGCTTCGCTAAGTGTGGAGGTATGTGGCTGCTAACTGGGATGATTTGCGAGATTTCTTCGCATCCTTTCCGTGGGCGGAGGTGTGCTTTGGAGAGTCCGATGTTGAGGCACGCACAGAGTCGGTTACAGAGATTATTCTTCTCGGGATGGAGATCTACATTCTGCATTCCATCAAACGAAATTCATCTGATAAAACTTGATTTGATAAAAATGCGACAAGGTTGCAGCGGCAAAAATAGAGCTTTTAAGCTATGGCGCTCCAATCCCACCGAGGTTAACAGAACGAATTTTGTTACAATCAAAAAATGCTTAAGTTCGAGCTTATTTACATTATATTCTACCTTACTGATCCCCTGCGGACAATCTAACTAAACTTGGAGTGACAATTGTCATGTATTATTGCCCTTCGGGTATGTTTCTTTTATATAAACTCCTTGAGTGCCCAACTGACTCGCGTTCCTTCTGGTCAATGGCAAACGCTGTCAAGAGTAACTTCGCTTCCTCCTCTTTTCCTCCGTTAGTGACGGAGAGCTGGACGTTAGTCACAAATTCAAAAGATAAAGCTAATGTGATTGCGCATTTATTTTCTGCGAAATCAAACCTCGATGCCGGTATTTTGGAGCCACCTGTGATCGCGCCGATACGGTCTTCCATGCGGGATGTGAGGCTTCGCCCGCGTACCATTTAACGCGTTCTACGTGAACTGTCCTGTAAAGCAACCGGCCCGGGCGGAATACCATCAGTAGCCCACAAGAACTGTACTCCAGAATTGTCGCCGGTTCTTGGCAGGCTCTTCCGATTATCTTACGCACGGAGGATATTTCGTACTTGCTGGAAGCTTGCTCGAGATCATCCAATCCCAAAGAAGGGAAAAAAGTGTCTCCCACAAAATTACTGGCCAATAGCATTACTGTCTATGTTATCTAGTGATGGAAAACGTCATCAAAGCCGATTTAATTTAGTATTTGGAGTGCAATGGACATCTGAATGATCGTCAATATGGATTCCGTGGCAGGCGGTCCACAGGAGACCGTTTGACCCTTATAGCCGATGTATAGACTCTGCGATTGAGGGGAATGGTGAGTCAATGGCGAACGCATTGGATATCCCCACGGCCTTTGACCGCGTCTGGTACGGGGCATTGCTAAGGAAGCTTCGTTCATATGGACTTTTCCATCAGCTTTGGCACTGGACGAAGAGCTTCCTTGAAAATCGATCGATTCGGGTTGTTGTGTACGGTGAGTCTTCGGATCTGTATCTTGTTAATTCCAGGGTGCCTCAAGGTTCTATTTTGGCTCCAACTTTGTTTTTGCTTCACATAAATGATTTGTTGGAGTCAACGGATAGTAGAGTGTTCAGTTTTGCGGATGATAGTACGCTTGTTTCCCCTTTTTCGAGTGATCGGACGATTAGTGCATCAATGTTGCACGAGCTGAGATGTGGCCAGATCGACTCTCTTAATCGGGATCTGGATATGGTCCTGCAGTGGAGAAAGGTCAATCTTCTCGACTTCAGTGCAGCGACGACACAATATACAACATTCACAAAGAAAAGTGGATCTTCGGTTCCACAGCTGATGATGAATTGCTGGGCTCTCGAATCTAGGGAAAGCTTGAAATTGCTCGGCGTCGCGGTCTGTGGGAATGTATCGTGGTATAAACTCATGTCGAACATCGTCAGGTCCACCTCTGGAAAACTGAGTTATCTTTTTAGAGCCAAGAAATATTTTACTCCGGCTCAACTTCTTCTCCTGTAGAAATCCCAAATTAGACCAAATGAGATATTGTTCCGCGTATTCGGTTTATATGCGCCCAACAAGATAATCCGACGGATCGCACCAATTTGTGGTCCGTCGCCCGACGGCGTGAACATCTCAGCATCAGAACTCGTTCCGTTACAGAACGGGAAAGCTGTGGAATTCCCTCCCCATGCCAGTGTTTCTGGAGTCTTACAATCCACAGCTGTTCAAGAACTGCAACAATTCTTTGGTGGCATCTCGGCATCATCAGCATCATCGACACTACAACCGGGATCCGGTCTTCGCCTTATTTAACAAATCTCTCCGCCGGTCCCGATTTCGAGCCGATGTCATCCAGTTTGGCACTCCCAGGCTCTGAGCGTCCTGGTCTACGTCATCCCTTCAGCGCAGACAAGGTCTGCCGCGATGTCTCCTTCCATACATCCTGCCACATACACCCGCCCTCCGGAGTCCACCGAGCTTGATTTTTCTTACAACATTAGCTTCAAGGTAGATTGCGTACAACTCATGGTTGTAGCGTCTCCGGAATCGACCTCCCTTACATACGGGGCCAACAATTCTCCTTAAGACCTTTCTCTCGAACGCGGCTAAGAGTTCAGACTGCCTTTTATTAAGCACCCAGGTCTCTCCATACATGAGTACTGGTAAGACCATGGTCTTGTACAGTAGTAGTTTGGATGTTCTGGATAAATTTTGGGATTTAAAGAGCCTTGATAGACCATAGTAGGCTTTGTTGGATTTGATCAGCCGTTCACGTATTTCTTCTTCCATATTGTTATCGGCTGATACTATTGACCCAAGGTAGTTAAAGGATTGCACCACTTCAAATTCGTGCTCCAGTACCCTGATAGTTTGACCAACGTTAGGTCTTCTCTTTGCAGAAGTTGCCACCATGTACTTCGTTTTTCCCTCATTAATGTGCAGTCCCAGTTTTTGCGCCGCCCGTTCGATCTGGGTGGCGGAGTCCTGTACAGTCATCTCGGCATACATAAACAAAAAATTACATTAATTGATTAATTAAAATTATAAAACGATTACGCTGCACAACGTCAAACCGGCAGTTGAATCATAAACGCGCTGCTGTTTTTGGTCGACGGTCAGCAAACGTGGCACCAACGCGCCGCCAGGTTTTTCATCTGCAAAAGATCGTGCAAAATGTATCTCACCCGTTCTTTTGAGATGCTCACGGCGTCAGCTAATTCGCGCAACTTTACGATCAGTCAAAATGATTCGATGCGGATAAACCGATAAACTGTTGTTCTCAAAGGAACAGATGTGGAATAATATTTTTGCAACCATTGCTATGATTGTTCAGAACTTTATCCCATCAAAAAACAATGTTGGATCAAGATGAGATATTCCTGTATTTCCATTTTATTTACGAAGGCGAAAGTAGCGTCACTCAGGCGACTGTAGCTTAAAAACGACACGTAACGAAACTTCATACAAAAACTAGTGCCAGATGAGCCTCTCGAAATGAGTCATGTTCATTTTCTGGTGACGCCATCTATTGAAAAGTCTCGGGACTTTTCAGTCCATGTAGTATATCCCAAATCGGAACCTAATCATGTGAACAGTAGTCGAAGGGGTCTAAGTTGCGATTTGCGGAAGAGAAGAATTGCCGGTGCAAAGTATCTTTAGTTCTGAAAATATCTCGGTTATGGACAGAATATCTGATTTTGTTGTTTGCAAATGCTGGTAAACGCCGTTTGCGCCGTATTACTACAATCAAATCCGCCGATACCGCAAAATATAGTTAGATCATGGAAAGAATTTGCCAGCGATAAGCTTAAACAGATTTACAATTAAATTGTGCTATTTACCTTACGCAAATTACATAGTTCTATCCGGCAATAAACGAGTAGGCGGAAGTGATTCTAACTAATATGAAATATACTATAGAAACAAAGCAGACCATTTTAACTTTTTTTAAATCCATAAAAAACGTAATTCGATTAATGCGACATACGAATAATAACTTACATGTATCTCTTGGTAAAGGGCAGGATCGCGTCATATTAGGCACATAAGATGTATCCGTCCCTGGGCTCATCATTGTAGAATGGTTGCCTTCATCGAAACTGATTCTTCCACTAACATCCACATCATTACCATAATCTACAAAATTAAGTTCCTTCTCCATTTTTACATAGCGTCTTTGTAATTCCTGAAGATGTGCTATTTGAAGATCGAGCTGACTTTTGTCCGCATTCATTTCTAGACTTTTCATTATTAATGCTTTTTGCGCAGCTATCTTGGCACGCATTGTGTGCATTGAACAATATGTCCTTGATGAATCTGTATTACGGCCAAGTTCACAAGATGAACACGAAGCTGTGTCTTCATCACTAATACTCGTTGTTCTTCCGCTTGATCCACTTGGGGTTGTTGTAACTATTATTGGAACAACGTTAGGAACTTTAATCGATTCTAAGCAAACACCACTGTCACTCATTAGTTGATTCACTGGCGGTATACTACCATTATCAGTACTATTGTGAATTGAACTGGGTGGAGATTTAAGAGTATAATTAGATGATGAGGACGATGTAGGAAAATCACTTCGAATCGGTGAAACGATGAAACTATCGGAATTCATTGTATAAAAAGTGTCGCACGTTTCGTAAGTATCCGATTTAGATAGCTCGTCGTGATCAGTTTGAGCATCACTGTCTGTCATTTTTAATGGTAATTTCATCCTGAAAGTGAATAAGGATTATTTTGAAGCATTTGTAGGTGGAATCGACATGAATAAGCTTACGATGATTTTCTTAATTTCATGTCCGATCTCTCGTTCCCTTGTCCTGACATCAAATCCTGCAGTTGTTCATCTAGTTGCATTATGTTCTCATCAAGTTTAGCTATTTTATTCGTTCCGTAATTTAAAATCTTTTCCTTGTTTAAAATTTGTTCCTCCAGCTTTTTGATCTCGTCGTTCTGTTAAGGAAATGTTAAAGTCGAAGAAAATATTATTTAGTATTGTTTTTCTATTCCTTATTAATGTGCATATTCCTTATATATATTGAATGTTTGGGATATTTTGTAATATTGTATCTTAGACTGTTGCGAATGTCTCATTTGAAGGCGGGGAATTTGTAATGTCAACTGAACGGCATCATCATCATCATCATCACCGGCAGTACAACTGGGAACCGGTCTTGGCCTTATTTAGCAAGTCCTGGGGCTTGTTAAATTTTTCATAATGATTTGTTTTTCCGGACAAGGTCATTAGTCTTGCGCCAAAGGTTAATAATGCATAACTTTAAAAAAAGATTTTTTGGGGTTCTTAAAGGAAAAGCAATCAGATATAAACGAGTAGTAAAACTCAAATTCATAAGTGCTGAAAGTTAAAAATTCATCATGAATTGTTGGTTAATCCTTTAGAGTGACTCAATGAGGCATTTCGCAATAGCGGTCTATTTTTCTTTTGTGCTTCTGTATACAGCCTACCCAAAGTAGTAACAAGTGTTTTCTATTAAGCTGTTGCTATATTACGATGTTACACTAGTGTAACATTCATGGGTTAAGATGAAATTTCTCGCCTGGGCCTGCACCTATATCTAGATAGATGGCCAGACACCAGGAATTCTTACACTAACTAAACGAGCTCTAGATAATCATTAATACCGGAGTTTCGATTTTCAAGATGCATGAAAGTTATCGAGACACTCTGCTAATATAAGAACATATCTGAATACCAGATAACTAAGGTGACTTTGTGGCGGTTCCGCCAAACCCCACGACCCACTTCTCTGAAAAACCCACAATATTGAATTTACAGTACTTATAAAGAGGGATCGTCAGTGTCACAGGTTATGATAAACAACACACTGCATGCATTACACGTACAATATTCTTTGTTTACCATCAATTTCAATATGGATATTTACATGCGATTCCTGATTGATCTCTGATTAAGGTATGCATTCCTTTACCAATTTGGGATGTGTGTATCACGATCCAATGTAACCTGCGTTTATACAGATGTCCAGGCCCATTCGCGATCAACGCTACCAAAGATATTTCGTTACTAGAAAGCGTTGTTTCGGTGTATGTGTTTATTTTATGGCTGGAAATATTTGTTCCACAAAAGATATCTATATTTGATGCAATCATATAGTTTATTTTTGGGCCAGGCTAATAACCTTGCCCGGAAAAACAAATTATTATGGAAAATTTAACAACCCTCATCATCATCATCATCGGCACTACAACCGGGATCCGGTCTTGGCCTTATTTAACAAATCTCTCCACCGGTCCCGATTTCGAGCCGATGTCATCCAGTTTAGCACTCCCAGGCTCTGGGCGTCCTGGTCTACGTCATCCCTTCATCGCAGACAAGGTCTGCCGCGCTGTCTCCTTCCATACATCCTGCCACAAAGGACTTTCCGGACAGGCTCCTCTTCGCTCATTCGAGCTAGGTGTCCCGCCCACCGGAGTCTACCGAGTTTGATTTTTCTTACAATATGAGCTTCAAGGTAGATTGCGTACAACTCATGGTTGTAGCATCTCCGGAATCGTCCTGCCTCACATACGGGGCCAACAATTCTCCTTAAGACCTTGCTCTCGAACGTGGCCACGAGTTCAGAGTGCCTTTTATTAAGCACCCAGGTCTCGGATCCATACATGAGTACTGGTAAGACCATGGTCTTGTACAGTAGTAGCTTGGATGTTCTGGATAAATTTCGGGATTTAAAGAGCCTTGATAGACCATAGTAGGCTTTGTTGGATTTAATCAGCCGTTCGCGTATTTCTTCTTCCATATTGTTATCGGCTGATACTATTGACCCAAGGTAGTTAAAGGATTGCACTACTTCAAATTCGTGCTCCACTACCCTGATAGTTTGACCAACGTTAGGTCTTCTCTTCGCAGAAGTTGCCACCATGTACTTGGTTTTTCCCTCATTAATGTGCAGTCCCAGTTTTTGTGCCGCCTTCTCGATGTGGGTGAATGATTCCTGTACCGCCGATTCGGTTCTACCGATGATGTCGATGTCATCTGCGTAGGCAAGTATCTGGCTGGACTTGGTGACAATAGTCCCTCTTGTTGTAACGCCAGAGTCTCGGATTGCTTTGATTGGTTTGGACAGCAATCCCGCTATTTTTACTTGACTAGTTACGTTGGTCATGGTCAATCTACAAAGTCGTATCAATTTATTTGGAATGCCGAACTGTCTCATGACATTATATAGTTCTACCCTGCCTATGCTGTCGTAGGCGGCCTTGAAGTCTATAAACAGATGATATAGTGGAATCTTAAATTCCAGACACTTTTCCATCGCCTGCCTAAGGGTGAATATCTGATCAATTGCTGATTTGCCTGGGATGAAGCCACACTGATATTGACCAATGATGGCTTTAGCGTATGGGGATATTCGGTCTTGTAGGATAGTGGAGAGTATCTTATAGGCGGTACTCAGCAATGTTATACCCCTATAGTTGCTGCACAGTGTGATATCTCCTTTTTTATGTATGGGGCAAATTATACCACGACGCCAATCTTCCGGCATCTCCTCTTGCTCCCATACGTGCATCACGATCTCGTGAATTGCGCTGTCCCTCCTTGTTTGATCAGCTCCAGGGGGTTTATTTGATTTTAGCTGTCTAATGGGTTTTAATGTTTCCTCAATGCTTGGTGGCGGCAGCATTTGGTTTTGGTCTTGCATTGGTGGAGCCTCCAATTCTTCTGTGAGCTGACCATTTAGCAATTCATTGAAGTGCACTTCCCATCGCTCCAGAATGCCTTCAGGATCGGTGATCAGATTACCCTCTTTATCCTTGCAGTAAGTGCAGCGTGGTGTGTACCGCGTCATACTGCGGATTATTTGGTAGAACTTCCGCGCCTGGTGCGGAATTCGCTCTCTACTTTTCTCTATTTCACAGACAAGGTTTTTTCCCAGGCACTTTTCTGTGGAGTCTGTGGAGTCTTTTTTCAGATCTTCTGAGCTCTTTGAATTTCTTCTCGCGTGCCCGCGTCCTATGAGAGTGTTGTATTGCCCGGTATGCATCATTCTTATGTTCAGTCGCTAGTTTGCACTCATCATCAAACCAGTCGTTCCGATCTCTACGACCACTGCCTAAGATGGAGTTGGCAGTACTAATGATAGTATTCTTAAGGCGTGTCCATTTCTCTTCTACGCCCGGCATTCTGGCCCCAGGACTTACTCTCCCTTCGTCGAGCTCTTCGAGGGCGAGTCTTAACGCATGACCAAAGGTGTTGCTGGTGTTCTCATTGCGTAAGGCAGCCGTGTTGATTTGAACCTGATCCGCGGATGCAATACGTCTCCGTAAGGCAATCCGCGCTCGAAAAACTGTACCAACAAGATAGTGATCCGAGTCGACGTTGGCACCTCGGTACGTTCGTACCGTCATCAGGCTCGAAGAGTGGCGGCAATCTATCAGCACGTGGTCAATTTGGTTACGAGTGGCTACATCAGGTGATACCCAGGTTTATTGGGTTGACCTCAGAGCTATAGGCTCGTCTCTCTTAAGAGAAGTACTTAAAATAAATGTACGGAAGCTAATAAGGCCGTAGTTAAAGTTGCAATTGTATAAGTGAAAATGTGTAGAGGCACGCCGGAGGAAATTTAGGAAAGCAGGGGATGACTGCAATACGTACATTCAACTATAGCGTTTCGACAGGACAAAATATTGAATGAATGTTCTGAGAATTTATAATGGACATTAAAACCTTTGCCTTCCCAGCGATTCTGACGCCCAAACAATGACATACCAACATCAATCCAACGGAAAAAAGAGATTAAGAATCCTCTAGTGGCCAACTCCACGTTTCCTAGAGCTACCGGTTGGCCTCTACTCGCATGTAAGCTGTTAACATTCGTGCTGTATTCGAGGATATGGAATTTTTACACGCACGGCTTAGTCTTCCATTACACAAAAACCTCTGCAACGACAGCTCTTCTATCCCATACAATCGTTTTTAATCCTCACACCTTTGACTAAGAATGAATTATTGTAAACTAATGGTTGGACTACAGACACTTTTGGTGAAATATTATAGGGCTTGCATTGACCTTATTCATACATTAAGTTTAATAAAAGTCTTAACATATTACAGTAATGTTATTTCTAATCTTGCGACCAGCATACAATAGTTCTTAGAGTTGAGCATCTCGATCAGATGTGATTGTTCAGGATAGGCGGAAGGTTTTCAAAAGGGTTGTTAATAATAATAAATAAATACCCGCGGTATACCGTTCCGATTTCTTGCAAACAATTGGGCGAATTGACTTCCCTTAGTAGAATGCAAAATAAAAAGATCAATGCTAAGAAAAGTGATCTGGCGTATTCCTTTAAACAGGTTTTTTTTTTTTTTTCACAAACGCGCCCACCATACAAGATTTTGGAGTACCCTTAAATGTCAGAGCACAGTGTGAGCCGAAGGAGAGGAAGCGGATAAGAAAAGGAGGTACCGATGTACATTAGTTTTAAATGCCTGGAGATTACAACGACGAGAAGACATATGACCAGGTAGAGCATTCCATATTCGTGTGGTTCGACTAAAGAATTACTCTTTATGTTTATTTGTGCGCCTGAAGTTTTCTTTCAACGTGAATTGATGCGCATTCTCAGATTGGCAGATATCGCATGAAAATATTTGGAGAGACCTAACACATTCAGCAAGTTTAGTTGGGCAACGACCGTGATAATACTATTACTATTTATTGGCCTGTAGGAACCTGGAAGTTCATGACCTCGCCGACTCGACACCGCTTCCACGCTTGACCATCTGATCCGATCTCCTCAAGATCAAACATAACATTGTCCTTCCATCTCCGTCGCGGCCGTCCTGCCGGTCTTATAGCGTTTGAAATAATAGTGAAGAAGAACGTGTGATTCGAACTGACGCTATGGCAGTTTGAATCACCAAAAATTGTACCTAAGCGTTACCCATCAGGCTACTGGCCGTGTTTTAGAATTTGATTTTTAAACTCGACTATACTCCACTGATGTGAATTGTTATGTTATCGCTTTGTATACGGCTCTGATGTGTTTTCTTATTCGATTTTTCGTTCGGTGCTCTTCACTATTTTGCTTGTGAATTGTGTGTCGATCTGTTAGAGTCGCCACACCAGCCCCTTCCCAGTAACTTCGTTACGATCAGCTTCGGTGCGAACGACGAGGAAACGAGAGAATGTCGGAGCAAGCGAGTGTGCCTTGGTGCTCTATGCAGAAGTCATGATTGCGTGTGTGAAGTTCTGTTTTACTACGGGAAGTGTGTGCTGTGTGTACAGATCACGTCGTAGTCACCAATTATAGCGTTTGAAATAATAGTGAAGAAGAACGTGTGATTCGAACTGACGCTATGACAGTTTGAATCACCAAAAATTGTACCTAAGCGTTACCCATCAGGCTACTGGCCGTGTTTTAGTATTTGATTTTTAAACTCGACTATACTCCACAGATGTGAATTGTTATGTTATCGCTTTGTATACGGCTCTGATGTATTTTCTTATTCGATTTTTCGTTCGGTGCTCTTTACTATTTTGCTTGTGAATTGTGTGTGTATCTGTTAGAGTAGCCACAGTCTCCTTCCCATTGGTCTACCGTCAAGAATCCTACGCATGGTCCAATCGTTGCCCATTCGCGCCATATGTCCGGCTCATCTTAATCTTCGCGACCTGAATACTCTCACTATTGTAGGTTTGAGGTATAGCTCTTCTAATTCGTGGTTGTGGGGTTTCCTCCATTGTCCTGCCTTTTCGTCATATGTACCTCCAAAAATACCCCTTAAAACTTTATTCTCGAATACGCGGAATTTGTTTTCTTCCCGTTTTGTGAGAGCCCATGTTTCGGATCCGTATAGAGCAATCGGCAAGATTATGGTTCTAACGAGCGTTATAATACCTATAGAAAAGAGATAGGCATAGCGTATCACGCGCTTGTGTTCTAACGAGGGAATTGATCGACTTACGGCTGAGTCCCCAATAAGTTTCACTGCTCGTTTTTGCATCCTGTCGAGCACGTGAAGTGCAGTTTTGGCTACGCCTGACCAAATATGGGAGTTGAACTCCATTTTTGGACGAATATACCCCTTGTAAATAGTGGCCAGGTTGGATGGAGGGAAGCATCTTTTGCATCTCTTAAGGAACGCCATACATTTGGCTTCACTTTTCGCAGCTTCAAATATGTAGTCATTCCAGTTAAGTGTCGAATTAATTCGAGTGCCAAGGATTGATATTTCCTTGGCTTCGTCGATGCAAGTGCCGTTCATAGACAGTATATTTATTTTGGGGCTCGCCTTTGACGACAAGAGGCACCACTGAGTTTTTAAGGCATTGGATTCTACTCGGTTAGATAATCCCCACTGATATATCTTGTTGAGGTCGGAATTCAATGTATCAAGCATAAGTTGCTAGTTGGTAGTGACGTTCGAAGAGTTTGGACGGGATGTTCGTATGAGTATGAGAGACTCAACATGTTATTATCAGCAAACGAGTAAATTGGGGTGTCGGTAATGGACCAGAGATCATCTATAAAGATGAAGAAGAGAGTAAGTAAGAGTACAGAACCTTGGGGAACACATGTGTTAATTTGATAGGAGGCAGATTTGACACCATCAAGAACCACTTGGACTCACCGGACAAAGAGGTAGTCTCTTATCCATTAAGAAACTCCATAGTTTGGCTGCACTTTTCGTGTTCGTATGAGTATGGGAAACTCAACGTTCTATCATCAGCAAACGAGTGGATTGAGTTGTGGGTAATGGACAAGAGATCATTTATAAAGATAAGGAAGAGATTGGGTGAGAGTACAGAACCTTGGGAAACACCTGCATTAATTTGATAGGAGGCAGATTTGACACCGTCAAGAACCAGTTGGATTGAACGGCCAGAAAGATAGTCTCTTATCCATTGGATCAGGGAATTGTCTACTCCACAGGAATACAATTTCGACAAAAGGGCTGGATGGCAAACTCTGTCGACGGCTATTGAAATATCCAATGCGACTACCTTGCTTTCACCCAGGTAGTGGATGGAATGGCTGCACTTTTCGGTAAGGTACATCAGATAGTGGTTAGTATACCCGCCTGTCACACGGGAGACCGGGGTTCGATTCCCCGCCGGGGAGCCTCCGGCGCAAGACTAATGACCTTGCCCGGAAAAAAAAAACAAATCATTATGGAAAATTTAACAAGCCTCAGGATTTGCTAAATAAGGCCAAGACCAGTTCCCGGTTGTAGTGCTGATGATGATGACGTCATCAGATCTCCTGTGGACCTGTTGCTACGAAAGCCATATTGGCGGTCATTGAGGGGGTCATTTGATTCCAGATATTTCGAAAGTTGACGGTTTATAAATGATTCCATTACCTTGGAGAGAATAGAAGTCAGTGCTATGGGTCGATAAGAGGAGAGGGATGATTTATCGCCCTTTTTGGGAATTGGCTGAATGTTCGCTGACTTCCATCTATTTGGGAAATGGCCAGTAGAATAAGACAAATGGAAGAGTTTCCGCAGTGGTTTAGCGAGTGAAGAGGAACATATCTTCAAGAGAATTGGGGGAACGCCTCCGGATCAGTGGATTTGTTTGTGTTTAGCTCTTTGAGTACGCGGGCAACAGTACGCGTTCGGAAGCGAATCTGGCTCATGGTGTGCTGCTTATGCTCAATTTGAGGCGGAACTAATGTGATATCAGGCAGCGTCGAGTTCGCTGCAAAATGTACAGCAAGTAAACCACCTTCTCTAATGCACTAGTGACTGGTCTGTCACCGACTATAAGCGATGGAATGGATGAACAGACCGAGTTGTGAATGTTTTTCACACATGCCCAGAAGTTTCTACTACCTGTGGGAGAGTATAGTATTTTTGTATTACTCTCTGGTCATCCAAGAACTTTGTCCGTTGAGTATGTGGATTGCAGTCATTTCTAGCACTCTTAAATCTTTTTCGGGTTTCTTCAGTATTGTTTGATTTATACAACTAGAAGCTCAACTCTTTAGCCTTAATGGCTTCTCTGCACCCGGAATGGAACCACGTATTTCTCATGGGTTTGATATCCTTTACCCTGTGCGGAATAAAGGGTCGCATGCCAAGTAGAATCGTGTCTGTCAATGTGTCCGCTATAGGGTCAACATCATTATTAAGGAAATTGAACGACCAATTTAATCTCGCAAAAAAGTCATTCAGACCTTCCTGGTTGGTTTTCTGGTAAAACAGTACTGTTCTTTTTTGAGCTTTTTCGTTAACGTTGTTGTTGGTTAGAGCAAACTTAGCTGACACGACATAGTGGTCTGAAGTGTCCAAGGCCGAAGTAATTTTAATTGTGTATTTGTGCGGGTGGGAGGTGAGAAACAGGTCGAATGTATTGGCGGAATGACCATATATATCTGGTACCCGTGTTGACTCATTGACGAGTTGAGTTAAATTATTTGACTCAGCAAAGAGCTGAACATTGCGCAAGACTAATGACCTTGCCCGGAAAAAACAAATCATTATGGACAATTTAACGAGCCTCAGGACTTGCTAAATAGGGCCAAGACCGCTTCCCGGTTGTAATGCCGATGATGATGATGAAAGAGCTGAACATAGTGACCCTCAATTGTTGTGACCGGAGTGGCGAACCCACTGGGAGTTATGCACATTGAAATCACCAGCAAAAACGATTTCAGTGTGGGGATATAGGATCAATATCTTATCGATAGAATTAAATAGAGCATCAAGTTCCTTAAAGGATGCGTTTCTATCCAAGTTTGAGCTTCTGTAAAGAAAGCAGTAATGTATGATATGCCTACGAACGTGAAGTTTTAGCCCCGAGAAATTGAATTCTTGATTGGAGCAGAGCCGATATTGTGGCAGAAACTGATAAGCAATTTTATTTCGTATGAATGTAGCTAGATTACGATGTGGAAAGAAAAAAGGCACTAAGTTATAACCGGGTATAGTAAAATCATAAATTTCTGCATCAGTTATTATCTATGTCTCACTAGGTGCAAGAATTGCTGATTTCTGTTTACAGACGTAGGCAGACACAGAGGTGAAATTAATCTTAGGCCACGGATGTTGCAAAGATCGACGTGAAATTCCCGTTCCATTGAAATGGCGACACAGACAACCAATCATCATCGGCACTACAACCGGGAACCGGTCTTGGCCTTATTTAGCAAGTCCTGAGGCTTGTTAAATTTTCCTTGATAATTTGTTTTTCCGGCCAAGGTTATTAGTCTTGCGCCAGAGGCTCCCCGACGGGGAATCGAACCCCGGTCTCCCGCGTGACAGGTGGGGATACTAGCCACTATACTATCGAGAAGCCACAGACAACCAATACCGCCTCAGAAAACGATGCAAACGTTGGACCCGGCGGTAGATAAGCGAAAGCAACCCCTACATGTGTTATGCTCTTGTAGTAGGTGCCCCACTAGATCCGTGCCGGAATCCAGGTCACATCCCTTTCGTGACGGATATTACGCCACTCAAAACACCAAAAACTCTCTAAAGATTATAAATCAATTGAGAGTATCGATGCCTGGGGGACGCAACAGAGGTGCGAAAAAGCGGAAAAATAGGCACAAGGAAAGGAAAGGGTATGCGGTTTCCCACACTGTACATTTCCACACAATTTTCACACTACGGCGCGAATCCCATGTATATCACTGCACTACACTCGGACGCGTTTGTGGTGATCCGTTTGTTTATTGCGGATCCCACAGAAGATTTGACACGCGAACCGATAGTGCAATTAGGGTATCTTGTGTTTACTTAAGATATCCTAAACCGACTACACAATTGATCCGATGGTATGGGTCATGAGGCAGAAGCGCACGTGCTGACTCGTCGGCGGTTAGTTAACAACTGTATAATACTAATGATAAATGCTAGATCGCAAAAATCAATCTGTATGGATATTGTCGCAATATAATTCATAACTAATTTAAAACATATAACATCTCTGTGTTGTGATCTATTTAAGGACCTTGTCACACATATTTCTCGCACATGACAATAAAGTGTTGCTCCAGCATTGGTAGACGTGGCGTCTTTAAATTACATTGCCTGTAAAATTGCGGAATAAACTTTCTGAATCGTGCAACGCATAGTTCTCGGCAGTTAGAGAACACTTGTGCCTACACAACAGAAGCGAGAAAATGCAACAGTCACAACAATCATAATAATTCTCTAGAAATTTCGATGGCGTCGATTTTGGTTGTTGCCCACGGTACTCAGGAGTGGTGATCAATGCGTTCTAAAAGACATCACAGCGGATTTCATTCATTTTGTATAACTCAATAAATTGAAACAAAATAATGTACTGTCAACTTAAGTCCGACCTATTATATTTCGTTGTTCAAATAAATTGTGCAGAATTAATTTCGTGTCGCATACAAAACCGCCAAAAGTTTCCCCCTCAATTTCTGTCTTTTCATATGTTAATCTTCGACGGTGAAAAGCCCCCTCGACAATTATCCCCTTCTCATATTTGTAACCTTGCTTGAATTAATGTTATTAAATGTTAAATAGCACCGACGTTATAAATGCTTGTTTTGCTGTGAAATTGGCATCGATTATATCCCCCATTGTAATATGAAACTGGTTGCCAGGGCGTATATCATTCGAAAATATAACTGGTATTTGAGGATGTGAACAGTTGTTAAAAAAATGAATAAATAAATAAATAAATATAAAATAAGCAGATAAAAATCAGATTTCTGAAATTGTCTTACATTTCTCTTGACTGTATCTTTAATGTACTGAGCAGAAGTAAGCTCCAACGATTCAGCAACTTGTAATAACAATTCATCCGATAATAGTGTACTCTCAGTTATTTTAATTCCAACCTAAACGTAAAAAGTTATAAAGTAATACATGAAATTGAAGAAATAAATAATAAATTAAAACATAAAAGATAACGTAAATAAGTCCCTTTGACCAACGAACCTCATCTAGCTTTCCACAATCTTGTAGTTCTTGCAATTCTTTCGCTACATACTCTGAGAAATCACGTTTCTTAGAATCGAGTTGTGTTTGAAAAGCAGATAACTGTCTACAAACAATATCAATCTAATCGAAATAAAATAAACAAAAAAATAATAAGAAAGGAAATAAGAAGCTTTAAAATGTACTGTGAATATATCCCACTGGACATGAATAGAATTTACGTACCTGCACCTTCTCATTGTTTTTTTGCCATAGAAGCATATCTTTTCTGGCCAAAAGCTCTCGTTCTCGACATAACATTATTTCAGCGCTATCCATTTCCTCTTTCTCCAAACGCCGAAGTTCATCTGTTAGCTTGCGAACCTTTATCTTATATTGTTCATACATCTGTACTCGTTCCTGGGAATAAAATGGATTATAAGTTTATATATACTAACTTATATAAAAAGCAACGACTAACTATATTCAACTGTTTCAAAGCATTTTCGATGGTTTCTAAGATCTTTCTGTTCTCATCTTGTAACTCTGGATCATCTCGGGATGTTTGTATGGTAGGGTGGTATTGTTTGTCTTTTTTATAGGGCGACGAAGTCATACTGCTCGACATCTCATCTTCGCCATAAAAACTACTACTAAGTAGATTCTCTCTAGATGAAGTTATCAGTGATAGTCTCGACATATCTAGATGTGATCGGGAGAAATCCTTTCGAAGTTTTGCTGCTTCGGCAGGATTATTAAAGCGGAATATATTCGTTCTTCCTAGTAGGATGATGTCGCCTTGAGAGATACTTGTCGGTTGGTCTATTAAATTGGCGTTCAACCAGCATTGAGCCATAGGCTTGGGATGAAGAGTTACTAAACCTTCTTTAAGTATAATGCTGCAATGCTGTGGCTGTATGCCGTCACCCGTTAAAACGATATCCTGTGGAATTTCACATTCCACAGATCCAATAAAAGTTTCACCCTCCTGTCAATTAAATAGAGGTTAGCCTTAAAAACAAATCTAGCAACTTTTATTAAATTACTTAAAAAATGTATTTAAAACTATTTACTATTTAGAAAACGTATTTTTTTACATAATAAAAAGTGGCGGTTCTTTCGAACGCCACTACTTACCTTACCATCATAATTCGAGAACTTCCACCAAGCCTACAAAAAACCCTATAAAACAAGTACTATAGCGGTTCCATTCGAACGCCATTACTTAGCTTGCAATAAAGCATGCCCAACTGTTCACTGCAACCGCCTGCAGACGTTCTCCCTTTACAGGTTTCCCCCCCATAATATGCATTTAATGCATCTGCGAAACCTACCTTAAGGAGAAATCTATTTATGCACTTACGGCATCATCGCAAGGCACCATCAATTTCCTAAAGCAATTCGGTTTCACCAATAAGAAACCGACATAACACGAACCACCGCAGGGCGCCGTCAATATTCCTTAATGGCGAGAAGCACATGACACATTCATGTTCCTTAAAAGCAATTTGGTTGCACCATCAAGCAACCAACATTACTCGAACCATATCGATGAAATATCTCCTAATGAGTCTGCCACACAAGCGCAGGAGATATTTCTTCTTTTCCCTTTTTGCCTATGCCCACATCGGTCGGTCACCCGATCGACAAGCAATGGTTTAACTCGCACCTGGCCACAAAAGGGAATCGAGTTCTCGTTAGTGTAAATACATACACGAGAGTTCGTGCCTCTGAAAACGCCAGCAACGTGCGCCCGATCAGCATAGATGCTTTACGCGGTGCCGATCGGGTAAACGTTCTCATGTTCCTATGTCACGATGGCTTGCACCAGCTGCAACCACTTCGTGTAACATTTCTTTTAATGGAATTATAATGTCCACGGTTCGCATGCTCATGGGCACACCGCATCTATGTGCGTGCACATCACCAACCATGAAAGATCATCCCCTATTGGTAACCGAAGCGATCGATGGAATTTGGTATTCTGCCGTTTAGGTGGCAATCACTAATCGTTAAACTGATTCCGTGGAGGTAAGTCGGGCCTCCACGTAAAAACGTCAAGTGGAGTGGCAAGGCGAGTGGTGTGCGTTGATAACGTCTTCGCTGAATATTGTTTTATTATTTTTATTGTGAATTTATTTCAATGGTTGTCAATTATACGGAATAAAACAATATTGAAACTTTGTGTTGTGTTGAAAAGAATGTAAAATGTGTTTTAATCTCATTCGACTAGTTTTGGACTGACCACAATCGGGAAGCGCGTTGCTCGCCATTGAAATTCCTTGACGTCTATCCTTTTTTCTACCTCTTTGGCGGTTGCTCCGCCATTATTAATGACGTGTCGTTTCATTGCATTACGATAGACGGGATAATAGTGCTATAGAGAAGCCCATCGACAAGATGCCCAGTAAAATCAGTGTGTCTCGAAGCAGTGATCGTTTACAGAAGTAAAATGTTTCAAACTGTAGAACAGCATCCACGGCAGTTGCATTACAATTCGATCTTCAGCTCCATTAATAACAAAGCCGAAACCGGAACTTTTACCCCACATTGGTGACGATCTACGGGGTAACTTCGTAGGATAGGAGTAGAACCAGTGCCAACGACGACACACATACGTCCTACCCTATAAAACCGTTCTGTTTAATGGTGTTTTTACTAGGTTTAGAATCTTGACCCTAATTTAACCCCAAACCGGTTAACATATTTTTGTCAACTTAATCCGGTAAACTGGGATTACCCCGCTCGCACTTTTAATCTTTACTGCTGAAGAATGCGTGAGCGATTGGAGCTAAAAGTGTGTCTCTCTACTCTTTAATGATGAAATTGAATTATGATCAGGGTCCCGTATTGTAAAAACAAATCGTTCTCTCGGTGGGAGATTTAAAATCGTCTTAGGTGTAAATACCGCCAGTTTGCCGGTTTAGGGTTAATAAGTTGTCTACTTGCTAGAAGAGTTACTTTACCTTTAAACCGCTCAATGTAACCCTGTTACTTTATCTTTAAACTGTACAATGTATATGAAAAACTTTACCTTTAAATTGTACAGTAAATCAATTCGCTTTACTTTTAAACTACTCATTACAGCCGAACTACTTTTTACGCTAGAAGAGTTACTTTACCTTTAAACCGCTTAATCATCATCATCATCATCATCATCGGCACTACAACCAGGGTCCTGGCCTTATTTAACAAGTCTGAGGCTGTTAAATTTTCTTCCGGGCAAGGTTATTAGCCTTGGACCAAAAACCGCTTAATATAATCCTGTTATTTTATCTTTAAGCTGTACAATGTATATGAAATACTTTACCTTTAAGGGGGTATTCTGGTGTAGAATTTTGAAAGAAATCGATTTTTTTAAATATTTTTTTTATAGTTTATTACTAACTAACTATTTATTGGCCTGTAGGAACCTGAAAGTTCATGACCTCCCGACTCGACTCCGCCATTGTTCCCTGTCCCGTACGCTCTCCTTCCGCGTTCGACCATCCGATCCTATCTCCTCGAGGTCCAACCTAACATTGTCCTCCCATCTCCGCCGCGACCGCCTGTCGGTCCCTTTCCCGTTGGCTTACCGTCAAGAATTCTATGCACGATCCTATCGTTATCCATTCGCGCCACGTGTCCGGCCCATCTAAAACTTCGCGACTCGATTATTCTCACTATTGTGGGTTTCGTGGTTATAGTTTATTACTATTACTATTATTATTATTTATTGGCCTGTAATAATAATAGTAATAGTAAGAAACTATAAGAAAATATATTTAAAAAAAAATTAATTATTGGCCTGCCCAATTATCGAAAATGTCGACAAAATCATGGAAATTGTCGAGCTAGACCGGCACTTAAGCAGTGTTTCGAGGAGTGCCCAGGACCTAAACATTGCATTAAAAACCGTTTGGAACCACTTGAATAAGACTGAGTATAAAAATAAGCTCAATGTATGGGTGCCACAGAGTTAATGCAAAAAACCTCATTGGTCGGATTTCCAACTGCAAAACGCTGCTGAATCGGCGCAAAATTGATCCATTTCTGAAGCGACTGGTGTTTGGTGATGAAATGTGGGTCACTTACGATAGCGTCAAGCGAAAATGGTCGTAGTCGAATCACGGTGAGCCGGCGCAAATTGTGCCCAAACCAGGATTGACAGTCAAGAAGGTTTTGCTGCGTGTTTGGTAGAATTGGCAGGGAATCACCTACTATGAACTATTTCCCTACGGCTAAACTCTAACCACGTGAAGGAAGCAATCGCACAGAAGGGGCCGAATTTGGCCAATAGTAGAGGAATTGCGTTCTATTAGAATAACGCTAGACCATTAATCGACCCACTCTTACATCTGTCAAACTCACTCAGCAAACCATTAATTCTTCTGAAAATCGGTATGCCTTCTCTAAACTTAGAAACAAAATGACCTACGAGAATGTCCGCCTCTATCTTTTATACCTCCACGACAACTCTGACTCTGCCTGTTATGAAAGTAAAACGAAAGCCAGCGTAATGGCCTCCATCCAACAGGAAAGACTACTCACCAACTTTCCTACCCTTCGCAGCCTGTTCGTCAGGTTCCATAAAAATCTCTAATAAAGTACTAAAAGATCTCTCGGCATTTCGCCAATATATCGACAACAAAATGACCTATCAAGCACTTTTGGCCCTAATCAGTCGCCCTCTCGTCCCCCTTATCATCTCAATACGCTCCCCCTAACTGTCTACTATCAGTATGTTAGAGGTCCCCGCTCCAAAACACAATCGACCCTGGAAAAGGCACATTCCCTCCTCTTCGACACATACGCTCTGTTTGAGACCAACCTTATCTCTAGTATTAATAGTCTTAAACTATTCTCTCCCACTTTGAATGTTTTTCGCGATGACAACGCTCATCGAGAAGGTCCCAATTCCCCATGCAGTGGAGGGCTGCTTGCCACTCATAACAGACTCGCTTCCTCTCTAATTGCCATCTCTTCTTCTCCGGATCTTGACTACGTCGCAATAAAAATCGACAAGCACCCTCTTTTCTCTCGACAAGGCTCTGTTCATTACCTGCTTCTATATACCTCCTTTAGGACCCATCGCGTCATACGAACTCACAATAGAAGCGATAGATAACCTAACCGAGTTAAGCACCTCCCTAGACGATATCGTCGTTCTTGGCGATTTTAACCTTCCCCATCTCCAATGGACATTGGTTGACGAACAAGTCTTCTACGTCTCAAACCCCACTAGTTCAAAGGAACGTATTTTTATAAACAGTCTCACCGACTCACCGTCTCATGTCTCCATAAAATAAGGAATGTCCCAAATCATATGGGGAGACAACCGGACCTCGTGTTCGCAACGGGCCCACACAAGTCCTCAGTTGCCCCTAGTCCACACGCCCTCTCTACCATTGATAATTACCAACCCCGGCTGCTCTTATCCCTATATCTTGATCATGAAACCCAGCCTTCTCTACCTCATGACAGCTTTTCCTACAACTTCCACAAAGCTAACTTCCGCCTTCTAAATGAGCATCTTAGCAAATCCGCGTTTCGCTTTAATGATCTGGGGGTAGAAGAAGCTACTGCCACTCTCTATAAGGAGATCTACTATGCCATCGCCCTATATGTCCCCTATTCTCGTCACAGGTCATCGGTTTCATCGCCGCCATGGTACAACCGGACACTCCGCACTCTTCGGAACAAGAGAAATAACTTGTGGAACATTTTCCTCAAAACGCGATTCTTTCAAAACTACTGTAACTATCTCGGTTCCTTTTATAAATTTTCCGAGTTCTACCACTCCCTCTACTCCAACTACATCACAAAAACACAATCCAATTTGATCAATGACCCCAAATCTTTTTTCCACTTTATAAATTACAAACGTAAATCCGACGCCTATCCTAACTCCCATTCTTATGGCGCGACTACTTCAGCCGACCCCCTAACTACTGCCAATTTATTCGCTTCGTTTTTCAAAACATCTCCTTCGAGCCTAACCCATCTTATTTCAAAGACTTGGCCGAATTCTCCCTTGGCCCTTCACCCCTCAAATTATTCAGCGTCATGTAGTTGAGGAGAAATTAAACTTACTCAAAGACGAGTTCAGCCCTGGCCTGATGGACTCCCGGCTGTATTTTTAAAGAAATGTTCCTCTTCTCTTTCTCTATCGATATCAAAGATATTCAATCTATCCCTTTCACAACGTATCTTCCCTAGTATCTGGAAATCCTCCTATGTCACCCCCATATATAAAAAGGGACCTAAAAACGATATAAGCAACTACCGTCCCATCGCCAAACTGTCTCAAATCTCTAAACTGTTATTTACAACGCGTTATCTTTCTGTTGTAAATCCATCATCTTACTCAACCAGCATGGTTTCCTTTCGGGTAGGTCGACCACAACCAATCTGATCGAGTTCTCATCCCATACTCTCCATGCCTTAGAGAATGGCAACGAGGTCGATGTAATCACCACCGATTTCAGCAAGGCCTTTGTCAAAATCTCCAATAATCTCATCGTTTTTACGCTGTCCTCCCTAGGTTTCGAACCCCTATTGATCAAGTGGTTATCTTCTTATCTGAAAGATCGATCCTACCGTGTCAAATTCAGATCCTCCCTTTCCAATCCTTTTCTTCCCACGTCAGGGGTTCCGCAAGGCAGTCATCTAGGTCGCCATCCTATTTATCGGTTGATAACTGACTCCATTATTAAATACTCATCCATCTCCCTCTATGCGGACGACGCCAAGCTCTACAAAACGATCATCTCTCCTCTCGACTCCTCACTTCTCCAAACGGATCTCGACAGCTTCTCAACCCCTTAAGACTATATTCTCGAATACGCGGAATTTGTTCTCTTCTCGTTTTGTGAGAGCCCATGCTTCGCATCCGTATAGAGCAATCGGCATGAATATGGTTCTATAGACACGGAGCTTTATGTTACGTGATAGCAGTTTGGATTTCAGCAGTTTACTGACTGCGTGGCAACTAGCGTTGCCGGAATGCAGTCTTTTGTTTATTTCCTTCGACATTCATTACTGGCCGTCAGTATCGTTCCTAGATATTTAAATTAACATTTAAAATTTTCAAATATCTTGCCCTTGACGTTTATGTCTGTTCTTTGAAGTCCACCTGCTCTCGCCTTAATCATGTATTTTGTTTGATCTTCATTTATTTCTAGGTCCACCTTTTCTGCCGCTTGTATGATGATTTCACAGTTTTTATTTATAGTTTGCAGATTATCGCCCAGAACGGTGATGTCATCCGCATATGCGAGCACTTGTGTGAGACCGTTCAGGTACGATCCGGCCATGTTGTCGTCTTGTACCTTTGTGATGGGATTTCAAATGGTTCTGAGAGGTGGTTTTCTATTCTCACTCGCTCTTTATTTACGTTCATGCAGATTGGAATGAGGGCGGCATATTTTTTCGGCATTCCGAACTCAACTACAATATGTGGTAGAGTCTTTGCCTTGCGACTGAGTCGTAGGCTTTTTTGAAGTCAACGAACAGTTGGTGAACAGTCTCACCGTATTCCCACTTCTTTTCGAGCAATTGACATACTGTGGACATTTGGTCGCTTGTTGACCGGTTCCTACGGAATTCGTACTGGTAGTCTCCCAGTATTTATTCTGCGTACGGTGTGATTCTCGCCAGTAGGACATTTGTTGGTATTTTGCATGTGGTTGGGAGCAATGATACTCCTCTGTAGTTTTCGCAGTCAGATCTGTCGCCTTTTTTGAAAATGGGGATGATTAATGAGGTTTTCCATTCTTCCAGGATAATTTCCTTACCCATATTGTTTTAGTCAGTTGGTGGATCATTCGAGCAGCTACCTCTCCTCCATGCTTCATAAGCTCTGCCGGTATGCAGTCGACTCCGGGAGCCTTGTTGTTTTTCAATCGATTTATTGGGCCGACAACTTCTTTGAAAGAGGGCTCTGCCTTGCTTCCATCTTGTCACGATATTGTTAGTTTCTGTGACCAGACAGCCATTTCCGTCTCGAATTATTTTGACTCTCCCTCGGTAGCCATTTCTAATTGAATTTATGCCGGCATACATACATCTGAATGGCGCAAGGCTAATAACCTTGCCCGGAAAAACAAATTATTATGGAAAATTTAACAAGGCTCGGGACTTGCTAAATAAGGCCAAGACCGGATCCCGGTTGTAGTGCCGACGATGATGATGATATATACCTCTGATGTTCTTTGCTCTGGCATTTTCTAGGATTTTTTCGATCCGAGTCTTCTCCCATTCGTGGTTTTTGCATTTGAAGGGTCTCATTGTCTCTTTCCGAATTGCCGCGTATCTTTCTCCGTTGACTTCATCATATGCTTCTAAGTGGATCATTCTGAGGCCTTTACGTTGTCCGATCTTCGCCTTGCACTCATCGTCAAACCCAGGGTTGGGTTTAATTGTTTTCTTAAATCCTAATACCCTTTGGGCTGTTTGTTTGATTGTGTCTCTGATCGATGTCCATTTAGTGTCCACACTATTGGCTTCCTCTTCCTCACTACTCTCATTCTCTAGGATGGTAAATCTAATCGTTAGTTTGTCTTGATATTCAGTGGAAGGAAGTGATCTATTTGGTTATGCGTTTCGCCGTCGGATGATGTTCATGTGGCTTTATGGATTTGCGTGTGCTTGAACATCGTGCTTTTCACTACCAGATCTTTTGACGCTGCGAACGTGATAATTCGAATTCCATTATCATTTGAAACATCGTGTAGGCTTTGTTAATCTATATCTGGTTGTAATATATCTTCCTTTCTAATTTTTGTGTTGAGGTCCCCGAGGAGGATTTTAACATCGAATGATGAGATCCCATCAAATACTTCCTCTAGGGTTTCGTAAAACGTGTCCTTCGTTTCTTCGTCGGTAGATTCTGTTGGGGCGTGTACGTTCATAAATACATAATTGTACCATGGGCCCTGTATTTTTAGCACCGACATTCGGTCTTTAATAATTTTCAGATCTTTTACATGGGGCATAATCTTCTTACTTATGATAAAGCCGGTTCCGAGGTTATGTATATCAGCACCTCCACATACCAGTGTAAGCCCGTTGGTTTCGATTACTTGATGTGGGAGTTGGACCTGAAGCGCGACGATGTCCATTTTATATTGTACCGCGTTTTCTACGACCGTCTGTATCGCGCCTGGTTTATATAACGTTCGAACATTCCACGTGCCGACGAGTATATCCCACTTTTTCCGTTTTCCCCTACGTCTTCTTTTTGTCGAGTCGGTGTTTTCTTGATGATTTGTTCCCTTATGGTAGTGTCGCCTCATCACACCTACGCCTACCGGGCTTTTCGTGGGATTGTTTTGTGTGCATTGGTTATTCATTTTTGTTCCCACGAGTCTTGGGGTTTCAAATAGTCCGCCACATCAGAGCCCCTCTTTGATATAGTAAGTTCTGCTTACTGCTCTGATTCGACACGGTGTCAGAGAGGCGCCGTTATAATACAGCCGGTGTACCCCTGGCTGCAAACTATCCAATGGGCACACTTTTGTTCCACCATTGGAACTTTGGAAATTTCGACATTTTTGTTTAAATTTTATTTTTTTATTTTGTTATGTTATAAATAAATATTGGGCAAAAGTCCGATAATAAAAATATTTATCGTTTTTTTTTTAACACAATTCTAAAAAACATTCAAATTTGGCCTTCTACACCAGAATACCCCCTTAAATTGTACAGGAAAAGCATTAAACTACTCACACAGCCGAACTACTTTCCACGCTAGAAGAGGTACTTTACCTTTAAACCGCTCAATGTAACACTGTTACTTTATCTTTAAACTGTACAATGTACGTGAAATACTTTACCTTTAAATTGTACAGTAAATCAATTTACCTACCTTTAAACTAGTCGTTACAGCCAAACTACTTTCCATTTAAATTGTAGAATATAAACCAACTACCTTATACAAAACAGTGTAACGGAGGTACTTTACCTTTAAACTGTACAATGTAACACCTGTGGTTATGTCGTTGTGTATTCCTATTAAATGAGGCATTTCAGAATCTAAAACAACGCCGACACCAGCTTTACGTAATCCCAATGACTTTTGTTCCTGCAAAATTAATTGAGCCTCTTTCCATTTTTCTGTCCATTCTTCGGTCAGAACCTTTTCCTGGGCTTCCTTCTTTTGAAGGTCCTCCAACATTTTTGAAGATGGCGTAATGGAATTCTACATAAATTGTCTCGTATTATGTTAAGGACTACCTTACCTTACAAGGAGATGTACTTACAATGTCACCGCTGAGCATTGACTTCAGTTTACTAATCTCTTCTCTCAGCTCACGAATAAGTTTAACATTTGTATCCTCGTTTATTGTTGGCTTATTAATGATGTTCTTAGCACGATTTGCATACCGCAACGTGCTTAGCGTTTCGCTATAATTGCAATCTGCTGGGGATAGTGCGGCAATCATGATTGTCTTACTATTTCCTCCCAAGCTGTCCTTTAACAACCAAGTTAGAATGGAGTCTCTGTAGGGAATATAAAGTACCCTTTTCGAATTGTCATTTTTACTTGTTTGCTCAGCCAAGGCCGAAATGACACTTCCTAAAGTTACTAGAGACTTGTTAATGTGAGCACCTTCCTTTAAACGTTGGCCAGTTGCTCCAGTTGCGTTAGCACGTTCACTATGAAAACAAACAAGTTAAAATTTTGATTAACTATCTGATGCAAGTGTTACCTTCCGGCTAAATCGACCAGGTGGATTTTAGAAACCGTTTCACTTGGCATGTCATTCATGAACACAGCTTGGACAAATGTTATTGTAAATATCGCATGGCTACGACTGCTGGTATCGTTCATATTAGTGCTAGCTGTTGTTCTTTGCATATTTCCACGAGCTATACATTCCTTTGAAAGTTTGAATAAAAATCACCGATTCTCTCTCGATTTATATGTTGGGAAAACTTACTTGAATTTCTTCAAAATCGGAAATTGCATGTTGCGATAGATTTTCAACATACGGTCCAAGATTTCGATGTTCTCGCACTCGAAGACCGTGTCCTGTGGTCTGGGGTCCAAGTAAATCCTTAACTCTTTCGTTATAGATTTCTAAGTAGCTGGCATGTGTTTTGTAACCCGTTCCCGATTCCTGCCCCACTTTCATTCGTAAAAACAATTCCTCGCATATTCTAGGTATAAGGCCTGGATTGTCTGGGCTTCCCATCATGGTAAAGGTTTTTCCACTGCCTGTTTGACCGTATGCAAAAACACACGCATTGTATCCTGTAAGGAAATATAAAATATTCAATTTTAGCTCTGGAAATAATGAGGATTTTTTTTGATGAATGCACACAAACAGGGTTCTCTGATATTATTAAATGCCACTGTACGGTGTTGTCCGATCCTATTCTACAGATATCGCAAACATAGTCCAAATGTTATCGGCGGTTACCGATACTCTTCAAGGTTTGTCAGCAAAATCTATTACGATAAGACCATCGAACGTTCATTGCCTATATAAGATCTCCTTATCAGTCGCTAATATGGTTTTCCTAGTAAGAAACCCACAGATATGCCTTGCGGAAAAATGAAATCACGAATATATGTGTAAGCAAATTCAAAAATGGCTACTCATTGTTTTTACTTTTCAATCGAAATACCTAGGATCATATTAACAGGAGACCCACTCGAAACACTTCTTTGGTGAAAACAAGGTTACCGCAATGGATGTTACCAAAACCTTCGAAAGAGTCTGTGGAGGTCCTCAAAGCCACGAGAACCTAACCACAATTCTACCCCCAATGCCAACCCCAACTCCTTACGTTTACCTGCAGTTACCTGCAAAAAAATCCCCTTCCCAAGGCCCCCCCATCATGTATTTTATGCATCTCCAAGACATTCCTGTAAAGATCTCATCATTCCATGCACCGTAGGGCATCATACAAAATTTCCCCGAAAGCAAAACATCATTCATTCATTTGTTGCATCGCCATAATCCCCTGAAAAGAATTCCTAACATGCAACATACATCGGGAAACCGATCGGCGCCCATGGTTAGCCAGCTTACCCTACCACACACGTGCGCAGTACATTTCCCTGACTTATTTACAGTCACCCCAGCTTTTATCCAACCGACAAAATCAGTCCACGCATCGCGCGTCTAGTCGTCGAGAATCGAATTCTTCTGCATGTAAACACGCACACAGGGAATCGTGGTGCAAGTATCTCATTTGCTGATAGCATAAGTTGCACCAATGACGGGCAGCCAATTTGCACAACAGCATGAACGCCACCATGATGCCCTTGTAGCAATTCCCTTTTTCTCATTTTCGTTTGCCTGTGATAAACAACTTGGCAACATAAATAAACCACGCATCCTCGCCGTGATCAACTCGGAGAGATTGTGGCAACTCTAACAGATACACACAATTCACAGTCAAAAATAGTGAAGAACACCGAACGAAAAATCGAATAAGAAAAATACATCAGAGCCGTATACCAAGCGATAAATTAAAATAATTCACATCAGTGGAATATAGTCGAGTTTGGTAATCAAATTCTAAACACGGTCAGTAGCCTGGTGTGTAACGCTTAGGTAAAAATTTTTTCGTGATTCGAGCTGTCATAGCGTCAGTTCGAATCACACGATCTTCTTCACTATTATTTCAAACGCTATAAGATCCTCTCTGATTGGTCATCACGAAGAGAAACCACACGTTTCTCTCGGGATTAAATCCACCCTTAGCGAACGACCGACTCTGCACGAGTCATTTACAGGGAGTCGCAATCCAACCACCGCCGGGATCGATCACTTCCATTTATCTAGCAGTCGAGTGCCGTGGAGTGACAACGAGTCGGAGTCCTTAAGCAATTCGTGTCCCAGTGTCTAAGAAATGATAGTTTTCGTGGCTGACATATGTTAAAGAAAGAAAAATATAATAACAATATTTAGACGACTATCAATTGTGAATACAAGTTTTAGTTCTTAAATCCGGTGACATTCATTAGTGTATAAGAAATAATAGTTTTCGTGGCTTTTCCTTTAAGAACCCCAAAAAATCTCTTTTTAAAGTTATGCATTATTAACCTTTGGCGCAAGACTAGTGACCTTGCCCAGAAAAAATAAATCATTATGGAAAATTTAACAAGCCTCAGGACTTGCTAAATAAGGCCAAGACCGGTCCCCGGTTGTAGTGCCGATGATGATGATATGTTAAAGAAAGAAAAGTATAATAACAATATTTAAACGAATACCAATTGTGAATACAAGTTTTAGTTCTTAAATCCGGTTAACATCCATTGTGTAAAAAATCTTTTCCCTTTGCCCATTGGCAAAATTAGAACTTCAGAGTTAACGAATATTTAATATTATTAAATAAATCAACACTAAAAGATAACCAATAAAAGGCCTGTGGCGGTTCCACGATCCGCACAAATCACCATGCTGATATGTCTTCGTTCCATCAGGGAACATACTCACCTATAAACAAACTTCACGTGCCCACAGACATGTGTCCCCAAAGTCCACCTTTTCACCTGACCAATGCTGACATTCATACTGGTGTCAACAACCCCACGTATCCCGAACAATTTTCCTACGCCTGCACGGCGATCGAAAGACACGACCCAGATTAGAAATTGTGTACCGATCCATTAGCTGGATAAACACAAGGGGTTGGTACAGCTGCGCCAGATGTCGACAAACATCAAATCCCTGGCGATAATCCAGTTGCCGTAAAACAATCCGTCGGCTAAGCCTTTGTCCCTTCCACAATGCACTTCGCCTAAACAAAGGCCATTGCGGAGAAACAGCAATAAACGAAAACGCTGTTCTCATATGGGAAAGCAAATACGATAATTACCACGATCCCTGGATCGCCAAGTATAAACGACACACCTGAATGTTTGCATAAGCAACGCAACAGAAGTGTGAAAATTCCGACGATCACAGAATGATCTACAGCAAACAGGCAGCAACCTCCGCGTCTGTATGTGTGAGTGCGATCTTCCCTGGTGGAGAGATTCTCGATTGAGAGAGAATCACCAGGCCAGGGAAAACGAAAGGAAAAGAGAAGTATGGGGTGAACAGAATCATCTCCAGAAGAAAAACGAGACAGTCGACAAAGAGAACCCTCGCGAGGAGGTTGATTCACGCAGCACGATAAATCGAGAAAGAAACTGTTCGACCCGAAAGTTAAACCTTTTAAAATACGCAAGTTAACCTGCAAACAACAAGTGAAGGGCTAAGTGCGATAAAGAGGATTAAATAAGGATACTTTCAAATATTAATGCGATTAAGGTGTGGTGGCAGTTTGTTGTGCTTTTGTTAATATTTACCTGAGCTACTATCATAAACAAAAATCGACATTGTGTTCTAGACGTAAGTGGAGACCGAACTTGAATAAAAAAAAAAGGAAAAACAATAAAAACAAAAATTAAAAACAATTTCTCTCAGTGTTTCATTTGTGGCCGATTCGTTCCGTGTTCTGATTTGTTTTTATTTTCTCTTGTGCGAACAATGTTCGGCGGAACACACGACCAAAGACAAAATACGCTAAAGGCCTCTCTTTTCAAAATAAACTCCGGCGAAGGGCCAAAGGAGGTTGGGCACGCCTTTCACGCCCCCAGCCGCGAGAAACTACCTCCAGCTCAAGCAGCCGGAAGCCAACGAAATAAAGTAAGTAATATCTATAAATAAATAATAATAAATGTTGTATAAGTAAATAGCAATATACAAAAAATGCTTTGTCTGTTATTTCTTTTAATATTGGGTAGTACCACATGAAATGTCCGCTTTTCGCTCAGTCGGAAATAAGAAGTTCACATCTGAACATCTGTACCAGAACGTTACATTTTCTTCTTGTTTTTTATAAAGTAAAGTGGTACGTGTGCTTGACGTGTGAGAATTTTAGGGTTCGTTACAAGTACAGTTATTTTTTTTCTGGGAATTGTGTTATATAATTAAAGTTCAATTAATTATCACTCCCCCCTTTGAATTATTAACATCTCGTGTCTTCACATACATATCCTTCTCTTCCCTCCAAATCACTAATTTCCCTTTACTATAGAATATCCCCAAATACAATAGTAGATAATTTTAATAAAAGTAAACCCCCATTTAAAACCCCACTCACATTACAATAGCCATCTTCCTTTTATTAGCCATAGTCGCCCCCTATTAGCCATTTCCGCCGCTTCCTAGAAATAACAATCGTGGAAGCGGAACAACAAAGGATATGTGCCGAAAGAAACGAGATTCAGCCTTCTTGTGGCTTGAGCAGCGAACGCGCGTGGTTGTCGTGTCGAAATCCAATGAAATATTTAAACTAACGTCTAGCTCTTGCAATTCGGTGGTGAAAGCGTGCAGTTCGGTTAAATAAAGATATGTAAATTCGTTCCCGTACTGTGGAAATATAAAACTATTCAAACTCTTGTAAATTAAAAATACCTATTGTGAAAAAATGAAATAGACCAAACTTAAGTTGAAATATAATAAAGATATGTAAATTAGTTCCCGTGGTTTAACAATAAAAAAAAATATCCAAATTAATGTGGAAATATAAAATTATTCAAACTCTTGTAAATTAAAAATACCTCTTGTGATAAAATTAAACAGACCAAACTTAAGTTGAAATTAAATAAAGATATGTAAATTAGTTCCCGTATAATAAAGATTGTGTTACATTTAACAGAAAAGAAGCGCTATGAACAATCAAGTTAGACAGGGGTCAGTTTGGTGGATACCAAATATTAATTTAATTGTTAAAATAACATACAACAATTGTTTACGAACTCTCTTCCTTTATGAATTTAAAATGGGACATAATGCGTCATTGGCAATGAAAAACATTAATGACGCATTTGAGGATGTAGGGGTAAACGAACGCACTATATGACGTTGGTTTGGAAAGTCCCGTTCGGCAGATTTCAGCCTCGAAAATGAACCACGTGGGAAGCCGGAAACATTAGTTGACGACGATGCTTTAAGATCAACGGTGGATGCGGACCCAACGAAATCGGTGCGAGAGTTTGCACAAAGCATGGGAGTATCCTCAATGACAATAAGTCGACACCTTTGGCTCATAGGAAAGGTAAAGACATTGGATAAGTGGGTAACCCATAAACTGAACGAGTCTGCGCATCGCTTGGATGAAGAAACCGAACTGAACCGATTTTGCACCGGATAGTCACCTGCGATGAAAAGTGGATTCTGTATGATAACCGTAAAAGACCTGAGTAGTGATTGGATCCATGTGAAAAACCAAAACACACCCCCAAGCCCGATCTTCATCCAAAAAGGTTATTGTGACAATTTGGTGGACATCGAAAGGAACAATTCACTTTTCATTTCTTCAACCAGCGTAAACGATAAACGCTATCAAACATTGTGAGGAAATCGTCATATTTAGTTTAGTTTAGTGAGGGCGGAACCCTCATTTATTTAGCTTAATGCAAGCTTACATTAACTTAAATTAAATTAATATAAAAAACCTTACAGACTATCTTAAATCTAGAGTAAGAAGGAGCAAAACAGAAAAAAACCAGGAAGGTGAAGGTGACTGTGCGATGGGGGAGGTAGGAGGCTAGGGAGGAGTGAGTGTATGTGGAGGTGGTAAATTCGGCATTTGTGAGACAGCGACAGTGCAGGGCATGTCTACGTATTGGTAGGGGGCGGGGTTGGTGAGCTGGGGGGAGAGGTTGAAATTGTGGGTGCAGCTGGGGGAACTATTTTGAGGGTAGGAGAGGACAGGCAGGGTTGTGGGGTAGAGGAGATTGTTGTGCGAACATACAGGACAAAGTCTCTGATTGCCTTCAACCCGACGAAGGCCAGGATGATCCTTGTCCCTGTTCAATCCAAGTTGACATGCAGTCTCCACGTGACACCCCTGGATAGCTACTTTGACACCCGCCAAGTAGTGAACCAATGCATGCAGCGACATCCTGAGAAAGGTTGGCGCAAGGCTAATAATCAGGTCCGTAAATACGAATTATTATGGCAAATTTAACAAGCCTCGGATATGGACCGGATACACGACGACGACCACGGAAACGAAAATGGCTAAATGATTTAAGAATTTTTTCTTGGAACGTACGCTCACTATACAGAGCTCGAGCTGCACAGCAGCTAGCCGATGCCCTGTACGAATATAAGGCTGACATAACAGCATCACAAGAAATAAGATCGACGGGGACTGGTGTTTTTCAAAGAAAAGAGTATGACATTTATTACAGCTGTCACGCAAAACACCATGTGCTCGGGGTAGGCTTTCTAGTCAGCCAAAAACTGAAGCCTGCCATCATCGGCTTTAATGCATTAAACGAAAGGCTATGCACTCTTCGCGTGCGAGGCAAGATTAAGAACATATGCCTCATAAACATTCACGGACCTACAGAGGAGTCCCCTGACGACGAAATAGAACAATACTACGAGAACGTCGAACGGGCCCTCAATGCCTGTCCAAAATACGATGTGAAAATCGTTCTTGGTGATTTGAATGCGAAAATAGGTCGGGAGCCGGTTTTCAGGCACTACACCGGCTATAGTTTGCATGAGAACACTAATGACAATGGACTACGAGTCATCGAACTGGCAGCATTGAAAAACTTGGTCGTTGCGAGTACCAGGTTTCCGCGTAAAGATATCCACAAAGCCACTTGGGTATCACCTGATGGAGCCGCTCGCAACCAAATTGACCACGTGCTGATAGATCGCCGCCACTCCTCGAGCCTGATGACGGTACGAACGTGCCGAAGTGCCAACGTCGACTCGGATCACTATCTTGTTGGTACAGTTTTCCGAGCGCGGATTGCCTTACGGAGACGTATTGCATCCGCGGATCAGGTTGTTATGTCCAACACGCGGTCCACATGTTGAGTATACGAACATACTCGTGTTCGATTGTGGATTGTGTGGAAGCTGATTCCCTTTTCGAAGTGGATGTTGAGAGAGAGAGAGAGAGAGAGAGAGATGGGTCTTTTGTGTACTTGACGAAAAGGAAGGAAAGGAACAACAAGTGTATATTATTGCCGTTTGTTGACGATTTAGTTGAATACGGTTTTTGATTCCGTTGTAAATGCTTTTCGAGTGCAGTTCGGTTTTCTGTGGAAGAAGAAAGGAAAGTAAATTTTCCCGTTTGTTGTTTTTTGAAGAAAGATTGTAAAAAAAAATGTTTAAAAGATAAAAAGAGATTGTAGAGAAGCAAGCATTAAAAATAAAAAGGATATTGAAAAAGTACTATCCAGAGAACCGGAGAACGAAGCGGAGAGTGGTATTTGCCCTGTCCAGATTGAATTAAATAAAAAGCTGCTACACAGACCTTCACCGATCACAGTGGGAGTGCTGAACTGGTCGCCAGAGAAAAGGAAAAAACAGGTAACCAATTTGCATTTACATCAAATTTTCTGTGGCGAAAACGTCATAACTGGCGCTGCGGACAGGATGATATAAGGAGAACAATCCAGTTGTACTCACATTAAAACCAGAAGACGAATTAAGTTTGCAATTGGATGAAACGCTATTAAATTGTACACGCGACAGTTTGCAATTAACACACACCAAATTCCTGAGCAACAATCAATTCCCGGACGACTAACCAAAATCCCAATTTTAAGGACACTTCAACAAAGTGGCGGCACGGGCAACCCAGCCAGTGGCCACGTCCAGAGGAATCCAACATCAACTCCGGAGTAGCAGCCGAAGAATTTGTTTCTAGTGGAAGAACAAGAGAGGAAAAAAAAAAAGAAGGAAAAAACAAAATTTTTTTTTTTTCTCTTTATACTAAATCTATGTTTTACTTAATTCTTTTTAAATCAGTTTTTCTAATTGTTATAATTACTTTTGTATTACGTTACATTTTCTTTTTCCCTTTTTTTTTGTTGTTGTTGTTGTTATTGTTATTTTGGTTAATTTTTTTTTGCGCCCAATTTGTTTATTTATTAACAGATTGCTTTATTCATTTTGTAAAACAGACATTGTTAGGGGGGATTCTGCTTTTCTTCCTTTTTCAGCTACGCGTTAAATTTTGTTTGTTTTTTTTTTTTTGCTGTGTTGCAAAATTTACCATAAGGTGGATATTGTTTTTATACGCGACAAGAGGGACGTTGGATTTATTTCCTCTACTCTTTTTCTTTCCTTTCTCTGTCTCTCTTTCTCTCTCTTCTCGGGCGGTGTCGTGGCTGTTTGTGTTGTGTCGTCTTTCGCGCGGTCTGCCGTTTTGTTGCTGCGGGTGGAGTGAGTGTCCCTTTGTGAGAGTGTTTGTTCGTCTGTGGTGGGGAACGTGTTTATTGTTGTTTTTCGCGACCCAACTGTTGGTGTGAGGGTTGGTTCTGTCGGCAACGGAGTTGCTCTCTCTTGGCGAGATCCCGGGTTTTGTTTTGCTTCGGGGACGTGTGAATTAAAGTGGACGGCCTGCTGATGCAGACGAGACAGCGGCAAAAAGAGGGCCCGAGTGCGGCCCGAAGTACTTCCCGAGCCGCCGGGTGGCGGGGCGGATCCGGAGGCATTCCACGATTCGCGCGACGAATTTGTGGACGAACGCCCCCCCCCCCCCCCCCCCCCACCGTTGGCAAACAAGCTGTTGAAAGCATGGGGAACACACCAATGCCTTCATATTTTAAACTGGGCCCGCAGCCATGCCCTGTACGGACTATGTTGGGCACAGACAGGGTTTTCGACCTCGTATCGAAGGCGGTCACCATGTTTTCAGGACAGGAAGGTCCAGACACAACCGAGAAACTCTCTTTGTTTCTCAAGGGCTGCAGAAGGACCTTGGATGGTCTGGCGGTGTAAGAGGAGCATACCTTCCTCCGGTGGCTACCCTCTAGGCTGAGCGGCGAAGCTTATCGCATGTTCGAGGAGCGGCCACCCACGACCTTCTTCGAAGGGGAGCAGCGTCTCAGAGAGGCCTGTGCGGCTTCCGCCACCCCCATCATTTGATTGGTTTTTAATATAATTTAATAATGAATGGTAGGGTGGTGAAAAAACACGCGGTCCACATGTTGAGTATACGAACATACTCGTGTTCGATTGTGGATCGTGTGGAAGCTGATTCCCTTTTCGGAGTGGATGTTGAGGGAGAGTGAGAGGGGTCTTTTGTGTACTTGACGAAAAGGAAGGAAAGGAACAACAAGTTTATATTATTGCCGTTTGTTGACGATTTAGTTGAATACGGTTTTTGATTCCGTTGTAAATGTTTTCCGAGTGCAGTTCGGCTTACTGTTGAGGAAGAAAGGAACGAAAATTTTCCCGTTTGTTGTTCTTTAAAGAAAGATTGTAAAAAGAAAATGTTTAAAGATAAAAAGAGATTATAGCGTTTGAAATAATAGTGAAGAAGATCGTGTGATTCGAACTGACGCTATGACAGCTCGAATCACGAAAAAAATTTTACCTAAGCGTTACACACCAGGCTACTGACCGTGTTTAGAATTTGATTTCCAAACTCGACTATATTCCACTGGTGTGAATTATTTTTTTGTTATTTATCGCTTGGTATACGGTTCTGATGTATTTTTCTTATTCGATTTTTCGTTCGTGTTCTTCACTATTTCGCTTGTGAATCGTGTGTATCTGTTAGAATCGCTACAAGATTGTAAAGAAGTAAAAATTAAAAATAAAAAGGATATTGAAGAGTACTTCGGACAATTTGGTTTACTAAAGATTTCAAATCCAAAAAATGTATAAGCAGTGTACTATCCAAGGAATCGGAGAACGAAGCCATGTCCAGATTGAATTAAATAAAAAGCTGCTGCACAGACCTTCACCGATCACAGTGGGATTGCTGAACTAGTCACCAGAGAAAAAGGAAAAACAGGCAACCAATTTATATTTATATCAACTTTTCTGTGGCGGAAACGTCACAAGGTTCGAATCAACACGGCTGCCTTACGCAATGAGAATACCAGCAACACCTTTGGTCATGCGTTAAGACGACGGTGGGAGAGTAAGTCCTGGGGCCAGAATGCCGGGCGTAGAAAAGAAATGGACACGCCTTAAGAATACTGTCATTAGTACTGCCAACTCCATCTTAGGCAGTAGTCGTAGAGATCGGAACGACTGGTTTGATGATGAGTGCAAACTAGCGACTGAACGTAAGAATGCTGCATACCAGGCAATGCAGCAGTCTCATAGGACGCGGGTACGCGAGGAGAAATACAAAGAGCTCAGAAGATCTGAAAAAAGACTTCACAGACAAAAGAAAAGTGCCTGGGAAAAAAACCTTGTCTGTGAAATAGAGAAAAGTAGAGAGCGAGATCCACACCAGGCGCGGAAGTTCTACCAAATAATCCGCAGTATGATGCGGTACACACCACGTTGCACTTACTGCAAGGATAAAGAGGGTAATCTGATCACCGATCCTGAAGGCATTCTGGAGCGATGGGAAGTGCACTTCAATGAATTGCTAAATGGTCAGCTCACAGAAGAATTGGAGGCTCCACCAATGCAAGACCAAGACCAAATGCTGCCGCCACCAAGCATTGAGGAAACATTAAAAGCCATTAGACAGCTAAAATCAAATAAAGCCCCTGGAGCTGATGGCATACCAGCTGAGCTGATCAAACAAGGAGGGTTTAAGTCGGGGTGGAGATGTTGAAATCGAAGAAGGTGGGGAAAGAGTTGGCATGTCGTAGCATACGCGAGATGGGTTCGTTAGCGCCGTAAGAAGTGTGATGAGCAGGCACGTAAAACAGTCGTGGGTTACGTACGTCACGGGGGTTTTTATGCAATGTTAAAGTGGAGAGCAAGCTTGGGCAATTGATTGAGCCAGACAGAAGGCGATGGACAAAGATGATGTCGGCATGGATTCTGCGCTCTTCAAGTGTGTTTAGATTGATTAGATGGAGCCGGCTTGTGTATGGTAGAGTCAGCGGATTTTCCCAGTTTAGTCCGTGGAGAGCGAAGCGCAAGAAACGACGTTGAACTCCTTCAATCCTGCGAATGTGAGTCACTTGATACGGGGACCAAACCTGACTAGCGTATTCGAGTAGTGGCCGGACAAAAGTTGTGTAGAGTGATCGGGTGACGGTGTTAAGGAATTCCTTCGACCAGCTTTTGACAAACCCAAGGGCCGGCGTTGGCCTTGAGGATTATGTAATCAATGTGTGCGGTAAATTTGAGCTCCTTGTCGCATAGGGCGCCCAGATCGCGAATCAATTCAACCGATGTTATCGGTTGGTTCAGTAAGAGATAGGAGCGTGGGTGAGTGGGGGAACTCTTCCGAGAGAAGGTGATTGTGTAACATTTGGCGATATTCATTTCTAGGCAATTATTTTGGCACCAAGTCGAGAAGCTGTCAAGATCCGCTTGGTGAAGTGACGAGTCCAGGGGAGAGGGGATTGTCTTAAAAATTTTGAATCATCCGCGTAAAACGAGATGAAGGAGTGATTAATTCAGGAGCCTATGTCGTTTATGGTGAGGATAAATAGGGGAGGGCAGAGGACTGCCCTGGGGGACACCTGAGGTTGGGAAAAAAGGTTATGGAAGATTTTGTCGAAGGCATTGCTAAAGTCGGTAGCGACTACGTCGACCTCATCGCCGTTTTCTGGGGCAAGGAGTGTGTGTGATGTGAATTCGATAAGGTTAGTAGTAATGGACCTGCCTGAGAGGAAGCCGTGCTGGTTCGGAGAGATGATGGGTGCGTAGCGAAAACTTAACGTCTCATATAGTAGGCCTTCGAACAATTTGGGAATGTGCGAAAGCTTAGCAATGGGACGATAGTTGAATATATCGTTTTTTTTCTCCTTTTTGTGTATGTATATTGCATGCCAAATTGGCTGAAAATCTGCGTTGGTTAATAGGCACGACCCGATCCTCTTGCATGACAATGCTAGTCCCCATACCTCACAAGTAACGGTTCAAAAACTGTTGCAGTTGGGATTTGAAATTCTTCTGCATCCTCCGTACTCTCCTGACATTTCCCCAACGGTTTACCATCTTTTCCGCAATCTGGATTGATTCTGCCGGCAGAAGGTCTCCCGGAACCGAAGAGAGGTCACAAAAAAAAATTTGAAGATTTCATTGCCTCAAAAAGTCAGCACTTCTAAGAAAAAGGAATATTTGACCTTGTATCACGTTGGAAGAATGTCATAGATACCAACGAATTCTATTTTGATTGAATAAAAATTTACGGACAAATAATATTGGCTTTTAAATTTTTACTATAAAATCGGACATTCCATGTGGTACAACCCAATATTTGAATCTGACCGGAAAAAAACTTAGTGTTTCATTAGAGGTGGAATGTACATATATACGTATGTCATTCCTTTTGATTTGATACAATACAAAGCGTATATTAGCCACAGCTGGAATTTAGTTTCTATGTTTGATCAAATGCATCAAAAATAGAACTGCACGAGCTTAATAGAAAGCCAAAACAAACAATGAGTCCACATTAGAACACATATGCAAGATGATCATTTCCCTCACCTCCGTCTTGATTTCCTTTTACACCGTTCTTTGACATCTTTTGTGCGCAGATATTATAATAGAAAAGGGCTACCCATGTTGTGCAGTTGAAATTACCATATGCGTGACAGTTGTTGCATGCTATGCAGTCTCTTATTAGAATCAAGTTAATTGATAAGAAGTCTATGTAACAAGATTTTTTTGAGAAAACGAAACTACTTTTCAAACGTTGCAATTAATATGATTGCATAACCAACTGTTAATATCTAGCCGTAAAACCACAAAACTTGGCCTATCCTCCAGGATTATTGACTTTGTCTCACAACTTGTCCTGACTTCATTTCCTAGTTTTTCTTAATTCACATCATCAAAAGCTGGGACGCTTATAGTTTTGCTAATTCGAAGTATTGCTTGTGTGACTATTGTTACCCAATATAAGGAGCGCACGCACACCTAATGTTATTAATTTTCATTGTGCTGTTTTTAACAGCCGGCTTGTGTCACGGTTTGATGGGCAAACAGTGACCCGGATTCCCTCATTGTACTCATATAGACAGAGTAAGCAAGTTGCGGACTCGCTGGCAAAGGTACGTAAACCTATTCATGGTTTTATATAGCCTGTATAGTATTACGACGGCTGTGAAGATGCGGCAAAGAAAGAAATTTGAAGCCGACGACGACTTTATAACAAAAAAAAGTGAAGGGATGTGAGCGAGAAACCTTTCACTATGGTTCAATTACAAATGAAGGTTTCTATTATTGTTGTACTGGCTGCAGGCCGTTTCAAATTCACAAGGTCATGAATCTCTTTTGTGCAGATTTGCGAAGTTCGAATGGATACATTTGTCTTACAGTGCTTTTGTTTTTTATAATTCCCAAACGCGATTACTTTAGAAATGACACAATATATTGTGAGGATTTATGGGATTTAGGCAGGGGATCTAGGGATAGATATGCAGACATTGATATGATACCGACCGGAAAAAATATGTTGAAATGTGCCTACGGTTCCCAAATTAATTAACCAGTAAGACCAAAATTAAGCATCGGAATAACAATTTATGATTGGAGATAATGGGGAAGATATTGCATTAATGTCCTTTTAATGAAGTATTGTCTGTCGCATTCGTTTCTGAGTACGTAGGAGAGAGAATATTCTTAGCAATAAATAAGTACAGCGCACGTGGAAAATGAAGATTAGTTTAAGAAACGTTTCGCCAATAAGAAGAAACAGTAAAAGTTCATTGCGCTACTGGATATAAAGTTACGGGCAAACACTATTCTAAAACAGCTCTACCAATTACACTACTGATTAAGTAATTCATTGTCATGTCAATAATTAAATCGTTAAGGTGCAGCGATGTTGTATTTTCTGAGGTTTTGTTTTTGTGAAAGAGGTAGGATAGTTGGAAAGATTATATCTAAGGGTAGTATGCCTGGCCGTAACTTTACTCGATCACCCAGTAGTCGACATTGACATTGTGGTGATTAAACGGTCCCCTTTCTGTCATCCACAAGCTCAGAAAATGACCTGACCCTTCGCCCAGGAAAACGACCATTCCTACACGTGTCCCACACCTGCATCACACATGGTTCAAACAATCAAATTATTTGCTTCTAAGCATACACTTGACCTATTCATCAGCAACACACTTATTGTCCACTTTATAGGTATTACCACAGGAGATTCATATCATTTCAAGGAATTCAATTTACTTGCGTCTCACAAAGAAATCCGATGGAGCCCACCAATTCGCAATTCATCTCTCAACGGAACTTACATCTCATAAACCACAGCATCCTGGAAAAAGTCATAACTACAATTCCACGCTTGACCAGCCGATCCGAATTCCTCAAGGTCAGACTTAACATTGTCCTCCCATCTCCGTCGCGGCCGTCCTGCCGGTCTCTTTCCCGTTGGTCTACCGTCAAGAATCCTACGCATGGTCCTATCGTTGCCCATTCGCGCCACATGAACGGCCCAACTTAATCTTCGCCACCTGAATACTCTCACCATTGTAGGTTTGCGGTATAGCTCTTCTAATTCGTTGTTGTGGAGTTTTCTCCATTGTGGTGCATCTTTACCATATTTACCGCTAAATATACTCCTTAACCTTCCGTTTGTAGTGCCAATGATGATGATGATACTCCTTAAAACCTTTTTTTCTTTATTAGACTTCTCTCGGGAGAGGCGAACCTATAGCGCCAAGTGGGCGCCCCGAGATGCCATCAAATAACTGTTGCAGTTCTTTTTGAACAGTTGCAGGTTGTAACGCTCCGGGAACACTCGCGTGGGAAGGAAATTCCACAGCTTCCCCGCTCTGTAACGGAACGAGTTCTGATGCAGAGATGTTCGTGACGTCGGGAGATGAACCACAAACGGGTGCGATCCGTCGGATTGTCTTGTGGAGCGCATATAAGCAGAATTGCGTGGAAAAATATCACGAATCTCCGAAGAACAGTACCCGTGATAATATCTGACAGACAGAGGTCGGCTACGCGCCTTGGATGTGATAGCGACTGTAGTCGCGACGTCAGCGCCGAGTCCCCGATCAGGCGATCGCTCGTCTCTGTATGCTCTCAAGTAGGTCGAGGGTATGTTTAGGAGCCGAGCTCTAAACATGAGAGCAATATTCGACGGCGGATCTAATTTGGGATTTATATAGGAGAAGAAGTTGTGTCGGAGTAAAATATTTCTTGGCTCTAAAAAGATAGCTCAGTTTTCTTGAGGCTGACCTGGCGACACTCGCCACGTGTTTATGCCATGATACATTCCCACAGACCATGACGCCGAGCAGTTTCAAGCTTTCCCCAGCCTCGAGGGCCTGGCCATTCATCATCAGCTGTGGAACCGATGATCCGGTTTTCTTTGTGAATGTTGTATATTGTGTCTTCGTTGCATTGAAGTCGACGAGATTGGCCGTTCCCCACTGCAGGGCCCTATCTATATCCTGATTTAGAGAGTCAATCTGTCTACATTTCAGCTGATGCGACGCAGATGCACCAATCGGCCGAACACTTGAAAAGGAGGAAGCAAGCGTACTATCATCCGCAAAACTGTACACTTTGTTATCAGTTGTCTCCAACAAATTATTTATGTGAAGCAAGAACAAGGTTGGAGCCAAAATAGAACCTTGGGGCACCCCCAAATTAACAGGATACAGATCCGAACACTCGCCGTCCACAACAACCCGGATCGATCGATTCTGGAGGAAGCTCCTCGTCCAGTCGCAAAGCTGTTGGGAAAGTCAATATGAACGAAGTTTGGTCAGCAATGCCCCGTGCCAGACGCGGTCAAAAGCCTTGGAGATATCCATTGCGACGGCCCTTGACTCACCATGCCGTTCAATCGCAGATGTCCATATATCGGTTATAAGTGTCAAAAGGTATCCCGTGGACCGCCTGCCACGGAATCCGTATTGACGATCATTCAGAAGTCCGTTGCACTCCAAATACTTAACTAACTCTGTATTGATGACTTTTTCCATTACTTCAGATAAAATAGACAGTAATGCTATCGGACGGTAATTTTGTGGGAGACACCTTTTTCCCGTCCTTGGGACTGGCTGAACTCGAGCGATTTTCCAGCAGGTAGGAAAGGTTCTCCGCGCATAAAATAAGCTGAAGAGTCTGCCAAGAACCGGCGATAGTTCTGGAGCACATTTCTTAAAGACTATTGCTGGTATTCCGTCCGGGCCGGTTGCCTTCCTACAATCCAGTTCACGTAGGTTTTGGGGTTTCAAATAGTCCTCCATATCAGAGCCCCTCTTTGATATGGTAAGGTCTGCTTACTGGTCTGATTTGACCCGGTGTCCGAGAGGCACCTTTATAATACAGCCGGTGTACCCCTGGCTGCAAACCACCCAATGGACACGGTGACGCGTAACACTCTGGATTAGGGTTGGTAGATCTTTGTGTGTCACTCCTCGCTAACCTGTCTAACATGGGTGGACCTACTGGAGAGCATATGCTTCTGTCAGCATAGCCTGAGTGATTCATTGTATTTTAAGCTCCCGCACCACGTCAAGGTTTCTACCAAGCGGGGGGTCGACAGAGGGCTAACGTATCAAAATTTCCGGCAATAAAAGCGCGATGAAAAAAAAAACAGTTAAACGCAAACATTGCGACCCATGTTTGGGTGCCGTCCCGGCGAGTTTCCCTTTCCTTGAAACTTCACCGATAAGAATTGTAGTTGACACTCTATCAAGACAACAAGTAGCGCAAAACAAATTTGCACACAGTGTTAGTATTCCCGCCTCTCACGGCGAGCCTCTGGTGCAAGACTAATGACCTTGCCCGGAAAAACAAATTATCATGGACATTTTAAAAACCCTCAGAACTTGCTAAATAAGTCCAAGACCGGTTCTCGGTTGTAGTGCCGATGATGATGATGATTGTATCATACCATGATTTTCGACCCAAAACAGACGTGGAAGAATAGTGAAAGATCATAGCGCATTCCTAGGGATACTTATCATCAACCTATCAGCGATCAATAGAAAAAAAAATGATAGCCAGTCTTGTATCAGAGTCGAAGGCAATTAGCTAAGACCAAACATACCCGAGCGGTGTACGTGGTGGAAATTAAATTTTGAAGTGAAGAATTCAACTTAATGTTACATTCAACAAAACAATAAATATGCATTTCGTAATAATAAAACAACTTTTCATTTTTATGTTCGATGATGACTAAAACAAATAACAGCACCACAAGCACATGAGAGTTATAGAGAAAGTTTCCATTTAGAGCGCGGACGAAAACTGGACTGCACGTTACTGAAGGTAAAACTAAATACATGATGGGGTCTTTGTGTGTTACTCCTCGCTAGCCTGTCTGACATGGGCGAGCCTACTGGAAGCGTATGGTGTCAGCATAGCCTGAGTGATTCATTGTAGTTTAAGCTCCCGCACCACGACAAGGTTTCTACCAAGCAGGGGACTGACAGAGGGCTAACTGATGAAAATGTATCCTGGTGTAGAAGGCAAAAACCTCCAATTTTATCGATTTTTTTTTTAAACTAGTTAATACATATTTTTGCAAAATTGGGCATTTATTGCGCATACAGCAATGTGTTTAAATTAATTTTTTCAGCGCAAAAAAAAAAAAAGTTTTGTGGTGTGCAATGATCCGTAAAAAACGGAAAAATAGTTTTGTTTAGTTTATGAGTGTGGTCAATTGATGAGTATTTAAAAAAAAAACTTTTTTATAAAAGAACATGGTCTTTTTTTGCGAAAATTCTCAACTTACTTTTGTTTATAACTTTTTATAAACAAAATTTTAACTTTTAAAAACACATTCATCAAGTGGCAAATTAATTAACATTTCATTTAAAAAAAATCATATGAATTAATCTGTAAAATTATGAGTTATCTTGCAGACGCGTTTCAAAAACATGGTTTTGAGAAAAATGCATTTAAAGTTTCTGAACACTGTACAGTGTGCTCGGACATGCGCACTTTTCGAGCTTATTCTGGACCGCTAAAATACAAATTCATACTTGGTGCTTTGAGAGCATATTCTACAAGTGATATACTATCGATTAAGACAACAACAACAAAAATCCATTTTTTAAAGCCGCTAAACCTGGATACTCCCTTAACCAGTAAAAACAGCCAATATGACTGATAATCAAGATGGGTAAATACAAATTTCAACTAATTAAATATTTTATCTAAAGTCAGCACAATACAGAATCAAGCGGCTAAATTGGAAAACCCCACTATTGTGCGATATCCAGAAATTTAACAACCCACATGCTTCAAGGCTAAAGGTAATTATAGTCACATTAAATACACTATAACGACTAAGGGTAGGGAGCCAAACACACCACATGACCTTGGAGATGATAAACCCGACACAGCTGCAGTTTTGCTATTGCCGTTGTTTGCACGATTGTGTGTAGGCTTGCAACAGCGAAGCAATGATAATCAAATATCCGGTTAAGAGTGATTGTTGAGCCGGTAACGCTGTGATAATCAGTCCAGAAACATAGGAGACGATAAATGCCCCAAAAAATTACGTTGTTTGCCAATTGTTCGATGCCATATTAAAACATTTATCGGCTTACAATGGTTGCGTTATTGTTGCTTATGGCTAATTGTTTGTCTGATAGACCAACTTACTTCTCATAAACGTAAATGCTACAAATCGTGGCTGAGAAAGTTACGAGATTTTCACCTTCGTCTTTGCTTAGTGGTACCAAGTGGTTACGTGATTCTCCAGTGGACATAAGTTAAATTCATTTTACATCGCACCTTCGAAACTAGTTTTCTTCGCCATGAAGACATAAACAATTCCCCTAACTATTACATTTTTTCTTAAATTTGCGTGTTTAATAAGACGGGTATTACGGAGAAATGTAAGGTTAATAGGAAGGCAAGACGATTTCGAACACACTACAATGATGATATCTACGAGGTCGTGAACTACACTCTGTAGATGACATACATGGTATGAACGAAGTGACAGCAAGTTTTTTTTTTATAAAACGCACATAAAAGCATTTTGACATAATATCTTAAATGTCAAAGTAAAAAGCGGTCGAGAAAAAACGCGCCTGTATATTGGTTTTGGCCTTGGAATGAATGAAAATTGTAATGATTGTAAAAAGGATCCCCTCTGTATACGTCCTATCCGTCACCATCGTAGTTTAGTTATTAATTAAGTTAGTTCATAGGTTAGACCTAAGAATCTTTTGTAAGCTTACAAATTCACTGAGAGCGTTCACTATTGATGGCTGTCAAACTAATAAATAAACAGCGTAGCATCTTCCAACTTGAAACTTAATCTTTCTAAGGTTGGTACTATCTACCACAGTCATTATATTTTAACAACTAGCGCCAGCTACGTGTCAGATCGCTCAACTCTGGGACTACCCTAGTATCTAAAAGCGCAGGTATTTGAGTAATTGATTTTCCTGATCACTGTGAATTTGCTGGGAGATAGCCCTAGGAGATAGAAATTAAGTAAATTGGGGGTTTTAGCGTTTTCCCATCTTCAGTCCGGCTCATCCGTCCGAGAACATATGACACATAAACCATATAGGGACATGTATAGTGTGACGGGTGATATTCCATTGCGTCACCAAATCTAAGCCAATAAATGGGATATTGCCCCACTAAAACTAAACCAAACTACGCGTCCCCCCAAAATTAATCACAATTAATCACTTCACAATTGATGGAATGGATGGGGTGTTTTGGATTTACCACATATGTCCAGAAATGTCCACTTCCACTTTGTCTTCCTTTCGTGTTGTGGAATATTTTTGCAGGTTGTTAAATTTGTCTATATTATAAAGCTTAAAACTATTTCCGTAGTAGTCACCCATCAGGACGACCCGTTAGAGGGACAGCTGAGAGCCTTCTGGGAGATGGAGAAGATTCCAGAGATGAAGACGCGTTTAACGGAAGAAGAGAGGAGGGGAATGCCACATTTTGCGGACACGCACCACCGTTGAGGAGATGGACGCCTCGAGGTGGAGGTGTCGTTCAAACACTTTCCACCGTCGTTGGGCCATTCCAGAGAAGTCGCCATCCAAAGGCTTCTGTGCATGGAGAGGCGATTCATGCGAAACCGGGCCAGCAGTATGCTGAATTCATGAGAGAATACCAGGGCATGGGTCACATGCAGCGGGCGACCGAAGAAAACCCAAAAATGGCGTACAACCAATGGTGCTATCTGCCCCATCATGCAGTACTTAAAGCCGAGTGAAACCACCAAGCTCGGGGTGGTGTTTGATGCTTCTCGGGCCACCTGCAATGGAACCTCTCTTAACGATCACCGGATTGTTGGATCGTCCTTGCAGGCATCCCATAGCCTTTGCTTAGGATATCCCCTAGATGTTTCGAGTCCGACCTGCTCACCTCGACTTTCAAAGAAATATTCGAGGAGACAACCCAGAGGAGTGCCAAACATTTAGGCTACTAACCATGGCCTACGGAACGACATTTGCGCCGTTTCTGGCGAGGCGTTGTTTGGTCCAAATTGCCCAGGAGATCGGACAGTCATGTCCGGAGGCGGCGCGAATCATCAGAGAGGACTTTTACATGGACGATTGCATATCCGGAGCACAATCCGTGGAGGAGGCAATCCGGTTGGTGGATCAACTGACGGAAGCTCTTAAGAGCGGCGGAATTACGCTATATAAGTGGAAATCAAATTGCAACAAATTATTGAGGTGGCTGTCGTCCGATTCACCAGGTACTGAAGAAGTGTACCAGTTGATCACGAACGAGGGAACGAGACTGGTTGGAGTGTATTGGCATCCCGGGGTAGACTATTTGAGCTACAAAATACAGGAGATTCCGGAGGTGTCAACGCTCGGCCAAGCTGGTATTGGAGAAACTGTGGCTTATGGGTGTCGATCGGGATGACCCTCTGGATGAAGAGACTCGGAGGGGGTGCATGGAATACTTCGAGGGATGACCGGTGCTAGAGTCGGTGGAGATCCCACGTTGGTTGGGACAACCGAAGTCGCTTCAGTTACATGGGTTTTAGGACGCGAACGAGAAGGCGTACAGAGCGGTGCACTACGGAAGATTTGAGGAGGAAGGAGCTTCCCAGGTGCGTATGATCATGGCAAAGACCAAAGTGGCTCTGGTTAAGCAGGCGACCCTCCTAAGGTGTTAGGTGGAGCTATGTCGAGCCCATCTTTTGGTTCAGCTTTTTTCGTTCGTGAAGAAGGCGCTTCAAGTTAGCGAGGTTCAATGTCTCGCATATATCGATTCCACCATAGTGTTGCAATGGCTATCGGATATTCCCAGGCGATGAAAGACATCCATCTCGGATTATAAGTCGTACATTTTAGAAAGGTTTCCAAGAGGCCAGTGGCATCGTGTTCCGACAACTTCAAACCGAGCGGATTGTTTTCCAAGGGGGCTAACTACAAGGGAATTCGTGGGAGCGGACCTGTGGTGGCGAAGACCCGCGGTTCTTCGAGACAAGGAACTGAGGTTGCCCCGAACGCTCATTTATCAGGCCCGAGGGGCGGACACCGGAACACTGGTAGATCGCGAGGAGCGTAAGCAGTTGTATTTTGTGATCCAGCATGAGGATATGTCCATAACAAGAAAATTCTCCAGCTTCGCTCGAACGGTGCGAACAGTGGCTTGACTGAAGCGGTTCATCGACAACAGTAGCTGCAAGTGGGACAACAGGTCAGCCAGGCGGTCGGGTGTTCTTGATGCTGAGGAATTGAAGATGGTCACACGCATCATATTGCGAGCGGCTCAGGCTGAGTCGTTTGAGACAGACCTGACGACCATTGGAGCCGGGAGAAAATTGTCAAAACGAAGTGCACTGGTTGCGCTTGACCCATTCATCGATAACGAAGGTATCCTCAGGGTCGGCGGAAGACTGGAGGCAGCAAAGATGGAATAGGAACGCCGACATCCACCAATCTTACGTCGACAACATCACCTTGCAAAGATCATCGTAAGGGACTTGCACTTGAATCTGATGCACACTGGAAGCCGGTTGCTGCTCGTTGCAGTGAACTCTCGGTACTGGATCATAGGAAATCGAGGGTTTGTTCGGGAGGTCATCGGTTTGCGTCCGTCATAGGATATTTGGAAATATGCAAACTTATTCCCCCGGCAAACCCACATTTTGGTGGGTTGTGGGAGGCAGGAATCAAGTCCGTGAAGCATCATCATAAGCGAGTTATTGGGAATGCCTTGCTGACTTTCGAGGAGTTTACTACCGTATTGGCCTAGAACGAAACTTGTGTGGATTCCCGACCACTGCCAACGGAGACCCCAGAGTCATTTCAGTTGGAGGACAGTCATTTCTTAAGCGGAGGGCCAGCTATGAGCGTTCCGGAAGTCGATTTGGGAGATTCACCTAGCGGTCCAGATGGAACTCTTTGCAGGCATTACATCGAGCATTTTGGTTCCGGTGGAAGAACGAATAACTCTATACCTTGCAGGCTCACAACGAATGATATCATCCGGAACCAATACTAAGAAATCTTGGCGTGGTGCTTCTGAGGGACGAGCAACTATCCCCAACTTATTGGCCTATAAGAAAGGTTGTCGAGCTTCAAGCTGGCAGAGATGGCAATGTTCGAGTGGCAACTGTGAAGAAGACACTTAAACGACCCGTCACGAAGTTGGTCCCACATCCGGTTGCTCAAGATGAGGCAGTTGAACCGACAGTTCAAGGTGGGCGGAATGTTGGAGAAAGAGCGAAACACAACTGCCTGCTGGCAGACTGAGGGTCGGCTAATTGTACCATTTATTCTCTTTCCTCCTTTGATGATCATGCGAATGAATGAATGAATGAATGAATGAATGAAGTGAGGGCAGAACCCTCAGTTTATTTCGCTTAGTTCAAGTGGTATAAACATAAAAATTTATAAATATACTTATGAACTAATTTAAAAACGATGGCACGTGGATTGAGGGTGGGAGCTATCTTTAAAGTAAGTAAATAACTGGAATGGGGAACTAAACAAAGATGGATAAAATAATGGTATAAGCGGTAGGACTGGGAAGGGCGAGGATAAGCCGGATGCTTGGGTGTGAGTATGAGTGCCGGAGAGTGTAGGCGGTGAGCGCGGTGGGGTAAGAGAGGAGACGACGTTTGAGAGCGGGAGAGGTGAGATTGAAGTCAAAGAAGGTGGGGTGAGAGTTTGCCCCGGGACACATGGACACAAAACAGAATATAAGAGGCGGCAGTTGGGAAGTCCATGAGAGTACAAATTAAATCATTAAATTGAAATAAATATATATTTTTAAACCGAATAAAACTAATTTATTCAATAAGTACATCCTTGACCGGAAAATTAAAAAATATAATCCGCCCGACTTTAAACGTAATGTCGAAAAAAGGAAAACAAAAAGAAGATTCTACTCACAAGTAGGATGTCTGACCAAATGATTCATGGAAATTTAGACAAGATACTAATACACAACATAGCAAAGATTTTTGTGTCTTGATTCTGGTTCAGATATGGTTTTTACTACAATTGAGTAATAGCGAATGTCAGACCAAATTGTACGACAAAAGATTCAAATTATTAAATAAAATATCTTAATCTTAAAGAGATAGTAATTCATACTAGAAGTAGTAGTCATATCCATATTCTTATATTAAAAAAAAAAAAAAAAAAAGCAACAGAATGAAGCTGACAAACAAGTAAGTTTACCGTCTTGAAACTTCCAATGAGTCAGCAGCAGATATATTAGTGATAATACATGGACCAGCAGTAACAATATCACTCACACAGATAATATTAAAACATTACTTAACCCATTCACTGCCAACTATAAGATATCTCGTTGTGAGCATCTGTTCCAAAACTGTCACCTTCCGGATATCTCATAGTTTGGGTTACGAAGTTAGATTACTTACAATTGGTCACATAAGAATTTTATAGCTCTTTGTTTTAGTAATTATTAGAAAGGTGTTGCGGATTCGCAACTGAATGCCGTCAACGACAACTTATCAACAAACAGCAAACAGTTGTCATAACAACAGCATAACAGAAACTTAAAACTTTTAAATGAACTGTCATTCTTTCAATCAATAGAAAAAATCTCTTCTAGTAGCTGCTCTTGCTGACAACATCGCAATTAGTTATAATATTCTTAAATCAATTGAATCTTTTAATAAACGTAATATTTAGTAACATTAAACCAACCCGAGTTATTTGTAGATTTCTGGAGGAGGATTATTTCTGGAGTACAACAGCAATCACAGGTAATCATTTTCCTTTGAACAAGCAAATATTAGCAATTGATTCCAGCCCACGGAACCAACATCGCTGCACGCCAGGAGACCACATTGTTCCTGACGTCATTCCCCCGGTCCACCGACCATACCTTGGGTGGTGAACAGTTTGTATTACTCAAATATAAACATTTTGGTCCTTCGAGCCGGATCCAGACTGTTAAGTCAGTTTACCGCCACTCAGTCGTGGCGCAGAAGGCATCATAGTTGTGGATCAACTAACGCCGCCCCAGTTCGTGGCACTCCAAGGGATCTATCTGTTGATCAGACGCAACAGCTGTGCATTAACGCCGCTAGGTTCACGGCACAACAACGAGCTGTCTCAAAGTGCAGCTGCCTTAACACCGCCAGGTTCACGGCGCAACAATGAGTTGCCCACACAGGAGCTACAGGACTGCCGCCAGGTTCGCGGCATAGTAACCGAGTGCCCCAAGTACTACATATCGTTGCCTTGCGCAGCCCGAAGGATCCATCTGTGGATCATTTACCGCTGCCCTTTTCGCAGCCCCAAGGTCCAGCCTATGGACCCGCCGCCAGGTTAGTGGCGCAACAACGAGCTGTCCCTAAGTGCAGCTAATTTACCGCCGCCAGGTTAGTGGCGTATCGGCGAGCAGCCCCCAACGCAGCTACATTACCACCGTCAACCACGGGTACTTTTTTACATTGCAAAATCATTTACAACAATTGATTCCAGCCAACGGAATCAATATCGTACATCCACACCGTGACCGCCGCCATGTTCGTGGCGTATCAACGAGCTGCCCCAGTGCAGCTACATTCGCACCAGCCACCACAGCCCAGTGCGCGGCGCAATTATCGGATCCAGCCTAAGGACCGACCGCCGCCAGGTTCGTGGCGCAACAACGAGCCACCCCTAAGTGCAGCTACTTTACTGCCGCCAGGTTCGCGGCGTATCGGCGAGCTGCCTTCAGCGCAGCTACGTTACCACCGTCAACCACAGGTACTTTTTTATATTGCAAAATCATTAACAGCAATTGATTCTAGCCAACGGAATCAACATCGTACCACCACACCGTGACCAGTTCACGGCGCAATCGAAAATCCAGATCTGTGGATCGGCTGCCATATCGCCACCAAGTTCACGGCGCCACTGCAAAAGATCCAGATTGTGGATACAGTTTGTGGCAACTGCAAGGATCCAGACGTCAGGATCAACCGTCGCCAAGTTCGCGGCACCCCATGCAAAGGATCCAGACGTAAGGATCAACCGCTGCCAAGTTCCAGGCAATCACCGGATCCAGACGTAAGGAACAACTGCCGCCAAGTTCGCGGCATACTAGAAGGTCCAGACCTAAGGAGCGACCGACGTCAAGGTCGCGGGACACACCGAGGTCCAGACGCAAAGACCAACTGTCGCCAAGTTCGCGGCGCATCCAAACCTGGAGATTTACAAGGAGATGTCGGCGCCAATGTCAGCCAAGCCGAGAATGGCAAAGTCTACATTGGCGGAACAGCTCATCAGCGCCCAGCTCGCCTCCCAGGAGCGGATGTCCTGTGCCTTTCTCAACTTTGAGAAGAAAGGGCCACCAACGCTGATCACGGTGGATATACGCCGGCACAACCTCCAGATCACATGAGAGGACATTCGACTGAACCACAACGAAATAAAACGCCTGGCCACTACAGAAACGAGCAGCGGCCACCGTTACTTTGCCGAAGGATTCATCGGTCATCTATCTGGACGAGGTAACCAAGTTTGCTGCGGCCAGGAACGCCCTCACCATCGACCGTCCGACCGCATCCAAGACTGCGGCGGACGACTTCAGGCAACCACAAAGTCGTTCGCCGCCAATGATGTCGCAACCACCTGAAACTAACGCCGCCAAGGACATAAAGAAGGTTCCAGAGGCAGCGAAAGCAGTGAAAACTACTGCAGCAGCACCACCCACCGCTAAAGCGACACCACAAAAAAAGGCTGATTTCAGCAAGGCACCTGCAGCTGACAGTGCACCAGCACCAGCGAAGAAAGATGCCAACAAATCCGATGCACCAAAAGAAGGAAAGAAGCCTGCTGCAGAGAAACCCACCGACCAAGGCTGCTCGAGGCCCAATCCGCTCTCGACCCAGCCTGCCCAACTGTCAGTGGATTCGCAACTGAATGCCGTCAACGACAACTCATCAACAAACAGCAAACAGTTTTCATAACAGCATAACAACGGAAACTTAAAACTTACAAACGAACTGTCGTTCTTTCAATCAATAGAAAAACTCTTCTAGTAGCTGCTTGGGTGGTGGACAGTTTGTATTACTCACATACAAACAAAAGGATAGATGAAAATTTTATATATTTTTTATTTCAATTAACACACTTAATATCACTTTGTATTATCAAAATAATAATTCGGTTATAGATTCCATGAAAATGCATGTTTCCTTCAAAGTAAAATGCGCACAGGGCAAAACACTCTAAATTTGCTTGACTGGGTTAATATGTTCACAGCTTTCTTAGGTTTAGCGGTTGCTTATTGTTATAAAATATTAGTTAAATGGAAATCTTTTTAATTAGAACAAAAAAAGGCATCATTAACGTAATAAAAATTAAGTACTAAAAAAATATAAATAAAAACACTACCTTGAAATGCACAGTCAACAACGTCAGTGCCCAAGTCCTTGTAAACTTGTTCCTGTGTGGCAAAATGAGTATCATTTTCATCAAACGACCAATATGAATAGTCGAAGGTGAAGTCATGATAATTTTCACGGCCTGCATCTCGATTGGCATACGATTTAGGTTTCTGTAATCTTGTCTTCCTCCCCTCCATTTCAACAATTAGCAAAGCGTCCATGTCGATTTCTCTGTTGAATAAAAAATAAGTCCTATTTATAAAAATACTCAAAGATAATTAAAGTAGGTTGGAAACGTGGATCATTTGTAACAATTAGTTGTAAGTGTAAAGTGTAAAGAACACAGTAAAAACGTAGCGTAGTGATATTAAGCGCTTTCTTATCCCATTTTGTCTCATTCGAAAGCGTAAAAGTATCTGCAGAATGAAGTATTATTAATGGTACACACAAAATAAATCAAATCTACGATGTCCCATTTGCAATATTGGTGTATTAATAACACTGTGAATCTAAAACTATTAAATGATACAATTGAAAACCAATGAAGGGCGTTAGATCAGGACCTTTAAAAACATGGCTAAGATACCACTGCGAGTATCACTGGCGTAATCATTCATAATATTATTGTCAATAATAATAATATTCACAATGCCTACATCATCCGTCTACGCGGCGTTTGGGTTTTTTGCACTGCACTGGAATGCCATTAATGGGCAACAGAACATTTTGGGAAAAAAGACAGAGTCTCGGGACTACTACATTGCTATCGACCTAACTTACTTTTTGCTTCTGCCCTAATTTGTTGCTTACTTGTGTCCGCAAAATATATGAAAAATGCTCATCCAAGAAACTGAATAGCTAATTCATTGCCAAGGGCTTAAAACCACACCTCCAATTTGTGTTCAGAAGGACGCATGACTACACCATGCCACTCAATATTTTTCTAAATTCCAGCAGCATTCGACCTTTTTTTATTTAAAAAACTCATTATCACAGTGAGTTAAGAAGATCTTCAACATGACGTGAAGCATGTATCTCGTTTAAAACCGCTTGAACACGGATCTGAATTAAACGTTGTGTAGTATTGAGCCCTCATAGTGAAAAATCATTATTCAAAGCTACACCACTGACAAAGTTTAGCAAAGTTGCTGATCTGCCTCTAGCTACGCCATAGAAAAATGTAAAACTGCCATGTGGAAAATAAGCCGAGCAACCTTAATATAAAATAATTGGGTGAACATGATGTTTCACCCTTCAGTAAGGTTCCTAAGAAAATATTAGCTTGTAATTTAGGTGCACGTTAAACATTATAGAGACGCCACTGACAAAAATTTAGTACAAGAACAACTAATAATTGTGTAAATTCATCCGACTATAAAAATAACGGCTCCTAATAAGTACCATATATAAAAACAAAAAGCGAATAGGAACAAGAGAATTCAATTTGCAAAATGACAAATAGCAATGCCGCGATGTGTTTTGGGCTAGAGAAACTAGACTATACTAAAGGCACAATTTCGGCTATAAAAATGATAAAAACGAGGTTACCCACACTCCACTCAAGTGGTCAGGTCGTTGTCTTTACTGGAGGAGCGAATACATTTATTAGATACAGATATAACCCTGTAGCGTTCTACGAACGCACAATTCTGCGCAGGTAAGGTTCCTACCTTCAAAGAACTTACTTACCTGAGAGCGTTGCACGCGCCCACAGACGCGTGTCCCAAAGTCCCACCATAGGGCCTGCAACTCGCAGCCAACGTTGAGACCGACACCAAAAAGCAAGGAACTGAACGTCCCCAAAGCTTTTAATGCCAAGCTCAACATTCGTAAGTCATCATACCTGAAACAAAAAAGAAACATTCAATCCGCCTGCGCCCATGAACATTCCATTGAATTGGCAATTTCAAACGTCTATGCAATGCAAAGTAGCCGACCAACGATGCACGTGCGGGTAGCTGCCATAAAGACCACCAAGTCTATCGGCAAACATAAAGAAACGGCAACCGTAATTATCTCAACGAGATAATTCAAATTGTATGAGGTTGAAAACCTACAAGGAAACTACTCCGATCCCACGGTGTCTGTTTGTATTTCACACCCATTAGAAAGATCTAATGGATTTCGGGTGTATTGACAAAAGTCAAACAAAACCCATGAACCATGCATCCATGCAAATTGCAGGATATCTTTCGGCCTTAGCGCCAGATGTGTTATATAAATAAGGCGGCATACAATCGACAACCGTCGAACTTAATTTCGACCACCACCACCGATGGTGATAATGATGTTCGATGATGAGCGAGTTTCTTCTTTCAGGAATGAAAAATCACCCCTGGGACGTGATAACATGCTGCTAACAGAAATTCGGAAGTTCTGTTACCAGAGCAATTAGGGAAATTTTTCCGTGTAGATACAGATACCAGTTTGGAATCTGGATATCTGTGTGGGCAGACAGACAGTCTAATTCTGATCGTCACCGGGACGAGAAGGATATATCGAATATCCGTACAGTGAGGAGACCAGAGAACCCCGCCGAGGTGGTTAATCCGCGCCAAGAATCCTTGATACTTCTCGTGTCATAAAAAGTAAAAATGTGTCGTATTAAGTGTGAGTCGATTTGTTTTCGCCTACAATGTGTTTATTTAGATAGTATAAGAACGTTCTTTTCGGTAACTTACTCGGCACTTATTTCGTAAGAAAAGCAGCGAAAATTATAATTCCAAATAATAATAGACAACTTCGATTAAAATAAAAATTAAAAACAAATTTGTTGGTGTTTCATTTGTAACCGCGTTCGCTCTGTGTATGTATGTTTTCTCTGCGGCAAGCAGTGTTCGGCGGAACACTTGAAAAACGTATAAATCCGCCAAAACTCCCCGAAATTGTCGCCGGCGATCATTGCGGTCTCGGCGCCGTAATTCATGTTCCAAACGAACAGTCGTTACTTTAGAAGTATGATCAGAGTTATTCTTTCGATTTCCAAAAAGCACACTGGTCGTGGTTTGATCGCTTAGTTATTTATAAATAAATAAATAAATAAATAAAAAAAAAGGTACACCACCGAACAATAAAAAGCCTTATAATGATGAAATCGATCATTATTTTTTTAACAATGAAACACATAGTGACTACACAATGAATCATTCTATCCCAAAATTAGCTCACACGGAGGACTATTCAAACCAATATAGAAACTCAACGATCATTATGCTCTCCAAGCTGAAACTGCTTTGTAGACAGTTCAGCGATCCAAATAGGCAGGATGGTAAAACAATTAAGTTAGTAAAATCTCATACAAAAGGGTGATGCATCTTGGTTTCGATGATGATAATGACGGTTGAAATAAGTAACGCTGCAAGACGACCTCACGAGATTCTAGTTGAAACTTCGGAGACTTGTGGGACTCTTCAGGGCCCGAAGAACCTCGCATCAGTTTTAACCCCATAAAAATCCTTTAAACCCCATATCTACCCTTTAGTAGAATCACTGGCAAGATCACACAACCTTGCCATAGTATTCACCACTGTCCTAAAATGGCTGAAAACAATTCGGTTATCCCCTTGGATAACCGTCATAAATATTCCATCATAGCCGAGGAGCTTTTCTTCCACATTCGGCATTGTATACTTATCATATCATCATTCGGCATTGTATACTTATCATATCATCATCGGCACTACAACCGGGAACCGGTCTTGGCCTTATTTAGCAAGTCCTGAGGCTTGTTAAATTTTCCATAATGATTTATTTTGTCTGGGCAAGGTCATTAGTCTTGCGCCAGGGGCTCCCCGACGGGGAATCGAACCCCGGTCTCCCGGGTGACAGGCGGTTATACTAACCACTATACTATCGAGGAGCCCATTGTATACTTACCTCGTAGCTACAGACCCATCGACCGATCGTCCTATCGACGATATGCAGAGTAGCCAGCGTCGACTACCTGCAACCGACTGTATATCCTTCAAAAATACCACACACCCGATGGAATGTTACCTTGAGCAGAATAAAAGACTACACATCCACCAGTCTCCATGCCCATTAGCGTCCAAAAATACATGCCGGGCTATATGCCGGCTTGCACATCTGCAAGCCAGATTTCTAATAGCCCTGCAATAGGACATAATGAGCGGGATAAACCAGGTCAATAAACCTTTGTTTCTAGTTGCTATGGCGAGCGATCTTCTGAGAATTTTACATCACAGAAGACCCAATTGCCGCCGCCAGCATTGTTCCATTATGCTACCCGAAAAACTTCTGTCTATCCGATTTAGACAAAAGAAAACATTTTCGTCCAGGCGGCAATTTCCTACACAAACAATGTAGTCGAGAAGATTCATGTTCTCAGGCAGCCTTGGGTTTTTGCCGATATTTCATCACCATCATGGGAAAACCATTCTCATAATTTATGACTGCATTTTCTGCCAGTTTCAATACCTGTTCCTTTATTTTCCAGATGTGTATTGGAATTTCCCTGGTACGCCAGAGGTATCCGATACTACAGGGAATGTTGAGGACGATTTCCACGAGGAGTCTGAAAACCACCTTTACGGAGTACACAATACACAAGGAGTCAGATTGCATCCTTTGTCGCGAGTACTTGTCCCGACAACCAAGTCTTTCTCTCTAGTAAAGTGAACTCGGTGTCCGAAGGGTTGTTTATCGCGGTACGTTATTACGACAAATTATCCCTTAAACACTTGGGACGTTTCACAAAAAGTGATCGCGGTCAGTGGCTTGTAGTCGGTTGGATTGAATTAAATGTGTGTGCGCTGAGAGAACTCAAGAATAACAGTGTTGTGTCATTTATTGGACTAGAATCCACTAACATAGTGTAAAAATAAACGAGTACGGAATATTTCTAAACCTTAATCGAATAAACAAAATTGCAGATCAACTGGATATTTATTAAGTGTGACCGAAGGAAATACTGTGTAATAAATAAACCTAAATAAAGAAAACTTTATCCAACCTAGCTCCATCAGTGCCTCTTATTTATCTTTCCTCTTGGAACAACATTGGTGACAATTTTTGTGAGGAAATCGTTCGTGGGCGATAGGTGGAAACCCGTGTCCATGCTAGGCACATACATCTACGCCACAGACTCATGTCCCGAAGTACAAACTTGAAAAAAATGTATCCAATTCCCCATGACGACTTCGCTCTTCGTCTCATCCGGGAGCGTAAAAAACTCTGCAGAATGTGATATCGTCACCGCCTTACGCAAAGGGAACCACTATACCGATCCATTACTCACAATATTGGTACACTGATAAAACAAATAATTCAAAACAACCATATCCGACAATTGGAAGACAAACTGATGGGTATTCTGTTGGACCAGAACGTTAACACTTGCACTTTTCGTATAACTGGCACTTTTCGTATAACTGGGCTAATCATACACAACGGTCTTGTTGTCAATAATGATGCCAATAAAGCAAACATCATCGGAGAGACTTTTGAAAATAATCACAAGCTCACTCTCGAGGATGGCGACCCGGACACTAATGCGATAATTAGTTCAGAGGTTCACAATAAATTAGACAACTTTAACGAGTCAATAGTTGTCTTTAACTTAGCTAACAGTGCATACTTCGAGGACACACGTGAACCTAGTTAAATCTCGAAACCTTAAGAAGTCACCCGGTACCGAGATGTCGTACCACTCGTCGCAAAGGCTTGCTGCCTTATTCTTTATAAAGCTCTCCATTCTGTTCAACCACGCCTACAACATGGGGTACTTTCCCCAAAGCTTGGAAGCATGCTACTGTTTGTCCAATAGCAAATGTTGGGAAACCAAGATCACCCCTCATTTGCATCAGCAAAATACATAAAAAATCATATATGAAAAGCTAAACAACTTTATCAGTGCCAGGAAGCTAATACCTGATTTACAGCACTGCACCACCATGCAAACAGCATCGCTATGGCTCTCAACGTATTTCAAAACCACGTCTGCGTGCGCCTCTTTAATAAGGAATCCACAATTCCGGTGAGCCTGGGCATTAAAAAGGCCTTTGACACGTCATGGATCGAAGATCTCGTGTTTAAATTACTGAACCGTGTTCTCAGTAGAATGCTGTGTAGTATCATCTATCACTACGTTCGAAACAGAACCTTTCAAGTTCGGGTGTATTCTAGGTCCCACCCTATTTAAAATCTACACCTCAGATATTCCTCGCCCTGTGGGCGGGAGAGTAAACACATCATCCAAAAGCCAGTTCAGTCCGTGGAAGGCAAAACGCAGAAAACGACGTTGCTCGCTTTCGATTCTGCGGATATGGGACGAGTAGTGTGGAGACCAGACCTGACTGGCGTATTCAAGATGGGGGCGGACGAAGGATATGTAGAGACAACGGGAAACGTAAGGATTAGAGAATTCTTTAGACCAGCGTTTCACAAACCCAGGGTCAGAGTTGGCCTTAAGGATAATATCATCAATATGCGGGATGAAGCTAAGCTCCCTGTCGAATAAGATCCATTGGTCACGTATTGAGGGTACAGGTACAGATGATATCTGCTGGTTTAGCAGGACCAAGGAACGGGGGGGGGGGGGGGGGGGGGGGTGAAGGGGGGAGATGGTCGTCTTGTAGAGTTGCGTCGTCCGCATAGAGGGAGATGGATGAGTATTTAATAATGGAGTCAACGTCATTGATGATGAGGATAAATAGAAGGGGACCTAGATGACTACCTTGCGGAACTCCTGGCGTGGGAAGAAAAGGATTGGATCTGAATTTGTCACGGTAGGATCGATCTTTCAGGCAAGAAGATAACCACTTGAATGCAATGGATAAAGCTAATGTGTTCGCGAATTCAAACCTCTAAGCCGGTCTTTTGGAGGCACCTGTAATCGTGTCGGTGAGGTCTTCGATGCGGGATGTGTGACGTTTCGACCGCGTACTATTCAACGGATTCTACGTGGACTGGACTGTAGAAAGGCAACCGGTCCGGACGGAATAAACAATAGTCCTTAAGAACTGTGCTCCAGAGCTATTCCCGGTTCTTGGCAACCTCTTTCGCTTGGCTTACGCACGGAGGATATTTCCTACCTGCTGGAAAATGACTCGAATTCAACCAAACCCAAAGAAGGGAAAAAAAGAGTCTCCCACAAAATTACCGGTCGATAGCATTAGTGTCTATGTTATCTAAGGTGATGGAACAGATCATCAATGCCGAGTTAATTAAGTATTTGGAGTGCAACGGATTTCTGAATGATCGTCACTACCAATGTCGTAGCAGGCAATCCACAGGAGACCTTTTGACTCTTATAACCGATATATAGACATCTGCAATTTAGGGGCATGGTGAGTAAAGGTCGGTCGCATTAGATATCTCCAAGACTTTTGACCGCGTCTGGCACGGGGCATTGGTGAGCAAGCTTCGTTCCTATGGACTTTCTCAGCAGCTTTGCTACTGGACGACGACCTTCCTCGAAAATCGATCGACCCGGGTTGTTGTAGACGGCGAGTCTTCGGATCTGTATCCTGTTAATTCCGCGGAGTCCCAAGGTTCTATTTTGGCTCAAACATCATTTTTGCTTCACATAAATGATTTGTTGGAGTCGACGGATGACAGGGTGTTCAGTTTTGCGGATTATACTACGCTTGTTTCCTCTTCTTCGAGTGATCGGCCGATTAGTGCTTCAGGGTCGCACCAGCTAAGATGTAGTCAGATCGACTCTCTAAATTGGGATTTGTGGGAGTCAATGGATAATAGAGCGTTCAGTTTTGTGGATGATAGTACGCTTGTTCCATCATATTTTACTCCGGCCCAACTTCTTCTCCTACACTCAAATATTGCTCGCGTGTTTGGAACTCTGCTCCTAAACATACCCTCGACCTACTTGAGAGCATACAGAGACGAGCGATCCGCCCGATTGAGACCACGGCGCTGACGTCGAGACTACAGTCGCGATCCCATCGAAGGCTCTTAACTGACCTCTGTCTGTATTACAGATGTTATCACGGGTACTGTTCTTCGTAGATATAAGCCTTTCACATAAAAAACAGCTTGCAGTAGGGAGCAGTGAACTCTCCTATTCTATTTAACATTTACTCTATTGATCTAGTGAGGACAGATCTGGAGAAAAAAGACTTCTGCCAGATGACTTTAACATAATCAAACGTTTTTGCGATGACTGGAAATTAATGATCAATCTCCAGAAAACAGGGACTATCCTTTTTAGGAAGCCCCTGCACAAGGGATACAAAACAGAATTGGAAAAAAATTCCATTGTAGGAAGTAATAATTTGCCACTACCAGTAAAAACTGTGGTCAGATACCTTGGTATCTGGCTTGATCAGTATCTTTACTTTGATAAGCACATAGCAGCTGCTCTTACTGCAGCCAAAAGCACATCTGTTATGACAAGAAGTCTATTTCGTAGTAGTCTTCTAGACCCCAAAGCCAAAATAATTTCATTCATCCGACCAGTACAGGTGTACAACTAACTGCCCGGTATGACACAACATATCCCCTTTATACATCGAGAGGCAGTGATTGGTTTCGGAATGTCTAGAAACCCCACAGTCACAATGTAAGAAATTCTACCCCAATAAAATCCGATATAACAAATCAGGACTAAACAGGATAGATAATTTCATTCCCAAGATTATTCGTGGTCACACCACAAGAGCAATGTGCAGTGAAAATAATCATATCTCGGGAGCATTCTATCTCAATGATATATATCTAGAAAGTACTCTCCAGAATGAGGTTATTCTCCAGAAGCGTTCCTCTTCTTGGATAGGAAATGCCTAATCGATAGATAGCGATATCTCCAATGTTCCATATCGGTTATGTTTTACTATGATGATCAGTAAATGAGATAAATCAATAACAGGTCGATCTCATCTCAATTTGTTGTGGGTTTGTGACGAAAAAAGACTATACGTATAACATAATGTGATGCATATGACAATCAGCTGTGATATCTGGCAGGTATTCAAAACAAAGTACCAGAATATTCTAGAAAGTACTGGAAAACTGGAGACTATGAGCGGTAAAAAATTCGAGGCTATGGAACGGGCGGAAACGAAACGCCGAATCAGAATGAGGAAAAACAGTATAATTACGTCGCACGCAGATCAAGGAAAAAAGTAAGCAGTCAAAGACGCGATAAGTAAGGAAGCGATAAGTCTCGAGTGAAAGAAGAGTCACCGAATAAGGTGTCTTCCAACAGGGACTTGACAACTTTTTTTCGGTAGCAAATTTTTATAATTTGCAGACGTTGTTCGTTCGTGTACTTAACCATGATGAAAATGTTGAGTTTACTGAATAAATTGACAGTGACAGTTCGATGATTAATGAGAGGGTGCGTTCACAAATTAAATTCTGTTGTGGATTCGCCCTAAGCTGCGTGCTCTATGCGATTATAGCGCCGGACCGAGCGTTACGAGTAAAGGGCAAATGAATTCACGCCTTAATGCGCTCGCTCTACTCCTGACAGTTATACCAGACCAAGTGCGCCTTTTGCTACATGCGTCTCTTTCATATTGCCGCGTCAGACTAATACATATTTGTTAAAACCAAGTTCACGAGTGCTTCGTTGAATAAATAATATCTTTCGTACGAGGAGTCCCGTTCATTTCATATCCTGCTACAACAGGTTATGGGCCCAGCCTTAAACATCGTCTGGATATTCGTAATTGGAAATCAAATAGACGAGAAGACAACGTGGAAAATACACGCGTAAATATAACCTCACTGCAAACAAAATGGACAGCCAAGCTACAAACATAATGCGCATACAAATGCTAACCAGAGAAAATTAGGATACCTGGAGACTAAGCATGCGGGCACTCATGACAAGAAACAAAACGTGGGCTCACGCAATCGGTGAAAAACCGAAACCGGAAGCAGCCGAAAATTTGCAAGCGTGGAAAGACGAGGACGAAAAGGCGAAAGCCGATTTGTATCTCGCTGTTGGCGACGCCGAACTCAGGCAAATTAGATACTGCGAAACAGCCCGAGAAATTTGGTTGAAACTGGAAGCAATTTTCAAATCGAAAGGACCGGCGAAAAAGGCATCATTGTGGAAACGTCTAATGAATCATCGACTCAACGAAGGCGGAGATGTACAAGGACAGGTCGACGAATTCTCCGACATGGTCGACAAAATGTCCGAATTATCCGTACAAGTCAGCATGGAATTACAATCGATCATGCTTTTACACCGTCTGCCGGAGAGCTACGAGAATTTCAAATGCGCCATCGAGTCGAGAGACGAGTTAGCTTCGCGGGAACATCTGAAAATTAAAATCCTCGACGAAAGCGCGACTAGAAGACAACGCAGCCAAGCCGAAGACCAAGCAATGTTCGCGAGAAAAGGAACGCCGAATTGGAAAAAGACTACGTACAAAGCGTCGAACAAGTCCGTCGATAAATCGGATAATCAAAGTACCGGCGGACCATTCAAATACAAATGCCATAGATGTCGCCAAATCGGTCACAAGGCCATAAATTGTCCGGAGAGGGCCGAACGAAACGCGAAACATCCCGAAAATAAAGAAAAAGCCGCCATCGGCGAAGACATTTCCTTTCTAACCTCCCACACAGACGCAGATTCTTACTTTGCAGGGAACGTTCAGAAAAACGATACGTGGTGTCTCGATACTGGATGCACATCACACTTATGCCACGACAAGGACATATTTGAACAAATCGCAAGTGCTGGAAATTTAAAGATTAATCTGGCAAATAATGGCTTCACCGACGTAAAAGCGAAAGGAACCGTAAAAATCGCGGCATCTGACGGAGAGACGACTCGGCTCATACATCTGGAAAACGCACTGCACATACCCGTCCTGCGTAATAATCTCGTTTCGGTCGCGAAGATCCCGGACGCCGGAAACAGCGTGACGTTCACGCGCGAAGGAGCTACAATCAAAAGCAACCACGGATCTACGATCGCAGTAGCAGATCGGAAAGGAGATCTCTATTTTCTCCGCGAATCCAGAAAAGAATCGATCTGCGCCCTGTCGACGGGAACGCGTAGCCGTTAATAATCGTTTGGGACGAGAGATTCGGCCACCTTAAGTGGCGCGATCTCTTGGAGATGAGCAAAAGGAGCATAGTGTCCGGACTTGACCTAGAAGACGACGGAACCACAAATACATGTGAGATTTGTTCGGAAGCGAAGATTACTGCGCTACCCTTCGGAAAGAAATCGCACCGAAGCGGAAAATTATTGGATATCGTCCATGCCGACGTATGCGGACCGATGAGAGACGAAGCAAGGGGCAAAACTAGGTACTTGCTCACGCTAACCGACGACTACTCTCGTTGGACAGAAGTAAGGTTTTTGCAAAAGAAAGGCGACGTCTTGAAGTTTTTCAAAGGGGTTCAAGGCTCTCGTCGAAAATCAATCGGGACGAAAAATTAAATGTATGCATTCCAACAACGGACGAGAGTTCTGTAACGAAAAATTCGATTGATTCTTGAAGGGAGAGGGAATTGCGCGAAAACTCAAGACGCCATACACTCCCCAGTTAAATGGAGTAGCGGAAAGGAAAAACCGCACGCTCTTGGAAATGGCGCGTTGCATGTTGGCGCAATCGAAGCTCTCAACCTCGTTTTGAGCAGAAGAGATCGCCACGGCAAACTTCGTAAGAAATCGATGCATTACGAAGACGCTAGGAAGTAAAACCCCTTACGAATTATGACATGGAAAACGCCCGAACGTGAAGAACATGCGAACTTTTGGAGAGACAGCATATATTTTGGATAAAACTCCCGGAAAAGGGAAGCTGGAACCGCGAGGGGTATCAAACAAACGAAGGGTAACAAACGAAGGGTAACCACGACACGAGACATCCAATTTACTGATACCGATACAAAAACGGAAATTCGTAACGAATCGTCATCGTCTTCGTCAAATCTGAATCGAGATTCGAATCACAATCCCGCGGGAGTATCACTGCCAAATTTCTTTGAACCTCACCTAGGTGGGGACCACGACGAGGAATCGAGAAATGAATCGCAGGAACACGACGACCCGGCGGGAGAAAGGGACGAGATTACTGAAACGATCAGAAGAGCTCCGGGTAGACCTAGAAAGATTCTCACCGGACGACCCGGTCGCCCGCGAAAATTGTCTCGAATCATGCAAGAAGACGAGGATCCTCGCGGATCGAGCGGGAACGAGATCGTCCGAACTCTCGGCGACGAGGAGTCGTACATCTCCCATCGGCTGGAGGCAAATTTAGCCAGTCTTCACTCGGAGGTCCCGTATCGGCAAGCGTTGAACGGACCGGACAAAGAAGAATGGTTGGACGCCATCGTCGAAGAAGTCAAATGCTTAATCAAGAACGATACATGGCTGATCGTGAATCGACCCAAGAATCGCAACGTGGTCGGATATCGAATGGTCCTCAGGAACAAGTACGACTCGAGCGGCAGGGTCGAGAAAAGAAAAGCATGACTCATGGCGAGGGGGTTCGCGCAGCGACCCGGGATCGATTTTCACGATACCTACGCTCCGGTTGCTCGCCTGGGATCCATGCGTTTGCTACTTGCACTGGCGGTCAAGCACGACCTTAAGGTGCATCAGATGGACATCACGACCACGTACCTAAAACGGTACGATCGAAGAGGAAACATACATGGAATTACCCGATTTACTCGCAGGATGTTTGAAGAAAATCGTCACGACACGAGGCAAATCCGATATCGAGAGCGGCACCAAGGAAATGCTGAAACAACTTCAGAGTGGCGAAAAGGTTTGTCGTTTGAAAAGGGCTTTGTGCGGCCTTAAACAGGCCGGTCGGCAATGGCATAAGAAACTGAATGGGAAATTCGAAGAATTAAACATGACACCGACGAGTGCGGATCCGTGCGTTTATCGCCTCAAACGAGGGGGAGAACCGTTGATAATACTGGTCTACGTTGACGACATTTTGATATTTTATCGAGACCGGAAGGATCTTGATTTCGTCCGAAAAGGATTGTCGCAGGAATTCGAGGCGAGAGATCTGGGAACAGCTCGCTATTGTTTGTGGATCGAAATCGCCAGGAACAGAAATCAGATTACCATTTCTCAACCAAATTACATTCGGGAACTACTCTCTCGATTCTGGATGGAGGACTTTGACACCGTCAGTAATCCCGTTGAATCGGGTTCGAGGCTCGAAAAGGACGTTGAAGAAGAAGGATCACCAGGAGGAAATCGGCATTATCGCGAGCTTGTCGGAGCTCTGAATTACTTGGCGATTGCCACAAGACCCGACATTTCGCATATTGTCAGTTGTCTCAGTCAATTCAACACTTGTCACTGCGAGGCACACTGGAAGGTGGCGAAACGCGTCCTGAGATATCTGAAGGGGACCGCCGACTTCGGAATCACGTACACGAAGAGCATGACAATCTTTGAAGGGTTTGTTGACGCCGATTGGGCTGGGTGCCCGGTAGATCGAAGGTCGTATACCGGATACGTCATTAACCTGAGTGGTGCCGCCATCAGCTGGGAGTCGAGGAAACAGCGCACCGTCGCGCTTTCGTCCACTGAGGCGGAGTACATGGCATTAACTGAAGCCGCGAGAGAAGTGCTATACATACAGGGATTCTTGTCGGAGCTCAAGCTGTTCGAGTGTGAAGGAGTTCTGGTGATGAACGACAACCGAAGGGCACAACTACTGACCCGGAATCACACGTTTCACGCGATATCGAAACATCGACATCGGGCATCATTTCGTCAAAGATGTCCTGCGCGAAGGTCGACTGGATATTAAGCACCTTCCTTCGGATAAGGTGCCCGCGGATTTTCTCACGAGGGGATTGACAAAAGAAAAACATCGGAAGTGTCTGGACTTGATCGGCGTCGGGGGTTCTTCGGAGGATCGACCTAGCACTACAATGGAGGGGGAGTGTTGTGGATCCGCCCTAAGCTGCGTGATCTATGCGATTGTAGCGCCGGACCGGGCGATATGAGTAAAGGGCAAATGAATTCACGCCTTAATGCGCTCGCTCTACTCCTGACAGTTATACCAGACCGAGTGCGCCTTTTGCTACATGCGTCTCTTTCATATTGCCACGTCAGACTAATACATATTTGTTAAAACCAAGTTCACGAGTGCTTCGTTGAATAAATAATATCTTTCGTACGAGGAGTCGCCCGTTCATTTCATATCCTGCTACAACAAATTCAAAGTTGTCAAGTCCTTATTGGAAAACCCATATTTAACGCTACATCAAATAGCGGTTGTTATTAACCCTTATGTAAATGACCAACTTTACCGACGGTAGTCAATGACCGGGTACCCGGGTACCCACATATAGAAACATTGTTTTAACAATGTTAAAACAAATATTTTGCAATAGATTTTAATTTGTTTATCAGAAACAAATATATTGTGAATATTTTATGTATTTTATATAATTATTTTTTATAAATATAAAGAATTTTGACTATCTCGGCTACAAAAGGCCTATTGAAATCGGCGCAGAGCAAGGTCAGGATCGGCAGGTGTGTAACAAATTCAGTTATACCTGCTAGAGGGATCTCGAGTATTCGGTTGACGAATAACTTGTACGGTCAACTTTCTATTTAAAACTTGCGAGTTTATGGTGAAACCATTCGAATCCGGCATTAGAGAAAGCGTGGTTCAGTCAGCGTCCTTTGTGCATCTGAGCATCTTCAAAATGACGACTTTGTTGACACGTGCTCAATTCAGCAGGTAATAATATTAAAATTAATATCGTTAATGTATTTAATAATATTAAATAATTTTGTTGTTGTATTTTTGTTTTTAGATTATGTAATGCACAACGAGATGCCTACTTGAAAAGCGTGTGTGGTGAATCTGACGACGAGAGCATAAATCTTTCTGATAGTGATGACGATGATTGGATTCCTGACGAGCGAAATGAAAACGAGGTATCTGATAACGAAGAATATTGCGCGGACGAAAATGATACAACTAAAGCAGTCATTGACCATTCTGAAAGCGAAGATGACAATGATACGAACGGAGATGTCGACGGAGTTTCAACTGCAGGTAAAAATAATTCTTTTCGTTTTATTTATTAATTTTTCATGCACAACGCGTTCTTATTATTTTTATTCTTTTTTCTAGATTCAACTGGACGTACGTTTGTCGCGAAAGATAAAACTGTATGGCAAAAAACACCTCCTAACACAACTCAAACTCTCCGTCACAATATTGTGAGACAAAGAGCTGGTCCCCATCGCTCGACCGAAACACTCTCAGCGGCTAAAACATTCAAAAGGATTCTTACTCGCGAAATAGTGGATTTGATTACTCGTTACACTAATCAGAAGGCAGATCTAGTTATCCGAGAGTGGAATGCAAACAATTCAAATCGACCGTCGAGAACGTGGAAAAATGTTAATCGTCAAGAGATGTATTCGTTTTTTGCAATTCTAATTGGAGCAGGGGTCAATAATGGAAACAAAGACCATACTACAGAGATGTGGAAAACGTCATCATTCCCTTTATACAGAGCCACAATGAGTATCAATCGTTTTTGGAATATCTTACGTTTTATCAGATTTGATGATGCGCGGACACGAGAGGAACGGTCCAGAGAGGACAAAGCAGCTCCAATTATTGAGATCTGGGCGATGTTTAATGCAAATTTGTCCGCTCTGTACCGGCCCGGCACAGAACTTACCATCGACGAGCAGCTGTATCCGTACCGTGGGCGAACCAAATTTACGCAGTATATTCCATCAAAACCAGCCATGTATGGTATCAAAGTGTGGTGGATTTGTGATGCTGAAAATGCATATCCTCTGAAAGGCATTATTTACACCGGGAAAAGTGGCAATGTTATAGAAAAAAATCAAGGTGAAAATGTTGTCAAAAAATTAGCAGCACCGTACAAAGAGGAGTGGAAGAAATATTTGTATGGACAATTTTTTCACGACGTTACCGCTCGCGAAGCTTTTATTGTCGTGGGACTTGACTGTCGTAGGAACCTTACGAAAAAACAAACCCTATATTCCAAAGGAGATGGCTGCATCAAAGGATCGTGCAGAATTATCCACACTGTTCGGCTTTCACGACAAAACGACGATTTGTTCGTATGTGCCGAAGAAAAATAAAGCAGTTATACTGCATTCGACGATGCACTCGAACATGGCAGTCGCTGACCACGCACAGAAAAAACCCGAGATTATTTTGCACTATAATCGGTACAAAGCTGGTGTTGATACAATGGACCAAATGGCCGGCAGATACACGACATACCGATGGACGAATAGGTGGCCCATGGCAATGTTCTTCAATGTCCTCGATGGAAGCGCACTCGCGGCGTTCGTCATTTATAAAGAGAATAACTCCATGCTGCCGAAAAAGACGAACGCCCAACGTATGTTTTTGCTCCAATTAAGCGAACAACTTGCCCTGCCAAGTATTCATGAACGTTTGGAAAATGTTCAAATCATGAGGCATTACTCAACAAAACTTGCAATCGAGTCCATCATCGGCAGGGTTCAGCCGCTCGTGCCGACGACCCAGACAGCATGTCCGCCCCTGGATAGTACAGGAAGAAAAAATGTCACTGGTTGTTGCCACATTTGTTTATCGCAGGCTCTGAAAAAGCGGCGAAAAACAAGAAAGGCGTGTCGGCAATGTGAAATGCCGGTTTGCGACGAACACGCAACTACGTTGATTGAATGTAATGCATGTCACAGAAGTCCTTCTGAATAAATTTGTTTGTTAATTTAAATGCATTTTTAATGTTTTTCATTAATTATTAGTTATTTAAATAGTTAATTATCAATAATTAATTATTAATTAACTGTTTAACATTCAATTTTGCATCATTCTTCATCATTCTCAATGCTTTTTAAATGGGGTACCCGGGTACCCGGTCGTGGCTCAGAATACAATTTTTTAAAATGTCAATTTGAAAGTAAAAAAAATTTTTTTTTCATTGAAATTTCGTAATTATCATTCAGAAACGTTTGAATGGAGATGATCTAAGACATGGGAACGAAATTCGTCTACTAGGCCGAGCAATCGTGAAATTGCGACGAAATGGTACCCGGTCATTGACATAAGGGTTAACAGACTAATAAAGTGTTAACAAAGAGAATCGATTTAACGGCTCTTATTTACTAAAATAATTAATCCAGCCCCCCGCTTGGTAGAAACCTTGAAGTGGTGCGGGGGCTTAAATTACAATGAATCACTCAGGCTATGCTGACGGAAGCATATGCTTCCAGTAGGGTCACCCATGTCAGACAGGCTAGCGAGGAGTAACGCACAAAGATATACCACCCCTAATCCAGGGTGTTACGCGTTACCGGGCCCATTGGATAGTTTGCAGCCAGGGGTATACCGGCTGTATTATAACGGTGCCTCTCTGACACTGGGTCGAATCAGAGCAGTAAGCAGACCTTACCACATCAAAACGGGGCTCTGATGTGGCGGACTATTTAAAAGCCCAACTCTCGTGGGATCAAAAATGAATAACCAATATACAAAAAACAATCCCACGAAAAACCCGGTAGGCGTAGGTGTGATGAGCCGACACTACCATAAGGGAAAAAATGATCAAGAAAACACCGACTCGGAAAAAAGAAGACGTAGGGAAAAACGGAATAAGCGAGATATACGCGTCGGCACGTGGAATGTTCGAACGTTATTTAACCAGGCGCGATACAGACGGTCGTAGAAAACGCGAAACAATATAAAATGGACATCGTCGCGCTTCAGGAAGTTCGACTCCCACATCAAGTAATCGAAACCAACGGGTTTACACTGGTGTGTGGAGGTACCGATACACAAAACCTCGGAACTGGCTTCATCATAAGCAAGAAGATTACGCCCCATGTAAAAGATGTGCAATTCATTAATGACCGAATGTCGGTGCTAAAAATACAGGGACCATGGTACAATTATGTATTTATAAATGTACACGCCCCAACAGAATCTACCGACGAAGAAACAAAGGACACATTCTACGAAACCCTAGAGGAAGTATTTGATGGGATCTCATCATTCGATGTTAAAATCCTCCTCGGGGACCTGAATGCGAAAATTGGAAAGGAAGATATCTTCCAACCAACAATAGGTAAAGAAAGCCTACATGACGTTTCAAATGATAATGGTATTCGAATTATCACGTTCGCAGCGTCAAAAGGTCTGGTAGTGAAAAGCACGATGTTCAAGCACAAGCAAATCCATAAAGCCACATGGATATCACCCGACGGGGTAACGCGTAACCAAATAGACCACTTCCTCATGGACAAAAGACACCACTCGAATATCCTTGACGTAAGATCATATAGAGGAGCAGATTGCGACTCCGATCACCTTCTAGTGATGGGCAAAATTAGAAGTCGGCTTGCAGCAAACCCACATGGACAGTCACGGGAGACGAGCAAAAAGTTCGAGATTGATAAACTAAAAGACCTACGTAAAAGGGCGGAATATCAAGACGAACTAACGAATAGATTTAGCATCCTAGAGAATGACAGTAGTGAGGAAGAGGAAGCCAATAGTGTGGACATTAAATGGGCATCGATCAGAGACACAATCAAACAAACAGCCCAAGAGGTATTAGGATTTAAGAAAACAACTAAGTCCAAACCTTGGTTTGACGATGAGTGCAGGGCAAAGATCGAAGAACGTAAACGCCTCAGAATGATCCATTTAGAAGCATATGATGAAGTCAACGCAGTAAGATACGCGACAATTCGGAAAGAAACAACTAGACTTTTCAAACGCAAAAAACGCGAATGGGAAAAGACTTGGATCGAAAAAATCATAGAAAATGCCAGAGCAAAGAACAGCAGAGGTATGTATGCCGGCATAAATTCAATTAGAAATGGCTACCAAGGGAGAGCCAAAATAATCCGAGACACAAACGGCTGTCTGGTGACAGAAACAAAAAATATCGTGACAAGATGGAAGCAGTACTTTGAAAACCTGCTCAATGTGCGCACCCATCAACCAGCCGAGCCCCAGATCCCTCTTTCGACGAAGTTGTAGATGCGATAAATCGACTGAAAAACAACAAGGCCCCCGGAATCGATAGCATACCGGCAGAGCTTGTGAAGCATGGAGGAGGGGCAACCGCTCGGAAGATCCACCAACTGGTTAAAATAATATGGGACAAGGAAGTCATTCCGGAAGAATGGAAAACCTCTATAGTCATCCCCATCTTCAAAAAAGGCGCCAGATCTGACTGTGAAAATTACAGAGGCATATCATTGCTCCCAATCACATACAAAATATTAACAAATGTCATACTGGCAAGAATCACACCATACGCAGAAGAAATATTGGGAGACTACCAATGCGGATTCCGTCGGAACCGGCCAACAAGCGACCAGATGTTCACAATAAGGCAACTGCTGGAAAAGAAGTGGGAATACGGAGAGACGGTTCACCAACTGTTCGTGGACTTCAAAAAAGCCTACGACTCAGTCTCAAGGCAAAGACTCTACCATATTGTGGTTGAGCTGGGGATCCCGAAAAAATATGCTGCCCTCATTCAAATCTGCATGAACGAAAACAAAGGACGAGTTAGACTAGAAAACCACCTCTCAGAACCATTCGAAATCCGGGACGGGCTAAAACAAGGGGATGGCCTCTCACCATGCCGTTTTAACCTTGTCCTCGAGTATGTTATCAGAAAGGTACAAGACGACAACACGACCGGATCATCCCTGAACGGGGTCACATAAGTGCTCGCGTATGCGGATGACATCGCCGTTCTGGGCGACAATCTCGAAACTATAAGTAAAAACTGTGAAATCATCATGCAAGCAGCAGAAGAGGTGTGCCTAGAAATAAACGAAGACAAAACGAAATACATGATTACGATGAGAGCAGGTGGACCTCAGAGAACACATATAAACGTCAGGGGCAAGATATTTGAAAATGTCAAAGAATTTAAATATCTGGGAACGATACTGACGACCAGAAACGAAACGTCAAAGGAAATTAACAAAAGACTACATTCCGGCAACGCTAGTTGGCATGCAGCCAGTAAACTATTAAAATCCAAACTGCTATCACGTAATATAAAGCTCCGTGTCTATAGAATCATAATCATGCCGATTGCTCTATACGGATGCGAAACATGGGCTCTCACAAAACGGGAAGAGAACAAATTCCGCGTATTCGAGAATAAAGTTTTAAGGGGTATATTTGGCGGTAAATATGACGAGGAGTCAGGACAATGGAGGAAACTCCACAACCACGAATTGGAAGAGCTATACCGCAAACCTACAATAGTGAGAGTAATCAAGTCGCGAAGATTAAGATGGGCCGGACACGTAGCGCGAATGGCCGATGATAGGACCGTGCATAGAATTCTTGACGGTAAACTAACGGGGAAGAGACCGACAGGACGGCCGCGACGGAGATGGGAGGACAATGCTAGATTGGACCTCGAGGAGATCGGATCGGATGATCGAACGTGGAAGGAGAGCGCACAGGACAGGGAACAATGGCGGAGTCGAGTCGGTGAGGTCATGAACTTCCGGGTTCCTACAGGCCAGTAAATAATAATAATTAATCCAGCGAACCCTAAGCTCGCTACAATAATATAGTATGTATTTTAGGTGCAACGCTCCCCTTTCTCATCCCACATATTGAGGTTAACTATAATTATTTCAGTTCTTATTCTTTTTAGTGTTGTTTATTTTCTTTAATCGCTTTGTTTTCAAATGTTGTTAGTTAGTATATTTATTTATTAAAAAAAAAAAAAAAAAATGAAGCCCTTTTATATATTGATTATTGTCGACATAAACGAAAAAACTTAGATATTGCTTGCAACGAGCCAGTAAGTTAATATAAGCACGACAGTTCTAAAATAGGAGATACATTTAGTCCTAGATAAAAAAAGTAATTTGATTGTGAATAAAATAAATGCAGATTTCAAATAAAATAAAACGGCACGTTAATAAAAATCTGGAGGTTTACAAATAATTCGTATTCACAGACGAGTGAACATTCTATGTATGAATTTGTCTATAATAGGAAAGGAAAGATTTGGAGAAAGCCAAACACAAACTAAACAAAGAAAGTGTTTTGGCTACAGTTAAACATGGTGGGGAATCAGTGACTGTGCAAATAATTCTCAGCCGCGGGCGTTGGTAATCTTACTTTTATTGATGTGATAATATAGGCTGCAAAATGTATACGGATTTTAACAAAAAAGTCCTGGACAGTTCAAAGTTGAGATTGCAACAAAACTTTACTTTCTATCAAGACAGGGGTACAAAGCACAAAATGCCAGGCTTTCGTCAATGGTTACTTTACAAATGTTCCATGTAATATAAAATTCCTGCATATTCATCAGATATCAACCTCATGGGGAATTTACCTTAAGGCACATGTACTGACATCGCGACTTAGATATCTTTAGAATCTAAAACCGGCTCTTGCGAGAATAGGAAAATATACCATAAAATGTTACCAGAAAGCTGGTAGAATCATAATTCGGCCAATTCCGTGAGGTAATACGACATAAAGGACTACAAACTATTGATCTTCGATATTAAGACTGATCGATTATGAACATGTGTGTCGGATGAAGTTCATAGCAGTTATTATTATTATTCATATGATTATTTTGTTGCTTTCTTTTTTCAGAATAAACTTATGTTTAGATATTTGTTAATTTCTTTCCTTAGAGTTTTATTAAATTATCCTTGCCTAAAAAAATTGTATTGTTTACTCCTACTTTCTCGGTTCCACTTAAAATTTGGTACTACACTAATGGAAGTTTCAAATAACTAGAATTTCAGTTCCTTATTCCATACAATACATTTTTATATAGAACTTAAAAAGGAAACGCGACCGAAAAATGTCTAGATATGCCTACAAATAAGATAAACAGAAATATCTATTCAAGGCCTCGATAAAAAGCAAAAAAACAAAGTGAATAGATAATTTATGATTACAGCTTTACTGATTTGTTTATACAAACATTTTATACTGATGTACTCCGGAGTACCCAGAACACCACAGTAAACAGATAAAACTGCTTGTCGAGCCTTTACCCATTACTTGTTCCATTTATACAGTTCTAGAAAAACCAAGCAAAACACATCATGTATCAAATTTAGTAAAATATGGCATCCGACATCCCTTTTACCATTAAATGTTAAAAGAAGTTAACACTATAAATTGTAAAAAAACAAACAAAAATAAAAAAAAAAGCCTCTGCTGCTAAGCAATCCGTAACCGTTTTTACTGTTGGTATCATTTCTGTGAGCAATAATTGCAGTAGCTGAAAACACAATGGGAACCGATTCGGTCACTTTAATTATGCTCAACTCCACTCTTCCGAGAAATTGTATCTAGCAACGATCATAACCACTAATTTAACTACCCACATTGATGTTGACGTAATTTTAAGTATCAGTGTTGTACCACTTACCGACTGTTGAAAGGACGAACCCGAACAGCAACTTTGAGTGACGACATCCTGATGTCCTCTTAATACCGATAACCACTGATAAAACGCGCGTCGTTGGTTGGTTTCTTAGAACTTCTTTTGTTTTTCGAAAAACACACGCATCAGCATAACACTTAATCGAGAAAAAACAAAAGCCATTTAGTTTACTATCAGCAACACGAAAGTGCTGTTCCTGATGAAGAGTGGTGGTGCTACAGTAAGTCGTAGCCCAGCTCACCAATGATTCGTGTTTGGTATTACAAATACTGGAACATAAACTTAATTAAATCAAACTGATGGCCAGCAGTGTAAATCAAAGGAAGCAGCTAAAAATCGACAACACAAAAATAATAGTCTCTTGTAAATAAACTAGCAGAACACCTTCTCAGCATCAATTTTCACCATAGTTTAGGTAAGTTGTTAGGTGTGTTGTCATCGCTGTGGGGAATTGAGGCACAGGGTAGCTCAATGCAAATGGTGTTTGAAAAATATTAAAATATTTATATCTGAAATAAATATACGATTATGTTCGGCTTTTAGCTCCCTAAGTATGTGGGAGGTTGTGGCGATACTTTCTAAATAGAAATTTCTTCGATGAAATTTTGATAAGGGAATTATTTTTATCAAATTAGAATGGCTAATGATAAGGGTTTGTTCATTAATTATTTAGTTTTGGGTTTATTAATTAACGATAGAGTTTTATTCAGCTTAAAACAAGCTATTACACAACTTAAAAACTAACTTCAAATAATTGTAATATATTGTAGTGTGCTTAGGGTTCGCTGGATTAATTATTTTTAATAAATAAGAGCCGCTAAATCAATTTTGAATTAATGTAACACTTTATTAGTCCGTTAATAACAACCGTACACTTAATTCTTGATTTACCGCGTCTTTGACTGCTTACTTCTTACTTATCTTCCCGATCTGCGTGTGACGTATTTATACCGTTTTCCCCCATTCTGATTCGGTGTTTTGTTTCCGTCCGTTCCATAGTCTCGAATTTTCTATTGCTCATAGTCTCCAGTTTCCCACTACTCTCTAGAATATCCTAGTACTTTGTTTCGGACTTTCTAGAATATTCTAGTACTGATTGTCATATGCATCACACTACCCTCCGCCTAGATTAGTTCGTACCGAATTACCTTCACTGGTCTTCTGGGTTAACAAAATGTCGCCAGTCGGTCACGATGTACCACTTTCATCTTGGCGTTCGGTCTTCGCTGAATCCTATAGACAACGTCGTTAATTCTTGTGAGAATCTTATACGGTTCTTCCCAATGTTGCTGCAACTCGGTGACCTTCTTCCGATGAGAGTTATAAAGCCACACATTATCGTCTGCATTAAATCCGGATGCGTTGGTTCGAACATCGTACCTTGTTTTATCCTGTCACTTGATACCTTGATTTGCTTTTGAACCAAATGATGAATCTCATCAAGGCGATTTCTCCATTCGGCTACGTAGTCTTCAGTCTTATCTATGGCGTCAGGAGGTATTCCGAATCGCAGATCGGCTGGCAATCGTATCTCTCGTCTAAATATAATTCTTGCTAGAGAATGGCCTGTCGTATCGTGATTAGCCGATCTATAACTCGTGAGAAAGGTTTGTACATATTTGTCCCAATCTCTTTGGTGATCACTAACGACCTTCGATAAATGCTCTTGTATTGTTCGATTGAACCTTTCGACCATTCCGTCTGACTGTGGATGTAAGGGTGTGGTCCTGGTTTTGATGTCTTGAATATATCTATGATTCGAAGTTTCGGCCTTGATCGGAATAAAGCTCACAAGGAACTCCATATCTCCTGATCCAATTATTGATAAGCTGCTCAATGATGGTTGTTGCTTCTTGGTTTGGAATTGGAAGGACTTCCACCCACTTGCTGAAGTAATCCATGATAACCAGCATATATTTGTTGTTGTCGTTTGTTTTTGGGAATGGTCCTGAGATATCAATCGCAATTCGCGCGAAAGGGGCGCCCACGTTGTACTGCTTTATAGCGCTCCTTGGTTTTGCTGTTGGTCCTTTGGTCGCAATGCAAGTTGTGCACTTCCTACACCAAGACTCGACGTCATCTCTCATGTGAAGCCAGTAGAATCGAAATCGTAATTTTGAATAGAAACGATTGGACGTGCTTTACCGCTTTGGGAATGGGGAAATCCCTGACACTAGCTGTCGTGTCTGGATTTGGCATTGCCCCCTTTTCGGAACAAACATGTCCCAGGTATACTACTTACTTCTGGAGGAACTTGCATTTCTCCGGTTGCAACTTGAGGTTGTGGTATCTAATTTGATCGAATACTTTCCGGAGTTTGTCATTATGGTGTTCTAGGTTTTTCCCATATATGACAACGTCATCCAGATAAACAAAGCATTCGATTCCTTGCAACCCGGTTAGGACATGGTTCATGAGTCTCTGAAACGTAGCTGGTGCTCCCTTCAGACCAAATGGCATACGTTTGAACTCATAGTGCCCGTAATTTGTGCTGAACGCTGTCTTACTTTGATCCTTTCGATCTACTAAGACTTGGTGGTAGCCGCTGGCTAAATCGAGCGTGGAAAAATAGCGTGAGTGACCGACCTGGTCTAAAATGTCCTCTATTCGAGGGAGAGGGTACGCATCTCCGATGGTTTTGTCGTTCAGTTTTCTGAAATCGACCACAACTCTCCATCGGGTTTTTCCATCGGGGCCCGCTTTCTTAGGAACTACCAAGAGTGGTGAGTTCCACGGACTTTTGCTTGGTTGAATGATATCATTCTCCAGCATATCCCGTACTTGCTCGTTGATTTATCGGTGCTTGATCCTGTATCACCGGTATCTCATGCGTTATTGCACTGGTATATGTTAAGAGGTCACCTTTAAGGTGGAAAATATCGTTGAACTCCTCACGCGAACTGTCGAATTGAATTATTTATTTTTTTCGCCGTTGACGTTTTATTTTATTATTCGACGCCAACACCGGTTATTATTATTTTCTCTGCCAAGTAGAATTTGCATAAAGTAGTTTATGCAAATTAACTACTTGGCGAGTTGTTCTCCTTTTATAGATAAAGAGGAAAACTAACGAAGGGGGATTAGTGGACGTTGGGGGGACCTGGACTCAAGGTCGGTCCGTAACATGTCCACCGGAGGCCCCGTCGTGCATTTCTGTTAGTACATCCTTCACTTTTGATGGCGGGACTAGAATCTGCATTCGATGGGATTTCCGTCCGCGGCATCCCATTTACGCTTTAGAATTCCATCTTCCACCAGCAAGGAATTCCACTGTGCCCAATATGCCTTAAATGTTCCAGTCTTGTATTGTTCCAAGTTGGCCGTCGTTCTTTTCTTTGTGTTCCAGCATTAACGACATATCTTCATCCTGAAGTTGCGCTGCTCGTTTAGCATCACCCGTCCATCCATCTAGTATTTCTACTTGTACATTTCGGAGGTCGTACGCCTCTTGTTTTAAACGATCAATTTCTACTTCCCAGACCTGAAGGCGACGCTTTAGGGTCAACATTTCAGCTTGCCCCTCTGCTAGATCAGTTGATAAGCGATTGTTCTCTTCAATGACCTTTTCTCGGCTCGTTTTAAGAGCAATTATCTGATGATGCAAGGATTTACATTCGGTCGTGGTACTGTCCACGTCTGAATCACGCTGAAGGCTTCTCTTGTGATTGGCGCATGAACAACAATTCTCAATTGATGTTTCATTCATTCGTCGACGTTTCCTACAGTCAACAGCGATGTGACCGACTTCGCCGCATGTCCAACACTTCATACGAGGTCTCGGGATTCTCCGTTGTACATGACCGATTCTTTGGCAGGAACATTCCTGGACGGACGTTTCTCGGACTCTATACGTACTCCTGGTATCCAGTTTAGCAGATTCATATGCCATTGCCAACGCCAAACGAACGGCCTGTTGCAAGTCCCGTTTATAAATGCATACATTGCTACCTCGTTCAGAAATTCCTTAGTCATATTTGAATAAGACAAGTTTGCCAATCGCTCAATGTCTGCCTGCAACTGTTGAAGATTTTCTCCAGGTTTCTGCGTTCTGCTCCGCAGTTGCATGTGGTAGACCTGCTGCATGTGGTTGTCTCCATACCTAGCTTCAAGGCCGTCTCTTACCGCTTGGAAATCTGCTTGCTTCTCTACTGGTATGGTTTGTAGCAATTCTGCAGCCGCCCCGCGGAGTGACAAGATTAGTGATGTTGACTATTGCTCATCCGACCACTTATCATAATTGGCCGTGGTATCAAACTGACGTATAAATACGGAGAAGGGTCCCGTTCCATCGAAGGTTGGCGGTTGTATCCTTGTATCTTTGTAGTCTCCTTTCGATTCGCGTTATTTCATCAGTGACTTTCTTAAATTCAGCTTCGTTTTTTAGATCCAGATTTTCTACTTCGTTTCGAATTTCTTCCTTAAAGTGTTGAATATTATATTTCCTTGGCTATGCTGTCGTAGGTAGGAACTTCCGCGCCTGGCGTGGACCTCGCTCTTTACTTTTTCCTATTTCACAGACAAGTTTTTTCTCCCAGGCACTTTTCTTTTGCCTGTGAAGTCTGTTTCCAGATCTTCTGAGCTCTTTGTATTTCTCCTCGCGTACCCGCGTCCTACGAGACTGCTGCATTGCCCGGTATGCAGCATTCTTACGTTCAGTCGCTGGTTTGCACTGATGCTCCGATCTCTACAACTACTACCTAAGATGAAGTTGGCAGTTCTAATGACAGTATGCTTAAGGCGTGCCCATTTCTCTTAGTCTTCCTCCTTCGAACTCTTCTAGGGCGACTCTTAACGCATGCCCAAAAGTTTTTCCGGTGTTCTCATTGCGTAAGGCAGCTGTGTTCATCCGAAACCGATCCGCGGATACAATACGTCACCGCAAGGCAATCTGCGCTCGGAAATCTATACGAACAAGATAGTGATCCGAGTCGACATCGGCACCTGTGCACGTTCGTACCGTCATCGGGCTCACGGAGTGGCGGCGATCTATCAACACGTGGTGAATTTGGTTACGAGTGGCTACATCAGGTGATACCCAGGTGGCTTTGTGGATAGCTTTACGCGGAAATCTGGTACTCACAACGACCAAGTTCTTTGATGCTGCCAGTTCGATGACTCGTAGTCAATTGTCAAAATTAGTGTTCTCAAGCAAACTATGGAAACTTGCGTAACCCTGAAAACCGGCTCCCGACCTATTTTCGCATTCAAATCACTAAGAACGATTTTCATATCGTATCTTGAGCAGGCGTTGAGGGACCGTTCGACATTCTCCTAGAATTGTCCTTTTTCGTCGTCAGGGGACGTCTCTGTAGGTCCGTGGACGTTTATGAGGCTTATGTTCTTAAACTTGCCTCGCACGCGAAGAGTGCATAGCCTTTCGTCTATTGCATTAAAGCCGATGGTGGCAGGCTTCAGTTTTTGGCTGACCAGAAAGCCGACCCCGAACACATGTTGTTTTGCATGACAGTTGTAATAAATGTCATACTCGCTTCTTTGAATAACACCACTTCCCGACCATCTTATTTCTTGTAATGCTGTTATGTCAGCCTTATATTCGGAGAGGGGATCGGCTAGCTGCTGTGCAGCTCGAGCTCTGTATAGTGAGCGGACGTTCCATGAGAAAATTCTTAAATTGTATAAACATTTTCGTTTCCGTGGTCGTCGTCGATCCATATCCGAGGCTTGTTAAATTTTCTATAATAGTTTGTTTTTACGGGCACGGTTATTAGCCCTGCGCTAACCTTCCCAAGGATGTTGCTGCATGCATTGGTTCACTACTTGGTGGGTGCCAAAGTAGCTATCCAGGGGTGTCACGTGGAGACTGCATGTCAACTTGGATTGAACGGGGACAAGGATCGTCCTGGCCTTCGCCGGGTTGAAAGCAATCAGAGACTTTGCCCTGTGTGTTCGCTCCCATCCCCCTAAGGACCTTTTTATCATCGTCATCATCGGCACTACAACCGGGAACCGATCTTGGCTTTATTTAACAAGTTTGAGGCTTGTTAAATTTTCCATAATAATTTTTTTTTCCAGGCAAGGTTATTAGCCCTGCGCCACTTAAGGACTTTTTGTTAAGTGATTAATCTATTCCAGACTGTGTTAAAGCGATGACAATCGCAGAACCGACCATGCCGCCATATACCTACAGAAGCGGAAGCAACAGGAAAAGTGAACGAAATTTTAAGTTTTATACATTATTCATGTAAACCTTTTTTTATTAGTTAGCAGATGGTTCGATTTTACCACGGCTAGCTGGAAGTGACACCGACAGTGTCAACTCAAATACATAGTGGCTTGTTCTCCAGGTATTGCTTAAAAATATCCGAGGTCATGTACATTAACCATCTCTTTGTTAGTACTATGTCTTGTGTGAACTACAATGAATGGCGCATGATTCACACAACAATGTTCCTCCACGGACGGTTACAACCATAAGGCGTACGTTACACGCAGTGTTTTGCCTCAGAAAAAAAAAGAAAAAACAAATTTGTTCATTTTTTTTCGTTTAATGACACTTCTTCATATATATAGCAAACAAAGTGTTAAACTAAATTATAAAAGAGAATTATAATCAACATTTAAATTAGGTCCGAGTACTTTGAACAGTATTTAAGTATCTAAACCATTCTAATGCGTATTCATAGCCGAGAAATGTTGCAGCATTTACTGGAACTGCTCTAACAACGAGCATCCAACTTCCTCTAAATAGACTCCTCCATCCATAGCGCTGAAATAAAGGAAATTATTAAAAACAGTGTAAGAAGCACTTCAAAATGTAATGTTTGGCAGAGAACATTATTTAGAAGGATGTGAAAAAATCTTTAATATTTATTGTTAGGTTATGTATCGCAGAAGATATGGAGAACACTTTTTTAGTGCCATTCCTAATTTCATAGAAAATGACCCAAAATTCCTGGAAAGAGTTAAGTTGTGTTTGTAACGGCACCTTAACCTACGTTTTATTCAGCTGACGGCCATCTTGGGCTTAATGTAGTTTGACATTTCTGTTTGTTGTAGCTGTCAGAAGATCTGAAAAAAGACCTCACAGACAAAAGAAAAGTGCCTGGGGAAAAAAACCTTGTCTGTGAAATAGAAAAAAGTAAAGAGCGAGGACCGCACCAGGCGCGGAAGTTCTACCAAATAATCGAAAGTATGACGCGGTATACACCACGCTGCACCTACTGCAGGGATAAAGAGGGTAATCTGATCACCGCTCCTGAAGGCATTCTGGTGCGATGGGAAGTGCACTTCAATGAATTGCTAAATGGTCAGCTCACAGAAGAATTGGAGGCTCCACCAATGCAAGATCAAGACAAAATGTTGCCGCCACCAAGCATTGCGGAAACATTAAAAGCAACACACAGCTCAAATCAAATAAAGTCCCTGGAGCTGATGGCATACCAGCTGAGCTTATCAAACAAGGAGGGGCAGCGTTACATCACGCAATTTATGAGATCGTAGTGCATGTACGGGAGCAAGAGGAGATGCCGGAAGATTGGAGTCACGGAATAATTTGCCCCATACATAAGAAGGGAGAAATCACACTGTGCAGCAACTATAGGGGTATAACATTGCTGAGTACCGCCTATAAGATACTCTCCACTATCCTACAAGATCGGACCCTATACGCTAAAGTCATCATTCATCAATATCAGTGTGGCTTCATCCCAGGCAAATCAGCGATTGATCAGATATTCACCCCCAGACAGGTGATGGAAAAATGTCAAGAATTAAAGATTCCATTATATCATCTATTCATAGACTTTAGAAGAATTGAAGGCTCCACCAATGCAAGATCAAGACCAAATGTTGCCGCCACCAAGCATTGAGGAAACATTAAAAGCCATACACAGCTCAAATCAAATAAAGTCCCCGGAGCTGATGGCATACCAAGTAAGTTGATCAAACAAGGAGCGACAGCGTTGCATTATGCAATTCATGAGATCGTGGTGGACGCATGGGAGCAAGAGGAGATGCCGGAAGATTGGCGTCGCGAAATAATTTGTCGCATACATAAGAAGGGAAATATCACAGTGTGCAGCACCTATAGGAGTATAACATTGCAGAGTAGCGCCTATAAGATACTCTCCACTATACTACAAGATCGGACCCTATACGCTAAAGTCATCATTGGTCAATATCAGTGTGGCTTCATTTCAGGCAAATCAGCGATTGAGATATTCACCCCTAGGCAGGCGATGGCAAAATGTCAGGTATTTAAGATTCCATTATACCATATATTTATAGACTTTAAGACCGCCGACGGCAGCATAGCCAGGGTAGAACTATATAATGCCATGAGAGAGTTCGGCATTCCAAACAAATTGATACGACTTTGTAGGTTGACCATGATCAACGTAACTAGTCAAGTAAAAATAGCGGGATTGCTGTCTAAACCAATAAACATATCTAATGGACTCCGACAAAGGGACGGTCTGGCCTGCCTCGTCTTCAACCTGGCGTTAGAGAAAGCAATCCACGACTCTGGAATTATAACTAGAGGGACTATTGACAGTAAGTCTAGCCAAATACTTGCCTACGGAGATGACATCGACATCATCGGTGGATCCGATTCGGCTGTACGGGATTCCTTCACCCAGATCGAACATGCGGCACAAAAACTGGGACTGCACATTAATGAGAGAAAAACTAAGTACATGGTGGCAACTTCTACGAAGAGAAAACCTAACGTTGATCAAACTATCAGGGTAGCGGAGCACGAATTTGAAGTAGTGCAGTCCTTTAACTACCTTGGGTCAATAGTATCAGCCGATAACAGTATGGAAGAAGAAATACACGAACGGCTGATAAAATCCAACAAATCCGACTATGGTCTATCAAGGCTCTTTAAATCCCGAAATTTGTCCAGAACATCCAAGCTACTACTGTACAAGACCATGGTCTTACCAGTACTCATGTATGGAGAGAGCTGGGTGCTTAATATTTATTCATCATCATCATCGGCACTACAACCGGGAACTGGTCTTGGCCTTATTTAGCAAGTCCTGAGGCTTGTTAAATTTTTCATAATGATTTATTTTTTCTGGGCAAGGTCATTAGTCTTGCGCCAGAGGCTCCCCGACGGGGAATCGAACCCCGGTCTCCCGGGCGACAGGCGGGTATACTAACCACTATACTATCGAGGAGCCCCCTAATATTTATTATTCGAGATTATTTTTGAGTAGAAGGTTATGTATTTATCATGTACATTTTGAACGAACGTAATTATTAATATTAATATTATTATAGTGTAAACATTAGTGTTGGTATTAAATATTACCTTTAAATTAATGGCAATACAATGCCGTATACTCCTATAGCGCGCATTCTCTTCAGCCTGCATTATAGTTTTAACTACGTCAAATGGAATTACGCACACCCACGATAAAATTCCTGCTAATGCTCCAGCTATTGTTGTAACGACGATGTCGACCCTAGATGAGTTGTCCTTACGTTGTGTTTGTTTTCGTCGTTTCATGAAACTCGTGCTTTCAGCATAGTCCATGATTACGCGGTAAGTCAGCATGTATATACCATACGGAAACACATCTCTACAAAAATGGAATTAGATTCATTCAATTGGTTACGTTTAATGCAACGATAGTTAGATATTAATTTACCGACACATCATTGGCAACAGTCCTCTATATAAACCAGAAATTCCATCGTTTTTGACAATTTTAACAAATAGATTAAATGGAGTCCGTTTTTGCCCGAGTATGAATTCGTTGTAATCTATAAAATAATAATATATTTTTAATTGGATAGATATAGTGTTCAAAGGTTTAATCTGTTACTTATTAATATCATGATCAATTTCAGCTTGTATAGTGGCTGTGACTTCAAAGAGGTTGTAACGGGTGTGAATTTCACATTGTTTAGGAGAGTAGAGCAACTAAATATATAGGGAACGCGGTTAGGGTTTACAATGTTGAAATGTTTGCATATTTCTGCAGTTGGTGCTTAAGTTATAATTTAAAAAGCAAATATAAAAGTAAGTGGAAATAAATTGCGAAAGTACGAAAGCAATCGAATCACATGCAGTAAGTGGGAACAATATAATTCCCTGCCCCGTTGCAACCTCTATTAATTAACTAGATTTAGTTCAGTAGTTTTAAAATTTGAGTCAAGATTATTTTTGAATAGGAATGAGATCTTCGGAAAACTATATTCGACTAAGCGGCCTTGGAGGAGCACAGCTTTAGAAAAACCCGGCTCAACGGCGAACACATCTGTATTTTTACAGTGGCTATACTACAATAGATGCAAGCTGATGAATAGGTGTCGTATGGAGTTTTGGCATTCTGTGTATTTTTTCATTGCCTGCCTAAGGGTTAACTAATTACCGATTGTTTATATGCTTGAGAATATCAGTGGCAGCAATTTGGATGTAACGGATAGGTTTTGAATTTTGAAAAGCTTTGCAGCTCATAGTAGTCTTACTTGGCTTCAGCGAACGAGCACCCATTTTCTTTTAAAACCTTTAATACAACAAATTGTATTGTTTCATTGGGTATTAAAAACTACGCAATGTTTTAAGGAATTTTTAGAAAGAGATGCTAGAAAAGGTATCGATTGGGGTAACTGATTTCTAGTAGCTTTCCATTTATAGGGATGTCGATTTCTGATTTCCATGCCGACCCTGCTTATCACTATGAAGCAAAATTTACCAAGCGTCAGATTATTTACTCATGCAAAGGAATACCAGCTGGGGTTAGACCATCCTTTGAAAGGTTAACTATTCTCAACTAATATTTATTATGGAGTTGATAATATTAGGGAAAGTGGATGACGTTACTTCAAATTCGTGTCCTTCAATATTGACTATAAGCATAGGGTTGAATTTTTTCGCAAAAGGAGACAGAATGTTTAGTATTTAGTTTTTTCCCTTTATAGAGCCCCAGATTTCGCGCTATGCAATTAACGTAGGTGAAACTGATGAAATCAGAATCATTTGGGAAAGCCAGTCTTTGATGCTAGGAGTTTTTAATACTTCTTTTGTAAGAGGCGAGTCTACAGTGCTGATACCGCGTCATGAGATGCGAATAGGCAGCTATTGATAGTTGGCTTAGGTTGGTCTGTGGAGATTTCTGCTAGGCCGTCAAGACGGACGCTGGTTCAACAGGAACACCACCAATATCACTCCGTAGATGTTCACACAAATCCAAACACCAAGGAAAGAGAAAAATAAAAAACGCACTAGGTTGCTTTGTCGTATAGTTTTCTTTTTATTTCAGATTGTTTTAGTATTCTATTTCGCTTAAACTACGTTTCCAATAGCACTTAATTTTGGTTTGATTTCCAAAGCCAAATTTCGCAAATCGATTTCAATTATCTTTTTTATTTAAGATTGTGCTAGTATTCTATTTCACTTAAACTACGTTTCCAATGGGGAGATGGGTGTGAACATACAGGGCAAAGTCTCTGATTGCTTTCAACCCGGCAAAGGCCAGGACGATCCTTGTCCCCGTTCAATCCAAGTTGACATGCAGTCTCCACGTGACACCCCTGGATAGCTACTTTGACACCCGCCAAGTAGTGAACCAATGCATGCAGCGGCATCCTGAGAAAGGTTGGCGCATGGCTAATAACCATGCCCATAAAAATGAATTATTATGGCAAATTTAACAAGCCTCGGATATGGATCGGATACACGACGACGACCACGGAAAAGAAAATGGCTAAATGATTTAAGAATTGCACTGCGCAGGCTCCCATAGTTTGCATGAGAACACTAATGACAGTGGACTACGAGTCATCGAACTGGCAGCATCAAAAAACTTGGTCGTTGCAAGTACCAGGTTTCCGCGTAAAGATATCCACAAAGCCACCTGGGTATCACCTGATGGAGCCACTCGCAACCAAATTGACCACGTGTTGATAGATCGCCGCCTTTCCTCGAGCCTGATGACGGTACGAACGTACCGAGGTGCCAACGTCGACTCGGATCACTATCTTGTTGGTACAGATTTCCGAGCGCGGATTGCCTCACGGAGACGTATTGCATCCGCGGATCAGGTTCGAATCAACACGGCTACCTTACGTAATGAGAATACCAGTAACACCTTTGGTCATGCGTTAAGACTCGCCCTCGAAGAGCTCGACGGAGGGAGAGTAAGTCCTGGGGCCAAAATGCCGGGCGTAGAAGAGAAATGGACACACCTTAAGAATACTGTCATTAATACTGCCAACTCCATCTTAGGTAGTAGTCGTAAAAATCGGAATTACTGGTTTGACGATGAGTGCAAACTAGCGACTGAACGTAAAAATGCTGCATACCGGGCAATGCATCAATCTCATAGGACGCGGGTGCGCGAGGAGAAATACAAAGAGCTCAGAAGATCTGGAAAAAGACTTCACAGACAAAAGAAAAGTGCCTGGGAAAAAACCTTGTCTGTGAAATAGAGAAAAGTAGAGAGCGAGGTTCGCACCAGGCGCGGAAGTTCTACCAAATAATCCGCAGTATGACGCGATACACACCACGCTGCACTTACTGCAAGGATCACCGATCCTGAAGGCATTCTGGAGCGATGGGAAGTGCACTTCAATGAATTGCTAAATGGTGACCTCACAGAAGAATTGGAGGCTCCACCAATGCAGGATCAAGACCAAATGCTGCCGCCACCAAGCATTGAGCAAACATTAAAAACCATTAGACAGCTCAAATCAAATAAAGCCCCATGGAGCTGATGGCATACCAGCTGAGCTGATCAAACAAGGAGGGACAGCGTTACATCACGCAATTTATGAGATTGTGGTGAACGTATGGGTGCAAGAGGAGATGCCGGAAGATTGGCGTCGCGGTATAATTTGCCCCATACATAAGAAAGGAGATATCACACTGTGCAGCAACTATAGGGGTATAACATTGCTGAGTACCGCCTATAAGATGCTCTCCACTATCCTACAAGATCGGATAGCCCCGATAGCGTTTAAGATTCCATTATATCATCTGTTTATAGACTTTATGGCCGCCAACGACAGCATAGCCAGGGTAGAACTATATAATGCCATGAGAGAATTCGGCATTCCAAACAAATTGATACGACTTTGTAGGTTGACCATGACCAACGTAACTAGTCAAGGAAAAAATAGCGGGATTGCTGTCCAAACCAATAAACATCTATAATGGACTCCGACAAGGGAACGGTCTGGCCTACCTTCTCTTTAACCTGGCGTTGGAGAAAGCTATCCGTGACTCTGGCGTTACAACAAGAGGGACTATTGTCACCAAGTCCAGCCAGATACTTGCTTACGCAGATGACATCGACATCATCGGTAGAACCGAATCGGCGGTACAGGAATCCTTCACCCAGCTCGAGTAGTCGGCACAAAAACTGGGACTACACATTAATGAGGGAAAAACTAAGCACATGGTGGCAACTTCTGCGAAGAGAAGACCTAACGTTGGTCAAATTATCAGGGTAGTGGAGCACGAATTTGAAGTAGTGCAATCCTTTAACTACCTTGGGTCAATAGTATCAGCCGATAACAATATGGAAGAAGAAATACGCGAATGGCTGATTAAATCCAACAAAGCCTACTATGGTCTATCAAGGCTCTTTAAATCCCGAAATTTATCCAGAACATCCAAGCTACTACTGTACAAGACCATGGTCTTACCAGTACTCATGTATGGAGAGACCTGTGTGCTTAATAAAAGGCAGTCTGAACTCTTAGCCGCGTTCGAGAGAAAGGTCTTAAGGAGAATTGTTGGCCCCGTATGTAAGGGAGGACGATTCCGGAGACGCTACAACCATGAGTTGTACGCAATCTACCTTGAAGCTAATGTTGTAAGAAAAATCAAGCGCGGTAGACTCCGGTGGGCGGGACACCTATCTCGAATGAACGAAGAGGAGCTTGCCCGGAAAGTCCTTTGTGGCAGGATGTATGGAAGAAGACAGCGCGCAGACCTTGTCTACGATGGAGGGATGGCGTAGACCAGAACGCCCAGAGCCTGGGAGTGCCGAACTGGATGACATTGGCTTGAAATCGGGACCAGTGGAGAGATTTGTTAAATAAGGCCAAGACCAGATCTCAGTTGTGGTGCCGATGATGATGAAAGGGGTCATGCAAACAGAAGAGTATAGAGAGTTTTTGTTCGGGCAGACGAAGGGGAAAACAGAGAAAACACTGGCCGAGATGGTCAGGAGAAGGACAATAACTATTTAAATATTTGTAACAATAAGTAACGATTACTAAAATTTGAAAATAATTAAGTGCTAACTAATAAATGTTGAAATAATAAGGTGAATAGTAAATTTGACTGTAATTGAGACCTAACTAATAAATGTTTGTAACAATAAGTGACAATTACTATTTATTGAATATAATAAAGTGCCTATGACTAAAGATTTATAACAATAAGGTGAAGTTTACTGTTTCTCCTCGGTGCATTAAATAATAAGTGTGTGGTATTAATAAACATAACACGAGTATATACTGTTTATTTCTGAGCAAGGGAACCTAAGGGAATGTCAAAAGACAGGAAAGGGGGCATCCATTACAAAAGAAAGGATGCACCACCATCTGCTACCAGTTACAACATTATTACGACGTTTTCATTCATTTTTGTTTGTTCCTTTGAGTCTTGGGTTTCAAATAGTCCGCCATATCAGAGTCCCGTTTTGCTATGGTATGGTCTACTTACTGCTTTGGTTCGACCCGGTATCAGAGAGGCGCCGTTATAATACAGTCGGTATACCCCTCACTACAAACTATCCCATGGGCACGGTAACTGCTACACACTGTTGGTGGACCCCGGCCCCGCATAAGGAAAGTGATAACCAATTTCAAAACCTCCATTACATATGGGCAAGTACCGCACAGTATAAGTCGTACATGAGGGGAGTGAACTCAACACATACGCTGGTATAATTAAGAGTATGCTGCGCATTCCTAACGGTATCCGAAAATACCATAAATGTTTTGACTGGAGAACACTACTGTACATTGCAGCTAAAGAACTGCTGCTTGCATGAGGTCTCACTAGAGAATCGTCGGAGAATGCGGTCATAATTAGAGCTCTCAAGCTTAAGAGAATGACAATGAAGGTGGGATTTTTCCACTAAAGAAAGATGGACCGACACCATGATACCTGATATGGAAACCTGGGTGAAAAGAAAACATGGCGAGCTGAATTACCACTTGACTCAGCTAATATCAGGAGATGGATGCTTTCGGCAATACTTGCACAACTATAAGCATGTGAATCACCCATACTGCTTGTATTGCGAAGGAAAAATAGAAAATGCGGAACGGAACACGTACTCACAGAGTCCGTGAGATTCGAGACCGCACGAACGATTTTAAGGAGTTACGCCGGCAGGAGTAATAGAATACATGCTGAATTCAAAACTGGCATGGTCCGTAGCAAATGATATTCTATGTGCGATGATTCAGCAGTTGCGACGCGACGAGCGGAGTAACAGGTAACCCTGTTATGTTTTTTATATATAACAATTTAATTAATTGAATATAGAAGGTGGGACTTACTGTGGTTTATCTTTGGTATCTTGGGATGATGTGGCGGCTCGTGTCAGGTTGCAGAGGGCGTTGAAGGCTGCTCCCCTGTTCACCAAGCTTCGTTAACATGCATCCGCTTATTATAGTCGCCACCAGAGATAAGTTAGATAAACTTGCTAAGCTGAATGAAACGGTCAGCTGATGAATTTATGAAGTGTTTCTGATTCTTCTTGACTTGTATTTGGACGTTGAAATTGCATCAAATCCATAAATTTAAATCTTGTTGTTTTTTATTCGGAGATTGACGGCGAACCCCCCCCCCCCCCCCCGCGCGAAGTAATATCTAAAAAAAAAGTTCAGCGGGATCAACGGGAATATGTGCCCGGCGGGAGGTGGTTTTAGTCGGTAAAAATCCGGCATTCCATTTTAGCTGCAACGCTCCCCGTTTCTCTTCCCTCATATTTAGCATAGTTTGATTGATTTAGTATAGTTTGGCTAATAACCTTGCCCGAAAAAATAAATTATTATGGAAAATCTAACGAGCCTCGAGGCTTGCTAAATAAGGCCAGTACCGGGTCCCGGTTGTAGTGCCGATGATGATGATGATGATTGATTTAGTTATTTTAGTTTTAATCGTTTTGTTTTTAAATGTTTCTTTGTAAAAAAAGGTAATCAAAACAAACAAAAAATTATAAAAGGGAAAACCGATATATTACGTTAGCAAATTGTAAAAGAGGAAGACCTGTGGGGGTGTTAATGCTGGGCATGCCAGTCACTGGCACTGATTCACTTAACACCCACCACGTCACTGGATAAATAATACAACCGGGTGATTAATTCGCCGAAAATTGTTTGTTCTTAGGTGCACCGGTTGTAAGCACAAGTTGCACTACACCACTAAAGGCAAAGGGAATGAACGTTTTTCAAACTTTTTTATTCATCATCATCATAATCGGCACTACAACCGGCAGCCGGTCTTGGCCTTATTTAGCAAGTCCTGAGACTTATTAAATTTTCCATAATGATTTGTTTGTTCCGGGCAAGGTCATTAGACTTGCGCCAGAGGCTCTCCGACGGGGAATCGAACCCCGGTCTCCTGCGTGACAGGCGGGTATACTAACCACTATACTATCGAGGAGCCCCAAACTTTTTTATTAATATCTCGTAATAGTTAAGTTTACAATTGAAATTGATTACACATTGTTTGTTTCTTTTGTGCTTTATTAATTTTCCGTAACATTTAAATTTACACTTGAAATCGGTTATCTATTTTACAGTGGATTAATTAATCCGTTTTTTGTTTATTTCATTATTAGATCGCTCCTAAGAACTGAGTTTATATACTTATTTGGCGGATACGTTGGTCAAAGTCACTACGGAAAGATGCTGGAGTGTCCCGCCGAACACTGCTTAACATAGAAGAAAAACACACCAGCGGAGAGAACACAACAAAACACGGAAAATTCGTTTCTATAGATTTTCTTTATTGTCTTCCTTTAAGTATTTCATTGCACAACACTTAGAACAAATGGTAATGGTGATAACACGATCGTACTGGCGAAACACACTCACACACTGATTTTAAATGTTCAGGTGTTTCTTTCGCGCAACTCAAGAATGCAAATCGAATCGATGCGATATCCGGCACGCGTGCGCTCTTGTTCGATACAAAAGGTATTGTTAATTCCTCGTGTTCATTTGATGTCGTATTCGCGATAAATTCTCTTTAGTTTGACTTTCGCGATTTATTTTCAATACGTTGCGCGGCGCGTACCGACCTCCTCGGTGGGGTTCGCTGTCCTCTGTTCGTTATACCCTAGTCGTCTCGTCGACGATCAAAATCTGACTGTACTATCTCAACCCCCAACAATAAACTGCTAGAGATCGTACCTATGTCTCCCAGAAGAAATCTTTCATTTCATCCGCTAACAGAATTTTCCACAGTATCTGTTAGCGGCATGTTAATAATGCCCATGGGTAATTTAGGTGCCTGAAAAGGAGAAAGTCCCTCGACGCTTACATCCTTATATCATCATCACCATCCGTGGTGGTGATCGAAGTTCGGATCGACGGTTGTCGATTGTGTGCCGCCTATATTTGCATAGCACATCTGGCGCGCGGCCGAAAGATATCCTGCAATTTGCATGGATGTATGGTTCATGGGTTTTGTTTGACTTTTGTCAATACACCCGAAATCCATTAAATCTTTCTAATGGGTGTGAAATACAAACAGACACTGTGGGATAGGAGTAGTTCCCTTGTAGGTTTTAAGCCTCATACATTTTGAATTATCTCGTTGAGATAATTACGGTTGCCGTTTCTTTTGTTGGGTGATAGATTTGGTGGTCTTTGTGGTAGACCACCCGCACGTGCGTCCGTTATTCGGAGAATTTGCTGGTGATGGCGAATCCTTGTAACATCGTGTAGATGTTCAGGATTTTCGATGAATGAATGCTTTTACCTTTGTTTCAGGTATGCTACACTCGACTTGTTGCTTGATATTGAAAGTTTTGGGACGTTCAGTTCCTTGTTTCTTTTTATATCGGTTCGTATTTTGCAGCCTCCTATGACCTTTGTTACAGGTATTGTAATGACTATTGGCCGCGTGTCTGTGGGCACGTGCGCTGCGTTATCAGGTAAGTAAGTTCTTTGAAGGTAGGAACCTTACCTGCGCGGAATTGTGCGTTCGTAGAACGCTACACTTAATCTTGGTTATATTTCACAAATATATGACGACAAGTTGCACTCCGATCACAACCACCGAGTCCTTTGATAGCTATAATACGATTCCATTATTTTTAGAATTGAAAAACCGAACAGCACAACGGTAGAGGCTCGACTTTTCTTTTCGAAGGATGAAATATGACTCCCCTAGACTTTGGGTCGATCATGAACAACAACGTGAGTGAGGTGGATTTCCACTCGTGTGGTAACAGGGGAAATCGATCTTTGTTTCAACACTCGGCTAATGAGAAACCGATCAGCGTCTCATTGGAAGTTTCCCCAGAGACATTGTAGCGTTCTACGAACGCACAATTCCGCGCAGGTAAGGTTCCCACCTTCAAAGAACTTACTTACCTGAGAGCGTTGCACGCGCCCACAGACGCGTGTCCCAAAGTCCCACCATAGGGCCTGCAACTCGCAGCCAACGTTGAGACCGACACCAAAAAGCAAGGAACTGAACGTCCCCAAAGCTTTTAATGCCAAGCTCAACATTCGTAAGTCATCATACCTGAAACAAAAAAGAAACATTCAATCCGCCTGCGCCCAGCAACATTCCATTGAATCGGCAATTTCAAACGTCTATGCAATGCAAAGTAGCCGACCAACGATGCACGTGCGGGTAGCTGCCATAAAGACCACCATGTCTAGCGGCAAACATAAAGAAACGGCAACCGTAATTATCTCAACGAGATAATTCAAATTGTATGAGGTTGAAAACCTACAAGGAAACTACTCCGATCCCACGGTGTCTGATTGTATTTCACACCCATTAGAAAGATCTAATGGATTTCGGGAGTATTGACAAAAGTCAAACAAAACCCATGAACCATGCATCCATGCAAATCGCAGGATATCTTTCGGCCTTAGCGCCAGATGTGTTATGTAAATAAGGCGGCATACAATCGACAACCGTCGAACTGAATTTCGACCACCACCACGGACGGTGATAATGATGTTCGATGATGAGCGAGTTTCTTCTTTCAGGAATGAAAAATCACCCCTGGGACGTGATAACATGCTGCTAACAGAAATTCGGAAGTTCTGTTAGCAGAGCAATTAGGGAAATTTTTCCGTGTAGATACAGATACCAGTTTGGAATCTGGATATCTGTGTGGGCAGACGGGCAGTCTAATTATGATCGTCAACGCGACAAGAGTGGACTTAGAGCATTGAGGAGGATAGTTCGAGAACTTAACGAATAATATCTCACCGCGAAACAATTTAATGTAAAGAAAACCTTCCGGTCGTCGAAAGGAAATGTGTGTCGGTTGGTGCGTGAAACGAATTTTTACGTTGTAGTTATGTGTGACGAAAGAAAAAAACGTTACCCAATAAAATAGCAAGTGAAAATAACTATCCGTGTTTGATTTAATTTGGCAGTGTCTCCGTGTTCCAGGTTGTTTTTCCCATCGTGAACAGTGTTCGGCGGAACACTTGAACGACGTATTGAAACCGCCAAAACATCGTTCAGATTAGATGAATATCTTTACCTTGGAAGGAAAGACAAACGAAACGTGCGTTGGTAGAAAGAAGCGAAAGCAATCATGCAGCTGTTCAAATAAATGAACGTGCATAGAGGCTGTAAGCATTTCTATCGTAAACGATAGAGTATATATTGTATATACAGCAACGCTATTTCAAAGGGCAAGCGCTAAGATGCGCATTGTTTGTATTAGCGAACGAAGCCTGGGGCGTGACCGTTGTAAGATTGTTTAGAGTAAACATTATGGTCGTGTCCAATTCGATGCCGATTTATCGCTTATGCAACCGATCAGGGCATAATTGGCTGCAGCTGTATAAGCAAGCGATTTGCCGTGGCTTGATCGTGGGACCCGCGGTTACTGGAGAAAACCAAACACAGTGGGATTGTTGTGTATATGGTAGGCATGGACGCCGGCAAGGGGACCCGGGTAGGTTCCCTAATGGTTTGCAATGGTCATGGGTGCCGACCAGAGGAACCAAATATGTTTAAGGGAATACAGAGATGTGGTTGATGCTGTGGCAAGATGATGATCTTGTCATGGGTTGGTTTACAGGTAAATTATGTGATTGAACGGTAGCTTAACGCTGCCCGATTGCAGGTAAGCTAATAATCCCTATTGGATGAAGAATGGGGAGTTGGTTAAGGTAAATGGCTAGGTTAGAAGAACCCCCACAGACCTCTTATATACTGATTACACTGTAAACAAAATTATAAAAATCATTGTACGCCGAAAGGTATAAACAAAAACTAGATATTGTATAGTTTAGAGTGCTTGCAAAGAGCCAGTAAATTAACATTAGAACAAGACTTGTAAAATAGGACATACATTTAGTCCTACATGAAGAAATATGTATAATTCGATTATGAATTAAAATAAATGCGGACTTCAAATAACAAAAAGGAGATCGTCTATTTCATAAAATAGATATCTATAAAATTCTCCAAGATCCTACCCCGACAACATTGAAAACATAGAATCAAATTATAATTTAAAAGTACAGAGCCAATAGTCTCAGCTGCTGGGCGTGTTATGGTCGTTAATTGATATGTAATTTTAAATTTCCTGTAAATAATAAATAAATAACTATAAAATAAAATGTTTCACAATAGGTAAGCTGTGTACTCAATACTACAAAAACTTTATCTTTTTGGATGAAATATCTACTTTTGTTTTAATGTTGTTCAGTAAATGTGAATATTTCGCTATAAAATAAAGAAAAAGTACTTACAACAGTGTGTTTGAAGACGAACTTTAATCAATTCTATGGGACAAGCAATAAACGACTGCATGAATCCTGCTACAGATCCTGCGACAAACATATTGTTATATTCCAGCTGCTCACGTTGGTAGTCACTATGACATACCTTTCTAAGTTGCCGCAGGTGGTTGCCGTATATTCCGAATAAAATTGCGTTTATACCACCAGTCGTCATAAAGGGGAAAAGCATTCCTCTGTAAAAGCCATTAAACTTCAGCGAGTTGAATTGTCCAAAATATTGTGAAGTAAGTAGCATAAGGTGGGAGGAGGAGACAAGTGCATTTATTTCCTTACCCCATTATTTCGATGATATATCTGTTGTGCAGCAGTAAAAACGGATGTGTTGGAGGCCTGCTGCCATGTTTTGATTGTGTCTAAGGGATGTCCAACGAGCACACCACAGGCTCCTATAGTTGAATAAAATTTTAAGAGTCTAATTAATTTAATCACTTTAGAAAGCGTAAACATTTTTTTTTTATCTGGAATGAATTGAAAACACAACTCTCTCCTATAAGTTGGAAATATAGCATTGGCATTGAGCATAGGCCGAGTTAGAAATGTTGTCTTTCATATAGTTCGAACAGGTCAATTTCATTATACCTATAAGATACTTTGGTCAGTAAAAGAGATCATTTATGTGTTAATGAAGACACCGAGAAGTAAAATCTCATTCAGTAGTAGTAGTAGAAGTAATACAAAGAGCACCAATATATCTGTATGTGAGTTGAGGAAGCCAAGTATCAGCAGACTGTATTTTTCGTGTCCTATACTTGAAAATGTTTATTTTTTTATTACACTCCTCCGGGGAGAGACGAACCTACGACGGCGGCCTGAAAAGTTTCCGACCTAACAAAGATACAAGGCATTTTTTCTTAAAATGTATTTTTATTTTTCTACATAGTCTCCTTGTAACTCTACACACTTCTCCCAGCGTTGCTCCCATCTCTCTAACCCGTCCAAATACTACTCGGCGGTTTTCTCTGCAAAATAACTGTTCACGAAGGTGACCGGCTCCTCATTTGACGAAAATCTCTGTCCTACGAGCGCAATTTTTAGATTAGGGAACAAAAATAAGTCGCTTGGGGCTAGATCTGGTGATTAAGGTGGATGGTCAAGCAGTTCAAACCGTAATTCGTGGATTTTCGCCATTGCAACCGCTGAGGTGTGAGACGGCGTGTTGTCTTGGTTAAACAGGATTTTCTTTTTCTGCAAATGTGGCAGTTTTTCTGCAATTTCTGCCTTCAGTTGGTCAAGTAATAATGCGTAGTATGCTCCTGTAATGGCTTTTCCTTTTTGAAGATAATCGATTAAAACAACTCCATGACCATCCCCAAAAACAACCGCCATCACTTTCCCAGCCAAGAAAAAAAAACCGATTTTGCTTTTTTTGGAGCCGATTCCCCCTTTGCAGTCCACTGTTTTGACTGTATTTTTGTTTCGGGCGTATAATGGTGTATCCAAGTTTCAACAACAGTAATTAATCGGCGCCAAAACTCGGATTTATTGCGCCTAAACTGCGGCAACAGGGCGTTGGAAATGTTCATTCGAACACGTTTTTGGTCTAACGTTAGCAAACGCGGCACCCAACGCGCGGACAGGTTTCTCATGCCCAAATCTTGATTTAATATGTGACAACCACGATTTTTGGACATTTTCATAACCTCTGCTATCTCTCTCACTTTAATTCGGCGGTCGTCTAGCACGATTTGGAGAACATTAGCGATGCTATCGTCAGTTGTTACAGTTTTTCGACGTTCTGAACGCTCATCGTCTCCCAAGCTCTTACGGCCACGTTTAAATTCAGCTACCCAAAATTTCACTGTGGTAAATGATGGTGCAGAGTCCCCATACACAGAGTCCAACTCATCTTTGATTTGCGTAGGCGTATTGCCTTTCAAAAACACAAAATTTATGACAGCTCGGTGCTGAATTTTGTCCACTTTCACAAAAACACTCATATCGACTCACTCAAACGACTGTCAAATAAAAAATATCCATCCAAAGTAGCTGAAATTTTGGCGAGAAACTGTCAAAAGATGCACAACAACATTCACTAGCTTTTATTGATGAGTGCCACTATCTTCACGTTGAGGTCGGAAACTTTTCAGTCCACCCATGTAGTAAAATAATTTTGGATTTGCTGAACTTGAGCGATTTTCCAGCAGGTAGGAAATCTCTGCCGTGCATAAGATAAGTGGAAGAGCATGCCAAGAACCGGCGACCGTTTTGGAGTACATCTCTTAAGGACTACTGCTGGTATTCCGTCCGGGCCGGTTGCCTTCTTACAGTTCAGTCTACGTAGAATGCCTTGAATAGTACACCGGGCGAGCCTCACATCTCGCATTGAAGACAGTACCGACGCGATACTCAATTGTGTCCATTTTCACAAAAACACTCACATCGACTCACTCAAACGACAGTCAAATAAAAAGTACGCGTCCAAAGTGGCTGAAATGGCTTGGTGAGTAACTGTCAAAAGATGCACAACTACATTCACTAGCTTTTATTGACGAGTGCTGTAATCTTCACGTTGGGGTCGGAAACTTTTCAGCCCAGCCATGTATAGCGCCGAGTCAGCGACCTGAGATGCCATCAAATAACTGTTACAGTTCTTTTTGAACAGTTGCAGGTTGTAACACTCCGGGTAGACTCGCGCGGGAAGTGAGTTCCACAGCCTCCCCGCTCTGTAACGGAACGAGTTCTGATGCAAGGATGTTCGCGCCCTCGGGAGATGAACCTCAAATTGGTGCGTTCCGTCGGATTGTCCTGTAGAGCGCATATAAACCGAATTGCGCGGAATAATACTGTGGGGGGTTTCTCTATTCTACATGAGAAACAACCCACAATTCCAACCAACATTTCCACCTAATTTCGACCGCTTTCAGCGCGTCATACTTACCCATTTCCTTTATATGTATTCCCCTGTAAAACATTTCAAACGGACGTATAGCTAAACTCATCATCCTTTACAGATAATGCATAATTGGGTTTAGCTACATAAATGTCATACGGCAACTCCATTCTTGCTAACCATGAGTTTCCCATCGGAAATCTCATAATGTCGGTTAGCAACAACAGGTCTAAAAGAACGACGCTGTTGCATCATAACAAAATAGTTGGGGTAATTTCAGCGTCTTAGAGTCTGGTTCTCACGCGAATTATTTCCCAAACATCAGCGGCGTCCTATCGACTTTCTCCCAGATTACCCATTCGCTTGGGATCAATGATCTCTTTTTGCAGGGGAGTAACATCAGCTAGGTTTCCCTCTCATTCGTATTTCTTTCCACGGTTCAATGCGCTTTAACTACACCATAGCCGTACCACTGGGTCAGTAGGTCGTGTCAGTAGCTGCATCTGATACCAACACCCACAACCAAGGCTACCACGAGATCACAGCATATCATGTTTTCTGTTCTCTCATTCTTCATGTCCGTCAATTACCCTATTAACAAAAGTTACTCACACTTTGACGGGTGTGGGGTTGAGAGAGCAGAGGCGTGGTCTCTTTTGGTTGTCCTGTGTGAATGAAATATGAATTTCAACCCCAATTCACACCAGTGGCTATTCAACCGTGGTTGTGTACACACACGTTTCTAAAGCCAAAATTTAATATCTAGTAGGAGTCGGTTGAGAGCAGTGTTCTAAAGTGTCGTAGTTTTGTGTTGAACCGATTTATTATTTGACGAGAGTAGACTCGGAACTCATTGTGCAGATACAGTCTTTCACTGAGAACAATTAAAGAAAAATTAAATACATATTCCTGTGTTTTAGTAACTTGTGATGTATCAGTTAATTCAAAATAAGAAGAACTAAAACGGAACAATAAAACTGTTAGTGACTAAGTTTTAAAAAAATAGACTTATATATACATTAAATGTTAATAGTATCTGAATGTAGTGTTTGAATGAAAAAATGTGATCATTCCCTCCTTTGTTTAAGAAGTTTTAAATAAAAAAGAATAGTCATTACAAGTGTCGGGGGATTTCAAGTGAATCGTGTGCCATACGCGGCATAATACTTTTTACCCCACAATACCACGAATCTCCGAAGAATAGTAGCCGTGATAATATCTGTAAAACAGACAGAGGTCGGCTACGCGTCTTCGATGTGATAGCGACTGTAGTCCCGACGTGAGCGCCGAATCCCCGATCAGACAGATCGCTCGTCTCTGTATGCTCTCAAGTAGGTTGAGGGTATGCTTAGGAGCCGAGTTCCAAATATAAGAGCAATATTCGAGCGCGCGTCTATTTTCAGATTTATACAGAAGACGAAGTTGGGCCGGAGTAAAATATTTCTTGGCTGTAAAAAATAATTCTGTTTTCTAGAGGGTGACTTGGCGATGTTCTACACATGTACACGATACATTCCCACCGACCGTGACGCCAAGCAATTTCATGCCTTCCCCAGATTCGAGGGCCCGGCCATTCATCATCAGCTGTGGAACGAATGATCCACTTTTTTTGTGAATGTTGTATATTGTCTCTTCGTTGCATTGCAGTCGACGAGATTGGCCACTGCAGAACTGCTATCATTCGCAAAATTGAACACTTTGTTATCCGTTGACTCCAACAAATCATTTATACGAAGCAAAAACAATGTTGGAGCCAAAACAGAACCTTGAGGCACGAACACTCGCCGTCTACAATAGGCGGGATCGATTGATTTTCGAGGAAGTCTTCGTCCGCTCACAAAGCTGCTGGGAAAATCCACATGATCGCAGTTTGCTCAGCAATGCCTCGTGTCAGACGCGGTCAAAAGCCTAGGAGATATTCAATGCGGCCGCGCTTGACTCACCGTGCCTCTCAATCACAGATGTCCAAAACTATGCCGTGGGCCGCCTGTCGCATTGACGATCATTCAGAAGTCCGCTGCTCCCTAAATACTTAATTAGCTCGGCATTGATGATCTTTTCCATCACCTTAATGCTATCGGCCGGTAAATTTGTGGAAGACATCTTCTCCCCCTCTTTGGGATTGGCTGAACTCGACCGACTTTCCAGCAGGCAGGAAATCCTCTTCGTTCGCAAAATAAGCGAAAGAGTCTCCCAAGAACCGGCGACAGTTCTGAAGCACGGTTCTTAAGGACTATTGCTGGTATTACGTCCGGGCCGGTTGCCTTTCCACAGTCCAGAACCCGTAGAATGCGTTGAAGAGTACGTCGGCGGAACTTCACATCCCGCATCAAAGACCGGACCGGCGCGATCACAGGTGTTTCCAAAAGACTGGCATCAAGGTTTGAATTCACGGAAAATAAATTTGCGTACACTTTGCTTTATCCTTTGAATTTGTGACTAACGTCCCGGTGCCCATCACTAAAAAGGAAAAGAGGAGGAAGCGGAGTTACTGCTGACAGCCCTTCCCATTGACCAGAAGGGTACTCAAGGAGTTTATTGGTCACTCTCTCGTTGTAGGCCTTCTTCGCGGTGTCAATCGTCTGGTTGCAAGCATTTCTGACTCTAACAAAATTCGTTCTGTTCACCTCGGTGGGATTAGAGCGCGATTGTTTAAAAGCTCTATTTTTTGCCAATGTAATCTGCTCGCATTTTTTTTATCAAACCAAAGCTTATCAGATGAATCTCGGTTGATAGAATGCGGAATGTAGATATCCATCCTGAGAAGAATAATCTCTGTGACCGACTCCGCGCATGCATCGACATCGGAGTCTTCAAAGCACACCTCCGTGGGTGTTCGCATAGTCACCTCGGATATCCGGCACTCGAGTAGGTTCTTCCACGAATTGAGTCAAATTGCGGCTAACAGCGAACATCTCCGCCAGCCTCCTAGCCTTGTCGATTTTGTTAGAATGTACCAACCAGCAGGAATGTACCAACCAGCAGGAATTGTGCACATTAAAATCGCCAAGGACAACAATTTCAGAAGCTGGGTGGTTGATCGGTATCCAGTCGACGGCATGTGAAAGATGTTCGAAAAATGTCGCCGATCGTCATTCGGGGAACGGTGCAGACAACAAAGAAATTTAACATAATTCCTCAGCATGACCTTCAACCACATGATGTCCATGTTATTCGGTTCCAACGTCTCCATCCTCTGGCGAGCTACATCGGACCGCGCGAAGACGCAGACTTCGCCCATAAAACGGAATCTCGAATGTAAGTCGTATTCTGAGCAACGAAGATATGTCGAATCAGTTGACAACCTGGGCCTCAATTAGATAAGGATATCAGGCTTCGTTGTTTGCAAATATTGCTGGATGGCGTTTATATTCGTATTGGTGAAACCGATGCCCCTGATGTTACAAAATGCCACAGAGTGTGCGATGACGAATTTCTTAAAGTTCGGTTATTTATCATAATATCTGCAGTGGTATGTGGGGTCCTAATGCCCTGTCGCCCGGTGAAATACCACCCCACCAAGCCTTAGGCTCCGTGAAATGGTTGGGGTTCGAGAAAAAGTTGGTTTATGTGGTAGTCGGTCCCAAGGTGAGATACCACCTCGTCACGCAGTATATGCCGCGATATCGTCGAGAGAAATCTTCGACAGTGTTTCGGATGTTCGGCTGATGGCTCGGACTGACACGGAGATAAGTCATGATGGCACCTTCTGATATAAAGAATTCGGGAGGTAAACTAGTTTCCCATTCGGATCTCCGGAAGGGACTATGGTAGTTGAAGTATGACGGGTCAGGAACAAAGGAGTCATTAGTGAATGACTGCTTGAACTGAGTGGCGAAGAAGTTAGCAATAGTAACAAGATCAGATGAGGTATGGGAGTTTAAGGTAAGCGATATGGGGTATCCGTCTGATCTACGTTTATGATTGACGAACTGGACGAAGGTTTTGGGGTCATTTTTGAGATTGGTCTGAGTTTTGGTAAGATAGTTGCGATAAAGGGTGTCGAAAAGTTCCGTGAATTGGAGGTAACAGGCAAGAAAGTTGGAGTAGTTAGGTATAGTTCGACTCCGAGAGAAGATGATCCTTAACGTATTCCTCTTATTACGCAGGGAGCGAATCTTGTGATTGTACCATGGGGGGGAAGGGGAAATTACGTATTTTTTTCCCAAAGAAACCGGAGAAAACGTATGCATACTGTTTAAATTACATGAGCGTCTCATGTAGAAGGAAGGAGAAACAATCATCGAGGGATTTTCTTTCAAGTTGACTTTTACTTAGAAGAGAGAACGGATGAAGGAGTCCAGCGTCGCTGACTCGAACTAGATTTAATGACAGTCTCTGTGTTCGAATTATGTGCTGGCCAGTAAATGATCCAGTTACCACTGTCGTGGGACATTCCACCGGGTTCTAGAACTGAAGGGGGTTAGTCGAGAACATGATTCCGCGACCCTACGGGGTATTCGGGAGGAAGGACCGTTGGCGTAGGCCGTCATCACCGATTGCGCAACCTGACAGGGTTAGTCCGACCGACTGATTCCGCAACCTGCCAGCGCCAATCGGGAGGAGTTCACACAGAGAAAGATAGTAGCGACTTCGGGTCGAGATAGTTCTAGGGCTGATGCCGGCAATGAAGGGAAAGAAAAGAAGTAGGGGTCGTTGAATACTCAACCCAAGTAGGGGAATTGATATCGAACGATTATCCGTGAGACTGATGCCTCTGTCAATTATATTATTATGATATGGCTTACCTAAGGTAAGCCATGATGAGAATCGACAACACACAGAGATAGCGCACAATCTTCGGAGGTGTAGTGCCGTGACCCGCTATGCATGGCCAAAGTAGTATGACTCCGATCTGGGTGTAAACCTGATCGATGAGCGATTGATCCAGATAAAGCTCAAATGGTATGTGAGGAATCACCACAGGACTCTGTCAGGGGGAACATCATGCGGATATTGTAATGAATGGCCGACCTTTAGGAGGTTCGTCGTCGCATGATCGAGCTCACACTCGAGGCTCTGCCCACGCTGGACTGGTAACGGCGTTTTGTAACACCAGGGGCATCGGTTTCATCAAAACCAATGTAAACGCCGTCCACCAATATTTGCAAACAGCGAAACCTATCATCATTGCCCTAACTGAGACCCAGGTCGATTCATCGACTGATTCGACATATCTTCGTTGCTCGGGATAGGACTTACATTCGAGATTCCGTTTTAAGGTCGGAGCCTGCATCTTCGCGCGGGTCGATCTAGCTTGCCAGAGCATAGAGGCGATGGAACCCAATAATATGGACATCATATGGTTGAGGGTCGTGCTGAGGAATTCTGTTAAAATTCTTTGTTGTCTTTAACGCTCTCCGAATGAGGATCGACCGGCGACATTTTTCGAACATCTTTCACATACCGCCGACTGGATACAGATCAACCACCCAGCTTCTGAAGTTGTTGTCCTTGACGATTTTAATGTACACAATTCCGGCTGGTTGGTACGTTCTAACAGAACCAACGGGACTGGGACGCTGGCCGAAGTGTTTGCTGTTAGCAACAACTTGACTCAACTCGTGCAGAACCAACGCGAGTGCCGGATGCCCGAGGCGATTATGCGAACACCCTGGATCTGTTTTGACATCCAAACCGAGTAATTATACTGTACAGGTGTCTGCTCCACAGAGAAACTCAGATCACTGCTTGGTATCTGTCGCGCAAACACTTGCATTTCAAGCGAAAAACCGACCTAGACAGCTTCGCCATGTATGGAAGTATGGGGCCGTCAACTGAGACGATTTGCGAGATTTCTTCGCATCCTTTCCATGGTCGGCGATGTGCTTCGGAGACTTCGATGTTAACGCTTGCGCGGAGTCGGTATCAGAGATTATTCTTCTGGGGATGGAGATGTATATTCCATATTCCATCAAATGAAGTTCATCTGATAAACCGTGGTTTGACAAAAAATGCGAGCTGATTACAACGGTAAAAAATAGAGCCGATGTTAACAGAACGAAATTTGTTAAAATCAGAAACGCGTGCAACCAGGCCATTGATACCGCGAAGAAAGCTCACAACGACAGAGTGACCAATAAACTCCTTCGGTACCCGACTGGTTCGCGCTCCTTCTGGTCAATGGCAAAGGCTGTCAGCAGTAACTTCGCTTTCTCCTCTTTCCCTCCGTTGGTGACAGACAGCGGGAAGTTGGTCACAGTTTCAAAGGATAAAGCTGATGTGTCCGCGAATTCAAGCCTCGATCCCGGCCTTTTGGAGCCACCTGTGATCGCGCCGGTACGGTCTTCGATGCGGGATGTGAGATTTCGCCCGCGCACTTTTCAACGCATTCCACGTGACCTAGACTGTAGGAAGGCAACCCGGACGGAATACCAGCAATAGCCCTTAAGAACTGTGCTCTAGAACTATCGCCGGTTTTTGGTATCCCTTCCGCTTATCTTATGCTCGGAGGACCTTTCCTGCCTGCTGGAAAATCGCTCGAGCTTAGCCAATCCCAAAGACGGGAAGAGGTGTCTCCACAAAATTACCGTCCGATAGCATTACTGTCTATGTTGTCTAGGGTGATGGAAAAAGTCATCAATACTGAGTTAATTAAAAATTTTGAGTGTAATGGACTTCTGAATGATTGGCAATATGTATTCCGTGGCCGGCGGTTCACGGGAGACCCTTTGACACTTATAACCGATATATGGACGTCTGCGATTGAGCGGCATGGTGAGTCAAGGACGGTCACATTGGATATCTCGAAGGCTTTTGACCGCGTCTGGCATGGAGCATTGGTGAGCAAACTTCGTTCATATGGACTTTCCCAACAGCTTTGCGACTGGACGAGGAGCTTCCTCGAGAATCGATAGATCCGGGTTGTTGTTGACGGCGAGTGTTCGGATCTGTATCCCGTAAATTCCGGAGTGCCCCAAGGTTATATTTTGGCTCCAATCTTGTTTTTGCTTCACATAAATGATTTGTTGGAGGCAACTGATAACAAAGTGTTCAGCTTTGCGGATGATAGTACGCTTGTTTCCCCCTTTTCGAGTGTTCGGCCGATTGGTGCATCTACGTCGCACCAGCTGAGATGTAGACAGACTGACTCTCTGAATCGAGATCTGGATAAGATTCTGCAGTGGGGAAAGTCCAATCTCGTCGACTTCAATGCAACGAAGAGAGAATATACAACATTCACAAAAAAAGTGGATCATTCGTTCCACAGCTGATGATGAATGGCCGGGCCCTCGAATCTGGGAAAATCTTGAAATTGCTCGGCGTCACGGTCTGTGGGAATGTATCATGGCATAAACACGTGTCGAGCATCGCATCAGGAAAGCTGAGCTATCTTTTTAGAGCCAAGAAATATTTTACCCCGGCCCAACTTCGTCTTCTCTATAAACCCCAACTTAGACTCGCGCTCGAATATTGCTCCCATGTTTGGAGCTCGGCTCCTAAACATACCCTCGACCTACTTGAGAGCGTACAGAGACGAGTGATCCGTCTGAGCGGGAACTCGGCGCTGACGCCGGGACTACAGTCGCTATTCCATCGAAGGCGCGTAGCTGACGTCTGTCTAGTTTACAGATATTATCACGGGTACTGTTCTTTGGAGATTCGTGGCATTCTTCCACGCAATTCGGCTTATATGCGCTCCACAAGACAATCCGACGGAACGCACCAATTTGAGTTTCATCTCCCGAGGGCGTGAACATCCTTGCATCAGAACTCGTTCCGTTACAGAGCGGGGAGGCTGTGGAACTCACTTCCCGCGCGAGTGTTCCCGGAAGGTGGGCTGAAAAGTTTCCGACCTCAACGTGAAGATTGCATCACTCGTCAATAAAACTTACTTACCAAAATTTCAGCCATTTTGGACGCGTACTTTTTATCTGAACTGAGAACTGTAACAGTTATTTGGTGCCATCTCGGGGCGCCGTGTTGGCGCTATAGGTTCGACTCTCCCGGGAGAAGTGTAATAAAAAAAAAACATTTTCAAGTATAGGACACGAAAAATATAGTCTGCTGATACCTCGCTTCCTCAACTCACATACAGATATATTGGTGCTCTTTGTATTACTTCCAGAAGGTCATAATTATAATGAATGAGATTTTACTTCTTGGTGTCTTCATTGACACATAAACGATCTTAAAAAAAGAGAACAAAAAATAACCAACCCCTGACCATTGTCCAATGTATTCGAGATCTTGAAATCCTTTGCGACAGGGAGCTTAACTTCCTCTCTCACATTGATGAGACGATCCGGAAAGCCAGTTCTACCCTCGGATTCGTGAAACGATGGTCTAAGGAATTCTCCGACCCTTACGTTACTCGATCCCTTTACCTTACTCTCGTCCATCCACTACTTGAATATGCTAGCCAGGTCTCCTTATCACAAAGTCCATATCTGTAGAATCAAAAATATTCAACGTCGCTTCCTTCGGTTCGCTCTCCGAGGGCTTGGATGGGAACACCCCTTAATCCTTCCCCCGTACATTAACCTCAGAACCCTTGAGGAGCGCAGGGTTATGGCTGACATAATATTCATTCATCGGGTCCTCTCGGGTTCGGTCGACTGCGAAAACCTCCTTAACTTATAATAATTCCTCTGAACACAAACCCTCGAAATACGCATAATATCCGCCTTCTCTAGATCCCCCCCCCCCCCCGCCGGACGTTTTATGGTCTCAACGAACACCTTTCGCGGGTGCTGAGAAATGTCAACTCCATTTCCACCTTGTTCGACTTCGACCTCTCTACCCAAACTCTCAAGCACCGCCACATAAACCATTCGCACAACCAATCTTAAGCGGCGCTTCTACACTCTACCATAACCTGCACCCACATCTCGCCCCTTCTCCTGCCTTTTTAATTTGTCCTGGTTACCGTAGGTTAAGCCTAGTTAAGATAGTTCTCAGGTTCTCTAGTTTGTAATTTATATATACTTTAGATGTTGCCAATTATGTTGCTTGAATTAAGCTAATAAATGGGGTGGTGGCCCCTCTAAACTTAAATTGAATTTCGCTCTCCACATTCGATCAGGTGGATTAAAAACAACACCTCACATGCTCTATAGAACACAAAATCGAGCAGAATCGAAACTTAAATTCTGGTGTCACCCAATCAATTTGAGGACTCATTGTCGATGAACAGTGAGGCTAACGAACTTTCAATAAATCGGACTTACAATAATCGTGTCTTCAGTGGAACCTTCAGAAATATTGTAGTCTTTTCAATCTGCCCACAGTGTATGTTCATTCGTAGGTGGAATTCCCATATTTGTCTAAGGGCAACTAAAAAAAACGACGTACGAATCCTACATGTTGCCAATAATTAATTGTGAATTTCATTAAGGATATAGGCACAATTCAAGGACCAATTTTTTCAAATATTTATCTATAATATCGCTCAATCAGAGAGAGTGCACAATTTTGTATTACATGTTAATTTTAGACGCACCGAAGAGCACAGATAATTGTTCTTCAATCGAATCACGCGAGTATCGACTCTCATCATGAGCTCCCTCGTTATTATAATCTTCATCCTTTCAAGACCAATGTCCACACTGACCTTCTTTCTCCATTCTCTTCTTACTCTGCCAGCACTGTACTTTAAATTGTTTGGGAACCTAAGACGCATTTTTGAGCCCGTTTCACCCTTAAATCTTACAGGAAAATGATTTTGGCACGTTCTAGACATGTAGCGAACAGCTCTCTGTTAACACCCTGAGGATAGTGCCCTTTTGTAAACCATTCACAGACAGTCACACGCCAATCAACTGATCACGTTTGTCTAGAAATAGAATTCGGCATCGTTGCCGTCTTCGAGCGCCACAAATAATAACAAACAATGCAACACTATGCTGCAACTTAATTTTAAAATCCCTAATTAGAATCTAGAGAAGATTGCTGACTCGACTATTCCATCTGCTGTGCGCATTATTTTCTTATAAAAAGACAGCCTACAAGTAGCATGTGCTGATTTTCCTTTTCCTGGGTTATTCTACCGCCCGCGATTTCTATTCACGAATAACTACGTCATACTGTCGCATTCAAAAACACTCACGTAAAACCGGAAGACTATTTCGAAACCACATTCTTTACATACAGTTTAGCAAAAAATAATTCATAAACGTAACACGTGCGTACAACGGATTAAATTTAAATAAACGAAATTCAAATTTGGATCAATAAATACCTAAACATGAGAAGGTTTTTGAACCCAGAATTACGTCATCTATCACGTTTTCGAAAACATTAAATCTCGGAATCAGTAATCAACGCACAACAAACAAGATGCAATGTAAAGATAAAACTTACCCCCGACGCAACCTGCTGCGAAATCATAATAAAATTCCCACTTCATGTGTTTATTTTCACACAGGTATTTGTAAATTAAATTTAGATAAACTCGAAAACAGATCAGAACACATTGGGGGATGAGTTAGCACTGACAGTCCTTCTAGTCGGAGAGCTAACAAAAGCTTCTCTATATGCTGTGAGGTCTACGAATATAATTAGCAGTGGTAGTTTTATTACAGCGCAGTCCAAGTTTACTGCATCGGAAATTAAACAGAGGGGAGATGCAGTACGAAAGCTCAGGTACCATGACGACGAATTTGAATACAATCGAAAGTTTTCGAATTTTTTCCTTCAATATCAAGTCTATTTCATCCTGAGAAAGGTTGGCGCAGGGCTAATAACCTTGCCCGGAAAACCAAATGATTATGGACAATTTAATAAGTCTCGGTGGAGAGACTTGCTATATAAGGCCAAGATCGGATCCCGGTTGTAGTGTCGATGATGATCGAGTTTATTTAATGCAACAATATAAACAGCGACAATTAAGAGCTTGCCACACTTCGATATTTAAGGATACCTTAAAAGCCCTTTCGTACGCGTCTTTTTGTGCAAAATAAGGTTATTAACTTAATAATTCGATTAATGAGTGGCCGTCGTCTTTCTTGCAGCCGCGAGGCAGATCTCGCACAACCACCGTCTAATCAATATGTATGATTAGGGAAACAAGGGAGCCAGCGAGGAGAGAGGTGGAAGCTATGGGCAAGAATCCAAATGAAGTTCGGAACCGGCGCAAGTGGAAAATCAACAGTTGTTGGCAGTTGTTCGGGTATATTCGCATCTTTGATTAGCGTTTATACATTAACTGTCAAACGACCACGAACTGACCGTGGGGATATAATTTAGATTATACAAAAGGACACTTTATACCAGTTGACTGAATAAAGAAGACCACAACACCAGCTTCAATCGTAATTCCATGCGCCCAAATCGTCCATACACATCGCTAAATGGCAGAAAACTCTATGTTGAGGTGCGTGTAAAAAAAGAGATTGCTTTTGGATTAAAAGTTTCTTTATTGAACAGCAGAAGAACACATGTACACTTATCAGTAGAAAAAAAAGGGGAGTAAAGTAGATCAAGGAAGTGAAGTGGATCTGACAGCTAACTGACAGTGTCATCTACCGTCGAAGTCAACGAACAGTTGGTGATGACGCAAGGCTAACAACCTTGCCCGGAAAGGTAAATTATTATGGAAAATTTAACAAGCCTCGGGACTTGCTAAATAAGGCCAAGACCAGATTCCGGTTGTAGTGCCAATGATGATGAACAGTTGGTGAACCGTCTCTCCGTATTCCCGCTTCTTTTCCAGCAGTTGCCTTATTGTGAACATTTGGTAGCTTGTTGACCGGTTGCTACGGAATCCGCACTGGTAGTCTCCCAGTATTTCTTCTGCGTATAGTGTGGTTCTCCCCAGTATGACATTTGTTAGTATTTTGTATGTGATTGGGAGCAATGATATTCCTCTGTAGTTTTCGCAGTCAGATCTGTCGCCTTTTTTGAAAATGGGGACGACTATTGAGGTTGTGGGGGTGGCAGGTAGGCGCCAGCACGGTCGCGGTTTCACTGTACCCCCTAACACGTCACTGTGCAAATATGGTGCTAACGTTCACTAACGAAGAAGGAGAAAAGGAATAAAACACACTGGCTTGTAGTTCCTATACTTTATTCCGTTTATTTTGCTTACAATATTGTCCTTGATGGATTTACAAATTTAATCACGAGCACTTTGACAATAGTATCAGTACGTTCGTTTGGTTGTTAGTGCTCCCACTGCGTTGACAAGGTCTCCAGTTTCTGGAATCTACTTGCGCGGTTGACTGAGCCCGAACTGTCTTTCGTTTACGTTGAATCGAATGCAATACGTTGGGCGTCCGGCCCCAACTTGGCATAGCTACGTGGCACAGCACGCGCAGTTGGATTTCACCCGGTTAGACAACGATCGACCCGAATGGCGAAAATTTCGATTATGATAGGCGCGGCCCCCGGTGGCGCGTATGGAGACTTCGGGAACGGACTCTGTTTCGGAAACGTGTGGTGTCGTCTGGGAATCGATTATCGGGCTAGTGTGCGCGGCTCGACGGACGGATAGCGACTACCTGGCGTGCGCGCGTTGGTAGGTGAATGACGACTATATGTGTCTGCCCCCGGTGGCGGTTGGATTGCGACTGGTTAGGAATGAAAATAATTCATTCGTTGCGTCGTGGCGGTACGTCATAGTAAAATTAGGCTTGCTGCGAATTACGAGGAATTGTGGACGAGTTGCTATGCTCGCATAAGAACTTGGTTCCAACGAATCCTGGCCGTACAGGCTGGGTTGACTTCGTTGGTTGGGTGTACCGGGAAATTGGCTTTGGCGACGCGGGCGAGTATGGGCATGCATTTTCGGAGGAAATTGGAATGGCTTGGGTGCAAGCGAGGGATATCGTTTAGATAGAAATGTTAACCGAAATAATTTCGGGGAAATGTGCGCGGTTTAGTTGGTTGGTAATGTTCCGTTGAGGAATTGGGTATACGCTTTGTTAAGGCATATGAACTTCGGGGAAATGTGTGCGGCTTGGTATATTTGCTAATGTTCCGTTGAGGATTTGAATATGCGTTTGCTATGGCATACGAATTTCGGGGAAATGTGGATTGCTTGGTTGCGTTGAGGAAATATAGATAATTGACTGACGCAGTTTTGGGGAAATGCATGTGGTGTTGATTAGAATATATTCGGTTGAATTATATTCTCTTGGAGGTTTGGGAAAATATGCTATTGGGTAATGTTCCGTTGAGGATTTGATTTTTGCATGTTTGCAGGTTAGGGTTGTGGGTTGGTTCTCCGTGTGATGTAGAGAACCCCCACAAGGTTTTCCATTCTTTCGGAGTGACTTCCTTATCCTACATTGTTTTGATGAGTTGGTGGAACTTTCGAGCGGTTGCCTCTCCTCAATGCTTCACAAGTTTTGCGCCGGTATGCAGTAGACTTCGGGAGCTTTGTTGTTTTTCCATCGATTTATTGTGTCTACAACTTTATTGAAAGAGGGCCATGGGAAGGATCGGCTGTATGTAACTCTGGTGCGTTTATTTGTGGTTCATGGGTGCGTACCTTGAGCAGGTTTTCAAAGCACTGCTTTTATCTTGTCACGATATTGTTAGTTTCTGTGACCAGGCAGCCGTTTGAGTCTTGAATTATTTTGACTCTCCCTCGGTAGCCATTTCTAATTGAATTTATGCCGGCATACATACCCCTGAATGGGGCAAGGTTAATAACCTTGCCCGGAAAAACAAATTATTATGGAAAATGTAACAAGGCTCGAGTCTTGCTAAATAAGGCCAAGACCGTATCCCGGTTGTAGTGCCGATGATGATGATGATGATACATACCTCTGATGTTCTTTGCTCTGGCATTTTCTAGGATTTTTTCGATCCGAGTCTTTTCCCATTCGCGGTTTTTACGTTTGTCTCATTGTCTCTTTCCGAATTGTCGCGTATCTTTCTCCGTTGACTTCACCATATCTTTCTAAATGGATCAATCTGAGGCGTTTACGTTTTTCGATCTTCGCCTTGCATTCATCGTCAAACCCAGGGTTGGGTTTAATTGTTTTCTTAAATCCTAATACCTTTTGGTTTGTTTATTTGATTGTGTCTCTGATCGATGTCCATTTAGTGTTCACACTATTGGCTTCCTCTTCCTAACTACTCCCATTCTCTAGGATGCTAAATCTATTCGTTAGTTCGTCTTGACATTCAACCCTTTTGGGCAGGGCTTTTAGTTTATCAATGTCGAACTTTTTGCTCGTCTCCCGTGACTGCCCACGTGGGTTAGCTGTGAGCCGACTCCTAATTTTTCCCATCACTAGAAGATGATCGGAGTCGCAATCTGCTCCTCTATATGATCTTACGTCAAGGACATTCGAGTGGTGTCTTTTGTCTATGAGGAAGTGGTCTGTTTGGTTACGCGTTTCGCCGTCGGATGATATTCATGTGGCTTTATGGAATTGCTTGTGTTTGAACATCGTACTTTTCACTACCAGATCTTTTGACCCTACGAACGTAATAATTCGAATTCCATTATCATTTGAAACATCGGGTAGGATGTCTTTACCTATAGTTGGTTGGAAGATATCTTCCTTTCTAATTTTTGTATTGAGGTCCCCGAGGAGGATTTTAACATCGAATGATGAGATCCCATCAAATACTTCCTCTAGGCTCTCGTAGAACGTGTCCTTCGTTGCTTCGTCGGTATATTGTGTTGGAGCCTGTACGTTTATAAATACATAATTGTACCATGAGCCTTGTGTTTTAAGTACCGACATTCGGTCATTAATAAATTTCACATCTTTTACATAGGGCGTAATCTTCTTGCTTACGATGAAGCCGGTTCCGAGGTTATGTGTATCGGCACCTCCACACACTAGTGTAAACCCGTTGGATTCGATTAATTGATGTGGAAGTTGGACTTCCTGAAGCGCGACGATGTCCATTTTATATTGTTTCGCGTGTATCGCGCCTGCTTTGTATAACTTAAAGATATTACTCCAACTTTCAATACCAAGAACTATTCTATTCTATTTATTGGCCTGTATGAACCCAGAAGTCGATAGTATAGTGGTTAGTATACCCGCCTGTCACGTGGGAGACCGGGGTTTGATTCCCCGTCGGGGAGCCTCTGGCGCAAGACTAATGACCTTGCTCAGAAAAAACAAATCATTATGGAAAATTTAACAAGCCTCAGGACTTGCTAAATAAGGCCAAGACCGGTTCCAGGTTGTAGTGCCGATGAAGATGATGATGATGATGAACCCGGAAGTTCATGACCACACTGACTCGACTCCGCCATCGTTCCCTGTCCTGTGCACTCTCCTTCCACGCTTGACCAACCAAACCGAACTTCTCAAGGTCAAACTTAACATTGTCCTCCCAAATCCGTTGCGGCCGTCCTGCGGGTCTCTTTCCCGTTGGTCTACCGTCAAGAATTCTACGCACGGTCCTATCGTTGCCCATTCGCGCTACATATACGGCCCATATTAATCTTCGAGACCTGATTACTCTCACTATTGTAGGTTTGTAGTATAGCTCTTCCAATTCGTGGTTGTTGAGTTTCCTCCATTGTCCTGCCTCCTCGTCATATTTACCGCCAAAGATACCCCTTAAAACTCTATTCTCGAATACGCGGAATTTGTTTTCTTCTCGTTTTGTGAGAGCCCATGTTTCGCATCCGTATAGAGCAATCGGAATGATTATGGTTCTATAGATACGGAGCTTTTTGTTACTTGACAGCAGTTTGCATTTCAGCAGTTTACTGACTGCGTGCCAACTAGCGTTGCCGGAATGCAGTCTTTTGTTAATTTTCTTCGACATTTCGTTACTGGCCGTCAGTATCGATCCCAGATATTAAAATTCTTTAACTATTTCGAATATCTTGTCTCTGACGTTTATATGTGTTCTTTGAGGTCCACTTGCTCTCGCCGTAATTATGTATTTGGTTTTGTCTTCATTTATTTCTAGGCCCACCTCTTCTGCCGCTTGCATGATGATTTCACAGTTTTTACTTACAGTTTCTAGATTATCGCCCAGAACGGCGACGTCATCCGCGTATGCGAGCACTTGTGTGATCCCATTTAGGGATGATCCGGCCATGTTGTCGTCTTGTTCCGTTCTGATGACATACTCGAGCACAAGGTTAAAAATACAAGATGATAGTTTATCTTCTTGTTTTAGTCCGTCCCGGATTTCAAATGGTTCTGAGAGGTGGTTTGCTATTCTAACTCGCCCTTTATTTACGTTCATGCAGATTGGAATGAGGGCGGCATATTTTATCGGGATTCCCAACTCAACTACAATATGGTAGAGTCTTTGCCTTGCGACTGAGTCGTAGACTTTTTTGAAGTCCACGAACAGTTGGTGAACCGTGTCTCCGTATTCCCACTTCTTTTCTAGCAATTGCCTTACTGTGAACATTCGGTCGCATGTTGACCGGTTGCTACGGAATCCGCATTAGTAGTCTCCCAGTATTTCTTCTGCGTATAGTGTGATTCTCCCCAGTATGACATTTGTTAGTATTTTGTATGTGATTGGGAGCAATGTTATTCCTCTGTAGTTTTCGCAGTCAGATCTGTCGCCTTTTTTGAAAATGGGGACGACTATAGAAGTTTTCCATTCTTCCGGAGTGACTTCGTTATCCCATATTGTTTTGATGAGTTGGCGGATCTTCTGAGCGGTTGCCTCTCCTCCATGCTTCACAAGTTTTGCGCCGGTATGCAGTAGACTTCGGGAGCTTTGTTGTTTTTCAATCGATTTATTGCGTCTACAACTTCATTGAAAGAGGGCTATGGGGAGGATCGGCTGTATGTACGTCTGGTGCGTTTATTTGTGGTTCATGGGTGCGTACATTGAGCAGGTTTTCAAAGCACTGCTTCTATCTTGTCACGATATTGTTTGTTTCTATGACCAGACAGCCGTTTGCGTCTCGAATTATTTTGGCTCTTCCTCAGTAGCCATTTCTAATTGAATTCATGCCGCCATACATACCTCTGCTGTTCTTTGCTCTGACATTTTCTAGGATTTTTTTGATCCGAGTCTTCTCCCATTCGCGTTTTTTACGTTTGAAGAGTGTCATTGTCTTTTTCCGGATTGCCGCGCATTTTTCTGCGTTGACTTCATCATATCTTGTAAGTGGATCACTCTGAGCCGTTTACGTTGTTCGATCTTCGCCCGGCACTCATCGTCAAACCGAGGTTTGGAGTTAATTGTTTTCTTAAATCCTAATACCTTTTTGGATTGTTTGTTTGATTGTGTCTCTGATCGATGTCCGTTTAGTGTCCACACTATTGGCTTCCTCTTCATCAGTGCTCCAAGTTTCTAGGATGCTAAATCTATTCGTTAGTTCGCCTTGATATTCAACCCTTTTGCGCATGTCTTTTAATTTACCAATGTCGAACTTTTTGCTCGTCTCCCGTGACTGCCCGTGTGGGTTTGCTGCGACCGACTCCTAATTTTGCCCATCACTAGATCAGAGTCGCAATCTGCTCCTCTATATGATCTTACGTCAAGTATATTCGAGTGGTGTCTTTGAGGAATGGGTCTATTTGGTTACGCGTACGCCGTCGGGTGATATCCATGTGGCTTTATGAATTTGCTTGTGTTTGAACATCATGCTTTTCACTACCAGAACTTTTGAGGACGTGTTAATTCGAATTCCATTATCATTTGAAATGTCGTGCAGGCTTTCTTTATCTATAGTTGGTTGGAAGATATCTTCATTCCCAATTCTCGCGTTAAGGTCTCCGAGGAGGATTTTAACATCGAATGATGAGATCCCATCGAATACTTCCTCTAGGATCTCGTAGAACGTGTCCTTCGTTTCTTCGTCGGTAGATTCTGTTGGGGCGTGTGAGTTTATAAATACATAATTGTACCATAGTCCCTGTATTTTTAGCACCGACATTCGGTCATTAATAAATTTCACATCTTTTACATGGGGCGTAATCTTCTTGCTTACGATGAAGCCGGTTCCGAGGTTATGTGTATCGGCACCTTCACACCAGTGTAAACCCGTTGGATTCGATTAATTGATGTGGGAGTCTGACTTCCTGAAGCGCGACGATGTCCATTTTATATTGTTTCGCATTCTCTACGACCGTCTGTATCGCCCCTGGTTTATATAACGTTCGACGTTCCGACGCGTATATCCCGCTTTTTCCGTTTTTCCCTACGTCTTCTTTTTGCCGAGTCGGTGTTTCCTTGATGATTTGGTCCCTTATGGTCATGTCGGCTTATCACACATACGCCTACCAGGTTTTTCATGAGATTGTTTTTTGTATTGGCGCAAGGCTAATAACCTTGCCCGGAAAAACAAATTATTATGGAAAATTTACAAGCCTCATACGAGGGTTGCCTTTTATGTTTCGGGATTAGAGAACAAAAACAAATATTGATCATCGAAAATCACTTTATTGTTTTTCAAAATATTCCCCATGAAGATCTATACACTTTTGCATGCGTTTGAACCAATTGCAGAAGCACTTTTGCCACTCTGATTGAGGTATCTCCAACACATGCATTCTGAATGCAGCAACCGCTTCTTCAGGTGTCGAAAAACGTTGACCTCTCAGTTTGTTTTTTACGTACGGGAATAAAAAGAAGTCATTCGGTGCCAAGTCAGGACTATACGGCGGATGACCCATCGAATCGATGTTTTGGGTGCTCAAAAATGCAGTTGTCGCCGCCGATGTGTGAGAGCTCGCATTGTCGTGGTGAAGAGTGATCCGTCTTCGGCGGTTGGTTTTCCTGATTTCTTGGAAGACAACTGGCAAACAAATGGCTGTATACCACTCAGAATTGACTGTTCTGCGTTGTTCTAGTGGTACGGTTGCGACATGTCCAGTTTTTCCGAAAAAACAGGCGACCATTTGCTTGGAAGTGCTTCGTGCGCGAACAACTTTTGTTGGATTTGGCTCATCTTGAAACACCCAGACAGTTGACTGCTGTTTACTTTCGGGCTCATACGCGTAAATCCACGATTCATCACCTGTCACGATGTCATAGACGTGTTTCGAAGCACCGCGACCGTATTTTTTGAGCATTTCTTTCGACCAATTGACACGAGCCTTTTTTTGGGCGATTGACAAATTGTGTGGGGTCCAACGCGAACAAATTTTTTTGACAGTCAAATGTTTATGCAATATTGAATGTATGCTGGTCCCACTAACGCCTAAGGTTGTCTCAATCTCACGATAGGTCACATAACGATCTTCCAATATCAGTTCGCGCACAGCATCAATGGTTTTCGAAACAACAACTGATTTTGGACGACCTTCACGAAATTCATCTTGGAGTGAACTACGACCACGATTGAATTCACCATACCATCGATAAACACTGGTCCTTGATGGAGCTTCATCGCCAAAAATTGAATTAAGTTCATCCATGCACTGTTGCTGAGTTAATCCACGCCGAAAGTTGTAAAAAATAATCGCACGAAAATGTTGACGATTTAATTCCATTTTTGGGCCGAGATGAATCTTTTAAGTCACTGTAAACAACACAAATAGCGCTCGTATGTCAAAACGTTCTGAGTGCGTATAACCTCAAAAATGTCCAACTTTACGACAGAGCTGTCAATTGCCGGATTGCAACACTAGGGTTGCCAAATCCCGAAACATAAGAGGCAACCCTCGTACTTGTTAAATAAGACCAAGACCGGATCCCGGTTGTAGTGCCAATGATGATGATGCTGTTGTTTGTATATTGATTATTCATTTTTGTTCCCACGAGTCTTGGGGTTTCAAATAGTCCGCCATATCAGACCCCTCTTTGAGATAGTAAGTTCTGCTTACTGCTCTGATTCGACCCAGTCAGAGAGGAGCCGTTATAATACAGCCGATATACCCCTGGCTGCAAACCATCCAATGGTCACGGTGACGCGAAACACCCTGGATTAGGAGTGTAAGATCTTTGTAGGTTACTCCTCGCTAGCCTGTCTGATATGGGTGGATCTACTGGAAGCGTAGCCTGAGTGATTCATTGTAGTTCAAACCACCACATCACGTCAAGGTTTCTACCAAGGGGGGGAATAAAAATCCACAAACAATAATATCACTGTAATTAGCTAATTAGTAATCAGCACTGTAAGACTATACTTCACAGGATCGTTTCTGTAATACGTCTTCGCTAACTTTGTCTTCAAAGTTAAACCCAAACAATGGCTTCATGTGTGGTCATTTTTATTGGGTGAGGGCTAAGCTGAAGCCGATTGTGCGTACCAATTGTACAGTTACCAGGGAATAGACACTTAGATGATTTTTTCCTCTGCTTTGAGATGAGTATCTAATTAATTAGGGATGTCCAGCAAAATAAAATCACAAGTCTATTGATATCTTCCAAAGTTTATTTATTTTATCTTAAACTGGGTTAAATGACGTTTGACCCAACTTTCTTAAATTATATCACGTTCAGTATTTATATTTATTAAATATTTTTCTCAGAGCTTTTCATATTTATAAGTTTGAATTCTAAATATTTTTTTTTACAGAAACGCGCGCACAAAAGGGGATTTTGGAGTACCCTTATGTGTCAGAGTACAGTGCGAGCGGAAGGAGAGGAAGTGGATAAGGAAAGGAGGTATCGTTGTACACTGGTCTTAAATGCCTGGACATTACAACGACGAGGAAACACATGATCAGGTAGAGTATTCCACATTCGTGTGGTTCGGCTAAAGAATGACACTCTATGTTTGTGAGTGCGCGTGAAGTTGACTTTCAACGTGAACTGATGCGCATTCTCAGATTGACGGGTATCCCGGGAAAATATCTGAGGAGGCGGAACACATTCAGCAAGTTCTGATGAGCTACGACCGTGATAATACCTATAGAAGAGAGATAGACAGGATACATTGCGCCTATGTTCTAACGACGGAATTGATTGACTCACGGCTGGGTCCCCAATAAGTTTCACTGCTCGTTTTTGCATCCTATCGAGCACGTGTAAACGTAAAATGACTTAATTTAAGGTTTTTTTTCACCAGGCAAACTTTCACGGCGAAAATAAATCATTGGGATCGAGTAACACGAGCATAAGTGAGAAAAGATTTTAATCAATGCCATCGCTATGGTTGAAAATGGTAAGGAAGTTGTGTCATGTGTTTTCTTGTACATACTCGTATATAGGTTCACTGACGACTCTTTCTATTCTGGCAGTTCAGCGCAATTATTGAGTGGTAGGGTAGGTCAATCGCCGGGTTAAACACCACCCCGTTAAGTTGCGTAGGCTCTGTAAAAATTATGGAAGACTTTTGTATTAATTAACGAATTGTTTCTCACAAAAATAATGGCGCAAGGCTGATAACCTTACCCGTAAAAATAAATTATTATGGAAAATTAACAAGCCGCGAGACTTGCTAATAAATAAGGCTAAGACCGGATCCTGGTTGTAGTGTCGATGATGATTCTCACAAAAATTAAATAAGCCCGTCGATTGCTGAGGTAAAAATTGAACTTAAGAAACCTCTGAAGTCCAAGCGAACTATAAAAATTAAATTTCTAATTAACACTACCAATTCTTCAGCCTCCAACTTATAATTTCCTAGAGAGCGTAAGACGACAGGCATTCAACAAGATATAAAAAGTAAACTAGTGCCCTTTTGTAGTTTTAAGTATGCAGAAAAATATGAAAGTATTCTATTGGAATTTTTATTCCCGCAAAAGTCACTTAATAATTTTCATAATGTATTTTTAGAGTTCTGCAAACAGGAAATAATAGGTATTGTTATATGGAATGAGCAATAAAATATTCAATAATATATAAGTTCTCTTCCTATCGTAAACATGTGGTTTTGTTAAATGTATCACGCAAGACAATGTCCGATAAGTAGGTATTAATTAAATTAATTGGAATATTAACAAATCACCAATAGAGCAACATCAGCGGTGCAATAGTACAAGCACTCTTAAGAGACGTATTACGGGAGGTAGATTACTCAATAGAAAGGATGATAAATTATAATAGATGAACTTTCCGGTAATCGCTTTATTTTGGATTGATCATTCAATTATTCAGCACAGACAATGATACAGATTGTATTTAAAATATTTGTTGCAATTTAATAATAGTAGTATTAATAATTTCGTATATATGTATGTTACTAACTTTTATTTTATTTCATAATATTTCATTTGCTGAACCTTAAAACGAATATACAAATAAATGGTTTTCCCACACTAGTAATAATAATGTAATTAAAATATACATTTAAAAATTAAACAAGAAAATAAACTTACTTCAAAGAGAATATTATTTAAAATGTTTTATTTTTACTCCTTTATCATTTTTCCTTCAATAGATTTCATACGATTGCTTTCCTTTTACCTTACCTTACCGAAATCCTATCATTTCTGTTAGGGTGTGTGTTACATGTGGCGTGTGGTGTATTTTGTGTATGTGGCATGTTATATATATATATATATTTATATACATATATACCGAAAAATTTTCTTTACAAATGAGTTTTGTGATTCGATTTAAAGAAGAGAAAGAAAAACAAAAATAATAATAAAATGTAAGGGAAATTGCATAAAGGAATAATTTAAGAAAATATACTGCACAAGACAATGCAGTGAATTGAAACAGGAATAAGTAAAATGGGTTATAATGGACTATTAAGGAAAAACAAATTTTAAGCATTAAGTTGTGTTATTATGTTTGCATTTATACATATGTATATAATATATAAATAAATATATATGTATATAAATATATAAATAAATATATATATATATATATAAATATATAAATAAATATATATATACATATATATTTATGTATAATGTTATGTACCATACAACAACTTTTTCTTTTCAATTTCATTTTAAATATTTTCTTTTTGTGAATTTATTTTCTTTTTTAAATATCAAATTAAACTCAACAAAACAATGCGTTTTTATGTGTATATTTACTTTCACTTTATACATAGTTACACTATTGGCTTATTGCTTTTAATTGTTTTTTCATTTTGTTTTATTATCATTTTATTGTTACTCTTCTCATTTACGTTTATATATTTTTGTTTTTTCTCTTATTTTTTTTTTTATTTAAATTAACAAAATGGAAAGTTATAAACTTTTTTCTTCTGTTTATTTTATTTTCACTTTTATATATTATATATAAATAGCAATGTGAGTTGTGTGTGAACGTGTGGTTTCTCAGTTACGCAATTTATTTTGCTCAATTTTTAGTGTTTGCTTTTTATCTTTATTTTCTACTAAAGTGTAGTTCTCATTTTAACAGTAACTGCCATCTCCACTAAAATTAAGACTTAGCAAATTTGGTAATTATTTATGCCTAACAATTTTTTGCATGTTTTATTATGTTTTACTTTAAATTTTTGTGTATGATATCTGTATATATATTTATTTTTTTTCCTTTTTAATTTTATTCTTTTCTCACATAAAAAATTTAGTAAAATAAGTATTCAAAAGCATCGACGTTTTAGTGTTAAACAAAACAAAAAAAAAAAAAAAAAAAAAAAAAAATTAAATCATTCTCCCTCCTTTGTAGTGTTATGTTTTTCTTTAATACCATGTTTAGCATGACTTTTACTTTATTTTATGTATAGTTAAATCTATTAGTAATATTTGAGTTATATTGATCATGCGCTATTACGAGTTTGTCTTCTATTGTTTTTCTAGGGTTTGTAGTAAAGGGGGGAAAATGATGGAAGTTCATGAAAGTGATTGGAGAGAAGATTTCATGAGATACAGAGATAGACAGAGAAAAGCAATGTGCGCGATGAGGGAAATAAGCGAGTAATATACGCGTTAACTCGCTTGTTATTTGCTTGCAGGTAATGCTCTCACGTATTTTATTAAATTCTACATTAAAAGAACTGTTTGTTTTTATTATTACTTTTTTACTCTACTATTTATACTTGTTTTGACCTAAGTTCAGCTGTTAGTGATTTTTTTTTTAATTTTTCTTTTGAATAATATTTGTTTTATTTTATTATAATCATAATTTATAACATTTTTCTGCCGTTTGTGTTTTACTAGTTTTCGTTTTTTATAATTTTATGGTAATGAATCAGTTATTTTTGTCAAACAAATCTGAGTTTATTTTTAGTTTCCATTTTCGGTTGTCTGAATGAATGTGTACGAATTTCTTTCTTTAATTTTTTTAAAATTTTGTTTGCTTTTTTGTTTTTATTTTTCATTTTATTCAGTTTAAACTCAGTATATGGTTATTATATCATAACTGCCTTCCTGTATTAACAAAAATAACGTTATTAATCTGTAGTACATCACTTGCTCACAGAAATCGCGACACCAGTTCCAGCATTGCCAGTTATCCCAGAATTTGGTAACCCAACACCAGCAACCGACGGATTGGCACCAGAATTATTAGCAGTTGCATTTAATCCTACAACGCCAGTTGTTTGTTGCATATGAATTGCAGTATTGCTCGGTTGATGAAGTTGATTATTTTGCGATTGAACTTGAGAATTTAGACTCTGTTGCGCTCCCGAATTGGCCGCTGATAATGATGCCGTAATTAATGGTGCTGAACCGGTATTTGGATTATTTTTAGATCGATTTACTTCTAATTCATGTAATTTTTTCCATAATTCTTCACGATCCCGTTCTCGTTTTTTCTCTCTAAAATTTGTTTGTTTTTTAAATTAAAAATGTGATGGAGAAATAATTGTAAAAAAACTTACTTCTGCCGCTCAGCTTTGTAACTAGCAGTTAATTCGTCGAATAGCTTTGAATTCATTTCCATAAAAGTTTTAAGAACGTTATATACCAATGCAACGATTGTTTGGTTCCAATGTTCTTTGCTAATGCGGTAAAGGGCTGGGAACATTATTGGCATTATAACTGCATTGTTTTCTTCTATTAAGGACATTGCGTATTCATTATTCCATAAATACAAAGCTCGCTCAGCGACCTAAGGAAAGATATTCGGAATTAAATTATAAATTAATGTTGAATGTGTGGATTTAAAAATTATTTAATATAATTAATACAATAAATAAGTGATATAACTGCTATGAAAACCGAAACGTGTATACTGAGGGTGAATAATAGACAACTCAACTTGTTAAAGAGCCAACACGGGTACCAGACTTATATGGTCATTTCGCCAACACATTGGGCCTGTTTTTCTCACCTCACACCTAAACAAATACAAAATTGAAGTTTCTTCGCCCTTGGGCACTTCAGACCACTATGTCGTGGCAGCTAAATTTCCCCTAATCAACAGCAACGCTAACGAGAATGCTCCCAAAAGAACAGTATCGTTTTACGAGAAAGCCAACTGGGAAGGTCTGAACGACTTTTTTGGGAGGTTAAATTGGTCGTTATTTTTCCTCAATAACTATGTTGACTCTATAGCGGACACATTGACAGATACGGTTCTACTTGGCATGCGAAACTTTATTCCACACAGACTAAAGAGTATCAAACCCAAGAGAAATATGTGGTTCGATTCTGGGCTAAAGAGTTGAGCTTTCGGTTGTATAAATTAAACAATACTGAGGAAAACCGGAAAAGATTTAAGAGAGCTAGAAATGACTGCAATGTGTATATTCAACGGGCCAAGTTCCTGCATGACCAGAGAGTGAGACAAAAAATACTAGACTCTCCCACAGGTAGTAGAAACTTCTGGGCATTCGTGAAAAACATTTAAAACTCAGTCTCTTCATCCGTTCCATCGTTTTTAGTCGATGACAGACCAGTCACCAATGCAATAGAGAAGGCGAATCTACTTGCTGCACGTTTTGCAGCCAACTTAACGCTGCCTGATACCACATCAGTTCCACCTCACCTTGAGCATAAGCAGCACACCATAAGCCATACTGTTGCCCGCGCACTCAAAAAGCTAAACGCAAACAAATCCACTGATCCGGATGGCATTCCCCTAATCTTCTTGGAGATGTTCCTCTTCACTCGCTAAACCACTGCGGAAACTCTTCCATTTGTCTTATTCTACTGGCCGGTTCCCCAAATATATGGAAGACAGCGAATATTCAGCCAATTCCCAAAAAGGGTGACAAATCATCCTTTTCTTCTTATCGACCCATAGCACTAACTTCTATTCTCCCCAAGGTAAGGGCATCGCTTATCAACCGTCAACTTTCAAAATATCTGGAATCAAATGACCTCCCCAATGAACGCCAATATGGCTTTCGTAGCAACATGGCCGCAGGAGGTTTGATGGCGTACCTTACCGAAAAGTGGAGCCATTCCATCCACTACCTCGGTGAAAGCAAGGTAGTCGCATTGGATATTTCAAAAGCCTTCGACAGTTTGGTATCCAGCCCTTTTGTCAAAAATACATTCATATGGAGTGGACAATTCCCTGATCCAATGGATAAGAGACTATCTTTCTGGACGTCCAATCCAAGTGGTTCTTGATGGTGTCAAATCTGTCTCCCATCAAATTAATGCAGGTGTTCCCCAGGGTTCGGTACCACTCTCTTCTTCATTTTTATAAATGATCTCTTGTCAATTACTTACAACCCAATTCACTGGTTTGCTGATGATACCAGGTTAAGTTTCTCATAGTCATACGAACATTCCCGTCCAAACTCTTCGAACGTCACTACCAACCAGCAACTTATGCTTGATACATTGAATTCAGACCTCAATAAGATGTATCAGTGGGGATTATCTAACCGAGTAGAATTCAATGCCCTAAAAACCCAGTGCTGCCTCTTGTCGTCAAAGACGAACCCCAAAGTAAATATACTGTTTATGAACGGCACTTGCAGCGATGAAGCCAAGGAACTATCAATCCTCGGCACTAGAATTAATTCGACTCTTAATTGGAATGACCACATATTTGAAGCTGCGAAAAGTGCAGCCAAATGTATGGGGTTCCTTAAGAGATGCAAAAAATACTTCATTCCATCCAACCTGGCCACTATTTACAAAGCGTAAATTCGTCCAAAAATGAAGTTCAACTCCCATACTTGGTCAGGCGCGTCCAAAACTAGACTGCACGCGCTCGATAGAATGCAAAAACGAGCTGTGAAACTTATTGGGGACTCAGCCGTAAGTCGATCAATTCCGTCGTTAGAACACACACGCAACGTATCATGCCTATATCTTTTCTCTAGGTCTCGCGATACCCGTCAATCTGTGAATGCGCATCAATTCACGTTGAAAGTGGACTTCAGCGCACAAATAAACATAGTCATTCTTTAGCCGAACCACACGAATGTGGAATGTTCTCCTTGATCATGTGTTTCCTGGTCGTTGTGATGTCAAGACATTCAAGACCAATATACATCGACACCTCCTTTCCTTATCCACTTCCTCTCCTTCCGCCCACACTGTACTCTGACACTTAACGGTACTCCGAAATCCCCTTTTGTGCGCGCGTTTGTATAAAAAAAAATACATTACGAATAATTTTCGACAAAGAAATAAAACATTCAGGAGAAGTAATGGAAACGTGATTCAGTGTCTCCAATGTAACAATCTAACGACAATAAAGAAATGCTAACAAGTGTAAGCATAAATATGAAACACGCCAACCTAAACGGTGAAGGTTTGGTGTTTGAAGATCTCCTGGTCAAGGTGAATGCTCTGGGGTCTGTCTTTTAACAAATGTAACATGATCTGGACATATATCTATTTCTTTACCTACATACAGGAAACATTTCCACTGGCGATCAGGGTATAATTCAAAGACGATAAAATCTTTTCCGCCAACTACGGGGTTAAGAACATATTAATTATGATGGAAGAGACTCAGTTTCTGAGTAGCACTGAGAAACAAGAAGTCAAAGGGAATCGACGTAGACCTAACATAGTGCTTAAGAACTTCCCCCTAATTGACATATGTCCTGTTCAAAAGCACTACTGATAATCCTATCAGTAAATTATTCGAGAAGATCATAGAGATACGGTTGAGGGCAATCAGTTATATATATATATAAGGTGTGGAACTAAGTTCCCACTGTTTGTCAATAGATGGCTCCAGCAATAAGTGTTGGTCAATTTCGATATGTCCAAAACGTCACGAACCAACCTTAGACTTATGGAAAACAAACCGGTTTGACACAGTAGTTATTCTGTTTCGGCGTCATATACTTTTGGTTATGTGAAAATGTCTGATTTCAATTCTTTTCTGTTTTATAATGATTCAAATGACAATTAAAATTCAATAAAAGAAACAAACGCCAAAAAGTTTGACTGGTCAGAGCCGATTGGCTTACACTGATTAAAAAAAAAAAAAAAAAAATCGTAATCTAGTCGTGAATGTTCGTAAATTGTTGAGAAACCACGAGTGGCAGAGGGTTAATTCTGTAATGCAATGCTGGTACCACACACCCAATAGAGAGACACAATTACCAAACATTCAAAAACGCGATCCTTAACCTACTAAATATAAACTACCTAGTTTAAGTGTATATCAAATAACAAACCATTGTGTTGCCCTACAAGAATTCCTTTCACAAACCGATCTTGGCCTTATTTTAGCAAGTCCTGAGGGTTGTTAAATTTTCCATAATGATTTGATTTTTTCCGGGCAAGGTCATTAGTCTTGCGCCGGAGGCTCCCCAACGGGGAATCGAACCCCGGTCTCCCGTGTGACAGGCGGGTATACTAACCACTATACTATCGAGGAGAAATGAAGATCAACGATCTAGTAATTCTTACATGATTGTGTAGATGATATTTTTAAACCGATATAAAAGCGACATCACCTTTGCCGGGACAATTTAGCAAGAAACATAGAATGCGATTTTAAGACGTCTACAACCACAGTGACCACCAAGCCATAATGAAATATACCATATAGGGCACTCATTCCAGGCTGATCGATAAAGACAGCTCAGAAAAATGGGTGACAGAACACCATACAAACAACACGACACTAGAGTCCGACTCGAATAAGCAGTCTAAGAAGGTAACGAAGACATGCGATGCTGCCTTGGCAAACAAAAAAAAAAAAACGCATAACAGAAATGTTCGTGAAAACTTGAAATAATTAAAATATCAACGGTAATAGATTACGACCCATCATACGAGGGTTGCTTTTTATATTTCGGGATTAGAGAACAAAAACAAATATTAATCATCGAAAATCATTTTACTGTTTTTCAAAATCTTCCCCATGAAGATTTATACACTTTTGCATGCGTTTGAACCAATTGTCGAAGCACTTTTGCCACTCTGATTGAGGTATCTCCAACACATGCATTCTGAATGCAGCAACCGCTTCTTCAGGTGTCGAAAAACGTTGACCTCTCAGTTTGTTTTTTACGTACGGGAATAAAAAGAAGTCATTCGGTGCCAAGTCAGGACTATACGGCGGATGGCCCATCAAATCGATGTTTTGGGTGCTCAAAAATGCAGTTGTCGCAGCCGATGTGTGAGAGCTCGCATTGTCGTGGTGAAGAGTGATCCGTCTTCGGCGGTAGGTTTTCCTGATTTCTTGGAAGACAACTGGCAAACAAATGGTTGTGTACCACTCAGAATTGACTGTTCTGCGTTGTTCTAGTGGTACGGTTGCGACATGTCCAGTTTTTCCGAAAAAACAGGCGACCATTTGCTTGGAAGTGCTTCGTGCGCGAACAACTTTTGTTGGATTTGGCTCATCTTGAAACACCCAGACAGTCGACTGCTGTTTACTTTCGGGCTCATACGCGTAAATCCACGATTCATCACCTGTCACGATGTCATAGACGTGTTTCGAAGCACCGCGACCGTATTTTTTGAGCATTTCTTTCGACCAATTGGCACGAGCCCTTTTTTTGGGTGATTGACAAATTGTGTCGGATCCAACGCGAACAAATTTTTTTGACAGTCAAATGTTTATGCAATATTGAATGTATGCTGGTCCCACCAACGCCTAAGGTTGTCTCAATCTCACGATAGGTCACATGACGATCTTCCAATATCAGTTCGCGCACAGCATCAATGGCTTTCGGAACAACAACTGATTTTGGACGACCTTCACGAAATTCATCTTGGAGTGAACTACGACCACGATTGAATTCACCATACCATCGATAAACACTGATCCTTGATGGAGCTTCATCGCCACAAATTGAATTAAGTTTATCCATGCACTGTTGCTGAGTTAATCCACGCCGAAAGTTGTAAAAAATAATCGCACGAAAATGTTGACGATTTAATTCCATTTTTGGGCCGAGATGAATCTTTTAAGTTACTGTAAACAACACAAATAGCACTCGTATGTCAAAACGTTCTGAGTGCGTATAACCTCAAAAATGTCCAACTTTACGACAGAGCTGTCAATTGCCGGATTACAACGCTAGGTTTGCCAAATCCCGAAACATAAGAGGCAACCCTCGTATATGCTAGAATGATTAAATTCATGAGATTATAGAGGTTTGTTTAAGAGACGAAAAATGCTTGCTTGAACACTGCGCTGATATCACACATTTTTTCCAACGCAAGATATATTAACACTAATACTACCCCAAGCCACAAAAGCCCCCCCCCCCCCCGCTTAATTTAATAACATCTCTTCTAAAATTATTTCACTATCATACACTTTTGCCACACCGCAACCGATACTCTAGACCCCCTATCATGGCTGATCTCACTTCCCTCCCGAAATCTACCAACCGTCCACAATGGTTATCTCTAACATTTAATACAAACCCCCGTAACGTACGTAACCCTCGGCTGGTTTACGTGCCCGCTCATCACACTTCTTACGGCGCTAACGAACCCATCTCGCGTATGCTACGCCAGACCAACTCTTTCTCCCACCTCCTTCGATTTCAACCTCTCCACTCCCGCTCTCAAACGACATCTCAGAAGAAACCCGTCCTAACTCCGCCCCCTCCCTTCAATAACCCCACTACCCTGCAATCCTACCTCTCCCCTTCTTCCATCAAACTAGTTCTCCCCTACACCTTTTCAACCCCTCCCCCCCAGCTCACTAACCACGCCCCCCTATCTGTCCGTGCACATGCCCTCCACTGTCTCACAAATGCCGCATTTACCGCCCCCATATACACTCCCTCTTTCCTAGCCTCCTACCTCCCCTATCACCCAGTCATCTTCAACTTCCTGGTTTTTTTTCTCCTTTTTTTCGATGTAATAATGCCTTAATTACTACTCTAGATTTTAAGATAGTCTGTAAGGTGTTGTATTCTAGAATACTACCCTTATTCGCTTTAACACCAACTCATGTCCTTTCAAACACAACCCTTAAAACTACATCCTCACATATCTTACATTCTCAGTTAATACAATTCATAAATAAACAGACACACTATTCTATATCCAGTCACTTACAGCACATTTCATAAATAAACAGACACAATATTCTATATCCAGTCACTTACAGCACATTTCATAAATATGCCCCTTTTCGTAACAAGCACATTTTTCATTTCAAAACATGGCCACTTTGATTTTCGTTCAAAGTTTATTCAAAATTCTAAGTCACAGAGACTTCTAGATTGTTTTGTTCAGTTTATACGCCACAGTCAGTTAGAACAAAATGTTCTATATAAACAAGTAAATTTATATGAAAAAAAGGGTAGAAAGAAGAGAGCTCAGCTTGAGATAGCTGAGTTCAATAAAATATAAAAAATAAATAAGAACTATAATTGTTTTAATAATAAAAGAAAAGATTATAATAACCTCCACGCTCTTCCCTCGAAAGAGGAAGCACGGCGTTGGAGCCGTAACACTGGTGGCAGCGATGGGATCCACGAAGACTGGTGGACTCCCGACTAGTGGACTCCTCGAAGGAAGACCAATCCTCGAAGGAAGACCGATCCTCGAAGACTGGTGCGCTCCCGACTAGTGGACTCCTCGAAGGAAGACCGATTCACGAAGACTAGTGGACTCCCCGAAGGAAGACCAATCCTCGAAGGGATACCGATTCACGAAGACTGGTGGGCTCCTCGAAGGAAGACCAATCCTCGAAGGGATACCGATTCACGAAGACTGGTGGACTCCTCGAAGGAAGACCAATCCTCGAAGGGATACCGATTCACGAAGACTGGTGGACTCCCCAAAAGAAGACCAATCCTCGAAGGAAGACCAATCCTCGAAGGAAGACCGATCCTCGAAGGGAGACCAATCCTCGAAGGAAGACCAATCCCCGAAGGACGACTTAATCCTCGAAGGAGGACTCGATCCCAGAGGAAGATTAGTGCAAGATAAAACCCTAAAGAGGGAAGGAAGGTCCTCACCTTTTTTCGACTTGGATGGCGGAACATTCGATGTATCGAGTGCAAATAATTTCGTAATTTCCTTTGCCGATGAGTTCCAGAGGAAATCTAAATTAACCTCACTGGCAGCAGATGAAAAAAAAAAACAAGAAGACAACACCTCAGAAAAAAAAAGAACAAAACATTAATCAAAAAAAAAAATATATATATATTATAAAAAAGGAGAACAAAACATCAATCAACATATATTAGTAGTAAGAATCGTTAGCGAAATATCAATTTTTCTGTTCATTTTTCCGTAGGAATATTTTTACCTTGGAACTTTTAACTTTTCCTTTTTACTAACAATTTTGTCCGATAGAAATTATTTCGAATATTCTCTTTCCAGTATTTCGACGACATTTCCGTTTTGTCTTTTTCGCCGAATTTTCTTTCTCTACAGCTTTGAGACCAAATTAACTTTCTTTTTCATATATATTGAATAACTAAAAGAAAGGCCATTTTTATATACCGTATTTTTAAGAAGTGATTTTGCCATACATTGATTTCAGAGTTTTCAAGATTACGAGTCCGTATTACACGAGACAGGCGGCTAGGCAGGGGAAGAACAAATCCACTCTCTACAAATACACCATAACCCCCCTGAAATGGCGCTTTCTGTCGGAATTTCTAATGTCTTTAGAATCGTCCCTACCTTTGACGGAAAACCCTGCGACCTAGATAAATTTATTTCCGGGGGAGACGTTTTATTTAGATCTATAAAAAGGGCAGACCCGGAGATATATGAAACATTTTTGGAGCTAGTCAAAAATAGACTAGAGGGTCCTGCCTATGATCTAATAATTAGGTATAGCACAATCGCTAAATGGGAGGATTTAAAGGATAAACTTGAATCAGAATATAAAGAGGAGCAATCTCGGTCAACGGCACACAATGAGTTGATATCCCTGAAACAAAACTTCAGAGAAACCGTTCGGGAATACGGAGATAGAGTTGCGAATGCTCTGAGGACGCTGAACTCTGCTACGTGTGAAATAACAGCAGACGCGGTGGTTAGAGAATTCTTGATAGAAGAAAACTCAAAATTGGCAGTGCAAATATTTGAGGATGGTCTCAAGAATGAACAACTGAAAATCCTAGCCAAAGTCCATGGGGGAAGTAGTTTAAAACAGTCTATTGCACATGTAGTATCACATGCTGCTCGAATGGACAACTCTCCCAGGCCATATAACTACAATGACAGATTTAATCGAATAGTCTGCCAAACCTGCGGTAAGCCAGGTCATTCTCAGGACACATGTTATCGGAACATGCAGTCCAACAATTTTCCGAATAGACAACCAATAAAAAGAGAATATAACATTATATGCAATTTCTGTGGACGGAATAATCACACAGAGAAGGAGTGTAGATACAAGATATCTAGGAATGGACCATCCTTAACAAATTACCAACAAGGTACAACAACGCGTAATCCATTCCGAAATAATCCTGCAAACACCGAAAATCGTTTTAGTGAAAATCCTAGAATCACCAATAGACAAAACGATAGGCAAAATGTTCACTTTTCTCGGGTGCAAGAGTCGCAAAACGAGGCCTGACGCCAACCCAAGTTTATGGAAACAGACAAAATTTTTCTATTTATAACATTAGATCTTTGGCAATAGATAACGACAATTTTAATGAAGCTCCTAACCAAATAACTAAAGCGATACAGATAAACGAAGAGAAAACAAGCACTAATATAAATATTCCGACTCATACTCCAATTTTGGAAAATAATTCAGCAACACAGACTGAAAATTCGAAATTTTCAGCAGTAGTAAAGACTGAAATCCCTAATATTTCGGATATCCCTATTGACAACCCCGACATTTCAGCAACAAAGACTGAAAATTCAGCAGTGGTAAAGACTGAAGATCCAAAAGGTGCAATAAAAATCGAAACCCAGGTCAGCTCAGTAGTTAACACTGAAGAACACCATGTTTCAGCAGCAAAGTCTGAAGGATTGAAGGTTTCTACAGCAGATATAACTGAAGAAATAGTTCAAACAGCAAATAAGACTGGGAACCAAGATGTTCTAACAGCAAATAAGTCTGAAGAACTAAACGAATCAGTAAATGAGACTGAGAAACTAAACGATCCATCAGCAATGAGTAAGACTGAAAAGGTAAACGTTCCGACAGAAGTTAAAGCTATAGAAAATGATGACATTGAGCCGAAAACACTAAACATTTTAAATAACGATACTGAACAGCAACACGAAGTAATGAAAATTGAAAATAATAATTCAATTAAAGAAGTTAAAGCTATAGAAAATGATGACAATGAGCCGAAAACACTAAACATTTTAAATAACGATACTAAACACCAATACGAAGTTATGAAAATTGAAAATAATAATTCAATTAAAATAGGTATTGAAAAGAAAAACCTTATAAATACCTTCCAAATTAAATTTTACAACAATAAACATGTATTCGAACACAAAATAAGAAAAAATAAAAAGGTACACAGTCATTTAGGACAACTGAGATCATTTCTTAAGAAAATGTTTGGTATTATGCAATTCTATGCAGTCATCATAATAATAGGCCCAAAAAAGTTTTGGAAAATTTTCCATAAATTTAAGGAAAAGATAGACACTTAACAAATGGCCTTTGTTTTTATTCAGTATATAAAACAATTGTAAGAAATGACGGAAACGAAGAAAAAAAAAAAAAAAAAAAAAAAAAAAAAAAAAAAAAAAAAAAAAAAGTTAAAAAAGGGAAAGAAAGAAAGAAAATTTTAGAAAAAAAAAAATTATTATATATTGGGATATAATACATTTTAAAATATATATTGGGATATAATATATTGGAAATTCGAACGAAAAAGAGAATTTTGAGAAATAATATTAATTATGTATATAGAAAAAAAAAGTTGTTGGATAATAAAAGAAAAGGTTCCAAGTGGAAATATTAAGTTAGTTAGAAATATTTAAAGTTAGTTAAAAGATAATGTAAGTAGACTATAAGTAAACTTTTGGATTATTGTAACCTATGTTTCTAGTATTACGAACTTTTGGATTTTTGTAACTTTTGATATAAGATTAACTTCTTTGAACGCCATTGTAAATGAACGAAAATCCAAGTCGGTAATTAATCCTAATCTAAGCAATCATCATCATCATCATCGGCACTACAACCGGGGACCGGTCTTGGCCTTATTTAGCAAGTCCTAAGGCCTGTTAAATTTTCCATAATGATTTATTTTTTCTGGGCAAGGTCATTAGTCTTGCGCCAGAGGCTCCCCGACGGGGAATCGAACCCCGGTCTCCCGGGTGACAGGCGGGTATACTAACCACTATACTATCGAGGAGCCCAATCTAAGCAATAGTTAACAGAAAATTATTCTCTTCAAGGATAATTTTCTTTCTCGAAGAAGGGTGGGATGTTGTATTCCAGAATACTACCCTTATTCGCTTTAACACTAACTCATGTCCTTTCAAACACAACCCTTAAAACTACATCCTCACATATCTTACATTCTCAGTTAATACAATTCATAAATAAACAGACACACTATTCTATATCCAGTCACTTACAGCACATTTCATAAATAAACAGACACAATATTCTATATCCAGTCACTTACAGCACATTTCATAAATATGCCCCTTTTCATAACAGCACATTTTTCATTTCAAAACATGGCCACTTTGATTTTCGTTCAAAGTTTATTCAAAATTCTAAGTCACAGAGACTTCTAGATTGTTTTGTTCAGTTTATACGCCACAGTCATCATCATCATCATCATCGGCACTACAACCGGGAGCCGGTCTTGGCCTTATTTAGCAAGTCCTGGGGCTTGTTAAATTTTCCATAATGATTTTTTTTCCGGGCAAGGTCATTAGTCTTGCGCCAATACGCCACAGTCAGTTAGAACAAAATGTTCTATATAAACAAGTAAATTTATATGAAAAAAAGGGTAGAAAGAAGAGAGCTCAGCTTGAGATAGCTGACTTCAATAAAATATAAAAAATAAATAAGAACTATAATTGTTTTAATAATAAAAGAAAAAGATTATAATAACCTCCACGCTCTTCCCTCGAAAGAGGAAGCACGGCGTTGGAGCCGTAACACAGGTTTTATGTTAATTTAATTTAAGCTTGCATTAAGCCAAATAAATAGGGGTTCTGCCCCCACTAAACTAAAGACAAGGTCTTGAAATAAACATAAAAATGATAGATTTCGTTTACCCCAACTAAATATTTTAAACTAGGTTTAAAAACTCGATTTACGGTTAATGCATGCGTAATCCCTGGACGCTGCATTATTTTAATTAATGCCAAATATATAAACTCAAATATATAAATGTAAAATAAATAAATTTACATATTTCAAATATATAAACTATCATCATCATCATCATCGGCACTACAACCTAGAACCGGTCTTGGCCTTATTTAGCAAGTCCTGAGGACTGTTAAATTTTCCATAATGATTTGTTTTTTTCCGGGCAAGGTCATTAGTCTTGCGCCAGAGGCTCCCCGACGAGGAATCGAACCCCGGTCTCCCACGTGACAGACGGGTATACTAACCAGTATACTATTGAAGAGCTATATAAACTATAATTAATATCAAATAAAAAACTCGTAACTTACCTGAAAATGGGGACTGGACACACATTTGGCTATTTGTCGGAATAATGGTTCCTGTATTTTAACGAACTGTGGTGGATCAATGACGTCAAGAATCTCTTCAATTTCCCCCAAAAACATAACTTCCTTTTGTGAGCAAGTTTTTGGCCAAAACTTTAGTAGTCCTCTTACTACAGGTTCAGTTAGATATGCATCCTTTTCAAGAAATTGTACAATGCAATATGCCAACTGAGCATGATAGAGCGACAAGCACTTGACTTTGTGCAGCGGTAACAAAACCTTAACCAAAAACTGCTTGTGTTCGGCTTTCAGAGGCAATGCAAATCCATTAATTATGCTGAAAATATATTTCGTATTAATAATAATTACTAAATAAAAATTCATTTTTCTTATATATAGTATTAGACGATTTACCTTCCAAGAATTTCAAGAAGTTCACCAACGCCATTGAAATGCTCTGTTTCATATATGAACCGCAGAAAAATATTATTTATTTGTTTTCGAATAAAAGCCCGTAATCCTAAGAATTTGCCATATATACGATGTAGAACTGTCTTTAGAAAATCCCTCTCCCTGGGGTCTTCCGAATCGAAAAGCTCTAATAACTACAATTAAATATTGTATAAATGGTGTTATAAATTAAATTAAATGACAGATATATTAAGATTGTGTTAATGCAAACCTGTAGAACGAATTTTTGGTCAATAACTCTCTTGCCAATTGTTGCCTGAAAATCCTGTGACTCTAAGAAACGTAAAAACACTTCATATACTAGTTGGAGATGAGGCCACGATGCCTCAAGTGTTGGATCATCTTCTTCCGGATCGAAGTCTGGATTTTCACTTGGAGGAAGCGTACGAAATAAATTACACGAAACCTATTCACAGAATTATTAGATTATTTTTATTTCCATGTCTCTTATTTGAAAATGTTAACCATTCTTATAATTTCCGGATATACCGGCTCCGTAAGAATCCCTCTTCCGTGCGTAATATAAGTTGAAAGATCATTGAGGGCAGCTCGCTTAATTTCTTTACCTTTTAAATCCGACACAGGATCCATAAAATCAAAAGACACACAGCACTGACGTAATTTTCTTATGAATAAATCTTCTTGTTCTAAACTGGAACATTCAGCTGCAAAATTAAAGCATACGTAATATTTTTATATTCTTGAAATATATACAATTAATTTTCATTTAGTATTATAGATCAAAGAAAAGACAAGAAAAAACTAAAAGATACCACTTTCAGAGATTAGAATCCACCAACTACGACTCGAAGTTTCTAGAATCATTTTTTCATACGTTTTAATCGATTTATAAAAAGAAAAATAGAAAATAATATCCGGTAATTTATGGTGTATAATTGTTACTCTAGAATAAATAATTTATGGTGTGTATGTATTTAACTCGACAATAAAAATAATCGAAAATTTCATAATAAACGGACAACTCGATGAATTTCGAATTTTTTTCGAGAGACTTGTATACGAATAGTTTTTCATTTTCAAGTGACAAGTAATAACTCAAATGTTTGAGTTGCTATAATTGGGAATTAACAGAAAACACTGTGAGAGCAGTATACAGAATGAAATACAAATTAGAATCGTTATCTAACAAGAAGTGTACTCAAACCATGAAATTTTACAACTATAAATCGCTCATTAACTCTCTCTATCAAAAATATAAATATTCCAACAACACGCTTTCATATTAACGGGCCAAACTTACCTTAAACAATAACAGTTTCGATTATCACATCAACAACTAATGTTTTTAAGGGGTTAACCGCTAACTCTTTCATTAAATACAACCAAATCTTATGTCCCGAGCGACGGTAGCATTAAACAAAAATCTCCAAATCAGAAAACGAATATCTCCGTTTGCAGCAAATTGTTAATGCACCTGATTAAAAGAGGAATTTATTGCCTCAACGGATTTACGTGCACACCTTAAAGGATCGCAGCTTGAACAATGATTGAAAACTGTAATTCTCCACCCCCTTAATCCCAGAGGGGCTCTTTTCGCAATTTGTCACACCTTACAAGCGAAAAATGAGTATCCAATCTCTCACCAAAAGGGGCGTAGGTAAGTGGTTTGAATATTTATAAATTGCAATTACACCGTCGACTGTTTGATTAACACACCTGAAAGAAAATACGTGGCAGGACATCTGGCGCTCAGATTGGAATGGCGAAAACAGAAATTAGGCGAGCAGTATTGCTCTGACAATTGTTTCATGAAACTTAGCTTGCTTGTTTGTTGATGGTGAGATATGATTAATGTTAAATCGTTGGACACTAGTAAGTCCAATAGGTCTCAGAAGATTATAAGTACAACATAGTGCGTAAGCAACATCTAATTTCAAGTGCCCCCCGCGGTTTAAATGTATACTACTTTTATATACCGTGATGGGGGTTCAAATAGTTTGACGAATGTATTTAGATCGTCTCGTAATAACTCAGTATAGTGCATGATTTGTTATGAATACTCCTTTACATTGGTAGGCAGAATATATTTGGAAAGTTGACATTATCCTCTTATATGTTACGCATGAATTCATTTCTTGTAGTTTTGTACGCGCTGCAATTATGTGAACATGACAGAAACTAACGTGTATTTTCCCCATTTTTTTTTTGCTTTATTATGTGAGCTGCAGAGACCTGTGGGGAGGAAGTATTATGCGAGCATGGGCACTCCGTTCACTTCCTCCTCCATCATAAATTGTCACTAAAGTTCCGCCGCTGACGTCAAAGGGAAAGCACAAACACAAACCTCGACAACACACCGTCCACCACAAGAGAGAAGAAAATAAAACACTCAAGTTTGTCTCTCTTTAGCGATTTTATACTCCGCGTAAACTTATTATTAATACGAAATTTGTTTTTTTTAATAACTTTAATCGACAAACCACCACTCGACTATAGTCGCGTCACCGTGCGCACCGGTGAGCGGGAGTGGGATGACCGTGGCGGTCAGCGGATGGTAAAAGACTCAACGATATTCAATCGTTGTCCAAGGGAAATTTGGGTGCATTCACTTTTACGGTGGTGATAACCGGATCTCATAGACGAGATCGTCATTGTACACATGTATATGTGTACGTGAGTTCTTTTCATGGGTCGAAGCTATAGCGCTTGAAATAATAGTGAAGAAGATCGTGTGATTCGAACTGACGCTATGACAGCTCGAATCACGAAAAAAATTGTACCTAAGCGTTACACACCAGGCTACTGACCGTGTTTAGAATTTGATTTCCAAACTCGACTATATTCCACTGGTGTGAATTATTTTTATTTTATCGCTTGGTATACGGTTCTGATGTATTTTTCTTATTCGATTTTTCTCGTTCGGTGTTCTTCACTATTTTTTGCTTGTGAATTGTGTGTGTATCTGTTAGAATCGCTACAAAGCCATGATAACGAATCGGAAACAAAGGGCATAAGTGCATTCACGAAATGCGAGTTCGGTAAAGCAAACAAAACCGAAACTCGTCGGATGCTAATTGGATCTACTGCAGCTGGATAAATAGCCTGTTGCTATTATGCTGGGGATGCTAAAGCAATTTAGGTATACGATGGGTGGTCGTGTACCGTATCTTGCTGAACGAAAGGGGATCGAATTTGTATGCATGTTTACATGCGAAGGAATTCAGTTTATGGCACTAGACGCTAGATGCGTGTATTTGCTTTTGTTCGCTCATGGTGCGGGTTAGGGAAATTGGCTTCAGCGTCGATTGCGTTAATTTAATGCAGCTGCTGGTATTTTATTGCTGGAAGAAAAAGGTCGCCGGCCAATGTGTACGTTAAGAGATTTATCATACACATGGCGAAGCTGAAAAAAATAGACGGCACAATGTTTATGGTCCTTGGGGAAGGTTACATAGTATGTAATCCAAACCCTTTGTTATTAGGAATTTGTTTAGGGGAATATGCCTGACACCGAAGGTGCCGAATTGGTTTGAGATTCCTGATAAGGTAAGAAAGAAATCTTACAGGAATTGTATGCGAAGAGATGCATGAAAGGTAAGTTTTCTTTTCCAGGGACTTTTAGGTTATATAAATCTGATTGTTTTAATGCGTGGAGCATTTAAGATGCTAATACGATTGCATTAGCGAAAGTTTATTGGGGTTTTTTTCAGGAAGGACACCTAGCTCGAATGAGCGAGGAGGAGCCTGCCCGGAAAGTCCTCTGTGGCAGGATGTATGTAAAGAGACAGCGCGGCAGACCTTGTCTGCGATGAAGGGATGGCGTAGACCAGGACGCCCAGAGCCTGGGAGTGCCAAACTGGATGACATCGGCTCGAAATCGGTGATGCCGATGAATGAAAACGAGATTCATCATCATCATCATCGGCACTACAACCGGTCTTGGCCTCATTTAGCAAGTCCTGAGGCTTGTTAAATTTTCCATAATGATTTGTTTTTTCCGGGCAAAGTCATTAGTCTTGGGCCAGAGGCTCCTCGACGGGGAATCGAACCCCGGTCTTCCGCGTGACAGGCGGGTATACTATATATACTATAAAACGAGATTCAGTGTCTCCAGATACAACGAACTGACGAAAACCAACAAATGCTGACAAATATAGGCATAGACACAAACAACGCCACCCTAAATAATGAACTTTTTGTGTTTGAAGATCCCTTGGAAAAAGTGAATGTTGTAGGGGACGTCTTTCAAGAACTGTACAAGGCAAATGAATTAATTCGCTGCAATCATGACTTGGAGGATAAAGTTCTACTAAATAATGTAATGATATTTCACAGTGGCGATCAGAAAACCATGGCTTTATCGAATTCAGTAATGAAAATATGGCAAACGCCGAGATCACTGCCGAAAACGCTAACAGCCTTTTGATCACTACTGAAGGCATCCATGGTGTCTTTGTATCATTAAGAAACAAAAAATCAGTGGGTATCGATGGAGTACCCAATATCGTACTCAAACATCTTCGTCCAATCGCAATGGACATATATGCAGTCTTGTTTAACAACGCTCTGAACAACGCACACTATCCAGTACGTTGGAAAACGGCCACCATCCAACCGTTACCAAAAAAAGAGGGAAAGACAGAACAAACCCAAAAAAATCTGCGATCGATCAGGTTGTTACCGAGTATCAGTAAAGTATTCAAGAAGGTTCTAAATAAGGGTGTATTTAAATGAGTTGAGGACAATAACATTATTCCAAATAACCAGTTTGGTTTTAAAGCTGGTCATGAAACCACATGCCGCAGCTAAACTGGTTTTAGACATTCAGTGGAATAAGTCTGAAACAGTGCACAGTTTGATTGACTTGGAGAGGGCCTTCGACACCGCTTGGATAGAAGGGTTATACTACTAGCTAATGAAACTAGGCATTCATAAACCACTACTGTATATACTATACATGTGGAATGAAAGGAAATTCGTCGTCAAAAGTGGCAAAGTGACCTCCAACATTACTTACAAAATAAAAAAAACGGTCTGCAATAGGGAGCGGTGTTATGTCCGATCCTTTTTAATATTTACACTTCTTCATTTTTTTTTTGTTTTGTGTCGAAGGGGATCAGTTATCAAACATGATTGGTCGGAATGAAACCGACAGTTGCCACTCTTTTGTATTAAACCTGCCGCCTCAATGGCTGAGTTGGTAAGGAGGTTGTGTCTTATGTTTGATTGTGCAAACCTAGGTTCAACTGACGACTCTTGCTATTGTGCATTTTGGCACGATTACTGAGTGGGTTCCGAAAGCCTAGCCGCACGGTGAAATACCACCCTATTAAGCTATAGACTTCGTGAAATGGTTGGGAGAAATCCTTGACCATCTTTCGGAACTTGGCTGATGGACCGGATAGAGAAAAAAATTGCATATCAGGGCGCTGACTCAGCGTTATGGGTTCGCCTTTCCTGGGAGAAGTAAGATAAAAATAAAAAAATAAAAGAAAAAACACTAGCGACTTGATAGGATCTCTTCATCAGGCTATTGCGTACGCAGGTGATATGATATGGTATATAGAACAGCACTAAAAATTGAAATCATCAACGGATTATTACAAGAGGATTATAATGATGTTCAGCGAAACTGCGACAACTAGAAACTCAAAATCAATATCCAGAAGTGTGAAACCATATTCTTTAAAACACCACAGGCTGAAACTACCATAGATACCTAGAAAAACTGGCAAAAGCTAGATATTATGGGACCACACGAACAAACACTGGATACCAAAAATGTAGGCAAATAGTTGGGCATTTGGCTGGATCAGTATCTATATTTTAACAGACATGTAGAGGCTGCGCTGGCCACGGCAAAGAAAACTTATGCTATGACTATAAGACTGTTTCATAGTAGTCAACTTGACAGCAAAGTTGAAGTTATATGCTACATGGCTCTCATCAGACCGATGATCATATATGGATGTCCAGTGTGGTTTAATGTGGGACCAAGCTTAATGGAAAAGATACAGATTTTTGAGAGACAATGCCTCAGGACGTGCCGTAACTTACATAGGACTCCTGAATCCGATCACAAAAAATACTATCCCAATGAAGCGCTGTACAGTGGGGCAAATATAAACAGAATGGAGTACTTTATGATCAAGTTGATCCGAGGGCATCTTGTGGGATCAATGAGCTCACCGAACGATTTAATTTTTGATGCATATTATCTAAACAATATGTGCGAGTATTATGAGAGGGTGCGTCGCAATGGCTTTGTTCCACCAGAAAAATTCCTCAGTTTTTACATGAACGGCCTCATACAAAATGAATCCACTATACCGTTGATTTATCACGTGCGTCGGTCGGGAATAGATAAACGAATATTTTATAATCGAGAGGTTGCGCACACAGAGGAAGAGCGCTTGCAGTTCAGTAAGGCAGTAGCATAGAAAGACCGAAAAGACACGAATAAGCAACACCAGACATTTTGGTGGCTGAGTGGCAATTAAAAACCTCTTTCCGTATAACTGAGGGGGTAAAAGTAATTATTATAATAATAATGATATTAAAAACAAAGCCCATTAATAACGGGCAGCTTAAATACCGGGTGTACGGGTGTGAAGTGAGCATCAAGATACAAATGTATCGATAGGGAACGTTTGTTGTGAACGAGCCCTTATTTTTTTTTATTTGATTGCTATGACATCTGTCAAACATATTTAGTATGCATCAAGTCATTGTACAAACATCTTTTTTTTTAATCCTGTTAAAAATGTCGAATTTTGTACCAGAAAATGATGATTTGCGGAAAGCATTAATTTTTTGTTTTCATTTGAAGAAAAGTGCTGCAGAGTCGCATCGAATGCTTGTCGAGGCTTATGGTGATCATGCTCTATCGGAAGCAACATGCAAAAGATGGTTTAAGCGGTTCACAGATAATGATTTTGATGTGCGAAATGAAGAACGTGGAAGACCACCAAAAAACTTTGAAGGCGCCGAATTGCAAGCAATATTGGATCAAGATGACACTTTGAGTCAAAAACAAATGGCACAAATGTGAAATGTTGCACAACAAACTATTTCTGACCGTTTAAAAGCGATGGAAAAGATCCAAAGGTGTGGAAACTGGGTGTCACATGAATTGAATGACAGGCAGATGGAAAAGCGAAACACCACATGTGAAACGTTGCTTGTACGACACGAAAGGAAGTCAGTATTGCATCGAATTGTGACTGGTGATGAAAAATGAATTTATCTTAAAAATCTTAAACGCAAAAAATCATAGCCTGATCGGTTCGGAAAAAAGACAATGCTCTGTGTTTGGTGGGACCAGAAGGGGGTGGTGTATCATGAACTTCTACAACCTGGCGAAACTGTTGATGCGCAACGCTAAGGCAACAAATGAGCAATTGGAACCGCGTATTGTTCGAAAAACGACCAGAGTGGGCCACAAGACACGGAAAGGTCATTTTGTTGCATGATAATACTCCGAGTCATACAGCAAAACCCGTCAAAGAAACAGTAAAAGCTCTCGGCCGGGAAGTGTTACTCCACCCGCCGTATTCACCAGACTTGGCTTCTTCCGACTACCATTTGTTTTCATCGATGGGACACGCATTGGCTGAGCAGTATTTCAATTCATACGAAGAACTCGGAAATTGGTTTGCCTCAAAAGACGACCGGTTTTATTGGCGTGGTATCCACAAATTGCCAGAAAGGCGATCGAAATGTGTAGAAAGCAATGGTCAATACTTCGAATAAAATGTTTTTTACTTTCCCATTCAAAATTAGTGTTTTATTATATAAAAAACGCTCACTTCATACCGGTACACCAGATTTAGCATTTCGAAGATTATTACGATAGAGTCAAGTTAACAAAAAAAAAGAAGTGTTTGTTAGTTTAGTATTTAAGTTAGATATAAGATAAAAACGATAACAAAAACAACGTTTTTTCTGTTCTTCATTTTCTTTGTAAGTTCATTAAAATTACGCAGACGCATGTAACTTAGAGAGTCCGCAAGGGACCGTAAGTTAGGAAATAAAATACAACCATAGGCTAGAGTTTAATCATTTTTGTCTAGCGAATGAGTAAAATAGAATAAGAGGAAGAAATAAAACATGATATGAAAAATTAAAAAAAAGAAGAAAAAATGCCACATATTGATGACATTATCCGCAAGGCCAACTCTGTCTTTGGTTTTGTGAAACGCTGGTCGAAAGAATCCTACGTTTCCCGATCGCTCTACATAGCCTTTGTTCGTCGCATTCTTGAATATGCTAGTGTTACGGACCTCGTGTACATGCCCTCGCCCAACATACTATAAACCACGAATTTCCCCTCTCTACCGGTAAATTGGAAATATCGTCAAGTAGCTAATTTGTAATTAATATAAGAAAATATAATAATAAAAGGCGTTGACGCTGAATAAAAAATAAAACCGTCGATATAAAAAAAAAAAAAAAAAAACTTTGAATTAGAATGCATGTTGCAGCACAAAGCAACAACAACAACAATAAGGAATGAATCGATTCCTCAACGATACAACAAAGGGGAATCGATTCATCATAAAATTCAAAAATCAATTCACCTGCCATCAGAACAGCCGAAACTCACCACTTCGCAATACATTACTGCCAGGGGGTATGCACCAGAGATCGGTCGCACAGGTTGCCGTTTGTGCTAAGTTGTTTGCACTAGCATTCCAGTGCACTCAACACGAGGTGATCTCTTGGGCAGCGGCAATTGACAGAAGCACTGGTTCTATAAAATAGTTTATTTGTCCACGGTAGTTTCGTGTATACAGTTTATCAATGAACTTGATAACCTTTTTCGAAGTCTCAAGTTAGACTCAGAAAATAATTATTTCTTTATGGCGGGATATCTCAATTCCAAGCACAGTGCTTGGGGTAATCTTATCACAAACACAAGAGGCAATGCGTTGTTCGACTGGTGGCAAACAAACGCTATCGAACATAAACTAGAATTGTACGCTACAAGTACCCCGTCGTATCCAAGAGGAAATTCCTTCTTGGATTTACTGTTGCTGGACGAGCGAATACAACTATTAGATACGGATCTAACTACTCGAAATTGCCTTCATACAATCGAGTACGATAGCGATCATTATGGACTTGGTGCTGTAATACATGTCCCAAACGAACATTCACTACTTGAGCATTACAAACAGATACATTCTTTTAATTTCGGAAAAGCACACTGGTCGCGCTTTGATCGGATAATAAAAAAAGAATTACGCTCCAATGGCATAGATCCACCAACTCACAGAAATCTTCATAATGACGAAATTGATCATTATCTTTCGACGATGAACAACATTGTTACTAATACAATGAATCGTTCTATCCCAAAAGTGTCTCACATGGAGAGCCATACAAACCGGTGCAGAAACGCAACGGTCGACGAGCTGTATAGGCAAAAGAGTACTCTGCTCTCTAAGTTAAAACTGCTCTACAGACAATTCAGAGATCCAAATAGCCAGGAAATAAAAACAAATGTCATTAATTAAAAATCTTCAAAAACTGATCCGTGACAACTATAGATCAGTAATCAATGAAGACTGGAACAAGAGAATTCAAGCCATTAAAGCTAGTGGACCGAATATGTTCCCACAAATAAATAAAGTCTTTCGAAGGAAAGATTATAATGACATCCCATGTCTGCGAGTTCCGCGGACTCCCGAGAATTGTCAAACGCTGCTGAACGCAGGACTTACCTTGGAACGCATCAACTCTAACGAAGAGTTCATAATAGTCGAGGATCCGCAAAAAAAGGCGAACTCAATTGGCGCTTGTTTCGAAGCAGTGTATAGATTGAACGAATCGGCTCATTCTAACCTTGACCTGGAAAATAGGGCTCTCCAAAAACATATTTCGTTACGCAATGAACTTAACAATTAGCGTCTCTTAAGTCGGAGTTTCACTATCTTTAGTGGAAATAATAGAGCGGATTCCCCGCTTAGAGATCTAAACACTAGTATATTTGTACACAAGGATGAACTGACGGACATTCTTAGATCGATTAAGAACAAAAAATCGTCTGGAATAGGTAGTATTACAAACATTGTTCTAAAGCATTTACCTCTTGAAGTAGTGAAGGTTTACACTATTTTGTTCAATAACGCTCTAAATAATGAATATTATCCAATCCAATGGAAATCTGCAGTAGTCCATCCCATCCCCAAAAAGGGCAAGGACAGAAGCAATCCAGCCAATCTTCGCTCGATTAGTTTGCTTCCGAACATCAGCAAGGTATTCGAGAAAATTATAAATAAAGCATTGACTAACTGGTGTGAGGAAAATGGTATTATTCCAAACAATCAGTTTGGTTTCCGTTCGCAACATGACACAGTTCATGCTGCGACAAAACTTGTTTCCGACATACAATGGAACAAGGCGAAGCGACAATGCACAGGGGCCTGTTTGGTTGGCTTTCGACACCGTGTGGCTAGAAGGGCTGGTATATAAGTTATCAAATCTAGATATGCCCGAATATTTATTATACATTATCTACGATATGATAATGGGTAAACAATTTGTAGTGAAATGTGGAGATATAATCTCTAACAAGACTTTCCAGTGAATTCTCCCATTTTATTTAACATTTATACTAGTGGTCTAGTGGGTTCTCTCAACCATGCAATTGCGTATGCCGACGACATTGTGGTGTATAGATCTAGAGAAAAGATTGATGTCATCAACAGACTTCTGCAAGATGATTTCAACAAAATCAAACGTTTTTGCGACTTAAAAATAAATTTCCAGAAAACAGAGACTATCCTTTTCAGAACGCCACTGTCCAGTGCATCAAGGGATACAAAACGGAATTGGAAAACATTTTCCATTGCAGGAAGTAATAATCTTCCCCTACAAGTAAAAACTGTAGTCAGATACCTTGGAATCTGGCTTGATCAGTATCTTTACTTTGATAAGCATACAGCAGCTAAAAACACATATGCAATGATACGAAGACTCTTCCGTAGTAGTCTGCTGGACCCCAAGGTCAAAATAATTTCATACTCAGCATTCATCCGACCAATATTGGTGTATGGCTGCCCGGTATGGTACAACATATCCCCATTTTACATGGAGAAGTTTCGGGTGTTCGAGAGGCAGTGTTTGCGTTCCTGCCTAGGAATGTATAGAACCCCAGAGTCGCAGTATAAGAAATACTATCCGAATAAAGTCCTGTATGTATCAGGACTAAACAGGATAGATAACTTCATTATCAAGACTATTGGTGGTCACACAACAAGGGCAATGTGCAGCGAAAACGATCTCATTTCGGGAGCATTCTATCCCAATGATATGTATATGGAGAGTACTCTCCATAATGGGTTCATTCCCCCAGAAGTGTTCCCTTTCTTGGATAAAAAAGGACTTATCCAAGACAAACATGGAGTCCCTATTATTTACCACGCTTTCCGTGGTGCCAGGGATAAACGAATTCTCCACGATAACGATATCTCTAATTTTCCAGATCGCCTGCGTTTTAGTATGGTGATCGGTGAAAGAGATAAATTAATAAAAGATCGATCCCATCCCAACTGGTGGTGGATCAGTGATGAAGAAAGGACTACACGTCCCCAAACATAGTATGCCACTCAGGCGCACCGCTTTCCTTCCCCCTATCCACAATTCCCAATTATTTTTATTTTATCTTTTAATTTGGTTTTAATTTAATTTTAATTTTTTATTTTTTTATTTTAATTTTTATTTGTATTCCTTTATTCCTTGTTTATGTTTGTCCGTTTTGTTTTATTTTTATTTTGCTTGTCAACCCCCTATATATATGTAATTAAAAAAAAAAAAAAAAAAAAATTATAAATAATATAGGATGTAGAAAAAATAGAATAAATTTTAAAAGAGAAAACATATCAATTATTGTGACGTTGTAAAAGCAGTTATTGTACGCCGAAAGGCATATGAAATATGATAATGTGTAATTTAGAGTGCTTGCGAAGAGCCAGTAAGTTAATGTAAGAATGTTATTTGTAAAATAGATGTTAACATTTAGTCTTAAGTGAAATATGTAATTAAATTGTTGAATAAATGTGGATATAAAACAAAAAACAAAAAACACAGGCCGGAGGGTATCCTGCAATTTGTATAGACGTAAAGTCCGTGAGTTGTTTAACTTCTGTAGCTAATATCAACAATCCATTAGATCTTTCTAATGGTGTGAAAATATGGTAAGGACCGTGGAACTGAAGTAGTTCCTTTTGTTATTTTTACCCTCGCACAAATTCACGTCGTATCTCGTTGAGATATTTGCGCTTCCCAGGAATCTGGTAGCGGATGACTAACATACATTATTGTATCCCTGTGTTTGGGTGGTCTTTGTATCAGATTACCCGCACGTGCAGCCGTTGATCGGCTCATTCTTTGATGCTAGCAATTCTTCGTATCGAATTTCGGAATTGCCGGTTCGGTGATATGTTCCTGGGCGCAGGCAGCGTATATGGCATTTCTGGGAATAGGACGCTTGGATGTTTGACCTTTGTTTCAATCATGATGAATTCTAATTGTTGAGCTTGACCCAAAAAGCTTTGGGGACGTTCAGTTCCTTGCTTTTTGGTGTCGGTCTCAACGTTGGCTGCGAGTTGCAGGCCCTATGGTGGGACTTTGGGGCATGCGTCTGTGGGCGCGTGCACGCTCTCAGGTAAGTACGTTTTTTGAAGGTAGGACCTTACCTGTGCGGAATTGTGCGTTCGTAGAACGCTACAAAGGTCTAAACAAAATCACATACGAGGGTTGCCTCTTATGTTTCGGGATTTGGCAACCCTAGTGTTGCAATCCGGCAATTGACAGCTCTGTCGTAAAGTTGGACATTTTTGAGGTTATACGCACTCAGAACGTTTTGACATACGAGCGCTATTTGTGTTGTTTACAGTAACTTAAAAGATTCATCTCGGCCCAAAAATGGAATTAAATCGTCAACATTTTCGTGCGATTATATTTTACAACTTTCGGCGTGGATTAACTCAGCAACAGTGCATGGATAAACTTAATTCAATTTTTGGCGATGAAGCTCCATCAAGGACCAGTGTTTATCGATGGTATGGTGAATCCAATCGTGGTCGTAGTTCACTCCAAGATGAATTTCCTGAAGGTCGTCCAAAATCAGTTGTTGTTCCGAAAACCATTGATGCTGTGCGCGAACTGATATTGGAAGATCGTCATGTGACCTATCGTGAGATTGAGACAACCTTAGGCGTTAGTGGGACCAGCATACATTCAATATTGCATAAACATTTGACTGTCAAAAAAATTTGTTCGCGTTGGATCCCACACAATTTTTAATAGCCCAAAAAGAGGCTCGTGCCAATTGGTCGAAAGAAATGCTCAAAAAATACGGTCGCGGTGCTTCGAAACACGTCTATGACATCGTGACAGGTGATGAATCGTGGATTTACGCGTATGAGCCCGAAAGTAAACAGCAGTCGACTGTCTGGGTGTTTCAAGATGAGCCAAATCCAACAAAAGTTGTTCACGCGCGAAGCACTTCCAAGCAAATGGTCGCCTGTTTTTTCGGAAAAACTGGACATGTCGCAACCGTACCACTGGAACAACGCAGAACAGTCAATTCTGAGTGGTACACAACCATTTGTTTGCCAGTTGTCTTCCAAGAAATCAGGAAAACCAACCGCCGAAGACGGATCACTCTTCACCATGACAATGCGAGTTCTCACACATCGGCTGCGACAACTGCATTTTTGAGCACCCAAAACATCGATTTGATGGGTCATCCGCCGTATAGTCCTGACTTGGCACCGAATGACTTCTTTTTATTCCCGTACGTAAAAAACAAACTGAGAGGTTAACGTTTTTCGACACCTGAAGAAGCGGTTGCTGCATTCAGAATGCATGTGTTGGAGATACCTCAATCAGAGTGGCAAAAGTGCTTCTGCAATTGGCTCAAACGCATGCAAAAGTGTATAGATCTTCATGGGGAATATTTTGAAAAACAATAAAAAGTGATTTTCGATGATTAATATTTGTTTTTGTTCTCTAATCCCGAAATATAAAAGGCAACCCTCGTATAATCAAAGCGAGAAAACGGAATTGTATGGGGCTATCAACCAGGCGAATATGTATGCTACGATATTAATTCACTACTACTCCTAATACTTACTGGTCTGAAGGAACCCCAAAGTTCATTCGCACGATATTAACTTTCATTTTAAAATTTTATCATAACCAACTTACCCTTTAATGGCGGTAGAGTTTGAAGTTCCACGTCTTGTGAATTTCTGTAGCGAGAGGAACCTTGACTCTTTTTGCTTTTCTTTTTCAGTGATCGTTTAGCAAAGGGGTCGATTCTATCAACAAATGTTCCCGATGACATTTTTCTGAAAAAAATAAAATAAATAAAATAGTATGTAAAGATGGTAATGGTGTCACTGTTAATTACTATTACTGACAAAAGCAAAGTTGTAGGTACAGGACACACTAATAGCTTAGTTCAACCCTTTTTATGCATAGAAAAGACGACACTATTCTCTATTGAGACTGTTTGAAAGTTTAGTTTCAGAAAAGGTTTGCATTCGGACTAAAAAGTTTATGATAATAAGTTAATTTCCCTTTCTTGCATATAATGGGTTCTCCAATAGGGACTTGAGAACTTTTTTTTTGTAGTAAATTTTTATAATGTGCAGACGTTGTTCGTGATGAAAATGTTGAGTTTACTGAATAAATTGACAGTGACAGTTCGATGATTAGTTAAAGGGTGCGTTCAAAAATTAAATTCAAAGTTGTCAGGTCCCTATTGGAAAACCCGATATAATCCACCAAAGCGACTGCACGTCATCTTATAGATAAGTCTTTCCAGTGCAGTCATTAGAAAGTTAAGTCATTATAATTGTGGCAAAAGTCCCTCTTTTTCTTCTTGGCGCATGTAAATATACAGTGCGGGCTGACAAAGAAGCAAGGATTTGGGGAAGATGTTGATGCACATAACTTGAACACCTGTAGATTAAAGCCGCGGAGGGAAATCCCGCACTCTTGTCTGATTGATTGAATGATTCTCTTGGTTAATATAAATCGAACTTTATTGTGATTGGTTCTTTATATGGAATGGGGCTGTAGCAAAAGTTACTTCTGCGCTTGTGCGCGGATTCAGTGGGACAACTGGCGTAAGGACACAACACATACGGCCGTTGTTGTCGTTCATCTTAGCAGATACCACAATCCAAGACAGTTTTGGTCTTTCCTGTCTGGTGTTTGCAATCACACGAAGGTTATGCATCGATCAGTACAACATTCATGGCTTATATACACAAAAATGCTTTTATTAAGCGAGACCTAGAGATAAATCTGTCCGGATATAATTTAGTGCATCTGCTGCCAAAAAAATCAGAGATGCGGACCGATTCACATTAAAGACATATAGACTTATGCTTCAGTCGAATTGCACGAAAATAACTTTGTCCACCCAAGGCCAATTTGCTTCACCATCTCCTTTACTTATCCTCCGTCACTTCTTTTATTCGCTGGTATTTAATCCTAATCCCATGGGCGCATTATATGAAGAAAAAAAAGTCATACCATGTGGTAAATTAAATCGAATGAAGGTCCAGGTTTGTAACTATGGGCTAGTATTAAATTGTAGATGTACTGCCAAATTGACATAATAGATCAGAGGGTGAGAAGAGGCAGTTTTAATAAGCAGCCTTAAGAAGGTTGAACACATTGATTTGAAAATAGAAGAACAAACAATCAAATTCAGTCCCTATATTAAATATCTTGGTGTTATACTCGACAACAGCTTGAACTTCAAGTAACACCTGAGGAATACGAGTGATAGAACGGCAAGAGTATGCAAAGTTTTGGCGAGACTGCTACCCAATGTGGGTGGACCCCGGCCTCGCATAAGGAAATTGATAACCAGTGTCAACACCTCTATTATAATTTGGCGGCTCACATATGGGCAGGAGCCGCACAGTATAAGTCGTACATGAGGGGAGTGAACTCAGCACATCATCATCATCATCATCATCATCGGCACTACAACCGGGAACCAGTCTTGGCCTTATTTAGCAAGTCCTGAGGCTTGTTAAATTTTCCATAATGATTTGTTTTTTCCGGGCAAGGTCATTAGTCTTGCGCCAGAGGCTCCCCGACGGGACATCGAACCCCGGTCTACAACCGGGAACCAGTCTTGGCCTTATTTAGCAAGTCCTGAGGCTTGTTAAATTTTCCATAATGATTTGTTTTTTCCGGGCAAGGTCATTAGTCTTGCGCCAGAGGCTCCCCGACGGGGAATCGAACCCCGGTCTCCCGCGTGACAGGCGGGTATACTCAGCACATACGCTGGCATAATTAAGAGTATGCTGCGCATTCCGAACGGTATCCGAGATTGTCTCACAAGACAATCCGACGGATCGCACCCGTTTGTGGTTCATCTCCCGACGGCGCGAACATCCCTGTATCAGAACTCGTTCCGTTACAGAGCGGGGAAGCTGTGGAACTGCCTTCCCACGCGAGTGTTCCCGGAGCGTTACAACCTGCAACTGTTCAAAAAGAACTGTAACAGTTATTTGGTGGCATCTCGGGGCGCCCACTCGACGCTATAGGTTCGCTGCTCCCGAGAGAAGTCGAAAAAAAAAAAAAAAAAAAAGATCTAGCCCCAAACGACTTCTTTTTGTTCGCTAATCTAAAAATTGCGCTCGGAGGACAGAGATTTTCGTCAAACGAGGAGGCAATCACTTCCGTGAACAGTTATTTTGCAGAGAAAAACGCCGAGTACTATCTATGTTTTGGCCACTTGACATTGCAGCTAAAGAAAACGTTGCGTTGCATGAGGTCTCACAAGAGAATCGTCGGAGAATATGGTCACAATTAGAGGTCTCAAGCCTAAGAGAATGGCAACGAATATGGGATTCTTCCACCAAGGGAAAATGGACCCACACCATGCTACCTGATATAAAAACCTAGGTAAAAAGAAAGCTGTACATAAGAAGTTGGCCTCTCCCAAGAGAAGTGTTATATATGTAAAAAGAAAAAAGTTGTATCCTTTAAACACGATTGATCCGCCACTTGATAGAACCCTTGACTTGGTCCGGGGGCTTAAACTACAATGAATCACTTAGGCTATGCATACGCTTCCAGTACGGCCACTGATGTCAGACAGGCTAGCTGCCACACAAAGATCTGCCACTGACACCGGGTCGAATCAGAACAGTAAGCAGAACTTACTATCTCAAAGAGGGCCTCTGATATGGTGGACTATTTGAAACCCCAAACACAAAACTGAATAATTAATATACACAAAACAATCCCGCGAAAAATCCGGTAGGCGTAGGTGTGATGAGCCGATACTACCATAAGGGAACAAATCTTCAAGAAAACACAGACTCGACAAAACGAAGACGTAGGGAAAAACGGCAAAAGCGGGATATACGCGTCGGCCCATGGAATGTTCGAACGTTATATAAACCAGGCGCGATACAGACGGTCATAGAAAACGCGAAACAATATAAAATGGACATCGTCGCGCTTCAGGAAGTCCGACTCCCACATCAAGTAATCGAAACCAACGGGTTCACACTGGCGTGTATAGGTACCGAGACACATAACTTCGGAACCGGCTTCATAATAAGCAAGAAGATTACGCCCCATGTAAAAGATGTGAAATTTATTAATGACCGAATGTCGGTGCTAAAATTACGGGGCGCCCATAGTACAATTATGTATTTATAAACGTACACGCCCCAGCGAAATCTACCGACGAAGAAACGAAGGACACGTTCTTCGAGACCCTGGAGGAAGTATTTGATGGGATCTCATTTCGATATTAATATCCTCCACGGGGACCTCAACACGAAAATTGGAAAGGAAGATATCTTCCAACTAACTATAGATAAAGAAAGCCTACACGACGTTTCAAATGATAATGGAATTCGAATTGTTACATTCGCTGGGTCAAAAAATCTGGCAGTGAAAAGCACGATGTTCAAGCACAAGCAAATTCATAAAGCCACATGGATATCACCCGACGGCGTAACGCGTAAACAATTAGACCACTTCCTCATAGACAAAAGACACCACCCGAATATCCTTGACGTAAGATCATATAGAGGAGCAGATTGCGACTCTGAACTAGTAATGGGCAAAATTAGGAGTCGGCTCGCAGCAAACCTACGCGGGCAATCACGGGAGACGAGCAAAAAGTTCGACACTGATAAACTAAAAAACCTGCACAAAAGGGATGAATATCAAGACGAACTAACGAATAGATTTAGCATCCTAGGGAATGAGAGTGTGGCGGCTAACAATACCGCCACCAATCATCTCCTTTTTCACCCCCTGCCTAAAGCCCACGTAGCACACGCAAAAGCGAAAGAACAAGTACTTACCAGTAACCTGGGTGCAAGTGCTTACCGTGCATACCGGAAACATAAGCTTCAGAACAGCCCTTAGTCCGAATTACCTGCACCTAAAACAAGCAAATCCATAGAGACGGATCGGTCGCATCAGCATGCAACTGACGCGATCCGGACCAATCCTCGGTACACGTTTCGATCCTATTCCGAGGAATTGATCAGCAATCGCTGCACGAAAAGCAATTTGGTTGCATCATATAACAACCGACATTGCTGGTCCTATATCATCGAAATATAGTTTTGCGCGCCAACCACACACATGAAAAACATCCTATCCTACCTTGTGCATGCATACCCACATCCATAGGGCATAGACCAACAAATACATGGGGGTATTATTCTATTGCACAGGCGAATTGAGTTCTTAAAATGGAAAATTACCAACTAGAACTCAATTACGTGGGATAACAACAACAACAAACATACACACAATCGGCGATAGTGCTACTCATAGTCGTTGATCGTGTAAGCACATTAAACCCTTACAGGATGATGTGCCCCAGCTACGAATGTTGTTCGTTGTTTGTGTATCCTTTTTCATGGTTCGCCCACTGGACGACACACCGAGCAAACGATGAGTTGATCATTGCGAGTGTGTTATGCACATTTTTACACGGCGTTATTTAGATACAAACACAAAAGGGATTATGACCAAATATGGGCATCGAGGCGATGATCGAATATGCGGCGGTTTATCGCTTCGACGAACTAACTACTCGCAATCTGGATGCTTAACAGAATAGTGTACCTAGCGGACAAAGATTCTTAAAAACACATCTCTCGTGGGTCGGCTCAAGAGATTCAAATACGGCGCGAACATTTTAACAGTCAAATTCGTATTCGCAAGATATCGTTGCTCTTACTCACAGTTAACGTTTAAAGAAATTCGAAGTGCAGTACTTAACATTTTAATTCATACTCCTGTGTACAAACTATATTAATCAACGTGTAGCCTACAGTTAACGTTCGAAGAAATTTGAAGTGCACTACTTAACATTTTGATTCTTAATCCAGTGTGCAAACTATATTAATCAATGTGTACCCTACAGTTAATGTTTGAAGAAATTCGAAGTGCACTACTTAACATTTAGAGTCCTACTTCTATGCATAAATTTTGATAATCAACGTGCATCTTTCAATCCATGTACCAGACATGTCCGGAGTGCACTAATTAACATATACTCGCTATTTTATAATATTCAACTGACATTCTTAAGTGTATATAAATTAACATATACTCACTATTTTATAATATTCAACTGATATTCTTAAGTGTATATAAAATAACATATTATCACCATTCAATCGATATCCTTAAGTGTATAGAAAATAACGTGTAATCTCTACTTAACCATTTCTAACTGATATTAATAAGTGTATACACAGTAATATATATTATCTTTTCTTAACAATATTCAATGTATAGCCGTAAGTGCATATTTAGCATAAGATTTAATCAACATGAATACGTGTATTTAGTAACTACATATTCAAATAAAGTAAGGGAAGGACGAAGTGAACTGTGTAATTACTTTTGTGAGGCAGTCTCCGACTAGCTTTCGTTGCGTTGACATCGCGAGTTTCTTCATTCAAGTGCATAATCACCTCTCTCTTTAAACCGGTGACTTTGCTTTTCAGTTCTCGTTTTTTCAATTCCTTCAATCTCTTTCTTTCGTTCTTATCGCGCAACAGTAACTTTCCTTAACCTACATATACTTGTTCCATCGCCTTTATAGTCCCATTCCAACGCGCTAAGATGTATGGGAACAGGTTTAAGGGGTTATCTCCGGATACACCCCTTCACTCTCTACCCATCAACTCTCCCCCCACTAAACGATCAAAACAAATAATAAATCAAGAGGAATACCCTGAACTCCCTATTCGGTTAAACGCAAAAAATCCCAAATTTATTCTGATCTCTTCTAAAGATAAAACGAAGCCCCTTACAAGTGTGTGTTTTTGTGTTGAAGAAAGCTATAGATTCTATTAGCCAGGAATATGATAGCATTACTCAGCTTCGCGATGGAAATATTCTTATTCTCGCAAAGAACAAAAGAATAGCGGATAAATTTGTAGCGGTTTCTAACCTAGCAAATCAATGCCCAGTGACAGTGAAATATCATGATCGCTTTAACTCGTGTAAAGGCATTGGGTACGCGCCTTTTCTAATTAATATTTCGGAAACTGAAATTGTTTCTGAAATGTCCACGCAAGGTGTCACGGAAGTGTACAAATTTACAAAGAGAATTGACAACAAAACAACTCCTACTGGACTTATGCTGTTCACCTTTGATCTTTACCAACCACCAACTACTGTGGAAATCGGTTTTTATAAAGAAAAGGTTAAGGAATACATCCCAAATCCAATGCGCTGTCGCAACTTCCAGATACTTGGTCATACGATTAAAAGGTGTACCAAAGAAGCAGCTTGTGGAACTTGTAATCTCCCACTTCATGATAATGCACCTGAAACTTGTACACGTGTGATGTGTGCAAACTGCACCCCAACTGCTGAACCTCACCCATCCTCATCCATTAAATGCCCTCAATATATAAAAAATAAAGAAATTCTTAGAATCAAAAGAAGAAATAAATGCAGCTTGTCTGAAGCTAGACGTCTATACAACTCTTCCACACCTCACTCCAGCTTCAATACCGTATCCTGCACTGAAATAGCAAAGACTGGTAACAATCTTTCCTTCGATTATGCTGCTCCCCGTGAAAAAAATAAAATAAACTTAAATCCACCAACAACAGTAAAAAATAACCTTGCGAACAGCACCCAAAACCCCAAAAAAAAAAAAATTACACTCTAACAAACCAGCTTCCTCTCGCTTATCCAACATATCAAATTTAAAAGCACAAGATAGCTGTTCTGCTGATAAGCAAACCTCAAACACTCTGCATTACAAAACATATGATACGCATTTAACTCAATCAACTCCCAAAAAAGATATACAAAATAAACAAACCGTTCAATCATCCTCTTCAATAACTCACACAAAAAAAAAAAAAAAAAAACAACTAACCTGAAAATATGCACGTCTCAGATCCTGAAATAGATCTAACAAATGACGTGACCATCTCTTCACCAATATCATCTATTACTCACTCTCTTACAACAAAATACCTATTTCTTACCTCCAAATGGAAACTATGAAAAAGAACCTGACTTATAATCAACTAACCGCAAATGCGCCCCCCGCTGATCGTTCGTCGAGATTCGAATTAATTACACCAACATACAACCATCAACCACTTTTCTACCACAACAGGAAAACACAGTCGACACTCCTATTAGAACGTAAAATATACTGAAAGTTCTGCAGTGGAACTTGAAAGGATATCTAAATAACTATGACGAGCTAAACATCCTTATAAAGGACCACTCATCTTGCTTTATTTCTCTACAAGAAACTCACTGCTCCGTTCAATCTACTCCAATTGTGCCAAAATCTTCTACTGGATACTTTTTCAATTCTCAAACAAACGTAACAAATAAACAAGGTGTTGCTGTTTTAATAAAAAACAATATTCCCCATAGACAATTACAAATCAACTCTAATCTACTGGTCCTCGCTATAGAAATACAAACCACTATTAAAATCACAATTGTTTCTATATACATCTTACCTGACCAAAACTTCAACAAAAATGATCTACTTCATATTTTGAGTCATATAAACACCCCTATCTTACTAATCGGTGATGTAAATGCTTGGAATGTGCTATGGGGATCCCCCAAAATCAACGCAAGAGGTTCTATTATAGAGGACTTCATCCTAAGCTCCAACCTCTCAGTTTTAAATGATGGCTCGCCCACGCATTTATCAACTCACAACACTTTGACTCATATTGATATCAGCTGCTGTTCTGACTCTTTGCTACCAAAAACCACTTCTCACACCTTAGACGACCTTCACAACAGTGACCACTTTCCCTTAATTACAATTATTAATTTAGGATCATTTAATGTACAACCTATGAAGTCATCCATATTCAAAACTGATTTGGCGAACTGGGCTAAGTTCGGCTTAAATATCAAGCAATACATGTCAAACAAACCGATACAATCAGACACAAATAAAGAAGCAGCATTAATGGCCAAAGCAATTCGTTATTCTGCTAACATATCAATACCCCAATCTAATCCTAACATGAAAAAACGAGTAGTACCATGGTGGACCCCTGACTTAGCAAACCTTAGATACATTAAGGTAACTGCCTGGAAAAAATTTAAAAAAACCAGAACCAAATAAACATAATAAATTATAAAAAATCAAATGCCGTTTTTCGACGTCTATTCATCTATAAATAGAAATTCAACCACCGCAAAAATATGGAACAACATCCGTTGTTTAACAGGGAACTCCTTCCCTAAAATAATCAATTGTATTGTATCGCCCCAAGGTCCTATCTCTAAGCCATCTGAGATCTGTAATTACTTTGCGAAGATTTGGTCTGAAGACTCAAGCGACAGTGATTTTCCTATAAGTTATTGTATAGAAAAAAAACGACTGTCTTAACAACAGCATACAAGCAACTACAACTGGTACTTCAACTCTACATATAGAAGACCCCATAGAACTTCAAGAACTCGAAAGCTGCCTGACGAAACTCAAAGGCAAAACCCCAAGTAGAGACAAAGGTTCTTACCCGATGCTTAAAAATATACCTCTTGAAATAAAGCATAGACTCTTGAAGTTATATAACAATGTTTTTTAACTGGAGTTATACCTCTCAGTTGGAAAATTGCTTGCATCATTCCAATTCCAAAACCTAAAAAAGATATAGGCTCAATTAGTGGCTACCGCCCAATTTCTCTTCTTCCTTGTATTTCCAAAATAATGGAAAGAATAATCGCAAAGCGTCTCCAATGGTTTATACAAAGAAGAAATCTAATTAGCCCTAACCAAGTAGGTTTCAAACCAGAAAAGGGTTGTATTGATGCACTTCCACATATAGACAATTACACAGCAAACGCTTTATCATTTCGCAATCATGTTTCAATTCTGTCAATTGACTTCGAGAAGGCATTTGATAGAATTGGCATACATCTCGTTCTTAACAAATTACAGTCCTGGAAATTGGGCCCTAAAATCATACAGTATATTAAATCGTTTTTAACTAACAGACGATTTTGTGTTAAAGCCAATAATTGTTTCTCTTCAACATATCCACTATACAATGGAATTCCACAAGGATCTCCTCTATCAGTGGTTCTATTTTTAATAGCTTTTGAGGAAATTTCAAACATTATAGCCAGACACAAACTTCTGGATCATTGCATTTATGCTGACGACCTTTATGTCATGAGCAAGTGCAACGACCTTGAAACAACTAAAGTAATGTTCACCCGAGTGATTAAGGAAATATTAGTGTGGTCGAACACATCTGGTGCTAGACTTTCGCTTGAAAAATGTAAAATATTGCACATATGTCGTAAATTATCTTGCTCTCAAACATTAACACTAAATATAGGTAATATTACCATTAACTCGGTTGATAAGTTAAGTATTCTAGGACTCATTTTTAATAGAAAACATAAATGGAATGATCACATCACAGAATTAAAAAAGAGCCTAGCTGACACAGCCAATGTTGTTAGTTATCTAGCATGTAAGAAAAGTAGTGCACATATAAACACATTATGTAACGTAGTCCGGGCTCTTTTACTTAGTAAAATTGATTACGGTTTAGCTATATACGGCAGTTGTCCTAAGTCAACGTTAAAAATCATCAAACCAGCCTACCATCATGCGGCCAGGAGGAGTATTAACGCCTTTCCCACCACTCCAATCAAAAACATACTGGCAGAATCAGGTCTTCCAACAATCAAAGAGCAAATTGTAACAAGAGGAAAATGTTACACTAAATTGTCATTTTCATCTGGATCCATCGCTGAAAAATATTTCAAGTCTGCAATACGCCGACCTACGACAAAAAGAATACCATCCGCAATCTCTAACATCGTTGCAATTGCAATTGAGATGAACCTTCCATTGAGGCACTTTACCAAATATCTGCCCATACACCCACCTTGGACAATCAAAGAGTCGTCTTTCATTCTCGACCTAAATTCGAACCGAAAAATCAATACCGACAGCAAATTCTTCCGTGCTCTCTTCAACAATATCTCGACCGAATTCAGAACAAACGGATGGACGTTACTTTTCACCGACGGCTCCAAAATATCTGAAAGCGTTTCATTTGCTGTTGTGCATGAAGATGGGTCAATTATTAGCACGGGTCTACTGTGTGAACAAGCATCAATCTTCACTGCAGAAGCACATGCTATTCTGGATGCAGCTAAAATTGCAGCAAAAACTTGCGGTAAATACATTATCTCAACTGATAGTATATCAGTTATTAATGCTATACGTAATGATAGATATAATGTCCATGTCGTAAACAAAATTAGAGACATCCTCATTCGTTCACCGAAAAAACTGAAAATAATGTGGACCCCCGGTCACATAGGAATACAAGGAAACGAACATGTGGACAAAGCTGCTGCTATGGCTCACAAAACGCCACTCCATTTCTTTGATACGTTCACCAAAAAAGATCTTTCCAACGCTATTCGAAATATTCACTTAAAAATGGAACAAGACTTGTGGAAATCATATGCACACCACTACGCCACTATTAATCCAGAACGCGACAAGCCAATATATCCCACAACGGCAACAAAAGCCGCAAACACAAATTTTACAAGACTCCGCTTAGGCCATACAGCCGTCACTCACCAGCATCTACTACAAAAGAAGATCCTCCGAATTGCACGACATACAACGCAGTCATCGACATTAAACACATTTTGGGCTTAGGACAATGTTCACTGCCCAGTTTAGTTATAAACGATATTTTTAAAAACAATTTTAAAAGCCCCAAATACAGAAAATATATTAAGAATCAACAAATTTGTAAAACTATATAATATTCCTATATAAATTACATACATTCATATAGAAGAAATATATATAAATCATCATCATCATCGGCTCTACAACCGGGAGCCGGTCTTGGCCTTATTTAGCAAGTCCTGAGGCTTGTTAAATTTTCCATAATGATTTATCTTTTCTGGGCAAGGTCATTAGTCTTGCGCCAGGATATATATAAATACATATACTATTATTTTAACTAAATATTCAATTAGTATTAGAGCCGATAGCCCCCACAGCTTGTGGTCTTTAATTAAGATTAGCAATGTAATTTTTTTATGTAATAATTTTGTTAATAAAATATAATAATAATAAATACTTTTGTGACCTTTCGCCGCGGACAAAGAAGAGGACCTTGCCGAGACGTTTAGTAGGGGGTTTCAGACGAACCCGTGCAGTTGTATGCACCTAATGAATGAAACCTACATATAAAACCCTACAAGAGTAGTGGGGAAGAGGAAACCAATAATGTGGACATTATATGGGTATCGATCAGAGACGTAATCAAACAAACACAAGCAAATTCATAAAGCCACATGGATATCACCCGACGGCGTACGCGTAACCAAATAGACCCATTCCTCAAAGACACCACTCGAATATACTTGACGTAAGATTATATAGAGGAGCAGATTGCGACTCTGATCTAGTGATGGGCAAAATTAGGAGTCGGGTCGCAGCAAACCCACACGGGCAGTCACGGGAGACGAGCAAAAAGTTCGACTTTGGTAAATTAAAAGACATGCGCAAAAGGGTTGAATATCAAGACGAACTAACGAATAGATTTAGCATCCTAGAAACTTGGAGCACTGATGAAGAGGAAGCCAATAGTGTGGACACTAAATGGACATCGATCAGAGACACAATCAAATAAACAATCCAAAAAGGTATTAGGATTTAAGAAAACAATTAAGCCCAAACCTTGGTTTGACGATGAGTGCAGGGCGAAGATCGAACAACGTAAACGCCTCAGGGTGATCCACTTAGAAAGATATGATGAAGTCAACGCAGAAAGATACCCGACGACTCGGGAAGAGACATTGAGACTTTTCAAACGCAAATGACGCGAATGGGAGAAGACTCGGATCGAAAAAATCCTAGAAAATGCCAGAACAAAGAACATCAGAGGTATGTGTGCCGGCATAAACTCAATTAAAAATGGCTACCGAGGGAGAGCCAAAATAATTCGATACGTAAACAGTTGTCTGGCACAGAAACAAACAACACCGTGACAAGATGGAAGCAGTACTTTGAAAACCTGCTCAATGTGCACACCCATCAATCACAAATAAACGCACCAGACGTACATACAGCCGATCCTTCGCAGAGCCCTCTTTCAACGAAGTTGTAGACGCAATAAATCGATAGAAAAACAACAAGGCTCCCGGAGTCGGCCGTATACCAACAGAGCCTATGAAGCATGGAGGAGAGGCAACCGCTCGAAAGATCCACCAACTGATCAAAATAATATGGGATAAGGAAGTCACTCCGGAAGAATGGAAAACCTCAATAGTTGTCCACATTTTCAAAAAGGGCGACAGATCTGTCTGCGAAAACTACAGAGGAATATGATTGCTCCCAACCACATACCAAATACTAACAAATGTCATACTGTCGAGAATCACACCATATGCAGAAGAAATACTGAGAGACTACCAATGCGGATTCCGTAAGAAGCGGTCAACGAGCGACCAAATGTTCACAGTATGGCAATTGCTGGAAAAGAAGTGGGAATACGGAGAGACGGTTCACAAACTGTTCGTTGACTTCAAAAAAGCCTAAGACTCAGCCGTAAGGCAAAGACTTCACGATATTGTAGTTGAGCTGGGAATCCCGAAAAAATATGCCGCCCTCGTTCAAATTTGCATGAACGAAAATAAAGGGCGAGTTAGAATAGCAAACCACGTCTCAGAACCATTTGAAATCCACGACGGACTAAGGCAGGGGGATGGCCTCTCACCATGTCTTTTTAACCTTGTGCTCGAGTATGTCAACAGAAGGGAACAAGACAACAACATGGCCGTATCATCCCTGAACGGGGTCACGCAAGTGCTGGCATACGAGGATGAGATCGCCGTTTTGGGCGATAATCTATAAACTGTAAGTAAAAACAGTGAAATCATCATCTAAGCGGCAGAAGATGTGGACATAGAAATAAATGAAAACAAAACAAAATATATGATTACGGCGGGAGCAGGGGGACCTCAGGGAACACATATAAACGTCAAAGGCAAGATATTTGAAAAAGTTAAAGAATAGTAACGAAATGTCGAAGGAAATTAACGAAATACTCCATTCCGGCATCGCTAGTTGGCACGCAGTCAGTAAACTGCTGAAACCCAAACTGCTATAATGTAATATAAAGTTTCGTGTTTATATAATCATGCCGATCGGTCTATACGGATGCGAAACATGGGTTCTCACGACACGAGAAGAAAACAAATTCCGCGTATTTGAGAATAAAGTTTTAAGGAGTATCTTTTGCGATAAAAAACTCCATAACCATGAATTGGAAGAGCTATACCGCAAACCTACAATAGTGAGTGTAATCAAATTGCGAAGATTAAGATGGGCCGGACATGTGGCGAGAATGGGCAACGATAGAGCCGTGTGTAGAATTCTTGACGGTAGAGCAACGGGAATGAGACCGGCAGGACGACCGCGACGGAAATGGGATGACAATTTAAGGTTTGACTTTGAGGAGATCGGATTAGGTTGTCAAGTGTGGAAGGAGAGTGCACAGGACAGGGAGCGATGGCATAGCGGAGTCAGTGAGGTCATGGACTTTCGGGTTCCTATAGAACAATAAATAGTAACAGTATACAATTATTTTTGGTTAGCGGGGTATTGTGGTATGAATATGAAGTAATATTCTTTGCGGAAAGGATGGTGGTTTCTCCAGCAAAACAGTGGGGAACCTGCTAACAGACAATATGACTTCTAGCGAACACCACCCCCATTCACCAATATACGTTCCAATCCGGCCCACCATTAACCTTTTGTGCCGAGGTGTTTTAACGTTACAAGAAAGTGGTATAAGATGTAATCTCTCTGATTTATCTGCCCCCACATAAGTTTATCCTCCTTCATCCTTCACCCAGATCGAGCAGGCGGCACAAAAACTGGGACTGCACATTACTGAGGGAAAAACCAAGTACATGGTGGCAACTTCTGCGAAGAGAAGACCTAACGTTGGTCAAACTATCAGGGTAGTGGAGCACGAATTTGAAGTAGTGCAATCCTTTAACTACCTTGGGTCAATAGTATCAGCCGATAACAATATGGAAGAAGAAATACGCGAACAGCTGATTAAATCCAACAAAGCCTACTATGGTCTATCAAGGCTCTTTAAATCTCGAAATTTATCCAGAACATCCAAGCTACTACTGTACAGGACCATGGTCTTACCAGTACTCATGTATGGATCCGAGATCTGGGTGCTTAATAAAAGGCACTCTGAACTCGTGGCCGCGTTCGAGAGCAAGGTCTTAAGGAGACTTGTTGGCCCCGTACGTGAGGGAGGACGATCCCCGAGACGCTACAATCATGAGTTGTACGCAATCTACCTTGAAGCTAATATTGTAAGAAAAATCAAGCTCGGTAGACTCCGGTGGGCGGGACACCTAGCTCGAATGAGCGAAGAGGAGCCTGCCCGGAAAGTCCTTTGTGGCAGGATGTATGGAAGGAGACAGCGCGGCAGACCTTGTCTGCGATGAAGGGATGACGTAGACCAGGACGCCCAGAGCCTGGGAGTGCTAAACTGGATGACATCGGCTCGAAATCGGGACCGGTGGAGAAATTTGTTAAATAAGGCCAAGACCGGATCCCGGTTTTAGTGCCGATTATGATGACATACGTTTATAATAAAACTTACCAACTGTGTAAGGCCCACCAAGTTCAAATGTGTCGTTAAAACACACGGGCGGAACGTATCACGTTTATCCCCATCCCGCAAATTTTACAAGGAACTCTACTCAAGTAGACTCTATAGATACAATCTTTTAAAATACGTGTCCCCAAAAAAATCAGAGATGCGGACCGATTCACATTAAAGACATATAGACTTATGCTTCAGTCGAATTGCACGAAAATAACTTTGTCCATCCAAGGCCAATTTGCTTCGCCATCTCCTTTACTTATCCTCCGTCACTTCTTTTATTCGCTGGTATTTAATCCTAATCCCATGGGCGCATTATATGAAGAAAAAAAAGTTACACCGTGTGGTAAATTAAATCGCATGGAGGTCCAGGTTTGTAACTATGGTCTAGTATTAAATTGTAGATGTACTGCCAAAGTGACATAATAGATCAAAGGGCGAGAAGAGGAAGAAAGATATAGGACAGGGGTGGAGAGAGAAAGGGACGAAAAGAGAACGAGAGAAAGGAAGACGGAGAGATTTAAGATGAGAGGAAAGGTGAAAAAAGAAAAATGAAAGGAGTGAGACGGGGGAAGAAAGGGAGAGAGGAGTGGTACGACAGGAGGGAAGAAAAAGGGGAGTAAAGAGTCAGTTTAAATTACTATAGCGCCTCGATCTCCATTACAATTGTGACATATCGATCACATTACAATTCTTCTTTATTTGACTTCTCCCCGGAAAGACGAACTTATAGCGCTGAGTCAGCGACCTGAGATTTTTTTTTTCTCGACCGGATCGATAGCGTTTGGAATGATAGTGAAGAACGTGTGATTCGAACTGACGCCATGACAGTTAGAATCACTAAAAATTGAACCAAGGCGCAACCCATCAGCCTACTGGCCGTGTTTTGAATTCGATTTTTAAACTCAACTATATTCCACTGATGTGAATTGTTATGTTATCGCTATGGTATACCGCTCTGATGTATTTTCTTATTCGATTTTCGTTCGGCGTTCTTCACTATTTGCTTGTGTATTGTGTGTGTATCTGTTATAGACGCTACAGGTCCATCAGCCAAGCTTCAAAAGACGCTCAAGGATTTCTCCCGACCATTTCAATAAGCCTATAGCTTAACGGGGTGGTATTTTACAGGGCGGCTCGTCGTTAGGACCCTACGTACCACTTAGTAATTGTGCCGAACTGCACAAAAGCAAGATTCGTCTGTTGAACCTAGGTTTGCACAATCAAACGCAAGACACAACCTCCTTACCAACTCAGCCATTGGGGCGGCCACCCTAGCAATTGAGAGACTTTGATCATAGGTAGATGAAAGTTTATCGCCTTTATGGTTTCAAATATGGGTCTATTGATTTCTGATCTAACATTTCTTCTACGTTCTATTATAGTGATGTATGTTGAATGTAGTTCTTACTTAAAATATTGTGACGAATTTACACTCGAATAATCGTGAATATCATGCCGGGCGTCTCTCAGTTAGTTCGAACTTCGTTGTCGAACGATACACATCGACACAGTAAGCAAAACTGACAGTGTGATATTAAGTTTTAAAATAACAAGTGAAAATGAAATAAGTCTATTCAGGAAAGGAGCACAAACTTGGAGTTTTTGTTGGATTATTCACAATCCAGAGATCGGACTTAGGAAGTCGATAGACGTAAAATTAAAATTACGTAACAAATGGTGTCAGAAGTGGGATTGCTGAATAGTCCTACAGAATGGTAAGGTTTGGTGACTTGAGGATAACCCATTTAAAAGAAGAATTGGAGTCTCGAGGATTGCTTGTGACTGGGAATAAGGCGGACCTACAAGCACGATTGCGTAAAGCAATGGAGATCCAGGGCATCGAGGTTGATGGAAATGAGTTTTGTCACGAGGCTTCAGGGGCTTTGTGGCGTTTGTAACAGATACATACACAATACACAAGCAAATAGTGAAGAACACCGAACGAAAATTGAATAAGATACCATAGCGATAACATAACAAATCCACATCAGTCGAATGTACTTGAGTTTAGAAATCAAATTCGTACAGACGGCGGTGGTCTGATGGGTTGCGCTTTGGTTCAATTTTTGGTGATTCTAACTGTCATGGCGTCAGTTCGAATCACACGTTCATCACTATCATCCCAAACCCTATAGCTTCACTTAAAGCCGAAGAGCAGAGGGTAGAGCCGCAGCCAGCCTCAGCATTTGACATGAATGTGCTGCAGCAATGGCGCAGCAGTCCTCACGCATGGAGGAGCAGCTGGCACAACAGTCCTCACGTATGGAGAACCAGCTGGCACAACACGCTTCACAACTGCAGGAAAAACTATCGCGCATCGAAAGGAATTCTGCCAGACTGCAGGCGAGGCAGGACGAAATGGAGAACGAGTTGCATCGTTACCCAAAACTGCACAAAATTAAAAGCAGAAATATTGAGGTTGGATGGTCATATCCGAGAGATACAGTTCAGTGGACCAGTTGCAGCTGTTAGTGCAACGAAATTGAAGGCGCCAACGTTTGACGGAACTGTACCGTTCAACATTTTTAAACTACAGTTCGAGACCACAGCGCGAATCAATCACTGGCCCACGGCAGAGAAAGTGACAGCTTTGGTTGTATCATTGAAGGGCTCCGCCGCTGAAGTCTTGCAAACGGTTCCTGAAATTGAACGTGAAAATTACGACGCGTTAATGGGAGCGATTGAACGGCGATATGGTAGCGACCATAGGAAACAAATATTCCAAATGGAGCTCATGTTTCGGTACCAAAAAGCTAACGAGCCGTTACAAGAATATGCAACGGAGATAGAGCGGCTCGCGCATTTGGCCAAGCAGAAGTAAATAAATTACTTAAAATTCAAGCGTTTAGGAATGGAATACGAGATGCGGATAGCAAACGCGCAGTATATTCCACGCCAAAGAAGACGTTTGCCGATACAGTGCCATTTGCTCTTACGCATGGAACAGCAAGCCTTCTAAGCAAACAGACGCACAAAGTTCATCGGCTGGAAGTCGAGCCAGGAGAATCTCTGGAGGAAACCATGAGGGAATTCATCAAGGTTATTTCTCAAATGATGCCAACCCCGCGCAAGGAAATGATGCCAGCCTCACACAAAGGCTCTCAAGCAATGTGTTACAGCTACGAAAGAACAGGACACTTCGCACGGAATTGTAATGCGTCTCGTAGGAAAAAGAGATAAAATGCCGATGCACTATCTCGACGCCCATGTGCATTGGAGTGTAAGCAATGCTCTAACGCTGAGAGATACGAAGGTATAGTCGACATCCGATTAACAAATCTGCAACCGGATGATGAATGGGAAGCCAGCGCTTTAAAGAAAAGTCAACTGGAGGACACAGACTTGGCCAAGGTTATTAGAGCGAAAGAAATGGATAAAAGACCAACCAAAGAAGAAATGGCATCAGAAAGGCCATTGACCAGGGCGTATTGGGTGCAATGGAATAGCTTGAAATTGATAAGCGGAGTGCTGCATGGTTCATGGGAAAGCAAGGATGGTAAACACGTCAATGATTTGATTGTCCTACCAAAGCCTAGATTAACAACCGTATTAGAAGAACTTCCCAATGGACGAAGGGGAGGGCATTTGGGTGTTACGAAGACCCTGGAAAAGATTAAACAACGGTTTTACTGGATGAATTGTCAAGAATCAGTTGGGGAATGGATTAAAAACTGAGCGCAATGCATGGCGGCTAAGGGTCCGAAAGCTAGAAGCAGAGGAAGATTGCAGCAGTACAACACAGGAGCATCATTTGAACGCGTTGCAATGGATGTAGCACTAGTGACTCCGGGAACAAATATGTGTTGGTGATTATGGACTATTTCAGTAAGTGGCCAGAAGTATACGCTATATCAAATCAGGAGGCTAAAACTGTGGCCGAAGCCTTTGTGCAGAAGTGGGTCACGCGATTTGGTATACCAATTGAGTTACATTCAGATCAAGGGAGTAACTTTGAGTCCGCTATATTTCGAGAAATGTGCTCACTGTTGGGTATCAAGAAGACTCGAACAACGGCTTTACATCCGCAATCGGACGGCATGGTAGAAAGGTTGAACCACACATTAGAAGAACATTTGCGAAAAGTAGTACACAAATGTCAGCGCAATTGGGGCAAGCACATTCAAATGTTTCTGTTGGCTTACCGATCAGCAGTCCATGACACTACCGGCCATTCACCTGCGAGGATTATTTTTGGCACAGAATTGAGACTCCCATCAGATCTCGAATTTGGAAGAAACAACGAACTTACCCAAACTGGAGGCAGCTACTGGGAAATGCTTCAGTCCGAATTGGATGACATACACCAACATGTGAGGCAGCGAACACAGTTGGAGAGTAATAAAATGAAGGATCAATATGACCTAGCTATGAATTCTGATGGATTTCAGGAAGGCGACTTGGTGTTGCTGTACAATCCGCAACGGAAAAAGGGTATGTCTCCAAAACTGCCAACATCATGGGAAGGGCCATACAAAGTCATAGAGCGACTGGACGACGTTGTGTATCGGATACAATCCTACACGCAGAGACGAGAAAAAATGAAAGTCGTCCATTTGGAGAGACTAGCCTCATATGGATCAGGGAAGTTGGTATCTTAAGACTTAAGAAGAGGGCAGAGGGCAGTGTGCCAATTTACACTCGAATAATCGTGAATAGGTTCGATTCCCCGTCGGGGAGCCTCTGGCGCAAGACTTTAATGACCTTGACCAGAAAAAACAAATCATTAAGCCTCAGGACTTGCTAAATAAGGCCAAGACCGGTTCCTGGTTGTAGTGCCGATGATGACTAATCGTGAATAGCATGCCGGGCGTCTCTCAGTTAGTTCGGACTTAGATGTCGAACGATACACATCGACTCAGTAAGCAAAACTGACAGCGTGATATTAAGTGTCAAATAATAAGTGAAAATGAAATAAATCTATTCAGGAAAGGAGAACAAACTTGGAGTTTTTGTTGGATTATTCACAATCCAGAGATCGGACTTAGGAAGTCGATAAACGTGAAATCAAAATTACGTAACAATATGTTTTCTTTCAGAGGCCAATTTGCTTCGCCATTTCCTTTACTTATCCTCCGTCACTACTTTTATTCGCTGGTATTTAATCCTAATCCCATGGGCGCATTATATGAAGAAAAAAAAGTTACACCGTGCGGTAAATTAAATCGCATGAAGGTCCAGGTTTGTAACTATGGTCTAGTATTAAATTGTAGATGTACTGCCAAAGTGACATAATAGATCAAAGGGCGAGAAGAGGAAGAAAGATATAGGACAGGGGTGGAGAGAAAAAGGGACGAAAAGAGAACGAGAGAAAGGAAGACGGAGAGATTTAAGATGAGAGGAAAGGTGAAAAAAGAAAAATGAAAGGAGTGAGACGGGGGAAGAAAGGGAGAGAGGAGTGGTACGGCAGAAGGGAAGAAAAAGGGGAGTAAAGAGTCAGTTTAAATTACTATAACGCCTCGATCTCCATTACAATTGTGACATGTCGATCACATTACAATTCTTCTTTATTTGTCTTCTCCCCGGAAAGACGAACTTATAGCGCTGAGTCAGCGACCTGAGATGATTTTTTTTTCTCGACCGGGTCTATAGCGTTTGGAATGACAGTGAAGAACGTGTGATTCGAACTGACGCTATGACAGTTAGAATCACTAAAAATTGAACCAAGGCGCAACCCATCAGGCTACTGGCCATGTTTTGAATTCGATTTTTAAACTCAACTATATTCCACTGATGTGAATTGTTATGTTATCGCTATGGTATACCGCTCTGATGTATTTTCTTATTCAATTTTCGTTCGGCGTTCTTCACTATTTGCTTGTGTATTGTGTGTATATCTGTTATAGACGCTACAGGTCCATCAGCCAAGCTTCAAAAGATGCTCAAGGATTTCTCCCGACCATTTCAATAAGCCTATAGCTTAACGGGGTGGTATTTTACAGGGCGGCTCGTGGTTAGGACCACGTACCACTTAGTAATTGTGCAGAACTGCACAAAAGCAAGACTCGTCTGTTGAACCTAGGTTTGCACAATCAAACGCAAGACACGACCTCCTTACCAACTCAGCCATTGAGACGGCCACCCTAGCAATTGAGAGACTTTGATCATAGGTAGATGAAAGTTTATCGCCTTCATGGTTTCAAATATGGGTCTATTGATTTCTGATCTAACATTTCTTCTACGTTCTATTATAGTGATGTATGTTGAATGTAGTTCTTACTTAAAATATTGTGACGAATTTACACTCGAATAATCGTGAATATCATGCCGGGCGTCTCTCAGTTAGTTCGAACTTCATTGTCGAACGATACACATCGACTCAGTAAGCAAAACTGACAGCGTGATATTAAGTGTCAAATAATAAGTGAAAATGAAATAAATCTATTCAGGAAAGGAGCACAAACTTGGAGTTTTTGTTGGATTATTCACAATCCAGAGATCGGACTTAGGAAGTCGATAGACGTAAAATTAAAATTACGTAACAAATGGTGTCAGAAGTGGGATTGCTGAATAGTCCTACAGAATGGTAAGGTTTGGTGACTTGAGGATAACCCATTTAAAAGAAGAATTGGAGTCTCGAGGATTGCTTGTGACTGGGAATAAGGCGGACCTACAAGCACGATTGCGTAAAGAAATGGAGATCCAGGGCATCGAGGTTGATGGAAATGAGTTTTGTCACGAGGCTTCAGGGGCTTTGTGGCGTTTGTAACAGATACATACACAATACACAAGCAAATAGTGAAGAACACCGAACGAAAATTGAATAAGATACCATAGCGATAACATAACAAATCCACATCAGTCGAATGTACTTGAGTTTAGAAATCAAATTCGTACAGACGGCGGTGGTCTGATGGGTTGCGCTTTGGTTCAATTTTTGGTGATTCTAACTGTCATGGCGTCAGTTCGAATCACACGTTCATCACTATCATCCCAAACCCTATAGCTTCACTTAAAGCCGAAGAGCAGAGGGTAGAGCCGCAGCCAGCCTCAGCATTTGACATGAATGTGCTGCAGCAATGGCGCAGCAGTCCTCACGCATGGAGGAGCAGCTGGCACAACAGTCCTCACGTATGGAGAACCAGCTGGCACAACACGCTTCACAACTGCAGGAAAAACTATCGCGCATCGAAAGGAATTCTGCCAGACTGCAGGCGAGGCAGGACGAAATGGAGAACGAGTTGCATCGTTACCCAAAACTGCACAAAATTAAAAGCAGAAATATTGAGGTTGGATGGTCATATCCGAGAGATACAGTTCAGTGGACCAGTTGCAGCTGTTAGTGCAACGAAATTGAAGGCGCCAACGTTTGACGGAACTGTACCGTTCAACATTTTTAAACTACAGTTCGAGACCACAGCGCGAATCAATCACTGGCCCACGGCAGAGAAAGTGACAGCTTTGGTTGTATCATTGAAGGGCTCCGCCGCTGAAGTCTTGCAAACGGTTCCTGAAATTGAACGTGAAAATTACGACGCGTTAATGGGAGCGATTGAACGGCGATATGGTAGCGACCATAGGAAACAAATATTCCAAATGGAGCTCATGTTTCGGTACCAAAAAGCTAACGAGCCGTTACAAGAATATGCAACGGAGATAGAGCGGCTCGCGCATTTGGCCAAGCAGAAGTAAATAAATTACTTAAAATTCAAGCGTTTAGGAATGGAATACGAGATGCGGATAGCAAACGCGCAGTATATTCCACGCCAAAGAAGACGTTTGCCGATACAGTGCCATTTGCTCTTACGCATGGAACAGCAAGCCTTCTAAGCAAACAGACGCACAAAGTTCATCGGCTGGAAGTCGAGCCAGGAGAATCTCTGGAGGAAACCATGAGGGAATTCATCAAGGTTATTTCTCAAATGATGCCAACCCCGCGCAAGGAAATGATGCCAGCCTCACACAAAGGCTCTCAAGCAATGTGTTACAGCTACGAAAGAACAGGACACTTCGCACGGAATTGTAATGCGTCTCGTAGGAAAAAGAGATAAAATGCCGATGCACTATCTCGACGCCCATGTGCATTGGAGTGTAAGCAATGCTCTAACGCTGAGAGATACGAAGGTATAGTCGACATCCGATTAACAAATCTGCAACCGGATGATGAATGGGAAGCCAGCGCTTTAAAGAAAAGTCAACTGGAGGACACAGACTTGGCCAAGGTTATTAGAGCGAAAGAAATGGATAAAAGACCAACCAAAGAAGAAATGGCATCAGAAAGGCCATTGACCAGGGCGTATTGGGTGCAATGGAATAGCTTGAAATTGATAAGCGGAGTGCTGCATGGTTCATGGGAAAGCAAGGATGGTAAACACGTCAATGATTTGATTGTCCTACCAAAGCCTAGATTAACAACCGTATTAGAAGAACTTCCCAATGGACGAAGGGGAGGGCATTTGGGTGTTACGAAGACCCTGGAAAAGATTAAACAACGGTTTTACTGGATGAATTGTCAAGAATCAGTTGGGGAATGGATTAAAAACTGAGCGCAATGCATGGCGGCTAAGGGTCCGAAAGCTAGAAGCAGAGGAAGATTGCAGCAGTACAACACAGGAGCATCATTTGAACGCGTTGCAATGGATGTAGCACTAGTGACTCCGGGAACAAATATGTGTTGGTGATTATGGACTATTTCAGTAAGTGGCCAGAAGTATACGCTATATCAAATCAGGAGGCTAAAACTGTGGCCGAAGCCTTTGTGCAGAAGTGGGTCACGCGATTTGGTATACCAATTGAGTTACATTCAGATCAAGGGAGTAACTTTGAGTCCGCTATATTTCGAGAAATGTGCTCACTGTTGGGTATCAAGAAGACTCGAACAACGGCTTTACATCCGCAATCGGACGGCATGGTAGAAAGGTTGAACCACACATTAGAAGAACATTTGCGAAAAGTAGTAGACAAATGTCAGCGCAATTAGGCAAGCACATTCAAATGTTTCTGTTGGCTTACCATTCACCCGCGAGGATTATTTTTGGCACAGAATTGAGACTCCCATCAGATCTCGAATTTGGGATAAACAACGAACTAATCCAAACTGGAGGCAGCTACTGGGAAATGCTTCAGTCCGAAATGGATGACATACACCAACATGTGAGGCAGTGAACACAGTTGGTGAGTAATAAAATGAAGGATCAATATGACCTAGCTATAAATTCTGATGGATTTCAGGAAGGCGACTTGGTCTTGCTGTACAATCCGCAACGGAAAAAGGGTATGTCTCCAAAACTGCCAACATCATGGGAAGGGCCATACAAAGTCATAGAGCGACTGGACGACGTTGTGTATCGGATACAATCCTACACGCAGAGACGAGAAAAAATGAAAGTCGTCCATTTGGAGAGACTAGCATCATATGGATCAGGGAATTTGGTATCTTAAGACTTAAGAAGAGGGCAGAGGGCAGTGTGCCAATTTACACTCGAATAAATGTGAATAGGTTCTATTCCCCGTCGAGGAGCCTCTGGCGCAAGACTTTAATGACCTTGACCAGAAAAAACAAATCATTAAGCCTCAGGACTTGCTAAATAAGGCCAAGACCGGTTCCTGGTTGTAGTGCCGATGATGATGAATCGTGAATAGCATGCCGGGCGTCTCTCAGTTAGTTCGGACTTGAATGTCGAACGATACACATCGACTCAGTAAGCAAAACTGACAGCGTGATATTAAGTGTCAAATAATAAGTGAAAATGAAATAAATCTATTCAGGAAAGGAGCACAAACTTGGAGTTTTTGTTGGATTATTCACAATCCAGAGAACGGACTTAGGATATCGATAAACGTGAAATCAAAATTACGTAACAATGTTTTCTTTCGAAAGACTGATTAATTGGTAATTTCACTGGAATTAAGTGTTTTTCACATCCTGAAAAAGGTTGGCGCAAGGCTAATAACCTTGCCCAGAAAAACGAATTATTATGGAACGAATTTAACAGGTCTCGCATATGGACCGGATACCGGTGGAGAGACTTGCTAAATAAATCCAAAACCGGATCCCGGTTGTAGTGCCGATGATGATGATGAAGTATTTACCAATTATAAGCATCAGCTTTGTTTAGAGGCGTTTAATTAGCATTTCGTATGGATACTTGTTATTGTGATTGGTATTTCCAGTAGAAATGTGCGAATGCCGTCGAAAGCCAGTTTGCCTGTTAACGTAATTTGTAGTCGTTTAGTAACAAAGCATTATGGAAATTCTTTATTTTCTTTACAACATCGCCTGGTCTTTTCTTATCCTCGCTACCCGCTCCTTCCTTTCGGTCTGCTCTGCTTTTTAACATACAGGAGTATTGAAAATTCCTTTACCGTGTATATATAATAAATACGGGGTCCATCTCAATTTATGAATTAATTTATGACAAATTTTCCTGAACCCGGACCACGATTTCTTATCGGCTATGAGAACATTTTGTGCAATATATTACACATTTTATTTTATAAACCGCTATAAATTACAATTCATACCACAGACCATAATTTGCATAATAGATTGTAAGTTATGCTATAATTTACAATGTATACTACAAATTCTAATTTATTCTGCAAGCTAAGCTATAAGCTTGTAATATAATTTGCCATTTATACTTCATATTTAAAATCGTGTACAATTCATTTTGTATAAATTATAAGATTATAGAGAAGCTATTAATTTACCTAATACCAACGGAATTACAGATACAAAGCCCATTAACTGAAAACCAACACTGAGTATACTATATAAGCAATAGTCAGAGTCAAGAAAACATTGTTTACGAACCTTGATGCTTAAAGCTTGTTGGTGCAAGATATTGAGTTATTCTAAATCCCTTATTTCTTCCAATTCAAGTGGCACCAATGCAGCAAATTATTTTCCGACCTTGCACTAATTTATATGCCGGGAGTATAAAAATTAAAAATCGCTGAAACGGGCACCAACCCCATTCATTGTTAATTCAATTCAACCTTAGATGTCCAGATATCTTAGATGTTGATCCAACTTTAAATTAATTTTTTTAACGAAATACTGAAAAATAAAATGAGATAATTAACAACATCTGGATAGTATATTTAAGTACTCACCGTGTAACGAAATGCCACTACTGGAGGGAATTGTATTACAACTAACTTATTATATTTTTATATATTTATTTACCCCGACAGGCTGTATTAGGACTCGTCATTCATTAGGGTTTTAGGTATTTATTCTTCTATAATGTCATCTTGATTTATTTATTTACTTTAGTTGGTTGTTTTTTTCTACAACTAGTGTTTTGCGCGGCTTATATCATGTTATTGTTAATGGCACATTTGCGTTGTTAGATATTCGGTTACTTTTGTTATTCTTATTTTTGTTTTTGGTAGCGATTGATTTAATGACTGTAGATTGTAGTTAAAATATAGAGCTGGTGGAATGAATGATTTCTTTGTGTAGTTCAGGGACGTTAGTCGTTTTCGGATTAAAGTTGAATGTGTAAATAAAGTAGAAGTTTACAAAATATCATTTTTTATCTGAAAAAGAGAACAATAATAAATATAAGTCAACACACTCATTTCATTGCAAGGAATAATGCATTTATATAATTATGATTGTCTTGTAATTTAAGAATTCTTCACAATTGTCCCCTGATTAATTTTTAATGAAAAACATTGTAATTTTTTTGTGTCAAAATTGACATCAAAAACACACCAATTTTGTATTTTAAATATAAATATGAGAAAACAAAATTCATTAGGCATATACCAATAACATTGCAACAACTTATGAATATAAAAAATTGAGCGACTAATACACGGCATTGTGTAGTAAAAAATTACTTATTACACTATTTAACATCATATGGTAATAATATCTTAATGACTATAGTGTTTTTATTTTTTTTAAAGGCAGATTAGAATAAACAAAGGCATTATCGGTTGTACTTTTCGAACTACATAAACGATGTCCAGTACAGTAAAAAAGACTTAGAAAAGTGGAAGTGTCAGTATGGGCATTAGAATTCCATAAAACGGCATTCGGGTCTTTCCTAATCACAATACGAGGGTTGCCTCTTATATTTCGGGATTAGAGAACAAAAACAAATATTGATCATCGAAAATCACTTTATTGTTTTTCAAAATATTCCCCATGAAGATCTATACACTTTTGCATGCGTTTGAACCAATTGTCGAAGCACTTTTGCCACTCTGATTGAGGTATCTCCAACACATGCATTCTGAATGCAGCAACCGCTTCTTCAGGTGTCGAAAAACGTTGACCTCTCAGTTTGTTTTTTACGTACGGGAATAAAAAGAAGTCATTCGGTGCCAAGTCAGGACTATACGGCGGATGACCCATCAAATCGATGTTTTGGGTGCTCAAAAATGCAGTTGTCACAGCCGATGTGTGAGAGCTCGCATTGTCGTGGTGAAGAGTGATCCGTCTTCGGCGGTTGGTTTTCCTGATTTCTTGGAAGACAACTGGCAAACAAATGGTTGTGTACCACTCAGAATTTACTGTTCTGCGTTGTTCTAGTGGTACGGTTGCGACATGTCCAGTTTTTCCGAAAAAACAAGCGACCATTTGCTTGGAAGTGCTTCGTGCGCGAACAACTTTTGTTGGATTTGGCTCATCTTGAAACACCCAGACAGTCGACTGCTTTTTACTTTCGGGCTCATACGCGTAAATCCACGATTCATCACCTGTCACGATGTCATAGACGTGTTTCGAAGCACCGCGACCGTATTTTTTGAGCATTTCTTTCGACCAATTGACACGAGCCTTTTTTTGGGCGATTGACAAATTGTGTGGGATCCAACGGGAACAAATTTTTTTGACAGTCAAATGTTTATGCAATATTGAATGTATGCTGGTCTCACTAGCGCCTAAGGTTGTCTCAATCTCACGATAGGTCACATGACGATCTTCCAATATCAGTTCGCGCACAGCATCAATGGTTTTCGAAACAACAACTGATTTTGGACGACCTTCACGAAATTCATCTTGGAGTGAACTACGACCACGATTGAATTCACCATACCATCGATAAACACTGGTCCTTGATGGAGCTTCATCGCCAAAAATTGAATTAAGTTCATCCATGCACTGTTGCTGAGTTAATCCACGCCGAAAGTTGTAAAAAATAATCGCACGAAAATGTTGACGATTTAATTCCATTTTTGGGCAGAGATGAATCTTTTAAGTTACTGTAAACAACACAAATAGCGCTCGTATGTCAAAACGTTCTGAGTGCGTATAACCTCAAAAATGTCCAACTTTACGACAGAGCTGTCAATTGCCGGATTGCAACACCAGGGTTGCCAAATCCCGAAACATAAGAGGCAACCCTCGTATAATAGATCACGGATATGTGTCACCCTTCGAATATAATCAAAAAATTTGAACTACGATCGGTCCATGGAACAAAGAACAAACCGTTTTTCAAACATCACTACACCAGAATTTTTTTATTTATAGGTAGAATTGCGGTGTGGTAGAAGTAATATTTGTTGCGGACATATTGTAGGCGAAAAGTTTCTTCATGGATTGTGTGAGACACCATTTTTACACAGGCGCACACACAAACACAGTATGAGCCGACGAAGAGGGAGACGATAAGGGAAGGAGAAGTCAATGTACATTGCCCTTGAATGCACATGATCACTCAGAATATTCATAGTTTGTTTTGTTGGGCCGAAGAATAATTCAATATGGTTACTTGTACATCTGAAGTTGATTTTCCACGTTAACTGCTGTGCATCCTCTGATAGATGGGTATGGCTGGAAAATGGTTAGAAGGACGGAATACATTCACTTAATTCAGTTGACCAAGGACCACGATATACCGATGCACATAACCCCGGAACCGGCTTCATAATAAGCAAGAAGATTACGCCCCATGTAAAAGATGTGAAAAATGACGTACACAACAGAATCTACAGACGAAGAAACGAAGGACACGTTCTACGAGACCCTAGAGGAAGTATTTGATGGGATCTCATCATTCGATGTTAAAATCCTCCTCGGGGACCTCAACACGAATATTGGAAAGGAAAATATCTTCCAACCAACTATAGATAAAGGACACACGACGTTTCAAATGATAATCGAATTCGAATTGTTACATTCGCTGCGTTAAAAAATCTGGTAGTGAAAAGCACGATGTTCAAGCACAAGCAAATTCACAAAGCCACATGTATATCACCCGGCGACGTAACGCGTAACCAAATAGGCCACTTCCTCATTGACAAAAGAAACCACTCGAACATCCTCGACGTAAGATCATATAGAGGACAGACTGCGACTCTGATCTAGTGATGGGAAAATTAGGAGTCGGGTCGCAGCAACCCCACGCGGGCAGTCACAGGAGACGAACAAAAAGTATATAATAATAATAATAACGATCACGATAATACATATGCAAAAGAGCATAAACCTTCGAAAAATTAGCCTCTATGAACAAACAAGTTACCACGCTATTTTGATTACGAATATGACAATAACAACGGTCGGACACATCAGCGGGTTGAAAAAAATACATCAATATAGCTATTACTATTTATTGGCCTGTAGGAACCCGGAAGTTCATTACTTCACCGACTCGACTCCGCCATCGTTCCCTGCCCTGTGCACTCTCCTTCCACACTTGACCAGCCGATCCGATCTCCTCAAGGTCAAACCTAACATTGTCGTCGCATCTCCATCATCGCGGCCGTCCTGTCGGTCTCTTTCCCGTTGGTCTACCGTCAAGAATTCTACGCACGGTCCTATCGTTGCCCATTCGCGCTAGATGTACGGCCGCATCTTAATCTTCGCGACCTGATTACTCTCATTATTGTAGGTTTGCGGTATAGCTCTTCCAATTCGTGGTTGTGGAGTTTCCTCCACTGTCGTGCCTCATCGTCATACTTACCTACAAAGATACCCCCTAAACATCAAAATAGCATAGTCACTTTTTTCAACGCCCGTTTTCCGATGGTTTATGGAAAGCAAAATATAAAACGGTAGAAAAAGCGCAACGTAGTTTATAAACGACGCCTAAAACAAAGCGAGTAAACGATTATGTATTTATTTGCAGTATGAAATGGAATGGGCGAACATACGGGACAAAGCCACAGATTGCTTCCAACCGGCGAAAGCCAGGACGATCCTTGTCCCTGTTCAATTCAAGGTGACATGCAATCTCCACGCGACACCCTTGGATAGCTACCTTGGCGCTCGCCAAGTAGTGAACCAATACATGCAGCGGCATCCTGAGAAACGTTGGGGCAAGGCTAATTTAACAAGCCTCGGATATAGACAGGATACACGATGACGACTACGGCAACGAAAATGGCTAAATGATTTTAGAATTTTCTCACGGACCGTCCGGTCACTATACCACTATACAGAGCTCGAGCTGTACAGCAGTTAGCCGATGCCCTGACCGAATATAAGGCTGACATAACAACTTTACAAGAAATAAGATGGACAAAAAAAAAAAAACGTGTATGGCATTTATTATTCATGGGTGGGCTGAAAAGTTTAGAGCCACACAGTGAAGATAACAGCACTCGTCAATAAAATCTAGTGATTGTAGTTGTGCATCTTTTGACAGTTACTCACCAAAATTTCCATTTTTGACGCGTACTTTTTATTTGACAGTCGTTTGAGTGAGTCGATGTGAGTGTTTTTGTGAAAATGGACAAAATTTAGTATCGAGCTGTCATTCAAATTTTGTTTTTTAAAAGGCAATACGCCTACGCAAATCAAAGATGAGTTAGACTCTGTGTATGGGGACTCTGCACCATCATTTACGACAGTGCAATTTTGGGCAGCTGAATTTAAACGTAGCCGTGAGAGCTTGGGAGACGATGAACGTTCGGGACGTCCAAAAACTGCAACAACTGACGATAACATGGCTAAAGTTCACCAAATGGTGCTAGACGACGGCCGAATTAAAGTGAGAGAGATAGCAGAGGCTATGAAAATGTCCAAAGAACGTGTTTGTCACATATTAAATCAAGGTTTTGGCATGAGAAAGCTGCCCGGGCGTTGGGTGCCCCGTTTGCTCACGTTGGACCAAAAACGTGTTCGAATGAACATTTCCAACGATCTGTTGGCGCAGTTTAGGCGCAATAAATCCAAGTTTTGGCGCCGATTAATTACTGTCGATGAAACTTAGACACACCATTATACGCCCCAAACAAAAATACAGACAAAACAGTGGACCGCAAAGGGGGAATCGGCTCCAAAAAAAGCAAAAACTGTTTTTTCGCCTGGAAAAGTGGTGGCGACTGTTTTTGGGATAGTCGTGGAGTTATCTTAATCGACTATCTTCAAAAAGGAAAAACCATTACAGGAGCATACTACGCATCATTTCTTGACCAAGGCAGAAATTGTGGAAAACGGCCACATTTGCAGAAAAAGAAAATCCTGTTTCACCAAGACAACGCGCCGTCTCACACCTCATCGGTTGCCATGGCGAAAATCAACGAATTACGGTTTGAACGGCTTGACCATCAGCCTTACTCACCACTTCGGTTTATATGCGCTCCACAAGACAATCCGACGGATCGCGCCCGTTTGTGGTTCATCTCCCGACGGCGCGAACATCCCTGCATCAGAACTCGTTCGGTTACAGAGCGAGGAACCCGTGGAACTCCCTTCCCACGCGAGTGTTCCCGGAGCGTTACAACCTGCAACAGTTCAAAAGGAACTGCAACAGTTATTTGATGGCATCTCGGGGCGCCCACTCGGCGCTATAGGTTCGTCTCTCCCGAGAGAAGTCTAAAAAAAAAAAAAAAAAAAAAAAAAAAAAAAGATCTAGCCCCAAACGACTTCTTTCTGTTCGCTAATCTAAAAATTCCGTGAACAGTTATTTTGCAGAGAAAAACGCCGAGTACTATCTGGTCGCGTTAGAACGATGGGAGCATCAAGGAGACTATAAAAAAAAAATAATGAATTTTAAGAAAAAATGTCTTGTAGCTGTCAGACACAACACCATGTGCTCGGGGTAGGCTTTCTAGTCAGCGAAAAGCTGAAGCCTGCCATTATCGCCTTTAATGCAATAAACGAAAGGCTATGCAATCTTCGCGTGCGAGGCAAGTTTAAGAACATAAGCCTCATAAACGGTCACGGACCTACAGAGGATTCCCCTAACGACGAAAAAGAAGAATACTACGAGAACGTCGAACGCGCCCTCAATGCCCTTCTTTTTTTTTCTTTCTTAGACTTTCTCTCGGGAAAGGCGAATCTATTGCGCCGAGTGGGCGCCCCGAGATGCCACCAAATAACTGTTGCAGGTTGTAACGCTCTGTAACGGAACGAGTTCTGGTGTAGGGATGTTCGCGCGGTCGGAAGATATGAAAATCGCTCTTGGTGATTTTAATGCAAAAATAGGTCGGGTGCCGACTTTTAGGCACTACGCAGGTTCTCATAGTTTGCATGAGAACACTAATGACAGTGGATTACGAGTCATCGAACTGGCAGCAACAAAGAACTTGGTCGTTGCGAGAAACAGGTTTCCACGTAAAGATATCCCGAAAGCAACGTGGGTATCACCTGATGGAGCCACTCACAACCAAATTGACCACGTGTTGATGCATCGCCGTCACTCCTCGAGCCTGATGACGGTACGAACGTACTGAGGTGCCAACGGCGACTCGGTTCACTATTTTTTTTTTTTTTTTTTATTATTATTAGACTTCTCCCGGGAGAGGCGAACCTATAGCGCCGAGTGGGCGCCCCGAGATGCCATCAAATAACTGTTGCAGTTCTTTTTGAACAGTTGCAGGTTGTAACGCTCCGGGAACACTCGCGTGGGAAGGGAGTTCCACAGCTTCCCCGCTCTGTAACGGAACGAGTTCTGATACAGGGATGTTCGCGCTACCGAGAGATGAACCACAAACGGGTGCGATCCGTCGGATTGTCTTGTGGATCGCATATAGACCGAATTGCGTGGAACAATGCCAAGAATCTCCGAAGAACAGCACCCGTGATAATATCTGTAAAACAGAGAGAGGTCGGCCACGCGTCTTCGATGTGATAGCGACTGTAGTCCCGACGTCAGCGCCGAGTCCCCGATCAGGCGGATCGCTCGTCTTTGTACGCTCTCAAGTAGGTCGAGGGTATGTTTAGGAGCCGAGCTCCAAACATGAGAGCAATATTCGAGCGCGGGTCTAATTTGGTTGGTATAGTTTCCGAGCGCGGGTTGTCTGACGGAGACGTATTAGGTCCCCGGATCAGATTCGAATCAACATGGCTGCTTTACGCATTGAGAACACCAGCAACACCTTTGGTCATGCGTTAAGACTCGCCCCCAAAGAGCTCGACGGAGGGAGAGTAAGTCCTGGGGCCAGAATGCCGGGCGTAGAAGAGAAATGGATACGCCTTAAGAATACTCTCATTAGTACTGCCAACTCCATCTTAGGCAGTAGTCGTAGAGATCGGAGCGACTGGTTTGATGGTGAGTGCAAATTAGCGACTGAACGTAAGAATGCTGCATACCGGACAATGCAGCAGTCTTATAGGACGCGGGTGCACGAGGAGAAAAATACAAAGAGCTCAGAAGATCTGAAAGAAGACTTCACAGACAAAAGAAAAGTGCCTGGAAAAAAATCTTGTCTGTGAAATTGAGAAAAGTAGAGAACGAGGTCCGCACCAGGCGCGGAAGTTCTAACAAATAATCCGCAGTATGACGCGGCACACACCAAGCTGCACTTACTGCAAGGATAAAGAGGGTAATCTGATCACTGATCCTGAAGGCATTCTGCAGCGATGGGAAGTGCACTTCAATGAATTGCTAAATTGTCAGCTCACAAAAGAATTGGAGGCTCAACCAATGCAAGATCTAGACCTAATGCTGCCGACACCAAGCACTGAGGAAACATTAAAAGCCATAAAACAGCCCAATACAAATAAAGCCGCCTTAGCTGATGGCATGCCAGCTGAGCTGATCATACAAAGAGGGACAGCGTTACATCACGCAACTCATGAGAATCGTGGTGCACGTATGGGAGCACCACTACCCGTACACGTTCCTATCATCCGGCCCCATTATCCTACTACCCGGTCTTCGCCACCCCATCACGTGCACAGCCACCTACCCACCTTATTACCATCCTACTAATTCTATATTGTAATCCATAGTCCTACTGCCCAGTCCTCTTCACCTCCCTGTTGTTTTCTCCTTTTTTTCGGTTTTTAATTATTTTTAAATTACTACTTTAGTTTTTAAGTTAGTCTGTAAGGTATTATATCAATTTATGCTTGGATTAAGCCTAATAAGTGAGGGTTCTGCCCTCACTTAACTACCTCATCTCACTTTACGCGGATGATTCCAAAAATTTTAAGACAATCCCCTCTCCCCTGGACTCCTCACTTCTCCAAGCGGATCTTGACAGCTTCTCGACTTGGTGCCAAAATAATTATCTAGAAATGAATATCGCCAAATGTCACACAATCACCTTCTCTCGGAAGAGTTCCCCCACTCACCCACGCTCCTATCTCTTACTGAACCAACCGATAACATCGGTTGAATTGATTCGCGATCTGGGCGTCCTATGCGACAAGGAGCTCAAATTTACCGCACATTTTGATTACATAATTCTCAAGGCTAATGCCGCCCTTGGGTTTGTCAAACGCTGGTCGAAGGAATTCCTTAACCCCTACGTCACCCGATCACTCTACACAACCTTTGTCCGGCCACTACTCGAATACGCTAGTCAGGTCTGGACCATGAATCAAGTGACTCACATTCGTAGGATTGAGGGAGTTCAACGTCGTTTCTTGCGATTTGCCCTCCGCGGACTAAACTGGGAAAATCCGTTGACTCTACCACCATACACAAGCCGGCTCCTTCTAATCAATCTAAAAACACTTGAAGAGCGCAGAATCCATGCCGATATCATCTTTGTCCATCGCCTTCTGTCTGGCTCAATCAATTGCCCAAGCTTGCAAAGTTTAACATTTCATACAAACCCCCGTGACGTATGTAACCCTCGATTGTTTTACGTGCCCACTCATCACACTTCTTACGGCGCTAACGAACCCATCTCGCGTATGCTACGACAGGCCAACTCATTCCCCACCTCCTTAGATTTCAACATCTCCACTCCCGCTCTTAAACGACGTCTCAGAATAAACCCGTCCTCAATCCGCCCCCTCCCTCCAATAATCCCCTCTACCCTGCAATTGTTCGTTTTTTTCTTTCTTTATTTGTTAATATAATGGTTTCTTTTATTTTAATAATAATAAATTATCACTAGATTTAAATGAAAGGACTTGTATTAGTATTTACAATAAAGCCTCGAATTTCGGAAAAAAACGGCGGAAGCAAAGTTGTACACCTAATACCTCTCCTCTCCTATCCCCAAAATAGTTCCCCCAGCCAAACCTACAAATTCAACCTCTACCCCCAGCTCACTAACCCCGCCCCCTACCAGTACGTAGCCATGCCCTTCACTGTCGCTGTCTCACAAATGCCGAATTTACCACCCCCACACACGCTCGCTCTTCCCTAGCCTCCTACCTCCCTCATAGTACAGTCATCTTCACCTTCCTGGTTTTTTTCTTTTTTTCTCCTTCTTACTCTAGATTTAAGATAGTCTGTAAGGCTTTTATATTAATTTAATTCAAGTTAATGTAAGCTTGCATTAAGATAAATAAATGAGGGTTCTGGCCCCACTAAACTAAAGTGGAGATGCCGGAAGATTGGCGTCGTTGAATAATTTGCCCCATACATAAGAAGGGAGATATCACAGTGTGCAGCAACTATAGGGGTATAACATTGCTGAGTACCGCCTATAAGATACTCTCCACTATCCTACAAGATCGAATAGCCCCATACATTAAACTCAACATTGGTCAATATCAATGTGGCTTCATCCCAGACACATCAGCGATTGATCAGATATTCACACTTAGGCAGACGATGGAAAAATGTCTGGAATTTAAGATTCCATTATATCATCTATTCATAGACTTTAAGGCCGCCCGACAACGGGACGGTCTGGCCTGCCTCCTCTTCAACCTGGCGTAGGAGAAAGCAATCCGTGACTCTGGCGTTACCACTAGATGGACTATTGTTATAAGTCCAGCCAGATACTTGCCTACGGAGATGACATCAACATCATCGGTAGATCCGATTCAGCTGTACAGGACTCCTTCATCCAGAACAGGCGGCACAAAAACTGGGACTGCACATTAATGAGGGGAAAACTAAGTATATGGTGACAACTTCTGCAAAGAGAAGACCTAACGTTGGTCAAACTATCAGAGTAGCGGAGCACGAATTTGAAGTAGTATCGCGGGAAAATGTCTGAGGAGGCGGAACACATCGAGCAAGTTCAGTTGAGTGTTATATATATATTTTATATAATGTATACTATTTCATACAAGAGATAGTTAAATTTGTAGTTAACATAGATATAGGAATTGATTGGTTAATGGACTTATATGGATTGTTAAACATGTTTTTTTTTATTCTTCACTTCCTTATATCGTCACGAATCATGTCCTCAAATATTTTTGGCAAACTAAAAGAGCAAAATCCATCAGTTCGCGTACGTAGATTCTTTTTTTTTTTTTTTTTTTGGATATGACAATTGGTCGCAAAACAGGTTATTCGCATACAGATAGCACTGTTCTCAATGCTGTTTTGCTGGTTCATAAAAGCACATACACAAAAGGCAGTGGAGTAATGGAAAAAATATTGGCACGAAAATATCACGAAATAGAACACTCAAATCTTTAGGTGCGTTTTGCGGTTAATCTTGGGATCTGCTAACAGGTATTACTAAATCTCGAAATTCACAATACTTTGGAGAAGAAATCAATGAGAAAATATTTGGCAAACGGAAGGATAGGTCGATTTTTTCAGGCTTCTCTTTCAAACACCCACTATTTATATTTTGTTGTTGTGTTAATCGTTTTTCAATGAACCGTGTGAGATCCTAAATAAACATTCCTCTTTAATTTTTATTATTTTTAACTTGCCAACTTGTACATTAACTGACCACGATTGGACAATTACTTTTTCGAGGACTCGGAATAGTCAACCATTGCAACCTACACAAATAACGCAATTAACCAATTAATTGTTTGTGACGGAGATATACGTCATGAAAAAAATGTAAAAATATATTCGTCATGCGTCATTGGCAGTTAATTTAGAAATTTTAGTAAAAACTAAAATATATTCCTAAACAGCAAGAAGTTTGGAATATTTTGAGGCAATGCCGAAATAAAAAGAACTAATAAAAATGTATACACATTTTCCAACAAAATCGAAATAGTTAACTGGTTAAAAACAATTTTTGTTTCTCAAAGAATGCACAATGTAGAATGGAGAAATGTATTATGTAATAAAAAGCTGAGAAAATTGATCTTTAATACTGGCGTTTCTATTGCCGTTCTTCTAGATCATATTAGTCCTTTAAAGGTAATTGATCCCAGTTTATGTGCTTACTGCCACTGTCTGATGATCTAAGTATAAATGAGTGAATCTGTATTTACGATTGTTATCTTCCAATACACATCATTTATATACACAATATCAAATTCCAAATGAAGATTAAATGCTTTGTTGAAGACGTTCTTATATTGTATTACATTGATATTTAGATACCAAATTACTAAATGTGGCGATGCCCACCATGGAACCAATTACTTAAACCTGTTAAGTGTTTATCTACTACGTAAGTAATATATGCCAGTATTGTTGTGGTCTTGCACGAAGCGAACAAATAATAATTACATCCTATTCAATAGAAAATTAGGTTCTGAAAGCATAAAACAAAAACTGTGTTGTTTAAAAGTTTGCTTTAAATTGTGTATTATTTACGAGACTTACTATATATGATGACGGAATTCAGCAAACTTCCAAATTCATAAGTAGACGATTAGTGCAAAGAATTGAAGTAATAACTTTGTGATTGTTTCACACCCGAGGACTACATATGCTCACAAACAGACAGCGAAATTCTTACGAAATTAGCAATGTTTTATGAGGTGAGGCAGAGTGACGTTTTTCTGGGACGACAAAGAGTTTTAAAAATCATTTTATTGATACATAACTACAATAATCAAGTGAGTCTGAATTATAATACAAAAAAATTAGTGATCAAAAGTAAAAAAATATATTTAATTTAATTTGTCGCGTATTTAAAGAGTATCGCACATTTCACCAAAGCACAAAATATCTGTAGACCGGAAACTAATAAATAGAACCCACATGCTGGTATGGATAGACAGGGCGATAAATGTATGACATCAAAATCTTTTTCGTTTTTCTTCCGATTATTGATTATCTCCTGTAAGTGCTGCGGACTTCTGCTCAGCAACTCGAAATTGAGAAGTGCTTATTGCAAAATATAACCCTTCGGGTACGTCTATAATTTCTCCCAGCGTTTTAATTACTGAAATTTTAATGATTTGTAAATCTCGTCTCTGGACCTATTTTTTAAAAGTTTTATTACAATTATCGACAGGATTAAGGGGTTATATATCTATTGAGATTACGGAAAAACGACACTTTTCTTAAGAATTATTTTTCTGTTATTTATTAAGTAATTGAAAAATCATTTCTAGGGCTTATTCTACACATCATTAGGTATAAAAAATAATTTTTATTTTTATTTTTATTTTAAGTACAAAATGGCGGCGTGGGCGCTAGTCAAATGCAAACTTTTTTTTTTGACAGGTCACACGGTGTGCAACATAACGACTCCCCAACAGCACCTAGAACAAAAAAAAATGTTTGATTTTCATCATCTTTATGAAGATTTATAAAGCGGTGCACATGATTATTACAAAATATTAATTTTTCGCTGAATGACAAAAATTTGAATTTCCGATAAAAAATTGACATTTAATTGTTTATGATGAATTTAATTCTTAATTAAGCATTAAATCCGTGGTTACCACCCTAGATAGTTTATCTAAGAAGCTACAGTTAAAATTTCAAGTCGATCGAATAAAAATTGCCCGAGTTATGTTGCACACCAACTTCAAACACATGGTTTTGAGAAAAACGCGTTTAAAGTTTCAGTCAGCTGTAGTCTAACGGTCATTTGAATGCACATGCTATCTCTCTCTGAAGTAAAGGTCGTAGACCGCCATCTATACGTATTTTATGAAAGTATGACTAACTCGTATTGCATAAAAATCTTCAAAATTATATATTTAAGATTAAAAAAAAGTGCCAATGATTATTTGAACTGCGATTAATGTGGAACAAAGAACAAATCTGGTCTTATTACACTTCTGTTATGGTGCGTGCGTACAGCAATTTAAGTTAGTTAGTTTGTTTAGTGAGGGCAGAACCCTCATATATTCAGCTTAGTACAAGCGATAAAACTTAACAACTATCTTAAAACTATTCTTATATATATAACCGTTAGAGTGCTAAGCGGCGCAAAAGTGATACGATAGTTTGAATCGAAAATTGCGCCGCAGCGCAAAACTGCCGCGCCCATCAGTGTGTTTTTGGTGCTTATATTTATATTATATTATATTTGTCTGAATTAGAGTGTTTTATTTGACACCATTATTTTTCCTTTAAAATAATCAAAAAATGTATAGCAATTTTCATATATATTCACAAAAATTGCTCAGCACTAAAACGGATAAACTATGATTAAAAAGAAAAAAAAAAAAAAAAAAGGGGGGGGGGGGGGGGGGGGTTTATCCATCAATTATCACTCATTCATTCACCTCGCTTAGTACAGGATGTAAGGGTGTAGACGGGGAGTGGGCGAGGTCAGGCGGGGAAAGAGAGGAGATGAAGTTGCTTATATCGTTTTTAGTTCCCCTTTTATGTATAGGGGTGACATTGGAGGATTTCCAAATACTAGGGAAGATCCCTTGTGAAAGGGATAGATTGAATATCATCGATATCGGGAGGGAAAGAGAAGTGGTACATTTCTTTAAAAATACAGCCGGGAGTCCATGAGGCCCAGGGCTGAACTCGTCTTTGAGGAAGGTTAATTTCTCCTCAACTACGTGACGCTGAATAATTTGAGGGGTGAAGGGGCCGAGGGAGAATTCGGGCAAGTCTTTGAAGTGAGACGGATTGGGTTCGAAGAAGATGTCTGTGAAGGATTTATTGAAAAACGAAGCGAATAGATTGGCAGTAGTTAGGGGGTCGGCTGAAGTAGTCGCGCCATAAGAAAGGAAGTTAGGATAGGCGTCGGATTTACGTTTGTAATTTATAAAGTGGAAAAAAGATTTGGGGTCATTGATCAAATTGGATTGTGTTTTTGTGAGGTAGTTGGAGTAGAGGGAGTGGTAGAACTCGGAAAATTTATAAAAGGAACCGAGATAGTTACAGTAGTTTTGAAAGAATCGCGTTTTGAGGAAAATGTTCCACAAGTTATTTTTCTTGTTCCGAAGAGTGCGGAGTGTCCGGTTGTACCATGGCGGCGATGAAACCGATGACCTGTGACGAGAATAGGGGACATATAATGCACGGCATAGTAGATCTTCTTATAGAGAGTGGCAGTAGCTTCTTCTACCCCCAGATCATTAAAGCGAAACGCGGATTTGCTAAGATGCTCATTTAAAAGGCGGAAGTTAGCTTTGTGAAAAAGCTGTCATGAGGTAGAGAAGGATGGGTTTCATGATCAGGATATATGGATAAGAGCAGCGGGGGGTGGTAATTATCAATGGTGGAGAGGGCGTGTGGACTAGGGGCAATTGAGGACTTGTGTGGGCCCGTTGTGAACACGAGGTCCAGTTGTCCGTTTATAAAAATAAGTTCCTTGGAGCTAGTGAAGTTTGAGACGTAGAAGGCTTGTTCGTCAGCCAACCTCCATTGGAGATGGGGGAGGTTAAAACTGCCAAGAACGACGATATCGTCTATTGAGGTGCTTAACTCGGTTAGGTTATCTACCGCTTCTATTGCGAGTTCGTATGACACGCTGGGTCGCGGAGATATATAGAAGCAGATAATGAAGTGACTTATAGGGCGCTTGTCGATTTTTACTGCGACGTAGTCAAGATCCGGAGAAGAAGAGATGGCAATTAGATACGAAGCGAGTTTGTTATGAGTGGCAAGCAGCACTTGGCGGCATGGGGAGTTGGGATCTTCTCGATGAGTATTATCATCGCGAAAAACGTTGAAGGAGGAGGGGAATAGTTCAAGACTATTAAAACTAGGGATAAGGTTGGTCCCAGTCAGAGCGTATATGTCGAAGGGGAGGGAATGTGCCTTTTCCAGAGTCGAATGTGTTTTGGAGCGGAGACCTCTAACATTCTGATAGTAGACGGTTAGGGGCGGCGTATTGGGGGTATTGAGATGATAGGGGGGATGAGAAGGCGACTGATTAGGGTCAAAAGTGCTTGCCATTATTGGGATAGGTCATTTTGTTGTAGATATATTGGCGAAATGCCAATTGTTTAAGGAAACAAATCTATTTCAAATTTCCTTCTTCATACGAAAACTTTGCTTTTTTTACTTTCATTTGAAAAAAGTCATCGTAAAAGCTTATTGGAATGTAAGCAACAGAATTTGAACTAATGGTATATAGACGGTCCAAAAATTGCGATTTTGACATCAATAGTAAGGAGCGCGAAGGAAAGCCCGATTCGTGGCAAGATGAAGAATTGGAGAGATATTAAACTTAAATCATAGAAGTGACTCAACAAGCCACTTTATTGGGCCTTGAAGGTATGCGAATGATACAAAAACGAGCAAATTAGGACCTGTTGAATTGAAGTTACACGACTTAAGACAACGATTTCTACTCATGTGAAAAACTTCTTACACGCCACAAAAGAAACGAATCGCTTTGCGATGGACGATGGGAATAGAAAAGCCTCTGCGTAGTTTATGGATGGCCCCCTATGTACAATTTTACGAGTGAGTTTTTTAAAGCTGTTGGTCAATCAGTGACTCCATAACCTTCGAGGCAATAGAAGTCAGTGCTCCTATTCGACAGAAAGAGGGGGGGATAATTGTTCTATTCGGGAATTTAGGTTTTATTTGACGTCAGTATCAAGCAGTTGAATGGTACAGATGAAAGAGTTTTCACAATGATTTAACTGATGAGAGAACTTCTCTTTAAGGGGGTATTCTGGTCTAGAATTTTGAAAAAATAAATTTTTTTGTTTTTATATTTTCTTATAGTTAATACTTTTAAGAATAGGTTGTCCAAAGGAAATTTTAAAATTCCAATAATTGGCGAAATTACAGCTGTTTTAGCAATATTATGTCACTTGAAGCTACTATACCCTGAAATTTTTAAACGCGTTTGTCTCGAACCTGTCCTTTTTAAAAAAATATCCACGATTTTTCAAGTTCTGCTGAACCGATTCACCTCAAATTTAGTATATGTCTTCTTTATATGCTTTTCTATTGCATGAACTATCCTCATCCCCTAATTTCAATGTTAACTATTTTTAAAAAATTCGAAAAACTAAAAAAAAAGTGGTACGAAAATAAATTTTTTTTTCAAGCAGCGCCATTTTGTTAAAAAAAAATTTCTTTTTAGCTTTTTTTAGTTCCAACGATAGAGGCATTTCTGTAAATTAATAATCTTTTTTTTTTTTCATATTATTATCATTACCACGAATTTCTCCGTATTAATTAATTTCTGTTTTATTAACCCAACAAAACCGATGACAGCTGAAATGTATAGACAGGCAATGAAATCATAAAGCCCTGATACTCACATCAGAAAAACTCTGATGGGGATGACTTCAATTAGATGTACAAATATCTTTGGTATCGTTAACCACGAATTGACACTTGTATAAACACAAGTTCAAAATCGTATAAAGCGAATCCACAACAGCTTTAGAGGAAAACGTACTAGAAAGAAGGCATTTTGTATACACTTCTCTCAGGAGAGGTAAACCTCACTAAATAATTGTTCTTCTTGAGCATCTGCAGGTTGTAACGCGTCGGATACACTCGTGCCAGAAGGGAGTTCCACATCTCCCTTCTTCTGTAACGGAATGAGTTTTGGTACAGAGCTGTGCGTGCCGTCGGGAGATGAATCGCAATGGCGGGAAGGTGGGATTGTCTTGTGGAATGCAAATAAACCATGCATCGTGAAATACCACAAATCTCCGGGGGATAGTCCCCCTGATAATATCTGTAAGCCAGACAAGGGTCCGCTATGCGCCTTTCACGTGATAGCGACTGCGGTCCTGATGTCGGTGCTGTGCCCTCGATAAGGCGGATCGACCGTCTCAGTGGGCTCGAGGGTACGCTTAGGAGCACAGCTCTAAACTTCGAGCGTGGGTCTATTTAGGAAATATACAAAAGTTGGGTCGGAGTAAAATGTTTGTTGGCTCTAAAAAGATAACTCAGTTTTGTGGAAGCAACATAGCAATGTTGGATACGTATACATGCCATGATACATTTCTACACACCGTGACTCTGAGCAAACTCATGCTTTCCTTAGATTTTAGGGCCTGGCTATTCATCATCAATTGTGGAATCGATGATACATTTTTCCGTGAGTGTTGAATATTGCGTCTTCGTTGAATTGAAGCCGATGAGATTGGTCTTTCCCCACTGTGCGACTTTATCCAGATCCCAGATTCAGAGTAGATTTGTCTATATTTCAGCTGGTGCGACGTTGATGCATTTATCGTTCGATCATTCGAAAATAAGGAAGTAAGTGTACTATCATCCGCAAAACTGAATATTTTGTTACCCGTTGATTCTAATAAATCATTAATGTGAAGCAAAAACAAGGTTGGAGCCAAAGTAGAACCTTGAGTGACTCGAGAATTAACAGAATACAGATGCGAAGACACGGCAGTTCCAACAACCCGGATCGATCGAATTTCGAGGAATTTTTTCGTCCAGACGCAAATTTGTGGAAAAAGTCCTTATGGAAGAAGCTTGTTTAGCAAGGCCCCGTGACAGAAGCGATCAAAAGTTTTGAAGATATCTAAAGCCTAAACCTAATTCCTTTTCCCCAAACGATGCGTCATAGTACGAACCTTAAGTTCATACTGTGCGTTGAGCAATTCACTGGAATGATAACATAATGAAATGCGTATCTTCAAATGCATTTCATGTTTGTGCCTTCCGCGAAATCCGTCAACCGAAATCCCAATATCTTCCCCAAATGAATCATATACACGACAAATTAAACCAAAAATCAATTTGTCGCACAATGATTCAATTCCCAATAACCCTAACATTATGAAATGCCTAAATACATTTCATAATGTTTCCCTCTGGAAATTTGTTCAGCCAAATTCCCCTTCCACTTCCTAGAACCCCATTCCAATTGAAGCACACACCGAATCTTGTTTGTGCTTCTTGGAATTTTTAAGTACATTTTTTTAACAAATCTCTGTCGCCACAGGGTATAAAAGGGCGGCACACTTTGGATTCGTGATGAGTCTAAATCTCAAAACCCCAAGAAGTCACCCGGTATCGACAACATGTCCTACCACTCGTTGCGAAGGCTTTCTGGTTTATTCTTTATAAAGCTCTCCATTCTGCTCAACCATGCCTACAACATGGGGTACTTTCCCAAACTTGGAAGCATGCTATTGTTTGTCCAATAGCAAAAGTTGGGAAACCAACGTATCACCCCTCAAGCTTTCGTCCTATTTACCTTTTTACTTGGCAAAATATATGAAAAATTCATATAGGAGAAGCTAAATAACTTTATCAGTGCCAGGAATCGAATACCTGATTTCCAGTTTGGGTTCAGAAGAGCGCACAGTACCACTATGGCACTCAACTTATTTCAAAACCACGTCTGCGTGCGCCTCTTTAATAAGAAACCCACCATTGCGGTGAGCCCTGGACATAGAAAAGGCTTTTGACACGACGTGGATCGAAGGCCTCGTTTTCAAATTACTGAATACTGGCCTCAGTAGAACGCTATGTAGTATCATCTACCAGTTTGTTTTAAACAGAACCTTCCAAGTTCGAGTGAATGGAAAGCTTTCCCAAACTTTCAACGCCGCTGCAGGCGTACCACAGGGTCCCATTCTAGGCCCCATCTTATTTAATATGTACACCTCAGATATTACTCACCCTGCGGACGGTAGAGTAAACCAGATATGTTATGCGGATGACGTCCTAGTGTACACTTCATCTAAAAGCCCTAAACTCGCAACAAACCGACTCAACCGTCATCTGGACGAACTGTATCAGTATTACAGTCGATGGAAAATTTGACTTAACCCATCCAAAGCAGTAGCTATAATTCTGAGTAGTAAACACTCCCAACCTGCTTCTCGATATTCACAGAATATTCGAATAAAAATGGGAGATACTACGATTAGACCACAGGACAGGATGAAATATCTTGGGGTCACTTATACCCCAAAAATGAATTTCATCAAACATGTGACCCACATTCTTCAAAAGGGCGTCGGTCGGTCTAAACAACTGCATAACATCTTAAAGTGGAGCAACAAAGTTGACACCAAGGTTAAGCTTCTCTTCTATAAGCAGCTAATCCGATCTGGAATATCATACGCCTTTCCCATATGGTCCTGCATATCTTCGGCCCAAATGGAAAGACTTCGAGTTTTCGAAAGAAAACTCCACAGAAGATGCATCAACCACTTTAGAAGGCCTGACGGGCGCCATTACCAGTGCTGGATTACCCATTAGGCCGGACTAGGCCATGGCCTGGGGCCCCTGGCGAACAAGGGCCCCCAAGAAAAAATTCGGGCAACGAGCAAAGCATTGCAGTCAGTAGAAATTGATCTGAAAACCTGCGCGTTAATGTACTCGTCAGTAGAAAATTTGTTAGATGAGATGAGAGATAAGTTCGAAGTGTTTGAAAACAAAGCCAGATCCATTTTACCTGAGACAGATTATGCGAATGTTGCATCGCGAGTTCGACGAAGAACAAGACAGCCAAACGATGGCGATGCTCCAGAGGTTGGATTATGTCCGCGCGACTATTTTCGTGTAAACGGTTTTTTGGTAATCATCGATACGCTCAAGATTGAAATCAACAGACGAAGCAAAGTTTACTTAGAGGTTTCGGAGAGATTTTCGTTTTTGGCTGATTTTGATTTGACCGAAAATGTGTGTTCCAAAAAGTATTCCCTTTATTTACTCTGACGATTTAGAAGAATTTTACCCTGAACTCATACAGTTTCGCGCTTTCATTAAATCAAAATTCCCAATGAAACTTAAGTTCACTCACTCTGACTTCTACGAAAGTTTGATTCAAGATCATCTTGAATTAGTTTTTCCGAACGTTGAAATTGCTCTTCGCATTTTTTTAACTCTTATGATCACGAATTGTTCGACAGAGCGCTCTTTTTCAAAATTGAAACGCATCAAAAACGAGCAAAGAAGTGTTATGCGTCAAGAACGATTAGACATGCTAAGTCTGATGTCCACTGAATCGGACATTCTTCGTCAAATTGATTTTGAAGAAATCATCAATGATTTTGTTGATCAAAAATGTAGAAAAAAAAGTTTGTTGAAAACGAGCGTCACTTTCATCTTCCAAAGAGATGTCCAAAGATCATTTTATAATTTAATATACTGTTAATTATTTTTAATCAAAAAATATATAATTCAACTGAAAAAAATGATTTCCTTTATGTTATTGTATTTGAAAACCTTAAAATGATATGAATTAGTTGTTTAAATTATACAAATGCGTCAATAACGATTAATTTTACGATTATTAAAAAAAAGAGGGCCCCAAAATTTGAATGCCCTAGGGCCCCCGAATGGCTTAATCCGACACTGGCCATTACCCGAACTCTCAACTATACGAAGGTGCCTCCATTACCCCTATCGACGAGTACTTGCTACAATTAGCATACAAGTACCTCGAAAGCATTCAGAACAGCGAGAACTTACTTGTACGGGAGTCTTGCGTTCCTGACCCTTCTCTCTTTCGATCTCTTCAGATCATCATCAACATCGGCACTACAACCGGGAACCGGTCTTAGCCTTATTTAGCAAGTCCTGAGGCTTGTTAAATTTTCCATGATAATTTGTTTTTCCGGGCAAGGTCATTAGTCTTGCGCTCTCTTCGGATCAGACCATCACAATTTCTTCTTCAGTACAAAACTGAAGAAAGCACCCTTCCCAACAACATTCCCCTTTATAATAGAGGATTCCTGGAACCACCCATACCGCACCCACACACGCACGCACAGTACAAGACAGCACAAACATACACACACACTGACCAAAGCGCAGGTCATCAGACGCCAAAGACGTGATCTACGTTTACTACCATAGTAACCTACCGGTCTTGTACGATTTCTTTCCCACAATCCCTCCATACAAGTAGTTAGAGAACACATGAACTAACCCTGTCCACACTATCCTTAGATACCCCCCCACCCACCCTTTCTTTTTCAGATATCTCGAGACCGAGCCCAACATCCTCACGGATGTGGGTGATTCTGGTTATCGCAAGATGACCAGAAGCCAGAGACAAGATGAAGGTCACATCTGTCCTTGTCTCGCCACCCATTTTTTTTTGATTCGTGATCAGTCGAAATCCAGAAGACCGAAGTAGGGACTAGAGGCCTTAATAACCAAAGCCAAACAAAAAAGTGTAAAACTTCTTTTATCTTTAAACCATACAACACGCTGGATCTAGAGAGACTTAAATCGCTGTATCATTTCGCTGGGAGTGGCGCAAAGGCGGCTATCTCCACCCACCACCGGTGATAACTGCTGGTTGGTTCCACGCCAGCAGCCAGGGCCGTTGGCATTAGGGCCAAATAGGACGTCCATCACCTCCCGGGGACATCTTTAATTTCCAGGAGCACTCATCGACAGTGCGACCGATCCTGAAGCCACACCACAGCTTTTTGTTAAACTTCGTTTTCGGAAGTAAGCCAACATTATTAATAACATAAAATATACGAGGGTTGCCTTTTATATTTCGGGATTAGAGAACAAAAACAAATATTGATCATCGAAAATCACTTTATTGTTTTTCAAAATATTCTCCATGAAGATCTATACACTTTTGCATGCGTTTGAACCAATTGTCGAAGCACTTTTGCCACTCTGATTGAGGTATCTCCAACACATGCATTCTGAATGCAGCAACCGCTCCTTCAGGTGTCGAAAAACGTTGACCTCTCAGTTTGTTTTTTACGTACGGGAATAAAAAGAAGTCATTCGGTGCCAAGTCAGGACTATACGGCGGATGACCCATCAAATCGATGTTTTGGGTGCTCAAAAATGCAGTTGTCGCAGCCGATGTGTGAGAGCTCGCATTGCCGTGGTGAAGAGTGATCCGTCTTCGGCGGTTGGTTTTCCTGATTTCTTGGAAGACAACTGGCAAACAAATGGTTGTGTACCACTCAGAATTGACTGTTCTGCGTTGTTCTAGTGGTACGGTTGCGACATGTCCAGATTTTCCGAAAAAACAGGCGACCATTTGCTTGGAAGTGCTTCGTGCGCGAACAACTTTTGTTGGATTTGGCTCATCTTGAAACACCCAGACAGTCGACTGCTGTTTACTTTCGGGCTCATACGCGTAAATCCACGATTCATCACTTGTCACGATGTCATAGACGTGTTTCGAAGCACCGCGACCGTATTTTTTGAGCATTTCTTTCGACCAATTGACACGAGCCTTCTTTTGGGCGATTGACAAATTGTGTGGAATCCAACGCGAACAAATTTTTTTGACAGTCAAATGTTTATGCAATATTGAATGTATGCTGGTCCCACTAACGCCTAAGGTTGTCTCAATCTCACGATAGGTCACATGACGATCTTCCAATATCAGTTCGCGCACAGCATCAATGGTTTTCGGAACAACAACTGATTTTGGACGACCTTCACGAAATTCATCTTGGAGTGAACTACGACCACGATTGAATTCACCATACCATCGATAAACACTCGTCCTTGATGGAGCTTCATCCCCAAAAATTGAATTAAGTTCATCCATGCACTGTTGCTGAGTTAATCCGAAAGTTGTAAAAACTAATCGCACGAAAATGTTGACGATTTAATTCCATTTTTGGGCCGAGATGAATCTTTTAAGTTACTGTAAACAACACAAATAGCGCTCGTATGTGAAAACGTTCTGAGTGCGTATAACCTCAAAAATGTCCAACTTTACGACAGAGCTGTCAATTGCCGGATTGCAACGCTAGGGTTGCCAAATCCCGAAACATAAGAGGCAACCCTCGTAATCCTAACAGTTACATTGTCATTGGCAACCTTCTTCGTGGAAATAATTGCCTGGTTGTGCATGTTTCTGATTCTGACAAAATTTGTTCTATTGACCTCCACGGAATTGGGGCTCCACTGTTTAAAAGTTATATTTCTTGCCGATGTAAACTGTTAGCATTTTGTATCAAACCAAAGGTTATCAGACGAATTTTGTTTGATGGAACCCAGACTGTAAAGTGAAGAATAGTCGTCGTGACTGACTACGCGCATGGGTTACACCGGAGTCTCTAAAGCACACCTCCGACCACGAAAAGGATGCGAAGAAATCTCATAAATCGTCCCAGTTAGCAGCACCGTGCCTCCACACTTGGTGAAGCTGCTTAGGTTGGTTATTCATTTGAAATGTAAATGATAGTGGAACTGATATCTAGCAGTGATCTGAGCTTCCTAATGGCGCAGTCGTTTTTAAGGTATTAATGCCAGGCTCGAATTTCAGAACTAGATCCAGGGTGTTCACAATCACCTCGATTATCCGGCATTTACGCAGGTTCCTCCACGAGTTTAGTCAAATTGCCGCTAATAGTGAACGCCTCAGCCAGAATGTACCAACCAGTCGGAGTTGTGTACGTTAAATTCGCTAAGAATGACAATCTCAGAAACCGAGTGGTTGATTGGTATCTCGTCAACGATATGTGAAAGATGGTAGAAAGTCTCGCTGGTCGATCGTTATTCGGGGAGCGGTAGAGACAACAAAGAAATTTGAGAGAACACTTCAGCACGATTTCCATCCAAATGATTTCCAAGTTATTGGATTCTAATGCTTCTTCCCTTTGGCAATCTTAATCGGATTGGGTTAAGACGCATACCCTCATAACGAAATCTCGAATGTAAATCGTATGCTCAGCAACCAAGATATATCGCGTCAATTGACGACTCCATCTGCGTCCCGTTTAGGGCTAGGGTATCAGGTTTCGCTGTTTGCAAATATTAGTGGACGGCGTTGACATTCGTATTGGTGAAGCCGATGCCTATGGTGTTAAAAAATGCCGTTACTAGTTGAACGTTGACAGTGCTTCGCGGGTGGACCTGTGGGGTTTGTTGCTAGTGTGTCGGCGTACGACACGGATTCAGACATATACCACCACGACTCTATTGGGAGCACTAATTGATCCTCAGGAGAACACAGAAAAGTCAATCCACCGATGTACACTGGAAAGCGATGAAAATAAAAAAACATTTGCGTATCCTCTTACAATGGTTCTCTATTAATTGTAATCGCAATTGCTCACAGGATTCAAATTGTCGCATATCGCTTTAAAATACAAATCACTATTACTAACATATATGTCTTTACTAAAATAAATACAATTGTTCTACGAATTACAATTGGCGAATATCGTTTCAAAATGCAAAACACTTTTACTTGATGTTTTTATAAACTGACTACTACTGTTCTCCATATTCCAACTGGTGATTATCGTTTTAAAATACAAATCACTTTTGCTATGTGTCTTTACTAAAACAAATACTATTGTTCTCCGTATTTCAACTGGTGAATATCGTTTTAAAATACTAATCACTTTTACTAGATGTATTTAATAAAAATGGTTTTAGCAAACGACCGAACTCTCACCGTTTGATTGACCCGTGACTGACCTTGTGGCACTTGTACCCGCTCCGAAAGAAGAAATCTGACTCCACTGGTGTCTGTTGACGCCAACATCCACCAGCTGTGATCGTGATGATTTCCGATCTAAGGGTAGCCAATCAGCGATCGAATCGGGATTAAATGGGAGGATTCTCCGTATGACCGTACGATCAAGTGTAATGCCCTTTCGCTCGAAAGATCGACAATGAACGATCCTGCTCTTGTTCAAACAAGGAACAAGGATAAGGGCTGCGGCAATGTAGCTGTCAATCACCGCTCTGGTCGCCTGAGAACGAAATAGGTTTCTGCGTTCTAGGTAAACAGAAACGCTATTTCGAGGGACATACATTAGATGCGCTTTGTTTGGTTTAGTCGTATGATTCTGGTGCACGATGGAGGAAAGTTACTTTGTTGCATTAAGTCAACAGAAACCTCGACGACGGTGGCTGGATGGCTGTATGTTTAGATTAATGTGCCTGTACACGGATATGATGGTGAGGAATTTGCCTGGCAGATGTGCAATCATATGTCTCACCCAGGGGCCATGGACCAGCGGTTGGTGAGTAAAATAAACACAGTGAGGTACTGTGTGTTTAATTTGGCTTTCAAAAAGGGTCATCATAGGGCATGATCAGCAATCATATTCATACCTAAATCCCATGATCGATTGATGGCTGATAATAGGGAATTGGTCGCAACTGTTGCGAAGCTAAGGGTATGAGAGCAATATTTACTTATGAAATGGTAGGAAGAATATCGGCTGCAGCTGTGTCAACAAATATGCTGGCCAGCGTGTGTTTATCGATTATAATTGCTGGCGAGCTGAGGCGATAGGGGGTATGGAATGGTTCATGTATTATGAATCAAAGAAATTTAATGATATGCATGCCAGGTTTGCTTTCAGGTGGAAGATGATGAAGGGTAGCTTACGCTGCTCATTTGCAGCTAAGTAGAAAGACTTTGCATGATAAGTGGAAGACAGGTTAATTTAAAGGGAATGGGTGGTTCTTTGGGGATGCTTTAAAGAACCCCCACAGACCTGATTACCCTGTGACGAGCTGTTTACAACTCGCTTCGTTACCAAAACATTTACAGGATGTTAGCCACTTTTTTTTATTTTACTTCTTCCATGAAAAGCGAACCTATAGTGCTGAATCAGGGCCCTGAGATGCCATTTCAATCTACCAGCCAAGCTACGAATGATGCTTAAGGATTTCCCCCAACAATTTCACGGAGCTTATAGCTCAATGGGGTGATATTTCGCCGGGTGGCTAGGCTGAACCACAACCTACCACTCAGTAATTGTTCCGCACTGCACAATAGCAAGTGTCGTAAGTTGTTCCCACATTTGAACAATCAAACGGAGACACCATGTCTATTTGGCAAATTAGAAGTCATCGTGGGAGAAGCACCGACTACTTTTGTTAAAATTAATGAACAATAAAATAAATGCCGATATAAAAACCATCATCATCATCATCATCAGCACTACAACCGGGAACCGGTCTTGGCCTTATTTAGCAAGTCCTGAGGCTTGTTAAATTTTTCATAATGTTTTGTTTTTTCCAGCAAGGTCATTAGTCTTGCGCGAGAGGCTCCCCGACGGGGAATCGAACCCCGGTCTCCCGCGTGACAGGCGGGTATACTAACCACTTTACTATCGAGGAGCCGCAATTTAAAAACCATACCTCAATTTAAAATGACTGAAGGTCTTTGCACTAACGGATATTCTCGCTGGCACCGAGATTTCGGATTTCTATAAGCTCCTGTGTTCTTCTGGAATCGTGGCACAATCACTTACTCAAGAAATTATATTGCTTACTAGCTTCTCTCAAATTCTGATTTTTTTTGCAGCCTAGAACTTCGCGTGGGCAAAATTGTGTGTCAACAACTCGTTCATTATTATTTCCTTTATAGGAGCCTGACCTCAGCTAGAAATATTTCGTTAAATGAAACCATTGCTCTAGTCCACCTTTGTCAATAGCACCTTATTGTCTTTTTTACCTTATATTTATCTTACTTGCTAGACAAGAAATGCTTAACGTGTAACTTATTAAATTATATTCTAATTTACTGGACCCCTGCGGAGACTCTTAGCTAAATTTGTGGCGACTATATAGCAGATGCTAAACATGCAATTAATTGATCTACCCGCAAAATGTAATTGTTATTGCGAGGGATATCAATATGCCTTGACTTCATTATTCTCAAAAGCAGACATTTGAATGAAAGTATGTTCAGCAGTTAAATCTGCTGGCAAATGATTTAACAATGGGCAGCAGACCCTAGCGATCATTCCGCCAATACATTTGCTATTTTTCTCAGTTCTTAATCCAATAAATACACAATTCAAGCCTCTTCGACCTTGGGTTAATTAGACTACTGCGTTGTGTCAACTGGATTTTCGTTAAGGTCCAAGAGTAAACGAAAACCCTCTGAAGAAATATATGGCATCACAAGAAACCCAATTGGGCGATCCTAACATCTCCATTGACGTTATAATTGGTCGCTATTGTTTCTAAGTCCCATCAATGCCACGATTTTTCAGGGCATAAAGTTAGTCATTTTACTCAGAATAAAAGGTACCAAACCCAAGTCGTATACGTGGTACGTCTGCAGGAGAAAAAAGTCTAGTATGATAAGAGAATTAACGGTATGGTTATATAAATCGATCAACACCAAGGAAAATAGAAAGAAATTCAAGAGGACAGAAAACGACTGCACATTTTTATGCGAAGCATGCTCATAGTGATCTTCAGGTTTAAGACACACGGTTAACGCGCAAACTCTTCCATGGCCGGAAAGGTAAAAATAAAATTACGCTATCTCTGGGATAGTCGAAATTTCTGGACATTTGTGAAGAACATCCAAAATTACGTCATCCATTGCATGCTTACAGTTGATAACAGCTCACTCGTGAACGCAATTGAGAAAACGAACCTATTCACTGTTCACCTTTGCGCTGATATATCAGTTCCACCTCTACAAGAATGCAATAAGAATTCCATGAACCAAATCATCTCTCGACCACGTTCAGACGGTGGAAGCTGGAGCTTCTATTTGCCTTATTCAACTGGTCAATACGCTAATAAATGGAGGCCATTGAATATTCAATGAGTTGACTGTATATGAATAACAGTCTACCTTTTTGGACACTCAATCCAAGTGTTTCTGGATAAATTAGTCAAATTAAAGCTGGTGCTCCCCACCCGTTAAGCCGTTAAACCCTTGTGACAGCTCTTCTGTTTGTCTTATTCCACTAGGTAATTCCCGAATAAAAGGAAGATACTAAATATGCAATGAATTGACGGTATACTGTTTTAATGGATAAGAGACTACCTATCTGGCCAAGTGTTTCTGGATAAATTAGTCAAGTTAAAGTTACTTTTACCCTCCCTTTTTTTCTTCTTTTTTGTTGATAGATCGTTGAGGTTGGCTTGATCATGCGTTAATCATTGATCAATCTGTTCTGAGTATACTATCAAACAACGTGGTAAGCCCAACGTATTCAATTCTAAACTCAAAAGTTACACCAATCGGAATTATCTAAGTGAATGGATTTCAATGGCTTGGAAAGGCAATTCTGCCTTACAGTTTTATACAAAGTCGTGAAGAACATGATTCGAACCAACGTTATAGAAAAATTAGAACGACGGCACGACATACCATAACACGGCTACATGTACACGTGAGAGTGTTAACTCGCTGCATAAGCTGTGATAGGCTAACCTTCTCATTTCATCAGCCTGGGTCCGATTCATGTTTTTACTGCCTCACTAAACGCTATATTTGCTGACCCTGATATGATCTACAGACGCAGCAGCATACTCTCCCATAGGAAACCAAGTGATCGTGACATAGTCACTCAAGTGATCGTAACATAGTTACTGATACTATGGAGGAAGTAGTGTGAAGATTCAAACAGCTTACGTACACGCAATCTTAGTGAAGAACACAGCACCAAATGAAGCTTTAAATAATGGAGTCAACAGGGGTTGCGAGATCAAACAGTTCGTCCAACGATATAATTTTCGAGACCTATTACTCAAATACCACGTATTATGAGAGTCCATCGCAACTATTCCCTGTGAGTAGGGCGTTAGAATATACTCACAGCTAGGCCGGCTTGTCGTAAGATGCGACTAAAGGCCGAGTGGTAGGTGGGGTTCCAACGCCCTGTCGCCCGGTGAAATACTACCCCATCAAACTATAGGCTCCGTGAAATGGTTGGGAGAAATCCCTGGCCATCTTTTGGAGCTTGGCTGATCGACCGGTTCGAGAAAAGGTTGGTTAGGTGGTAGTCGGTCCCAAGGTGAGATACAACCCCGTCACGCTGTACATTCCGCGATATGGTCGAGAGAAATCTTCGACGGTGTTTCGGATGTGTGGCTGATGTCCAGGACCGACACGGAGATAAGTCATGATGGTCCCTTCTGACATAAAGAATTCCGGAGGTAAACTAGTCTCTCATTCGGATCTCCGGGGGGGACAATGCCAGGGGGAACATCATGCAGATATTATGATAAATAACCGAACTTTAAAAAATTCGTCATCGCATAATCGGGCTCGCTCTCGAGGCTCTGTCCACGTTCGACTGGTAACGGCATTTTATAACATCAGGGACATCGGTTTCACCAATTCGAATGTAAACGCCGTCCACCAATATTTGCCAACAACGAAACCTGATATCCTTGCCCTAACTGAGACCCAGGTCGATTCGTCAACTGATTCGACATATCTTCTATGCCCAGGATACGACTTACATTCAAGAGTCTTCGCGCGGTCCGATATAGCTTGCCAGAGGATAGTGGCGTTGGAACCTAATAACATGAACATCATGTGGTTGAGGGTTGTGCTGAGGAATTCTGTTAATTTTTTAAGTTTGCCGCTTCTCGAATGACGATCGACCAGCGGCATTTTTCGAACATCTTCCACATACCGTCGACTGGATACGGATCAACCACCCAGCTTCTGAAATTGTTGTCCTTGGCGATTTTAATGTGCACAAATCCGGCTGGTTGGTACATTCTAACAGAACCGACGAGGCTGGGAGGCGGGCGGAGATGTTTGCTGTTAGCCACAACTTGACTCAACTCGCAGAGGAACCAACGCGAGTGCCGGATGCCCGAGGCGATTATGCGAACACCCTGGATCTGTTTTTGACATCCGAACCGAGTATTTATACCGTAGAGGTTTCTGCGCCACTGGGAAACGCAGGCCATTGCTTGGTATCTGTCGCGCAACCATTTGCATTTCAAACGAATAACCGCCCTAGACAGCTTCGCCATGTATGGAAGTATGGGGCTGCCAACTGTGTACGTGTTCCCTTATATATTGTAGCGAGCTTAGGGGTCGCTGGATTAATTATTCACATAAAATAAGCCGTGGAATCAATTTTCTATTTGAATCTTTATTCGTCCGCTAAATGACAACCGTTACTCCATTTCTCCCGACTTTTCGTTTCTCCTTCCCGGTGACACTTCTCTCACTGGCGACTTATCGTTTTTACTGCTCATAGTCTCCAGTTTTCCAGTACTTTGTTTTGTAGACCTGCCAAATGTCCAGCTGATTGTCATATGTGTCACAATATATATATTGTGACGCAAATGACGATCAGTACTAGAATATTCTAAAAAGTACGGGAAAACTGAAGACTATGAGCAATAGAAAATTCGAGGCTATGGAACGGAGGGAAACGAAACACCGAATCAGAATGAGGAAACACGATATAAATACGTCGCACGCAGATCAAGGAAGTAAAGAAGTAAGCAGTAAAAGAAGCGATAAGTACGGAAGCGATAAGTCAAGAAATCGTTAAGTGTACGGTAAAAGTTAGTATTAACGGACTAATAAAGTGTTACATTAATTCAAAATTATTTTAACGGCTCTTATTTATTAAACATAATTAATCCAGCGAACCCTAAGCTCGCTACAATTGGTGTCAGAAGTGGGATTAATTATTGGTGAAGTAAATAAGTCTGTGAAAGTGTGTTGTAAGTATGTCAGATCGACATTTGGAGGATCTTCGCGTTCCTGAGTTGAGGAAGGAAGTTCAGAACCGGAATCTGGATAGCAGAGGACAGAACTAAATTCTTCGACAGCGTCTACAAGCAGCAATGGAGGAAGAGGGTATTGATATCGATCCATATGTTTTTACCATTGGGCCAGACTGTCCGGATGGAGAAGAAACAAGATGGTGCCAATGTAACGGAGAAGAGGTCGCCACAGTTGGACATTTCGGAGATGCTCAGGATGATGATGACAAAATTGGACGTGCAAGTTACAGATATTAACACAAAATTGGACGCGCAAGCTGCAGATCTGAATGCAAAATTGGATGCCCAAACGCAGTGGATGAAATGTAATTTTCAACACTTAAAGGAAGAAATTCGAAACGAAGTAGAAAATCTGGACCTAAAAGTCACCGATGAAATAACGCAAATCGAAAAGAGACTGGAGTGTGTTGAGAGAAATAAGACAATCAACATGACTACAAAGATACAAGGATGCAACCACCAACCTTCGATGGAACGGGACCCATCCCCATATTTATACGTCAGTTTGACGCCGCGGCCAATTATAATAAGTGGTCGGATGAGCAAAAGTCAACATCACTAATCTTGTCACTCCGCGGGGCGGTTGCAGAATTGCTACAAACCATGTCAGCAGAGAAGCAAACAGATTTCCAAGCGGTAAGAGACGGCCTTGAAGCTAGGTATGGAGACAACCACATGCAGCAGGTCTACCGCATGCAACTGCGGAGCAGAACGCAGAAACCGGGAGAAAATCTTCAACAGTTGCAGGCAGACATTGAGCGATTGGCAAACTTGTCGTATTCAAATATGACTAAGAAACTTCTGAACGAGGTAGCAATGGATGCATTTATAAACGCACTCCAAGATCGGGACTTGCAACAGGCCGTTCGTTTGGCAGGAAAGACGACGACTAATGAAATACTGGCGTTCGCATTGGCATATGAATCTGCTAAAGCGGCTACCAGGAGTACATATAGAGTCCGAGAAACGTCCGTCCAGGAATGTTCCTGCCAAAGAATCGGTCATGTACAACGGAAAACCCCGAGACCTCGTATGAAGTGTTGGACATGCGGCGAAGTCGGTCACATCGCTGTTGACTGTAGGAAACGTCGACGAATGAATGAAACATCAATTGAGAATTGTTGTTCATGCGCCAATCACAAGAGAAGCCTTCAGCGTGATTCAGACTTGGACAGCACCACTACCGAATGTAAATCCTTGCATCAACAGATAATTGCTCTAAGACGAGCCGAGAAAAGGTCATTGAGGAGAACAATCACTTATCAACTGATCTAGCAGAGAGGCAAGCTGAAATTTTGACCCTAAAGCGTCGCCTTCAGGATTCGGAAGTAGAAATTGATCGTTTAAAACAAGAGGCGTAGGACTTTCGAAATGTACGAGTAGAAGTACTAGATGGTTGGACGAGTGATGCTATACGCGCAGCTCAACTTCAGGATGAAGATATGCCGCTAATCCTGGAATCCAAAGAAAAGAACGAGTGGCCAACTTGGAACATTTAAAGCATATTGGGCACAATGGCATTCCTTACTAGTGGATGATGGAATTCTAAAGCGTAAATGGGAAACCGCGGACGGAAAATCCCATCGAATGCAGAACCTAGTCCCACCATCAAAAGTGAAAGATGTACTAACAGAAATACACGACGGGGCTTCCGGCGGACATCTGGGAGTTAATAAGACACTTTCAAGATTACGATTTCGATTCTACTGGCTTCACATGAGAGATGGCGTCGAATCTTGGTGTAGGAAGTGCACAACTTGCACTGCGACCAAAGGAGCAACAGCAAAACCAAGGAGCGCTATGAAGCAGTACAACGTGGGTGCCCCTTCGAGCGAATTGCGATTGATATCTCAGGACCATTTCCAAAAACCAACGACACCAACAAATACATGTTGGTCATCATGGATTACTTCAGCAAGTGGGTGGAAGTCCTTCCCATTCCAAACCAAGAAGCAATAACCGTCATTGAGCAGCTTATTAATAATTGGATCAGCAGATATGGAGTTCCCTGTGAGCTGCATTCCGATCAAGGCCGAAACTTCAAAGCACATATATTTTAAGGCGTCTGTGCGGCACTGGGCGTAGGGAAAACCAGGACCACACCCTTACATCCGCAGTTAGACGGAATGGTCGAAAGGTTCAACCGAACAATAAAAAACCATTTATCGAAGGTCGTTAGTGATCACCAACGAGATTGGGACAAATATGTACAAGCCTTTCTCATGAGTTACAGATCGGCTAATCACGATACGAAGGCCATTCTCCAGCAAGGATTATATTTGGACGAGAGATACGATTACCAGCCGATCTGCGATTCGGAATACTTCCAGACGCCATAGATAAGACTGAAAACTACGTAGCCGAATGGAGAAATCGCCTCGATGAGATTCATCATTTGGTTCGAAAGCAAATCAAGGTATCAAGTGACAGGATGAAAACAAGGTACGACGTTCGACCCAACGCATCCGGATTTAATGCAGGCGATAACGTGTGGCATTATAATCCTCATCGGCAAAAAGGAAGGTGTCCGAAGTTGCAACAACATTGGGAAGGACCGTATACGATTCTCACAAGAATTAACGACGTTGTTTATAGGATCGGATAGACCGAACGCCAAGATGAAAGTGGTACATCGTGACCGACTGACGACTTTTTGTTAACCCAGGAGACCAGTGAACTTAGATCGAGACGAACTAATCTAGGCGGAAAGTAGTGTGACGTATATGACAATCAGTACTAGAATATTCTAGAAAGTACTGGAAAACTGGAGACTATAAGCAATAGAAAATTCGAGGCTATGGAACGGATGGAAACGAAACACCGAATCAGAATGAGGGAAAACGATATAAATACGTCACACGCAGATCGGGAAGAAGTAAGCAGTAAAAGACGCGATAAGTACGGAAGCGATAAGTCAAGAACTCGTTAAGTGTACGGTAAAACTAACGGTTGTTACTAACGGACTAATAAAGTGTTACATTAATTCAAAATCGATTTAACGGCTCTTATTTATTAAAAATAATTAATCCAGCGAACCCTAAGCTTGCTACAATGTATATATATATATATATATATATATATATATATATATATATATATATATATATATATGTCTTGAAAAAGACCATATTGGATCGGAACACAAGTCCTTTGGCCTAACCTATGCTTACTTTGAACAACTCTCTTTTATTTTCTGATCATTAAACTTCATACGAGCTCATGTCAAAATCTCTTGCGTAAAAAATATTAACAGGAATGTAACGACACATCGTGTATTATTTGCGACAAGTATGTAAAACCAATCAAATATGGGCGAATACGTAAAAGTTTTTTCTATTCCAAACCTTTTTTCTGCTTCAAATACTCTCCCTTTGTTTTAAACATCCATTTGTAGTGGGTGACAAAGCTTCTTTCAAGGCCTTGCCATTCTTTGTTTCACAAATATCATCCACTTAGCCTAAATCATGGGTTCTTGGGTCTCCCACAAAATTGTCCTGGTAACTTGTTGTATTTCCTCCATGGATTGGTTCCCTCCCAAAAGCAATTATTTGCCTATACGATATTAATTCAACTTTTCATGAGTGGGTGTCATTTCAGAGCTGTATGTGCAGTGATTGAGTGTGGCCACTTACTTCACTTATTTAAATAGGTTGACGACATCAAGCAGAAATATCCAATTAAATTAATTTGTTGAGATTGTAATAATGTTAAATGTTTTTTTAAAAACGGAAAAACATTTCCTATAATACTATACTGGGAAACATCCTCCACCCTTTACTGAAGTTAACCAAGATTGTCTTTTAGTCTAATGAGCATCGAATGATACGTATGCACTTCTTATTAGAAGATTATAATTCGTGCATATTTTCTAAAGAAAATTTTGACCGTAAGAAATTTATGACTCAATAAGAATTGCTTGATTTCATTTTTAAGTTTTAAGGGGGTAACTACTAGTAGTTAGAGGCCACTCGAACTAACCCTGTAGGCACTATCCGTAGATACCTCCCTATTTTTTTTTCCTTTCTGAGATATCTCCTCGCCGAGCCCAACATTCTCACGGATGTGGGTGATGTTGGTTGTCGCAAGATGGCCGGAGGACAGAAACACAATGAAGGGCACATTTGGCGCTGTCTCGTTTAAATCGTTTTTTTTTAAGCGCTTAAATTCTGTGTTCGGAGCTCAAGGGGTCGTTAGGCCAGTTCACTTAGAAATTGTAAAAAAACTGTAATAGAATATGAACACGTTCTCTGTTCTTTGAAGGGAAGTTGTTTCGATCCGTTCTCTTACTTTTTCATGTGCCATAGAACGCCTCTCCTTGCCAGTGGTAAGGGGCGTTCAACCGGATTTTACTTTTACAGGTAACCCAGAGCACTTCCCCCCATCATCGAGGAAAAGAAATAGTAAAGATACCACGACACATCGAGCCGATGGCATGCGGTAGAATCAATGACAAGGTTTAGAGGGAAGGCTTTCTAAAATCATCTACGACGGTGAATCAAATATAAACGGTAATTTCTTTTTATACATTTATTGAATAATGTTACACACTAGCTATACTATCGACATTTTCCAATATAGTCCCCTGCGTGATATGCACACTTTTGTCACCGATTTTGTAATTTTAATATCCCTTGTTTTTAGAAAGACTTAGGGCGAGTTATCGGCCAATTGTGTACGTGCTCCTCAACTTCTTCATTACTTTCGAATCAAGTGATTTCTTCAAGGATGGAAACAAAAAATAGGCACAGAGACCAAAGTCTGAGCTATAACGAGGATGTCGAGGATTTCCCAGCCCATTTCTTCCCATATCTCCATTGTCGAGGACGCGGTGTGAGGCCTGGTGTTGCCGTGAAGGAGGATGCTATCTCGAATTGGCATGCCTCGTACTATTTCTCCAACAGCTAAGCGACGATCGCTTTCAATAAGTTCTCGAACGGCACATCTCATCTGTAGGACTTGTCCTTGGGTGTCGATCATGACTTTCATTTTCGATACGTTCTCGCCCGTTTTTAAATTCTCTGGCCCACGTCTACACGCGATTTTGAGAGTGTATCATCACCAAACTGTGCCTTCAATCGAGAAAAAATTTCCGAGGGTTTAACGCCTTCATTTGTTAAAAATTTTATAATCCGTTGCGTAATAGGCGTATGTATCTTGCTCGCTCATGGCTGTACTGGCTATTATACAAAGTCGAGCGTGAATGCTAGCCAAGCCGGTTCCTCTACTCTTCATAATACAAACAACAGTCACGCACAAGATTATCTAGCTCGCAACTTGTTGCTAAGCAAAAAAGTAAAATTATCGTTTATATTTGATTCACCCTGTGTTTCGTCCTAGCCTTCGGTCTTAGATGAAACCAGCAAAAAGAGAGAACAAAGTTGTGATATACTGCTGTTTAATTATATTTTATATTTATTTTCCTCCTTAGGGTTTACGATAGGTTTACTAGATTCACTTTTACATGGTTATTGAACTGAATAATTTTAAAGGCGGTAGTGATCCTTCTCATATGGTATTTCGAAACTGGTTTTTTCATTTTTAGCCGGTGCAACAGCGGATCTTGGCGACAAAAAAGAACCGTGCTATCGAAGGAATTACTGTGATAACAACTGTCTCACAGAATTACGACTTCGTCATTCGCCGTTGCCTGAGAGCACCCCTAATGTCGAGAGCATTGGAAGGCTGGCATAAGCAACTCAGTCTGAGCAGCAACTTTGGTGCAGCCAGCTCCCCGTTGCATACCTTTTGGCGCTGATGACATATAATGTGCTTTTATTCGTGTTGGTGACGCGATGCTGCTTTAATAGCTGCATTGTTGGTGAATCGATTCCTCTTCGGTGGTTGTTTTGTTGCGCTGCAACACCCTTGTATCATTCTTTTTCAGTTTTTATTGAAAATTTGTAATTATTTTTCCAATCCAAGTGTTAACTTAAACTGATTGAATTTTTACAGTGTTCCTTTTCTTTTTTGATAAGTCCTTGATGTGTTTTATTGAGAGCCAGGACGAGCCTTGTCCCTGCTCAATCCAAGTTGACATGCAGTTTCCACGTGGCACCCCTGGATACCTATTTTGGCACCCGCCAAGTAGTGAACCAATGCATGCAGCGACATCCTGAGAAAGGTTGGCGCAGGGCTAATAAGCTTGCCCGTAAAAACAAATTATTATGGCAAATCTAACAAACTAAGTACATGGTGGCAACTTCTGCGAAGAGAAGACCTAACGTTGATCAAACTATCAGAGTAGTGGAGCACGAATTTGAAGTAGTGCAACCTTTAACTACCTTGGGTCAATAGTATCAGCCGATAACAATATGGAAGAAGAAATACGCGAACGGGTGATCAAATCCAGCAAAGCTTACTATGGTCTATCAAGGCTCTTTAAATCACGAAATTTATCCAGAACATCCAATCTACTACTGTACAAGACCATGGTCTTATCAGTACCCATGTATGGATCCGAGACCTGGGTGCTCAATAAAAGGCACTCTGAACTCTTAGCCGCGTTCGAGAGGAAGGTCTTAAGGAGAATTGTTGGCCTCGTATGTGAGGGAGGACGATTCCGGAGACGCTACAACCAAGAGTTGTGCGCGATCTACCTTGAAGCTAATATTCTAAGAAAAATCAAGCTCGGTAGACTCCGGTGGGCGGGACACCTAGCTCGAATGAGCGAATAGGAGCTTGCCCGGAAAGTCCTTTGTGGCAGGATGTATGGAAAGAGACAGCGCGGCAGACCTTGTCTGCGATGGAGGGATAGCGTAGACCAGGACGCCCCGAGCCTGGGAGTGCTAAACTGGATGACATCGGCTCGAAATCGGGACCAGTGGAGAGATGCGTTAAATAAGGCCAAGACCGGATCCCGGTTGTAGTGCTGATGATGATGATGATTAGATACGCTGCTTTATTTTTTTTTCTTTTTAAATGGTACTGCTACTTTATGAATGCATATGCAATTTAGATCGACCATTCGTATGTTTATAGGTTTTTAAAGTTAATGTGCCCCGTATTTTCTTACAATGGATAGAATTGAATATCGGACACTAATATAATCTTTGTTTTTTGAAGGTGTAACACCAAAGATGTTTATGAACAAAAGTGCAGTCTTCACCTTCAATTAGTAGAGAAGTGGGTGACTGAATTTAAACTTGGTCGAACTGTAGTGCTCTAAAAAGCCCTACCACCTTTTTCCCCTATTCCTACATCCAAATCCTAGCTATTTTACTCCAAAACCCAGAGATACGTTATCTCAATCTGGGAAAATTCCATCAAATAGAACAAACAAACCCAAAATCAGATACACATCCACATCTGCGCAATAGTTTCGTAAGAATTCAAGAAATTGAATTCTTATCTAAAGTAAACACAACATCTCGCTCAGGATACCCAAAAATCGAGATTGTTGTACGAAAATGTGTATTTTCGGGATACAATTCTCGATTTGTTTTCCTTTATAAAGGAATGGTATAGTATCTATCGAGATTCACTTCAATACCCGTGCTCACTTGGGTAGCAGCTCATTCAGGCAGTTGATTCGACTCAGTACATCCGTACACTTGAAATCTCTTCAATCACCTCCCGTCAGTATGCATCCAGGATCAATATTAAGTAAATATTACTAAAAACATAGAAGCTATTGTCTGATAGTCAACACAAGGAGGACCTGGAAAAATAAAAAGACACACAGAAAAGGAAAAACTGACTTTTATTTCTAACCCCAAAGTATCTAGGAAAAATCCCAGCGGAATCGACGGCTTGCGGAACCCAGGACTAGGATATCCCAGGTAACAAAGAAAAAACCGACATCAGGACGTTGCTCTTCCCTCTGGGTCAGAAGAAGCACGGCAACGACCCCTTGCTGAAGTGCGTTGTTTCAGGAGCGGTCTATTAAAGAGATCACCCATCCTTTTTCAAGGATGAGGAGACGCGCTTGCTGAAACAGAAACCCACAACAGCAGAACAGAACAAGTCTTAAAGACGATCCACGTTAAAAATATCTACGAAGAGAAACATTAGAAATCCAACAAATCTTAAAGACGATCGACGTGAAGAAAGTCTAAAAAGAGCATCAACAATTGAAATCGTACCCAAAATTCAGGATATTGTTGTAGGATATCGTCTATTAACCGAGAGAGCTTTAATATAAGTTCCAGGCACCTCATTGGGCAAGATGTGCAATATTTTGCCTGCCATTTTAGGTTTTAGAAAGCTGTGTGCACAATGGGTGCCAGACTCTCTAGGAATGATACGAAAACACATTCGAATGCGATTATCTTAGCAACATTTGAAACATTTAAGAAAAGGTAGAAGAACTTTTTCCGTCGGTTCATAACTATGGAGAAGACTTGAATCTACCACTATGACCCTGAATCAAAAAAAGGGACTAAGAAATGGTGGAACCTTGGTTCTTCGACTTCGAAGTGTGTTTGAATTAAAAAATTCACCCAGATGTTAGCATCAGTTTTTTGGGATGCAAAAAGAATTTTGGACATGGATTGCCCAAAAACTGATCAAACAATAAACTCTGATTATTATTTTAAATTTTTGGAAACCTGTTTTGCGCAAGAAAAGAAATGGTTTCTTATCAGGCAACGCACACTTTCTCAATAACCAATCGCGAAAATCAGTGAATTAATTTACGAATTGTTGTAACGTACACCCTATTTGTCAGATTTCGCTCCCTCTGCTTTCTAAGTGGCTCCTCGATAGTATAGTGGTTAGTATACCTGTCACACGGGAGACCGGGGTTCGATTCGCCGTCAGGGAGCCTCTGGAGCAAGACTAATAACCTTTCCCGGAAAAAAAATCATTATGAACATTTTAACAGGCCTCAGGACTTGCTAAATAAGGTCAAGACCGGTTCCCGGTTGTAGTGCCGATGATGATGATGATTTCTAAGTGTTCTCTCACATCTCAAAAAATGTATGCGTGAGCAATGATTTTCGTCGAACGAAGGGTTACTACAAGGGCAGTTTGATAAGTCAGTGACGTTTTTGAATCTTCCGCGTAGTAACTTAAATGCAGCACTGCTCCCATCAACTGCCGTGTAGGACAACCGTGCAGCAACTTCAAATGAAACAGTGAACTCCCATCTATAAATAGACTACTGTCAAAGTTTGAGCAAGCTGTGTCATTTAGTTTATGTTTGACCGCCATTGAAAGCAGACAGCCTCGTGAATTTTAACGAAAATAGAAAAGAGTGAATTTCGTGTGCTGATTAAGCATTATTTTTTGCGTAAAAAAAAAATCACCGAAATCCAGGAAAGGCTTAATAAATACTATGGGGACTCTGTACCATCAAGGCCAAGGTGGGCCCTATCGACCAACAAGGTCATGGCTACAGTTTTTTGGGATGCACGCGGTGTTATTCGCATCGAATACCCGGAAAAGGGTAAAATGATCACCGGCGAATGTTATTCAGAGCTGTTGGACAGATTCGATATCGATTTGAAGCAGAAACGACCACATTTGCGGAAGAAAAAACTGCTGTTTCATCAGGACAATGCATGAGTGCACATGTGTGCAGTCGCCATGGTAAAAATCCATAAATTGGGCAACGAACTGCTACTCCATCCAGTATATTCTCCAGATTTAGCCCCCTGCGACAATTTCCTGTTTCCAAACCTGAAGAAATGGTTGGACTGTAAGAGATTTGGATCGAATGAAGAGGTTGTGGGGAGGAAGTGTATTGTGCCTGGCATGGACACTCGGTTCACCTTCCTCCTCCATCCTCCAAACCTTCGCCACTAAAACCCCGAACGAAAACAGCACGTCACCTGTGATCAGGAAAACACATTCGAAACACCCAGGAACTGCAGCCGGAATATTGCACACTGGTGATGTTGTTGAAGTAAATGTTCTTTTTATTGGTTTGGATGTATCCAAGTATTTGATGCATTTATTTTGTTATATTCGTCATTATCTTTAATGGTGAAGGATAATTTGTAATTTTACGGGTTGAACTCGTAAATTAATCTAATTAGACAATGAAATCACGCGTACCCGTCCGATGTAATTAACCGACGACTTTGTATGACAAAACTGTTACTCACGCGACTCGCGGTTGACTTTTGCGTCCTCGTGCGCACCGGGGAGCGGGAGCGGCACGACCGTGGTGGTCGGTGGATGTAACTGGACTCAACGATATTCATTCGTTGTCAATAGAAATTCGGCCAGTTTCGGGAAAACTGGCTCTCTTAATAAGGGGTGCATTTTCCTATTCCAAGAGAGACGTAAAGTCTCTCTTTGGGGTAACCAAACAGATCCCATAGAGAAGATCGTCACGGTACACATGTATGTGAGTACATTGGTTCTTTTATGGATCAAAGCCATGGCAACGAATCTAAAACAAAGAAAGGAAAATGTGCATCCATGAGATGTGAGTTCGACTAAGCAAACAAGCCGAATCTCATTGGATGCTAATTGGGTTTGTGTTTGCTTATGTGAGAACGTCAATAGTAAACGGATCCAGGAATATGTAAGACAAAGGGACCGTTGATGGCCGTTGTCTACAATATGCATAGTAGCTGTATTGACAGCCGCAATGCATCACGAACATTGTGCTAATTGGTTTTAGCTTGTTTACCGGGAAATGGTGTTTATGGCATCGCTGGTACGGGTAGGTATTCAATTCCTATTTGCATTTGCCTATGCTGTAGGATTTAATTGATGCCTTAAGACGCAAGATGTGTATATTTGTTTTTGTCCCTTGGGTATAGGTCGCCAGCCAATGTGTATGTAGGTAGTTTTTATTATACACATGTTGAGGCTGGGATAAGCCAACTCAAGGGTAAGATTCCCTGATTATGCGGTTGTGTTATATGTGAACCGATGAATTTTCATTCAGGGAATTTATGATAAGTTAGGAAAGAATTCTTATAGGGAATTGTATGCGAAGAGATGCACGCATGCAGGTAAGGATTCTTTTCTAGGGGCTTTTAGCTAAATAAACTTGGTCAATTTTATGCGTGAAGCATTTAAGGTGCTAATGCGATTGCATTCGCGAAAAGTTATGCAGATTGGGATGAAGTTATGGGGGTTTTCAGGTAAGTGGGCCGTGGGGTTTAGTGGAACCGCCACAAGGTCATCACAGAAACTAATGCTTACGCACGTTGTTTTGGCACTTTAGATACGAAGTTTTTTTTTTTTTAATTTGCTGATGAGAGGATTTTGCATTTTCCCATTTGTTAAAGTTTGAAGTCAAAAATTTAGTTTGCAGATGTATGTTTTCTTTTGTTGCTCATAGTATAATATGAAAACATTTCGCGAGTAAGGGTCATCATATAGACGGTCACATTTCGAGTTACGGATAAAAACGAAACTATTTCCCCAAGACTACAAGCTTCAAGAGCATCATTCTACATTCCACGAAAGTGTATACTTTCATGAATTGTAACTTTGCTTAGTACGAATACTACTCCTACTACTTTAGATCAGTGCATCTATTTATATTCCAATTCCCTAAATACCTGATATCGTATGGAGAAAAACTATTCAATAACAAGAGTTGTTGGGCCCCATAATATGGTACTACTGCAACATCAACTGGCAGTGTTGCCTTAATCAACTGTAGTGATTAATTCTGTCAGTTTCCATTCAATTTCCAATTTCCATTTCATCCCCATTAACTATAATTAATTTCGCGCAATCAGAACATTTTCTAAATTATGTTCGTTTTTAATTATATAATTTATACTAATTATATATTTATTAAGTACAGTTGTCAATACACAAAGGGAAACTACATTGCGTTATGAATAGGACTTGCATCATCGAAGCCAAACAACTCTTTGTCCTTCGCGCACGAATTAATTCGATTCAAAACTACCATGAGTACGTATTCGGAGTTGTGAAAAGTATACCGAGACCTATAGCGCCTTTTAAAAGATAAAAGAAATACTTTACCCCATGTGATTTAAATGCAATTTAAAAGGCGTATATTCGTCTAAAGGTAAAATTGGATTCCCAGATTCGAACACGAGCATCAAGAACACTAAGTGCCTGTTAGGATGAAATCAAGGAAACCTAAGTGCTGTACAGTCAATTCCGTCATTAGAACACAGGCGGTTTGTATTCTGCCTTCCACAGTATCACAGATTTATGTATTTATTACAAAGAGTATAAAATTGTGTTGGTGAAGGGGGTTTTTGTTTTATAAGTAAAAAGATTGATTATCATCCACTTTAGATGATTCTGATCAGATAAAACTAGACACGCTTCTTGAATAATACAATCCAGAAACGAAAGAAAGCAACTCTAACTTTCATTTTTCATGACACTCTTATACAAGTTCATAGCTCAATAATGAACAAGGTGAACAATACCCCAAAGTCAAAAAAACAATGTGCTTAAGGTTACTAAAAAAGAAAAATAGAATGTGCTTTTTACTTTGGTATAATAATAACGAAACAAGTTTTTTGAATTAATGGGAGAGGAATAAGACCCTCAGAAAATATTTTGCACCTAGATATACCGCAGTCAAATGTATTGCGATTGCAAGTCATTCAAGTTCACCACCAGCCGTGAATTGTACCCCGATTGTTTTTTAATATCAAACGCGTACCCAGACGGCCACGGAGATGGGTAGAATGGAGGTATCGATGTAATCGGTTATCGAACGTGACCCCTAAATATTTACATTCGATCTTTTTCAAGGGACATACACCATTTTGCTCCAGTAGTATTCTCAACCACTTTTGTGTGCCGCCAAATTTTAGAAATGCAAACAATAAAAGTTATTTTTTATTATTTAATCACTCAATAAACATTTCGTTGTCTTTCCAGTACATTTATTTTATTTTACATTGAAAATTAAAATTCCTTAAACATATTTTATTGTTAGTGTTCCGCCAAGTTTCAAAATTGCAAAAGTATCATCATCAGCATCGGCACTACAACCGGGAACCGGTCTTGGCCTTATTTAGCAAGTCCTGAGGCTTGTTAAATTTTCCATGATAATTTGTTTTTCCGGGCAAGGTCATTAGTGTTGAGCCAGGGGCTCCTCGACGGGGAATCGAACCCCGTGTGTCCCGCGTGACAGGCGGGGATATTAACCACTATACTATCGAGGAGCCTTATATATATATATATATATATATAAAGTTAAGAACCACTGTAATAGTAGATAGTATAATTTTCAAACTTTTTATGAAATGAACGATCCATTGTTTGCAATAGAAATCTAGTTCAGCAACAAAGTTCATTTCACAACGGATGGGGATTCATCAATAAGCAAAATTGTTATATTTCGGGAAACTGTCTTATATTCTTCTGCGTTTTGGAGCAGAAAAAATCTTTATTGAAATCAATTTATACTGCTCTGGTCTGGGGCCTTAGAATACACTTACAGTTAGGGCGGCTTATATTGTAGTAAAAGGCGACTAAATGCCGAGTAGGCAGGTGAACGTTCTGCCGCCCAGTAAAATACCACCCCATCAAGTTATAGGTTCCGTAAAATATTCGAGGGAACATGTGAATGTTTCGGAGCTTGGCTGATGGACCGTTCCGAAAAAAATTGATTTTAGTGATAGGTCAGTCTCAAGGTGAGCCACTACGTTCCGGGATATTGGCGGGAGAAATTTTCAATTATGTTCAAGGATGGTTAGCTGATGGCCCGGCCGGAAAATGAGATAAGTCATGTTGGTATCTTCTGAGGTAAAGAATTCCGGAGGTAAAGTAGTTTGCCATCCAGATCTCCGTAGAGACTACGTCAAGGGGAATATCGTGCAAATGTTTTGATAAAGAACTGAACTGTAAACAACTCGCCTCCCTGTATTCGCGTGCGTCCGCGAAGCACTTTCAACGTACAACCGGTAACATCATTTTGTTCAATACGAATGTAAACCACCTATATTTGCAAACAGCGAAACCTGTCAGTCACAATGCAAACGTCGTCAGGACCGCACGAAATCGGAAAAAAAAGTCGTGAAAAAAAGTGAGAAGACGTGGTCCATAATATGGACGTAGATCAAATGGATACCAAAATGGTGCTTCCGAGAAAGCAAAATACAGACCCAAATCTAAAGGCTTAACGTTATAAACCCAATAAAAACAAGCATACAGACACGTTGAGTGACAGCATCGACGGCGAAGATAACGCCCAGTACTCAGGGGCTGGAACCCGATTCCAAGAATTGGCTGTTAGCGACACTGTGGGGGTTCTCTATACTACATGGAGAGCAACCCACAATTTCGGCCTTATTTCGACCGCTTTCAGCGCGTCCCACCGTTCAGTAATTCACCTGCAAAACATGTTTCCCAAAAGGACGCATAGCTAAACTCATTATCCTATGCAGATAATGCATAATTGAGTTTAGCTATCTTTTCGCCATACGACAACTCCATTTCGCTAACCCATGAGATTCCCACCGGAAATCGAATCATGTCGGTTAGCAACGGCATAGTCTGATCAAACGACGCGGTTGCATAATCATACAACCGCTGGGGAAATTACCAAAGTACTTAATTTAGTTCCCATGATCAGATTTCCCTAGCCAATTCGGCGTCCTATTCACTTTCCCCAGACATGCCATTCGCTGGGGATCAATGATCTCTTTTCGCAGATGAATAGCACCAGCTATATTTTCCTCTCCTTCACAATTCTGTCTCCCTACAGTTCAATTCACTCTGAGATCACCACAGCCATCGCACTAGGGCAGTAGGTCATCCTCAGAGGCTGCATTGATACAAGCACACAAGCTAAGTCAACCCCGAAGTCATTGCGCTCTCTCTTTTGTCCTTTTCATCCTTCGCATGTCCAACGACTGTCGAATGATGTGCAAGTATTATTCACCTCACTGAGGCGTGCAACTGAAAAGATTCATGAGAGAGTGCGATGATGATTGGCTAATAGCTGTTCAAATCGAGAATTACCCAATCATCCCTAATTCAAATCAGTGACTTGTCATTCGTCACCACGTACACACGTTCCATCAGGAGTTCGCACTTAAGAGTCAATATTCAACTACGGGAGCATTCACATACATTTCTTTTAATCTTCTCAAGAATCGTACGCCTTTTTATGAACGAAGAAAATTTCATCTTGCGAGGAAAAGTTTTATATTTGCCACGAAAAGTCGGTTGAATTATCTTTAAGAAAACAGTTAAATTTTATTAATATATTTGTGCATGTGGAATCATTGTATGATAAATAAAGAACATCTTGAAAGTGTAAAATTGGAATCAATTGAGAACTATAAAAAAATAAAAAAAAAAAACTAAGTTAAACACGGAACACCAGTGCCTTTTTATTACCTTTTTTGGACATCGTTGGTGAACAATTTACGTGAACGGAGTAACAGTGTTTGTGGGAAAGAGGTGAATCTAGTGCCCATGTTCTGGCACACCGACTTATATCCCCCACAAAACAAATGCAGAAGCCAGCAATCAAGTCAAGGTCCTCAATAGACTCTTCATGAGATTTGTCTCAAAAAACAAGAACTGGACAAATAAATGGAAAAAGGTCTTAAACTAAAAAACAATCTGAGCCAGAATGAGCGCAAAACGAAAAAGGCACAACAACAACAGCAGAAACAAAGACAACAGGAACCCGCAAAGACAAAGAAAACACGACAAGCTAGGGAAACTCAACAGCAGGAACCACATCAACATCGGGGACCAAATCAGAGGCGGGAACCAAATCAGAGGCAGGAACCACCTGAGCAGGTGCCAGTCAAAAAAAAAGTAGAAAGTACCTCCTATCTACATCAGTTACCTGGAGACAAAGGATCTCATAAAGTTGGGTGAGTTGACATGCAAAACTTTTAAAACAAAACGTATAAATAATTTTAAGCTAAGTTTAACATGCGAAGATTTAGAAGGCTATCGCAAAATTAAATCGGCAGTAGGGAAATCGAAAAGCGAGAACTATACATACACCCCTAAAGCGGAGAAAACTGTCTCCATGCTCTTCAAAGGAGTTGATCCTCCCTTTACTCCCGAAAAGGTGCTCGAAGAACTAAAAAGCTTCAAAAACGATACCTTGAAATTTACAGGTGTGAAACCATTTTCTACCACGGTTCCCCTTCCTGAAAAACCCCCATAATCATCACCCAAGACGCATAAGTCTTCGTCAATACATTCGCATTCGGCACCTAAAAATGCTTCACGCATTATACAGATCAAATCTATGATCATTAAGTCCCTGTAAAGAAAACTTACCCTCATGCATTCTCTTCGCATACCACTGCTCCTTAAGATTTCTTTATTAGCTTACCAGGAATTTCCAATCAATTTCGGCATCTACGTCGCCAGTCAAATTTCCTTGGATGAATTCCGGTAAACAAAATAATTCGATTTACATACATTGTAACCTTCATGACAGGGATCATAAATACTGCGCCGTCTATTTTCCCAACGTCGCCAAGTAAATTTCCTTACGGCCGGCGCCCTTTTTCTTCACGCAATAAAATTCCCTAACTCGCACCATGTGCAAATCGAAGATTGCTGTTCCTACATAGGTTTATTGCGATACCATAGACAATTCATATCGTTTGTGGTATCCGAATCACATTTTCTATTTAATGAGCGGCTGCTATTTATCTAGCCGACCCTCATTACCGAACTATGAGGTCATATTTCCCTTGTCTTTTAATTCGCCGAATCTTTTCCCCCACGAACTATATGTATAAACAAATACAAAGCCATTAGCATCCGACGAGATGCGATTCGTTTGTTTCAACAAACACACATCTCTTGGATGCCCATTATGCCCCGTCCTTGAGTTTCAGGTTTATTCCTATGGCCTGTGTATGAAAAAAAAAACCAATGTGATCTTCACTCACACATACACATTCATTGCCAAGCCTGTCTTCCTTGTTTCCACCACAGAGAAACATTTTCTTCTTGGGCAAACTCACCTCAAAACGATTAAATATCGTTGAGTCGAACTTCATCCGCTGGCCGCCATGGTCATGCTAACTCCCGCTCTCCGGTGGGCACGGAGACGCGTACATACGAATACACCCCCGAGTCGAAAGTCCGAGTTAAGTCGAGAAAGCGCGTATCGGATAGAGAAGTTTTTATTGATTCCTCAATTTTTATTGTATTTGTGTTAGTTTTGACATAGTGAGTCCAATGTATATTGAACGTACGCTACATCCGCGTCAGTTTTTATAAAATTGTAGAATCGAAAGTTAACCCTAAATAACAATAAAAAGGAACCTCTCCAGAATAAATAATAGTATGTTTTAATTGCCATCTGCGGGCAGTTTTTTTTCCCCTTTGCATTCGGTTGCGGCCAAACGTGGCGGTGTCGCTGAATTGGATTCGTTCTTTTAATCAACGTTGGACCGAACTTGGTGGAACATTTAGTGGAAGTAGTGGGTGGATGGTAGAATCCGCGTCCATGCCGACGCAAAGACCATTCTCCCCACACTACAGCAAATTCTAGAAATCGGAACCGTAAGTTGCCTTTCTTCACTGTGTCGCTAAGTCCCAATAGTAAAATTGATGGACTTAGATGTATTAAATACATTAGTCACCAAACAATAAGTTGGGAGAAAATAAAGTCCGACCGAGTATTGCAGTCTATACGCTGTCAACGCTTCGGCCATGTGGCATCGAATCTCATCATCATCGGCACTACAACCGGGAACCGGTCTTGGCCTTATTTACCAAGTCCTGAGGCTTGTTAAATTTTCCATAATGATTTATTTTGTCTGGGCAAGGTCATTAGTCTTGCGCCAGGGGCTCGCCGACGGGGAATCGAACCCCGGTCTCCCGGGTGACAGGCGGGTATACTAACCACTATACTATCGAGGAGCCCATGTGGCATCGAATGTAATATGCATTTCATATTGGTCAAATGCCTAAATAAGCATATCAAATGGGGAACGCCCATTGGACAAAGAACAGCCCCCGGATAGAAATATATTATACTATCCTGTGTTCTCTGTAACAACCCAGGTCACGCTGCTAACTTTAGAGGTTGTCCTAAGTACCAACAACTAAAATCAAAGCTGGAAGCCAGAAAGAAGCAAGATGAAGAAGAGAAACGGATGAAACTCGCTCTTACAACAACTTCGTGACACCAAGTGTGTCATACGCCCAAATGGCAGTGGAGTAAAAAATGCACCAATCTTAAAACAATCACGCAATATCATTAAAACGCCTGCTCCAGAGGCACAAACTGATATAACAGCTATATTAATGTCCATACAAGAACAGTTTGCTGCGGTTGATAAAAAATTCGAAAAGATCGAAAAAAAAAAAGAAAAAAATACTGACGGAACAAGTGGCTTGAACGGACATTATCTATTCGACCCTGTTTCCAGGTCAACCAGCACTTTAATCATAATGTTCACTGCGGCTGAATTAACCCTAAACATTATTGTTGTGAAAGTTAATTCACTAATCCGCATGGAAAGAGGGGATAATCTCAGCAATCTGCTGAAGCTGAACGCCCAGATGTGCTTTTGGCTAGCGAAACTAAGCTAAATCAAAGGCACAAATTGGGCTACCCAAATTATAAGGTAATTAGACGAGATCGTCCAAATTCCACTCAGGCTGGCGGGGTCGCCGTCTTAGTTAAAAATGGTCTATAACTAAAAGTCGTTTACAGCTGAGATTATACATATTCCAGGTGCTAGAAGCCTGCATTATAGATATTCCTTTAAAAAGTCAAAGGGATCCATATATGGTCTGTGTATAGAGTATATCAATGAACTTGATACACATTTCCAAAGTCTCAAGTTAGACTCGGAAAATAATTAATTCTTTAGGCGGGAGATTTCAATTCCGGGCACAGTGCTTGGGGTAACACAAGAGGCAATGTGTACGCTATCGAACATAAGCTAGAAGTACACCGTCATATCCAAGAGGAAATTCCTTCTTGGATTTACTGTTGCTGGACGAGCGAATACAATTAGTAGATACGGATATAACTACTCGAAATTGTCTTTGTACTTGGCGCCGTAATACATCTCCCAAACGAACACTCACTACTCGAGTAGTATAAACAGATACATTCTTTTAACTTCGGAAAAGAACACTGGTCGCGCTTTGATCGGATAATAAAAAAAGAATTACGCTCCTATGGCATAGATCCACCAACTGATAGAAATCTTCATAACGACGAAATTGATCATTATCTTTCGACGATGAACAACATTGTTACTAATACAATGAATCGTTCTATCTCAAAATTGTCTCACATGGAGAGCCATACAAACCGATACAGAAACTCAACGATCAACGAGCTGTATAGGCAAAAGAGTATTCTGCTCTCTAAGTTAAAACTGGTCTACAGACAGTTCAGCGATGCAAATAGCTAGGAAATAAAAACAATTAAGTCACTAATTAAAAATCTTCAAAAATTGATCCGTGACAATTATAGATCAGTAATTAATATAGACTGGAAGAACAGAATTTATGCCATTAAAGCTAGTGGACCGAATACGTTCGCATAATGACATTGCATGTCTGCGAGATCCACAGACTCCCGAGAATAGTCCAACTCTGTTGAACGGAGGACTTACGCTGGAATACATTAACTCTAACGAAGAGTTCATAATAGTCGAGGATCCGCAAAAAAAAGCGAACCCAATTGGTGCTTGTTTCGAAGCAGTGTTACAGAATCGGGTGTAGTGCTCTAGAAAGCCCTACCATTAATATCCTCCCCCCTCTACATACATACCCCATCATCCTAATTTGATTCAATTAAATCACATGAATGTAAACAATTCCAAAACCAATATCAAGAAACCATAGCAGATGCTCAAAATAACAAACTCCTTTGCATTCCAAGCCAAAAACCCTGGCAGTTGATTTAATACCATCAGCAAAATCAATATCGAGCAACTGTGGCATCTGCTCGAATATGATTGGCCAAACAAACTTTCATGTGTTTCAGGGTTCAAGTATAATTCAAGTCTCGTATTCCCGTATTCCCAAACTTCTCCATGATTCGAAGAGATCGAACCCTCACTGACGGTCCCACCATCAACGGAGGTGGCACTTGTATACTGGTTAATAGCGGACTTCGCCATGAAGCTATTGATCTCCCACACCTTGAATCCATAGAGGTGTCTGGAGTTGAACTGCATCTGACTAATAATGGTAGAGTGAATATATATTCCGTATACCACTCGCACAAAACCAATAATGGCCCCATTAATCCCGAAGATATCGGCAAACTAATAAGGACCTCGGGGCATACACCCTTCATCATAGGCGGCGATTTTAACTCCAGACATCCCCACTGGAACAACTCTGTCTCTTGCCCAAATGGCACAAAACTGTACCAATGATACACCGCAAGCACGTATGCCCTCAACTTCGAAATAGTCGCACCTAGTTGGTACTCGAGGTGACTCAATCCTGGACATATTTTTTGTGTCCAAAGACTTACTTCCACAAATCACTCCGCCTCAAGTTTCAGCGGGTGTATCTGACCACAACGCTGTGACCACATTCATTCGTGGCTATCGAGCATCCCGGGCTCATATCAGATACATACCCGATTATGGGCGGACAAATTGGGACAACTTCAATATTACATTGAACGATAAACTCCACCAATTCTCTCTTCCCACTGACAGGAACCAACCAACTCAACGACGGCTGAGATAAACAACGCTGCAAAACGACTTTACGAGATTCTAGTTGAAACCTCGGAGACTCATGTCCCGAAGTACAAACTTGAAAAGACCTATCAGATTCCCCATGACGACATCACTCTTCGTCTCATCCGGGAGCGTAAAAAGCTCTGCAGAATGAGATATCGTCACCGCTTCACGCAAAGGGAGCCATTATTGCGATCCATTATTCACAATATTGGTACACTGATAAAACAGAGAATCCAAAACAATCGTACCCGACAATTGGAAGACAAACTGAAGGGTATTGAGATGGACCAAAACGTTTATAAAAATGTTAAAAAGATATGTGGCACTTCCCGCATCACTGGGCCAATCGTGCACAATGGTGGTGTTGTTAATAACGACACCAACAAAGCAAATATCATCGGAGAGACCTTCAAAAACAATCACAAACTCACTCTCCAAGATGGCGACCCGGATACTAATGCGATCATTAGTTCAGAGGTCCACAGTAAGTTGGACGACTTCAACGAGCCAATTGTTGTCTTTAACCCAACTAACAGTGCATACTTCGATGAGACACGTGATAATGGTCACGGTTTCATCACACCAAATACCCTACAGAGCCTGGTTAAATCTCGACATCCTAAGAAGTCACCCGGTATCGACAACATGTCATACCACTCGTTGCGAAGGCTTTCTGCCTTATTCTTTATAAAGCTCTCCATTCTGTTCAACCATGCTTACAACATGGGGTACTTTCCCCAAGCTTGGAAGCATGCTGTTGTCTGTCCAATAGCAAAAGTTGGGAAACCAACGTATCACCCCCCAAGCTTCCGCCCTATCTCGCTTCTCACTTGCATCAGCAAAATATATGAAAAATTCATATAGAAGAAACTAAATAACTTTGTCAGTGCCAGGCACCTAATACCTGATATCCAATTTGGATTTCGAAGAGCGCACAGCACCACTATGGCTCTCAACATATTCCAAAACCACGTCTGCGTGCGGCTCTTTAATAAGGAACCCACCGTTGCGGTGAGCCTGGACATTGAAAAAGCTTTTGACACAACTTGGATCGACGGTCTCTCTTTTAAATTATTGAATACTGGCCTCAGTAGAACGCTATGTAGTATCATCTACCAGTTCGTTCGAAACAGAACCTTCCAAGTTAGAGTGAATGGAAAGCTTTCCCGAACTTTTCACGCCGCTGCAGGCGTACCACACGGCTCCATTCTAGGCCCCATCTTATTCAATATTTACACCTCCGATATCCCCCGCCCTGTGGACGGGAGAGTAAACCAGATATGCTACGCGGATGACGTCCTGGTGTACACGTCAACCAAAGGCCCTAATCTCGCAACAAATCGACTCAACCGTCATTTGGACGAACTGTATCACTATTACAGTCGATGGAATATTCGACTTAATCCATCCAAAGCAGTAGCTATAATTCTGAGTAGTAAACACTCCCAACCTGCTTCTCGATATTCACAGAATATTCGAATAAAAATGGGAGATACTACGATTGGACCACAGGACAGGATGAAATATCTTGGGGTCACTTATACCCCAAAAATGAATTTCATCAAACATGTGACCCACATTCTTCAAAGGGGCCTCGGTCGGTCTAAGCAACTGCACAACATTTTGAAGCGGAGCAACAAAGTTGACACTGCTATAAGCAGCTAATCATCATCATCATCATCATCATCATCATCATCATCATCGGCACTACAACCGGGAACCGGTCTTGGCCTTATTTAAGCAAGTCCTGAGGCATTGTTAAATTTTCCATAATGATTTGTTTTTTCCGGGCAAGGTCATTAGTCTTGCGCCAGAGGCTCCCCGACGGGGAATCGAACCCCGGTCTTCCGCGTGACAGGCGGGTATACTAACCACTATACTATAAGCAGCTAATCCGATCTGGAATATCGTACGCCTTTCCCATATGGTCCTGCATATCTTCGGCTCAAATGGAAAGACTTCCAGTTTCCGAAAGGAAACTCCTCAGAAGGTGCACCAATTACTCTAGAAGACCTGACGGTCGTCATTACCCCAACTCTCACCTATACGAAGGGGCCTCCATTACCCCTATCGACGAGTTATTATTATTATTATTATTTACTGGCCTGTAGGAACCCGGAAGTTCATGACCTCACTGACTCCGCCATTGTTCCCTGTCCTGTGCGCTCTCCTTCCACGTTCGATCATCCGATCCGATCTCCTCGAGGTCCAATCTAACATTGTCCTCCCATCTCCGTCGCGTCCGTCCTGTTGGTCTCTTCCCCGTTAGTTTACCGTCAAGAATTCTATGCACGGTCCTATCATCGCCCATTCGCGCTACGTGTCCGGTCCATCTTAATCTTCGCGACTTGATCACTCTCACTATTGTAGGTTTGCGGTATAGCTCTTCCAATTCGTGGTTGTTGAGTTTCCTCCATTGACCTGACTCCTCGTCATATTTACCGCCAAATATACCCCTTAAAACTTTATTCTCGAATACGCGGAATTTGTTCTCTTCCCGTTTTGTGAGAGGCCATGTTTCGCATCCGTACAGAGCAATCGGCATGATTATGGTTCTATAGACACGGAGCTTTATATTACGGGATATCAGTTTGGATTTTAATAGTTTTCTGGCTGCATGCCAACTAGCGTTGCCGGAATGTAGTCTTTTGTTAATTTCCTTTGACCTTTCGTTTCTGGTCGTCAGTATCGCTCCCAGATATTTAAATTCTTTGACATTTTCAAATATCTTGCCCCTGACGTTTTTGAAAGGTTCTCTGAGGTCCACCTGCTCTCGTCGTAATCATGTATTTCGTTTTGTCTTCGTTTATTTCTAGGCCCACCTCTTCTTTTTTTTTTTTTGATAACATACTCGAGGACAAGGTTAAAAAGGCATGGTGAGAGGCCATCCCCGTGTTTTAGTCCGTCCCGGATTTCAAATGGTTCTGAGAGGTGGTTTTCTATTCTAACTCGCCCTTTGTTTTCGTTCATGCAGATTTGAATGAAGGCGGCATATTTTTTCGGGATCCCCAGCTCAACCACAATATGGTAGAGTCTTTGCCTTGCGACTGAGTCGTAGACTTTTTTGAAGTCCACGAACAGTTGGTGAACCGTCTCTCCGTATTCCCACTTCTTTTCCAGCAGTTGCCTTATTGTGAACATCTGGTCGCTTGTTGACCGGTTCCGACGGAATCCGCACTGGTAGTCTCCCAATATTTCTTCTGCGTACGGTGTGATTCTTGCCAGTATGGCATTTGTTAATATTTTGTATGTGATTGGGAGCAATGATATTCCTCTGTAATTTTCGCAGTCAGATCTGTCGCCTTTTTTGAAAATGGGGATGACTATTGCGGTTTTCCATTCTTCCGGAATGACTTCCTTGTCCCATATTATTTTAACCAGTTGGTGGATCTTTCGAGCGATTGCCCCTCCTCCATGCTTCACAAGCTCTGCCGGTATGCAATCGATTCCGGGGCCTTGTTGTTTTTCAGTCGATTTATCGCGTCTACAACTTCGTCGAAAGAGGGCTCTGGGATCTGGGGCTCGGCTGTATGTACGTCTGGTGCGTTTATTTGTGGTTGATGGGTGCGCACATTGAGCAAGTTTTCAAAGTACTGCTTCCAGCCGTTTGTGTCTCGGATTATTTTGGCTCTCCCTCGGTAGCCATTTCTCATTGAATTTATGCCGGCATACATACCTCTGCTGTTCTTTGCTCTGGCATTTTCTATGATTTTTTCGATCCGAGTCTTCTCCCATTCGCGTTTTTTGCGTTTGAAAAGTCTAGTTGTTTCTTTCCGAATTGTCGCGTATCTTACTGCGTTGACTTCATCATATGCTTCTAAGTGGATCATTCTGAGGCGTTTACGTTCTTCGATCTTTGCCCTGCACTCATCGTCAAACCAAGGTTTGGACTTAGTTGTTTTCTTAAATCTTAATACCTCTTGGGCTGTTTGTTTGATTGTGGCTCAATTAGCACACAAGTACCTCGAAAACATTCAGAACAGCAAGAACCTACTTGCACCCTTCCCGACAACATTGCCCTCTATAATAGAGGATTCCCGGATCCATCCCATAGGGTCTACTATTAACAAACCACACACACGAACGCACAGTACAAGACGGCACAAACACAAACATACACTCCGACCAAAGCGCAGATTATCAGACGCCAAAGACGTGAGATCTGCGTTTACTACCGCACCCAAGACCTACCGGTCTTGTACGATTTCTTTCCCACCATCCCTCTCTACAAGTAGTTAGAGAACACCTGGACTAACACTGTCCATACTATCCCTGGATACCCCCCCCCCCCCCCCCTATTTCTTTTCTTTTCAGATATCGCGAGACCGAGCCCAACATCCTCACGGATGTGGGTGATTCTGGTTATCGCAAGATGACCAGAAGTCAGAGACAAGATGAAGGACAGTATCGGTGTGCTCTGTCGGTGTTCCCTATGTTACACGGAGAACTAACCCACAATTTCAACCCAATTTCGCCCACCAACCTCGCATCACCCCAACCCCAATCCCTTTCGCCGGCCTATGTCACCTGAAAAAGGTATACCACAGAGACCGCATAACCCGAATTCATTATTTATGCAGATAATGCATAATTAAATTCAGCCCTTTCTTGCCATACGACAACTCTATTGCATAAACTACATGAGATTTCCACGGGAAATCACAATTTCATGTTTGGTTAGCAACAGCAAAGTCTGGGCAAACGATGCTGTTGCATCATCGCAAAACCGCTTGGGTAATATCGACCACTTTTAGTTATTTTTCTCTCCCCAGATATTATTCCAAGCCAACGCGCATCCTTTGACCTCCCCCAGACACGCAATTCGCTGGGGATCAATAAACTTAGTGGTCAGGTGAATAGCACAAAAATATTTTTTATTCCATTTCCCCTTCTCGGAGTGCATTGCACTCTGAGATCAATCCAATAACCAAACTGGGTCATTCTGTCACCATTGATTTTGCGTTCGTTGCATTCAAAAAACAAAATCATCCACGGGATCATCGCGCTCTTCGTTTCGGCTCCCGCATTCTCTCTAGTCCATCGACTATTGAATTAACCCTATTACTATGTATTGGCCTGTAACAACCCGAAAGTTCACGATCTCACCGACTCGAGACCCACAAGAGTTTATTCACCTCGATGGACGGGGGAAATGAGAGAGCGATCTCGACTGGTTGTTCGTTGAATAGAACCGCAGAGTAAAATTTCATGCCTCGTCACCACAGTCAAATTTCATCCCCCGAGGTGTGCTCACGTACAACACCAAAGTCGAGTCTCTACTGTTGTATTGTTCTAGTTTTTCTTTTCCTATATACGTAAGGAGGAAAGTGTTTTAAGTCCTAGTAATAGTGAAATGATCAAGACATAAGTTGTTGCCGTTATTAATTGAAGTAAAAAGTGAGATAGGATCTGCATGATAAGAAATCTAATACAGTATGAACTCGATTTACGCAACCCTCGATTCGTGCAACTCCTCGATTTTCGGACCACTAAATTTTTAGCACGTCTTAACTCTATAAGTGCAACTTTTCAAAAATGCTACCTCGATTTGTGCAACTTCTTGTGTTTATTCATCTGTTTTCTATTTGCATGCTTTCCTTTTGATTCTGTATTCCTGCGTTAATTTATAGCTAGTTTGTCTGAATAAAATTCCTTGTAAAAATAATACATAAACACATAAAATGCATCTGCCTCTATTTGAATGGGTTGCGATTTCATTAGTGCCTACGGAAAATTTGTACAGGATGGGTGTTACGAGAAATATTACAAAATTGTCTATTAAAAAAAGAAGTGATATTTTATCAGAATTAGAGAAGGGTTTTCCAGTAAAGACAATATAATGTTCACAAATCAACAATAAGCCGAATAAAAGGAAAGGCAGCCGCTCTTAGACAATTTGTGGCCAGAGCTGAACCTGGACCAGGGAAACGGGTAACGTTGAACGCCTCTGAATATCCACAGATGGAAAAGGCTTTATATGGATGGTTTCAAAAGCAAAGAGTTAAACACATCCCACTTTCTAATGACATTAAATAGTAAAAGGCAATTAAATTGCCCAATAAAATAGAGGAAAGACCATCATTTAACCCAGCAATGGATGGATTGCGAAATTTAAAAAACGACATGGTATTCGAATGTTGAAAATCGGTGGTGAAAAATTATATACGTGGTATATAATTATATAGACCAGCCGTTCGTACAAAAATTTAAAAAAAAAATTAGAGGAACTTAACTTGACTGCGGATCAGATCTACAATGCAGACGAATCTGGCTTATTTTACAGAATGTTGCCGAACAAAACACTTGTTTCTTTTAAAGAAGCGTCAGCGCCAGGACGAAAAGTAAGCAAGGAAAGAATAACATTCCTTGCGTGCACAAATGCATCAGGGATGCACAAAGTAAAACTTTTCGTCATTGGTAAAGCAGCCAATCAAAGGGCATTTAAAAACTGAAAATAAGCCTGTTTTTTATAAAACAAATAAAAATGCATGGATGACATTCCTATTGTGACGCATATGACAATCAGTACTAGAATATTCGAGAAAGTCAGAAACAAAGTACTAGGATATTCTAGAAAGTACTGGAAAACTGGAGACTATGAACTGTAGAACATTCAAGGCTATGGAACGGATGGAAACGAAACACCGAATCAGAATGAGGAAAAACGGTATAAATACGTCGCAAGCAGATCGGGAAGACAAGTAATAAGTAAGAAGTAAGCAGTCAAAGACGGGATAAGTACGGAAGCGATAAGTCAAGAACTCGTTAAGTGTACGGTAAAAGTAACGGTTGTTATTAACGGACTAATAAAGTGTTACAATAATTCAAAATGGATTTAACGGCTCTTATTTATTAAAAATAATTAATTCAGCGAACCCTAAGCTCGCTTCATTTGGTGTCAGAAGTGGGATTAATTATTAGTGAAGTAAATAAGTCTGTGAAAGTGTATTGTGACGATGTCAGATCGACATTTGGAGGATCTTCGCGTTCCTGAGTTGAAGAAAGAACTTGAGGACCGGAATCTAGATAGCAGAGACTTGAGTGTGTTGAGAGAAATAAGACATCACCTAGCAATCAACATGACTACAAAGACACAAGGCTACAACCGCCAACCTTCGATGGAACAGGACCCTTCTCCGTATTTATACGTCAGTTTGACGCCGCGGCTAATTATAATAAGTGGTCGGATGAGCAAAAGTCAACATCACTAATCTTGTCACACCGCGGGGCGGCTGCAGAATTGCTACAAACCATACCAGCAGAGAAGCAAACAGATTTCCAAGCGGTAGGAGACAGCCTTGAAGCTAGGTATGGAGACAACCACATGCAACTGCGGAGCAGAACGCAGAAACCTGGAGAAAATTTTCAACAGTTGCAGGCAGACATTGAGCGATAGGCAAACTTGTCTTATTCAAATATGACTAAGGAATTTCTGAACGAGTTAGCAATGGATGCATTCATAAATGCACTCCAAGACCGGGACTTGCAACAAGCCGTTCGTTTGGCAGGAAAGAAAACGACTAATGAAATACTGGCGTTCGCATTGGCATATTAAACTCCTGAACTCGCTACCAGGAGTACATATAGGGTCCGAGAAATGTCCGTCCAGGAATGTTACTGCTAAAAAATCGGGCATGTACAACGGAGAACCCCGAGACCTGATATGAAGTGTTGGACATGTGGCGAAGTCGGCCACATCGCTGTTGACTGTAGGAAACGTCGACGAATGAATGAAATATCAATTGAGAATTGTTGTTCATGCGCTAATCACAAGAGAAGCCTTCAGCGTGATTCGGACTTGGACAGCACCACGACTGAATGTAAATCCTTGCATCAACAGATAATTGCTCTTAAGACCAGCCGAGAAAAGGAGAACAATTGCTTATCAACTGATCTAGCAGAGATGCAAACTGAAATTTTGACCCTAAAGCATCGCCTTCCGGATTCGGAAGCAGAAACTGATCGTTTAAAACAAAAAGCGTACGACCTCCGAAATGTACAAGTAGAAGTACTAGATGGGTGGACGAGTGATGCTATATGCGCAGCTCAACTTCAGGATGAAGATACGTCGCTAAGCCTGAAAAACAAAGAAAAGAACGAGCGGCCAACTAGGAACAATATTTCCGATAAGAGTGGAACATTTAAAGCATATTGGGCACAATGGAATTCCTTGCTGGTGGAAGATGGAATTCTAAAGCGTAAATGGGAAGCAGCGGATGTAAAATCCCATCGAATGCAGAATCTAGTCCCACCATCAAAAGTGAAAGATCATCTGGGAGTTAATAAGACACTTTCAAAATTACGATCTCGATTCTACTGGATTCACATGAGAGATGACGTCGAGTCTTAGTGTAGGAAGTGCACAACTTGCACTACAACCAAAGGACTAACAGCAAAACCAAGGAGCGCTATGAAGCAGTACACAGTGGGTGCCCCTTTCGAGCGAATTGAGATTGCTATCCCAGGACCATTTCCAAACACAAATGACAACAACAAATACACGTTGGTCATCATGGATTACTTCAGCAAGTGGGTGGAAGTCCTTCCAATTCCAAACCAAGAAGCAACAACCGTCATTGAGCAGCTTATCAATAATTGGATCAGCAGATATTGAGTTCCCTGTGAGCTTCATTCCGATCAAGGCCGAAACTTCGAATCACAAATATTTCGAGGCGTCTGTACGGCATTGGGCGTAAGGAAAACCAGAACCACATCTTTACATCCGCAGTCAGACGGAATGGTCGAAAGGTTCAATCGAACAATAAAAGAGCATTTATCGAAGGTCGTTAGTGATCACCAACGAGATTGGGACAAATATGTACAAACCTTTCTCATGAGTTATAGGTCGGCTAATCACGAGACGACAGGCCATTCTCCAGCAAGAATTATATTTGGACTAGAGATACGATTACCAGCCGATCTGCGATTCAGAATACCTCCAGACGCCATAGATAAGACCGAAGACTACGTAGCCGAATGGAGAAATCGCCTCGATGAGATTCATCATTTGGTTCGAAAGAAAATCAAGGTATCCAGTGACAGGATGAAAACAAGGTACGACGTTCGAGCCAACGCATCCGGATTTGATGCAGGCGATAACGTGTGGCTTTATAATCCTCATCGGCAAAAAGGCAGGTCTCCGAAGTTGCAGCAACATTGGGAAGAACCGTATAAGATTCTCACAAGAATTAACGACGTTGTCTATAGGATTCAGCGAAGGCCGAACGGCAAGATGAAAGTGGTACATCGTGACCGACTGGCGACTTTTGTTAACCCAGGAGATCACTGAACTTAGATCGGGACGAACTAATCTAGGCGGAAGGTAGTGTGACGCATATGACAATCAGTACTAGAATATTCGAGAAAGTCCGACACAAAGTACTAGAATATTCTATAAAGTACTGGAAAACTGGAAACTATGAACAATAGAACATTCAAGGCTATGGAACGGACGGAAACGAAACACCGAATCAGACTGAGGAAGCGGTATAAATACGTCATACACAGATCATGGAGATGAGTAAGAAGTAAGCAGTAATGAGGCAAAGACGCGATAAGTACGGAAGCGATAAGTCAAGAAATCGTTAAGTGTACGGTAAAAGTAACGGTTGTTATTAACGGACTAATAAAGTGTTACAATAATTCAAAATGGATTTAACGGCTCTTATTTATTAAAAATAATTAATCCAGCGAACTCTAAGCTCGCTACAATATCTACACTAATTGGGAATTCGGTTCTTGGTCGCTAATGCAGAGATGCATTGATACATGTATGAATGCCCTTGTAGGAAAAATTCTTTACAGGCATTTCCAGGTTTGAAAGCATTAATTATCCTTGGGAAGGAAATGTTTTTGCTGCGGGGAGATTGCGGTGCAGGTGTGGGAAGGTTGGAATTTGCCTGGAAACCGAAGGAACCGAATATGTTTTGGTTTTATGCTCCTGTATAATGGAAAGAATTCTTGTAGGGAATTTGTATGCGAAGAGATGCATGAAAGGTAAGGATTCTTTTACAGGGACTTTTAGGTTATAGCTTAGATAACCTAGATGTGTAAAGCATTTAAGGTGCTAATGCGATTGCATTAGAGAAACTTATAAGGTTGGGTCGAAGTTATGGGGGTTCTTCAGGTAAGTAACAGCGGGGTTCGGCAGAACCGCCACAGTCTTCTACGTTCTTCATTTCGCACATCAAAATCATTATCTCGGAACCGCTTAAACCATCTTTTGCATGTTGCTTCCGATAGAGTACGATCACCATAACTCTCCACAAGCATTCGATGCGACTCTGCAGCACTTGTCTTCAAATGAAAACAAAAAATTAATGCTTTCCGCAAACCGTCATTTTCTGGTACAAAATTCGACATTTTCAACAGGATTAAAAAAAAAGATGTTGTTTATACAATGACGTGATGGATACTAAATATGTTTGACAGATGTCATAGCAATTAAATAAAAAAAATATGTGGACTCGTTCACAACAAATGTTCCCTAGCGATACATTTGTATCTTGACGCTCACTTCAGACCGGTACACCTGGTAATTTAGAGAGCTCGCATAGAACCAGTAAGTTAATTTAAGGACTGTAATTCTAAAAGAGGGTTTAACATTTACCCCTAATATTATACATGTATGCATATATGTAAAAAGAATTAGGGAAATAAATGTGGTTTAAAAACTAAAAAAAAGAAAAAGAAGGATACTGCACTTTCATTGTCATGGTGTCGATTTAACTGTTATAATAAAGGGTTTTCCAATAGGGGCTTGACTTTTTTTCGGTAGTAAATTTTTATAATTTGCAGACGTTGTTCGTTCGTGTACTTAACCATGGTTAAAATGTTGAGTTTACTGAATAAATTGACAGTGACAGTTCGATGACTAGTGAAAGGGTGCGTTCACATATTAAATTCAAAGTTGTCAAGTCCCTATTGTATAACCCTATATAAACACTTTACATTGAACTAAAATCCCAAGTCGACAAAGTTTCAAAGGTCTGTGCAATGACTTGCAAACACTGATGGCATTGAAGTTATTGGCTATTCTCCACTTGGCTTCTTATAGGTAAAGGAACGAATAACCTTTACTTTTTATTACATATTACAGACAATGTTATCTATGTTCATCCAATGTTCATTAAAACGGATCGAAAAGATATCGGAAACTGCACGCTCACTACATTCAGCTTTTACTACATAAGTACCTAGCAGATAAGAACTTTCCTCAATGTTTCAAATATATTTCACAATACCCATTAAATTTTTATCCAATATAGAGTGAGCGGAGATTTTAAATGCAATATAATTCACATTATTTTAGGGTTTGCACGGCGTTTTAGAGGACGTCAACCTGTTCAGTTCATGTCGTCCACATCAAGTCCTGCTTTAAAAGTGCACACACTAAGTAAAGCTAATGCGCAGATTCGATAATAACTAGTAAAAATTAACTTAAGACTGGTTTTTGGTTTGCTTGTCCCTGTATCATTGACGTGATTTGATGACTTTCGAAGTGACACTCATTTTTAATTAGAATACTTGTGAGATATGAAACATTTTTTTTCGCGGTTTTGTTATTCAATCTGGGATTCCATGTACAGAATTTCTCAAAGAATTTTCAGGCATTCATTTCGGGGAGTCTCTTAAATTTATCGTATTTGGCGACATTAGTTACTGAGATAGTAATAGCCGTATAACTTTCGCTGCACCGAAGAGAGAAGAGAACACTGCTAACGGTTGCTATAGTCCGATATAATTTAACTATTAATTTGCATACACAGAAATAGAATGTTTTCTTTTTTTGCATCAATTAAACAATTAGAAAAGCAAATATATCCGCCATTGAGAAAAATAAATACTGTCAAAAGAACTATTGCAAATTAAGCCGGCCATCCAACTTTCTTGGTCTTCCTTGACTTGTTTCAAACACAACACCCCCCGCATTCTAAACCAACTTGTGCGCGGTGTATTTTCATATTCGTTTGCCGAACATCGTCGTATCGTTTGATTGCATAATTTTTATTAAGATAGTGTAAGAGAAAGTAAACTTTGTTATACACAAAAACGGGCGAGAAGGTACTGAGTGTTATATTTTCAAAAGATGACGAACAAAGCGAACAAAAAATAAACCCCAGCCGCTAACTCACTCACACTAACCGAATGGCTGCCTACACTGTTCTTGCCTACAAAATCAACAAACACGCGCATTCACTTCACCGATTGTAAAATACTATTTCAATCGGCGCATACACACAACCGACGATTTTGAGCTTTCATTCTTGATTGAAATTCTTCTCTCAAAGAATTTATTTACCATATTTACGGCTACATTTTACCCTAAATTCAGATTATCACTTTCGATCGACAATTCAAATATTCACTACCTGGCAATGCTTCCCTCACATTTATAACGGATATCCTTGCACCCACTCATTCCCAGCAACCTTACCAGCCATATATAGTGTGTAAAGGTAAAGTCATTCCATGTCTCAGCTGTTGGATAAAATCTCCAACAACCTACTGTCAATAAATTCACCCTCGTCAAGAAAATTAATACATTTACAAAAGAAAACAAAAAACGATAAACTTAAAAGTCAAATACAATTTAAACCACATTCTGGCCTGGAGTCCGCAGTCTCCTCCTACTCCCTCAGCGATACAAATACATTAAATTAGAAAGAGACATCAGTTGCCTCTTCTACCAGCCTGTCAATTGCAACAACTTGACGAGACAACAAACAGAGAGGCAAAATCATAAAACCCTTTCAATTGTAGCTGCGGAACAAGAAAGGATAGCACGGACAATTTTTGTGTGGTGGGGTGCCTAAGCACCGAGGAAAAATCTTTGAACGTTCTTTTCTCAATTATTTTTTGTTGTTGCTATTATTTGCTTCTTGCCCGATATTACATTTCATTCCAGAGAATTGTTCTAAGTTCGTCCGCCTCTTTCGCATGACATTTTCGGTTTCATTTTCAACTTTCCCTGCACTATTTCACGCGTTGCCCGCAATGAAAATATTAGAGCTATTTCCGTCATTGGACCTCATCATTTAACAGTTGCGAATATGAATCGTTGTCGTTTTACACAACACACTCCGCAGCAGCACACTACTCGTAATATCATACACAACAAACAAACAAAAAAAAAAACACCCATACATTTCTCCTTATGAACTTACCGAGAGGATGTAAAGATATATAACGATATCATTATGAACATACAAATTATATATGTGTTCAGGATTGGGATATATTTCGATACATATATGTAGTATATTTTATTTTCCGTTAAAACTTTTCACACCACTTGGAACAACCAACAAAAAAATAAATAAATAGTAAAACAAGAAACAATGAACGGAAACATAAAGTAATAAGCCTAATCAAAGAATAGAAATTAATTTAAAAAACGAAAATTCGACACAAGTAATTATGTATCTGTTTGGCTCACGTTCACACTGAAAAAAGAAAACTGTTTAATCTGGTCTCGCAGAAATTTTTCACGCCACTACCACAATTGTAAAACGTTGTAGGTACTTTTTTCTCTATTTTCTTTTTACTTTTATTATATTTTTCTTCTATTGCTCCTTTTTTTTCTTTTTTCTCCTTCTTATTCTATATATCGCAAATCCGATTAAGTTTACTTTAGTCCGAAATAGACAAATGCCGATTAACAATTTATATTTATTTGATAAATCATCGCCCAAAAGATGATTGAAAATCAAACGATTGGATGATCGACGACAACGACAACGACAGCAGCGACGACGACGAGAGCGATGGCGACGATGATGATAATGTACTGAACGAGTCACTTAGCATTTTTTCTTTAACCGAATTTTTCTAATAAATTTTCTATCATTTACCACTTGATAGGGAATTCGAATTCGCTAAATTTAATTATCTTAGCAATAAGTATGTTTTGCGGAGTAAAAGATTTTGCGAATTTCGTCTCGAGCGTAACGTAGCGGCGATATTTTCCTCGATAAAATTCATTCACACGATTTACAAATGATGGATACTTTTGAGCAACTTTTGAGAGAAGTGTCTGCAATTGGTGAGTTCTGTCCAAATATCGATTTGAGCACAATTCTGAATTGTACTAGATTTTAGTCCAATGTGTATTTTACTTTTTTATTTATTATAAAATTTGTTATTGGCATTACTTGAGAGTTGAGCTGTCTCGTTTTCTTTGTTTTTTCGATAAGTTTATTTATCGATAAGGATAATAAAAATGGATTTCGAATGAACATTCTTTTAAATGTATGGGAAATATATTATTTTATGCCACATTTGAATATTGAAAAAAACATTATTAAAATTCAAAGAAACGCCCTAATCAAAAAACGACTTTAAAACAAATGTTTTTGTAGATTGAAGATACTCCACCCTCTAGAGTGTTACGAAGGTAGTCCAAATAATTTTCCTTTTCTGGCGTCTTCCAGTTTATATTATTTAATAATAAAAAATAAAAAAAAAAATAAAAAAAAAAAAAAAATATATATATATATATATATATATATATATATATATATATATATATATATATATATATATATATATATATATATATATATATATATATATATATATATATATATATATATATATATATATATATATATATATATATATATGTTTTGTAGTAGTGTTCGTAGTTGTCCGCTGTTCCCTTCAGAAAATGTTGAGTGGTAAGCCTTGTATGACGTTACCCTTGACGAGAGGAATCCAATGAAAGGCAGGAAGGAACCACACAAACTAAAGTCCGAGATCTTTACTTCAGGAGATTAACCTGGCGATGATTTCTCCGATGATGTGAGCGCGGTGAAGGTTGGCTGACGAACATGGCAAATGAAAGAACAAAACAACTTGAGGAATTTACCCTTTAAAGAGATTGAGTTAGTTTATTGAACATTTAATAAATATGTTAACAACAACGACATTGATTAACTTCTTGTTCGTTTTACTCGTGATGACGATGGTTGCTCCGATGTAACGAGCCCGTTGATGGTTGAATGCAGACTCTATGCCCACGATGGAAGTTGATGGCAGACTCTGTGCCCACGATAGAAGTTGATGGCAGACTCTATGCCCACGATGGAAGTTGATGGCAGACTCTGTGCCCACGTTAGAAGTTGATGGCAGACTCTATGCCCACGATGGAAGTTGATGGCAGACTCTGTGCCCACGTTAGAAGTTGATTGCCGACTCTATGCCCACGGTGGAAGTTGATGGCAGACTCTGTGCCCACGTTAGAAGTTGATTGCCGACTGACTAATTGGCATGACTGCCAATTCAAAAAGCGACGCTATGACGTCATCGTGGTGACAATGGTGGCCAGTTGGTGCCAGCTGCTGCGCAACTGGTATACATGCGAATGTACTAGATTTCTCCAGTACATTCCAGCACATTTAATTGCGAATCCGCAACATATATATATATACTTATCTTTATCGATCACGCTCTTGGATGCAGCTCACCGTTCCTGGAACCTGCCTACTAATCTCTATCAACCACCACTCTTGGACGCTTCACTCGTGGAACGCTTTTCTCCTGGACGCGACCTCACTATCGGCCGCCTCTATTACAACATATATATATATATATATATATATATATATATATATATATATATATATATATATATATATATATATATATATATATATATATATCACTTACTCTGATGCCCAAACGCCATAAGAATCGCCAACAATATTTTGCATAGTTCACAAGTAGATTCAAGTTATCCCACCGTCTAGAGTGCTACGAAGGTAGTGTAAATAATTGTCTTTTTCTGCTGTTTATATATATATTTCTGCTACATATATATATATATACATATGTATATATATATATATATATATATATATATATATATATGTATTGTGACGCATATGACAATCAGTACTAGAATATTCTAGAGAGTCCGAAACAGAGTACTAGAATATTCTATAAAGTAATGGAAACCAGGAGACTTGGAACAGTAGAACATTCAAGGCAATGGAACGGGCGGAAACGAAACGCTGAAACAGTATAAATACGCCGCAGACAGACTATGGAGATGAGTAAGAAGTAGAAGGTCAACCAAGCGATAAGTAATGAGTAAGAAGTAATAAGTGTGGAAGCGATAAGTACGGAAGCGATAAATGAAGAAATCGTTAAGTGTACGGTAAAAAGGAACGATTGTTATTAACGGACTAATAAAGTGTCACATTAATTCAAAATCGATTCAACGGCTCTTATTTATTCAAAATAATTAATGCAGCGAACCCTAAGCTCGCTACAATTGGTGTCAGAAGTGGGATTAATTATTGTTTAAGTGAATAAGTGTGTGAAAGTGTGTTGTGACGATGTCAGATCGACATTTGGAGGATCTAGAGGACCGGAATCTAGATAGCAGAGGACAGAAGCAAATTCTTCGACAACGTCTGCAAGCAGCAATGAAGAAAGAAGGTATTGATGTTGACACATATGTTTTTGCGATTGCGCCAGACTGTCCGGATGAAGAAGAAACAGCGAGTCAAGATGGTGCCAATGTAACGGAGAAGAGTTCGCCACAGTTGGGCATTTCGGAAATGCTCAGGGTGATGATGATAAAATTGGACGCACAAGCTACAGATGTTAATGCAAAATTCGACACCGTAAATTCAAAATTGGACGCGCAAGCTACAGATGTTAATGCAAAGTTGGATGCCCAAAATTCAAAATTCAACGCACAAGCTGCAGATCTGAATGCAAAATTGGATGCCCAAACGCAGTGGATGAAACGTAATTTTCAACACTTTAAGGAAACGAACTAATCTAGGCGGAGGGTAGTGTGACGCATATGACAATCAGTACTAGAATTTTCTAGAGAGTCCGAAACAGAGTACCGTCTGACTGCGGATGTAAGGGTATGGTCCTGATTTTCCTTACGCCCAATGCCGTACAGACGCCTCGAAATATCTGTGATTCGAAGTTTCGGCCTTGATCGGAATGCAGCTCACAGGGAACTCAATATCTGCTGATCCAATTATTGATAAGCTGCTCAATGACGGTTGTTGCTTCTTGGTTTGGAATTGGAAGGACTTCCACCCACTTGCTGAAGTAATCCATGATGACCAACGTGTATTTGTTGTTGTCATTTGTTTTTGGAAATGGTCCTGGGATAGCAATCCCAATTCGCTCGAAAAGGGCACCCACTGTGTACTGCTTCATAGCGCTCCTTGGTTTTGCGGTTAGTCCTTTGGTTGTAGTGCAAGTTGTGCACTTCCTACACCAAGACTCGATGTCATCTCTCATGTGAATCCAGTAGAATCGAGATCGTAATTTTGAAAGTGTCTTATTAACTCCCAGATGTCCACCGGAGGCCCCGTCGTGCATTTCTGTTAGTACATCCTTCACTTTTGATGGTTGGACTAGAATCTGCATTCGATGGGATTTTCCGTCCGCGGCTGCCTATTTACGCTTTAGAATTCCATCTTCCACCAGCAAGGAATTCCATTGTGCTCAATATGCCTTAAATGTTCCACTCGTTCTTTTCTTTATGTTCCAGGATTACGCGACATATCTTCATCCTGAAGTTGAGCTGCGCGTATAATATCACTCGTCCACCCATCTAGTACTTCTACTTGTACATTTCGCAGGTCGTACGCCTCTTCTTTCTCTTCCGCTTTATGACAATGTTTAAAATCTGGCTTACATCGTCTTCTTGATAGAGCATCAGCGTTATTATGCACCTTCCCTTGCTGAATTGCGCTTATCATTGATACGGGTGCACATTCTGTGATTAACTCTCCTTTTCTTATTGCGACCGGCTCTTCGGACACATTTAGTACTCTGACAGGTACAATGCGTTTCTTCACCTCAGGTTGTTCCGTTGATAGTCTCCTTTTATGATAAGCGCATGAACAACAATTCTCACTCTATGTTTCATTCATTCGTCGACGTTTCCTACAGTCAACAGAGATATGGCCGACTCCGCCGCATGTCCAGCACTTCATATCACGTCTCGGGGTTCTCCGTTGTACATGCCCGATTCTTTGGCAGGGACGTTCCTGGACGGACATTTCCCGGACTCTATATGTACTCCTGGTAGCCGCTTTAGCAGATTCATATGCCAATGCGAACGCCAGTATTTCATTAGTCGTCGTCTTTCCTGCCAAACGAACGGCCTGTTGCAAGTCCCGATATTGGAGTGCGTTTATAAATGCATCCATTGCTACCTCGTTCAGAAATTCCTTAGTCATATTTGAATACGACAAGTTTGCCAATCGCTCAATGTCTGCCTGCAACTGTTGAAGATTTTCTCCAGGTTTCTGCGTTCTGCTCCGCAGTTGCATACGGTAGACCTGCTGCATGTGGTTGTCTCCATACCTAGCTTCAAGGCCGTCTCTTACCGCTTGGAAATCTGTTTGCTTCTCTGCTGACATGGTTTGTAGCAATTCTGCAGCCGACCCGCGGAGTGACAAAATTAGTGATGTTGACTTTTGCTCATCCGACCACTTATTATAATTGGCCGTGGCGTCAAACTGACGTATAAATACGGAGAAGGGTCCCGTTCCATCGAAGGTTGGCGGTTGTATCCTTGTATCTTTGTAGTCATGTTGATTGCCTGGCGATGTCTTATTTCTCTCAACACACTCGTCTCTTTTCGATTCGTGTTATTTCATCGGGGACTTTCTTAAATTCAGCTTCGTTTTTTAGATGCAGATTTTCTACTTCGTTTCCAATTTCTTCCTTAATGTGTTGAAAATTACATTTCATCCACTGCGTTCGGGCATCCAACTTTGCATTAACATCTGCAGCTTGCGCGTCGAATTTTGTCATTATCATCCGGAACATCTCCGAAATGTCCAACTGTGGCGAACTCTTCTCCGTTACATTGACACCGTCTTGACTCGCTGTTTCTTCTCCATCTGGACAGCCTGGCCCAATAGTAAAAACATATGTGTCGACATCAATACCCTCTTCTTCCATTGCTGCTTGCAGACGCTGTCGAAGAATTTGCTTCTGTCCTCTGCTATCTAGATTCCGGTCCTCAAGTTCCTTCTTCGACTTAGGAACGCGAAGATCCTCCAAATGTCAATCTGACATACATACAACACACTTTCACAGACTTATTCACTTCACCAATAATTAATCCCGCTTCTGACACCAATTGTTGCGAGCTTAGGGTTCGCTGGATTAATTATTTTTAATAAATAAGAGCCGATAAATCGATTTTGAATTAATATAACACTTTATTAGTCCGTTAATAACAACCATTACTTTTACCGTACACTTAACGATTTCTTGACTTATCGCTTACTTATCGCGTCCTTGACTGCTTACTTTTTATTTACGTCCCGATCTGCGTGCGACGTATTTATACCGTTTCCTTATTCTGATTTGGTGTTTCGTTTCCGTCCGTTCCATAGTCTCGACTTTTCTATTGCTCATAGTCTCCAGTTTTCCAGTACTTTCTAAAATATTCTGGTGCTTTGTTTCGGACTTTCTAGAATATTCTAGTACTGATTGTCATATGTGTCACAATATATATCACTTACTCTGAAACCGAAACCCCATAAGAATCGCCAACAACATTTTGCATAGTTCACAAAAAATATGTTGTGACGCATATGACAATCCGTACTAGAATATTCCAGAGAGTCCGAAACAGAGTACTAGAATATTCTATAAAGTAATGGAAAACTGGAATAGAACATTCAAGACTATGGAACGGACGGAAACGATACACCAAATCAGAATGAGGAAAAACGGTATAAATACGTCGCACGCAGAGCGGACGTTAAGATAGTGATGAGTAAGAAGTAGAACGTAAAACAAGCGATAAGTCTCGAGCGAGAAGTAAGCAGTAAAATACGCGATAATTACGGAAGCGATAATAAAGAAAACGTTAAGTGTACGGTAAAAAGTAATGATTGTTATTATGGACCAATAAAATGTCACGTTAATTCAGAATCGATTTAACGGCTCTTATTTATTTTAAAATAATTAATCCAGCGAACCCTAAGCTCGCTACAATATATATAACGCGATTACAAGCAGCCAGCGAAATAAGTGGGGTGTGGATTGGGTAGAAGCTTCCACAGGCGAATAGAAGAAAAACCGTCATAGAACAGCACGAATCTCCTGTCCAGTCCGGATATATAAAATATTTATCAAACTTTAAAATGATTACTACTATTTATTGGCCAGTAGGAACCTGAAAGTTCAAGACCTCTCCGACTCGACTCCGCCATTGTTCCCTGTCCTGTGCGCTCTCCTTCCACGTTCGACCATCCGATCCGATCTCCTCGAGGTCCAACCTACCATTGTCCTCCCATCTCTGCCGCGGCCGCCCTGTCGATTACTTTCCTGTTGGCTTACCGTCAAGAATTTTATGCACGGGCCTATCGTTGCCCATTCGCGCTACGCGTCCGGCCCATCTTAATCGTCGCGACTTGATTACTCTCACTATTGTAGGTTTGCGGTATAGCTCTTCCAATTCGTGGTTGTGGAGTTTCCTCCATTGTCCTGCCTCCTCGTCATATTTACCTCCAAAGATACCCCTTAGGACTTTATTCTCGAATACGCGGAATTTGTTTTCTTCCCGTTTAGTGGGAGCCCATGTTTCGCATCTGTATAGAACAATCGACATGATTATGGTTCTATAGACACGGGGCTTTATGTTACGTGACAGCGGTTTGGATTTCAGCAGTTTACTGACTGCGTGCCATCTAGCGTTGCCGGAGTGTAGCTTCTTGTTAATTTCCTTCGATATTTCGTTACTGGCCGTCAGTATTGTTCCCAGATATTTAAATTCTTTGACATTTGCAAATATCTTGCCCCTGATATCCACGTGTGTTCTCTGAAGTACACCTGCTCTCACCATAATCTTGTATTTTGTTTTGTCTTTATTTATTTCTAGGCCCACCTCTTCTGCCGCTTGCATGATGATTTCACTGTTTTTACTTACATTTGGTTTTCTGTGTGGGGCCATTTCAATGGATTGTGAATTTCGCGTTGATGTGTGTAACATTCGCGGCTTGAGATGCAATTTCTCTTCTGTGTCTGCCCATGTTTCTAACCGGAAACCAATTTCCGATTTTAATCTACTTGGATATAATAACCGAGTGCTACTGTTCTTTCCACATCATGGTATAGCCACATACATACGAAATGATATTGCTTATCAGCTTCTGCCACAATATGGGCTCTGTTCCAACCCAGAATTTCATTTCTCTTGGCTAAAACTACACGTTCTTAAACATATCATTAATTACAGCTTTCTTTACAGAAACCCATACTTGGATAGAAATGCATCCTTTAACGAATTTGATGCTCTGTCTGATTCTATCGATAGGATCCTGACCCTATATCCGCACACTGAAATCGTTATTGCGGGTGATTTTAATGTGCATAACTCTCAGTGGCTTCGTCACTCCGGACACCCAACACTTGAAAGGTCAATATGTTGAGCTTTTTGCTGATTTAAATAGCTTAACTCAACTTGTCAATGAGCCAACACGGGTACCAGATATATATTGCCATTTCGCCAACACACTGAACCTGTTTCTCACCTCCCACCCAAACAAATATACAATTGAAGTTTCTTCGCCCTTGGGCACTTCAGACCACTGTGTCGTGTCAGCTAAATTTCCTCTAACCAACAGTAACGTTAATGCGAAAGCTCCCAAAGGAAGAGCTCCCTCGTTAGTTTGGCATTCTGAGATGGCGTCGCAGTGGTTGTCGTCACGCCTTTCGTTTCCTTACGGGGGGGATTTTCCGGGTGCATCATCCGTGATGGCAATCCGGGTGGATGGCCAGGTGGCATACGATCTCCTGATCGCGGAGGCATGCCGCCAAGTGCGGAACGGACCGGTGTTAGACCGGGCGGCATTTGCATGCCAGATGTTGGTAGAGTTCCCGGACGCAATGGTGGTGGTTGCGACATCATTGGCGCCGAACGACTTGGTGGTCGACTGAAGGTGTCCGCCGCAGTCTTGGATGCGGTCGGACGGTCGGCGGTGAGGGCGTGCCTTGCCTCAACAAACTTGGTGGCCTCGTCCAGATATGTCTTCCCGGACTGATCGATGGATCCTTCTGCAAAGTAGCCGTGGCCGATGATCGGTTCTAGAGTGGCCAGGAGTATTATTTCATCGTGTCGCTGTCGGATGTCCTCCCAATTGATCTGGAGGTTGTGCTGGCGCATTTCCACCGTGAACAACGTTGGCGGCCCACTCTTCTCAAGATTGGGAAATGCATAGGACATCCGCTCCTGGCCGGCGAACTGGGCGGTGATGAGCTGTTCGGCCAATGCAGCCTTTGTTATCTTCGACTTTGCTGTCATTGGTGCCGGCATCTCGTTTGTAATTGACTGGTGCGAACTGGTGGTGGGGTTTGGATCCACGGTCTGGGTCCCAGTTGTGCTGCGAACTTGGCAGCGGTTGATCCTTAGGTCTGGACCCTAACGTATGCCGCGAACTTGACGGCGGTTGGTCCTTAGGCCTGGGCCCTCACGTATGCCGCGAACTTGATGGCGGTTGGTCCTTAAGTCTAGACCATCACGTATGCCGCGAACTGGGCGGCGGTATGGACCCACAAGGCTGGATCCGCTGGTTTCAATTACGCCGCGAACTAGGCGGCGGTGGACTGGATCCACAATCTGAATCCGGTGATTTCGCCGCGAGCTGAACGACGGTCTGATCCACAGATCTGGATCCGGCTGTTGCGCTGATCCACAATTATAGTTCCTGGATGCCCCACAAACGGGGCGGCGGTAGACTAGTTCCACAGTCTGGGTCCGGCTGGAAGGACCAAAAATATTCGATAGGTTCCTGCCGTGGAACGAAGGCTGGGACGATCTAGTAGCACTTCGTGCCAAATGTTGGCGGTGGTCCGTTGTCTTTAATCAACAGAGTTGAATTATGGTGTAAAAAAAGTCATTACCTTGGTTATTACTTTATTTTGTGGCCCATAATGACAAAAAAATTAGTTAATGATAATAATGAATACAATTTACTATGAACTTTTTATGTATAAACTTCTTCCAAAAAATCTGTTAATATTTTCAGTGTTTTTATCATTACAAATTTTCGTAGTTTTTTTTCTTTTTTAAATATACTTCTCTCGGGAAAGGCGAACCTATAGCGCCGACATGGCGCCCCAAGATGCCACCAGATAACTGGTGCAGTTCTTTTTGAACATTTGTAGGTTGCAACCCTCCGGGATCAGGGAGGGAGGTCTCCGTTCTGTATCGGAGCGAGTTCTGATACATGTTAACATCAGAGCCCCAAAGCACACCTCCGACCACGGAAAGGATTCGAAGAAATCTCGCAAAACGTCCCAGGTGGCAGCCCCATACCTCCATACAGGGCGAACTTGCTTAGGTCGGTTATTCGCTTGAAATGCAAGTGGTTGCGCGACAAATACTAAGCAGTGGTCCGAGTTTCCCAGTGGTGCGGCAATCTCCATGGTATAAATGCTCGAGTCGGATGTCAAAAACAGATCCAGGGTGTTCGCATAATCACCTCGTGTAGGTTCCTCCACAAGTTAAGTCAAATTGCGGCTAAAAGCGAACATCTCCACCAGCTCCCAGCCTCGTCGGTCCTGTTAGAACGTGCCAACCAGCCGGAATTGTGCACATGAAAATCGCCAAAGACGACAATTTCAGAAGCTGGATGGTTGATCTGTAACCAGTCGATGGTACGTGAAAGATGATTGGAAAATGTCGCTGGTTAATCGTCATTCAGGGAGCGGTAAAGATAACGGAGAAATTTAACAGAATTCCTCAGCACGACCCTTAATCACATGATGTCCATGTTATTGGGTTCCAACGCCTCCATCCTGGCAAGCCAGATCGGACCGCGTGAAGACGCACACTCCACCCTTAAAACGGAATCTCGAATGTAAGTCGTATCCTGAACAACGAAGATATGTCGAATCAGTTGACGAGTCGACCTGAGTCTCAGCTACGGCAAGGATATCAGGTTTCGCTGTTTGCGAATATTGGTGGACAGCGTTTATATTCGTAGTGGTGAAACCGATGCCCCTGATGTTACAAAATGCCGTTATCAGTCGAACGTCGACAGAGCATCGAGAACGGGCCCATAATATCTGCATGACATTAAAATCAGATTCTGAAAGCAATTCTGATGAAAATAATTATTATTTAAATAAATATTTTAAAAGAAAGAGAATCATACAACCCATTGTAGTGTAATAATACGATCACAGGAACTCCTTCGCTGCCCGGCTGGTTCGCGCTGCTTCTGGTCAATGGCAAAAGCTGTCAGCGGTAACTTCCCATCCTCCTCTTTCCCTCCATTGGTGACAGACAGTGGGACGTTAGTCACAAATTCAAAGGATAAAGCTAATGTGTTCGCGAATTTATTTTCCGCGAATTCAAACCTCGATCCCGGCCTTTTGGAGCCACCTGTGATCGCGCCGGTACGGTCATAATTGGGATCACATTTCGGAGAGGGACGGCACTTATAGGGACAACACTCCCGAACACTATTCTACTAGGACAATTACTCTAGCTACAACAGCAAAACACGTAATTTGAGAAAATACGAAATCGATGAAAACCAGAATCTTCATGTCAGCGGTGTCAATGAAGCTGAACGTCAACAGATTGGTTCGGACATGACCAAAATGTCTACTACATTAGATGTTAATAATATCTAAGAAATGCCACAGCCAACATTACCAAAAACTAGTACTGAGAGTATTAAAGAAAAGAAGCGTCATTTCAACGAAAGTACAACTTATAGTGGGAGTTATACGAGTACCCACCATCACCAACAAGGCAATAACAACAAGACATCTTCATCCAAACTCATGTCGTCTCTTAAAATAAAGAATAAGGATGAGAATGCTAACTATTCGCAGTCCCTTACTGAATACATTAAACGCAGGGATATATCGACAGTGGGCCAAAGAGAACAAATAAACACATCGGACACTCCACGCACTGACGAAATTGAAGCCAAATGGAAAATGCGGCAATCAGGTGAAGTAAGATGCCAAGCAAACACCACCAACAGTAAAGTAGTGGAATCCGATGACACCCAGCACAACTCAAAATCAATTTACCAATAGTGAAAGTGTCCATCGGGGGGATGGGAGCGAACATACAGGCTAAAGTCTCTGACTGCTTTCAACCCGGCGAAGGCCAGGGCGACCTTTGTCCCTGTTCAATCCAAGTTGACATGCATCCTCCGCACGACACCCCTGCATCACTACTTTGGCACCCGCCAACACCCGCAATGCATGCAGCAAGTAAAATTTGTTAAATTTTCCATAATAATTTGTTTTTCTGGGCAAGGTTATTAGCCTTGCGCCGTTTATCTTGAATATAGTTCTATTAATTTCACGCTAGTTGAAACAAATTGTTATATGCTACAAGAGCCTGGCGCAAGACTTAATGGCTTTGCCCGGAAAACACAAATCATTATGGAAAATTTAACAAGCCTCAGGACTTGCTAAATAAGTCCAAGACCTGTTCCCGGTTGTAGTGCCGATGATGATGACAAGAGTCTACCTTATCGATTTTAAGTCGGGAAAAAACAATTACAAGCATATATCATAATATTAACTCACAACAAAAATATTTTTACTACTGCACACGAATACGGTTAAATTTCAAAACTTAATAAGAAGTAATTAATAAAATTGTTTTATATAATTTAGCTTAAAAGTTTCATACAACAATTGCATGTCAACATGTAAACCCTCTGGCTGACACGCCTATTAATGATAACCGTACCTGGACTCGTTATGCACCATTTCATAGGTGATTCATTTCATAAATACTGACAGCATCACAACGGCCATGACGTTTTTACTTTCGTTAGATTAATTTATTCCAAATATTTTAAATAGCTTCGGGAAAACAAAACTTTATTACCCACACAATAAGGTAGATATTATTAACAGCTTAAAAAATATGCATTGTGAATATTCTGTTACAAGTTTCCTCTAGGCAATCGGAAGTGTTATTGTTTGGAGTAAAAAAGAAAAAAAAACAAGAGCATAAAAAGCAGAAGGGAGAAGAAGTAAACGGAAATCAAATACCACCACCCCTGTGATCGAAGTATCTCAGCGATGTCTTCGTTGTCGGCTAGTGCTGAGAACATTACTTGTGATCAACAACAAACGGCTAATGATGCGTCGTCGATGTGTCTGGAGCTAGCACTGGAAGGTGAGCGCCTTTGTAAGGCAGGCGACTGTAGGGCGGGGGTGGCATTCTTCTTGGCTGCTGTCCAAGCAGGAACAGATGACTTACGTACTCTTAGCGCGATTTATAGTCAGCTAGGAAATGCATACTTTTACCTCGGTGACTATGCGAAGGCGATGCAATATCACAAACTAGATCTGACTTTGGCCCGGTCAATGAACGACAAACTTGGTGAGGCAAAATCATCGGGTAACCTTGGAAACACCTTAAAAGTTATGGGCCGTTTCGATGAGGCTGTAATGTGCTGTGATCGGCATTTAACATTAGCTCGCCAATTGGGAGACCGCTTGTCAGAGGGCAGAGCTTTGTACAACTTAGGGAATGTATACCATGCCAAGGGGAAACATATGGGCCAACGGAATCCGGGTGATTTTTCGGATGATGTCAAGGAAGCACTTATCAAAGCAGTGGAATACTATCAGGAAAATTTGAAATTAATGTACGAACTCGGCGATCGTGGGGCACAAGGAAGAGCTTATGGAAATCTGGGAAACACGTATTATTTGTTGGGCGATTTTCAATCAGCTATCGACCATCATCAAGAAAGATTGCGCATTGCACGTGAGTTTGGTGATAAAGCGGCTGAACGTCGAGCGAATAGTAACCTTGGAAATTCCCACATTTTCTTGGGGCAGTTCGAAGAAGCCGCGGAACACTATAAGCGAACCTTGTTATTGGCTGTTGAACTAGGCGAACGAGAGGTCGAGGCTCAATCTTGTTACAGTCTTGGCAACACATACACCCTGTTGAGGGAGTTTGCGACAGCCATCGATTACCACCATCGACATTTGGCCATTGCCCAAGAACTAGGCGATCGTGTTGGCGAGGCGCGGGCTTGCTGGAGTCTAGGAAATGCACATTCAGCCATTGGCAATCACGAAAAGGCCCTGCAATTTGCTGAATCACACTACAAACTAGCCAAAGAATTAAACGATCCCGTTGGTGAATCGACAGCCAAAGTAAACATTGCCGACCTACGCAAACTTCTTGGTTTGGCGCGCTGCAACGAAGATGACGATCGTATGAGCATGTCAGACGCTGAACCCTCAACTGACTCTGAAAACACTCAAGTTAGCGATCGAATGATTCGGGTTCGTCGGCAAAGTATGGAACAATTAGACCTGATCAAAATCACGCCGGACGGCAAACGAGGTGCTCAGTCGGCCACAGCACAACCATTTGTCGACGATCAAAAGCTCACTGGTGCAAAAACAAAGAATGACGACGATTTTTTTGAGATGCTATCGCGTTCGCAGTCGAAGCGCATGGACGACCAAAGATGTTCGATAAAAATAACAAGAAAGGATAATCAAGGCATTCCACAGTCGCGTAGACCGCTTGCCCAGCAAAATTCGCTTTTATCTTTAAATTTGCCAAAGGAAAGAGACTGTTTGCCCAGTGCAAAGCCATCTGGCAGCTCAACTGATACACCAGCTTTACAATCACAAGCACAAGCAGCTAATGCACAACCAGATGATGCATTTCTCGATATGTTAATGCGATGCCAGGGCTCGCGCATCGAAGAGCAGCGCTCTGAACTACCAATTACAACAATAACCATGGACACAGAACTGAACGACCCACTTCGTCAGCGGCGCCCCGGCGTCTCAAACAGCGGCGCTACAGTACCAGATGAAGATTTCTTCTCGCTCATAATGAAGGTACAAAGTGGCCGGATGGAGGATCAACGTGCAGCGATTCCCTTCAATCCCGGTCGTCTACAAAACAATATTGGATCGTCTTCCGCATCGAAAGGACCGGCGAAGTTTGGCAAGTAAATCCGTTAGTCAAAGGGAATTGCACGAAAGAACTGGACAAACCGGAGGTAGATGAATCGGATCATAGAAATCATTCGACTAGTTCAAATTGTTACTTCTCAAACTGTCCACTTAATGACCAAACAGATACTCGAAGACAAGTCCTGAAATCGGTTTACAAAGCAGAAACAAAAACATAAATTGCCAAATTAAACACATACCTACTCGAAGGTAGATTCAATGTAGTAGGCTTCTATTAGTTCGAAGTGAATGGCCCCTTGAATTCCCGTCTGTCAACATAAATTGTACAGACCTTAACGAAATGTTCCAGACTTCATCTATATCCTTAAAGAAACGTAATTATTTACATATATTTTTTATCATATTTTCTAAAATAGCCTCTTCACTGTATTAAACATAAAACAGTTATTAAATAAATTTATTGATCATTCGAAGGGTCTTTCACTTTTCTTGCCGAATGTTTCATTTATTGTATATCAGGGTTTGAGAGGATTGCAGAAAAAAACCAACGTTCCAGGGAACCACCAGATTGCGAACGACATTAAGATTGCTAACTACAGCACGGCCTCTAATTTTTGACGTTGTTTTGCGACCTAAATAATACCATACATCCGTAAAGGTGTTAGGGTCGGACTAAGGCTAAAGGGCTTTTCCTGTCGAGAGATCTACATGAAACAATACGTACGGAAGGTTTATCTATCTTAAAAAACAGTTGATAAGATAATAAGAACAAATCATCATCCAACCCATCGATTTTGGATGTGGATTATGGGTTTCTAATAGTCGGCATTCTGTCGTTTTATCATTTTGTGTTAATGTGACCAGAAATAAGTTAAATAAAAACCTTTACAGAGGAATGTAGTCAGGTGGGGTAGACTTTTAAGTCTAATACTGAAAAGTGTATTAGGGTGATCTTATCGCGTATTGCGACGATAGTGAAGAACGTGTGATTCGAACTGACGCTATGACGATTAGAATCACTAAAAATGGAACCAATGCTCAACACATCAGGCCACTGCCGCGTGTACGAATTCGATTTCTAAACTCAAGTACACTCAACTGTTGTGGAATTGTTATGTTATCGCTATGGTATACGGCTCTGATACATTTTCTTATTCGATTTTCGTTCGGTGATCTTCACTATTTGCTTGTGTATTGTGTGTGTATCTGTTAGAAACGCCACACTACTCCCTCCTCAGTAACTTTGTTACGATCAGCTTCGTGTGCGAACGACGGAGCGAAGAGCGAGCGAGCGAGAGAACGTCAGAGCAGGCGAGTGTGCCGGTGCTCTATGCGGAAGTCGGGATCGTGGTAGTACTATTTACTATGCGAAAGTGTGTCCTGTGTGTACAGATCACGGTCGGGGTTGTTACGTTAAGCAAGGCTAGTGAAGAAGGTGATTTGAACATACGATGAAATGGGTGAAAGCGAAGCAATGAAACGTCAGGCTACTGGCCGCGTGTACGAATTCGATTTCTAAACTCAGGTACGCTCAACGCATGTGGAATTGTTATGTTATCGCTATGGTATACGGCTCTGATGCTTTGCTTATCCGAATTTCCTTTCGGTGTTCTTCACTATGTGTTTGCATATTGTGTGTGCATCTGTTAAAAACGCCACAATCTAACTCGAAGAAGACGAAGGAGGGTAGGGATCAGAATGTTAGAAACTCATAGAAAACAATTCTGGCTATTTAAGTGTTTTGTAAGTACTTGGAGGCTTTTTATTAGTTAAAAATGCACATTTATTATATAAACAAATTACAGCTCTTACTTAAGGCCAAATGCCAAATCCCATTTATATTTATTGTTCTAATATAACGTATAGCAAAACTAAATCTATTATTTTTCCAATATATGTCTTTATTGTGGAGTCTAATTAGAAAGAGTCTCCTTGTTCTGAGAAGAACATGTCCCTTTAGGGATCTCAACCATCGTGCTTCCTCTACTGTTTCGGTTTAGTCGTTATATCAGTTTTATTTAAAATTGTACTTTTTTGACCCCCCCCCCCCCCCCGCCCCCCGGGGGGGGGGACCCTTATCGGGAGACTGACCATCGAAACCTTTTTTTCTTATATATCATCATCATCATCGGCACTCAAACCGGGATACGGTCTTGGCCTCTTGGCATTGAAAGACGGCCCCTACAACATTCACTTTTTCCAAGGGATCTTCAAACACAAAAAGTTCATCATTTAGGATGGCGTTGTTTGTGTCTATGCCTATATTTGTCAGCATTTGTTGGTTTTCGTCAATTCGTGATATTTGGAGACACTGAATCTTGTTTTTATTCATCATCATCATCGGCACTACAACCGGGATCCGGTCTTGGCCTTATTAACAAATCTTCCGATTTCGAGGCGATGTCATCCAGTTTCACACTCCCAGGCTAAGGGCGTCCTGGTGTACGCCATCCCTCCACCACAGATAAGGTCTGCCGCGTTGTCTCCTTCCATACATCCTGCCACAAAGGGGTTTCCGGGCAGGCTCCTCTTCGCTCATTCGAGCTAGGTGTTCCGCTCACCGGAGTCTACCCAGGTTGATTTTTCTTACAACATTAGCCTCAAGGTAGATTGCGTACACGTCATGGTTGTAGTGTCTCCGGAATCGTCCTCCCTCACATACGGGGCCAATAATTTTCCTTAAGACGTTCCTCTCGAACGCGGCTAAGAGTTCAGAGTGCTTTTTATTGAGCATCCAGGTCTCGGTTCCATACATGAGTACTGGTAAGGCCACGGTCTTGTACAGTAGTAGCTTGGATGTTCTGGATAAATTTCGGAGTTTAAAGAGCCTTGATAGACCATAGTAGGCTTTGTTGGATTTGATCAGCCGTTCGTGTATTTCTTCTTCCATATTGTTATACTATTGACCCAAGGTAGTTAAAGGATTCCACGACTTCTAAATAAAACGCAAGCCATTTGAGATATTTCAAAAACTTTATTATCGGCTTGAAGTACAATCAAAACATTTATGAATGGAATTCGACTTCGTTCATATGGCCATCGCGGGCACGTTTGCAGCGGTCGATTCGTTGGACCCAATTTTCAATGACTCGGCCACACATTTCGGCCGAAACGGTCGCTATTTCGCGGTCAATGTTGTCTCTGGGCTCTTCCAATGTCGTCGGCTTGTTGGCATAGACCAATGACTTGACGTAGCCCCAAAGAAAATAGTCTAGACGCACGAACGAGGCGGCCAACCGACTGGTCCATTTCTTGAGATAACACGCTCATCAAACTTACTCTTCAATAAATCGATTGCATCGTGTGCTGTGTGGCTTGTGGCACCGTCCTGTTGAAACCACATGCCGCCCAAGTCCATATCTTCCAATTCGGGCCGAAAATAATCGGTAATCATGGCGCGATAACGATGGCCATTCACAGTAACGTGACGATCGTTATCGTACCAAACAGTTATTTTTTGTGGATGAAGTGGTGATTCATGAAGCACATGTGGATGTTCACCCGACCAATAACTCATGTTTTGCTTATTGACGAACTCATTGAGCCAAAAATGAGCTTTGTCACTGAAGATGATTTTGCGATGAAATTCATCATCTTGGCGCATCTTTTCCAGAGCCCAATCGGAGAACGTACGTCGCTTCAAATGGTCCATCGGCTTCAATTCTTGAGTCAGCTTGATCTTGTATGGGTGTAAACCAAGATCCTTACGCAAAATTCGCCATAAAGTAGTCTGGGCGATGCCCAATTCTTGAGAACGCCGTGGAATTGACTGATTTGGATCGTTTGCTACGGACGCCTGAACGGCAGCGATATTTTGGACACTTCGACCAACCCGCTGTCTCACTGGCACCGCAACATCACACAACGAATATGTAGCCTCAAATTTTTGCACTGAACTTGTTATTGCCTGTCTACTATGGCGAGAATTACGACCGAAAATTGGAGTTAACGCTTTTAAAGTTGCGGTCACCGATTCCAAATTTCGGTAGTAAATTTTTATAATTTTCAGACGTTGTTCGTTCGTTACTTAACCACGATGAAAATGTTGAGTTAATAAATTGACAGTGGCAGTTCGATGATTAGCGAAAGGGTGCGTTCACAAATTAAATTCAAAGTTGTCAAGTCCCTATTGGAAAACCCGATATGATCTTACGTCAAGGAGTGGTGTCTTTTGTCTATGAGAAAGTGGTCTATTTGGTTATGTGTTAAGCCGTCGGATGATATGCATGTGGCTTTATGGATTTTTTTCTTTTTTTGATTTTGAAGTACCCTTAAATGTCAGAGCACAGTGCGAGCGGATGGAGAGGAAGTGGATAAGGAAAGGAGGTGCCGATGTATATTGGTCTTGAATGTCTGGACATTACAACGACCAGGAAACACATGATCAGGCAGAACATTCCACATTCGTATGGTTCGGCTAAAGAATGACTCGCTATGTTCATTTGTGCGCCTAAAGTCCATTTTCAACTGATGCGCATTCACAGATTGACGGGTATCGCGGGAAAATGTTTGAAGGGGCGGAACACATTCAGCAAGTTCAGTTGAGCAACGAGCGTGGTAATATCTATAAAAAAGAGATAGGCATGATACGTTGCGCCTATGTTCTAATGACGGAATTGGTCGACTCATAGATGGGTCCCCAATAAGTTTCACTGCTCATATTTGCATCCTGTCGAGCACGTATAGTGCAGTTTTGGATGCGCCTGATCAAATATGGGAGTTGAACTCCATTTTTGGACGAATATACGCCTTGTAAATAGTGGCCAGGTTGGATGGAGTAAAGTATCTTTTGCATCTCTTAAGGAATCCCACACATTTGGCTGCACTTTTCGCAGCTTCAAATATGTGCTCATTCCAATTAAGAGTCGAATTAATTCGAGTGCCGAGGATTGATAGTTCCTTGGCTTCGTCGATGCAAGTGTCGTTCATAGACAGTATATTTACTTTGGGGTACACCTTTGACGACAAGAGGCAGCACTGAGTTTTTAGGGCATTGAATTCTACTCGGTTAGATAATCCCCACTGATATATCTTGTTGAGGTCTGGATTCAATGTATCAAGCATAACCTGTTGATTGGTTTTGACGTTTGAAGAGTGGACGGGAGTGATCGTATGAGCACGAGAAACTCAACGTGCTATCATCAGCAAACGAGTGAATTGGGTTGTGAATAATTGACAAGAGATCATTTATAAAGATGAGAAAGAGAGTGGGCGAGAGTACCGAACCTTGGGGAACACCTGCATTAATTTGATGGGAGACAGATTTGACACCAGCAAGAACCACTTGGATTGAACGGCCAGAAAGATAGTCTCTTATCCATTGGATCAGGGAATTGTCCACTCCATATGAATGCAATTTTGACAAAAGGGCTGGATGCCAAACTCTGTCGAAGGCTTTATAAATATCCAATGCGATTACCTTGCTTTCACCGAGGTAGTGGATGGAATGGCTCCACTTTTCGGTAAGGTATGCCATCAGATCTCCTGTGGACCTGTTGCTACGAAAGCCATATTGGTGGTCATTGAGGAGTTCATTTGATTCCAGATATTTCGAAAGTTGACGGTCCATAAGAGATTCCATTACCTTGGAGAGAATAGAACTTAGTGCTATGGGTTGATAAGAAGAAAGGGATGATTTGTCATCCTTTTTGGGAATTGGCTGAATGTTCGCTGACTTCCATCTATTTGGGAAACGACCAGTAGAATAAGATAAATGGAAGAGTTTTCGCAGTGGTTTGGCGAGTGAAGAGGAACATCTCTTCAAGAGGATTGGGGGAATGCCGTCCGGGCCAGCGGATTTGTGTGCATTTAGCTCTTTGAGTGCGTGGGCAAGAATACGCGTTCGGAAGCGAATCTGGCTCATGGTGTGCTGCTTATGCCCAAGTTGAGGTGGAACTGATGTGGTATCCGGCAGCGTTGAGTTGGCTGCAAAATTTGCAGCAAGTAGATTCGCCTTCTCTATTGCAGTAGTGACTGGTTTGTCATCGACTATAAGCGATGGAATGGATGAAGAGACTGAGTTTTGAATGTTTTTCACGAATACCCAGAAGTTTCTACTACCTGTGGGAGAGTGTAGTATTTTTTGTCTCACTCTCTGGTCATGCAAGAACTTGGCGCGTTGAATATACGCATTGCAGTCATTCCTAGCTCTCCTAAATCGTTTCCGGTTTTCCTCAGTATTGTTTGATTTATGCAACCGGAAGCTCAACTCTTTGGCCTTAATGGCTTCTCTGCACCCGGAATCGAACCACATATTTCTCTTGGGTTTGATACTCTTTACTCTGTGAGGAATAAAGGCCCGCATGCCAAGTAGAATCGTGTCTGTCAATGTGTCCGCTATAGAGTCAGCATCGTTATTGAGGGAAAATAACGACCAATTTAACCTCCCAAAAAAGTTGTTCAGACCTTCCCAGTTGGCTTTCTCGTAGAACCATACTGTTCTTTTGGGAGCTTTCTCATTAACGTTACTGTTGGTTAGAGGAAATTTAGCTGACATGACACAGTGGTCTGAAGTGCCCAAGGGCGAAGAAACTTCAATTGTGTATTTGTTTAGGTGGGAGGTGAGAAACAGATACCGTGTGTTGGCGAAATGACCATATATATCTGGTGCCCGTGTTGGCTCATTGACAAGTTGAGTTAAGCTATCTGAATCAGCAAAAAGCTGGACATAATGACCTTCAGGTGTTGTTGTTCCGGAGTGACGAAGCCACTGAGAGTTATGCACATTAAAATCACCTGCAATAACGATTCAGTGTGCGGATATAGGGTCAAGATCCTATCGATAGAATCAGACAGAGCATCAAATTCGTTAAAGGATGCATTTCTATCTGAGTATGGGTTTCTGAAAAGAAAGCAGTAATGTATGATATGCTTACGAACGTGTAGTTTTAGCTAAGAGAAATTATATTCTGGGTTGGAACAGAGCCTATATTGTGGCAGAAGCTGATAAGCAATATCATTTCGTATGTATGTAGCTATACCACGATGTGGAAAGAACAGTGGCACTAATTTATATCCAGGTAGGTTAAAATCCGAAATATCTGTCTAATTTTGTATTTGTATGTCCTAATTTTATGTTTTATTTTCATTTAGTTTGACTATAGTTTGAAAATGCTTATATTAAGAAAAACTTATATTTTGGTGGCTCGGAAGGAGCTCACCGAAAAGAGAGAGAAAGAAAAAATATATAATAAGAAGGAAAAGGTAAAGGTAAACCTGGAGTCCAACGTTGGGTGTCTGCAACATTGGCTGTGTCAGGTGTCGTTGTAGTGCTCCAAAAAGCCCTACCACCTTTTTCCCCCATTCCTAATCTAAAATCCTAGCTATAATACGCTAAAACATATAAACCTATCAAAACCCGAAAAAAATCCAAACATAATTCAAAATTCGCAATAAACGAATCAAACATTCGTTTTTTGCCTAACATTTGCCCTTACGGCATTATTAAATCCAAAATCTCGAATTAAAATCAAATTCGCAATAAACGAATCTAATATTGGTTTATTGTTCTACATTTGCTCCACAGCATCACCCAAATCTAACATTCATCCCAAATTTTCCATTCAGGAAAACAAACAAAAAACTCAAAAGCAGATATATTCACACATCTGCGCGATAGTTTCATAAAAATTCAAGAAATTGAATCCTTATCTAAATTCAATACAACATCTCGCTCGAGATATCCCAACATCGAGATTGTTGTACGAAAATGTGTATCTTTGGGATACAATTTTCGATTCCTTTTCCTTTATAAAGGAATAGTTTAGTGATCTCCAGGCCGCAGTCTTAAATCGATCTTAGTCCCTAGAGGAAATACCCCAGTGGAAAAACTAACGAAAATAATTGGAAAACTAAAACTCTTTAATTTGAAAACGAAAACAACACGGATTTTCATTTAGCGGCCAATTGATAGCTAAGTATCACCTGGCTTGGAAGACCAAGAGAAGACCAAGGACAAAGGGCCAATTAAGGACGTTACTCTTCTCTCAGGCATACGAGGAAGCACGGTAACGACCCCTTTTGTAGGACGAGTTTCAGGAGCGGTCAAATTGTAAGAGATCGCCTTGTCCTTTTAAGGACCAAGAGACACGCTTCCTGGAACAAAACCTCTACAAAGAATACAACAACAAAATTTTGGTGGCAGCGGTGGGACACCCAAAATCTCCCATCACAGGAAAAGAAGACTGGTGGGATTATCCAACAATCCCCAAGCACAACAATTTTGGTGGCAGCAGGTTGGACTCCCAAACTTCCCCTACCAGGGAGAACATAAGGTTACAGAGAACCACCGGCAACAAAATAACAAAAGCGCTTCAGTGAAAATAATAAACCCAAAACAAAATTTTGATAAAAACAGCGTGCCCGGGGCTAAACACCGGCAATAGTGGAAAACAAGTAAACTTTAAATTTTCACAAGTAGTAAAAGCGTTCCTCTGGGGCATACACCGAGGAGAAGTAATAGTGAAACAACAATTAATAAGCAGCAGAGATAGCAGCGACGACATCACTGGAGGCACCAAAAATAATATATGCAGTGGAGCAGCCAAAGATAGACCGATTCCTGATGCAGCGGCTAAACCCGGAGTAAGCAGCGTACTCAACGATTTCCACAGGTACTTATATTTTATTTTATTTAGTGATTTATAATTATTAAAAGTGAAATCAATTGTGTTGATAAAATAGAGAGTGTTTTATGTAATTTGGTCATTTTTTGCGGCCCCCCAAAATATTTTTTTTTTTTTAATTCAAAACCGTTAATTACAAGGACGTGCCAAGAATGAATCGAATTGTTCTTTTTACACGGGGATAAAGAATAACCCCCTCAAGCTTAATACTAATTTGTTAACTTGTTTTTCTAATGATAATAAACAAAGTTTGTTCTCATTTTCCAAGCCATATATAAGCATAAAAGCCAAAAGTGATAAATACAATTAATAAAAAAAAATTTTTCACAAGTACGCACTTATTTTTCCAAAACTATTTTGGCTTATAGAAAAATTTTTAAATACATTTTCCTTAATAAACGTATATTTTTAAACGCACATTTTTAACAATTTCAAAACCTTTTTCACACATATATACATATACACATTTATTTTTCCTAAATTTTTTCCAAAAATAACAAATAAAGACTAATCAAATAAAATCAAATTTTTCCATTTATAAGGGGATAAAGAAAAACCCGCATTTTATTAAATATCCTGAGAAGTTTTAAATATATTTATAGAAGGGAACAAATAAAAACCCCAAAATTTTAACAAATTCGTTTTTAAAATTTTTACTTATCATAAGGGGACAAAAGAACAACCCCAAGAATTTGATTTCAGCAAAATTTTCACATACACATACATATTTTTCCATTAATTTAAATTTCTTTGGTGAAGATTTTCTCATACGCATATTTTTCTATTTGATTTAAGCTTCTTTGGGAAGATTCCATCTCATATTTATGTGGTTAGCTGAACATAAACAGGAAAGCTAAGCTTTTGATGCTTGCCTTACCGTCGTCTGGACTCTTTTGTGTGTTGGATTTTTCCTTTTGTAACATTAGCATTCTTTGGAAACTATTTTGAACATCTTTTCACCTCCATACCTTCGACACTTTAAACATTTTCTTCGAATGGGTTGTTTCTCTCACCTCAGGAATAAAATACACTTTCCCCATAGCTTTGAAGGTATTTTTTCTTGTTTTCGTTCTTATCTTTTCTTTTGGCCATCGTATCACGACAAAATGAAAATTACGTCTCTTTGTTCTATACCCCTTTTTACTATTATTTGGGAAGGTCTGTTTCACAAATACGTTGTGAGCGACAAAAATAAACCGGGTACGCGTTCGCAGAGACCTGAGCCCGAGCTCATACAAAATCGCGAGGACGAAACTTCGGAAACGTTACGAACGGAAATACGCAAACAAAGTTCTAGAATGAACCACGGATTCGGATTAAGCGACATACTGGGACTCGTGCCGGTATTTAACGGTCATCCTGACGAATTAGAGGGTTTCGTCTCTTGTGGAGACATTTTGTTCTCACAAGCACAAGATGACAACCAGAAATCCTTTATTCTAAGGATTACAGGGACCGGCGCGAGACTGCATCAAACATAAAATTATTTCCACTTGGGAAGATTTGGTATCCGAATTGGAGGGAGAATTTAAAGCTCTAATCTCTAGGTCTGCTGCCCAAAATAACTTAGTGGCAACAAAACAGGATAGCAAGGAGGGTGTGAAAGAATTTTCAAATAGACTCACACACCACCTGCATGAATTGGACAGCGCCACATACGCTAGTTCATCTGATCCTGCAGTCAGAACTTATCTTCTGGCTGAAAATCAAAGACTCGCGTTAAATACGTTTGAGGATGGGATACGAAATTCCAGCCTCAAAATCGTAGTAAAAGCACATAGGGCTTCAAATCTCAAAGCGGCCATTAGCTACGCTTTGGAACAATCTCAAAGATTGTACAGCGACCACACAATGACAGTCTCCACCAACAATTTTAGGAGAAACCAACAAATTGTTTGTCAAACATGCAACAAGAGGGGACATACTTCTGCGACTTGCTATCGCAATACAAATTTTCCAAATTTCGTCCCCCAACGCATTAAGACTGAGGTTGAACGTCTCCAATGCCCATACTGTCGAAAGTATAATCACACTCAGGCAGAGTGCAGAACCAGGTTAGCTAATATGCGAAACCAGGACCAACCTTCGACGAGTCGAAATCCCTTTAAAAACCAATCCAATCAATCCCAAAATAGGACAATGACTAACTCGCCTCGGATTGAAAATCGAAATACCCGACAAAATCAAAATATTAACAGGGTATCCAATCAACAGGGAAACGAACTCACTCGGGCAGCGAGCAACGGCAATCCTTCTCGAGTTCAGACAATCGCCGATATACACCCCATCCCGACGTAAATTTTCAAATGCGCGTATTTTTCTGCCCTGAATTTAAGGAGCCAGTAATACGTGTAAAATTTAATCTATCGGATAAACAATACTCGACTTTCCTCATCGATACAGGCGCCGACATCAGCCTGATCAAATTAGATAATCCTTATATTGAACAATCTGTAGACAATTCAGACCCATTGACTATATCCACCATTGCTGGGAAAACGGTCAGCACATGCGGAAAGGTATTGGGGGAGTTCGAATTCAGAACTGATAGGCACTCCATACCCTTTAAGCAGAACCTTTTTGTAGTGGGAAGCAACGTAGACTTCCAACACGATGGCATACTGGGAAGCGATTTCCTTGCGAAACACCAGTGCCACATTAACTTTGAAAAGGGATTCCTTAAATTCGCTGTAAAGAAGAGAACCATGGTAGAAGTCGAGCAACCTTTAGGGAACAATAACGAGGTCAAGGAAAATATTCAGAATGCCACACCTTACGAGGCGCTTCCACGGAAAACATAGGCATTCATGAAAAATTGGATAATACCGTTCGTGAGTCAACATCCGAATCCGTTTGTCTACGGGCCGGATCTGATGCTGTAACAAACACAACGAAACCAACCACCCTTGAATCTTCCTCTTCCCATTTAAATAAAGTTTGTGGTAACAGAAAAGGTAAGGAAACTGCCGAAAAACTGAGTTCAGGAAAACATGAACCTGAAACTCCAATATCCTCAGTAAATATAGAACAGAACGCCACGGTTGACTGCATAAAGTTGCACTCACGATCTCAACAAATAATGGAGATTCAATTTAAAGGAAAACTCAGTCAAGAACTGATAATAACAAAGTCCGAGATCATGCCAGGGATATATCTGGGTAATACTTTAACGACACCACAGGACAACAAAATAAAGGTACTATTAATGAAAACAGTAGACACGGATCAGGAAATAAGCACCAACGACATAGAGGTCGGATGGGAAGATCTGGATGACTACAATGTGTTACAGGCGGACGAAACCAATAACCTTCTAAAAAATAGGCTTGAACGGCTAGAACCACTCCTAGAGTTGCGTCATTATAACCAGGAGGAAAGGAAATCTATCCTGAATATCTGTCGCACTTATAATAACCTATTTCTTCTCGAGGGCGACTACCTCACATATACTGACGCCATAGAGCATCAGATCATCACGGAAGAAGGTAAGCCACCTCTCTATATAAAACCGTATCGCCTACCAGATAGCTCCAAGCAAGAAATTCACAAACAGGTGAATGAAATGCTTCAGGACGAAGTAGTACAACAAAGTTTCAGTCCTTGGAATTCCCCTCTCTTACTAGTACCCAAGAAGGCAGGACCTGATGGGACAAAACGGTGGAGAGTAGTTGTCGATTTTAGAGCCTTAAATAAAATAACAGTCGGAGATGCATATCCATTGCCCAATATTACTGATATTTTGGACTAGCTAGGAAAAGCTAAATATTTTAGCACTTTGGATCTAGCAAATCGGTTTCACCAAATACGCATGAACAATAGAGACAAGGCAAAAACAGCGTTCAGCACACCCTTCGGACATTACGAATATAATCGAATGCCCTTCGAACTTAAAAACGCACCTGCCACATTCCAGAGGCTTATGAACAATGTACTCATGGCTCTCCAAGGAATAGAATGTTTCGTTTATGTGGATGATATTGTAATTTACGGATACGATCTGAACGATCACAATTCACGACTTACCAGAGTTTTCGAGCAATTACAAAGGCACAATCTGAAAATACAACCAGAAAAGTGTCACTTCATAAGGAAGGAGCTCACCTACTTGGGGCACGTTATTTCAAAGGAAGGTATAAGACCAGATCCAGAAAAAACTAAAGCGGTAAAAACTTTTCCAACGCCCAAGAAACAAAAAGACGTAAAATCTTTTCTCGGTTTTGTAGGCTACTATAGAAAATTTATCCCTAATTTCGCCGAACTGGCAAAACTCTTAAGAAAATTACTCAGGAAGAATGTTTCATTTCATTGGGATGCTTTTTGTGATGAGGCATTCACAGCTTTAAAAAGAAAGGTTGTTACCCCACCAATACTGGCTTATCCAGACTTTAACCGGGAATTCATAATAACCACTGACGCTAGCAATGTTGCGTTAGGAGCAGTGCTATCTCAAGGCACAATAGGCCAAGATAAACCTATTGCTTTTGCTAGCCGAACTTTAAACGACCCAGAAACTCGATATACAATATCCGAAAAGGAATTATTGGTAATCGTTTTTGCATTAGCCCAGTTCCGACCATATGTCTACGGACGAAAGTTCACAATAGTCACTGACCATAGTTCTCTACAGTGGCTTATAGGACGAAAAGATCCTACATCTAGACTTATGCGATGGAGAATTCTACTCGAAGAGTATGAGTACACAATCGTCCATAGAAAAGGAAAGCAAAATGCAAATGCTGATGCTCTCAGCCGTATAACAACGACTACCCCGCTTGATCCCATCAAAAATAACATTCTCGTCACCACACGAAGTAAAGCCAAACTCGAAGAAGATGTGGCTGCACAATCATACAAAGATACTACCAATCTTGTATGGCAAGAACAAACAGGGTAAATCTATACCAAGAAGAAACTTGGACTACGTATCATAATCCTCCCATTGATAGACTCTGCTGAGGAAGAAAACCTGGCAGGAAGAATTCCAAACTTCACCAAGCCAGAAGTAGGTAAAATTACGTTTCATGAGCAAGATGGGTTATGCGCCATCACATTGCCATTACCTTTCAGAAACCTAAGCGACCAGGAAACCGCTAAGAGTTCCCTCATTGATCTGAAGAAGATTTGCGAAGACCGGAATTTCAATTCCATTGGAATTTTAGTGCCCTTGATAGAAAACGAATCAAAAGTAGCACTCGATAACTTGCTAAAATAAACTTTTGCTCACCTCAACGTGACAATGTACGTTTTCTCCAATAAAAAGAAGCTTCTAACAGATCCTAACGAAATACAGAAGTTACTCGCGGAATACCATAACTCACCTTTCGGAGGACACCAAGGAGCCACCCGAACAATCATAAGATTGAAACAAAAATATTACTGGGGCACAATGACCGCTGACGTTGCGGCGTATATTCGAAAATGTGCCTCCTGCCAGATAAACAAAAGTGGAAGAAATCCTAGAATTCCTATGAAGATAACCACAACAAGCTCCAAACTTTTCGAAAGAATTGCTTTAGATATAGTAGGACCATTACCAGTCAGCTATAATGGAAATAAATACCTACTAACGTTTCAAGACGATTTGACTAAATTTTCAGGAGCATACGCTCTAGCCAGCGCCGAAACTAAGGAAGTGGCAAGGACTTTCGTTGAAAACATCGTCTGCCAGCACGGCATACCATCTTCTCTATTAACCGACCGAGGTGCAAATTTTCACAGCGCACTTTTTAAGGACATTTGTTCCTTACTTAAAATGAGAAAACTAAACACAGCACCCTACCATCCACAAACGAATGGAGCACTAGAACGGAGCCATAGAACTCTGGTGGAATACCTCCGCCACTATGTAAACCAGGATCCTCTCACCTGGGACACCTGGATACCTTACGCAATGTTTGTGTATAATACTACACCCCACAGTAATACAGGCTACACGCCGCATGAATTACTATATGGCTTTCCAGCCGAAATACCCAGTTCTCTCAGACAAAACCCCGAAAGCTCTTATAACTACGACCATTACGTAAATGAATTAAAAATGCGACTACAACATGGTTATCGTACAGCAAAGGGAATACTGATAGAGAAAAAACAAAAATCCAAAGCATACTACCACCAAAAAGTAGGCAGAAAGAAATTTAATATTGGCGACAAGGTTCTGTTGAAGAACCACTCAAAACTTAACAAACTAACCTCCCTGTGGAAAGGCCCTTACGAAATTGTAAAGATCCTATCCGAAGAAAATTCAATCCTCAAAATAGGAAAAGGTACCCGAATAGTCCACAACAATAATATAAAACCATTGTGGATTAGGCAATCACGAATGGGAAACCCCAAAGAAAAAACATAAAAGTTGAAGGAATGTAAATGTATATATGTATAGATAACCTTACAAAAAAAAAAGATAAATAAATAAATGCATATACGTATAGTAAACCAAAAAAAAAGTAACACTGTACCAAAATACCACGGTAATGTATTTAAAATTTGCAAAAAAAAAAAAAAAAAAAAAAATTTCTATTCAAATAATTGTATACGAATAAAATAATTTTGTAAATAGTATACAACATTTTTAATACCCAGAAAACAAGCAAAACACAAAAAATAAATATATATATAAAAACAAATATTAACGCACTTAATAAAATAAGTTTATATCATGTTTTAAATAACCACCACTAACTTAAATAAATAAACAAAAAAAAAAAAATGTTTGTAATAATAATAAATAATCTTAAGCTATAAGAAAAAACACATTATATATATATATGAAGAAAAAAAAAACGAAAATACAAAAACAAAACTTACAAAACAATGTTAAAATAAGAACTTCTAATATTTATATAAGTACAAAACAGTTTTCAACTAAGAAATACTAAGAAAGTAGGAAAATTTTTATATAACAAAAAAAAAAGAAAAGTTATAGAATTAAATTATACGCTCAAATACATGAAAAAAAACCATATATAAATAAATAAACGCACGACAAACAAGACAATGAAAAGTCCTCAAAAAAAAAAAAAACAGAAATAATATATGTAGATAACGTAAATTTATGTTTAAATAATGAAAATTCTATGTAATACACAAATTGTAAGATTAAACCATAAAAACCTTACTTATAGTACTTTTATACAAATAGTACTTTATAAAAACAATGAAAAAAAAACCCAAAGTTACAATAAGAAATAATGTTAATATAATGAATTCAAATACTTATGTAATTATAAAACATTCTACAATTAACCTTATACTCAGAAAATAAGAAAATATTTACTTTAAATCAAAACGAAAATTTGTAGAACTAAATGTTTCCTTCTATTACAATGTTTAACCAACATGAAAAAAAAACAAATTATATGAAACCTTTTTTTCAAAAGAAAATATCCAAATTTTATTATATAAAAAAAAAACCATCGTGGAAACTTTGATACACGACCATACATACAGTATAAACACGATTATATTAATATTAAGAAAGAAACAAACTACAAAAATTACACATTTATAATAAATATTGTAATATGTTAGAAAATACCAGGCCTATGTAACGCAATCACAATACTACCACCCTTTATTCTCAATCACACCACTTTCCAGAAAATTAATCTCATAAAGATCAATTTTCTTTTTTTCAAGGAGTGGGGGATGTAGTGCTCCAAAAACCATACCACCTTTTTCGCCCATTCCTAATCCAAAATCCTAGCTATAATACGCTAAAACATATAAACCTATCAAAACCCGAAAAAACCCAAACATAATTCAAAATTCGCAATAAACGAATCAAACATTCGTTTATTGCCTAACATTTGCCCCCACGGCATTATTAAATCCAAAATCTCGAATTAAAACCAAATTCGCAATAAACGAATCTAATACGAGGGTTGCCTCTTATGTTTCGGGATTTGGCAACCCTAGTGTTGCAATCTGGCAATTGACAGCTCTGTCGTGAAGTTGGACATTTTTAAGGTTATACGCACTCAGAACGTTTTGACATACGAGCGCTATTTGTGTTGTTTACAGTAACTTAAAAGACTCATCTCGGCCCAAAAATAGAATTAAATCGTCAACATTTTCGTGCGATTATTTTTTACAACTTTCGGCGTGGATTAACTCAGCAACAGTGCATGGATGAACTTAATTCAATTTTTGGCGATGAAGCTCCATCAAGGACCAGTGTTTATCGATGGTATGGTGAATTCAATCGTGATCGTAGTTCACTCCAAGATGAATTTCGTGAAGGTCGTCCAAAATCAGTTGTTGTTCCGAAAACCATTGATGCTGTGCGCGAACTGATATTGGGAGATCGTCATGTGACCTATCGTGAGATTGAGACAACCTTAGGCGTTAGTGGCACCAGCATACATTCAATATTGCATAAACATTTGACTGACAAAAAAATTTGTTCGCGTTGGATCCCACACAATTTGTCAATCGCCCAAAAAAAGGCTCGTGTCAATTGGTCGAAAGAAATGCTCAAAAAATACGGTCGCGGTGCTTCGAAACACGTCTATGACATCGTGACAGGTGATGAATCGTGGATTTACGCGTATGAGCCCGAAAGTAAACAGCAGTCGACTGTCTGGGTGTTTCAAGATGAGCCAAATCCAACAAAAATTGTTCGCGCACGAAGCACTTCCAAGCAAATGGTCGCCTGTTTTTTTCGGAAAAACTGGACATGTCGCAAATGTACCACTAGAACAACGCAGAACAGTCAATTCGGAGTGGTACACAACCATTTGTTTGCCAGTTGTCTTCCAAGTAATCAGGATAACCAACCGCCGAAGACGGATTACTCTTCACCACGACAATGCGAGCTCTCACACATCGGCTGCGACAACTGCGTTTTTGAGCACCCAAAACATCGATTTGATGGGTCATCCGCCTTATAGTCCTGACTTGGCACCGAATGACTTCTTTTTATTCCCGTACGTAAAAAACAAACTGAGAGGTCAACGTTTTTCGACACCTGAAGAAGCGGTTGCTGCATTCAGAATGCATGTGTTGGAGATACCTCAATCAGAGTGGCAAAAGTGCTTCGACAATTGGTTCAAACGCATGCAAAAGTGTATAGATCTTCATGGGGAATATTTTGAAAAACAATAAAGTGATTTTCGATGATCAATATTTGATTTTGTTCTCTAATCCCGAAATATAAAAGGCAACCCTCGTATTCGTTTATTGATCTACATTTGCTCCACAGCATCACTCAAATCTAAAATTTAGAGACCGTTATCTCTATCCCAAATTTTCCATTCAGGAAAACAAACAAAAAACTCAAAAGCAGATACATTCACACATCTGCGCGATAGTTTCATAAGAATTCAAGAAATTGAATCCTTATCTAAAGTCAATAGAACATCTCGCTCGAGATATCCCAAAATCGAGATTGTTGTACGAAAATGTGTATCTTTGGGATACAATTTTCGATTCCTTTTCCTTTATAAAGGAATAGTTTAGTGATCTCCGGGCCGATTCCTGGACCCATCCCATAGGGTCTACCATTAACAAACCAAACACACGAACGCACAGTACAAGACGGCACAAACACAAACATACACACCGACCAAAGAGCAGATTATCAGACACCAAAGACGTGATCTGCGTTTACTACCGCACCCAAGACCCACCGGTCTTGTATGATTTCTTTCCCACCATCCCTCTATAAAAGTAGTTAGAGAACACTTGGACTAACACTGTCCACACTATCCTTGGATACCCCCCCTTTTTTCTTTTCTTTTCAGATGCCACGAGACCGAGCCCAACATCCTCACGGATGTGGGTGATTCTGGTTATCGCAAGATGACTAGAAGTCAGAGACAAGATGAAGGACACATATGTCCTGTCTCGCTAAATTCGGCCTTCTCGCCACAATTTTTTTTTTATCTCCGGGTCGCAGTCTTAAATTGATCTTAGTCCCTGGAGGAAATACCCCAGTGGAAAAACTAACGAAAATAATTGGAAAAATAAAACTCTTTAATTTGAAAACGAAAACAACACGGATTTTAATTTAGCGGCCAATTGATAGCTAAGTATCACCTGGCCTGGAAGACCAACAGAAGACCAAGGACAAAGGGACAATTAAGGACGTTACTCTTCTCTCAGGCATACGAGGAAGCACGGTAACGACCCCTTTTGTAGGACGAGTTTCAGGAGCGGTCAAATTGTAAGAGATCGCCTTGTCCTTTTAAGGACCAGGAGACACGCTTCCTGGAACAAAACCCCTACAAAGAATACAACATCGTTGCTCGGATATTGTTCTAGCTGCGTAGATTGCGATTCGTTGGGGACAGGACCCTTTGCTGTCTTCAGTTTATTTTAGTTAAGGACTCCTTCAGACGATGCGTCTTCGCACACGTCGGCTTGTCACCAATGTGGTAACCGTTTATATTATTATTGGCGGTTATTTACCTGTAAAGACTCCTTGTCAGGTGTTGCGTGTTACGTCACACATCGGTGTGTTACAAATGTGGGTTTGGCGTCCATGTGGAGACTACCGACTGCTGAACGTCGTCACGATCCCTGACAGATACCCCATAGCAAACCTGTACGATTTCTCGTACAAACTGCGCGGATGCACTGTCTTCACGACCCTGGATCTTACCAGGGCCTACCACCAAATTCCAGTGGCGCACGAAGTCTTCCCTAAAACCGCAGTCATTACCCCCTTCGGGCTCTATGAGTTCAAGGTAATGACTTTTGGCCTCAGGAATGCTGCACAGACATTCCAGAGGTATATAGATTCAGCACTACGCGGATTGGACTGTTGCTATGCTTATATAGACGATATCCTCATAGCTTCCCGAAACCGCACGGAGCACCACCAACACCTGAGACAGGTGCTTGAACGCCTTCGTCGTTTCGGACTCGTGATAAACCCCGACAAATGTCACTTCGCCAAGGAGCAGGTGACGTACTTGGGTTATCACATTAACGACCAGGGTATCCGACCTCTGCCAGATAGAGTAGAGGCACTCAACCAATTTCCCCATCCCTCCAACGTCCGTGAGTTACGTTTCCTAGGCATGCTTAATTTTTACCGGCCAACCTTGCGAAACGCCGCGCATGTTCAGGCCCCGCTAAAGGAATATTAAAGGGGGCAAAGAAAAACGACAAACGCCCAATTGCCTGGACGGAAGCTGCAGATAACGCATTCCGTCAGGCTAAGACACAACTCGCAAACGCGGCACTACTGCGCTACCCGGTGGAGGGTGTTCCGTTGGCCATCCAATGTGATGCGTCGGACACAGCGATAGGGGCCGTATTGGAGCAGGAATGCAACGGAAATTGGGAACCTCTTGGGTTCTTCTCGAGGAAGCTCAGTACAACCGAGCGGAAATACAGCACGTACGATCGCGAGCTGCTGGCCATTTATAGCGCCGTTAAATATTTTCGACATATGGTGGAGGGCCGAGCTGTGGTAATTAGAACGGACCACAAGCCCTTGAGTTATGCCTTTCGGAAGAAGTCCGGAAATGCATCTCCACGACAGGAACGGCAGCTCGACCTGATAGGTCAATACGCCACCGAAATAAGGCACGTTTCGGGCGATCAGAATATTATCGCGGACGCATTGTCCCGAGTGGACACAATACAACTGCGCGCAGCCATCGCGGACGCCGACCTAGTCCAACTCCACTGCGCTCCAGTTGCAAAAAGTGCCGTTGGGGCGCGCGGCGGACACGATTTGGTGCGACGTCTCCACGGGAACGGTCAGACCGTATATTCCCACTGAGCTGCGAAGAAGAGTTTACCAGACCTTCTACGATCCGGCTCACCCCAGCGGTCGCGCAACCGCCGCAGCCATTCGACGTAAGTTCGTATGGCCTCACATGAACAAGGACCTCAAAGGTTGGGCTCGCGCGTGCCTCAAATGCCAGCGTTGTAAAGTGGGACGTCACAACGTATTGGAGCCCGCACAGTTTAAGTTCCCTGAGGCACGAATCGCGCACGTTCATATAGATATCGTGGGACCGTTGACGCCCTCGAGGGGTTTTTCCTACGTCCTGACAATGATTGACCGCTTCACGCGGTGGCCGGAAGCGACGCCGCTGCGAGTGGTTACTGCCGAAAGCGTCGCCAGAGCGTTTTATTCAACATGGGTCACACGCTTTGGCGTACCGGCAACACTAACATCAGATCGAGGCCCGCAGTTCGAGGCTATGACCTTCAGACAGCTTACGGAGTTGCTGGGCTGTCAGAGGGATCGTACAACCGCATACCACCCTTCATCCAAAGGGATGATAGAGCGTTGGCACAGGTCATTGAAAGCCTCCCTAATGTGTCACAACGACATGCAGTGGTTGGACGCCCTCCCCACTGTCCTCCTGGGTTTGAGGACATGTATTAAGGAGGATTTGGGCGAGTCAGCTGCCGAACTGACATACGGCACCAGCCTCGTGTTGCCGGTGAACTGTTCGTGGATGGCAAAGCACCATCGGATCCATTGAAAGGTGTGGGCTACCTGCGTGACTTGATGCGCAAGATCAGGCCAAAACCGGTAACCAGAAACGGTGCGAAAACAGTTTTCGTGCACCCGGCGTTGCACAGTTGCACACACGTTTTCGTTAGGGTGGACAAGGTGTCGCGTTTTTCTAGAACGCCACCAATCATCTTCCTATTATTCAGATAAAAACCCCCATCTAGGGCATACTCAAACCTTAAAAACGAGTATTAAGGCGATTCCAACTTGAGCGCCATTACTTACCTGGAAAGTAGGCATAGCAAATTTTCCATTACTGCAATTACCATGCAGACTTTTTTACCCTCACGAGATTTTCCCACAATGTGCATTCAATGCATCTTCGGAAATTCCCTGAAAGAGACATCTCATTCATATAGTACGGCGTCATCGTATGGCGCCATCGATATTACCTAAAAGAGCGTAATTACTCCAAGCGCATCATCTTCTTAGGTAAGAAATACGGTCGCACCACCGACGAACACGATGCAAGCTTGAACAATTTCGGCGCGCATATCTCTTGTTGAGTGTCGCAGCACACACATCCAGGAGATATTATATATTATATATGATATATATTATATATGATATATTTTCTGTGTTCTTCCAAGCATCTCGGCCGTTGAATTGATCGACGGTGGATGTAAGGAACTATGCTTGAATGCCAACAACACACACACGGTCGGCGACAATGTTTCTTATAGTCGCTGATCGTGTAAGCACATTCAACCCTTTTCAGGATGACTTGCCCCAGCTGCGAATGTTGTTTATTTTGATTTAATTTCAAGTTCAGGGTTCGCATGCTGGGTGACACACGCGATGAGCAGCAAAGGGGATCATCGTGTGTGTGTGTTTTTCAACACTCTCTGCGTGATCCATATACGAGGGATTGTTACCAAATATGGTCATCGAGGCGATGAAAGAATATTTGGTATACTATCGCTTCGATGAAAATAAAAAATATCGCGTTCTAGAGTCCGTGGATGCAAGCCGGGCCTCCACGTTAAATAAACATACAAGTAAGAGCTCATTTTTATACGTCTGAAAGAGCGGTCGCTTAGCAAGGGTCGGATCTAGCAACTTGTTGAATAGTGTGGAGCAAATAGCGAGTCACAGTTCAGTGCGTTGAGTAATAAGACACATTGAATACACTTTCTCGATGTTACCTTAAATAAAACTTAAGTAAATACACCTTTGCGGTATTGATGTAAATAAGACACAAGTGAATACACATTTTTTATGTTAATTTGAATAAAACCTATGTGAATACAAGTTGTGGTATTAATTTAAATAAGACATAACTAAGTAACCCTATGTACAACCGACAATAAGTTATAATGGTTTGTGAATGAAGATTTAGTTTACCAGCAATAAAGAAAGAAGCGTTTAAGTTGGACAGTGTCGTGTTAATTCTTATGTATCATTCGCCAGTGACATTGTTTTACGTTGGGAATCTTTGCGGACCAGTGCCCATGTTGGCACATGACTATCGACAACAAACTCACAGATTAAAATCGGAAATATCTGTATTAGTAATTGACTGGGTTTCGCTAAGTGCAAGGATAATTGGATTCTGACTAGAAACATGGGCAGACACAGAAGAGAAATTGCATCTCAAGCCGCGAACGTTACACAAATCAACGTGAAATTCCCGCTCCATTGAAATGGCCCTACACAGAAAACTAATACCACCTCGGGAAAGGATACAAGTCGGGACCAGCAATAGATAAGTGAAAGCAACCACTACAGGTGTTATGCCCCTGTAGTAGGTGCCCCACTAGATCCGTACCGAAATCCTGGTCACATCTCTTCCATGATGAACATTATGCCACTCAGACACAAAAAATCTCCAAAGATTATTAATCAATCAAGAGTATCGATCGATTTGCTTGTGCTTGAACATCGTGCTTTTCACTACCAGATCTTTTGACGTCGCGATAATGCGTGATAATTCGAATTTCATTATCATTTGAAACGTCGTGTAGGCTTTCTTTACCTATAGTTGGTTGAAAGATATCTTCCTTTCTAATTTTCGCATTGAGGTTGCCGAGGAGGATTTTAACATCGACTGATGAGATCCCATCAAATACTTCCTCTAGGCTCTCATAGAATGTGTCCTTCGTTTCTTCGTCCGTAGATTCTATTGGGGCGTGTACGTTTATAAATAACATAATAGTAGCATGGACCTGTATTTTTAGCACCGACAATCGGTCATTAATAAATTTCACATCTTTTACATGGGGCGTAATCTTATTGTTGACGATGAAGCCGGTTCCGAGCCCATGTGTGTCGGTACCTACACACACCAGTGTAAACCCGTTGGTTTCGATAACTTGATGTGGGAGCGGACTTCCTGAAGCGCGATGATGTGGATTTTATACTGTTTCACGCTTTCTACAACCGCCCGTATTGCGCCTGGTTTATATAACGTTCGAACATTCCACTTGCCGACGCGTACATCCCGCTTTTTCCGATTTTCCCTACGTATTCGGTTTACCGAGTCGGTGTTTTCTTGATGATTTGTTCTCTAGTGGTAGTGTCGGCTCATCACACCTACGCCTGCCGGGTTTTTCGTGAGATTGTTTTTTGTATATTGATTGCTCATTTTTCTTCCCACGAGTTTTGGGTTTCAAACAGTCCGCCATATTAGAGCCCTTCTTTGATATGGTAAGGTCTGCTTACTGGTCTGATTCGACCCGGTGTCAGAGAAGCGCCGCTATAATACAGCTGGTATACCCCTGGCTGCAAACCATCCAATGCGCACGGTAACGCGTAACATCCTGGATTAGGGATGGTAGATCTTTGTGTGTTACTCCTCGCTAGCCTGTCTGACATGAGTGGCCTGGACGCGTGTGCTTCGGTCAGCATGGCAAGAGCGGGCAAGGCAACCGGCCCAGACGGAATACCAGCAATAGTCCTTAAGAACTTTCTCCAGGACTGTCGCCGGTTCTTGGCAGACTCTTCCGCTTATCTTATGCACGGAGGACCTTTCCTGCCTGCTGGAAAATCGCTCGAGTTCAGCCAATCCCAAAGACGGGAAAAAGGTGACTCCCACAAAATTACCGTCCGATAGCATTACTGTCTATTTTATCTAAGCACCTACTTAAGGAGGAGGAATGCACATTTCAAATGCCTTGGGAGGGGGAATTCCGGAACAAATGTTTTCTCAAAGAAAAACGAATTATACCAATGACTGATTTCCAGCGTTTTTGCATCACTTAACAAAAAACTGAGCTTGCCATTATCGGCTCGAATGCAATAGACGAAAGGCTATGCACTTTTCGCGTGCGAGGCAAGTTTAAGAATATAAGCCTCATAAACGTTCACGGACCTACAGAGGAGTCCCCTAACGACGAAAAGAAAAAAAAAAAACGGCCCATCAATGCCTGCCCAAGATACGATGTGAAAATCGCTCTTGGTGATTTGAATGCCAAAATAGGTCGGGAACTGATTTTCAGGCACTACGCAGGTGCGCATAATTTGCATGAGTTGGTTAAGTATTTGGAGTGCAACGGTCTTTTGAATTATCGTCAATACGGATTCCGTGGCAGGCGGTCCACAGGAGACCTTTTGACACTTATAACCGATATATGGACATCTGCGATTGAACGGCATGGTGAGTCAAGGGCGGTCGCATTAGATATCTCCAAGGCTTTTGACCGCGTCTGGCATGGGGCATTGCTGAGCAAACTTCGTTCATATGGACTTTCCCAACGACTTTGCGACTGGACGAGGAGCTTCCTTGAGAATCGATCGATCCGGGTTGTTATGGGCGGCGAGTATTCGGACCTGTATCCTGTTAATTCGGGGGTGCCCCAATGTTCTATTTTGGTTCCTACCTTGTTTTTGCTCCACATAAATGATTTGTTGGAGACAACGGATAACAAAGTGTTCAGTTTTGCGGATGATAGTACGCTTGTTTCCTCCTTTTCGAGTGATCGGCCGATTGGTGCATCAACGTCGCACTAGCTGAGATGTAGACAGAGTGACTTTCTGAATCAGGATCTGGATAAAGTCCTGCAGTGGGGAAAGGCCAATCTTGTCGACTTCAACGCAACGAAGACCCAGTATACAACATTCACAAAGAAAACTGGATCATCGGTTCCACAGCTGATGATGAGTGGCCGGGCCCTCGAGGCTGGGGAAAGTTTGATATTGCTCGGCGTCACGGTCTGTGGGAATGTATCATGGCATAAACACGTATCGGGTATCGCCAGATCAGCCTCAGGAAAACTGAGTTATCTTTTTAGAGCCAAGAAATATTTTACTCCGGCCCAACTTCTTCTCCTATATAAATCTCAAATTAGACCCGCGCTCGAATATTGCTCTCATGTTTGGAGCTCGGCTCCTAAACATAGCCTCGACCTACTTGAGAGCGTACAAAGACGAGCGATCCGCCTGATCGGGGACTCACCGCTGACGTCGGGAATGCAGTCGCTATCACATCGAAGGCGCGTGGCCGACCTCTGTCTGTTTTACAGATATTATCACGGGTGCTGTTCTTCGGAGATTCTTGGCATTGTTCCACGCAATTCGGTCTATATGCGCTCCACAAGACAATCCGACGGATCGCACCCGTTTGTGGTTCATCTCCCGACAGCGCGAACATCCCTGTATCAGAACTCGTTCCGTTACAGAGCGGGGAAGCTGTGGAACTCCCTTCCCGCGCGAGTGTTCCCGGAGCGTTACAGGCTGCAACTGTTCAAAAAGAACTGCAACAGTTATTTGATGGCATCTCGGGGCGCCCACTCGACGCTATAGGTTCGCCTCTCCCGAGAGAAGTCTAATAAAAAAATAAAAAAAATGGCCTGAGTGATTCATTGTAATTTAAGTCCTCGCACTATGTCAAGGTTTCTACCAAGCGGGGGGTTATTCAGAGAATACAATCATAAATATTTCACCAACGAAGATAATGATATAAGATTTGACACAGCCCACTGTTACAGTGCTGCCAAGCAAAAGAAAACTGAAATTCCATATAGCCACGCAATTTAAATTGAAAATTCCGGGTCAGATTTGTTTATAGTAGTACATATATTTCTGCTTAAACTACACGTATATATTTCATAGGCGATTCTTAGCGAACATCTTGTAAAACAAAAAATTGATAAACACATAAATAAAACACATACTTATATAAAAAAATTCATGAAAGGTGAAATTAAATCGAAATCGAATTTATTTACAATGAATGTACAAATTATTTATTACTATACAATTTATATAAATGAATGATCTATGTTATTATATATGAGGTGCTTGTTTTATGTGCGAATATACGAGTAGCACGAAATACTTTCAGAAATTGGTTACTTTAATATCGAAAGTAGACTCATTTTAATTGAATACATAATAACTGATATATAACTTAATTAATATTAGTTTTCGTGCCCTTTTCATTGTCGACATTGAGAACGAACACAGGGATGTTACACTCTGATTTCTGTTCGTGATTTACGAACTCCTGATTGATGGAATAGCGCTCTGGATTACGTTTGTCTTGTTTGCCACGTTTTACCATCACGTAGATAACAAACAGGCTGACAAGAAACGCTGATGAAGTGGCTAAAATAAAGACCGCTGTTTGAATGGTATTTTCCTGGGATGAACGGATTTCCTCGACACTGCTCTGTGGACTTCCGTGGATGAATCGGCACAATGTTAGGTTTGGCGAGTAGTGCCCCATACCTAGAAGTAGCCTGTTGTGTTGAATAGCATCTTCGATGAGAAATGCTTTGTCGACATTGTCATTGTCGTGCAATTCAAAACTAACAACAAGTGTGTTATTGAGATGTTCCTGAACTCTCAGATTGTCTATAGGTTCACCAATATACTGATGAAGTTCCATTTTGATAACGTCATATAAATCTTTTATTGACGTTGTTGAATTTCTAGTTAGGAATAATTCAATTGAAACCGATCCGATTGGTGTGAATATGCACGACTTTGTTCCTGTTACAAAGTTTGGCGAGGATGGTAGACGATTGCCTGCCGCGTCTACGCACCAGCATTTTTTTCCCTTACATTGTGTTGGAAGGAATTGACCGTTTTCATCGCAATCAATGGATTTTGATGGATCTTTTGCCATCTCAAGGCATCGCGTGGTATTGGGTTGTGGAATTTTTTGAATGTTTTCAATAGACAACTTTGAATCGAGGAGGGAATTGACCGATTCGAAAATGTTGTCAGTTCCCGACGCAGAAGGATTCATGTATGCTTCCCTTGCATATGAAATTTCGGTATCATAATCTTCACTCTCATTTGATTCGGTGCTGTCTTCAGTTACTAGCATTGCCATTTGCTCGATGAGATTTTCCATGAAGGGATCATTTGGTTCAGAATAAGTATTTCGTTGACGGGCTTGGCGATTGTTGCAGGTTGGCTCTGAGTCTCGGGTAAGAGTTCCCTTTATTGGTGCACCTTTCTTGTCGGCACACCAACACACAGTGCCAATGGATAATTTCATCAAATTCATAGGATCCGCTATTAAGTTTGAACTTTTGGAATATGGAATTGATTCATCCGAACTGTTTCCAAGACACTGTACTGGACTCCAGTAACCAGTGTGTGGATCACAACGAGGTTCAAACCAAATCGCCTGTCTAGAACGTTGGGCAGCGAGGTTGTTCTTGAGTTTAAGCCTCTCACATGGTGTGAGTACTGCAAGAAGATAGGATGAGTAAGTAAGGCCACTAATGAATAGAACTTTATAGATTATACTTACATGGACACACAGACATGCACGATTTTTCATTTCGGAAAATATTCTTTGTCTGACAGGGAATGTCGGCGTCAATCATAATTGGAAGACATTTATTAGCTTTTGGGCTAAAACGGTATTGTGTGATGTTGTTCATACTATATTCAGACCCTAAACAAAGGTCATCCATGGACTCGAAACATACGTCTCCTGCGAAAGGCATCCATTGCATCCCATACGCTAAACTATTGTTATATTGAATACTTACTTGTTTTTGAACAGCAAACACCTCGATGCGTAACAGGATTCAGTTGACAGGTGTGAGTTGTAGGACAAACGTCTTGATCATTATGGGGCCCACAACTAAGTTCGACGTTGCCCTGTTTAAAAGGATTCCCCTCTGGGCAAACAGAATCACGGAATGGTGTGCATATCGGCATTTTCGGACATGGCCGGTCAATACATTCCACATTAATAAGTTGGCATGCTTCATTAGGCAAACAAGTAATTTCGTCACATAGATTGCGACACTCACAAATTGTGCAACCATTTTCGTCTACCTTATGTCCAAATTCACATGGGGGACAGTGTAGCTTGGGACAATCAAACGCCGAATTTATTTCACAAACAGGTGTTTCATTCCGCACACGAGTACCACTCATTTCTTCCCCATTGGAATTAACACACCAGCAAACATTCTGGGGTCCGCACTGTATTTCACTCCATTTGCCCGTTTCTTCATCACAATTGGCAACATACATTTGCTTAGCTGGAATACCCATTTCAGAAGACTGGTGCAATTGAATGGCATGTAAATGTTGGCAGGCCGTTTTCATTTGAGGCTCCACACATTGTGTTCCACAACCATTTGAACAGCAACGCTTTGACCCCTCACATTGGGAATCAGTACGACAGGTGTAAGAACAAAAATCTCCATCTACTTGGCCATTTGATCCGGGTGGCACTAAAAAGGGACATTGACCAGGTTTCCGTGGTAAACAAGCTGGAACTGGAGGACAATTCTCATCATCACAAGAAACATCAACTATACGACATTCTTTGTCATCGCCACATGGTACTCCTTCGCATGGATCACGACAATAGCATGAGGGACATTTTGTCGTAGGGTCCAAATCGAATCCAAAATCACATCCCAATCGGCAGGTAAGTTCTAAGCAATCGATTGATTCACGCAATTGTTTGCACTGATCCATGGTTACGTTGGAGCCTCTTGAATCAGGAATTTCTGTACCAAAATTATCGACGCACCAACATTCTTCGATTTCAATGGTTACCAAAGCTTCACTATCTATAGTTTTCTTGATGACTGAGGGGTTCTTTTTCGCTGTGTCTTCGATCAGTTGCGGATGTGGTAACTTCTCTTTAGATGAATCAATCAACCTGCCAGTTCTTGAACCGACGAACATTTCGAAATCTGGCAGACCATCGTCCTCTTCAGCTGCAACATCGATGTCACGCTTTGATCTAGATTGTAAAATGGTCCTCATATCTTTTATGGCGTTTTCTTCAAGCATCTTCCTATGTTCGGCGCGACTAACAGTCATTTTGCGCCGGGAGCATTGCCGCTCACTGAAATTTCCTTCGTCGGTGCAAGTCGGCGGAGGAATAGCCAATTGCATTCCTCTTTCTGTGCCTTCCATTCGTTTGGAGAAATCCCGAAGGTATTCACACACTGAAAAGACAGTTGAGAAATGAAATCAGTGTAATGTTTCTGTTTTTTCTATATTAAAGGTTCGAAATTAAGACCCGCGGAAGAGAGGACAGCCATTTCTGTTGTAGAGCCAGACAAGAAAGCAAGTTTTTTAATTAAGGAAAATATAAGTATAGGATATAAGAATTTGTGTTTTTAATAAAAGTTGACCGTTCTTAATATTGATCGACGGCGTTTTTATTCGTATTAGCGAAATGGCGAACTCTGATGTTATAAACCGCGGGACTAGTTGAATGTAAGCAATGTTTCGCGAGCGAACCCGATTCCACTGAGACGAATCGTACCCCGCTCCCCGAGTTTCGAAGGGGGGAGGAATTTACATCCGGAATTTTTAATCATGTAATCACAGCCCTGTGAGGAGGGCGTTAGAATATACTCACAGCTAGGCCAGTTTGTCGTAACAGGCGACTAAAGGCCGAGTGGTAGCCGGGGACCCAGCGCCCTGTCGCTCGGTGAAATACCATCCCATCAAGCTTTAGGCTCCGTAAAATGGTCGGGAAAAATCCCTGGCCATCTTTCGGAGCTTGCCTGATTCGAGAACAGGTTGGTTAGGTGGTAGTCGGTACCAATGTGAGATACCACCCCGTCACGCTGTACGTTCCGCGATATCGTCGAGAGAAATCTTCGATGGTGTTTCGGATGTGTGGCTGATGGCCCGTACTGACACGCAGATAAGTCATGATGGTACCTTCTGATATAAAGAATTCCGGAGGTAAACTAGTTTCCCATTCGGATCGCCGGGGGGGGGGGGGGGGGGGGGAGTATGTCAGGGGCATCATGATGCACATATCATGATTAATTATGGAACTTTAAGAGGTTCGTCATGGCATAACCGGGCTCGCTCTCGAGGCTCTGCCCACGCTCGACTGGTGATGGCATTTTATAACATCAGGGGCATCGGTTTCACCAATACGAATGTAAACGCCGTTCACCAATATTTGCAAACAACGAAACCTGATATCCTTGCCCTAACTGAGACCCAGGTCGGTTCGTTAACTGATTCGACATATCTTCGTTGCTCAGGATACGACTTACATTCGAGATTCCGTTTTAAGGGCGGAGTCTGCGTCTTCGCGCAGTCCGATCTGGCCTGCCAGAGGATGGAGGTGTTGAAATCCAATAATATGGGCATCATATGGTTGAGGGTCGTGCTGAGGAATTCCGTTAAATTTCTTTGTTGTCTTTACCGCTCCCGGAATGACGATCGAACGGCGACATTTTTCGAGCATCTTTCACATACCGTCGACTGGATACAGATCAACCACCCAGCTTCTGAATTGTCCTTGGCGATTTTAATGTGCATAATTCCGGCTGGTTGTTACATTCTAACAGAACCGACGAGGCTCGGAGGATGGCGGAGATGTTTGCTGTAAGCCACAACTTGACTCAACTCGTGGAGGAACCAACGCGAGTGCCGGATGCTCGGGGCGAATATTGCAACACCCTGGATCGGTTTTTGACATCCGAACCGAGTATTTATACCGTAGAGGTTTCTGCGCCACTGGGAAACTCAGATCACTGCTTGGTATCTGTCGCGCAACTACTTGCATATCAAGGGAATAACCGGCCTAGGCAGCTTCGCCATGTAAGGACGTACGGTGGTGCTAACTGGGACGATTTGCGAGAATTCTTCGTCGTAGGTGTGCTTAGGAGACTCCGATGTTAACGCGTGCGCGGAGTCGTTATCAGAGATTATTCTTCTGGGGATGGAGATGTATATTCCACATTCCACCAAACGAAGCTCGTCTGATAAACCTTGGTTTGATAAAAAATGCGAGCTGATTACAGCGGCAAAAAAATAGAGCTTTTAAGCATTGGCGCTCCAATCCGACCGATGTTAACAGAACGAATTTTGTTAGAATCAGAAACGCGTGTAACCAGACGATTGATACCGCGAGAAAGCTCACAACGACAGGGTGAACAATAAGCTCCTTCGGTGCCCAACTGGTACGCACTCCCTCTGGTCAATGACAAATTCTGTCGCTAACTTCGCATCCCCCCCTTTCCCTCCGTTGGTGACGGGCAGCAGGACGTTAGTCACGAATTCAAAGGATAAAGCTAATGTGTACGTGAATTTATTTTCCGGGAATTCAAACCTCGATCTCGGTCTTTTGAAGCCACCTGTGATCGCGCCGGTACGGTCTTCCATGTGGGATGTGAGATTTCGTCCGCATACTATTCAACGCATTCTACGTGAACTGGATTGTAGGAAAGCAACCGACCCGAACGGAATACCACAAAAGTCCTTACGAACTGTGCTTCAGAACTATCGCCGGTTCTTGGCAGACTCTTCCGCTTATCTTATGCAGGGATGACCTTTCCTGCCTGCTGGAAAATCGTTCGAGTTCAGCCAATCCCAAGGACGGGAAAAAAGTGTCTCCCACAAAATTACCGTCCGATAGCATTACTGTCTATTTTATCTAAGGTGATCGAAAAACCCATCAATCCAGAGTTAGTTAAGTATTTGGAGTGCAATGGACTTCTGAATGATCGTTAATACGGATTCCGTGACAGGCGGTCCACGGGAGACCTTTGGACACTTATAACCGATATATAGACATCTGCGATTGAACGGCATGGTGAGTCAAGGGCGCTCGCTTCGGATATCTCCAAGGCATTTGACCGCGCCTGGCACGGGGCATTGCTGAGCAAACTTCGTTCATATGGACTTTCCCAACAACTTTGCGACTGGACGAGGAGCTTCCTCGAGAATAGACCGATTTGGGTTGTTGTGAACGGCGAGTGTTCGGGTCTGTGTCCAGTTAATTCGGGGTTGCCCCAAGGTTCTATTTTGGTTCCAACCTTGTTTTTGCTTCACATAAATGATTTATTGGAGACAACGGATAACAAGTTGTTCAGTTTTGCGGATGATAGTACGCTTGTTTCCTCCTTTTCGAGTGTTCGGCCGATTAGTGCATCTGCGTCGCATCAGCTGAGATATATACAGATTGACTCTCTGAATCAGGATCCTGCAGTGGGGAAAGGCTAATCTCGTCGACTTCAATACAGCGAATATACAATATAAAACATTCACAAAGAAAAGTGGATCATCGGTTCCACAGCTGATGATGAATGGCCGGACCCTCGAGGCTGGGGAAAGCTTCAAATTACTCGCCGTCACGGTCTGTGGGAATGTATCATGGCATAAACACGTGTCGAGCATCGCCAGGCCAGCCTCAGGAAAACTCAGCTATATTTTTAAAGCAAGGAAACATTTTACTCCGGGTCAACTTCTTCCCCTGTATAAATCCCAAATTAGACAGCGCGCTCGAATATTGCTCTCATGTTTGGAGTTCGGCTCCTAAACATACCCTCGACCTACTTGAGAGCATACTGAGACGAGCAATCCGCCTGATTGGGAACTCGGCGTTGACGTCGGGACTACAGTCGTTATCACATCGAAGGCGCGTGGCCGACCTCTGTCTGTTTTACAGATATTATCACGGATACTGTTCTTCGGAGATTCGTGGTATTGTTGAACGCAATTCCGCTTATATGCGCTCCACAAGACAGTCCGACGGATCGCACCCGTTTGTGGTTCATCTTCCGACGGCGCGAACATCCCTGCATCAGAACTCATTCCCTTACAGAGCGGGGAAGCTGTGGAACTCCCTTCCCACGCGAGTGTTCCCGGATCGTTACAACCTGCAACTGTTCAAAAAACACTGCAACAGTTATTTGGTGGCATCTTGGGACCCCCACTTGGCGCTTTAGGTTCGCCTCTCCCGAGAGAAGCCTAATAAAAAAAAAAAAAGTCATTCTCTCAACTTCAGTTCATGCCACCAACCATCAATCCTCCGGAACAAAGATTTTATTCGACCGTATCACGGAACGTACAACCTGACGGACTCATAGCTCTAAGTTTTTCGAGCCTAATAAGCTTGTCTGAATTTCTGTTCAAGGTTTGGCTGAGGCTAATAACCTCGCCTGTAAAACCCTACTGTGGAACTACACTTTTACACTTTGAAGGATAAATCCTTAAAATAAAATAGAAAAAAATTAACTTACTTGTCTGTTGTCTGGAGTCAACAATTTGTTCCACTTCAGGTGCTTCCTGCTCCACATCAGGACAACACACCTGCTTACTTTGTCCATGCAGTTTAGTGCATGTGTATCCCGCAGGGCATTCGATTTGATTGCTCATTGACCGCGTCTCGGATGCCATAAGTTCATCATCGTAGTACAAGAGATGTTCCAAAGCACGTGACTGGCGTTCTGTGGAAATTCATTGAAACGTAAAATGCATCAACTTTAGCGTTGTGTACTATTTTGCAATACCTTCAGTGCAATATAAGATCTCTCCGGTGATGTTATTCTGCAGAGGTGTATCAACTTTGCAGGGGTTGGAATAAACCAAATCAGGCTTACACACTGGCCATGATGAGCACAGTGCCGATCCTGATTCGCACAATGGATCCGTCGCTACTTCGCAATGGGAACCTTCGTCACATTTAAATCCTTCACATGGTTCGGAACACTCGCATGTTGGACATCCATTATGATCATTCTGCATTGGAAATCAAATATGAAATAGTAAATATGTTTTCCAGAGAGTCCTTAACCTACCTTAAAGCCATATTCACAAACAGCTGCACAAATATTGTTGTCACAGTCATTTGAACTGAAACTACGACCGAATGACCGACTGATGACGTTCTCTACACCTTCACATTGAACATCCACAGCAGCACCCATCGTGCCTCTGATTTTAATACCAGTATGCGAATCAACGCACCAACAGACAAGACCATTCCTTGAGCACTGTTTTAATGAAAATGTACCTCCTGGTCCACTGCAATCAGGAACATAACCGCGACCTTCCCGTTCGTTAATCATTAGGATATCGGATAATGCTCTTGCTTGGTGGCAATTTGTGACATTCACTGGCTGCTGGCAATTCATTTTACATCCGTTGGTGGGACAGCACTTTTCCATTTGTTTACATTCCAAGTCATGTGTACAAGATGTTCCGCAGATGTAGCCGGTCTGTTCTGTGTGTACCGAAGAATCTTCGGCGGGGCATACACCTGGTTTCTGAATTTTAAGTGCCAATACTGGACAGCATACCCCGTAATCATTGCCTGGATCAACCATGCAATTATACAACGGTGGACATTCTGGTTTTCCCGGCTCCGTGCCACATAAAAACGGTCGGATGCTGTCATCAATGGACAAAGGTAACCCGGCAGCACAGTAGTTCTCAATCGAACGGCCACTTTTACATGTTGGCACTGGCGGACATGGTTCGTTCTTGCACTTTACTTCTTGTAGATGGCAGGTCTCTCCGTTGGGACATGTGAAATCCTCACATGGATTACGGCATCGGCATATGGAACATCCACTTTTCGGGTCACGATCAAATCCGGATGCACAGAACATTCGACAATGAGATGTTGTGCAATTTGTTGGTTCAGCACATTGAATGTCTTGACGGGTTGCGCTTTTAGTCCCCGGAATTTCAAACCCATACTCATCTACACACCAGCAGTCTACACCAAGTTTTTCATCGGCACATTGTATTGGCTCAAATTCGCCCTGTTTCGTGCAGCGTGGTATCCGTACAGGGGCATTGTTCAATGATTTCGCTCGTCTAGTTTCGGCATTTTGTAGATGTTGACAGGATGTTAGTTCCTCAGGGTCTAAGTTTAATAAAAGTAATGGAGAATTATTAAAAAAATACATTCATTTGTTTCTCGAACAAGTGTATAAAAGGGACTTTTTGATACTCTATATCTATCTATATCACACTGTGGGTAGAAAAAGGGGAAATAGATTGTAAAGACAGTGTAGATTGCTTCTTAGATTGCTAAAAAAAATAGTAGGAAAGATATGCAATGCACGTGTCGATTCACGATCGTGTAGTTCGGGTGAAGAACATTTACTTGTGTTTATTTGTCTGCATAAAATTGATTTTTAGTGGGAATTGGACGGTATTCTCTGGCTGAAGATCATCATGGGCACCTACTTAAGGAGGAGGAATGCACATTTCAAATGCATTGGAGGGGGAATTCCGGAACTCTTTTTCAGCACAAATGTTTTCTCAAAGAAAAACGAATTATACCAATTTTCCAGTGTTTTTGCATCACTTAACAAAAAACTGAGCTTGCCATTATCGGCTCGAATGCAATAGACGAAAGGCTATGCACTTTTCGCATGCGAGGCAAGTTTAAGAATATAAGCCTCATAAACGTTCGCGGACCTACAGAGGAGTCCCTTGACGACGAAAAGGAAAACAAAACGGCCCATCAATGCCTGCCCAAGATACGATGTGAAAATCGTTCTTGGTGATTTGAATGCCAAAATAGGTCGGGAGCTGATTTTCAGGCACTACGCAGGTGCGCATAATTTGCATGAGTTGGTTAAGTATTTGGAGTGCAACGGTCTTCTGAATGATCGTCAATACGGATTCCGTGGCAGGCGGTCCACAGGAGACCTTTTGACACTTATAACCGATATATGGACATCTGCGATTGAACGGCATGGTGAGTCAAGGGCGGTCGCATTAGATATCTCCGAGGCTTTTGACAGCGTCTGGCATGGGGCATTGCTGAGCAAACTTCGTTCATATGGACTTTCCCAACAACTTTGCCACTAGACGAGGAGCTTCCTCGAGAATCGATCGATCCGGGTTGTTGTTGACGGCGAGTGTTCGGATCTGTATCCTGTTAATTCGGGGGTGCCCCAGGGTTCTATTTTGGTTCCAACCTTGTTCTTGCTTCACATAAATGATTTGTTGGAGACAACGGATAACAAAGTGTTCAGTTTTGCGGATGATAGTACGCTTGTTTCCTTCTTTTCGAGTGATCGGCCGATTGGTGCATCAACGTCGCACCAGCTGAGATGTAGACAGATTGACTCTCTGAACCAGGATCTAGATAAAGTCCTGCAGTGGGGAAAGGCCAATCTTGTCGACTTCAACGCAACGAAGACCCAGTATACAACATTCACAAAGAAAAGTGGATCATCGGTTCCACAGCTGATGATGAGTGACCGGGCCCTCGAGGCTGGGGAAAGTTTGAAATTGCTCGGCGTCACGGTCTGTGGGAATGTATCATGGCATAAACACGTATCGGGTATCGCCAGATCAGCCTCAGGAAAACTGAGTTATCTTTTTAAAGCCAGGAAACATTTTACTCCGGCCCAACTTCTTCCCCTGTATAAATCCCAAATTAGACCCGCGCTCGAATTGCTCTCATGTTTGGAGTTCGGCTCCTAAACATACCCTCGACCTACTTGAGAGCATACTGAGACGAGCAATCCGCCTGATTGGGAACTCGGCGTTGACGTCGGGACTACAGTCGCTATCACATCGAAGGCGCGTAGCCGACCTCTGTCTGTTTTACAGATATTATCACGGGTGCTGTTCTTCGGATATTCTTGGCATTGTTCCACGCAATTCGGTCTATATGCGCTCCACAAGACAATCCGACGGATCGCACCCGTTTGTGGTTCATCTCCCGACAGCGCGAACATCCCTGTATCAGAACTCGTTCCGTTACAGAGCGGGGAAGCTGTGGAACTCCCTTCCCGCGCGAGTGTTCCCGGAGCGTTACAACCTGCAACTGTTCAAAAAGAACTCAAACAGTTATTTGATGGCATCTCGGGGCGCCCACTCAACGCTATAGGTTCGCCTCTCCCGAGAGAAGACTATTAAATGCCAACGTCGACTCGGATCACTATCTTCTTGGTATAGTTTTCCTAGCGTGGATTGCCTTATGGAGACGTATTGCATCAGCGGATCACGTTCAGATTAACAAGGCTGCCTTACGCAATGAAAACAGCAACAACACCTTTGGTATAGTTTTCCGAGCGCGGATTTGCATCCGCAAATCAGGTTCGAATCAACACGGCTGTCTTACTCAATAAGAATACCAGTAACACCTTTGGTCATGCGTTAATACTCGCCCTCGAAGAGCTCGATGGAGGGAGAGTAAGTCCTGGGGCCATAACGCCGGGCATAGAAGAGAAATGGACACAAAATGGACATTAAAAATACCGTCATTAGTAATGCCAGCTCCATCTTAGGCAGTAGTCGTACAGATTGGAGCGACCGGATTAATGATCACTGCAAACTAGCGACTGAACGTAAGAACGCTGTATACCGGGTAATGCAGCGGACTCACAGAAAATACATAGAGCTCAGAAGATTTGAAAAAAGACCACAGACAAAAGAAAAGTGCCTGGGAAAAAAATCTAGTCTGTGAAATAGAGAAATGTGGAGAATGAGGTCCGCACCAGGTACGAAAGTTCTACCAAATAATCCGCAGTATGACGCGGTACACACCACGCTGCACTTACTGCAAGGATAAAGAGGGTAATCTGATCATCGATCCTGAAGGCAATGAATTGCTAAATGGTCAGCTCACAGAAGAATTGGAGACTCCACCAATGCAACACCAAGACAAAATGCTGCAGCCTCCAAGCATTGAGGAAACATTAAAAGCCACAAGACAGCTTAAATCAAATAAAGTCCCCGGAGCTAATTCATGAGATGGTGCACGTATGGGCGCAAGAGGAGATGACGGAAGACTGGTGTTGTGGAATAATTTGCCCCTTTCATAAGAAGGGAGATATCACAGTGTGCAGCAACTATAGAGGTATAAAATTGCTGAGTACTGTCTGCATTCTTTTGAGATCTGAGAACAGGAAATAGTCGCTGGGGGCCAGATCTGGAGAATACTGTATTTTTTCCCTTCAAAAAGCAATATTTTATCAACACGCGAAATTCCTTTTTATCCATTTTTTTCACAATAACAGAAGTTGCTTCACTCAAAATACTATAATTCACAAACTAATGATCCGACATCTGTCAAATTTATACATAATTTATTTGAAGGTTAGGGCTAACTAAAAATCATATGGATTTAATTCTAGTGCCGCCATCTATGTGTCGGGCCGGGGACTTTTCAATTGACCCGTTACTGTCCTCTATCCTTCAAGACCGGATAGCCCCATACGCTAAAGTCATCGTTGGTCAATACGAGTGTGGCTTCATCCCAGGCAAATCAGCGATTGATCCGATATTCACCCTTAGGCAGGCGATGGGAAAATATCTGGAATTTAAGATTCCATTATATAAGGCCGCCTACTACAGGGTAGAACTATATAATGCCATGAGAGATATCTGCATTCCAAACAAATTGATACAACTTTGTAGGTTGACCACGACCAACGTAACTAGTCAAGTAAAAATAGCGGGATTGCTGTCCAAACCAATAAACATCTTTAATGGACTTCGACAAGGGGACGGTCTGGCCTGCCTCCCCTTCAACCTGTGGTTGGAGAAAGCAATCCGTGACTCTGGCGTTACAACTAGAGGGACTGTTGTCACTAAGTCCAGCCAAATACTTACCTACGCGGATGACATCGACATCATCGGTAGATCCGATTCGGCTGTATAAGACTCCTTCACCCAGATCAAACAGGTGTCACAAAACCTGGGACTGCACATTAATGTGGGAGAAACTAAGTACATGGTGGTAACCTTTGCAAAGAGAAGACCTGGCGTTGGTCAAAAGCATCAGTGTAGTGGAGCACGAATTTGAAGTAGTGCAATCCTTTAACTACCTTGGGTCAATAATATCAGCCGATAACAATATGGAAAAAGAAATACGCGAACGGCTGATCACATCCAATAAAGCCTACTATGGTCTATCAAGACTCTTTAAATCTCGAAATTTATCCATATCATCCAAGCTACTACTGTACAAGACCGTGATCTTACCAGTACTCATGTATAGATCCGAGACCTGGGTGCTCAATAAAAGACACTGAGATGTCTTGTCCCGTTCGAGAGGAAGGTCTTAAGGAGAATTGTTGGCCCCGTATGTGAGGGTGGACTTTTCCGGAGACGCTACAACCATGAGTTGTACGCAATCTACCTTCAACCCAATGCTGTAAGACAAATCAAGCTCAGTAGATTCCGGTGAGCAAGACACTGAGCTCGAATGAGCGAAGAGGAGCCTGCCCGGAAAGTCCTTTGTGGCAGGATGTATGGAAGGAGACAGCGCGGCAGACCTTGTCTGCGATGGAGGGATGGCGTAAGCGGTGGACGCCTAGGGCCTGGGAGTGCCAAACTGGATAACATAGGCTCGAAATCGGGACCGGTGGAGAGATTTGTTAAATAATGCTAAGAGCGGATCCCGGGTGTAGTGACGATGATGCTGATGATTGTTTTAGGCGCTATAGGCCAACGGAACTGAAACTTTCATTTGTATTTTGTGTGTAATCTTCAAGGCATCGGGAGAGTAAATCGCTCCTAGAGAGACCTCCATACACAGGCTTGATGGCATTAAACACTTTAATATTCAAAGCTGGCTTGTGAACATAGTCAGATAAAATATTAAATGCTATTGCTTTTTGTCAGGAGCACCAAGAATCAATACTTGCGGGGCAATTTTCATGCTGATGCTTGTTATCCGTTGAAAGATTGTGGTAAAGAGTGGACCATATTTCTCTGCACATTTTCTCTACTGAGTCAGTATTTCGTCTAATAGCTAATCCATAATAAACACTTAGTTTGTCAATGAGCTTGCTTGTCAACATGCCTCTTCCATCAAGATTTTTTGTTGTTGGTTTTTATAGCCTTTTTTGCAATGCATTCTTTTCTTGTGACTTCGATAACATTATAAGGCTTGAGATCTACAATGTTTTGTTGTCTCCGTCTTCGACGTAGTGCGCATACGTGACATTGTGTAAAGTTTTAGAGCGACAAAACATTTCAACGATCGTATCAGGTTTAATATTTCCAGCACTACCACTATGATTTGCAGCACATTGACCGTCGTGACCAACTTTCCACTCTTCGTACTCAGCTGTGCCACTTCGTTTTTCTCAATACACACACGCTTTGCGGTTTGTCTATAACTTTTCCAGTAAACCACCCAATCAGACTCATCTCGACCAATTATTGGACAAGAGTCTGTGGCGTTTCTAACATATACACACAGTACACAGGCAAAGAGTGAAGAACAACACAGAAAGAAAATCGAATAAGCCGATGGATCAGACGTATACCAAGCAATTACATAACAATTCCACATCAGTTGAGTGTACTTCAGTTTAGAAATCAAATTGGCACACGCGGTAGTGGCCTGTTGAGCATTGGTTACATTTTTTGTGATTCTAACCGTCATAGCGTCGGTTCGAATCACACGGTCTTCACTATCGTCGCAAACGCTATAAGTCAATCAAAGTGTTTTGATTTTCAATTTTGAAACCAATGCCACGATTACTTGTTTCCGAGAATGTAACCTTGCCGCCACACTTGCACACTAAAACTTGAGCCAACGCCATGGAAACAGGAACAAAGTTAATGATTCTATACCCAAATGAAAAAAATCAACCGGTATCTCATCCTTCGAGGGGGATGGTTTTTTTTTTTTTTTTTTTTTTTTAGCGAGGTGAGAAACATCCACAAAGTCGTTACCAAATTCGTGAGGACTCGGCGGTTTGCGATGTGAAACCTTACTTCGTGACGCACGAGATGTCGCAGTTATCCGTTTTTGCCTTGATACACTTTTTCATCATCGTCATCATCGGCACTACAACCGAGAACCGGCCTTGGCCTTATTTAGCAAGTCCTGGGGCTTGTTAAATTTTCCATAATGTATTGTTTTTTCCGGGCAAGATCATTAGTCTTGCGCCAGAGGCTCGCCGACGGGCAATCGAACCCCGGTCTCCCGCGTGACAGGCGGGTATACTAACCACTATACTATCGAGGAGCCATTAATAGGATTGTTACATTTACACTTTTTTACTCATTTTTATTTTATCTTGTGCAATATTAATAAGTTTAACAACGTAAATGCTAGCCTCATGCACATGGCGTCCACGAAAAACATGTACTGTACGTTTAGCTGTGATCTAACGGTTATTTCAGTCTCTCATACTATCTTTCTCAAAAGTAAAAGTTTTATAACGCCATATATACGTATTTTATGAAAGTATGACTCACTTGTAGCTTATATATACTTTAGATGTGGGTAATTATGTTGCTTGAATTAAGCCAATAAATGGGGTGGTAGCCCCACTAAACTTTGTATTGAATAAAAATTATCGACCGGATTATGGTACGCCAAAACGCTGCGAAAAGCGACGCGGCTTTTTCGAACGGTTCGGAGCCTTTAAACTTGCTGCGGAAATCAGCTTTAAATAAATAGAAAAAAAAATGGTCCCTTTTTAAATTCCTTTTGCATATCATTTTTGGGATGTTTATCATCATCATTATCGGCACTACAACCGGGAACCGGTCTTGGCCTTATTTAGCAAGTCCTGAGGCTTGTTAAATTTTCCATAATGACTTGTATTTTCCGGGATGTTTGGGATGTTGGGATGTTTATACGTAACAAAAAAAAATGGAAAAAAAATTCTCGATACATATATATTGTTATGGACCTCGACCTAATTTCCGCAAATTTCTCCTCTACCTGTAAAGGGAAGAAAAATCGTGAAGTAGCTAATTTGCATAAACTACTTTATGCTAATTCTACTTGACAGGAAAAAATAATAAAAAACGGCGTTGACGCCGAATAAAAAGAAAACGTCAACGGCGAAAACAAAAAAATATTCATTCGACGTAAAATAACGAACGAGGGAAAAGGTCATAGAAGCCGAAATAGTAGGCGAAAAATACAATAGAACAGAAAAGTTTATAACTAAAAATGCAATGAGATGTCCTAAAACGTTCTGAGCTGCGTTATTAAAAGAATAAAGTGAAATAGTATTGGTTCAAAAATTAAAGAACATGTTCAAAAGAGTTTAAGGGAGTATCAACAGAGAATTATCAAAAAACAGTCATTAAGAAATCAAATCGGCACTAAAATAATTCGTAACAGAAAAACAGAATTAGACGTTATTATACAGGATTTACAAGAAGGATAATTGAGAAATAAAAATAATTAGGAAACAAGAACACCAAGCTGAACAGGGGAGCACAAAGTTCAACGCCGCTTGCAACCTGCCAGCAGCAGAGACAGCAGCAGCTACAACGACCGCTCCACGGTCAATACAAGTAAGTGCTTTGCTGGCCAATTCAGTTACCTTAAATATATTAACCCAAAATATTAAATAAATAAATTAAATATATTAAAATTTCAAATTGTAAAAAAAAATATAACAATATCCCCTACTATACACAATTCTTTTATCGCCGTTTACGTTTTCTTTTTAAAATCCACTTTCATGCAGCATAAAACTTGATATTTTGTTCAGTGTACAACACTTGCAATGCAATGCACTCCAATTAACGGTACTTACACTGGCAGAAGTAATCGTGATCAGATCTTTGCAAGTCAACAGAGTTGCCACACTCAAATAAGCAGAGAGTTACCATTACTATTTCGCAATGGCTCTCCAAATTAATTCTGCGTTATAGATATAAGTACGAGTGCATACATTTAATGCGGATTTTCATAACACTGGGAATATACTGTCGTCGTTAGGAGCATTAATTATTCTAAGAATCTATGGAAGAATTGGCTTTCTTTAAATGCTCTGTTAACAATGTTGCTTTTCCATGTTACATGGAAGATGTATGCTGGGCGTTTAACGTATCTTTTTCATTCATTTTTACACAGCATAACACGATCTGAAGAAACGAATTAAATTAACACAATCGCCAGCTCACCATGACGAAAGGCCTCCATAGAGGCTTTATATAAACCGACATTAATATATATTTTATTTCCGGAGGTAAAACAAGAGAAAGTTTCCAACCGGAACCAAAAAACGTATTCAAGTTTGCAGTGCATTCATTCTAGGCACCTTACCTAAAACGTTTTGCATCATCTTATTTCTCCTCAGACTATAACGCGAATGGGTGAGTCAAAGAAACTAGTAACATGCCCATTCCCGATTTCGCTACATGGAGAACGTATCAAGAGCCTTAAACCGGATGATCATCATATGGGATGCATTCTCAGGCCCTATTCTTGTTTTTTATGCCATAAGGCCGAAGCTATAAAAAACCCAAGCACATCAACTTGGATGCGTATATAGCGCGCTATTAAGCAATTCTGAACGTACCTCACTGTGTCAGTCGGTCACGTCGTGTGACTGGGAGTGACTCTTGCAAGGTACATTCATTTGCTTTCCTTTCCTTTCGGAATCAGAAGTTAACCTAGACAAGGGAGTTGAGAGGGAAACTTGCATAACCGCTTTAGTTTTCATTGTCTTTTTTTCCTTCAGTTTTGCATGGCTCACGTTCCTTGGATTTTTCGAGATTTTACTGATCGAAAGACAGGCACGCTTTGTATAGTAGACGAGAATAGACAATAAAGACTGTTGGTGCACCTTTCGTAGTTAATTTTTATTTGTATTTTTATGTATTCGTTTCGTATTTAGTCAATTTGGCACACATTTGACACTAAGTTACGGTATATAATATAAAAAGCAGTAAGGTGAATGTACTAATAAGAGAGATGAGATCAAAGTTTTATGATCACTTTGGACTATCAGTTTATGCCAAGATATTTATGATTTAAAAATAATAACTTCATGGAAATGCAATTAAGTTGAGGTATGTGATGTTCAAGGCGTTGCCGTGAATATTGTATCACACTCATAGATAGCGTACCTACATGTTATATATATACTCAGTCATAAATATGTATATATAATATCGGGTTTATCAATAGGGACATAAAAGGATATTCTTCAAACTTTTATAAACCGCTTCAAATGATCAAGAGCTTTCCGTGCTTGAGTTTAATTGATCTTGTAAGGGTGTAGCCAAGATCTTTACGCAAAATTCCTCACAATGTTGTTTGAGAAATTCCCAATTCCTGTGAACGGCGTAGAATCCACTGATTTGATTCATTTTGACTAAAGCACGATGATACAAAAATTGAACTTTTTCTTCACCTACACTGAGAATATTTTCTTCCGTAGGAAGAATATCTGCAATCTCGGAGAATCCTTTCTGAACCGGGTAAGATTTTCGACGAGCGAACCAAGTATTCCTTTCAAAAATTGGAAATTCGATGTCTTCTGTTATTGACATGATTAGATTCAGGTTTGACAAGAAATGATAAATCCAAGTCAATGACATTACCCTAGAGATTATTCAGGAGAAAGGATATGTCGTATGATTCCTTGCTCAAGTCATACGGTGAGTCCCACCTATGATCCTTAATATTGTGACGCCTATGACAATCAGTACTAGAATATTGTAGAGAGTCCGAAACAGACTACTAGAATATTCTATAAAGTAATGGAAAACTGGAGACCGTGAACAGTAGAACATTCAAGACTATGGAACGGACGGAAACAAAACGCCGAATCAGAATGAGGAAACGGTATAAATACGTCGCACACAGACCATGGAGATGTCAACACTACCACTCCCTCTAACGACAATATTAAAAATTTCAATCTGGACATCATGGGTTACATCCAAAGCCTACAGGCCGTGCTTCCTTCGCTGAGGCATATGTCAGAAACAGAAAAAAAAGGTCAGATTCTTTCACTAATAACTTCCCATATTCTTTCCAGCTCTCTTTAAACTAACCATTATCTCCCTCAACACAGAATCCATTTACTCTAATATACGTAAGCAACACCTCCGGTTGTTTGTTGAAAAATTTTCCCCAGATATCCTCTTCCTTTCAGAGACCTGGCTCAAACCAAATTCCCGAGTTTCCATTCCCAATTATACTTTTGTTTCTAACCCCAGAACTAATGGATCCCACGGAGGTACCGGCATCTTAATACACAAAAAATTTCAATTCAGTGAAATTAGATTCACTAATATATTCAGCATTGAATACACGGCAGTTAAACTTTTTTGTGAGAACAATAAAGTGCTCGTCTTAGCATCCATTTATATTCACCCTTCACGACAACCAGATTTCCCAGATGCTGACATTTCTCAGATAATCCAACAGTCTGTTCTCGCTCCATTTATAATCGGGGGAGACTGGAATGCTCGTCATACAGCATTCAATGATAATAAATGCAACAAATATGGTCGTCAGTTGCTAGCCCTCCTCCCATCTTATCCATATACATACATTGACTCCCCATTACAGCCAACTCGTGTCTCTAGCTCAGCCAGGTCAACAATCGACTTCTTCCTGAAGTCCGACAATGTTTATTCAGCGGGTCCACCTACAGTCTCCTTTATATCTCCTTCTGATCATGGTTCCGTTCACACCACGATCCAAATCCCCTCTCTCGACCCACTCTACTCGTCAAACCCTGTCCCAAACTTCACCAAAACAAATTGGAGAAAAGTCAATAGGGACATAGCGATAAGTTTCTCTGACTTGTATATCCCTGAAGCATCTAACTTACTCCCTACTGAAATCGATCACGCATCTTTAAGAATAGAGCAAATTCTTAAGGAGGCTCTCAGCAACAACACCCCGACAACCATTCCTCATAACTATTTAGGAAAGCCTTTGCCCAGCATCCTAACCAAATTATTGCGCCTTAAAAAGCAGCTCCGCCGTAAACTCCATACAAGATACTGCCCCTTTATTAAAAGCCAAATCCAACTTCTATCCACTCTGATAAATGAGCAGTTGAAAAAGTTCGCAGATGTAAACTACATCTCCACACTTAAAAATATCAAACCAAATCGGAATCTTTTCAAAAACATCAACCAATTAACTGGTCGTAAATATAAACCCCGAATTGATCATCTCATAAACCCAATCAGCAATAATATTGCCCAGTCCGATACGGACATAGCAAATTGCTTCGCAGAACACTTTGCAAAGATTCATGAGCAAAATAATTCTCTATCAACTCCCGGCTTCGAGAACACAGTATAACACGAATACATCTCAAACAGATTATTCACATCTTTTACTCCTTTCATCGGTGAATTTAACAACACGAACATAGCTTCACACCCCTTAGATACTACAAATTTTCTAACTGCAGACGAATTATCCGAGATCGTAAGATCAGGAAATAACAAAAAGTCAACTGGATTAGATGGAATCCCACGCCTTCTATTTAAAAGGCTACGCCCACAGAATCTACTTCCCATCCTCATTCTTCTTAATCATATAATTAATGCATCGCACTTCCCAGAGAACTGGAAAACTGCGGTAGTAATTCCTATTAAGAAGCCCGGTAGTAGTAATAGCCCTTGAAATTATCGTCCAATATCCCTATTAAGTACATTATGTAAGATACTGGAACGCAAGATCTACCAAAATCTTCTCTCATTTGCCAATGAGAATGCCATCATCCCTAACTGTCAGTTCGGATTTCGTAAGCGACAATCCACATGTCATGCTCTACTAAAACTTACACACGATGTTACAACTGGTCTCCAAAACCAAAGCCCTACTGTGTGTATATCTCTCGATATTTCTAAGGCCTTTGATTGCGTCTGGATCTCAGGGCTTCTGTACAAATTGCACTCCATGTTTAATCTAAACTCTCACACAACAAAGCTCTTATCCTCATATCTTTCTGCCAGAAAATTCGTTGTGAGAATAAATTCTTCTGTCTCAGGAACCCACACCATAACCGCGGGTGTTCCCCAAGGCTCCATTTTAGGGCCAATTTTATATCTGTTATATACCTCAGATATTCCTCAACCCGTATCTCCTAATGTTGTGATGCTGAATTATGCTGATGATACATTAATTTACTCTAGCAGCAAATTTGTTAAGGCTGCAAGAAACCGCATTAACAACTTCCTCCCTAACCTATCAACATACTTTAATAAGTGGAAAATTCACCTTAATCCAAATAAAACGCAGCTCATAGTGTTCAAGGGCAAAAACGAGCACTGTACAAAAACACTAGACGCTGCCACAACAAAATTAAGATTCAACTGAACAACACTCTGATAAAACCCTCCAAAACCCTAAAATATCTGGGAATCACTTTTTCTAAAAACGAGCCTTTTTCCTCCCACATTAAAAATTCCCTTCAAAAGGCCACAAATTAGCTTAATCTCTGTAGAAGAGTAATGTGGAAACCTAAAAGTCTCTCTCACAAAGTCAAACTGCTCATTTACAAACAAATTATCAGGCCCACACTCACGTACGCGTGCCCATTGTGATACCATATCACTCCCTCCCACATGGAGAAATTACGAGTATTCGAAAGAAAATGCTTTAGGTATGTCTCTGGGTTACATCGTCGTCCTAACTCCTATAAGTACTATAGTAACGTCGAACTCTACAATACCGCTGGTATTGAGCGCCTCGATAGACGATTCCTCGAGCTATCTATCAAATTTATCGAAAACCTACAAAATAATCCCAATCCCATAATAACCTCGCTCTTAGAGAACCCTCTAGATATCAGAACTAACTATCCCAACAGTCTCCACACCAGAGCTATCTTCGCCTCAGCAGACTGGTAAATGATTCAAACGAGATCATATACCACAACACCGAAGTTACCCCTAACCAGTTCAAATACTGTAACGCCCAACCATTTTCCAACATCCTACGTTTTTCCAACGAACAACCGGAAAAAATACTCTTCCTCAAACCCATAACTGACCTCATTCCACATCCTTTAATTCATATATTCCATTAATTATAAAACTTTGTTTTGTTTATAGCTCACTTTATAATAATCAGAATAAGTTAGGTTAAGTTATATTTATATTTAGGGTTAGGTTTAGATTAAGTAAAGTAAAAATAAGAAATTCCTGTCTTTCTGACCTTTTCCAGGAAGACGAAACCCTACTAAATGTATAAACACACATCTATCCTGTAACTCTTAAAACATTGTTTGGAAAATGTATTATAATAATAATTACATGTAAGCAATTGTCACGAATTTAATTTTAAGTCACTGTATTACTTAAATGTACAAATTCTAATTATGGTTAATAAATACAGTTTTGAAAAAAAAAAAAAAAAAAAAAAACATGGAGATGAGTTATAAGTAAGCCAGTGAAGCAAGCGATAAGTCTCGAGTGAGAAGTAAGCAGTAAAAGACGCGATAAGTACGGAAGCGATAAGTAAAGAAATCGTTAAGTGTACGGTATAAGTAACGGTTGTATTACGGACTAATAAAGTGTTATATTAATTCAAAATCGATTTAACGGCTCTTATTTATTTTAAAATAATTAATCCAGCGAACTCTAAGCTCGCTACAATATTATAGCGAAATTAGGGTTCGCTGGATTAATTATTTTAATAAATAAGAGCCGTTAAATCGATTTTGAATTAATGTAACACTTTATTAGTCTATTAATAGCAACCGTTACTTTTACTGTACACTTAACGATTTCTTGACTTATCGCTTCCTTACTTATCGCTTGCTTACTCTGCTTACTGCTTACTTATCTATTCGTTTTGATGTTGACAGATCTCGAAAATAGTTTAAGGGTGCGTTCTTATTAAACTACAAAAATGCTTTATGTCCTTTTTGAAAAACTCTTCAGAATAATAGATTTATAAATTTAATAATAATATTACGGCAAAATAATTCTTTGTTATGTATTGAGTTTTTTATTTTTAATCGGACACATATAAAAATGTGGTTATTATTCTTTGTAGAGAATAATGTGAATTAATGTCTTAAATATATTTTACCAGTAGTTTCTGCATACTCGGCTTTAAAGAAGGCCAATAATAATAAGATGCATGTTCCGTGATACACACTGTACCAAGTTCGCTGGTTAAACATGGTGGACCATTAGTTACAAATGTACCTGGAAGAATAAAAAAAAGTTTTGTTAATAGTAATGACAGAATTGAGATAAGAAAGTATTCGACATTTTACTATACTGTTTGCTCAATAATAAATTTCTATAACATGGGAACGGTTAGTTGCATCTGATAAATCTTTATTAGTCGTTTGACAAATAACAGATCAACTGATTATTGTTGACACTTTTATTGACTTTAGTACGTCGTGGTAAAAGTTTACCTTGTTGTTATTCTTTATTTAGTTACTTGTTTTATGACCTATCGACATAATTAATAAAACATAAATAATATTTTTACATGGATAAACACATAGACAGATAGATACATGAATACACGGGTAGATAGATGAATAGATACACAGATATTAATGAACATGAATCAATCAAGGATTTGTGCATGAAGATACATAGATTTTTAGGTCGGCCGGTTAGGTGTGCACCGGAATTCATTTTCATTTCCATTTTTGCAGCATTTTTTATTTCCATTTTATATTCTTAAATTCTAAATTGTAGGATACCACAAAAAATGCATACATTTTAGCTTAATTATCTTATATTATAACTTACGGGTCCTACGTAGACGCTCTAAGCTAAGCATTATATGATTATTGTGCGGTTTGCCTTTCAGCCACAGAACTTTGTTTTCAATTCAATTCAATTCAATTTTTATTTAGTAGATAATTACATTTATGGTATATTTTACAACTAGTACTTAAGAGATTTAGGATAGCAATTCCTTTACAACTATAATCTTAAATCTATATAAGGACAATAGCACAATTTTAATGAATAACAAATAATAAATTAAGGGAAAACTACAATAAAAAACCCTTATCTGAATCTTAAGACTAATATTGCACGAGCTTCCGGTTATTTTATGTAGTAATGACCTTGATATAATTTTCATGGACAGAGTACATATGTAGTGACTTAGGATAACGCAAGACGGGAAACGAGAACATTGTCAGAAAAAGAACAATTGACGAAGAAGTTTCGATTGATTTTGTCAATAAGGAACTCTACCGGTTTAACGTTGGCGTTTTCATGTAGTTCATGTGTCGAATAATGCCATGGCAAATTCAGCAACATTTTCAATATTTTATTTTGACACCTTTGCAATTTTATTTTGTGTGTGCGAGCACAATTACACCATACAGGCGCCCCGTACAGGAGTATAGCTTGAAAAATGGTTTTAAATATTATAATTTTATTTTCGATGCTAAGCTTTGATTTTCTACACACTAATGGATACATAACTCTTACGACTTTGTTTATTTTGTCAATTGTGGTAGTGATGTGTTTTTGAAAGATGAGTTTTTTATCTAGAATAATACCTAGATATCTACAGTCTTCGGACCAATCAATATCAACTGCACACATACTGAGTTTAGTGCCATTTGGTAGGTAACAGTGTTTCCTACATCTCGAAAACCAGACAGCTTGTGTTTTATTACCATTTATTTTTATTTTCCATTTCCTGTAATATACTGCTAGCTTGTCAAGAGCTGCTTGCAAAGAGTTGTAGACATTAGTGAATAACGCACCCGAAGAGAAAATGGCCGTATCATCGGCAAACATAGCTACCTGAATGTTTTCACCTAGACATGGTAAATCTGCGACAAACAATGTAAATAATATGGGACCAAGGACCGAGCCCTGGGGTACACCATGGTCGATTTGGTGAGTAGAGGATATGTCGGTTCCTAAACTCACAACATATTTTCTCGAACGAAGAAAGCTCTGGATAATTTTGATAAGCGGTATTGGCAGCTTAAGTTTTAGTAGCTTATAAATCAAGGCATCGTGCCATACCGTATGAAAAGCTTTTTCGATGTCTAGAAGAACTAGTCCCGTTGACTCCTTGTCGATGAATTTACCAGCTATGTGGTTTTTAATGCGCAAGACTTGGTGGATTGTGCTGTGACCACTACGGAAACCGAACTGAAAGTTTGGTAAGATGTTATTGTCTTCCACAAAACGATCAATTCTTTCCTTAATGATTTTTTCTAAGAGCTTACTTAGACAGCTAAGTAGACTAATAGGTCTGTAGCTTTCGGGGCTGTTCTTCGGTTTGCCGGGTTTCGGGATAGGTATTACTTTTGCTGTTTTCCAACAGTCCGGAAAATAACAATTCTTAAGACAAGCGTTGAAAATGAATGTTAAATAGTTACTTGCAGCAGGTGGAAGTGCTTTGATTAATTTGTTGTTAATATTATCGAGACCAACGGCCTTTTTTGATTTCGATTTTTTTATCAATTCTTTAACTTTGCTGATATTAGTTGCGTAAGTACTTTCAGCTGGTGTTTGAGAAAATACATAGATAGTGTTAGCAACTTCAGCTTCAGTATACGCGTCGCTTAGATGCATAGATATGGAGTGGTTCTTACTAAACGTGTTAGCAAGTAGGTTCGATTTCTCCACTGAAGAAATAAACAACTTGTCGTGAACTTTAAACGGAGGAATACTGGACCCTCTCTTTTTCATAATTTTTGATATTTTCCAGAACGGTTTGCTTGCTTTGTCAAGAGAGGAAAGGTGTTTATTCCAACACTTGTTCCTATATGTTGAGATTTCGTTTTTAATGATATTATTTAAGACTTTAACATTAACTAGAAAACAATCGATTCTATAACGCAGCCATTTTCTTCTTTCAGAGTTTCGTAGCCTAATCAGATGTAAGATATTTTCAGGAAGCGGTGCCTTATCAACTGGAGCAGTGGAACATTTAGTTATCGCAAGATCGGCCGCTCTATTGATAACAGAAACAAAATTGTTGCATAGGATATCAATGTGCTCGCTGCAGGTTATAGAATTTAGGCTGGTATCACCTAGAACCAAGTTCGTGTTTATATATGATTTATAACAATTCCAGTTGGCGGCGGAATAGTTGTGGTATAAACTGGTACGATTTACAACTACTGTATGATTCACTGTGAGGCTGATCGGAAGGTGGTCTGAACTTAACGCATTTAGTGTTAATGGTACTGTGCAGTAATTTGGAATATTAGTGATATATAGATCAAGAGTTGAGGGGTTCTTGTTAGCACTAGCTGGGATATAGGTGGGGAGAAGTGGATAAAGTATGGAAAAACTTGGGCTGGATTCAGCAACATCTAGTAAAATGTTACCCCAGCTGTTTGCCCTAAGACAATTCCACGACTGATGTCTGCAGTTTAGATCAATTAATAATTACCTTGTTTCGAGTGTTGACTCTATACAATTTTTGCAGATCCCGCTTAAAGTAAGTAGATTTCTCAATGTTTCTATTTCCTCCAGGGAAATAGACCGAAAAAAGACTCACCTTGAAGTTGTCACTTAATGTTACATCTATACTAATTTCCTCAATTAACTTAAGGCGCAGTGAAGGACACAAGGAATGTTCTATACATTTTTTCACAACAATGGCGACACCTCCACCACTAGCATGTACCCTGTCTAGGCGATAACATATGTAATTTTGATGTGAGAAAGAAATGTCTTGTTTGAGCCAGGTTTCTGAAACAAGTGCAATGTCAATATTAAAATTTATCAAGAAACTAAAAAATTCATGCTTTTTGTTTTTGATGCTTCTCGCATTCCAAGTTATGATGTTAAGAGAATTTCTTAACATGTTTTTTCCGAGTATATGTACTTAATAGCTAATGAAGTAATGACGTTAAATTGGTCAGCTTTGGTTTGACAAGCACTAAGCTTGGTTACAACTTCATTAAGAAGAGAGTTTATCTCGCTAAATGAGAACAGGTTATCATCAGTTAATGTTTCTGACGGATTTTTCTTCGTGTGTGTCGTATCACTGTTGGAAGGTTGCTGGGTTTGATGGAGGCCAGAAGCCCAGGTGGATGAAGGAAGTGAAGGTTGACGCACAGATCGGGGTAGTGGAGGAAAATTATCAATGGATAATCGGTCGGGCACTGGCTGCTGTTTGTCACTCGGAGGCTGTAGGAAGGCTGTATTTCCTGTACCACGTCCGCGTGGGGATAATTTGCGGCGAATGTCTATGTACTGCTTTCGGCTTATGCATTCTGGATCGGTGGATTTATGTGGCCCACTACAATTTGCACACTTGATGACCTCATTCGTTTTGCAGTCGGATGTTTTATGGTTTCCCGAACATATTGCACAGAAGCTATTTATATGACAATGCATCGAGCCGTGACCATAAAGCTGGCAATTGTGACATTGTGTGACCTTACCTGGATTATGTTTTTTAAAGTCCCAGCGAACGATGGTTTTGAACAAGGTGGAGTAGTTCCGTTTTAGTTCGTTTAATTTAACAGTACCGCGTTGAATGTAGACGATGTACAAGTAGTGTTTGTACAGGGCTTTTGTTGACGGATTTAATGTGATGGTTTTAACATCTAGGCACTTAATCCCGAGTGCAATTAGCTCATTTTTCACTATATCGTTGCTAATTAAGTCTAGCCCGGATAACACTACCTTTAATGGACGATTTTCCTTACGTGAGTGGGTGAAAAACTCACATTTTAACCGTAAGAGTTCGGTTCTGATTTTATTATATATGTCCATTGTTGGGGCACATATTTTTTGCCCAAGCGAAATGTTTTTGATTAAGTATTTGTCTATCTTAATGTTGTTTAAAATATCACGCACTTGAGCACTAGTTGTTTTTAATACCACAATTTGCGGAACGGTTTCTTTAGGAAGTTCTGCGCACTGTTCGTCATTGGTCGGATCCATTTCAGGAGAGTCTTCCATCAGACTTTGAAGTGGTTGAAAAAAGTTAGTGTTTGAACACATTTTAGATTTTTCTAGAACTTCATTGTTCACTTTTGAAAGTTTATCGGGAGGAGTTTGGCCTCCAATAACGGGGTCGTAACGCAACCGTTTGCGCTTGATTTTATTTAACACACGTGGCTCAGGGGCCATAACTTAACGGTTTTAACACTTGTTCAAATTTTTGTATGCGGAAAACGAGGCAAAGAAAACAAGATAATGATAATTAAATTGTGAAAATTATTGTGAAAATAACGGTTGATTAAGATAAATAGCACGAGCAAAACTGTGAGACAAGTTGTCTGTTTGAAAGTCAGCCAGGTACTGACCACAGAACTTTGTTTGCCTATTTAATTATATTTATTTTTATGACAAAGAAAGACTAAAGAAAAACTTCGTCCCGATTTGTGTTTTTTTATCTTAAAATTTAACTTACGTCTAACTTTTTTTTTCATATAAAACCTAACTTAATCCTTACTCGACCCGAACACTAGAAAAGCTAAGTCTGTGTAAGCTGGCTGAAAGTTAAGATAAGAAATTTCTGTATATATAGCCCTATAAGATCAAATCGTCTCACTCGTTAAAGAACATTCTTCAAATCACTTTTTATTATTACTTTATTTTCAGCTGCTTTTAAGTACATCGAGTTGCTTTCCCCACGCGCGGTAAGGGGCAGCTCAAACAGGGCTACTCAATTTTGTCCTTTACTGTTCAGGCATTGCGAATAAACATATTGTCGAGCCGATATGCTAACAGACAGATTGCAGCAGATATAATTTTCGCTAGGGTGCTTGCACAGTCAACTACATTAAGCGATAATGCTTGATGTCACCCAAGAATCCCTCCATACATTAAAAGACCTGGACATCGACTTAAGATCTTGGAATCCAATCATCGTACACTTACTCACGAGAAGGCTGAACAGATCCACCCACATACAATGGGAGCAATCTGAAAAACATTCCAGATGGTTCCCTTCGGTGAAAGACCTAATGGCCATCCTCGAGTTGGGATTCCATGCTCTAGAGTCACTCATGGAAGGCACAAAGTTTTGGCAGATACGCCGAAACAGAGCCAACATCAGGGAGTATGGGTCGGAGATTTGGACCAATACCATATCTGTTCAAATTGTGAAGGAAGCCACGTAATACGACGTTGTCCCGAATTCATACGGCTAGCTCCCAAGGAAAGAATGAACATTGTGGGTAAAAGTCACATGTGCTTTAATTGCCTGCAGACCGGACATAGCTGGAGACACTGCCTGTCTCATGAATGAGTAAAATGTTAATAACTTGGCCAAGGACGGTCTAATACATTACTCGGAATTGCATATAAAAAAATGTTCGATGCCCGCCGAAATCCGATAGAGTGCCGAGTCATACTGGTTTTCGGCTCACAATTGGACTTTATCACAACGGACATCAAAACGGTTGGGCTTAATGAAGCTCCCGGGCAACACGTATATCTACAGTGTTGATCAAAGTTGCCAACGAGCCAGACGATAAACGAGCCAGATAATAAACGTGAAGATGAGGGAACAGAAACTTGCATTTTATCTAAAATTACGTCAGACCCACCAGTGGAGTTAATAAATACACCCACTTGGGCAGTACTTACCAACATCCAGTTAGCAGGCGCAACATTCAACAAACCTGGCGCCATTCACATGTTGATTGGCGGGGAGTTGTACTTCAAACTCCTATCAATGAGTCAAATTCGATTGGATCCCAGATGCTTGTGCTGCAAACGCATAATCCTGCCAGTGGCATGGATCGGTTTACAAATATGTAAAACCTAAGTGGATGTGTAAAAACATCGTGGTACACTAAACCGGCGGTATCTATCCGCTGAACGAATAGAAAACTCAGATCAGCGAATATTTGCTCAAGGCAGGGGTTCCTCACTACCACCTCCCAGCCCGGACGACATTAACAAATAGATGCATGGATGGATACTTTTTTTTTTTTTTTTGTTTTATTACAAAAAATTAAAATTAAATTTTTTTTTTAATAATTTTCTCGGGAGAGGCGAACTTTAGCGCCGCCACGGCGCTCTGAGATCTCACCAAACAACCGTTACAGTTCTTCTTGAACAGTTGCAGGTTGTAACGTTCCGGAAACATTCGGGCTGGGAGAGAATTCCACAACTTTCCGGCTCTGTAACAGATGTTCTGATGCAGGTATGTTCGCGTCGTTGGGAAATGAACCGCAAATTAGAGCGATCCGTCGGATTGCCTCGTGGAACACATATAAACGGAAATTTCGCGGAACAACACCCGTGATAATATCTGTAAAACAGACAGAGGTCGGCTACGCGCCTTCGATGTGATAACGACTGTAGTCTCGACGTCAGCGCCGAGTTCCCAATCAGGCGGATCGCTCGTCTCAGTATGCTCTCAAGTAGGTCGGGGGTATGTATAAGAGCAGAGCTCCAAACATGAGAGCAATATTCGAGCGCGGGTAAAATTTAGGATTTATACAGGGGAAGAAGTTGAGAGTAAAATATTTTTTGGCTCTAAAAAGATAACTCCGTTTTCCTGAGGCGGACCTGGGAATGTTCGACACGTGTCTATGCCACGATACATTCCCATAGATCGTGACTCCGACAAATTTCCAGCTTTCCCTAGATTCGAGGGCCTGGCCATCCAGCTGTGGACCCGATGATCCACTTTTCTTTGTGAATGTTGTGTATTGTGTCTTCATTGGCCTATCTCCACTGCAGTACTTTATCTAGATCCCGATTCAGAGTGTCGATCTGGCTACATCTCAGCTGGTGTGACGTTGATGCACTATTCGGTTGATCATTCGAAAAGGAGGAAACACGCGTACTATCATCCCCGAAACTGAATACTTTGTTATCTGTTGACTCCAACAAATCATTTATGTGAACCAAACCAAGGTTAGAGCCAAAATAGAACCTTGAGGCACCCCAGAATTAACAGGATACAGATCCGAACTCTCACCGTCCACAACAACCTGGATCGATCGATTTTCGAGGAAGCTCCTCGTCCAGTCACAAAGATGCTGGTAAAGTCCGTATGAACGAAGTTTGCTCAGTAATGGCCCGTGCCATCCAATGCAACAGCCCTTAATTCCCCGTACTTCTCAATCGCAGATGTCCATATATCAGTTATAAGGATCAAAAGATCTCCTGTGGATCGCATGCCACGAAATCCGTATTGATGATCATTCAGAAGTCCGTTGCTCTCCAAATTCTTAATTAACTCGGCATTGATGATCTTTTCCGTCACCTTAGATAACATAGACAGTAATGCTATTTTGTGGGACACATTTTGCCTCTTTGGTATTGGCTGAACTCGAGAGATTTCCAGCAGGTAGGAAATGTCCCCCGGCCATAAGATAAGCGCAAGAGTCTCCCAAGACCCGGCGACAGTTCTGGAGTACAGTTCTTAAGGACTTTTGCTGGTAATCCGTCCGGGCCGGTTGCCTTCCTACAGTCCAGTCCAGATAAAATGCGTTGAATAGTACACGGGTGGAACCTCACATCTCGCATCGAAGACCGTAGCAGCGCGATCAAAGGCGGCTCCAAAAGCCGGTATCGAGGTTTGAATTTGCGGGAAATAAATTCGTGAATACATCAAGTTTATCCTTTGAGTTTGTGACTAGTGTCCCGTTCCCCGTCACCAACGGAGGAAAAGAGGATCAAGCAAAGTTACTGCTGACAGATCTTGCCATTGACCAGAAGGAGCGCGAACTAGTTGGGCACTCAAGTCGTTTATTGGTAGGCAATTAAGTCCCAGGCAGACAATTTAAGTCCCAAGGTATTTTGCGAGCCTATGTTACCACCACGTACCTAGTTTTTCCCTCATTAATGTGCAGTCCCAGTTTTTGTGCCGCCTACTCGATCTGGGTGAAGGAGTCGTGTGCAGCTGTATCGGATCTACCGATGATATCGATGTCATCTGCGTAGGCAAGGATCTGGCTGGACTTGGTGACATCATGCAGCGTCTTAATTGAGGTGGCATTATCGCCAGATCTGGTTGGAGCATTGCATCTGCTGAAATCCGTCTGTTAGCATATCTGATCGACAGTATGCTTCAGGTTGCTTTGTAGTTGGTCCCTGTGAATGGTAGGTACCCTATCAATCATTCCGGTCCTCTGATGAAACAAGTTGTAGTGCTCCAAGAAGCCCTACCATTTCCATCCCACATACATATTATCCACTAATCAAAGTCTCATCCAAAGCATATATATCCCCAAATCAACGTTGAACTCAATGTAAACCAAAGCATTTAAATAGTGCATCTTCTCACCCTTCGATATTTCCCTATTGGGCACTAGTTCGGTGAACAGCTCGTTAAATTGTACCCATTTCATTTAATCTTCGTCAAATTTTGGCGGATATATTTCGGGCACTTTTAGTCCCAGACTACCGTTTTTTTCGGTTATCCTTGAAGTTTGTTGGGCATATCTTGACTCATCTCCTGCAGTTTAATTAGGCATTATTATGCCTCTTTCTCCGGGTCGTAATATTTTGCAATGTCGTAACCTTAACAAGCGAGATTAGGGGATTCTTCGAATATTTTGCGGTGCATTGCTTGGATGTCCTCCCAGTATCGTTCGATGCATGTTACTTTTAATTAAAAAAAATTTGCTTCGTTTGCTCTTCGTCGAGGCTAGTTATCTACACACCTAAGCCCCTCGACGGCAATTTTATACTTCTGTTTTAGGTTAACGACGGTCTCAGAATTTTGGCCTCTCTTCTTCATCCTGGGTATCTGCCCCTTCCTTCGCCATTGATTCCACCTCGTTGAGTTTTGTGGTGATGTTTTCAAGGACTTTCTCGTATGAATACTTTCATATTTGTCGATCGTGAAGTATGGATAGGGCAGTTGCCCCTTGTAGCTTCAACGGATGTTGGGGTATGTCTCATAGAACTCTCTCCATAGCCGTTCGAGGTTCTACGGCTTTTTTAGTAAGGGTTTCTCTTGGTATTCGCGCTAGTCACTCCTTTGTGTATGCTGCGAGTTCCTTGCACGTTTTTTTCATGTTGTGACGCTGGCTCTTCTAGCGTCTTTCCAGTGTCGTTCATCTCTTTGTACCAGCCATATTTTACAACTCATCTATTTCTTGCTGTATTGAATGCAATAGCTCACCCCGTAAGGAAGTTTATAGCAGAAGGTCAATCGCTCTTCCGTTGATTGTTGCTCCAATGTATGTGGACCCGGAGAACCGCGATATCAACAGCAAAGGAGGGGGCGATAAAGACAGAGGCTGACGGTGATCACGTTGGGATCACCAACATTAATCAGTGGTATTTCCCCGCCGATTTTTCCTAGGGGATGGTTTGGCGGATTTTGTAGTCAATTCGAATGTTTGGTGATGACGGTGAAGTGTTCCGCCGAACACTGTTCACACGAAGGCACAACGGAGCGAACGCAGCACCTTAATAAAAAAAAAAACAGCGAAAGGTTTGTTTTTTATTTTTCTTTATTTTATTGTTGTTGAATCCAGGACTACACTGGAATGCCCGTGGCGATTTTACAAAAAGGTATTAACTATTATAGCAGTTAATTAATTCGCCGACACGTTACACTCGACACACTCGCGACCTTCGGTGGTTGATTTACTTTTCGTTTAATAATTCTGACTGCGACGACACACGAAAACGACTCTCACTGGGAATGGAGGATCTGACCTCCGTGAAGGTTACTTGACGACTCACTATCGCGACGGTTGCGTTGCGCGGATCCTGTCTCTTGAAAGTGTTCTATCTCGACTGTTGTATCCAAGGATTAACCTCGAGGGACGCGTGGTGAGTTTTCTTTCTCCGAGAGAAACGTGAAGTTTCTCTTTGTCGTGGTGAATTGGCGAGGATCCCTCTGGTTGATCTTAGCACGTGTGCTAATAGATCCATTGTTTTCTCATGCAGCGAAGGTCATGGGAAAACGGAATTGGGAAAAGAGGAAGGGACAAACGGGCATCATAGGATTATTGTATAGCTGCTTAATAGCCTGCAACGCAATTAGGACAATGGTGCTATAAGGGATTTCGGTATACAATGGTAATTGTGTCCCGTATCTTAGCTGGCGGCAAGGCTCGGATTATGTTTGCACGTTTGCAGGGAACGCTGGCTAACAGGGGCGCCGATAAGGTTTTCGAATTTACGATGCCTGTATGATGTATGAATTATTTTCAGGAATTTAGGACGATGCGTTAAATGTCCTTGGTAAGGCAATGTGTGTCAGTTTGTTGTGTCCTTCGATCGCCGTGCAGGCGTAGGACGATTGGTCGGACTTGTAACCCACGTGTCTGTGGGCACGTGGGGTTGTTGCCTCCCAGATGTACATTACCTTTGTTACAGGTGTAGTAGAGGACTATTAAGGACACGTGTCTGTGGGCACGTGTAATTTATCTATAGTGTGTGTTCCTGGTGGAACGACGACATATCGACCAATAGTGGATTGTGTGGTTCATAGAACCGCCACAATAGTATTAAGGAATCCCTGCCGTGAGCAGAGGATAACTGAACCGAGTTCTCTACCCGTTCAGACGAAGGATACCACCGTTTCAATGTACCGCGGTATCTTGACCAATTCACCTAGGTCCTAAGTGTGTTTTTGATTCGCAACGTTTGAAATAGAAAGTTAAAAGATTAGTCCCGCCGGTGTTCCTGAAAAGTAGAAAATCGAAATTAGTCGACTCGAAGAAGTTTCCTTTTCGAGTGATTTTTTTTCCCCTGTATAATCTACGTATATAAACTTTTCTTATTATAACCTCATTTTTCTAACATAAATCTAAAGCCAAGGGCACGCTTTTCAGTAGTGGTTTTATTGTGGTACGATCTTGGTGAATCCCATCGCCATCTAGGCATCTTCGTGTTTGATGCTGAACTACGATAACGACAGTGCATTGTCGTGTTACTCGTGATTATCGATATGTGCGGCAGTTGTCGATGGTTGTGGCCTGGGTGTTCACGAGGTGAATCTGTGGGGGTTAGATGTAGATTGCGCCGACGTACCGCATTAAATTCACGTCTACTCCACTGAGTTCAACGAATACGTCCAGGACAAAAAGGACGATCATCGAGCAAGGAATGAAACGCACTGTCCTAAATTGTTATTGTTGCTGCACTGCGAAGACGGGGCAGCAGTTAATTAAGGCTGGAGCGGACACAGAACCCAGGAAATCAAATGTATAGAAATGAAACTCACTATATCAGAAGGCGACAATTGATCTTTTATTTGTGGTACTTTAGATTATTATGTTACACAGGTGTCCTTATTGTTTCTTAACCCAGCGAAGGGAGTAGAATTTGTACATTAAATGAAACTTAAAACTGAGAGAGTTTATTTAAACACATTCGTACTCTAATGGCAACTTAAGACTGTGAGAGTTTATTTAAACACATTTGTACTCTTCAAACTGAAGGGAACTCCGACACGCAACATATCCGATACGTATGCGTGGTTCAACGGGTAAGATCTGACTCCTTGAGCCGTTGGCTCGATCCTACGCCCAGTCTCAACTGGGGTGGGTTTTCCTGTTTGTGGTGAATAACGATTTTCCTCCGCTATCTATCCGATAGCCAATGAGAACGCGATTTTGGGTTTTGCTAGGAGGATTTCTATTGATATCATATAGATAAGCGGGCTGTCCGTACCTTGGAAGCGAGGACAACGAAAGATGCGTTGAAGAAGAAAAAGAGGAAAACCGATCAGCGGCTGTTCAAATAAATGAACATGCACAGAGGTTGAAAGAATTGGTATCGTAAACGATAGAGGGTATATTGGTTAAACAATCCCACAGGCTAGTGCTGAAATGGACATTTGTTTGTATTAGCAACGAACATGGGACGAGACCGTTGCAAGTTGTTTGAGGTAAACACATTAGGGTCGCGCCCAATTCGTTGCATGTTTATCGCTTATGCAACCAGTCGGGGATAATTGACTGCAGCTGCTGAAAATTCGATGTAACAGGGAACATAGGATGGGTACACGATCGCGGTTGTGTATACAACTACGTCGGTTGTATTTGGCCTCCATGGCGCCTCAAGGGTCGAATTCGAGTGTGAATATTTACACTGACAGAGAATTCGGCTCTTGGCAGCTAGGCGCGAGTTGCGCTACACTTTGATGGTTGGAGAGAAACCGCCGTGGGTACAGATAAATTATGAAAATCTGCCGCGCACGCGTGGGACAGAAAACGTAGGCAGACAGGGGTTCCGATGATTGTTTCATAGTTCATTGCAGTTACCTAGTACGGCAGCCGAAATGTTTTTCGTTTCAGATCAATGTTGAGATGCATTGATGTATGCGGTAATAGCGGACTGATTTCTTTCAGGTTTGAAATGGTTAAAAGGGAGCTTTGTACTGCTCGTATACAGGTAAGAGGTAATGCTTGGTAAAGTATTGCAAGTTGGGCATGGGGAGTTGGGTTAGGAAAATGGGTGGTTCTTCGGTGAGCCTTAAAGAACCCCCACAAATCCTTGGATGATTTACATGGTATTGTTATGCATGCAGCATTCATTACCAGAATGATGGCATGAATCGTTTATTGATGGACTCATGCTCATTGATTTTAACAAGTACCGTGTATATTAATCGGATTCGTTAAAAACTGAAACAACTCTCTATAATTGGTGACCTTGAAGATCATGGCACCTTCATCTTACGATTTTTTAAATATTAAACAAAGAAGAAATTGACCCTTAAATGAGACGTCAAATGGAGAAATTGTCACCGGATGAACAGTTGAAACTCCCTTGCGAAATTTTCGAAGATCTCGAGGGTATATTGTAAACCGGTAATAAAGAAAAACTATTGGGCTCATCACATAGTTTTCAGGGCCATTTCACTTTACTAAACACTTGTATAACAATTAATGTGCGTTAATCATCTTAATGGCGCCAAGCAAATGAATGTAAGAAGCAAATATGCGAAAACTTCGTACAGTGCATAGGTCACGATCAAATGAAGGTAGCCTCTCAACAAATAGGATAAACATCATTTGTGTAGGTCCTGTAATTCTATGAAACTCACGTCCGGTTTTTAGCCTACTTATGCTAATTTTAGATGCTATTCCAACTAGAAACAAGATGGTGTCAGCTAAGATAAAATTTATGATCGCACCTCGCGTACCTTAAGTGACATACCTAAATTCTAATACATCGAGTTGAAGATTTCACCATACCGCGTCTGGCGCAACGATGACTGTCTACTTTTCCCCTGTAGTTAGTTAACAACTTTTTCTTGATTAACAGTTCCGTTCATTAGCAAGACATACCTGATGTATACCTTATTGTTCAATTGCAACCTAATGAGAGTGCACGCGATTTAAACTTACAACCACGTTCCTTGCATATTCCAACTCCTAGATTAGGAAGTGCTATAACAACAAATTGAACGGCATGCTTTCACATATTATATTGTAGCAGCGCAACATAAAATCTGGCGGCTTTTAAGTACTTCTTTCCTCTGCATTAGAGAAAATGTGCCGATTACTTCTACAGAAGCATTTTGGTTAATAGGAAAGTGGTCAGTAGTTGAAAAGAAAGTAAATGACGTGCAATGGCATATTATCTATTCACTCACTGCTAAAAAACGAGACAAATTAACACGTAGGTTTTACGAGTATTTATAATGGACTTCGTTTTAATTCTAAAAATAATATTCAATGAAGTATTAATGTATAATACGTAATCACCTCTTTAACAATCAATTCTTCAACATAGTATTTAATTGATGGATATTTTCACTCGATGGAATGCAATAGTTCTGCAATCTTGTTAACGATGTTTCCCATAGAAAATATAAAATTGCCGCAATCGGTGTTTCACAGCATGTAAGGACAACGACCTTTTCAAATTCATCTCGAGTTTCATCATTAAGGAATATGAAGTCAGTTCATCGTCCAATTCTACGAATATAAAGTATAGCGTTACGGATGATTCAGCTGATCTATGCACTCATCCAAAACTAAGTTATTTTTGGTCTTCAATTCTTTCAACGGAGTTTTGACCCAATTAGGTTTAATTTAAATAATACTATTGTTTATTTGGTGTTTGTTTTGTATAATAAGCACACACAAAAGGAATTGTGCGATCCCCTTATATTATAACCGCAGGGGAAAAATAATAACTTCGTGAGTAGCGCACATGCTTGCTCGTTGGTGGGTTTGATGATCCTTTTTTGTGCGTCACACTTTAACACCATAGTAATAGCACAAACAAATTTCTTATGGAAGAAATAAAATATTATGACATATCATGTTCGCCATTTCATCATGGAAGACTTACCGAACAAATTATTCAGCCACATTATGAAAACCAGCGTTATACGTGGAACGTCTTTCGTGCCGTGTATGATCAGCATAATCGTTCTACCGATCGCATAATTCGGTATACCATTGAAAAATTTGAAAATTTGAGAAAATACGTAACCAATAATTTGACCGCACATAGTGAAGATAATATATCGACGATATATACGTATATTTTATGTGAGGATCTTGGCTTAAAAGCTTGCCAAATTTAACTCGTGCAAGACTTGAAGCTGGCCGGCCTTCAATATCGTCACCATTTCAGCCTTCACGGTCTTGAAAAGTTTGAAGAAGGTCCATTGTTTTCAACTACAATTTTGCTCAGTGTTGAAGCCCATTTCTGGCTTAAATTTTTTTTTACGAGGGTTTCCTTTCATATTTCGGGATTAGAGAACAAAAACAAATATTGATCATCGAAAATCACTTTATTGTTTTTCAAAATATTCCCCATGAAGATCTATACACTTTTGCATGCGTTTGAACCAATTGTCGAAGCACTTTTGCCACTCTGATTGAGGTATCTCCAACACATGCATTCTGAATGCAGCAACCGCTTCTTCAGGTGTCGAAAAACGTTGACCCCTCAGTTTGTTTTTTACGTACGGAAATAAAAAGAAGTCATTCGGTGCCAAGTCGGGACTATACGGCGGATGACCCATCAAATCGATGTTTTGGGTGCTCAAAAATGCAGTTCTCGCAGCCGATGTGTGAGAGCTCGCATTGTCGTGGTGAAGAGTGATCCGTCTTCGGCGGTTGGTTTTCCTGATTTCTTGGAAGACAACTGGCAAACAAATGGTTGTGTACCACTCAGAATTGACTGTTCTGCGTTGTTCTAGTGGTACGGTTGCGACATGTCCAGTTTTTCCGAAACAACAGATGACCATTTGCTTGGAAGTGCTTCGTGCGCGAACAACTTTTGTTGGATTTGGCTCATCTTGAAACACTCAGACAGTCGACTGCTGTTTACTTTCGGGCTCATACGCGTAAATCCACGATTCATCACTTGTCACGATGTCATAGACGTGTTTCGAAGCACCGCGACCGTATTTTTTGAGCATTTCTTTCGACCAATTGACACGAGCCCTTTTTTGGGCGATTGACAAATTGTGTGGGATCCAACGCGAACAAATTTTTTTGACAGTCAAATGTTTATGCAATATTGAATGTATGCTGGTCCCACTAACGCCTAAGGTTGTCTCAATCTCACGATAGGTCACATGACGATCTTCCAATATCAGTTCGCGCACAGCATCAATGGTTTTCGGAACAACAACTGATTTTGGACGACCTCCACGAAATTTATCTTGGAGTGAACTACGACCACGATTGAATTCACCATACCATCGATAAACATTGGTCCTTGATGGAGCTTCATCGCCAAAAATTTAATTAAGTTCATCCATGCACTGTTGCTGAGTTAATCCACGGCGAAAGTTGTAAAAAATAATCGCACGAAATGTTGACGATTTAATTCCATTTTTGGGCCGAGATGAATCTTTTAAGTTACTGTAAACAACACAAATAGCGCTCGTATGTCAAAACGTTCTGAGTGCGTATAACCTCAAAAATGTCCAACTTTACGACAGAGCTGTCAATTGCCGGATTGCAACACTGGGGTCGCCAAATCCCGAAACATAAGAGGCAACCCTCGTATTGCATTGATGCCCTGAATTGGATGCGTTGGACTGGATGCGTTGAATTCAATGTTAGAGACTTTTTAACGTTTAGTTCGATTGATTTTTGCTATTGAATTTAACGTTGGTGTCTGAAATGTTACCTTTTGTTTCAGGTGGGAGTAAAGACTTTTGGGGCACGTGTCTGTGGGCACGTGTAATGGATAAAGGTCAGTACGTTCCTTGGCGGAAAGGACATCTCAACCTTTAGTGGGTTGTGTGGTTCGTAGAACCGCCACACAGGGAGTGCTCGTTTCCGGTTACCGACGTGGACAGACACAGACGAGAAATTGCATCTTAGGCCGCGAATTCTCTAAATTAAATTTTCTTAATCTCTAGTTTTTAAGTTAGTTTGTAAGTTTTTACTTTTAAATCTTTTCACCGCTTGTACTAAGTGAATGTTACACAGATCGGCGTGAAATTCCCGTTCCATTAAAATAGCTTGAAACAGAAAACCAATACCGCTTCAGAAAAGGATGCAAGTTGGACCCGGCGATAGATATGCGAAAGCAACCACTACAGGCGTTATGGCCTGGTAGTAGGTGCCCCACTAGATCCATGCCAAAATCCGGGTCATATCCCTTTCGTGACGAATATTACGCCACTCAAAACACCAAAAATCCTCCAAAGGTTCTAAATCAATCGAGGGTATTGATGTCTGAGGGGCGCAACAGAGGTGCGAAAAACAGAAAAAACAGACACAAGGAAAGGAAAGGAAAGGGTATGAGTTTTCTCGCACTGTACACTTCCACACAATTTTCACACTAGGGCGCGAATCCCATAAACATTACTGCACCACACTCGGACGCGTTTGTGGTGATCCGTTTGTCTACTTCGGATCCCACAGAACACTTGACGCGCGAACCGATAGTGCAATTAGGGTATCTTGTGTTTACTTAAGATACCCTAAACGGATTATACAATTGATCCGAAGGTACGGATAACGAAGCAGAGGCGCACGTACTGACTTGTCGACGATTAGTTTAATATGTTTGTATACTGCAGCTACCTAGTTCACAAATGTCAAATATGCTTCACGTACGATGCCATTTGCAAAAATTATAACATCTTCCGATAGGGTGATTAATTTTGCGCCACCTTGTACTTCATCTCAGACATTTTTTATTTCAGAAAATGACATCACGTCATTTTTGCCAGTCTTAGAACGGTCCATTCGCTTAAATCTGCAACGTAGCCAGAGAAACCTTACAACAGCATTGCAAAAGTTATAGCACATGTTGGTATCTCAATGGGAAGCATAAGTTGTGGCCAATCTATAATCTGTCCCAACTTTTTCAATCAAACAGCCAAACTCTAAAGAATGGTCCACATTTTCTAGACGAAGTCTATAGAGTGAGCTCTAGAAATCAGCCAACCACTTACAAATGTGTCGCCAGAGGAGAGCAATTCCTCGTGAATACGGAATCACAATAATGGTCGTATTTGTAGCAATAGAACTCAAAATGTGTGACCAAAACAACAGCGTCGCGCAAGCACCACAATACAGCAAATTTGAAAATTTACTTCAAATCGTTTTACATAACGACGTCGCATTTTCATGGAATGTATTATTGGTAGTACGACTCCACGACGAGAACTCTATAAAATAATGTAAACACTGTATGCACAAAAACCCTTATTCGACAGCCAACAACAATGTGATAGCACAACGGCAAGATATCTCGTTTACAAAGTTCATGAATTTTAAAAACAATTCAAGTTAAATTTAAAGATTCTAAATACATCTTTTTGTCATTTCGTTTTTCTATCTCATGCATAATATTGGCCTACTTTTTGAAGATCATAGCACTCAAAATACACGACAAGGGTTATGATGCGACTAGATAACATTTTCTAAGAGACCTTGAATTTAATTTGTAATAAACTTCACTTTTATAATATATAAATTTAGCTTTATAGATTGTAACACATAATCCATTTCGATGGGAAACTGTAGCGAATGTGCTATTAGTACCTCGATGATACACTACCATTGGTCAACGAATAAACACAAAACCACAAAAATTATGCAATCACCGACTGTACACTCATTAGCACTTTCGTCTACCAACTATACGTAGTCCATTTAAACGTCGGACCTATGGCATACGAAAATGCGGCACGTACGCGACCTCCGTTTTGTAATAATTCCCAATGCATAACTAACAGTCTTTTAATAAGGAGGCACCTTAACTATTACGCAATGTTTGAAGCTTTTGGAAATACTCAAGGTTATGCCTCGAAACACGATAAAAATTTGTTGCATAGAAATGGAGAGGTCATTTGTGAGTCAGTTTGTGGAATTCCTGACGTTAGTTGACGAATACCGTGCATAACATAACACTTTACTTATGCTGATGTAACACGCATTTAATCGCCATTCACTGGTAAACCATATTTGAGAAGCTGATGAATAGCTTGTGTGGTTTAGACAATATTCAACTTTGTAGTTTTGTTCGAGGCTTATATACTTTGCCAGTAGGATGGCTTATTCAGGCACATCTGGTGTACGAGTAGTATTAACATACAGAAGCTTATTATCATGCTGTTTGGAAATGCCCTTTTAATAAACTTGGACTTCAGTGATGCTGTAATAAACTGTAACTACATTTGACCCTATATATAAAACGTGAAACTTTTTGGTTATTGTAAAGGGCAACATCTTACTCGTTGGACGCTGCACGATAATGAATATATAACTATCGTTCTACCTACTGATGTGTTAAGGTGTGTGTTTAAGAACCCTACAAACGAGAAGAAGTGAAGAATGATCAAAGTAGGGCTATATATTTTTACATACATTTAAAATAAAAACAAACCGATATAAGACACCAATGTAACATTTTTTTAATTTTTAATATTGGTTCAGTTTTATTTAAAGAGAATTTCATATAAATCACCACATATGGATTATTTTACAAATCCGATTCTGGAACACCAATTTTTGGCGAATTTTCCACACAAATTTGTACTTACTTTGTGGGGTGCAAGTAGGCGTGCCAAGACACGGGCACTGTTTCACTTGAATCCCCATCAAGTTGTTCCGACGAAAAGGCTGACACTCCATCTGAGTCTCAGACATCCGATCACACACCAGTTCGTCATTGCGGATGTTAACGAGCCCCTAATAGGTTCCGACTTATTAGGAAAGCATAACCTGTTGGTCGATTTGACAGACTTGTGGCCCACACCGCACCTTCCTTGCCCTTGCCGGCATCTCCAGTGGTAATACCCCGGGCCACACCGTGTATAGACCCAATCCAGGCCATGGTACAGGAATTCGTCAATACGACAATTCCTCTACCCAATCAGCGCCGACACAGGGCAAATGTGTTTCACCACATCGAGACACGGGACCTTACGGTAAGCCAGCGCGCACAACGCCTGACTCCCGAGAAACTACGCGCTGCACGCGCCGAGTTCGATCAAATGATCACACAAGGTATCTGTCAACCATCAGACAGTCCTTGGGCAAGCCCACTTCACTTAGTGAAGAAACGTTCCGGGGAGTGGCGTCCATGCGGAGATTACAGAGCGCTGAACGCACCAACAGTCCCCGACAGATACCCTATTGCACACCTTTATGATTTTTCATACAAATTACGAGGGTGCAAGGCTTTACCACCCTGGATCTCACCAAGGCTTACCACCAAATCCCGGTGGCACCGGAAGACATCCCAAAAACGGCAGTCATCACTCCTTTCGGACTCTTCGAGTTCAAAGTAATAACTTTCGGTCTCAGGAATGCCGCGCAGACATTCCAGAGATACATCGACTCGGCTGTACGTGGTCTCAGTTGCTGTCATGCTTATCTCGATGACATCCTCATCGCCTCACGAGACCACGTTGAACACAAGCGCCATTTACGACAGGTCCCCAGGGGCTTCCCGAAATCGGTCTTGTCACCAACCCAGATAAGTGTCAATACGCCAAAGAGCAAATCACATATCTGGGCTACGTTGTTGACAACCAGGGCATTCGCCCACTTCCAGACCATGTGGAGGCACTCATGCAATATCCACGTCCAACCAACGTAAGCGACCTCCGACGTTTCCTCGGAATGCTCAATTTCTACCGCCCAACCCTTAAAGACGCCGCCCAAACCCAGGCGCATCTGACTGAATTTCTTAAAGGAGCGAAGCGCAACGGCAAGAGCCCGATTCCATGGACAGAAGCTTCGGACTGTGCGTTCCAACTGTCCAAGGAGCAACTGGCTAACGCCACATTACTCCGATACCCCCTAGAGAAAGCGGCTTTGTCTATCCAATGCGACACATCGGATTCCACAATCGGAGCAGTCCTGCAACAGGACTTCGAAGGCCAACCGGAACCGCTCGATTTCTTTTCAAGGAAACTGAGCCCCACAGAGCGGCGATACAGCGCCTATGACGGGGAATTGCTGGCGATCTATAGCGCAATTAAATATTTCCGTCATATGGTAGAGGGTCGCTCACTCTCCGTGTATACAGGCCACAAACCGCTGGTCTTTGCGTTCCGGAAAAAGTCGGGAAATGCTTCCCCCCGACAAGAACGTCAAGTCGACCTCATCGGCCAATTTACTACCGAGATTAAAAATATCTCCGGTAAACAAAACATCTCGGCGGACGCCTTTTCTCGAATCAATACGATTCACTTGCGCGCCACTCTGAACAACGCCGACCTAGCCCTGGCCCAACAGGAGGACAGCCAGCTCGAATCACATTTAACTGCTGATACAACACTCGAGCTGCGCAAAATCACCCTCCGCGATCCCTTGGGCGAAATCTGGTGTGATGTTTCAACTGGAACTGCCAGACCCTACATTCCCGAGAAGCTTCGTAGGGGCGTGTTCCAGGTCTACCACGACCCAGTCCACCCCAGCGGCCGTGCGACCGCTGCTGCCGTCCGTAAAAAATTCATTTGGCCCCGAATGAGCAAAGACCTCACCAGCTGGGCCCGCGCTTGCCTCCAATGCCAGCGCTGCAAAGTAGCGCGGCTTAATGTATTAGAACCTGCACAATTTAAGCTTCCCACGGCACGCTTCGCCCATGTCCATATCGACATAGTGGGACCGCTTACTTCATCAAGGGTATTTTCCTACATCCTCACTATGATGGATCGCTACACGCGATGGCCAGAGGCGACTCCCCTCAGAGCAGTAACTGCTGAACCAGTCGCCAAAGCCTTCTATTCGACCTGGGTCACACGTTTCGGCGTACCTGCCACCGTCATTTCAGACCGAGGGCCGCAATTTGAAGCAACGATCTTCAGACAGCTGACGGATCTCCTCGGCTGCCAACAAAGCCCCACGGCGGCCTATCACCCCGAATCCAACGGGATGATCGAACGCTGGCATCGGTCCCTCAAGTGTCATAACGACACAAAATGGTTTGACGCCCTTCCTACCATAGTCCTCGGCCCTGGAACTAGTTTTAACGAGAACCTAGGTGCTTCCGCTGCGGAACTCACCTACGGTACCAACCTCCTACTGCCAGGCGTGGACGGTGAAACGCCACGCAACCAGTTGCAGGATGTGGGCCACCTCCGCGACCGACTTTTCGTCCACCATGAACTGCACAGCTGCACGCACGTCTTTGTCAGGATGGATACGGTTAAAAAACCTTTGGATCCCCCGTACGACGGTCGTTTCAGAGTCTCCAACCGCATCAGCGATCGTGTCTTCGAGATCGAAATCCGAGGCAAACGATCCACGGTCAGTGTAGAGAGACTCAAACCCTGTTTCTTAGAGGCTTCAGCTCCAGATACTCAGTCAGCACCCGACTCCACCAGCAACCGCCAACCGCTTCAACCTCCACTTACCCGAAGTCGAGCACGTCCACTTGGGCAATCTAAGCCCCCTAACCCACTAGGCACCTAATTCTCCTTCCACCTTCCACTCCAAACTCCCCCGCGCCCCTACTTTTCTTTCGTGACTACGTCATGCAACGGCTGGGGTAATTCCAAATTATACGAGTTTAGTTCCCACGATAAAATACCCTAGCCAAAGTAGAGTCACTCCGACTTTTCCCAGACCATCTATTCGCTTGGGATCAACGATTTTTTTTCACAGGTGAATGCACTCTGAGATGACCACAGCCATCGCACTAGGGCAGTACGTCATCCTCAGAAACTGCAGTTGATACAAGCGCGCAAGCTAAGCCAACCCCGAAGTTATTGCGCTCTCTCTTTTGTTCTTTTCATGCTACGCATGTCCAGCGACAGTCGAATAATGTGCAAGTATTATTCACCACACTGAGACGTGCAACTGAAAAGATTCATGAGGGACTGCGATGATGATTGGCTAATAGCCGTGCGAATTCAAAATTAAAATTTCATCCTTAATTGGGATCAGTGACCATTGAAACATCATCGCGATCAGTCACGCCGCCGCTCGGGCCTAACCTTAATTTCTTCAATTTTTAATCAATTAATTTCCACCCACCGCTGCGTGCACACATGCTGGGTCGAATTTCAACCGCCGCCAGAGAAAAGTAAAATTTTTAATTATTGCGGCCATACGGTAGAAGAACGCGAAGTGTTACATCTTGTACAAGATTTATATAAAAACTATTTAATAAGATTAGTATTAAGTTCTAAGTGAAATTAAAGTAAAGGATCATATCAACTAATAAAATGAAACGAAGACAACAAAACTACTACAGGGAACTTTTATTTTCCGCTTGGATTTACTTTGTGAACTATTCTCTTTGAGCAATCTATGGGGATTTTAGTGCATTTAGTGCTCGTGTTAGGTGCAATACATTGAACCTCCAACAACTTCACCGAATACATGAATAATGTTGGTTTTGAAGTCATTAAGTGGTTGTGGTTAATCGGAGTAAACCAGTGTTTTAACATAGCCCCCGAGAAAAAAGTTCAATCGGTTTGCATCCCATAGTCTTGGTGGCCAGTTCATATCAGCATTTCAGCCATTGAACTGAATTATTATTTTTGGAATAATTTTTATACGCTTTGTAACTGTATATCTTTCTATACTGATTTACTAAACAATACGTAACACAAGTTTACATTTTGGTGAAAATCAGGAACGAAAAACGGCCGATATGTTGTACAGTACTACGTTGACCATACCTGATAAACAACATTGTCTGTCCTGGATTCTGAAAACCGAACAGTTAACAATATGCATCCCTTTCACAAATTTTAACATTTGCTTCAACTAAATATATACTTTTCATTTGTTTACGAGCAGCCTGCTATCCGGTGGCCAGTGGCCGGCCGAAAACTGGGAATCGAATATAATTTTTAATGAATTTGGACGTATTGTAACTATTTTGGACTTATCGAAATTCGATCACGAATTTTTGGCATTGCCCGGTAATTTCACAGCAGGAAAACAATGTGTTGATATCACCGATGGCTCGGAGTCTTTTCTAAGATTTGATTCGTCTCATAACTCCACTTTAGTGCTCCCGAAGCCCTACCATCCTCCCATCTCCCAATATACATATCCCATCCATTATCCCATTTTCCAAAAATCGTCATCCTGCATACATAGCAGCTGCAATAGCGGTTGTGTAATATAACGATCCTAGAATCGTCACCAAGCAAATATAGCAAATAGTCAACGTGACGATTCTGAAATCAAATCGAGCAACCAGCAGCTGCTAAGAAGAATAAATTCTTGTCGTACACGCCATAAACCAAAATCGAGCAACCGTAGCAGCTGCTCGATTGTGATTGGCCAAAAGACTTTCAGGTACTCAAAGAGGAATATGACCCTTTTTCCCCAGGTTCGACTTCGTTGATCAAAGAAACTTAACGAAAGGAAACGAAAAAGAGAGAATTTTGTACTTTTGCAGTCAGTCGAGTTAGAGCCTTCAAAGAGTCGAGTTTGAGCCTTCAAGGAGTCGTTTCGTTTTCCTCCTTTCTAAATTAAAACAATAGACTTGGTTTGTGTTATAAACAGTAAAAGAAACAGTTATAAATAGAATGAGTTATTTTGTTTTCCTCCTTTCTAAATTAAAACAATAGACTTGGTTTGTGTTATAAGCAGTAAAAGAAACAGTTATAAATAGAATGAGTTATTTTGTTTTCCTCCTTTCTAAATTAAATCAATAGACTTGATTTGGTTCAAAAGAAAGCATTATAAAATAAAGAAATAAATGAATATACAAAGGGAAGAAGTGTTTTCTTTGTCCGTTCTAAAATAGTCCACGTCTTCCCTCGTTCGAGATGAGGAAGCACGGCCGTCACAAAGGTCTTGATATAACACCACCTATAAAAACATATCATTAGGGAATACGGAACAACTTTCGTAAACTCAATTAAAGTCACACGACGGTCAGGGCTATGAAAATGATTTAACGAATATCGACTGTCTCTATGTAACGTATGTACATAGATTTTTAGCAGCTAATTGACACTTTACCCTATGCTACGCTGACATACCAATCATGCAAGAAATTCGATGCACAGAGAATGATGTCTTACAAAAACGAAATTATTACATTACAGCTGTTATTCAAAACAATGCTTAGGTTGCGTTTTGTGATCAGCAAACGATTGAAACTCCGCAATAGAGCTAAAGGTTTTACCTTTTACGTGCAAGGCAACCATTAAAAACCATCGGCATTTTAAACGTTTCTGCAGAAGAGTTCTAGACATAAACAAAGATGAATATTTCATTACTTGCCAAATTGTGAAGTAAAAGTCGTCCTACGCAATTTAAGTCCGAACGTATTTTGCGAGCCTATGTTGCAACCATGTACTTAGTTTTTCCCTCATTAATGTGCAGTCCCATATTTTGTGCCGCCTGTTCGGTCTGGGTGAACGAGTCCTAGAACTGCCGTTTTTAACAGCCTTTTCCGCAAACCAAAGAAGTAGTGAAAGGGTGTCCTACCGGATTACCGGCCAATTGATTTACTGTCCATATAATTCAAAACTCTCAGTGCCACATTAATTAAATAATTTTAATGCGATGGACTTCTTAATGATCAGCAAAAAAAAGTTTAAAAACAAAACAACTTGTTGAGGTCGGCCATACTATGTTGAAGATGTGATAGAATTCTAGGGTGAACGATACGCTAGAAAGAGACGAATATTTTCATAGGTTTTTCGGTCTCTAAGTTTGGACAGTGCGCAGCGGCAATCCACAACGACGAATTGGAAGAGCTATACTGGAAACCTACAATAGTGAGGGTAATCAGGTTACGGTAAGTAAGATGGGCCAGACATGGGGCGCGACTGGGCAACTATAGGACTGCACGTAGAATTCATGACGGTAGACCAACGGGAAACTCGATTTCTTCCGTAGGCCGACTCGAACTTGGCTATCGTCGAGTAGGAGTCAGTGACTCTGCGCTCGCACCAAACGTATTTCCATACTCTTAAAAGGAGTTGATCCTTCGTTCTCCCCAGAGGAGATACTCGAGGAATTAAAAACGGTTGAAACAGCTAGTTTAAAATTTACAGGTGTGAAACCGTTTTCAACTGCGAATTCTAGAAAGTGCAACCGCAAATTGCCTTTCTACATTGTATCTCTAAGTCCTAATAGTAAAGTTGATGCGCTCAGACATATAAAATGTCTAAGCCACCAAATTATAAGTTGGGAAAAAATTAGAAAATCTGAGCGCGTACTGCAATGTATGCGCTGTCAAAGACTTGGACACGTTGCATCAAACTGCAATATGAAATTCAGATGCGTAAAATGCCTCGCCGACCATAACATGGGTGAATGTCCGCTGGGAAAGGAACAGCTTCCGGATAGGGAAACACTGTCATGTGTCCTATGTAAAAATACAGGACACACGGCAAATTTTAGAGGCTGTCCCAAATTTCAACATATGAAGTTAAAGTGGGAATCAAAACAAAAGCAAGTGGCAGAAGAGAAAAAAATTAAAACTCGTTCTTATAATAATTTCGTTGCCCCGCGTGTATCATATGCACAAATCACGGGCAATTCTATGCAACGAGTCCCCGTGGAATCCTCACATACCAATGGGCAAATACCGGCAGTAGATGCGCAACCTGAGATATTAAATATGATATCGGCCATGCAAACACAATTTGCTAATTTTCAAAAAATACTGACGGAACAAATGGCCCGAATAGATATGCTCTGTTCGGCTGTGTTTTCAAATAACTCCTTCTATCCAAATCTTCAACCCTCTAACTGAACTAAAACTAAAAATTATTTCGGTGAACGTAAATTCACTAATACACATAGACAGAAGAGATAATCTAGGCAACATGCTTGAAGTCGAATCCCCTGATGTACTTTTGGCTAGTGAAACTAAGCTAAACCAAAGGCACAAAATTGTCTATAAAAACTATAAGATAATCAGACGTGACAGGCCACATTCTACTCAAGGAGGTGGGGTTGCAGTTTTAATTAAAAAAGGTCTTTATCATAAGGTAATTTATAGTACAGAAGTACACAAATTTCAGGTGCTGGAAGCCTGCATAATAGATATTCCGTTGAGAAGTCAAAAGCACCTGTATGTGGTCTCCATTTATGCCCCTCAAGCTACCCAGTGTAAGCAATTTATCAATGAAATTGATATGCTATTTCGACACCTGAAATTAGACTCGGAAAACAACTATTTCCTAATAGCGGGTGATTTCAACGCCAAGCATAGTGCTTGGGGTAACTTAACCACGAACACAAGAGGGAATGCTTTATATGATTGGTGGCAAATGAATGCTATCGAGCGCAGATTAGAACTGTACGCCACAAGTACACCGTCTTATCCTAAAGGAAATTCATTTCTGGATTTACTTATGATAGACGATCGAATAAACTTGCCAGGCACAGATCTAACTACGCGAAACTGTCTTCGCACAATCGATTACGATAGCGATCACTACGGATTTGGAGCCATAATTGAAGTCCCAAATGAACAATATTCACTAGAGCAGTTCGACCAGATCCACTCTTTCAATTTTCGAAAAGCTCACTGGTCACGCTTTGATCGATTAATAAAAAAAGAACTTCGTAACAGTGCCATAGACCCACCGACTATTAGAAACCTCCATAACGACGAAATCGATCATTACTTAACAACATTGGACGATATTATTACCAATGCAATGAATCGTTCCATACCTAAAGTTCCCCATACCGACGGTTATACTAATAAGTACAGGACATCAGCAATTGACGCTTTGTATAAGCAAAAGAGCATTATGCTCTCAAAGCTGAAAAGACTTTATAGACAGTTCAGCGACCCAAATAGTCAGGAAATAAGAACACTTAAGTCCCTAATCAAAAATCTCCAAAAATTGATCCGTGACAATTACCGTTCAAGAATAAATGAAGAGTGGAAGAACAAAATACAAGCCATTCAAGCTAGTGGATCGAATGTGTTCTCACAAATCAATAAAACTTTTCGAAAGAAAGATCACAATGACATTCCATATTTGCGGGTCCCACGGACTCCTGAGAATTGTCAAGCAATGCTGAACTCAGGACTCAATCTGGAGCATATCAACTCCAACGAAGAAGTAATATTAGTCGAAGACCCGCAAGACAAAGTGAACTCAATTGGTGCATGTTTCGAAGCAGTATACAGAGTGAACGAATCCACTCACTCCAATACGATCCTCGAAAACAACGCATTCCAGACCTACAGCTCACTGAGAAATCAACTTAGTATCTGGAGGAACCAAAACCGTAGTTTTACCACATTCAGTGAAAATAACAGAGCGGACTCCCCCAGCGGTAATCAGAATATGAATATGTTTGTGAGTAAGGATGAACTTACGAACATCCTTAAGTCGATCAAAAGCAAAAAGTCTTCTGGGATAGATAGCATCCCAAATGTAGTTTTAAAACATTTGCCTCCTGAAGCAGTAAAAATCTATACTACGCTATTCAACAACGTCTTAAATAAGGCATACTATCCAACCCACTGGAAAACTGCAATAGTCCACCCTATCCCTAAAAAGGGTAAAGACAGGACCAATCCAACCAACCTTCGTGCGATTAGCTTGCTGCCAAATATCAGCAAGGTTTACGAGAAGATCATAAACAAAGCACTGATGAACTGGTGTGATGAAAATGAAATCATCCCCAACAACCAGTTTGGCTTTAAAGCGGGACATAGTACGGTGCATGCCGCGTCAAAGCTTGTTTCCGACATACAATGGAACAAGACAAAGCGCCAATGCACAGGTGCCTGCTTAGTTGACTTTGAAAAGGCTTTCGACACCGTGTGGTTAGAAGGACTTCTTCATAAGTTAGAAAACCTGAGAATGCCTCATTATCTATTGTACAACATTTACGAAATGATAACGGACAAGCAATTTGTGGTAAAATGCGGAGATATATTCTCAAGCAAGACCTTCAAAATTACAAACGGTTTACAACAAGGGGCGGTGAATTCTCCCATTCTGTTTAATATTTACACCAGTGATCTAGTGGGTACGCTTAACAATGCCATTGCATACGCAGACGACATTGTGGTATACAGAACAGGAGAGAAAATAGATGTCATCAATAGACTTCTCCAGGACGACTTCAATAAAATAAAACGTTTTTGTAATGACTGGAAACTAAAAATTAATTTCCACAAAACCGAGACTATCCTTTTCAGAACACCTCTCTCCAGGGCCTCTCAGGATACAAAGTACAATTGGAAAAACTTCTCTATCGTAGGGAATAATAATCTCCCACTACAAGTGAAAACTGTAGTCAGATATCTCGGTATTTGGCTTGATCAGTATTTATACTTTGACAAGCATATAGCAGTCACTCTCTCTGCAGCAAGAAACGTATTTGTTGCCACAAAAAGTCTATTCCGAAGCAGCATTCTCAATCCAAAAGTTAAAATAATTTCATATTCGGCATTCGTCCGACCAGTGTTGGTCTATGGCTGTCCAATATGGTACAATATATCCCCATTCTACATGGAAAAGATTCGCGTGTTCGAGAGACAGTGTTTGCGTTCCTGCCTCGGACTTAATAGAACACCAGAGTCACGATACCAGAAATTTTACCCTAATAAAACCCTGTATGATAAATCAGGATTAACTAGGATAGACAACTTCATTATAAAAATTATTCGTGGCCACATTGCAAGGGCAATGTGCAGTGTAAATAATCTTATCGCGGGAGCATATTATCCGAACGATATGTATCTGGAGAGTACCCTCCAGAACGGGTTCATTCCCCCAGAGGCGTTCCTCTTCTTGGACGGAAAAGGTCTAATCCAAGATGAGGGTGGAATACCTATTATATACCACGCTTTCCGTGGTGCTAGGGATAAACGAATTGTCCACAATAGCGATATCTCTAATAGGCCAGACCGACTTCGATTCAGTATGGTGATCAGTGAAAGAGATAAATCAATAAAAGACCGAACCAACCCCAACTGGTGGTGGCCCCAAAACGAAGAAAGGACTTCACGTCCTCAGATATAATATTCAGCTCTGGCGCAGCTTCCTCCCTTCCTTTTCCTTTGCCCTCCTTCCCGTTAACTCCTGTTATTTTATCTTTTTTGTTTTAAGCACTTATTGTTTTGTTTTTAAAATTTTTGCATCCTCAAAAAAAAAAAAAAAAAAAAAAAAAAAAAAAAAAAAAAAAAAAAAAAAACACTATTTTTTTTTGTCATAATGCTTCGAAAAGAAGAAGAGGTAGACCTCTAAGATAAGAGTTTATTTTTTTTATAATGTATGTGTATTATATTAAGAATAAATAAAAGAAAATGTAAGCTGAAAGGCATAAATTAAGCATATAATATTGTATAATTTAGAGTGCTTGTGAAGAGCCAGTAAATTACATTATGTAGTAAAATTATTAAGATAGGTTTAGCATTTAGACTAAAATTGTAAAATATAAAAAGACTTTGTGAATAAATGCGTCTGCAAACAAACAAAAACAAACCAACGGGAAAGAGATTGACATGGCGGCCGCGACGGAGATGGGAGGAGAATGTTAGGTTTGAACTTGAGGAGATCGAATCGGATGGTCAAGCGTGGAAGGGGGGCGCACAGGACAGGGGACGATAGCGGAGTCGAGTCGGCGAGGTCATGAACTTCCGGGTTCCTACAGGCCAATAAATTGAATAGAATCCAACCGCTGCCCAGGTCTTTTACGGTTATCATACAGAATCCACTTTTCATCACAGGTGACTATCCGGTTCAAAAACGGTTCAGTTTGGTTTCCTAATCTAAGCAATGCGCAGATTTCCATGCGCCGTCGTTTTTGGGACTCGTTTAGTTCATGGGGTACCCACTTATCGAATTTCTTTACCTTTCCTATGAGAGAAAGATGTCCACTTATTGTCTGTCTTATACTGTGCGGGTTCGAAGTATTACACCAGACACGGGCGCGCGGTTCACTTCCTTCCCACTAACGATTACGTCGCCGAAATGAAGACCCAGAAAAGATAAGAAATGAAACGCACTGGTGTTGATTTGGTGTTGTTTTCTTTATTTACAAAGTCACCTAACTATGTTTTTTTCGTTTTATTTTATAGATATTTCATACATTAAACGAAGTGGGTGTAAGTATGTATATTGTGTTGGTACATAAACGGCTATAGCACGATTCACAGCACATGTCGTTAGTCCTTTTTACTTTAGTAGATATAGATATATTTAGATGTTATATTTCACTTTGTGGTGAATGTAATTTTGACAAGATGTAAAAAAGAGACTGAGCGGCACTACTGAAACTACTTGACTTATTAAGCGGCGTGACCTGCCGCGGTGGTGGTTGAGATGTGACTGCGTTAAGCTGACGCGAAATAAAATCCTCCCAGAGCGGCGGCGGGACCGACCGCGGTTGTGACTGTGTAACGAGTGATCCCAATTAGGGATGACATTTTAATTTTGCAATACGCACGGCTATTAGCCAATCATTATTGCGCTCTTCTCCTGAATCTTCTCATTTGCATGTCTCAGTGAGGTGAATAATACTCGCGCATCATTCGACCGACGCTGTGCATGCGAAGGATGAGAAGAACAAAAGAGAGAACCCAATAACTTCGGGGTCGGCTTAGCTTGTGTGCTGGTATCAATGTAGCCTCTGAGGATGACCTACTGCCCTAGTGCTATGACTGTTGTGATCTCAGAGTGCATTGAACCCCGGGATGATAGAAACGGAAAGGAGAGGAAGATGTTTTGTGGCTATTCACCTCAGAGATCATTGATCCCCAGCGAATGTAGTGTCTGGGGAAAGTGAGTAGGGCGCCGAATTGGCTAGGGAAATCTGATCATGGGAACTAAATTAAATACTTTAATAATTTTCCCAGCGATTGCATGATTATGCAACCGCGTCGTTTGATCAGACTATGTTGTTGCTAACCGACATGATGCAATTTCCGGTGGAAATCTCATGGGTTAGCGAAATGGAGTTGCCGTTTGGCGAAAAGATAGCTAAACTCAATTATGCATTATCTGCATAGGATAATGAGTTTAGCTATGCGTCCTTTTGGGAAACATGTTTTGCAGGTGAATTACCGAACGGTGGGATAGGGTTGATATGACGCGCTGAAAGCGGTCGAAACAAGGCGGAAATTTTGGTTGAAATTGTTGGTTGGTTCTCCATGTAGTATAAAGAACCCCCACAATAGTCCTATGCTTTATGCAATCTCCCGCACCGATTTCGTTGGGTCCGCAGCCACCGTTGCTCTTAAAACATTGTCGTCAACTAACGTTTCCGGTTCCCTATGTTGTTCATTTTCGATGCTGAAATCTTCCGAACGGAACTTTCCAAAACAACGTCGTATAGTGCGTTCATTTACCGCTACGTCTCAAATGCGTCATTAATGTTTTTCATTTCCAATGGCGCATTATCATCGTCATCATCATCGGCACTACAACCGGGAACCGGTTTTGACCTTATTAAGCAAGTCCTGAGACTTGTTAAATTTTCCATAATGATTTGTTTTTTCCCGGTAAGGTCATTAGTCTTGCGCCAGAAGCTCCCCGACGGGGAATCGAACCCCGGTCTCTCGCGTGACAGACGGGTATACTAACCACTATACTATCGAGGAGCCCACACGCAGTATGCTCCATTTTAAATTCATAAAGGAAGAGGGTTCAAGTTTGAACTGGCGACAGCACGGTAAACAAATCCTAGAAAAAAAACGGTACTTGTAACGAACCCTAAAGTACACGTACCACTTAACTTTATAAAAAAAGAAAATTTAACGTTTTGGCACAGATGTTTGTGGCGTTTCTAACAAATACACACACAATACACAACCAAATAGCGATGAACACCGCACGAAAATCGAATAAGACAATGCATCAAAGCCGTATACCATAGCGATAACATAACAATTCCACATTAGTTGAGTGTACTTGAGTTTAGAAATCGAATTCGTACACGTGGCAGTGGCCTGATGTGTTTTTTTTTGTTTGTTTATTAGACTTCTCTCGGGAGAGGCGAACCTATAGCGCCGAGTAGGCGCCCCGAGATGCCATCAAATAACTGTTGCAGTTCTTTTTGAACAGTTGCAGGTTGTAACGCTACGCGAACACTCGCGTGGGGAGGGAGTTCCACAGCTGTAACGGAACGAGTTCTGATGCGTGGGTGTTCGCGCCGTCGAGAAATGGACCACAAACGGGTGCGATCCGTCGGACTGTCTTGTGGAGCGCATATAAGCCGAATTGCGTTCAACAATACCACGAATCTCCGAAGAACAGTACCCGTGATAATATCTGTAAAACAGACAGAGGTCGGCTACGCGCCTACGATGTGATAGCGAATGTAGTCCCGACGTCAGCGCCGAGTCCCCGATCAGGCGGATCGCTCGTCTCTGTATGCTCTCAAGTAGGTCGAGGGTATGTTTAGGAGCCGAGCCCCAAACATGAGAGCAATATTCGAGCGCGGGTCTAATTTGGGATTTATATAGTAGAAGAAGTTGGGCCGGAGTAAAATATTTCTTGGCTCTAAAAAGATAGCTCAGTTTTCCTGAGGCTGACCTTGCGATACACGACACGTGTTTATGCCATGATACATTCCCACAGACCGTGACGCCGAGCAATTTCAAATTTTCCCCAGCCTCGAGGGCCCGGCCATTCATCATCAGCTGTGGAACCGATGATCCAGTTTTCTTTGTGAATGTTGTATATTGTGTCTTCCCTGCATTGAAGTCGACGAGATTGGCCCTTCCCCACTGCAGGACCCTATCTAGATCCTGATTTAGAGAATCCATCTGTCTACATCTCAGCTGATGCGACGCAAATGCACCAATAGACCGAACACTCAAAAGGAGGAAATAACCGTACTATCATCCGCAAAACAGAACACTTTGTTATCCGTTGTCTCCAACAAATCATTTATGTGAAGCAAGAACAAAGTTGGAGCCAAAATAGAACCTTGGGGCACCCCCGAATTAACAGGATACAGATCCGAACACTCGCCGTCCACAACAACCCGGATCGATCGAATCTCGAGGAAGCTCCTCGTCCAGTCGCAAAGCTGTTGGGAAAGTCCCTATGAACGAAGTTTGCTCAGCAATGCCCCGTGCCAGACGCGGTCAAAAGCCTTGGAGATATCCAATGCGACCGCCCTTGACTCACCATGGCGTTCAATTGCAGATGTCCATATAACGGTTATAAGTGGCAAAAGGTCTCCTGTGGACCGCCTGCCACGGAATCCGTATTGACGATCATTCAAAAGTCCGTTGCACTCCAAATACTTAACTAACTCTGTATTGATGACTTTTTCCATTACCTTAGATAAAATAGACAGTAATGCCATCGGACGGTAATTTTGTGGGAGACACTTTTTTCCCGTCTTTGGGATTGGCTGAACTCGAGCAATTTGCCAGCAGGGAGGAAAAGTCCTCCGTGCATAAGATAAGCGGAAGAGTATGCCAAGAACCGGCGATAGTTCTGGAGCACAGTTCTTAAGGACTATTGCTGGTATTCCGTCCGGGCCGGTTGCCTTCCTACAATCCAGTTCACGTAGAATGCGTTGAATACTGTGCGGACGAAATCTCACATCCAGCATCGAACACCGTATCGGTGAGATCACAAGTGGCTCCAAAAGGCCGGGATCGAGGTTTGAATTCGCGGAAAATAAATTCGCGAACACATTAGCTTTATCCTTTGGATTCGTGACTAACGTCCCGCTGTCTGTCACCAACGGGGGGAAAAAGGAGGTTGTGAAGTTACCGCTGACAGCTTTTGCCATTGACCAGAAGGAGCGCGAACTAGTTGGCCACCGAAGGAGCTTATTGATCATCCTGTCGTTGTGAGCTTTCTTCGTGGTATCAATCGCCTGGTTGCGCGCGTTTCTGATTCTAACAAAATTCGTTCTGTTGACATCGGTGAGATTGGAGCGCCATTGTTTAAAAGCTCTATTTTTTGCGGCTGTAATCTGCTTGCGTTTGTTATTAAACCTAGGTTTATCAGACGATCTTCGTTTGATGGAATGTGGAATATACATCTCCATCACCAGAAGAATAATCTCTGATACCGACTCCGTGCAAGCGTTAACATCGTAGTCTCCGAAGCAAACCTCGGACCATGGAAAGGATGCGAAGAAATCTCGCGAATCGTCCCAGTTAGCAGCCCCATACTTCCATACATGGCTAAGCTGCCTAGGCCGGTTATTCGCTTGATATGCAAGTGCTTGCGCGGCAGATACCAAGCAGTGATCTGAGTATCCCAGTGGCGCAGAAACCTCTACGGTATAAATACTCGGTTCGGATGTCAAAAACAGATCCAGGGTGTTCGCATAATCGCCTCGGGCATCCGGCAATCGCGTTGGCTCCCCCACGAGTTGAGTCAAGTTGTGGCTTACAGCAAACATCTCCGCCACCTCCCAGCCTCGTCGGTTCTGTTAGAATGTAACAACCACCCGGAATTGTGCACATTAAAATCACCAAGGACAACAATTTCAGAAGCTGGGTGGTTGATCTGTATCCAGTCGATGGTATGTGAAACATGTTCAAAAAATGTCGCCGGTCGATCGTCATTCGGGGAGCGGTAAAGACAACAAAGAAATTTAACGGAATTCCTCAGCACGACCCTCAACCATATGATGCCCATATTATTGGGTTCCAACGCCTCCATCCTCTGGCAAGCCAGAGGAAGACGCAGACTCCGCCCTTAAAACGAAATCTCGAATATAAGTCGTATCCTGAGCAACGAAGATATGTCGAATCAGTTGACGAATCGACCTGGGTCTTGGTTAGGATAAGGATATCCGGTTTCGTTGTTTGCAAATATTGGTGAACGGCGTTTACATTCGTATTGATGAAATCGATGCCCCTGATGTTACAAAATGCCGTCACCAGTCGAGCGTGGACAGGGCCTCGAGATCGAGCCCGGTTATGTGATGACGAACCTCTTAAAGTTCCATTATTTATCATGATATCTGCATGATGTTCCCCCCCGACATAGTCCTATAGCGTTTGGAATAATAGTGAAGAAGAACGTGTGATTCGAACTGACGCTATGACAGTTAGAATCACCAAAAATTGAACCGAAGCCCATCACATCAGGCTACTGGCCGATTTTAGAATTTGATTTTTAAACTCGGCTATACTCCACTGATGTGAATTGTTATGTTATCGCTATGGTATACGGCTCTGATGTATTTTTTTATTCGATTCTCGTTCGGTGTTCTTCACTATTTTGCTTGTGAATTGTGTGTGTATCTGTTAGAGACGCCACAGTCACCCCGGGAGAACCTTTATATCAGAAGGTACCGTCATGACTTATCTCCGTGTCAGTCCGGGCCATCACTCACACATCCGAAACACCGTCGAGAATTTCTCTCGGCGATATCGCGGAATGTACAGCGTGACGGGGTGGTATCTCACATTGGGACCGACTAACCACCTAATCAACCTTTTCTCGAACCGGTCCATCAGCCAAGCCCCGAAACATGGCCAGGGAATTCTCTCGAACATATCACGGAGCCTATAGCTTGATTGGGTGGTATTTCACCGGGCGCACAGGGCGTTGGGGCCACGGCTACCACTCGGCCTTTAGTCGCCTCTTACGACAAGCTGGCCTAGCTGTGAGTATATTCTAACGCCCTACTCACAGGTGTTAAGCATTGGTTTAATTTTTAGTGATTCTAACTATCATAGCGTCAGTTCGAATCACACGTTCTTCACTATCATCGCAAACGGTATATGTTCACTCGAGGACTTATTATTTCCGACTAAGCCAAAATCGGACATTTCATGTGGTACAACCCAATAAGCGAGATACTCGTAAAATAGGATACAAAATTAAATCGTAATTAAACGAATATGTCATTTTATTGTAAATGTGCATTTAAAGTAGATAAAAATGCCTGTGCGAATTGCATTTTTAACATCGATGAAATCAAAATTTAACGTAATTCGTACGACAGCATTGAGACCATAAACACCATTCACAGTTTCAGTCGCGCTTCGATTGAATTTTCCCCTTTATCATACGAGGGTTGCCTTTTATATTTCGGGATTAGAGAACAAAAACAAATATTGATCATCGAAAATCACTTTATTGTTTTTCAAAATATTCCCCATGAAGATCTATACACTTTTGCATGCGTTTGAACCAATTGTCGAAGCACTTTTGCCACTCTGATTGAGGTATCTCCAACACATGCATTCTGAATGCAGCAACCGCTTTTTCAGGTGTCGAAAAACGTTGACCTCTCAGTTTGTTTTTTATGTACGGGAATAAAAAGAAGTCATTCGGTGCCAAGTCAGAACTATACGGCGGATGACCCATCAAATCGATGTTTTGGGTGCTCAAAAATGCAGTTGTCACAGCCGATGTGTGAGAGCTCGCATTGTCGTGGTGAAGAGTGATCCGTCTTCGGCGGTTGGTTTTCCTGATTTCTTGGAAGACAACTGGCAAACAAATGGTTGTGTACCACTCAGAATTGACTGTGCTGCGTTGTTCTAGTGGTATGGTTGCGACATGTCCAGTTTTTCCGAAAAAACAGGTGACCATTTGCCTGGAAGTGCTTCGTGCGCGAACAACTTTTGTTGGATTTGGCTCATCTTGAAACACCCAGACAGTCGACTGCTGTTTACTTTCGAGCTCATACGCGTAAATCGACGATTCATCACCTGTCACGATGTCATAGACGTGTTTCGAAGCACCGCGACCGTATTTTTTGAACATTTCTTTCGACCAATTGACACGAGCCTTTTTTTGGGCGATTGACAAATTGTGTGGGATCCAACGCGAACAAATTTTTTTGACAAACAAATGTTTATGAAATATTGAATGTATGCTGGTCCCACTAACGCCTAAGGTTGTCTCAATCTTACGATAGGTCACATGACGATCTTCCAATATCAGTTCGCGCACAGGATCAATGGTTTTCGGAACAACAACTGATTTAGGACGACCTTCACGAAATTCATCTTGGAGTGAAATACGACCACGATTGAATTCACCATACCATTGATAAACACTGGTCCTTGATGGAGCTTCATCGCCAAAAATTGAATTAAGTTCATCCATGCACTGTTGCTGAGTTAATCCACGCCGAAAGTTGTAAAAAATAATCGCACGAAAATGTTGACGATTTAATTCCATTTTTGGGCGGAGATGAATCTTTTAAGTTACTGTAAACAACACAAATAGCGCTCGTATGTCAAAACGTTCTGAGTGCGTATAACCTCAAAAATGTCCAACTTTACGACAGAGCTGTCAATTGCCGGATTGCAACGCTAGGGTTGCCAATCCCAAAACATAAGAGGCAACCCTCGTACCAAAATTGTATAATGAGTGTGAGTTTGTTAACTGTTGTATTTAACAAAATATAACTGGCAATTGAATGGAACAATCAAAAAACTGTCAAAGAATTTTCTTAGTACGGAATATCCTTTTTCTAACGAGCATAAGTCTTCTTTTTTCCCAAACCAATATTTATCCTATAAAAAATTCACTGTTCAGGCTTAAAGTGAAATGGAATTATTTGTAGCTCCATGTTTATGGTAATTTAATGCTAAATTTCTTTAATGTGCGGTGGAAGGGAAACAGTAACAAGTTTAATACCACGATAACTTGAAACAAATTCCAGATTTCACAACACAAACGCATAAAAATGTGAAAAAGTTGATTGCTCAACCTCTTCAACGATGTCGACATCAATGCAGCCCATGCACCACATCACATGGGGGGATGTGAAAGATCAAATATGTGCTTAATTTCGAGATCTTTTCCTATTGACCATGCACCTTCTACAACATGTTCACATGCAAGTGAACGCAACTCTTAACTTTCTCCACATCGAATTATCAATACAAACACCTTCGAGTCACCATAGAGATCGGTTTTGTTGAAATTTTTGCGTTACCGCAGGGACTCAATTTTTGAATTTGAAATGAAAAAAAATATCGTTATGAAATTAAGCATAATACGCTATTTAAAAAATTTAAATATAATGAACAAAAAGAGCTTAACTTTTCCATGAAATAATGTGATATCACAATTCAATATTATAATATCATTTACATAATGATATACTGCTGGACATTAAATAATATATTATTAAATATAAACCATAATATCGAATAATGTTACACTAGAAAAAAATTAATTAGGCACAAAGTGACACTATAATAACACAGGTAAAATACAATAACATTTTATTCGAAATGATGTATTATACATAAAATTAAATAATATCAGACACAATATAATAATATATTGGCAATACAATAATATAATGTACTACATTGTGTAATTCAGTACATAGAATACTATGTTAAATACAAATGTTCATATAATATGTTACTGAACTCGACGTGATAAAATGCTATACAAGAAATAAAACAAAGTCACATTGAAAATGATATAATGTTATACATGAAATAATAGCACTTATGATATGTTATAGTGCTATACTTCAAAATGTAAATTGTTTAACACACAAATAAGATAATGTTGTACAGGAATAATTATATTTTTTTAGTGTTAATTATTATGTAACTTTCCACTATCTGCTCCAAAGTATTTACTCCCACTTTTGGGGAATTTTAGGAGAGTTTTGTGTGTAAACTGAAACTCTCACATATGTTGCTGATGGGATTCGTAATAAGGATACACGCAAAGCATAAGAAAACTTCTTCACTAAATTCAATGATTCACAAGGTTTTACTCATAAGGAAGAAAGAGAAATTACAATAGTAAAAATGATGTCGGTATTTTAAAATACTTTCTACGATAAAAGCTATGTGCATCTAAGGCAGTTGAGTCAAAATATATAACAGCAGCAACACATCGATCAACGTACATCCAATGACGAAAGTTACCCTCTGTATATAAGTGTAAGTGTACACAAAGTGAAAGCGAGCAAATTAATCATCGAGTTCGTAGGTATGCTACCGATGGAGATGTTACCAGTTTTCGAGGCCCTCCGTTTATCCCCATAAATCAATCTATTTGTGTGAAACTCTAGTCATTTAATACCCAATCACTTACCTATGATCACTATGAGCTATACCAATGTTGACAATGTCTGCTATATTGAAATCAAGCTTCACTTTTGATAAACCGATCGGTAATCGTTTTTTAGTATTTAAGTATAAAAATAACACAAGATTCACACGATCAATATTAATTTCCCTTTTAAAATCGTCATAAGCATGTTAATTCTTTAGATTGAAAGATGAAATATATTTTCGGCGATCGCTATTATATTCGTATTTTGTGATGGTGAAATTTCGCGAAGATCACTCGAAACTCTCACTTGATCACTAGAGTGATAATCGATAGTCGTTTGTTAAGGAATAGAGTTTAAGGCAACTTGGGAATAGGCCCGATGCGGCTCTGTGCAACACTGTTGTAGATAGCGAAGTAAAGAAAGACCGACTTGTCAGCTTGGTGACTTAAAACGGACTAACCGAGCATGGTGTTTATTTCTTGACGCGATTTCGAGTGGAGACCCAGAAACCGTGGCCGACGAGTCATGTGCAAAAGTTCCCAAAAGTTTTGTATGGCTTTCGGTAGCTCAAACGATCTTCCGTGCAAATGTACAGTATCTCCACTGAACCCCTTCTCATTAAAACACGAAAAATGATACGAGATGAAAACTTGTTTGCCAGTTGGAAGTGATGTTCCGCAGAGACTTCCCTCTTCTTGTCTTCCTTATATTGAATGCCAAAAAGAAATGAAGTTGCGCAGATCGCTTAAGACTTTTCGGTTATTTAAATTTGGGTATGTAGGATGAACTTTTATGGAGAATTATTATACATATATAAAGGTATGTACGTTTGATGCTCTGACGGGTCTCCTTAAATTCCATATCTGGTCCTTGCAGGTGCTTGACAGATGGACGTGCTTGGGTACGTATTTGTCATGTTTTGGAACTACCTTTCGGGATTTCTCAAACAACCTACGTAAAACGGGTTACGGATTAAACGAAAGTTTCATTGAAAATGTGGAAATTATCGTTCGGTCAACAGTGCGAAATTGGATTTTGTTAGATTCACTTGAATTTGGGTCAAGACACTCATAAATGCTTCTAGCACACTCACCTAGTAATTGTGGGTTTTTTTGCGAGTTGAAATTGTGACTTAAGTTTGAAACATTTTTGAATCATTTTGATTTATTTGAATAGTTCAGGTGCATTTGCTAAATATTCACATAAATGCATTCACGTGAGCATTGCCATGAAAATGTTCTTACTAGTGATTAGGAGAAATTATCGCGCATAGTCATTGCGGGGAAAGAGTTATTCAGTCTACGATTTTCTGATATTCTTTAGTATTTTATATCGTAGTTTTATCTAGTCTTGCTTTTTATTTAGTCAATTGATTGTTTTTTTTTACTTGACGATGGCTATCAGTAATTAAGCAAGGTATGGTTACATATCGATATTAGTTTATTATGTTTAAGGGATTAGTGGGAATTAAAAGACCACAGAAAAGACAAATTTTCAAGTTTTTTTCAGCTTTGTTTTTATTAGGTGATACCGATTTTAACCAACTTCACATACTTCGAGAGTAGAATTTAGATTTTTGGCGGTTTTTCAATGGTAATTTAGAGCTGCCAGGGGTTCTTGGTGTTGAGTCCTCAAAAATGTTCCTGTTCCATCGGGGAGGGTAAATCTCTGGTGAACCCCGAAATAAATACTCTAGCGAGCTTAGGGTTCGCTGGATTTGTGGGGGTGTACGAGGTCGTGGCACCGGCATGGGTGCGAGTTCTACCTCGTCCCCACAACTTCCTCTAAATGTTTCACCGATTGTTACACCGAACAAAAAAACAAAACTCCACCACTTTTCCTTCACAACAAGGAGGAAAGTAAAACACGGACGCACGTTGTTCGACGTTAGTTCTTTATTAAAACATTTATTCATTAACATGTAGTGCTCTAAAAAGCCCTACCACCTTTTTCCCCCATTCCTACATCCAAAATCCTATCAAAACCCGATGTTGTACGTCCGGGACGCCGTGCTTCCTCGTTAGAGGGAAGAGCGTGGACCTTTTATATAAACTTTCAATCTCGTCTTTCTGTCCGTCTTCTTTCTCTTATATTAATAAGTCTGTTGATTTATTCTTTTTATTTCTCTTCTTTATTCCGTTCTAATAACTTCCTTTTACAACTCTGTTTTAATAACTTCTTCAACTCTGTAATCTATTCTCGTCTTCTATCTCTTATCTTTAATCTCCAATCTTACTCGACCTTACTCGATTCTCTAATCTCGACTCTTGTGTATCTATTCTGTATCTCTATTTCTTCTCGACTCTTTAATCTATTGTTTCTCCACTCTCTCTCTAATCTCAACTAACTTTGCAATGAAATTTTCCCTTTTCTTATATAACTTTGTATTCTAATCTACTGTAAATTATTACTTGAACAAAATCAATTTTATCAAATTATTATTTAATCTATTATAACTTTTAATTTTGAACAAACTTTGAACGAAAATCAAAGAGCCATGTTTCAAATGAAAAAAGGGGCATGTATGAAGTGTACTGAAACTGCTTTGATATGGAATATAGTGGATGTTTATTTAGGATATATATTAAATGAGAATGTTAGATATGTTAAGAGAATGTTTTAAGGATGTGTTAGATAAATAATGAGATTCAGTGTTAAAGTTAATAATTATAAGGACAGTAGTATTCTGGAATACTACACCGAATTAACCCAAACATGATCCAAAATTCGCAATAAACGAATCAAACATTCGATTATCGCCTAACATTTGCCCCCACGGCATAATTATAACCAAAATCCCAAATTAAAATCAAATTCACAATAAATGAATCTAATATTCGTTTATTGTTCTACATTTGTTCCACGGCATCATCAAAACTCAAAATCCAGAGATCATTATCTCTATCTGGAAAAATTCTTAATAAATTGAACAAACAAAAACCCAAAACCAGATACATATCCACATCTGCGTCCAGATAGTCCAGGTGTTCTCTAACTACTTTTATAGAGGGATGGTGGGAAAGAAATCGTACAAGACCGGTCGGTCTTGGGTGCGGTAGTAAACTGTAAGAATGCAAGAAATTGAATTCTTATCTTTAATAAACACTGAGCTTCACACTCAGGATACCAAAATCGGGATTTTTGAATGAAATTGTGTATTTTCGAGATACAAATCTCGACTAGTTTCTCTTTATAAGGGCGATGGATTTTGTATTCGAGGAAAACCATCTAAATCACTAAAATACTTGGGCATTACTTTCGAAAATAATCTCTCTTTCACGACTCACATAAACAATGTCATCCGCAAAGCGGGGATACAGCTGAACCTTTGTCGGAAAGTAATGTGGAAGGCAGATGGTCTCTCTCAACAAGTCAAACTTCTACTTTATAAACAAATCATCAGGCCCACACTTACTTACGCTTGTCCCATCTGGTTCCATATCTCTCCCTCTCAAATGGAAAAACTTCGTATCTTCGAAAGGAAGTGTTTTAGACTAATCACAGGGCTACGTCGACAGCGCGACTCCCACAAATATATCAGAAGCCTTACGCTATACCACTCCGTCGGCCTGGAGAGATTGGATAGAAGGTTCCTGGAATTGTCGATAAGATTCATTGAAAACCTGTCAGCCAATCCAAACCCTCTCATCAATTCCCTTAGCCTCCCCAGCCACAATGCATCAAATCCCTATCTTCATGCACTCCATTTAAAGGCTCTCTTCTACGCAGGAAGATTAGTAAATGATGCGAACGAAATCATCTACCATAACAGGGTAACCGATCCTAACCACTTCAAATACTCAAACATTCAACCCTTTTCTCGGGTTCTTTCCTTTAACGAGCAGTCGGTGGAGAGACCTCCCTCTGCCGCTCCCTTCCCTCCTTAGGGTATGTAAAGTATGGAATCTCAACTTAATCTTAAGACTAGTCAAATTTGTTCTAAATGACTATATGTGAATTTATTTAACTACCTTAGATATAAGATAGATTTAAGTAGAGATAAGTAGTTTTAAGAATATTTATTGTAAACATTGACAATCCATCCTGGTTTTCATGACCTTTCCAGGAGTCATACTAATAAATTGTATCTTATAGATCTCCTTAGACGTAAGACCTCAATTTAAATATTACTTGGAAAAATGTTCTAGGCATTGTAAGTAAATTTGTCACAACTTAATTAAGTTAGCTGTAAACTTATGTAACTAAACTTTTAATGGTCAATAAAGACAGCGTTTTATAAAAAAAAAATAAAAAAAAAAAAAAAAAAATGTATTCGAGGATCAGTCTCATTTGGCGTCCGAGGTGTAAGGACGCCATAAAAACAAAATAAATTAATAAACTAAATTTAAAGTATATAAAAAGTATTTTTAATTGAGCCTGGCCGATTCCCAGGACCATATTCAGCAATCGTTCGCTTCTCTTCCTCGTTGATCGAGAAGCACGGAAGCGAACCGTACTACAAACATGTATTTTGACCATCGTATTGTGTTGACATCCAGAACAAATGATGCAGCGAGAAAAATCTGAATTAAAATTAATTAATGAAATCACACGTTTGTGGTTGATGCGCACTGTTTTTATGTTTAAAAGTACAAAAGATGCAGAGGAAAAAAATATCCATTTGATCGTTTACTTTATCCGCGAGCCGTGGACTTCCACTAACGGGATTTAAATTAAATCACTTAAATTAAAGCGCGCTTTCCCGACTAGACTTCGGATATATGTGTCCCCGCGGCGCCACGGGGAGCAGGAGATCGACCGTGGTGGTCTGCGGTTGAAATTCGACTCACCGATATCCTCTCCAATAAGAATATGATTTTTACCTGCCACCAGAGAAACGTAAAGTCTCTCTTGGTGGTATGGGAAACCAGATCTTGTAATAAAGGTCATGGTGGCATGTGTGCGATCGTTCAGATCTGTGTGGTTTACACGTGCTCGAGGGCAATGGGTAAACGAAGCAGACAGACGGTAAAAACAAAGGAATCGAAAAGTTCGTCGTCTATGGAGTGTATCGCGTCTAAGTAAATAGACGACGATACAGCGAAGAAATATGGCAAAAGAAAAGATGGGACGAGCGTATCATAAAAGTCTTTGATGAATGATGCCCTTCTGTAAATATACGAATAACCATTTGAAAGAGGTGCTAATATATTACAATACTTTATACAATGAGAATTGTATATCGTATCTTAAGTCGGTGGCCAAAACGAATCCCTTGCTTACATTTGTATATCCCGGGTAATTAGTTGCAGCAGGGCAAGAAATTCAGGATTGTTTGTCTATTGAACAACGAATCGCTGGTCGGCTTTCTGCAGCTGTAAAAACAAGCCGTCCGTTGTTGCATTTCAATTGATAACAATGGGTGCCGAATGTTGTGTATTTATGGTGCATATGCACATTATACTTGGCCTTATTTAACAAGCTTGAGGCTTGTTAAATTTTCCATAATAATTTGTTTTTCTGGGCAAGGTTATTAGCCTTGCTCCAAAGTTTGTAAGCTATATTTGACTTTAAATACAGTAAAGGAGTGGAACAATATTTCTAAAGACGTAATAATAAAAGTTCTCGGGAAGAGTGATGTGTAGCTGAAGTAAATAACCAATCTGAAAGGCATTGGAAGTGACGCTGTAGCGTTCTACGAACGCACAATTCCACCCAGGTAAGGTTCCTACCCTTCAAGGAACATCATCATCATCATCATCGGCACTACAACCGGGAGCCGGTCTTGGCCTTATTTAACAAGTCCTGTGGCTTGTTAAATTTTCCATAATGATTTGTTTTTTCCGGGCAAGGTCATTAGGCCTGCGCCAGCTTCAAGGAACATACCTACCCTGAAAATGTTACACGCGCCCACAGACGCGTGCCACTAAGTCCGCTAGAGCCCTGAAACATTTAGCCAACGTTGAACCCGACACGAAAAAGCAAGGAACTGAACGTCCCAAAGCTTTCAATATCAAGCTCAACAAGTCGATTGTAGCATACCTGAAACAAAGGTAAAACCATACATTCATCCGGTTCCCAAGAGCAATTCCCAAAGTTTGAAATACATCCCATTCCAGCTCTGCATAATCAGCAATTCCGAGTATCAATGCAAAAAATTGCTAGCACCAGCAAATTAGCCGACCAACGAATGCATGTGCGGGTGGTCTGCCACAAAGACCATCAAATCCATCGGCAAACAAAAGAAACGGCAACCTCAGGCAATAAAGCATATCGCCTATCCGCTGCCAAATGGTAGGCAACCGTAATTATCTCAACAAGATAATTCGGAAAATTTACGAGGTTAAAACCTACAAAAGGAACTATTCCGATCCAACGGTCCCTTTTGAATTTCACACCATTAGAAAGATCTAATGGATTTTTGTGTGTGTTTACAAAAGGCAAACAAAACACACGGACTGTACGTCCTAACAATCATCTCCGTTCTGCGCGCCAGATGGGCTGTGAAAACAGAAGACCGTTGAGATGAAATGCTATCACCACCACCGATGGTGATGAGGATGTATGTGATGAGCGACTTTCTCCTTTTCAGGCATCCAAATTACCCCTGGGACTAAATAACATGCTTCTAACAGAGATTCGGAAATTCTGTTAGCAGATCTAATGGGAAAAGTTGTCGGTACAGATAAAGATACAATCTGTATCAGGGTATTTTTTTCGGATAGGAATACAGTCCAATCCTAATCGTCAATGTGACAACAGTCGTCATCGAACGGCTATATCGAGAGTCGGAGTGAAACCCACCGAGGGGTATTCGACAGATAGGATAGGAATTTAGGAGGACGTGAGAAACAATTACTCCTCAATAGTATAGTGGTTAGTATACCCGCCTGTCACGCGGGAGACCGGGGTTCGATTCCCCGCCGGGGAGCCTCTGGCGCAAGACTAATGACCTTGCCCGGAAAAAACAAATCATTATGGAAAATTTAACAAGCCTCAGGACTTGCTAAATAAGGCCAAGACCGGTTCCAGGTTGTAGTGCCGATGATGATGATGAGAAACAAGTATTTTCCGAACTGCCACCGACGGCAACATTAAAATTATCTATTCTGTTTTTCATTGCGCGCTAAACCAAAATCCTCGCTCTGAACATCGAGTTGTGTTTCGCTGTAGTTACGTGCGTCCAAGGATCATTAAGTACGATCCAGTGACCAATAATTCCTCGTCGCGAATTTTGAGAAAGCTAACAAACACTTGTCACGCGTTTTTATCAATTTAAGTGCATGTTGTAAATCAACAGTTTCGGTTTTAAATTAAGACAATAAAGTATCCGAAATTGCAATTATATTCTGAGTTTCGTTTGTGACTATTTATCTCAGTGTTTTACCTGTGTGCAGTTTTCCGCTCCGTGTAAGTCCTTGCAGTAGCAGTGATCGGCGGAACACTTACGATCCAGATAGACTAATATACGCCAAAGTTAAACAACAACCTAACAACCGCTAAAGTGGTGACAGCCCGACGTGCGAATTAATAAGTGAACACGCACGAAAAACAGACAGTGGAAATTAAATTAAAACGCTGACCGCGAATCGTGAAAAATTGAACAAGTAAAACAATTAAAAAGTGAACACGCGCGAAAATAGAAAACCGGATACGCGAAAATTCCACACAAATCGGGAAGAACGGTAAAGACAGTTCCAGTGAAAGTGAAGTGCCCACCTGAATGCAGCAATTTTCGCCACAAGGACAAGGATTCATCACGTCGGGGTCACCAATTATAGCGTTTGAAATAATAGTGAAGAAGAACTGGTGATTCAAACTGTCATAGCGTCAGTTCGAATCACACGTTCTTCTTCACTATTATTTCAAACGCTATAACGCCACCAAAAGACAAGTATATCAAGGTCACGGAAACACAACCCATAACGCGAAACACAATACCGACAATAGTGTCATAAGATCACAAATCTGATTTTGACTATACATTAATAGCACAAGAGAGAAATACGGACATGTCAGATGTGTGTTATGTCGTACGACGATATTTCAGAAGTTGTGGGATGCTAATTAGGATAATTGTACCAACAGATGGAAAATGATACCAGGGATTTAAGAGCGTCCGGTTGGACACTTCTACCGACTAGAATAAATTATAGCGGTGACTTACCGACTTCTGGCGAATGTTTGCTGTTGCTACGATGTCCCTCGCCCATTTTATCACAATGAATCACAAAACCACGAACCGATAAAAAACGACAATAATAATAATCACTGGACTTTGTTGTTGATCGATCGTACAGTCCTGTTGTAATAGAACACACGTTTTTCTCCTGAGTCTCTCTGCTTATTATCGCGTATATTCACCACACCGAGTTCCAATCACAAACCAAGCACAAAATCTCACACACACCCATTTTATCACAACGAATCAGAAAACCATGAACCGATAAAAAACGATTCCCACTACGAACGATCGTCCTAGCCGACATGCTATAACGTCCGTCCGTTCCATAGCCTCGAATTTTCTGCTGCTCATAGTCTCCGGTTTACCAGTATTCTAGTACTTTGTTTCGGACTTTCTAGAATATTCTAGTACTGATTGTCATATGCGTCACACTACTCTCCGCCTAGATTAGTTCGTCCCGAACTAATTATATTGGTCCTCTGGGTTAACAAAAAGTCGCCAGTCGGTCACGACGTACCACTTTCATCTTGGCATTCGGTCTTCGCTGAATACTATAGACGACATCGTTAATTCTTGTGAGAATCTTATACGGTCCTTCCCAATGTTAGTGCAACTTCGGGGACCTTTCTTTTTGTCGATGAGGGTTATAAAGCCACACGTTATCGCCTGCATTAAATCCGGATGCGTTGGACCGAACGTCGTACCTTGTTTTCATCCTCTCACTTGATATCTTGATTTGCTTTCGAACCAAATGATGAATCTCATCGACGTGATTTCTCCATTCGGCTACGTAGTCTTCGGCCTTATCTATGGCGTCTGAGGTTATTCCGAATCGCATATCGGCTGGTATTCTTATCTCTCGTCCAATAATAAATAAATATAATTCTTGCTGGAGAATGGCCCGTCGTATCGTGATTAGCCGATCTATAGCTTATGAGAAAGGTTTGTACATATTTGTCCCAATCTCGTTGGTTATCACTAACGACCTTCGATAAATGCTGTTTTATTGTTCGGTTGAACCTTTCAACCATTCCGTCTGACTGCGGATGTAAGGGTGTGGTCCTGGTTTTGCTTACGCCCAGTGCCGCACAGATGCCTTGAAATATCTGTGATTTGAAGTTTCGGCCTTGATCGGAAAGAAGCTCACAGGGAACTCCATATCTGCTGATCCAATTATTGATAAGCTGCTCAATGACGGTTGTTGCTTCTTGGTTTGGAATTGGAAGGACTTCCACTCACTTGCTGAACTAATCCATGATAACCAACATGTATTTGTTATTGTCGTTGGTTTTTGGAAATGGTCCTGAGATATCAATCGCAATTCGCTCGAAAGGGGCACCCACGTTGTACTGTTTCACAGCGCTCCTTGGTTTTGCTGTTGGTCCTTTGGTCGCAGTGCAAGTTGTGCACTTCCTACACCAAGACTCGACGTCATCTCTCATGTGAAGCCGGTAGAATCGAAATCGTAATTTTGAAAGTGTCTTGTTAACTCCCAGATGTCCACCGGAGGCTCCGTCGTGCATTTCTGTTAGTACATCCTTCACTTTTGATGGTGGGACTAGGATCTGCATTCGATAGGATTTTCCGTCCGCGGCTTCCCATTTACGCTTTAGAATTCCATCTTCCACCAGCAAGGAATTCCATTGTGCTCAATATGCCTTAAATGTTCCACTCTTGTCGGAAATATTGTTCCAAGTTGGCCGCTCGTTCTTTTCTTTGTGTTCCAGGATTAGCGACATATCTTCATCCCGAAGTTGAGCTGCGGGTATAACATCACAAGTCCACCCACCTAGTACTTCTACTTGTACACTTCGAAGGTCGTACGCCTCTTGTTTTTCTTCCGCTCTATGACAATGCTTACAATCTGGCTTACATGGTCTTCTTGATAGAGCATCAGCGTTATTATGCACCTTCCCTTGACGGTGGGAAATTTGGAAATCGTACGTTTGAAGTCGTTCGATCCATCGAGCGATTTGTCCTTCCGGATTCTTAACGTCTGTTGATAATCTCCTCTTAAGATTAGCGCATGAACAACAATTCTCAATTGGTGTTTCATTCATTCGTCGACGTTTCCTACAGCCAACAGAGATGTGGCCGACTTCGCCGCATGTCCAACACTTCATATCAGGTCTCCGGGTTCTCCGTTGTACATGCCCGATTCTTTGGCAGGAGCTTTCCTGGACGAACATTTCTCGGACTCTATATGTACTCCTGGTAGCAGATTCATATGCCAATGCGAACGCCAGGCTTGTTGCTAGTCCCGATCTTGGAGCGCATTTATAAATGCATCTATGTCAGGGGGAACATCATGCAGATATCATGATAAATAATGGAACTTTAAGAGGTTCGTCATCGCATAACCGGTCTCGCTCTCGAGGCTCGGCCCACGCTCGACTGGTGACAGCATTTTGTAAAATCAGGGGCATCGGTTTCACCAATACCAATGTAAACGCCGTCCACCAATATTTACAAACAACGAAACCTGATATCCTTGCCCTAACTGAGACCCAGGTCGATTCGTCAACTGATTCGACATATCTTCGTTGCTCAGGATACGACTTACATTCGAGATTCCGTTTTAAGGGCGGAGTCTGCGTCTTCGCGCGGTACAATCTGGCTTGCCAGAGGATGGAGGCGTTGGAACCCAATAATATGGACATCATATGGTTGAGGGTCGTGCTGAGGAATTCCGTAAAATTTCTTTGTTGTCTTTACCGCTCCCCGAATGACGATCGACCGGCGACATTTTTCGAACATCTTTCATATACCGTCGACTGGATACAGATCAACCACCCAGCTTCTGAAATTGTTGTCCTTGGCGATTTTAATGTGCACAATTCCGGCTGGTTGTTACATTCTAACAGAACCGACGAGGCTGGGAGGCTAGCGGAGATGTTTGCTGTAAGCCACAACTTGACTCAACTCGTGGGGGAGCCAACGCGAGTGCCGGATGCCCGGGGCGATTATGCGAACACCCTGGATCTGTTTTTGACATCCGAACCGAGTTTTTATACCGTAGAGGTTTCTGCGCCACTGGGAAACTCAGATCACTGCTTGGTATCTGTCGCGCAAGCACTTGCATACCAAGCAAGCAACCGACCTAGACAGCTTCGTCATGTATGGAAGTATGGGGCCGCTAACTGGGACGATTTGCGAGACTTCTTTGCATCCTTTCCGTGGTCCGAGGTGTGCTTCGGAATCTCCGATGTTAACGCTTGCGCGAAGTCGGTATCAGAGATTATTCTTCTGGGGATGGAGATGTATATTCCACATTCCATCAAACGAAGTTCGTCTGATAAACCTTGGTTTGACAAAAAGTGCGAGCTGATTACAGCGGCAAAAAATAGAGCTTTTAAGCAATGGCGCTCCAATCCCACCGATGTTAACAGAACGAATTTTGTCAGAATCAGAAACGCGTGCAACCAGGCGATTGATACCGCGAAGAAGGCTCACAACGACAGGGTGATCAATAAGCTCCTTCGGTGCCCAACTGGCTCGCGCTCCTTCTGGTCAATGGCAAAAGCTGTCAGCGGTAACTTTGCATCCTCTTCTTTCCCTCCGTTGGTGACAGACAGCGGGACGTTAGTCACGAATTCAAGGGACAAAGCTAATGTATTCGCAAATTTATTCTCGGCGAATTCAAACCTCGATCCCGGCCTTTTGCACCCACCTGTGATCTCGCCGGTACAGTCTTCCATGCGGGATGTGAGATTTCGTCCGCGCACTATTCAACGCATTCTACGTGAACTGGATTGTAGGAAGGCAACCGGCCCGGACGGAATACCAGCAATAGTCCTTAAGAACTGTGCTCCAGAACTATCGCCGGTTCTTGGCAGACTCTTCCGCTTATCTTATGCACAGAGGACCTTTCCTGCCTGCTGGAAAATCGCTCGAGTTCAGCCAATCCCAAAGACGGGAAAAAAGTGTCTCCCACAAAATTACCGTCCGATAGCATTACTCTCTATTTTATCTAAGGTGATGGAAAAAGTCATCAATGCTGAGCTGGTTAAGTATTTGGAGTGCAACGGACTCCTGAATGATCGTCAATACGGATTCCGTGGCAGGCGGTCCACAGGAGACCTTTTGACACTTATAACCGATATATGGACATCTGCGATTGAACGGCATGGTGAGTCAAGGGCGGTCGCATTGGATATTTCCAAGGCTTTTGACCGCGTCTGGCACGGGGCATTGCTGAGCAAACTTCGTTCATATGGACTTTCCCAACAGCTGTGCGACTGGTCGAGGAGTTTCCTTGAAAATCGATCGATCCGGGTTGTTGTGGGCGGCGAGTGTTCGGATCTGTATCCTGTTAATTCGGGGGTGCCCCAAGGTTCTATTTTGGCTCCAACTTTGTTCTTGCTTCACATAAATCATTTGTTGGAGACAACGGATAACAAAGTGTTCAGTTTTGCGGATGATAGTACGCTTGTTTCCTCCTTTTCGAGTGATCGGCCGATTGGTGCATCTGCGTCACACCAGCTGAGATGTAGACAGATTGATTCTCTGAATCGGGATCTAGATAAAGTCCTGCAGTGGGGAAAGGCCAATCTTGTCGACTTCAATGCAACGAAGACTCAGTATACAACATTCACAAAGAAAACTGGATCATCGGTTCCACAGCTGATGATGAGTGGCCGGGCCCTCGAGGCTGGGGAAAGTTTGAAATTGCTCGGCGTCACGGTCTGTGGGAATGTATCATGGCATAAACACGTGTCGAACATCGCCAGGTCAGCCTCAGGAAAATTGAGTTATCTTTTTAGAGCCAAGAAATATTTTACCCCGGCCCAACTTCTTCTCCTATATAAATCCCAAATTAGACCCGCGCTCGAATATTGCTCTCATGTTTGGAGCTCGGCTCCTAAACATACCCTCGACCTACTTGAGAGCATACAGAGACGAGCGATCCGCCTGATCGGGGACTCGGCGCTGACGTCGGGACTACAGTCGCTATCACATCGAAGGCGCGTAGCCGACCTCTGTCTGTTTTACAGATATTATCACGGGTGCTGTTCTTCGGAGATTCGTGGTATTGTTCCGCGCAATTCGGCTTATATGCGCTCCACAAGACAATCCGACGGATCGCACCCGTTTGTGCTTCATCTCCCGACGGCGCGAACATCCCTACATCAGAACTCGTTCCGTTACAGAGCGGGGAAGCTGTGGAACCCCCTTGCCATGCGAGTGTTCCCGGAGCATTACAACCTGCAACTGTTCAAAAAACACTGCAACAGTTATTTGGTGGCATCTCGGGGCGCCCACTCGGCGCTATAGGTTCGCCTCTCCCGAGAGAAGTCTAATAAAAAAAAAAAAAAAAATCCATTGCTACCTCGTTCAGAAATTCCTTAGTCAAATTCAAATAAGACAAGTTTGCCAATCGCTCAATGTCTGCCTGTAACTGTTGAAGATTTTCTCCAGGTTTCTGCGTTCTGCTTCGCAGTTGCATGCGGTAGACCTGCTGCATGTGGTTGTCTCCATACCTGGCTCCAAGGCCGTCTTTTACCGCTTGGAAATCTGTTTGCTTCTCTGCTGGTATGGTTTGCAGCATTTCTGCAGCCACCCCGCGGAGTGACAAGATTAGTGATGTTGACTTTTGCTCATCCGACCACTTATTATAATTGGCCGCCGCTTCAAACTGGAGTATAAATACGGAGAAGGGTCCCGTTCCATCGAAGGTTGGCGGTTGTATCCTTGTATCTTTGTAGTCATGTTGATTGCTAGGCGATGTCTTATTTCTCTCAACACACTCAAGTCTCTTTTCGATTCGCGTTATTTCATCGGTGACTTTTAGATTCAGATTTTCTACTTCGTTTCGAATTTCTTCCTTAAAGTGTTGAAAATTACATTTCATCCACTGCGTTTGGGCATCCATTTTTGCATTCAGATCTGCAGCTTGTGCGTCGAATTTTGAATTTTGAGCGTCGAATTTTGTCATCATTATCCTGAACATCTCCGAAATGTCCAACTGTGGCGAACTTTACTCCGTTACATTGGCACCATCTTGACTCGCTGTTTCTTCTCCATCCGGACAGTCTAGCCCTATCGGATCTACAAACATATGTGTCGACATCAATACCCCCTTCCTCCATTGCTGCTTGCAGACGCTGTCGAAGAATTTGCTTCTGTCCTCTGCTATCCAGATTCCGGTCCTGAAGTTCCTTCTTCAACTCAGGAACGCGAAGATCCTCCAAATGTCGATCTGACATCGTCACAACACACTTTCACAGACTTATTTACTTCACCAATAATTAATCCCACTTCTGACAGCAATTGTAGCAAGCTTATGGTTCGCTGGATTAATTATTTTAATAAATAAGAGTCGTTAAACCGGTTCTCTTTGCAAGCACTTTATTAGCCTGTTAATAACAACCGTTCCTCGATACTTCGCTTCTTTACTTATCGCTTCCGTATTTATCGCTTCCGTATTTATCGCTTCCTTACTTATTGCTTCCTTACTTATCGCGTCTTTACTGCTTACTCCTTCCCCGATCTGCGTGCGACGTATTTATACCGTTTTTCCACATTCTGATTCGGCGTTTCGTTTCCGTCCGTTCCATAGCCTCGAATTTTCTACTGCTCATAGTCTCCGGTTTTCCAGTACTTTCTAGAATATCCTAGTACTTTGTTTTGGAGTCCTGCCAGATATCACAGCTGATTGTCGTCTGCGTCATATTACCTTCTGCCTAGATTAGGTCGTCCCGAACTAAGTTCACTGGTCCTCTGGGTTTGTCGTATGCATCACAATACATTAAACAGCGCTGTTAGCGATTTGGCAATTAATTCTCCAGAAGACGTCACAAACCATAGAGCGCCAATTCCTGGAAAATGAAATAAATTACAGCGCGTCGATTTCCTGGAAAATAATACAAACCACATCGTGCCACTTCCTTGAAAATGCTACTAGCCAAAGCTTATTGAATTATTAGACGACGCCGCAAATATAGCATGTTGAATTGTTTGGAAATTTCTGGAAAATGAGAGAAGACAGACCCACGAGCCTATAAAATGAGGACGTCATTGCATGGTGAATTCGCTCACTGACTTCATAAAGGATAACCGGGCGTACATGGTTCTTGTAACCGAAACTAAGTTGCACCCATGTCACGGTTCCCAAACTCCTCCATGATTGGAGGAGATCGAACCCCCACTGGCGGCCCCAACATCAACGCAGGTGACAATTGTATACTAGTTAACGGCGGAGTTCGCCATGAAGCTATTAAACTCCTACATTTTGAGTCCTTAGAGGTCTTCGGGGTTGAACTATATCTGGATAATAATGGTAGAGTGAATATGTACTCTGGGAGATGGGAGCGAACATACAGGGCAAAGTTACTGATTGCTTTCAACCCGGCGAAGGCCAGGACGATCCTTGTCCCTGTTCAATCCAAGCTGGCATGCAGTCTCCACGTGACACCCCTGGATAGCTGCCTTAGCACCCGACAAGTAGTGAACCAATGCATGCAGCGACATTCTGGGAAAGGTTGGCGCAAAGCTAATAACCATGCCCGTAAAAATGAATTATTATGGCAAATTTAACAAGCCTCGGATATGGACCGGATACACGACGACGACCACGGAAACGAAAATGGCTAAATGATTTAAGGATTTTTTCATGGAACATACGCTCACTATACAGAGCTCGAGCTGCACAGCAGCTATCCGATGCCCTGTCCGAATATAAGGCTGACATAACAGCATTACACGAAATAAGATGGACGAGGAGTGGTGTTATTCAAAGAAACGAGTATGACATTTATTACAGCTGTCATGCAAAACACCATGTGCTCGGGGTAGAGTTTCCAGTCAGCCAAAAACTGAAGCCTGCCATTATCGGCTTTAATGCAATAAATGAAAGGCTATGCACTCTTCGCGTGCGAGGCAAGTTTAAGAGTCCCCTGACGACGAAAACGAAAAAATCTACGAGAACGTCGAACGGGCCCTCAATGCCTGCCCAAGATACGATGTGAAAATCGTTCTTAGTGATTTGAATGCCAAAATAGGTCGGTAGCCGGTTTTCAGGCACTACACAGGTTCCCATAGTTTGCATGAGAACACTAATGAAAATGGACTACGAGTCATCGAACAAGCAGCATCGAAAAACTTGGTCGTTGCAAGTACCAGGTTTCCGCGTAAAGATATCCACAAAGCCACCTGGGTATCACCTGATGGAGCCACTCGCAACCAAATTGACCACGTGTTGACAGATCGCCGCCACTCCTCGAGCCTGATGACCGTACGAACGTACCGAGGTGCCAACGTCGACTCGGATCACTATCTTGTTAGTACAGTTTTCCGAACGCGGATTGGAGATGTATTGCATCCGCGGATTGAATCAACACGGCTGCCTCACGCAATGAGAATACCAGTGACAGTTTTGGTCATGCGTTAAGACTCGCCCTCGAAGAGCTCGACGGAGGGAGAGTAAGTCCTGCTGCCAGAATGTCGGGCGTAGAAGAGAAATGGACACACCTGAAGGATACTGTCATTAGTACTGCCAACTCCATCTTAGGCAGTAGTCGTAGAGATCGGAGCGACTGGTTTGATGATGAGTGCAAACTAGCGACTGAATGTAAGAATGCTGCATACCGGGCAATGCAGCAGTCTCATAGGACGCGGGTGGGCGAGGAGAAATACAAAGAGCTCAGAAGATCTGAAAAAGGGCTTCACAGACAAAAGAAAAGTGCCTGGGGAAAAACCTTGTCTGTGAAATAGAGAAAAGTAGAGAACGAGGTCCGCACCAGGCGTGGAAGTTCTAACAAATAATCCGCAGTATGACGCGGTACACACCACGCTGCACTTACTGCAAGGATAAAGAGGGTAATCTGATCATCGATCCTGAAGGCATTCTGGAGCGATGGGAAGTGTACTTCAATGAATTGCTAAATGGTCAGCTCACAGAAGAATTGGAGGCTCCACCAATGCAAAATCAAGACCAAAAGCTGCCGCCAGCAAGCATTCAGGAAACATTAAAACCCATTAGACAGTTCAAATCAATAAAGCCCCTGGAGCTGATGGCATACCAGCTGAGCTGATCAAACGAGGAGGGACAACGTTACATCACACAATTCATGAGATCGTGCTGCAGGTATGGAAGCAAGAGGAGATGTCGGAAAATTGGCGTCGTGGTATAATTTGCCCCATGCATAAAAAGGGAGATATCACACTGTGCAGCAACTATAGGGGTATAACATTGCTTAGTACCGCATACGAGTATAAGATACTCTCCACTATCCTACAAGATCGGATAGCCCCATACGCCAAAGCCATCACTGGTCAATATCAGTGTGGCTTCATCCCAGGCAAATCAGCGATTGATAAGATATTCACCCTTAGGCATACGATGAAAAAATGTCTGGAATTTAAGGTTCTATTACATCATCTATTTACAGAGATTAAGGCCGCCTAAGACAGCATAGCCAGGGTAGAACTAGATATATAATGCCATGAGAGAGTTCGGCATTCCAAACAAATTGATACGACTTTGTAGGTTGACCATGACCAACGTAAGTTATTATCATCATCATCATCGGCACTACAACCGGGAGCCGGTCTTGGCCTATTTAGCAAGTCCTGACGCTTGTTAAATTTTCCATAATGATTTGTTTTTTCCGGGCAAGGTCATTAAGTCTTGCGCCAGAGGCTCCCCGATGGGGAACCAACGTAAGTAGTCAAGTAAAAATAGCGGGATTGCTGTCCAAACCAATAAACATATTTAATGGACTCCGGCAAGGGGACGGTCTGGCCTGCCTCCTCTTCAACCTGGCGTTGGAGAAAACAATCCAGGACACACTATTGTCACCTCTCTACGCAGATGACATCAACATCATTGGTAGATCCAATTCGGCTGTACAGGACTCCTTCACTCAGATCGAGCAGGGGGCATAAAAACTGGGACTGCACATTAATGAGGAAAAAACGAAGTACATGGTGGCAACTTCTGCGAAGAGAAGACCTAAGGTTAGTCAAACTATCAGAGTAGCGGAGCACGAATTTGATATAGTGCATTCCTTTAACTACCTTGGGTCAATAGTATCAGCCGATAACAATATGGAAGAGGAAATACGCGAACGGCTGATTAAATCTAACAAAACCTACTATGGTCTGTCAATGCTCGTTAAATCCCGAATTTTATCCAGAACATCCAAACTACTACTGTACAAAACCATGGTCTTACCAGTACTCATGTATGGATCCGAGATCTGAGTGCTCAATAAAAGGCAACTGAACTCTTAGCCGCGTTTGAGAGGAAGGTGTTAGGAGGAGAATTGTTGGCCCCGTATGTGAGGGAGGAAGATTCCGGAGACGCCCAGAGCCTGGGAGTGCCAAATTGGATGACATCGGCTCGAAATCAGGACCGGTGGAGAGATTTGTTAATAAGGCCCAGACCTGATCCCGGTTGTAGTGCCGATGATGATGATGACTATTCCTCAAAGAGAGGTAATAATGTTCCCCAGGAACTCAGTTCATTTGCGCCCCACAAGGCCTTTCGGTGGATCCCATCAATTTGTTATTCGCCATTCCGTAACGGCACCCGAAAAATTGTGGAACTCCTTCCTGGAGTATTTCTAGAGCGCTATAGCCTGCAACTGCTCGAAGAACGCCAAAAGTTATCTGGTGTTACCTCGGGGCGCTTTAGATACACTTTCACGAAAGCAGTTTTAAAGAATAAACAGTAAATAGCAACATTGTAATATTAGATAAAAGTACCCATCATCATCATCATCGGCACTACAACTGGAATTCGGTCTTGGCCTTATTTAGCAAGTCTCGAGGCTTGTTAAATTTTCCATAATAATTTATTTTACGGGCAAGGTTATTAGCCTTGCGCCCCAAAAGTACTCATATCCCAAACAAATATAGCATAACTTACCAAAGAATTTTCAATACTTAAGTACAAAAAAATATTGTTGTCATACATTTTCTACCTCGAAAAATAGTCTTCGGTTAACCGACTTATTTTCTTTAGAATTACAGTTTCGATCAGTTGCCCAACAATACACGCCTGACTGGCATAATTCTAATCCGGAATTTTTAAGCCGCTGGGTCACACTTGGAATTACCAAAATGTAAGTCATTACAACGGAGAACGTCACTGCGCAGACGAAAATAAGTTTGACCCAAGGTCCCCTCTTACCAAATCTGGTTTTTCCCTAAAGCTTAAGCCAATTTCTGAGAGTGCATGCGTAACACCGACCACAATACGATTCACTGACTTGGTCTATTACACCGGAGACTAGCAGCGGTTGGGCCAGTGAGAGGGCGATTGGTTGAACCGGATGTTGATGTGGGGAAAGTTCGGTTTGACGTCGATTGTTTAGCAGTCAACCTTGCTTGAATAGTGAGGGAGTCCATCAATAAAAATGAATGGATAAAAGGATGACCTTTATATCAAGTACCATGTGTTTTGTATTCACTACCTTATTATTAGCATGGCTCAGGAATAAATAATAAACTTAGAATTCCTAATATCACATTGCAGAAAATGTGAAATTAAGAATGTACACATTGAGCAGAATAGGGGAGTAGAGTGGGTGAAAAGTAGGAACGAAGACAAAGAGGACGAGTTAAAAGCGACAGAACCCGTAGACGAGTGAGTCACAAATTGAGGACAGACAATGAGAAGAAAGGCAAGGTCAAGAAACAAATATAGTAGATAATAGGAGACGGTCGGAAAAATAGTTGGAATTTTTGGGAGGACGTGTCAAACCAATCTGGTCAATGTAAATACGAGTACTGTAACCACATTTCAAATAAGCGACACTGAGTAAACCAAGATAACCTAAGTCTCGTATGGATGCACTTATGTCGTTTTTCTCGGTTACGAGATATAAACTTAATTTATGGCCAACTGAAAGATGTTATTTCGTAAGTGTCGTACTAAAATACATTAAAAAACTATCTTCAATGCCTGAATATTAAACACTTTGTAACATCACACTTGTTTTTTGATTACCAATTTTTTTAATATATAAATTTAAGATTTTCTGAATTATTTTTTCTTGCTGGATTATGTAAGATGGACTCAGAAGGAATTGGACAAATGGGAGTTGGTTAGGGACAGAGGGCAAGCGATAGCTTTAGTGACTAATTGAAATCTCGACCTCCAACAGATCCAATATTGATTTAAAGTTTGGCTTGTTAAATTCTCAATACCAAAGTAAGAAAGTGTTTTGAAATATGAAAAAGCAAATGAAAGTATATAACGGCCACCAAGTGTAAGGACAACGTAAGTACCAACCGACGTAAAAACACCATTATTGAAAGCTAATGTACAATAAATATCTGATTTCTATATCTACTGTAGCATGTCATACTCACTGATGAAAAAGGAAGTATTGCAGAATATAAATGACACAATATCCTTTTCGTCGTTAAACCGGAACTCGGGTATGAATTACTTTCACCTGATCGTAAGTTGTTCAGTAAGTTAAATGCATCCAGTCGGGTTTATTATACAGCACAGAAAATTTACAACCACAAATTTGAAAATACGCGCCTGAAAGAGAAAGCATCGAAGTGTAAAATGCAAACCACACAGCGACTAACACTGCGGAAAAATGTCGGTTGTTCATTTGTTGTTAATTTAACGAATTTCAAATGTCGATAAGCAGTGTTACGATTTTACGGCATCTATTTTTTGCTGCCAATTTTTACTGGTAGAAACGAACCAAACGCGATTATATATTGTACATCGATCGATGTAAAACTACATGGAATTTTAAATATAATTGCAATACAATTCCCTGGTGCCGTAATGATGGATTGGTTGAACTCGTAGCCATTGATGCATTGAAGGGTGGTCAATGAGCTAAATTGAGCTAGGAATTCAGGAAAAACGATGGCATAAATTATTAGACATATCATTTCCTTGAAGCGATTTTTTGATTGTATTTTAAAATGTCTTTGTCACATTAAACGAAAATACTGTTTGGTATCTTGTTTTTCATAATATGCACACGACGGATTTTTTTATGCTTTTCTTTTTGTTTTATCTCCACATTTATTAACAATAGAGGACAGCATCGATTTCACGTTTTTGCATATGTCTTTTGTTGTTCTGTAGTCTTTTCATGACTATCCTGTAGGCGCTGCCCCATGGGTTGTTATTTAATTCATCCCTTAGGGAGCAGAACGCGTCATATTTACTTTTGCGGATTACATTCCTCAACCCTTTCCGTTTGTTGACGAATTCCGCATGCAACTGTGAGTAGGTGTTACGGTTTCTTGCTCTTTGCTGCAAGCCTCGTAACCTGTTGCACTCCCATCGCACATGGGCGATTTCTGAGTTCCACCAATACACTGGTTTGATAGCCCCTGCTGGTTGTCTTTGTCGTGGTGTAGAGCTCCAAGAAGCCCTACCATTTATCTCCCACATTACATTTTCCTCCCACATATACACAAATCCTACCTATAACAAAATCCATTTCATTTCCCCAACATAACATTGAATTCAATGTCAAACCAAATCGAACTAAACGTTCAAATTTTCATTTATTGAATTCAATTCATTTATTCAATTCAATGCATTTGTTCGATTCTATTTCCTAAAATCAAACAGCATAATGGATTATTTTCCCATGTATGCTATAAGCAATTAACACCTAAAATTTCCTACAAGATCCGAAACCTAAAAGTGCACGTGTCCAAACAAAGGCATATCTATTCGATACACCGGCACACAATTCTTGCAATCATAAACATCATATTTTCACATACCAGATGTTTTATGACTTGCTAATAGACACGGATTCCCAGATCCTAAACTAACAACCAATTTCCACGGATCTTGTGGCCAGATGGCTAACACAAACAAAAACCCCAAGAAAGGATCAAACGATAAGTGGCGATGCGTCTTGACCTTCGAAAGAAGATAAAGATATTTGAGAATTAGAATTTTGAAGTGAGATGGTGAACACCTAAAAAGAGTGACTTGACTGGAGTCGCTTAGAAGAGTCAGTGAGTAGGGCGCATAAGGAGAAGACCTGTGGCGGCTCTTTAATACATTCCCAAAGAACCGCCCATCCTCTTAAATTAACCACTTTCCAACCCACTATACCTACCTGCAATTTTGGGGCAGCGTAAGCTACCCTTCATTCTCTTTCACCTGAAAGTTGAATCTTATCAACCATGCTCTCCAAACAAATTATTTCATTCATACATGTACCGTGCCAGACAATCGGCTCAGCTAGTCAGCAATTATAAAAGATAAATACACGCTGGCCAGCGTAATTGTTGACATAGCTGTAGCCGGTATTCTTGCTACGATTCATGAGTGATTATCGCGCCTATACCCTTAGGTCCGCAACACTTGCGACAATTCCTTTTCATCGGTTATCAACCGATCCTGGAATTTTGGCATGGAAAAGATCATTATTTATTTAACCTTACCCATGCCATGCATATGATGACCCGCCTGAAAACCTAAATTAAACATATAGCCATCCTGTCTGACCCTTTGCCGCCGTTGACGAGGTCCCTGTTGACTTATGTCAACAAAATAATTTGCCTCCTTGTGCACCGGAGCCATATGACTAGATTGGATATTGCCTACATCGGTGTTTCCAAGGAATCTTAGGCAAATATCATGACGACTCCTTTTCTATCATAGGCACATCATATACATCATCTGTGCATCATCATCATCATATACACTATTGATCTGTGAAATATCGTTTTTGTTTACTTTGAAACAAGAAAACTATTTCGATCTCTGGGATACATCACCAACGATGTTCTGTTTGATCAGGTGTCCACCGATCATGGTCCTCATCGCGGGGCATTGTACTTGTCCTATACGCCACATATATAATCCTCCCTTATCTATGCAATTCTCGGCCATCGAACGGATGGATGTGAGTTGCATCAAGGGGAGTCAAATCTTATCCGCCTAACTAGACAGACGTGTCGAGGTCGTTGCGTCTCGTAGTTTTTTTTTGTTCCACCCAATGAGTGAAGTCGAGTTTTAGCGGTGTCAAGTCGGAATCGAGTTGCATGCGCTGATGAAGTTAATTTTACCTTCAGTGCCAAGTCTAAACTTTCATTTTCGTGTCTAAGACAAGTGAATTAAAAAAAAAGCACCGCGCGCGGAGAAACAATTAATTAATTAATATTAATGTGCCGGGATAGACTAAAGTTATTCCAACACCGTTTTCGGTTAAAATTTGTATTCTTATGGGCCACACGTGTTTCAATTAGAAGTTTAATAACCCTTATTCGACAAATAGTAAAAGTCACCAGTGAACAATAAATGTATTTTCAGCTACCACTCCAGTGTGTTTTGTTTTCTTTAGTTTTGGTGAACAATCTGTGGTGTTTTTTACGCAACCTGCATCCTTGCTGATGCCAACGTAAAAACTACCCACAGACCTCCTCCAAACTTATGGATGATCAAGAAAATAAATTAATCCTTTAAAAATTATCAGTCTGTCTTTTACTTTACGGCTCAACAAAAAGTTTCTTTGTCGCTGCAGTGTTTTTCGAATCGCGATTTGATCGTTTCCTCCCCAGCTAACAAAAGTGATTTTCATCAATAGTGTTTACGTCGCTAGTGAATCAAGATAATCGTGCGGTATTAAGGACAACAACGGTTGCTCATTCTTCCCGGGGAACCGGAAGCACGGTGGTGACCCAAAAGATATTATAGTAGCATAGAAGCATCACATGCGGTAGTTAGCCAATTCATGACTTTTCCAGCCTGCCTGTTCGCATCGGCCTCTGCGCCAAACTGTGGGATTTGATCTTCCAGTATATAATCGAGCAGTTCCGCATCGAGGTCCTTCCCTTTCCACCCATTTTTCTGGGCCTTCTTCGCCAAATTGCCAGTGATGAATCCCCTGTGCGGTAATATTTCCCACATCACGGCTTGGTGGTCACTATGGGTGTAATTGTCCAAAACTCTCCCCTCCGTACTTCTTGCCAACATGGAGGTGGCAAATGTGATGTCTATTTAGGACCGGCCTCTCTCGTTTATGAAGGTGTCATCATCATCATCATCGGCACTACAACCGGGGTCCGGTCTTGACCTTATTTAGCAAGTCCTGAAGCTTGTTAAATTTTCCATAAGGATTTGTGTCATCAACACCACCATTAAGTAACACCACATCTAGGACTGCGAAGGCTTCGAGTAGTGCCTGGCCTCTACTGTTGGTCCTTGCGCTTCCCCATTCTACTGCCCAAGCGTTGAAATCTCCAGCAACTATAAGAGTGCTCTTATCTCTAGCTTCTTATGCTATCCTGTCCAAAAAGCATTTGAAATATTCTATTTCACACCTTGGCCGAGCGTAACAACAGTAGAAATGAATTCCTCTGATCTTAGCATAGGTAATTCCTTCCACCCGCTGGACACTTCTGCATTCCATGAGGGAATTTGCAGTTGTCCAAATGGTCGCTGTTCCGCTGCTGTCTTCCTCCCATGTAATAGTACCAGTGGCAAGCATCCTGTACTGCTCGTTGATGAGTGATGCTGATCTCGGCCGATTCTAACCCGTTACTCGAGCTTGTCCTCCACAAACTCGATTCTGTCGCTGATGCACTTTCGGCTTTTCGATCTTTGCTTGGACAGCTCTACACAGCTTCAGCTTCAGCACATTCGAAACAAACAAACCCCCACCCCCCCCACGATGCGTATCATCTCTATACGATTAGCTCCAGAACGTATCCCCACCTCCGCTTCTTCCCACTACACCCCAAATTACCTGCCCCACACCTCTCCCACCCCCGATTTCAACCGACCCCCACCCTTGCTTCCACGACTCCCAAGCGGATTCTTCACTAATAGTCCACTTTGGCACATCTTGGGCGCCTGCTGAATGGCTAGCTCGGATCAACAAACTAGAGCATTCAAATCTAGCAATTACATCATACCTGTTAAAGGGCGCACCTAAAACCGCGAATTTCCACATAGCCCTCCCCTCCGGCTATGGCTGGATTTTCCATTCGGAAAAAAGCGCACACTGTAGGATCGGCAGGATGGCGTTATCCCTAAGCAACTCCACCAAACCGCCAAAACCCTTGCCTTCTTTACCTAAACCCACACAAAGAACTAGAAACAGTTATGTCCGTCCCAGATCGACACTCACTCTTCTTCCAAAATCCACAGGGGGACCCCACGCTCCAGTTACAACTCGTCCTATAAAACCCCTGCCCAAGCCAACTACTACGGACATCCTGTTTCTCAATCCCAGAAGCACGCGCACTCGTCTCCTCGATCCAACCCTAAGTCGACCCACCAAACCCTCTCCATGTTTCAATCAATTCTCCCGCCCTTTATTTCACCTAGACCGCACTTTTTATCCCAAACCCTCCTCCACACACCCCCGTAATGTCGATCTGCCCAAGACCAATCTGACCACTCCCCCTACATCACATCTTCCCCCAACCCCAGCCCCTTTCCATTGTTTGACCCAAAAACAGGTGCCAAATACACCAATTTCCGAAGATCGCACCATTAGGCCCCGCCCATGAAAGCACAGCCCATTTGTCCTCCGAACATTGCTCAAGATCGAATCTCTCAATCCCTCGCCCCATTTCCCCTTCACGACCCAGCCCCCCCCCCCGCCTCCAGGAGGAGGATTATTTCTGCATTCACAGGTAATCTTTTGTTCATTGAAAAGCAAATATTAGCAATTGATTCCAGCCCACGGAACCAACGTCGCTGGACGCCAAGAGACCTTCGTGTTCCTGACGCAAGCACCCAGCCCACAACACAACAAGAATCCGGTGTTAGTAGAAGGTGTGTTCAACGCTTGTTGGACATACATTCCCCCTCTAAAAGTAATAAGAGACCTCTCGGCTTTTCGACAATACATTTGCATTAACATGGCATCTGGTCCCCTACGCAGCGAACCCACAAAAATAAGTTTTTTCGGCCCTAATCGGCTGCCCACCTACTCTCTATGGGGACTCCCAATACTCTTCCCCTAACCATTTACTACCAGAATCTCAGAGGACTTCGGTCCAAAACCCATTCGATCTTACAAAATACTCACTCCTTTCCCTTTGATATATACGCTCTGACCGAAAGTAACCACACCCCCAGTATCAATAGCCTTTCCACCCTCCTTGACAGTTTTTCGCGACGACGATGTTCATCATTCCGGTCCTAACACCCCCGACCGAGCCGTGCTGCTTGCCATCCAAAACGGACTTACATCTTCTCTTATCACCATCTCTTCTTCTCCCAACCTCAACTATGTCGCTATAAAAATTGAACATTGCTCAAAGTCCTTGTACACCATATACTTTTACATACCGCCTTCGCAAGCTATCGAGTCATACGAACTCGCTATTGCTGCAATAGACCGCTTAACTGAGCTTAGTTCTTCTCAAGACGACATTGTAGTCCTTGGCGATTTTAATCTCCTGCATCTCCAATGGACGTTGTCTGACGATAAGTCCCACTACATCTCTCATCCCTCTACACATCCAACAACACCAAGTTATAAAACAACTTGAAGAACTGAAAGACGTTTACAGTCCCGGCCCAGTCGGACTTCCTGCTATCCTCTTAAAAAAATGTTCCTCTTCTCTCTCTCCCCCGCTCGTTTCAATCTTCAATCTATCCCTTGCACAAGGTCTATTCCCTGACATCTGGAAATCCTCTTACATAACCCCCATACATAAAAAGGGGCCAAAAAACGATATATCCAATTATTGTCTCATTGCTAAGCTTTCGCCCATTCCTAAACTGTTCGAAGGCCTTCCATATGATGCGTTACGTTTTCGCTGCCCACCTATCATCTCACCTAACCAGCACGGCTTCCTCTCCGGCAGGTCCACTACTACCAACCTTGTCGAATTCACATCCCGCACACTCCTTGTACTAGAAAACGGCGATGAGGTCGATTTAGTCACTACCGACTTTAGCAAGGCCTTCGACAAAATCTCCCATAACCTCATTCTCTTCCTCGGTTTTGAACCCCTGCTGATTAAGTGGATCTCATCTTATCTCAATTATCGAACCTGCTGCGTGCGATTTAGATCCACCCTCTCCGATCTTTTTTTCCCAACCTCGGGTGTCCACCAGGGCAGTCATCTCGGCCCTCTCCTATTTATCCTAACCATAAACGACATAGGCTCTTGCATCAATCTTGACAACTTGTCGACTTAGTGCCAAAATAATTGCCTTAAGGCCAACGACGCCCTTGAGTTTGTCAAACGCTGGTCGAAGGAATTCCTAAGCCCCTATGTCACCCGATCACTCTACACAACTTTTGTCCGGCCACTACTCGAATATGCTAGTCAGGTCTGGTCCCCGTATCAATTGTCTCAAATTCGCAGGATTGAGAGCGTTCAAGATCGTTTCTTGCGAGTTTCCCTCCGTGAACTAAACTGGGAAAATCCACTGACTCGACCACCATACACAAGCCGGCTTCCTCTAATCAATCTCAACACACTTAAAGAGCGCAGAATCCATACCGACATCATCTTTGTCCATCGCCTTCTGTCTGGCTCAATCAATTGCCCAAGCTTGCTCTCCACTTTAACATTTCATAAAAACCCCCGTAACGTACGTAACCCTCGACTGTTTTACGTGCCCGCTCATCACACTTCTTACGGCGCTGACGAACTCATCTCGCATATGGTACGACAGGCCAACTCTTTCCCCACCCCCTTCGATTTCAACCTCTCCACTCCCGCTCTCAAACGACGTCTCAAAGAAACCCGTCCTAACTCCGCCCCCTCCCTCCAATAACCCCCCTACCCTGCAATCCTTCCTCTCCTCTCCTTCCCTCAAACTAGTTCTCCTCTACACCTTTCCAACCCCACCGACAATTTCAACCTCTACCCCCAAGCTCACTAACTCCGCCCGTCTATCAGTCCGTACACATGCCCTCCACTGTCTCACAAATGCCGCATTTACCACCCCCACATACATTCGCTCTTCCCTAGCCTCCTACCTCCCCTATCGCCCAGTCATCTTCAACTTCCTGGTTTTTTCTCTCCTTTTTTTTCGATTTAATAATGTCTTAATTACTACTCTAGATTTTAAGATGTCTGTAAGGTGTTATGTTAATTTAATTTAAGCTTGCATTAAGCCAAATAAATGGGGGTTCTGCCCTCACTAAACTAAACTAAAGTACCACGTCGGCACCATATTCCTTAACCGTTTCGGAAAGGAGATCTCGTGCGGCTCCTCAATGGTTTAAGTTAATTTGAATGCACTTAAATCTGTCCATTTTTATTGAGGAGATTGGACATCGCGTTTTTAAATGCTTGGCGTTTGTAACTCCCTTGTTACCGCCTTCGCATATTGATTCGCAGAACATGCATTTAGGTTGTGCTTTACAACCCATTGGTTTGTGGCTTTTTTTCACCGCATTTCAAACAGTTTTCCGAACGATCTTCTTCGGATTTGCAGGATTACGCCACATGACCGTATTGCCAACATCTGAAACATCGTCCGGGTGTGGTGTGTTCTCGTAGTCTGCATCTCACCCATCCAACCCGTAGGAAATCTTTAGCGAACAACATGCTAGCCTTTTCTCTTGGTAAGCGGATCATGGCAGCCTGCGTGCCATCTGGTTTCCTTCTTAAACTCTTTACCGCTTCCTTTGGGAACCCGTACATCGCAGGGAACTCTATAGCGATTGCTGTCAGGATTTCCTCGACAGTGGTAAGCTCATCTAAATCACGACACTCAACCGTGATTTCCCGTGCCGCTGTTTTGACATTAGCATCTTCCTTTAGTACTTGTTGTACCTTTGTTTGCAGTGGCTCGGTGGTGGCCTCTGGACGGCGTTTCAGTTCCATCAGCAATTCCCCTTTTGCTATCTTTCGAACTTTATTTACGCTATTTCCGAGTTCATTTAGCTCAGGTTTGTCTTTCATAAACTTCAGTATATCCGCATCTGTTTTTTCCCCGGTTTTGGATATTATTATAGCGTCCGGGTGTGGCCTCCTTCTTTTCATAATATTCGCCTTCCCAGTATCACCGTTTGGAGCCTCTTCACCATCCAACCTCAAATTCCATCTTTCTTCCCCTCTGGGCAATTGTAAACCAATTGTAATTGGGTGACTCGTCATTGATCTGCCTCGGGACTCTGCTTACGTCTGTGTGCAAGTTTTGCTTCGGCTGGATTTGCAAGTTTCCACCGCCTGCTTCAGCCGGCGCAGATTTAGGCGAATTTCCACTTTCTTATCATATCAACCAATGATCTCGACCAACTCTCGCACGGCATTAGTAATATGCCTTTGCTTTTTAATTTTGATCGTCCTTGTCAATACTGCGATCCGTTTTCCGAGCTGCCCGAACACCAAAGAACCATCATCACCTCCACTACGGTTCTGCCCTGCGTTCGTCTCTAAATCGTCACTGTTTGTTGCCGCCATTAATTATGCAAAAAGCCATCCTTTGCACAACTATGAAAAAACCCCTCTGTTGCTGTCGGGAGAGCAGGTTTTGGGTCTTCTATATGACTGGTCCCTGAAAATTCAGAATCCAAAATCCAATTTGATAACACAAAACTTACCGCACTGAAACAATCACCAAGGGGCATTTGAAGACACGTATGGGGCCCACTTTGCCTTCTGACTATTGTATTTTGTTTTTAACTGATCCACTTTGCTACAATTAATTTTTTTTTCACTGTCACATTCAAATTCTACAATTCTATTTTGACATTTTTTTTTTTAAATTATGTTTTCTTTATGGATGTAAGTGTATGTGCGAGAGCTACAGCGAGGAGCGTTAATTCGCTGGCAGTGCGTTTGTAAGACGCCGAAGAGTAAAGACACACGCGCCCTGACCACCTAAATTAGTATGTATTATTATAGGCAATAAAAGCCTTCATTTATTTAATATAAAGTAAAGTCTATTCATTTTTATACCTCCCACCTTAAAAGCTACATAGACCTCATTAGGCTAATGATCGCCTATGGATGCCCAGTGTGGTTCAATGTAGGCCCAAATCGAATGGAGAAAATTCGGGCTTTCGAAAGGCAATACCTTAGAACTTGTCTGGTTTATACCGGACTCCAGTATGCAACTACCAAAAATACTATCCCATTGAAAAGTTATATAATGGAGCGAACATAAACAGGATACATCATGTTATGCTGCGTCGTGCTCCCTCTATGATCGAGGGAAGAGCCCATTCCCACTCTGATCGTCTTAGTGTGTAGACGCGTTTTGCCACTGCCACTGCATGACAGAAAGAAAAGAAAAAAAAAAACAATACAAAAAAAAAACACGTGTGCGCCTGTGAACCATAAATGTGGTACCGTCATTAAGAACGGTCTGTGACAGAATATTGTTCTTTGTGTAAAGTGATAGTGAAAATTACTTAAATCTCGGTGATACCTTATGAAAACTATTACAAAATTGGTAAACCGAAAAAAAAATAAACGACCGTATCCGGATTTTGCGTTCGCAGATGCCGGGCAACGGTTCCAGTGCTGCCCAACGATTAACTATAAAACGAAAAAAAAAAAACCATCCACAGTAGCTTAAACGCCCCGAAGAAAATCGCTACAATGACTACTCAACCAACCATCGACTACCAGAAGAAGTACAATGACGCCATGGAACAAATAAGGCTGCTTACAGCCCAAATGAACCAACTGCACGACAAAATACGCTCTCTTCAATCACCGACCAAAACCTACGACGATGTCTGCATGAAGGAAGTACATCCCCAAAGATCAGACATCTCCTTAACAACCAACATCAAGCCATCGTCATCACATAAACCGTCAACGTCCCAATATACCAACAAAACAGATGACCAGTGGCAAACAGTTGGACACAAAATTACAAATAAGGTGAGGCCACCACCAATTTACATCAAAAATGCAACTAGCATCAAGGAAGTAATCAAGATGTTCGAGAATGCCCTAGGACATCGAAACTTTACCACAAATTCCAAAAGCTCCTCGATCTCGATCATGACAACAACTTTGACGGACCACGACACGGCAGTAAAAAAACTCACAGAGAAAAAACATGAGTTCTTCACTTTTCAACATGCCCAGAGTAAACCAACGACGTTCATCATAAGGCACATTGGCCCAGCATGGACGAATGAGGAACTCCTACTCGAAATAACGAGGATCTGCCCGGAACTGAGTATACACAGATTGGACTACTTCCAAACTCCTCATATGGGAGAACACAATATTCGGAGTTTACGAATCGTACAGATTCCACCGAACGAAGATGTTAGCCGGCTTAAAATATTTGTTTACGCATAAAATTGCGATTGAGGAACCACACAAACAGGACGTTCTCCATTGCAAAAGATGTCAAGGTTCAGGTCACTTAGCAGCTGCGTGCCATTTAAGTGCACGATGCGGGAAATGTGCCGAACAGCATACACCTGGAGAATGCAAGGTAAACCCGCCTGGTACTGAACCAACAACAATTCAAAAAACAAACGCTGATGGATCAACAAGCGCAAATAAAATCACAGTAACGTGCTGTAACTGCGGAGGCCCACATCCAGCGAACTTTTCCCAATGTCCCGAAAAGCTGCGAATCCTCGAGAGACGATCGGCACACACGACAACAAATAAACCAGCACCAACCAAAGGAACTGCAACTAAACCCTCATCACCTCAACCATCTCATCTCGCGGGATCAGGAATATCCTATGCAGAAGTTACGAAAGATTCCCGAAACTGGACTAAACCTCAGCAACCCAATTCCAACGTTCTCAACCTGGACATCATGGGTTATATTAGAAGCCTGCATACGCTGCTACCCACCCTGAAACACAGCTCGGAAATAGAAAAAAAAGGTCAGATCTTAGATTTAATAACTTCCCACATTCTTTCCCTTAATGAATAGTTTAACCCTAGTCTCCCTCAACACAGAATCCATATATTCCCACACTCGTAGACAACACCTCCATTTGTTTGTTGAAAAGTTCTCCCCAGATGTTCTTCTTCTCTCAGAAACTTGGCTTAAATCAAACTCTCGAGTATACATTCCTAATTACACATTTGTGTCCAACCCGCGAACCACTGGCCCTCATGGTGGTACTGGAATTCTAATACACAAGAAATTCCAATTTACTGAAATCAGGTTCACTAACATAACTAATGTCGAATACACGGCAGTTAAACTCTTCTGCAGAAGTAATAAAGTACTGGTTTTGTCGTTTATATACATTCACCCTTCTCGTGAACCTAACTTCCCTAGTGCAGACATTTCTCAAATAATCCAGCAGTCTCTGCCGGCACCTTTCATCATAGGGGGAGACTGGAATGCTCGACATACATCATTTAATGACATCAAGTGCAACAAATATGGCTACCAACTCCTAGATCTCCTCCCACTTCACCCATATGTTTACGCAGACTGTCCATTGCAACCTACTCGAATTTGTAGTACAAACAAATCAACAATCGATTTCTTCCTAAAATCCACAGATATCTATTCATCTAATCCCCCTACAGTGTCCTTTACATTCCCATCCGATCATGGCTCCGTCCACTCCACGGTTCAAATCCCTTCGCTCGAACCACTCTACACAGTGAATCCTATCCCAAATTTTTCCAAAACAAACTGGAAAAAAGTCAATAACGATATTGCTGCCAGTTTTTCAAATTATTCTTTACCGGCATCTTCAAACCTATACCCTACTGAAATTGACCAGGCAGCTGTAAAAATAGAGCAAATACTGGGAAATGCTTTCTTCAGCCATACCCCTACGACCGTCCCTCATAACCACTTAGGAAAACCATTACCCAACCTCCTCACAAAATTATTGCGCATAAAAAAACAACTCCAACGTAAATTGCATATTAGCTACTCACCCTTTATTAAACAACAGATACAGCTTTTGACCACCCTGATAAATGGACAACTTAAAAATTTCACCGATCAGACTTACACGTCTACTCTAAACAGTATCAAACCAAACCGTGACCTATTCAAAAATATAAATCGACTAACTGGTCGTAAATTCAAGCCTCGAATAGACTATCTCATCCAACCAACTAACAGTAACATCGCCCAATCGGACACTGATATAGCAAACTGTCTCGCTGAACACTTCTATAAAACTCATAAAGAAAACGATTCCCTCCCAGTCACTAATTTCTACGACACCGTGAATGAATTCATCTCAGGCACACTTGAGCCATCCTTCCCACCATTCATTACTGAATTCAACGAAACAAATAAAGCGTCACATCCCATGGGAACCGACACATTCCTAAGCTTTACAGAATTATCTGAATTGATTACTTCGCGTAATAATAAAAAATCTACAGGCTTGGATAGAATCCCTAACCTTCTATTTAAAAGGCTTCACCCGGAAAACTTACTCCCCATTCTCGTTCTTCTCAACCACATAATAAACGCTTCACATTTCCCAAAATGTTGGAAAACAGCGGTGATAGTCCCTATTAGTAATTCCGGTTCTTCCAACAACCCGGCTAACTTCCGTCCCATATCACAGCTAAATTCGCTTAGTAAGGTTTTGGAATGTAAGATATACAAAAATCTTCTCTCATTTGCTAGAGACAACTCCCTTATCCCGAATTCTCAATTTGGCTTTCGTCCACAACACTCAACTTGTCATGCTCTGCTAAAACTGACACATGATGTGACAATGAATCTCCAAAACCAATCCCCTACAATATGCGTCTCTCTCGACATAGCAAAAGCATTCGATTGCGTTTGGGTTGCAGGACTGCTCTATAAGCTACATTCAATGTTCGGATTAAACACCCACACCATAAAACTTCTCGCTTCCTACCTTTCTGATAGAAAGTTCATGGTGAAAATAAATTCAACTCTTTCGACACCATACAGTATAACCGCGGGTGTTCCTCAAGGTTCCATTCCCGGACCATTATTATACCTCCTTTATACTTCAGACACCCCGCAGCCACTGTCACCTAATACAGTAATGCTGAATTATGCCGATGACACTTTAATTTATTCAAGCAACAAGTTTGTCAAGGAGGCAAGAAACTGTATTAACAGCTATCTCCCGAATCTCTCTGCATATTTTACTAAGTGGAAAATCCGACTCAACCCAGCCAAAACTCAACTCATAGTGTTTAAAGACAGAAATGCGAATTGTACTAACAACACCATACGCTGCCATAACAAAATCAAAATCAAGTTAAATAACAATATAATTAAACCCTCCAAAACCTTAAAGTACCTGGGAATAACCTTCACCAACAATTTGTCCTTCTCCGCCCACACCAAAAACTCGATTCGCAAAGCCGCAATTCAACTTAATCTCTGCAGAAAAGTGATGTACAAGCCGAATGGTCTCTCTCCCAAAGTTAAATCACTTATCTACAAACAGATAATCAGACCCACTCTCACATATGAATGCCCGATATGGTACCATATCACACCCGCCCAAATGGAGAAGCTACGCATCTTCGAAAGGAAATGCTTCAGACTTATCACTGGCCTCAACCGACATCCCAACTCCCACAAATATTACAACAGTAGTTCGCTCTACTATGCCGCTAATATTGAACGTATAGATCGACGCTTCCTCGAACTGTCCATCAAATTTATCGAAAATCTTCCCAATAATCCCAACCCGATAATAAATGCGCTCACATCGACTCCGTCAGATAACCGAACTGCCTACCCGAACTGTCTCCACATCAGAACGTTCTTCACCTCTGGCAGGTTGGTTAATAACTCTAATGAGATTGTATACCACAATACAGAACTTTCACCTCACCAATTTAAATATAGTAATATTCAACCCTTCTCCAATATTTTGCGTTTCAACGAACAAACGGAAAGTAGTTCCCCAACCCACATCCCTGACTGACAATATCCTCACTAACCCATTGATCACTATGCTACCTCCTTCCACACCACACTAACTTATTTCAATAATAATTAGGTAACTAGACTAAATTAAGATAAGTTAAGTTAAGTTAAGTAAATTAGCATAGGTTAAGTAAATAACTATATCCTGGTTTTCTGACCTTTTCCAGGACGCTCTACTCACTAAAATCTTAATCCATAACCAATATATAACTTTTATCATATTGTTTGAAAAATGTACTAGTAAGTATATGTAAACAATTATAGCTAAGGTATCATAAGTTATCTGTATTGCTTATTGTAAAAATTATTTATGGTCAATAAATACAGAAATGTAAAAAAAAAAAAAAGAGGGAAGAGCGTAGCATGCGTAGTTGTAACTTTTAATTAAGAATTTGTTTTAATAATTTAAATGTATTATATATATTTTGTTAAGGTCGTCCACATAGTGTGTCGAGCTTCAAGACTGTGATTATGAATGATCATGACCGTTTGGCAAAATTGAAAAGCTACCTGAAAACATCTTAGTTTTCCTTTTTATACCTGAACCCTGAAACACATGAAAGTTGGTTTGGCCATCATATTCGAGCAGATGCCACCGTTGCTCGATATGGATTGTGCTGATTGTATCAATCTGCTGACAGGGTTTTTGGATTGGGATGCATAGGAGTTTGTTATTTTGAGCAGCTGCTGGTTGCTCGATAACGATTCGGAAATCGTTTAGATTATTTGGGTGTTTGTTATTTCGAGCAGCTGCTATGGTTGCTCGATATTGGTTATGGAAACTTTTGGGTCATTTGAATTAAATTAGGTTTATGGGATATGTATTTAGAGGGGGGAAGATATTAATGGTAGGGCTTTCTGGAGCACTACATCGTCACTTCCTTCAAGAAAAGAAAGTTAATCTTGAAGAGATTAATTTTCTGGGGCGGTGGCCGAAGAGAAAATTAGATGGTGGCATATTTTAACGCGTATTTTCCTTTCATGTGATCAGAATTCTTGTATAAAACTAAATAACATTATTTTACAAATTTTTTGTTTGTTTTTACATGTTTAAATGTTTTTTGTAATTGCTATTATTGGCATAACAAATATATTTTTACTTTCCTTAATATTTTATTTTTGTATTGTGTTTTGTTTTTTATTTTTTACGTACTTGTTTGATTTTTACTTTATTATTTAATGTTTAAATTTAATCTTACATACTAACAATCATTACATTTTTTGTTTAATTGTTAAAAAATTGTTTTTAATTAGTATTTATTTTTTATTTTTACATACTTGGTTGATTTTTACTTTATTATGTAATGTTTGAAGTTAATCTTACATACTAACAATCATTAGATTGGGGCGCCCACTCGACGCTATAGGTTCGCCGCTCCCGAGAGAAGTCTAATAAAAAAAAAAAAAAAATGTTTTTCATTATTAGTATTAATTTTTATTTTAACATACTTGTTTGATTTTTACTTTATTATTTATTGTTTAAATTTAATCTTACATACTAACAATCATTACATTTTTTGTTTAATTATTCCTTTTTAGTTAATTGTTTGTGTTTTTTTTTTTTTTTGTATTTGTTATAGCCTTTAAATACTTTAAATTTACAGTGATAAACATTTTATTTTCTTTGTATGCTATTCTTTCATATTTACATGTTTGCATTTTATTTGTTCATATATAAGGATTTTCATTTCTCATATTCTATACACACATACATATATCTAAAAAGTTATGGTCGAAAGAAAAAATCTATTTGTTTTAAGTTTTTACCTTAAACCTGTGCAAGATTTTCCATACTTTCTTAGGGTTGTATTGTGTAGCAATGTTCGAAATCTGTGTAATAAAACGATCGAAGGGAAACATTTCGAAAAATGGAGGATTCGTGATAGATTTTGAGAGATCTGTCTTTGTTTTATTTCTAAAAAGGATTTTATTTATTTGGTTTTCTTTATGTTTTATTACTGAGCTTGCTACTAGCTTGTGTTTATTTTTTAACTGCAAACGTTTAACATACGGGTTGTTTGCTGGAATTTGTTGGTTCTCAGGCTTCTGCTTTGATGGGACTCTTTGTTCCGCAGTCTGACGCTTTGCTGGGACTTTTGGTTCCGCAGTCTTACGCTCTGCTGGGAGTCTTTGTTCCTCAGTCTTACGCTTTGCTGGGACTCTTTGTTCCACAGTCTTACGCTTTGCTGGAACTCTTTTTTCCTCAGTCTTACGCTTTGCTGGGACTCTTTATTCGGCAGTCTTCTGCTTTACTGGGAACTCTTGTCCCACAGTCTTACGCTCTGCTGGGACTCTTTGTTCCTCAGTGTTTCGCCAGTTGAGATTATTGGATCCAACTCCGTTAGTTGCATCCAGTTCTTTTCCAACTGGGAAAAGCCAAACTCCTGGTCGAGAACAGGAAATCCCGGATCCTCTATGTCCAGCGTCGAACTTATTCTCGACGACACAGCAAAATTGTTTGACGTTGGAAGCCAGCAAAAATACATTCACTCGACCAGAAACACAAGAAAAACAAATAAAAGAGAGTTTTCATCTTAAATCAAAACACCGTATTTTATTTAACATTTCGATACAATATAACTTTTAACCGAACAGAAAAAAAGACGAATTTAAATATTTCACCGCACCTTGAGTGGCACAACGTTAAAAACATACTGTTAAAAGAACAAATAAAAAACTCAAAAGAAAGATAAAAAGTCTTCTGTGATGATAAGCAGCGTGCCATCGAACGGCACGTTATCGTGAAAACGGTTGTATCGGACGACTGCTTTTTCCTTTGTACTGTCGATACCAGTAATTCAGCAACAACAAAAAAAAACGGAGTCTACCTTTCGGCGATGGAGTTGTCGTGGTGAATTTTGTTGCTTCGATGGCAGGTGAATTAACTATTTGAATTGTGATGAATCGATTAGCCTTTGTTATATCTTTGAGGAATCGATTCATCCCATATTGTTGTTTGTTGTTGCTTTGTGCTGCAACACTCAGTCTTACGCTTTGCTGCGACTTTTGGTTCCGCAGTCTTATGCTCTGCTGGGACCTTTTGTTCCGTAGTTATGCATTTAGCTGAGATTATTTGTTCCTCGGGCTTACATTTTGCTGAGAGTTCTTGCTGCTCAGGCTTACACTCTGCCGGTATTATTTCTTTAATGAGCTTAGGCATTTTGTTGTTAAAAGTTGGGGGATGTGAAAATGTAGAAATGTAGGGAGCTGTTGGGATAGTTGGTTTAGAGACCTTTGTCAAATCATCAGATCCGGCCCGAAGACAAACGGATTTTGATGTAAATTGGTGGGCACGATCTTTGATTTCTACTTCCTTTATTTGGAGAGCAGTTAGATCCTCCTGCCTCTGGTTTGAATCCTTAGCTTCTAACAAGATTTCATCTGTTTTTCCCGTAAATTGTTTCTGTCTGTTGGTTTTTAATGATTGTACGCTGCTTATTTTGTTTATTGCTCCACTTCTTCAGACGTTTACGGTAGAAGTGGGCTGAGTTCTAGGAACAGTTTTGTTTGATAAAGAGCTGTTTTGATTATTTGATTGCAACAGTCTCCTTTTGCATTCCTCCTGGGAATGGTTAAATTTGCTACAGTATCTGCATTGGAGGCGTTCAACCTCTGCTTTTATTTGGGGGATAGATTGTGAAAGTTTTCTACCGCGGCAACATTCCTCAGAGATATGTCCAGGCCTATTACACGATTGGCAAATTACTGGTCGGCTGAGGTTTCGATAGACGGAAAATATGCTGAAGTGTTGTCGTTTCTTAATCGTGGGGCCTGCTCGAGAGCTGAGATTTGGGGTACCTCGTGCTTTAACCAAGAGTTTTAGATTTGGATCACTAAGTCCGTCTTCGAATGTGTGTTGAGCGAGTTTATTATTTTCCTTGAGGAGATATGTTCGCACCGCAGGTTCGACAGTGCTCTCAAACGTGGCGCTGTCCAACAGATGCAGGAGGTGTGTGAGTCTGTTTCCAAACTCCTTCACGCCTTCCTTACTTCCTTGTTTGGCTGTTGCCAGATCGTTTTGCGCCAGCGACCTAGAGGTGAGAATTTTAAATTCTCCCTTCAATTCTGAAGCAAGATCATTTCACATTGAAATGACCTTGTATCGGATGTGGTCGCATGCTGGCCCTCGCAGTCTGGTTTTTACTACGCTTAGAAAGAAAGCATGCTGACTGTCGTTCTGTGCCTGCGAAAAAATTATATCTCCGCAAGAGATAAAATATTTTGTTCGTCCGGGTTACCGCTGAACACCGGCACGAGATCTAAAATGTCTTTTAACCCGATAGTGATTTTCATTATAAATCGCTATTTGTTCCGCGTGTTAATTTTGCGTTTATATTCGAGAAAATAGATCTTCCCAAATGTGAGTGGAACGAACCTATGAGAAAATCCAAAACACAAACGAGAGAGGCAGAAAACCCAAGTAAATATCGATCATATTAAAGACAGCTTCGTTTTCTTTCAAGCCCAAGTATATTGATCCTATGAAAACACCAAGGGTGATAAGAGGAAAAGAGCCAGAGCAGATAAAAGGATCAGCAACAGACGAGGGGTAAGCATACGGGGGTTTTAATTGAAAAATTCTTCGCGTATTTAAACCTACCTCGGGAGTATAAGAAGTTTTTTTTTAACTTATTTGTTTATGGAGAAGCTTATTTTGAAATGCATGTATGTATAGATATATATCATCATCGGCACTACAACCGGGAACTGGTCTTGGCCTTATTTAGCAAGTTCCGAGGCTTGTTAAATTTTCCATAATGATTTGTATTTTTTTTTTTCGGGCAAGGTCATTAGTCTTTCGCCAGAGGATAGATATATATATGTGTGTGTAAATATATGTATTGGTTATGTATCATAATGTAATAATTATATGAGTGTTTAAGTTTGCTTTGGGTGCTTGTGTCCCTTAAAATATTTAATTAAATTTGTCCCGTTTGAAAAAAAAAAATTAGAAGGTATTTAAATTTATGAACTTGGGGTTTTATGTTTCTATTGCCCCCTTTAATGTATAAATTTTGATTCAGGGTTTATTATTAAAAGGATGGAATTAGTGCCGGGATTTTTCTTTTTATCCATTTTGATAATAGTAAGGCAAATTTAAAATTAATTCAGGCGTTTTCATGTGTTGCCTTTGTAATATTAAGAGAAAGCTTGTTTAGTATCTGGGTTTTTTCTCGCGTATGTTTCTTTGTCCATTCATTATGTTTTCTGTTTTTATTTCTTTTTCGGGAATTAACTGTATAAATTTTATATTTTCTGTGAAAATTTTGTGGTTGTCATTATTCGTTCGTTTTTCTTCGTTTTAATTATCATTAGTTTTCTATCGATCCATTGTAGGTGAAGTATATAATATAATATTTTATATAAATGTGTATATATGATATTAGTAATAATATATTAAGGTGTATAATATTCGTGTTGTTTTCTTTTCAAAATGGTGTTTCATATCATTATCTGAATTTCCTACATGTACATTTTTATTCCGCTTTCTTGTTATATAAAATTTAACTCGAATCAAATAAGTGCATACTTGGAAAACACGATTCAAAAGCAATTCCAATAATTAATGATAAAATGCAAACGGAAATTTATAAACTAACTTCAAAGAAACAAAAAGGACTAATAAGATATTGGGTTAAAGTGTAATTCCCCGAATTCAATAATGTTCATAAGATTTTGTACGATGACCGTATAGCATTATTTTCACAGCTGTGCTAGAGAAATTACCTTGTGTTGCTGCTGGTGTTATTTCTGTTCTTTCTTTGTTCGGCTTTTCACCTTCTAGTTTTTGCCTTGCTTATGTTTTGTTTTTCTTCTTTTGTTGTTCTGTCCTATTTCTTTTTTTGTCTTTCACTTTGAATTTTTGCTGCCAGGTAAGCTTCACGCCCTAGGGTTGGATGGTCCGCCTTGGTCTTTCTTGAGATTAATTTTTCACTTTGTACTTTCTGATTAGAATTTTTTTCTTTTGTTTTTTGTTGTTGTTGTTTTTTGTGTCTTTAACTTTTGATTACTGTTTTTTTCACAATTTTTCTTTTTTTTGTTGTCTTTATTCTTGTCTTTCACTTTTTGGGATTATTGTTTCTTTTGTCTTTCACTTTTTTTTCGTTTAACTGGTTTCCTTTTCACTTTTCTTTTCTTGATTAGTTTCCTTTTCATTTTTTGATTAGTTTCCTCTTCACTTTTTTTTTCTTTAACTAGTTTCCCTTTCACTTTTTTTTCTTGTTTAGTTTCCTTTTCACTTTTTTCTTTCTTTAATTAGTCTCCTTTTCACTGTTTGTATTTAACTATTTTGTATTCCGCCAGTCTTATCGGAGCTGCCAATCCTCAATGGTAGGGGATGTTACTATCCGCACCGCTGCCACCAAAATGTTATGCTGCGCCGTCCTTCCCCTATGATCGAGGGAAGAGCGTAGCATGCGTAGTTGTAACTTTTAATTAAAAAACTGTTTTAATAATTTAAATGTATTATATTGTAGCGAGCTTAGGGCTCGCTGGATTAAATATTTTTAATAAATAAGAGCCGTTAAATCGATTTTGAATTAATGTAACACTTTATTAGTCCGTTAATAACAACCGTTACTTGACACTTCGCTTCTTTACTTATCGCGTCTTTCACGGCTTACTTCTTACTTTTTACTTATCTCCATGATCTGTGTGCGACGTATTTATACCATTTCCTCATTCTGATTCGCCGTTTGGTTTCCGTCCGTTCCATAGCCTTGAATGTTCTACTGTTCATAGTCTCCAGTTTTCTAGTACTTTCTAGAATATACTAGTACTTTGTTTCGGACTTTCTCGAATATTCTAGTACTGATGCGTCACAATATTGTAGTGAGCTTAGGGTTCACTGGATTAATTATTTTTTAATAAATAAGAGCCGTTAAATCGATTTTGAATTAATATAACACTTTATTAGTCCGTTAATAACAACCGTTTCTTTTACCGTACACTTAACGATTTCTTGACTTATCGCTTCCGTACTTATCGCGTCTTTGACTGCTTACTTCTTACTTATCGCTTGCTTCACTCTCTACTTCTTACTTATTACTCATCTCCATGATCTGTGTGCGACGTATTTATACCGGTTCCTCATTCTGATTCGGCGTTTCGTTTCCGTCCGTTCCTTAGCCTTGAATGTTCTACTGTTCCTAGTCTCCAGTTTTCCAGTACTTCCTAAAATATTCTAGTACTTTGTTTCGGACTTTCTCGAATATTCTAGTACTGATTGTCATATGCGTCACACTACCCTCCGCCTAGATTAGTTCGTCCCGAACTAAGTTCACTGGTCTCCTGGGTTAACAAAAGTCGCCAGTCGTTCGCAATGTACCACTTTCACCTTGGCGTTCGGCGGTGGAAGTTCTTGACTTAATAGTAGGGCTTTCTGGAGCACTACAATCATTTAATTTTCAAATTTATCCTAGGACATGCTGAAAGAGCAATGAGTTTATCCAACGATTCAATTTTCGAAGGCTATTACCCAAATATGATATATTATGAGGGAGCTCGCCGCAATGGATTTGTTTCACCAGAGCCATTTCTCTATTTATTTTTTCAAAAAACAAAACGTTTTTCCATTTATTTTTACTTGAATTAAACTCAATTTCTATCTCCCTTTTTTTTGTTAATATATATATGATATAAAACTTGAATTTAAACTTCATCATCATCAGCGGCACTACAACTGGGATTCGGTCTCGGCCTTATTTAACAAATCTCTCCACCGGTTCCGATTTCGAGCCGATGTCATCCAGTTTGGCACTCCCAGGCTCTGGGTGTCCTGGTCTACGCCGTCCCTCCATCGCAGACAAGGTCTGCTGCGCTGTCTCCTTCCATACATCCTACCACAAAGGACTTTCCGGGCAGGTTCCTCTTCGCTTATTCGAGCTAGGTGTCTACCAAGCTTGATCTTTCTTACAATATTAGCTTTAAGATAGATTGCGTATAACTCATGGTTGTAGCGTCTCCGGAATAGTCCTCCCTCACATACGGGGCCAACAATTCTCCTTAAGACCTTTCTCTCGAACGCGGTTAAAAGTTCAGAGTGCCTTTTATTGAGCGCCCAAGTCTCGGATCCATACATGAGTACTGGTAATACCATGGTCTTGTACAGTAGTAGCTTGGATGTTCTGGATAAATTTCGGGATTTAAAGAGCCTTGATAGACCATAGTAGGCTTTGTTGGATTTAATCAGCCGTTCGCGTATTTCTTCTTCCATATTGTTATCGGCTGATGCTATTGACCCAAGGTAGTTAAAGGAATGCACTACTTCAAATTTGTGTCCCGCTACCCTAATTGTTTGATCAACGTTAGGTCTTCTCTTCGCAGAAGTTGCCACCATGTACTTAGTTTCTCCCTCATTAATGTGCAGTCCCCGTTTTGTGTGTCTGCTAGATCTGTGTGAAGGAGTCGTGTACAGCCGAATCAGATCTACCGATGATGTCGATGTCATCTGCGTAGGCAAGTATCTGGCTGAACTTGGTGATAATAGTCCCTCTAGTTGTAACGCCAGAGTTACGGATTGTTTTCTCCAACGCCAAATTTAAACTCATACTACTCTAAACCTAGAAAAACGCAGTCCGTGTAAGCTTGCCAATGATCCAAGTACTCTACTTGCTTTGGTATAAAGATCTTTATTGCCATTTAACCACAAGAACTGTTGGTGCTATCTAGATAGATAGCAATGCAGGTGTGGGGAATGACCCATGCATTGTGAAGTAACTGTCTGGTGTGGAACACAAGGGGTATGTTTGTTTTTTGCTGGGTGAAGGGTTCGGAGATTTTTTGAGCTTTCGTAAGGATCCGTAAACTCGTCACAAAGGAAGTTAAAAAGAAACCACATTTTAAAAGACTTGGTACCACAGAATCGGGTCCGCTACTCTCAACGTTCAATTGGAAACAGTATTTGGTTACGGACGGAATACAACAGCCATTAAAAACTGCGATTCAAGATTATCGCCGATTCTTAGAAGACTTTCCCGCATACTTTATGTACAGACAACATCGTTTAACATTTGGTCGAATTCAATAAATCCCCAAAGAAAGGGAAAATTGCCTGGCGCAAAATTAGCGTGTGGTCCGAAGTTGAAAAGGTAATCAATTCCAATTTAGTCAAATATGAGCAATTGGAATGCCCCGGATTCATAAATGATCGTCAATGACATTTTGATTTTTGTGACTAAAGTATAAAATTCGTTTTGTTACAGAACGGGCAAACTATGGAACTCCGTTTCGGTGTATTTTTAGGACTACAGCCGAACATTTAATAGCAGCTCAGGGTGGCGACCTACAAAGTGGAAAAACAAAAAAAATTCTAATCTTATATTACCAATCGAGCCTGAACAGCACAAACAAATAGAGGCCAAGTAGCTCGAGTGGCATGAATTAACAATTGGTTTCATTGGATCTTTTAGATACACCAGTACTGACTGCACACTGTATTCGTTGTAGAATTCTTTTAGTTTGACCATTGATGACAGTGATGATTAATTAAAAATGTAATATAAAAAAATTCTCTTTTAACATTAAAACGAGAAAAACATGAATCGTGGACTAGAAAAGTAAACATTTATTTGTTGATGTCAACAATTTGGCTTTGTATCAGACTGGCAGTTCGTTAAAAAAACAATTTTTGCTAGTTACTTAAGTGTTTAACATTTGGAAGTTTGGTATAGAAGTATTTCTGTCGTCGGTTATAATATAAAGGGTTTTCCAATAGGGACTTGACAACTTTGAATTTAATTTGTGGACGCACCCTTTCACTAATCACCGAACTGTCATTGTCAATTTATTCAGTAAATCCAACATTTTCATCATGGTTAAGTACACGAACAAGCAACGTCTGCAAATTATAAAAATTTACTACCGAAATTTGGAGTCGCTGATCGCAATTTTAAGAGCGTTAACTCTACTTTTCGGTCGTAATTCTTGCCCTAGTAGCCAAGCAATAACAAGTTTAGTGCAAACATTTGAGTCTACATATTCGTTGTGTGATGTTGCCGTGCCAGTGAAACAACAGGTTGGTCGAAGTGTCGAAAATATCGCTGCCGTTCAGGCGTCCGTAGCAAACGATCCAAATCCGGCAATTCCACGGCGTTCTCAAAATTGGGCATCGCCCAGACCACTTTATGGCGAATTTTGCGCAAGGATCTTGGTTTACACCCATGCAAGATCAAGCTGACTCAAGAATTGAAGCCGATGGACCATTTGAAGCGACGTACGTTCCCCGATTGGGCTCTGGAAAAGATGCGCCAAGATGATGAATTTCATCGCAAAATCATCTTCAGTGACAAAGCTCATTTTTGGCTTCTGAGTTACTGGTCGTGTGAAAATCCACATGTGCTTCATGATTCACCACTTCATCCACAAAAAATAACTGTTTGGTGCGGTTTGCATACCGGCGGCGTCATTGGGCCGTATTTTTTCGTCGACGATAACGATCGTCACGTTACTGTGAATGGCCATCGTTATCGCGCCATGTGTTGTATTCCAGAATACTACCCTTTATTAAATTTAACACTGAATCTCCTTACACATCCTTAAAATCTTCCCTTAACATATATTACATTCTCACTTAATACATACCATTCATAAACATTCACAATATTGCCAGTTACAGGACATTTAATAACCTGCACCTTTTTATTCATTCAAAACATAGATTTTCGTTCAAATTTTATTCAATTTAATAGTCACAGAGACTTTGATAAATTGTGTGTTTTGTTCATGTTATAATTTCCAGTAAATTAGAACACAATGTTCTATAAGTAGAGAAAAAATTCATTTGTAAAATCAGTTTTAGTTTTGGAGTTGAAGGAGTAAGAAGTCATTTAAGAAGAGTTAAGTTTTGAGAAGTATCAGTTTAAGTTTAGTTTAGTTTGAGTTAGAGTTTGTGGTATCTGTTTGAAAGTTAAAATAAACAATTAAAAAAAATCAAAGAGAAGAAATAGTTTTTCTTTGATAATTAATTATCAATTGAAATAAATGAAACGCGAATTGAAGACAGCAGAATAATAAATAAAGGAGAAAGGTCCCCGCTCTTCCCTCATCCGAGGAAGCACGGCGCCGGACGTCAACACATGATTACCGATTATATTTGGCCCGAATTGGAAGATATGGACATGGGCGACATGTTTCAACAGGACACAAGCCACACAGCACACGATACAATCGATTTATTGAAGAGTAAGTTTGATGATCGTGTTATCTCAAGAAATGGGCCAGTCGGTTGGCCGCCTCCTTTGTGCGATTTAACGCCTCTAGACTATTTTCTTTGGGGCTACGTCAAGTCATTGGTCTATGCCAACAAGCCGACAACGTTGGAAGAGCTCAGAACCAACATTGAACGCAAAATAGCGACCGCTTCGGCCGAAATGTGTGGCCGAGTCATCGAAAATTGGGTCCAAGGAATCGACCGCTGCAAACGTTCCCGCGGTGGCCATATGAACGAAGTCGAGTTCCATTCATAAATGTTTTGATTGTACTTAAAGCCGATAATAAAGTTTTTGCAATATCTCAAATGGTTTGCGTTTTATTTTTAAAAGAAAGTGTCAAGTCCCTATTGGAAAACCCGATATAAACATATAGACGGTTCGTATTCAAAATGTGATCGTTAATGTGACGGGTATCGAAATTATTGTATAGTTCTCTTTTTGGCTGTTCTATTAATCGGCTTGTCCGGCTTAGGCTTCAATTGTCAAATATCCTGAGACTTCTTCTTTCTCTCAGCAGCGTCTTTCAATTGTTTTGGAATTTGGTATTTTGACTTTATATTCCAGCGTTTCATCCAGTTGCGAAGAGTCTTTCGTGGGATACGATGTATTTGAGTAGCTCTGTAAATACTTTCTCCATTTTTGACAGCCATTAGAGCGGAATATAAAGCATCGGTGTCATAGTGTCTAGGCTGATGATATCGAGGCTTTCGTAAAATAACGTTATGTAGGGAATGAATGTCAGTCTTGGGTGTATCATCGATACCAGATCCAGTTTCTACATTCGCCTTATTCCTGTTCATCACATTGGCATCATTTATAACATCTTTCTCCGCCTTGAGTTCGTATCCGTTTTGTGTATATCCCAAAATATCCTTTGAATACGTAGCTGAGTTTTTTTCTTCTAATTCGATTTCCCATATTTCTTCTTGTGAGGAATCGGGTTCTTTTTCGACCACTCGTGGACTGTCAAATTTCATCGACTCCAATTCCTTTGACGGCACTTGATCCTGAATGTTTAACGCAGGCAGGTTCTTTTGTTCATTCCTCCTATTTAGTTTTCTTGTGTTCGTTCGCACTGGAGGTTGTTTAGGTCCTGCCACCGAAGCTGGATTATGACGATTGTCTGAATCTTCTAATTGCAGAGGGTCCACTGGTAAGGTCTTTGGGGTGGAGCTTTCGATTTTATCGGATGTCCATGTAGATTGTCCACTGCTCCACGACAAAGAAGCATTGGTGTCACAGTTCGTGCTATCAGATGGAATGGAGGTATTTGACCATGAAACTGCAGATGATATTTGAATTATTTGGGATTTTGTTTGGCCATCCACTGGGGTATTCTCAATTAAATGAACCGGGTTCATCAATTTGATAGTTGGCTTAACCCGTATTAATGGCACAGCCGTTGGCGCAGACGCTTTATGATTTAATTCACTTTGCATAGTTTTTCTACTTGTTCCAGGCTTGACTTCGACCCCATTAATATGTTCGATTATGTCAGATGATTGATCCACAGTTAAAGTGCTCTCGTTAAAGCTGTTATCACAAGTTTCGAAAAGTTCGGAATCGATCATGGGGTCGTCAAAATGATTTGCATGGAATGTGGGCACATTTTCACAGTCTTTGATTTCAATAATGTTGGTGTCGTTTTCATTTGGCTCATCGTTACTCAAGTGGTCATTATCGCTAGTGGCATTCATTGATTCAGCTACATTTTCTAATCTATTTGCTGGCTTCAAGTTGTCTTCAAAATCCATGAAACCAACGTCATATTGGGTAGCTTGATCTGTACCATCCACATTATCCTGCAAGCATTCTCTAAATTGTGTTTGCGATTCGTACAATCCTGTGACTTGCAGCATTTCTGCACATTCTACCAACTCCTTTAGTCCACTCTGACTAACATTTGTTTGTCCTTTGTACATGAAATCTATTACAGATTTTAACGTATTTGACTTAATACCAACAGGTATAAGAATAATTGGATGTGTCTCAGGATTGTTCATCAGCAATTCTTCGAAAAGAGGTGATGACGCTGCCAAAATTAAGCGGTGGCATTGGAATCTCTTTCCGTCACATGCTAGGGTTACATCTATAAACTGTTCTCTGTCTAGAAGCCTTGCAATTGCACTGTCGAGATTCATCATATGAACGCTGGAGCGCACAACGTACTGTGCGACCTTCATTTTGAAAACCGAATTTGAATCAAACCTATTCCAGGACAAGACGAACTTGTTCTTTGTGAACGTAATCCTTTTTTTTTGTTGGGCCTTGTGTAGATTGTCACCTGCAAAAATATTTCAAAACACGATAAAATACAGGGTCGACTAATTTTTGAATGAAATTACGCGTGCTTTTAGTCGTTTGGTTTACTATTGTCATTTATGCCGCTTCCATAATACAAAAGTAAACAAATAAAAAATAAAAAATATATAAAATAAATAAAAATAATAAAAAATTAAATAAAAAATAAAAAAATTTTTAGACTGGAATCACTTCTACACTCTGAACTCTTATCGCATTAAATCCGAACAATTTGTAAGTGTCTCGTTTTAGGGGATTCACTGTACATTACACCCTTTCTGCATATGAAAGCACCGTAACTTGAATTTGTTTAATTATAAGTAATTTTGAAAATATTGCACTAACAAAAAACCACGAGAACACTGAACACTATGCGTGCTTAATAAGTACTGGAACCATGGCTCGTCAGACGACACACTCCTTCCCGAGGTACTTACCCTCGCATCAGCATAATTACAAATGAAAGTCTGCGATGCAATGCGTCATAAAAGGATAGTATCTACAAGGACCTCGCTATCAGGGGACATAAATACAAATACAAGGAATTGTGACCCGCACGTAGTTATTAAATACTATCTGGCAAATGCGGCGCTTTTCAACATGCAAATACACACACACACACAACTAAAGTATAGATGGCATCATAGTTCTGCCGAACACTGTAAAAATGGTGCGCCCAAGTTGGCCCGATAAATAAAACGCACGGTTGTTTATTTTAATCTTTTTATTGTTAGTTTTGTTTGTTTTGTGTTATGTCGAAAGCTATATTTATGTCACATTAAAACTGCACTGATTTGGTGGAAATTAGATGATTTCTTCTATTTAGTTTATGGTGTTCACAAAAGGGTAAACGCAATCTTAAATTATCCAATGTGTTGCGGATTGGCAATTAAATGTGCTGGAATGTACTGGAGAAATCTAGTACATTCGCATGTATACCAGTTGCGCAGCAGCTGACACCAACTGGCCATCATTGTCACCACGATGATGTCATGGCGTCACTTTTTGAATTGGCAGTTATGCCATTTCGTCAGTCTGCAATCAACCTTCAACGGCATCGGAGCAAGCATCGTCATCACGAGTGAAACGGACAAGAAGTTAATCATTGTCATTGTTAACACAACTTAGAATATACATTAAATTAAATCAATCCTGCCTTTCATTGGATTCCTCTCGTCAAGGGTAACGTCACACAAGGCTTACCACTCAACATTTTCTGAAGGGGACAGCGGACAACTACGAACACTACTACAAAACATTTCTGGTCCTTCGAAACGGATCCAGTGCTTCATTGGATTAGCATCATCGCCGCCCAGTTCGCGGCACATAGACACTGCAACCTAACTCGACACAAATCAAGGAGCTGAAGCTGCAACACTCATGAAATCATAATACCTGTAGGATCCGAAGGTATTCCTAAACTCCAATCGTCTGTGAAACAAACACAAGATGTCTGATTGGGACACAGTTACGGTTTTACGTAAGCGGGCTCCGAAACCACCTGCCCTCAAAACAAAAACTGCTATTAATCAGGCACGTCATCAGGGCGTTCAAGCGGATACTCAACAGAAATTTGGTGCCGGTACTAATAAGCAGCACATCAACACTAACAACACGGCTAAATTGGACAGGGAAACTGAAGAACTTAAACATGAAAAAATACCTTTAGAAGTCGGCAAGATCATTCAACAGGAACGTCAAGGGAAAGGATTGAGCCAAAAGGACTTGGCAACAAAAATATGTGAAAGGAAACCACAGGCAAAGGTAGAACCCGATCTATCGAAGCTGCGCCCAGTGCAACAGCGAAGGCTGGCAATATCCGGACAAAATGCTGGTGAATCCCCGAAGGGAACGGAGAGTGCTCAAAGGAAACGAGGAAAGGAACAGGACCCTAAGCCTAACCACAGTGAGAGTGACAAGCAGGAAGAAAGTGATACATCGAGTGAAGCTGGTGACGGGGAAAGTGATTCGACGTCGAAACCTGGTAACGATGCTCCTCGGACTGGTGCACCGGCCATCTCCCCGCCAGCAAGTCGTTCGCCGCCAATGATGTTCCGGCCACCTTTACGGGGCCCGGAAACTCCGTCGGGACTTGACATGCGAATGCCGTCCGGCCCAACCACGGTTCGTCCCTGCCTTGGCGGCTTGCCTCGGCAATTAGGAGTTAATATGCCGCTCGGCCCTCCACCCGGATTGCCATCACGGATGATGCACCCGGAAAATTCCCCCCGTAGGGACAACGGTTCCCCGACGACATTCCTCTGTCGGCGGAACAACAAAGATCTCGACCGACGACATTCCTCGCTCGGAAGAGATCATACGTTTTCTCGCTACACTATGCGCAACGGAGCCGAGAATCACCACGGCAGTGGTGGCGGCGGCGACGGCGACAACTTTGACAACGGTTCCGCGATGACATTCCTCAATCGGCGGAACACCAAAGATCTCGACCGACGACATTCCTCGGTCGGCAGAGATCATACATCTGTTCATCACAAACCCGAGTCGAGTACAAATGTAAGGACATGCACAAAAGAAGATGACAGTTCCAAGGATTCCTTAAGTCGTGGATCAGAGGACAGCGGCCGCCAGATGATCATTGCAAATCAAACGCTAAGTGATTTGTTGGAGAAAAATTCAATGGAAACCGCTGTTGATGCAAAACGAAAGCAGGATGACGAACTTTCTACAACGATAGTTCAAACCAACGTGTCCTTGACAGCTGCTCCAAAACAACAACCGACCACGATTAAGGAACTCATCGCCGCTCAGTTCGCGGCACAGGCCACCATCTCCGGTACTTTCCTCAACATACAGGAAAAGGGACAACCAAGTTCGACAGCAATCGAGGCAACCAAATGCGCACTCCGCGCCGAATGGGAAGCCTTCTCCAAGCGGCACTACGACATCTTCTACCTGGCGGCACCTGAGGATCAGCAACACGCGTACTTCGCGGATGATTGCTTCGGCGAAACCGAAGAGATATACCTCGAGGAAGAGACGAAGCTCCTTGAGGCCCAGTACGCGCTCAAAGCAGCCTCCTCAACCATGGTCCACAGCACCAATCGCCTCCACCCTAGCGAGCTGCCCCCAGTGCAGCTGCCAACGGTCAACATTAAGCCAGCGGAAAAGGAACCACACCCCAGAACAGTGGATAAGAGTGAGCAGGCCGCCGACCAGAGTACCGCCTGCCCAAAGCCCAACCTACCCAAGGTCCCGATGATCGACCCAGTGCCGAAGCCCCCACAGAAGACGATGCCGCGCACGCATTGTGGGGCACACCATGACATAGCCGTTCCTCGTGGGTTGCGAACTTACAACTCCGACCCAGAGGAACTGGCTACCATCACACGGACTCCAGAGCAAGCAGTGGGCACGGCGTACATAGGATCCGTGTCAGATCCAACGCCAATGCCTTCCACGAATTCGACTGTTCCAGCAACAGTAGTCGGCCCGATGACTAACCAGTCCAGTGTCCCGATGCACAAAACACCGCCGACACCCGTAAAGCAACAGTGTGCTTGCACATTCTGCAGGGCCCCACACACCATTTACGCTTGCGAGGGCTTCCGATCACTCACACCTGGCCGTCGAAAGTCCTTCGCACACAAAAGAACCCTGTGCACCAACTGCTTGGGTCGCCACCGCCTGCGCGACTGCCACTCCAACAAGACGTGCCGTCGATGCCAGCGGAGACATCACACCCTGCTGCATGTCCGGTCTACCGCCATCGATGGGACAACATCACCGCCACAACGAGCCAAAGGATCCGCCCCCCGGATCGACCGTCAGGAAGGGGTCTGCGCACATACAATCAGCACCCCTTCACAGCATTCCGCGTTGCTGCCAACAGCCAGAGTCATCGTGACGTCGGAGACCGAACAGAGGATTGAAGTCCGTGCTCTACTGGACCCCTGCTCCAATGGCACCTTCATTTCAACATCACTCGCCCGAAGATTGCACCTCCGATGCCAAGCATCAGCCGTCCCCACCTACGGTGTTGGGGGCACTCGTGGCCTTGCCACCAGGACTCAGGCCGCCATCAGAATCACTTCTCGCCTCCACGGCTCGAGACAATGGACACTGAGGCCCTTCATCCTGTCCGGGCTCTCAGTGTATACACCACCACCAGGATCAACGACAAGGGATCTCTCGTTCGTGGCGGATCTGGAACTTGCAGATCCGAACATCGCCTCCGCCGAGAAGGTGGACATCATCCTTGGGGCAGACATATACCCCAACATCATCGTCGAAGGTCTCAGGAAGGACCAACGTTCCGGCCTCGTCGTGCAGGCCACTGAACTGGGATGGGTGCTAACAGGCGCAGCACCCACCACATCATCCAGCGCAAATGTGACAAGGCCTGTCACCAGCCATCATATGGCCATTCCTCGTGGGTTACGAATTTACAACTCCGACCCAGAGGAACTGGTCGTCCTTCCGACTGAGGGCCGCGGCTTCCATCAGAGAACCCAAAGGACGTCTCGCCGGCATCGGCCGCGGTGGCCACCTACGAAGCCCATTCAACTACCAGCCACCGATCACTTGCGCGACCCAACTACAAGACATACCCCCCGCCCTCTGAACCATTGCAGGGGCAAGGGGCAATCGAGGAACCAGGAGCCTACCCACTCGAACACTTCAAGGCATCCCACCACACCCAGGACACCACGTGGTCAAGCTCCTGCCCAGCTCCAAAGCTACCCAGGCCAACCGCTACCACCTGTAGCCACCACAACAGGACCAGGAGCGCGCAATGCCCCGCTTGGCGGGCGGCGCTACCCAGCAACCAGCGGTCTCTCGAACTCCAGCAAGATAGCACGCCCCTCTGTGCATCCACAGAGGCTGCATTCCGACGACCCCGGGAGGCACTTGGCCCGTGACTGCCACTACGAAAGGACACGTGGACAGTGCCAGGGTAGACACCGCACCCGACTCCACGTTACAGCACACACCCCCAACGGTCGCAACCTGCCGGCCACTCACTCCAGACGGGCGCCAACGTGCGCAGGACATGGCACCACCACCGGTCTCGACACAGCTAGACCCATCACCTGTCATCACGTGGTCATTGATCGTGGGTTGCGACCTTACAACTCCAACCCGGATCAACTGGCCGGTCCCGCGACCACAAGAGGCAACGGACATCAGCGATGGGAAAGAGGTTCCTGTCGCCATCGCTCATACGGGCCATCCCAGACCCTCAAGCCTCCAGCGCTCCTCAGGGCGGGCGGCCCCCTCTCAACCGATCATCAACGTGAAAGTGGACAGCCGACCAAGACCAACCGCCACCAGCAGACCGCACACTCCCGGCCCTTGGCCACCGTCCCCTGGAACGAAATGATTCGCCAATGATTGGCGAAGGCGGGCGGAATGTTGCGGATTGGCAATTAAATGTGCTGGAATGTACTGGAGAAATCTAGTACATTCGCATGTATACCAGTTGCGCAGCAGCTGACACCAACTGGCCATCATTGTCACCACGATGATGTCATGGCGTCACTTTTTGAATTGGCAGTTATGCCATTTCGTCAGTCTGCAATCAACCTTCAACGGCATCGGAGCAAGCATCGTCATCACGAGTGAAACGGACAAGAAGTTAATCATTGTCATTGTTAACACAACTTAGAATATACATTAAATTAAATCAATCCTGCCTTTCATTGGATTCCTCTCGTCAAGGGTAACGTCACACAAGGCTTACCACTCAACATTTTCTGAAGGGGACAGCGGACAACTACGAACACTACTACAAAACACAATGAAAACGATTTAATAAGGTGTATTCCGTAAGTAAACTTGGATATAACTAGGCACACGACACACAATACTAGAATAAGGGCCCGTACCTCAGGGGATGAAACTCGCACGACTTTTGATGAACGCATCGCCGCAGCGCTACGGAGAGCGGAAGACGCACCGACCGGGTCGGTGGTGAAAGATCATATTGTTCGTTGTGAACAGTTTCGATACTTTTGCGGTCAAGAGAGACAGCACGTAGAGGCACCCAGTAGTGTGCAAATTTTCTTGGCCCTTTCACACAGATACGATTTTGATGGTGAGACCACACAATTGTACTGCGAATGGAGTTTGCTCAGTTGACACAAAGTAGACGAATTTGTACTACCCTTATATGGTTAGCCTCATTCAGGACAAACCCGGAATACCGTTGGTTTTCCACATGTCACGATTGACCATGGATAAGCGGATAGTTTATGGGCGGGCAGTTCCACACACAGATGAAGAGTGCCTGCGGTACAGCAGGACGATATCCCACAGGGATCAAAGAGAAGTTAAGTAACAACGCCAAAAGTTCTAGTGGTTGAATTACAGCTAAACACCTGTCAGCCGAAATGGTCATAGTAAATAACATCTCAAAACAATGGCAAGCTTACATAGATTTAGGTTTTTTTTAGGTTAGGGTAATGTTACGTACGATTTAATTGGTTTAGTTAGTTAATTAAAATCATTTAGTTAGTTTAGTAAGTTAATTTAAGTGTAAAAGAAACAAATTACAACGTTTTTTATGTTCTAAAGTTTCTTTGATTTGGTAAGTTAATAATGAAAATTACAATGAGTAGAAAATAAACAAACCCGACAGGCAACTACATGGTAGTAGTCACCCCAAATTTAGCTTATTTTGTCCGCAGAGAACCAGCAAGTTAGGATATAATTTAAATACCCTAGAATTTAAACATTTTTTGTCCAGCATATACTGTGTTTATTTGACCAATAATCAATGTTTACGTTAAGTACTACGAGGGTTGCCTTTTATATTTCGGGATTAGAGAACAAAAACAAATATTGATCATCGAAAATCACTTTATTGTTTTTCAAAATATTCCCCATGAAGATCTATACACTTTTGCATGCGTTTGAACCAATTGTCGAAGCACTTTTGCCACTCTGATTGAGGTATCTCCAACACATGCATTCTGAATGCAGCAACCGCTTCTTCAGGTGTCGAAAAACGTTGACATCTCAGTTTGTTTTTTACGTACGGGAATAAAAAGAAGTCATTCGGTGCCAAGTCAGGACTATACGGCGGATGACCCATCAAATCGATGTTTTGGGTGCTAAAAAAAATGCAGTTGTCGCAGCCGATGTGTGAGAGCTCGCATTGTCGTGGTGAAGAGTGATCCGTCTTCGGCGGTTGGTTTTCTGATTTCTTGGAAGACAACTGGCAAACAAATGGTTGTGTACCACTCAGAATTGACTGTTCTGCGTTGTTCTAGTGGTACGGTTGCGACATGTCCAGTTTTTCCGAAAAAACAGGTGACCATTTGCTTGGAAGTGCTTCGTGCGCGAACAACTTTTGTTGGATTTGGCTCATCTTGAAACACCCAGACAGTCGACTGCTGTTTACTTTCGGGCTCATACGCGTAAATCCACGATTCATCACCTGTCACGATGTCATAGACGTGTTTCGAAGCACCGCGACCGTATTTTTTGAGCATTTCTTTCGACCAATTGACACGAGCCTTTTTTTGGGCGATTGACAAATTGTGTGGGATCCAACGCGAACAAATTTTTTTGACAGTCAAATGTTTATGCAATATTGAATGTATGCTGGTCCCACTAACGCCTAAGGTTGTCTCAATCTCATGATAGGTCACATGACGATCTTCCAATATCAGTTCGCGCACAGCATCAATGGTTTTCGGAACAACAACTGATTTTGGACGACCTTCACGAAATCCATCTTGGAGTGAACTACGACCACGATTGAATTCACCATACCATCGATAAACACTGGTCCTTGATGGAGCTTCATCGCCAAAAATTGAATTAAGTTCATCTATGCACTGTTGCTGAGTTAATCCACGCCGAAAGTTGTAAAAAATAATCGCACGAAAATACTGACGATTTAATTCCATTTTTGGGCCGAGATGAATCTTTTAAGTTACTGTAAACAACACAAATAGCGCTCGTATGTCAAAACGTTCTGAGTGCGTATAACCTCAAAAATGTCCAACTTTACGATAGAGCTGTCAATTGCCGGATTGCAACACTAGGGTTGCCAAATCCCGAAACATAAGAGGCAACCCTCGTACAGTAACTTATATATGGTAGGGCTTTCTAGAGCACTACAATTGTATAGCAAGCTGTTATTGTAATACTTGTAAGAGGTGGGTTGTCGGTTGAGGCCAGTGACCAGGCTGAAGCATTTCCTTTCGAAATTGCGTAGTTTCTCCATTTGGGCTGGTGTTATATGATACCACAGGGGACACCCATATGTGAGTGTGGGTCTGATTATTTGTTTATATATGAGCATTTTGACTTTGTGAGAGAGACCGTTGGGTTTCCACATCTCTCTTCTACAGAGATTCAGTTATATTGTGGCTTTACGTAAAGTATTTTTAATGTGGGTGGAGAATGAAAGTTCATTGGAAAAGGTTATTCCCAGATATTTTAAAGTTTTAGAAAGTTTTATCTGGGTGTTATTTAGTTTGAGTCTAATTTTGTAGTGGGTGCGCCTTGTGTTGTTTGTGCAGTGCTCATTTTTACCCTTAAACACTATAAGTTGGGTTTTATCAGGATTTAGGCGAATTTTCCATTTATTGAAGTATGTTGATAGATTTGGGAGGAAGTTATTAATGGGGTTTCTTGCCTCTTTTACAAACTTGCTGCTGGAGTAGACTATGGTGTCATCAGCGTAATTCAACATTACGGTATTGGGTAATTGAGGCTGCGGTACGTCTGAAATATGGAGGAGGTATAATAGTGGTCCAAGAATTAAACCCTGCGGTTATATTATACTATTGGGAGAGAGAAGAACTTATTTTGACCATGAATTTTCTACCAGAGAGGTAGGAAGTGAGAAGTTTGGTGGTGTGGGTGTTAATCCAAATATGTAGTGCAGCTTGTAAAGCAGTCCTGAGATCCAAACACAATCGAATGCTTTAGATATCTCGAGAGAGATACAGACCGTCGAGCTTTGGTTTTGAAGATTAGTTGTGACATCGTGCGTTAGTTTTAACAGAGCATGACAGGTGGAGTGTTGTGAGCGAAAGCCCAACTGGGAATTTGGGATAATAGCGTTGTCATTAGCAAATGAAAGGAGATTTCGATATATCTTGCATTTCAATATCTTGCTTAATGTGTTTAATAACGATATCGGACGATAGTTGCTGGGGTTGTTGGAAGGACTGGACTTATAGATAGGGACTATAATCGTGGTTTTCCAGTTATCTGGGAAATGTGATCCGTTAATTATGTGGTTGAGAAGAACGAGAATAGGGACTAGATTTGACGGGAGAAGTCTTTTGTAAAGAAGGTTTGGAATTCCATCTAAGCCTGTCGACTTGTTGTTGTTGCGTGATGTTATAAATTCAGATAATTCGCCTGCTGTTAGGAATGACGCATTATCCAGAGGATGAGACGCTTTGTTTGTTTCGTTGAATTCCGCGATGAAAGGGGTGAAGGATGGGATCATTGTGCGTGAGATGTAGTCGTTTACAGTATCTTAAAGACTGAGAGGGAGTCGTTTTGTTGATGGATTTTATAAAAGTGATTAGCTAGACAATTTGCTATGACAATATCTGATTGGACTGGGTGATTGTTAGTAGCGTTGATAATATAATCGATTCGGGGTTTGTATTTTCAACCCGTTAGTCTGTTGATATTATTGAATAAGTCACGATTGGGTTTAATATTTTTAAGTATAGACGTGTAAGCCTGGCAAATTGTTTTAGTTGTCCATTTATCAGGGTAGTCAAGAGTTGGATTTGATTTTTAATAAAAGGGGAGTAACTGCTATGTAGTTTTCGTCTAAGCTGTTTTTTTACGCGTAACAGTTTTGTAAGGATGATGAGTAAAGGTTTTCCTAGGTGATTATGAGGGATGGATGTAGGTGTGTGGCTGAAGAGGGCATTTTTTAGTATTTGCTCTATTCTTAAGGCTGCTTGATCAATTTCAGCAGGGAGTAGATTTGAAGTCTCTGGCAAAGTATAGTCTGTAAAACTGGCAGCAATGTCCCTATTGACTCTTTTCCAGTTTGTCCTGGCGAAATTCGGTATCCGATTGAATGAGTAACATGGTTCGAGGGCTAGGATTTGGACAGTGGTGTGGACGTACCCATGATCGGAAGGAAATTCGAAGGATACTGTAGGGAGTTTAGGTGAGTAGACGTCTACGGATTTTAGGAAAAAATCTATTGTTGATTTAGTAGTATTGGAGATACGTGTTGGCTGTAATGGACAGTCTGCATAGATATATGGATGGAGTTGAAGGAGTGCTAGAAGTTGGCAACCGTATTTATTGCACTTAGTGTCGTTAAATGAAGTATGCCGAGCATTCCAGTCTCCTCCTATTATGAAAGGTGCAGGTAGAGACTGTTGGATTATCTCAGTGATGTCGGAACTAGGGAAGTTTGGTTCCCGAGAAGGGTGAATGTATACGGACGACAATACAAGCACTTTGTTGCTTTTGCAAAAGATTTTAATTACCGTGTACTCAATATTATTTATATTGGTGAACCTAATTTCGGAAAATTGGAATTTCTTGTGTATTAGAATTCCAGTACCTCCACGAGGTCGAGTGGTTCGTGGATTAAAAACAAGTGTATAATTCGGGATAGATACTCGGGAGTTTGGTTTAAGCCAAGTTTCTGAGAGGAGGAGGATATCTGGAGAGAACTTGTCAACGAACAATCGGAGGTGTTGTCTGCGAATATTGGAATATATAGACTCTGCATTGAGGGAAATTATGGTTAAATTGGCCATTAAGGGAAAGGATATGTGAAGTTATAAGGGATAAAATCTGACCTTTTTTTTCTATTTCTGAGCTGTGCTTCAGGGTGGGCACCATCTTCTGAAAGCTACTTATGTATCCTGTGATGTCCAGATTAAGATCGTAACAGTTGAATTGGTGATTATTTGTCATGTTATGGGAATCCTTGACAACCTTAGCGTATGTCATTCCTGGACTTGTAGGATATGTTGATTAACCGCTTAATGCACACCTCCGTGACATATACGGGCAATGCTTACCGTTTAAATGTGCATTAAGGCGTTAAGGTGATGTTGTTTTGGTTGGTGAAGGTTTGCTCGTTGCCATGGGTGTTTTTCGCCTTTGGAGAATCCTCAGCTTATGAGGACATTGCGAGAAGTTGGCAGGGTGGGGTCCTCCACAGTTATAGCATGTCACTGTGGTTTTCTTCGTTGCAATGGATCCATCGGGGTTTGTTGTTTGGATTGTTCCTGGTTCCATCCCAGGCGGGCTGACCTTACATTCTCCAGGTTGATATTGCTCTGCACACTTTACGCATCGTACGCTTAGATGACATTCGGCCGCCGTGTCCTGAGCCTTGGCATCTTTTGCAATGAAGGACGTTTTGTTTATGTGGTTCCTCAATCACAATTTTATGCGTGAACAGATATTTTATTTGTTTGAGCCGGGTGACATCAGTTGGAGGAATTTGTATAATACGTAAATGCAGAGTCTTGTTAGTCCGCATGTATAGGGTTTGGAAGTAGTCCAACCTGTTTATTTTCAGTTCCGGACAGATCCAGAATATTTCTGCTGCAAGTTCCTCATTGGTCCATGTTGGATCAATATGTCTTAAGATGAAAGTCGCTGGTTTCAACTGCCCATGTTGAAAAGTGAAAAATTCAAGCTTATGTTGCGCAAGTTTTTCTACCGCCTTGTTGTGTGTGTGCGTTAAAGTGGTTATTGTGATGGAAGTCGAAGCTCCTCTTGTGTTTGTGGTGAAATTGCGATGGTCTAAGGTACTTTCGAGCATTCTAATTAGCTCTTTGATGTCTGTTATATTTTTAATATAGATGGGTGGAGGTCTTGTATTTTTGGCGTGTGTGTTAGGCATTTGATTCCCGGCTGTCTTCTTTTGTTGGGGAGATGGTGTTTTGAGGGACAATAATTGTTGGTTTGGAGATGATGGGGCTAGTCCGGGGTGTTGAGCAGGCGTTTCTTCCATGCAGACGTCATCTCTGATTTTATTGGTTGTTTTTAGGGAGCGAATTTCCTCGTGGAGTTGTTTCATCTGGAGTCGAAGTGTATTGATATAATCCACGGCTTCCAGATACTTTTTTGGTAGCCCATAGCTTGTGTCTCCATGATTGTTGGTTTCTTTGTTGCGCTCAGTAAATCGTCAGTGGCTCTTCTTTTACGCTCTATGATGAATTGTTGATCATCACTGGGGCCGTCGCCCAGCATGCGTTACTGTTAGTTTTCACTGTTTTATTACTAAAAGTATTTTTACACGTGCACCTCACCCACATGCGTTACACACTTTTACAAACACGTGTTTCACAAACTCGGGTTTCAGCTATGCTATGAGCGCTCTGAAGTACTCGATAAGAATGATTTTGTCCAGCAAGTAAGATAAATATAAGAAAAAGAACTGTGGGGAGGAGAATGGTGCGCCCGCGTACCGCGCTGATTTACTTCTCGTCCCCAGCGATAGTTCTGCCGGACACTGTAAAAATGGTGCGCCCATAGAAACGGAGCAAAATACACAGAAGTTAGTCCGAGAAATAAAACGCACGGTTGTTTATTTTTATCTTTTTATTGTTATTTTTGTTTGTTTTGTGTTATGTCGAAAACTATATTTATGTCACATTAAAACTGCACTGATTTGGTGGAAATTAGATGATTTCTTCTATTTAGTTTATGGTGTTCACAAAAGGGTAAATGCAATCTTAAATTATCCAATGAAAACGATTTAATAAGGTGTATTCCGTAAGTAAACTTGGATATAACTAGGCACACGACACACAATACTAGAATAAGGGCCCGTACCTCAGGGGATGAAACTCGCACGATTTTTGATGAACGCATCTCCGCAGCGCTACTGAGAGCGGAAGATGCACCGACCGGATTTGGTGGTTGGAATACGACTTGATCGAGGCTTGGAATCTGGCTCTTGATTCACCCTCGATTCGGTGGTAGTGGATATCCTCTCAGCTAAGGATATATTTTTACTTACCACAAGAGAAACGTAGTCTCTCTTCGTGGAATAGAAAATCAGATCTCGTAATGAAGATCATGGTAGTATGTGTGTATGAGTGATCGTGAAGATCATATCGCTCAACTCATGCGCGAAGACAATGGAAAAACAAAGCAGGAAAACGGTAAAGACAAAAGGGACGCGGAGATCTTTGTTTATGTTGTGCATTGCGGCTAAATAAATAGAAAGCAATACATCGAGGAAATGTGCTAAAAGAAAAGATGGGACGAGAGCATCATAAAAGTCTTAGATGAGTGATGCCCTTGTGTAAATAGACGAATACCCATTAGAGAAAGGTGCTAATGGATTACAAAACTTTATACAATAAAAATTGTATGCCGTATCTTGGGTCGGTAGCCGAAACGAATCCCTTGCTTGTATTTGTATATGCAGGGTAATTCGTTTGTGGCAAAGAACGAAATTGGTGATTGTTTATTCTTTTAGACGGGGGATCGTGGTCGGGTATATTCCAGCTGAACACACAAGCTGCCCGACGCTGTTTTGGCCGTTGGACAATGGAATCGCCAGCCAATGTATATGGAAAGGAATTTATTATACACATGGTGAGACTGGGGATAGGCGACGCAATGTTTATGATCCCTGTTATGATGGTTACATTGTATGTAAACCAAATTGTTTTTTCAGGAATTCGACTAGGGAAAATGCGTGTGTAGGATTGAGATTTGCCTGGCAACCGAAAGTGCCGAATTGGGCTTGGGATTAATGAAATTTGGAACAGAATTCTTATAGGGAATTTTGAATTCGCATAAATGAATGAAGGTAAGAATCCTCTTCCAGGAGCTTTTAGCTAAATATATTTGATGAACTTAATGCGTGAAGCATTTACAGGTGCTAATGCGATTGCATTAGAAGAAAACTATGAAGGTTGGGTTGTAGTTATGGGGGTTCTTCGGGTAAGTAGACAGCGGGGTTTCGCGGAACCGCCACAGAACCAAATATAAAAACGCACGTAAAATGGAAAAAATACTAAATCTATTTCCTTCGTGTTCCTTACTCAGACCATAAAACGTTCGTATATGAGCCAACTCGATTACAAAACATAGAGGGTCATTCCGGCAATACAGTGGATCTGTCCATTTCCCGCGCTAATAAACACACAACCGAAGTTTTTCCCCCTAGATGACTTTATTGTATCATTTAAATCGCTACTAACTAACAGCAGGGCTAACGAAAATGGTTACAAATGAAAAGTATGGTTCTACGAGACAGTATAACATACTTTTGGGTAGTACAAATGACCGTCATTTCTTCTCAATAAGAATTTTATCATTACGATGGACATGAATCTACTTGGTATGAGAATCTTTATCGCCTATTCTAGTAGCAAATATTTAATCCAAGACGAAAAGTTCACCCACGACCAAAAAGGGACACGACAATTTCACACTTGGGAAGATAATCAGAAGCTCTAATTCCTCGTCCTGCTCATCAGTCGCACTTAGTTCAGTCAGGGAAATTGAGGAAATCATTCATTGTACATTTCGAACCCACATCAACGTTCTGCTAGAAGAGGTGAACACATCAAAACGATAGCGAAAAACGTCAAAAGTGATCTTAGTCAAACAGTAATCTTGCAAGGGAGTTCAGAAGATTAAGCAGAATATAAACAATTACTCAGGAATAATATGTGGTAAATAGGAATGCATTAGTGGCTTTTTAATCTTTCATTCCATCGGTACTACAAAAAATAATACAACCCCTAGAGAATTAATAAAAAACGGGAAAGAGACTAATATCGATCCATCAACAAATACATATATTCCTTCCATCTCAAAGCGCCAAGTCTTCCAAAACTTCACCCATTTTTCGACTACTGCGTTTACTAAGACGTCTATGCTTAAATTAGAGAGCGCTTTATTTTTTAAGATTGTCGCCTCTTCTGTTACGTGTAATAATATTACATACAGGAATATGCCGAGAATATATCAAACTACTAAAGCATCGTAAGCAGTGGGGACATTGATTTTTGGTAATAGCTGGTGTTACTGGTTCATCTAACTGATTATTCTGCGATTTTTTATAGAATTGTTGAGCAGATCGGATCATAGATATAAATTCATCATGAGCTGCTCGCCAATCAAACTGTGCTATTGAAGGCAATAATCTTTTGCTATAGGATTGTTCGAGAACTTTCTCGTATTGGGTTTTGAAAAACTTTTCAGCAGCTGTACCTTTGACACGTTGTTTCCTTGCATCGAATATATCTCGTTGTTTCATTGATGCTTGGCATATGGTTTGATGCTTTAATACACGGTCCTTAGTAAAGGATCTGCCACATATTTTACATTCATCCATCTCGGATGGTCCCAGGTAAAAATAAACCTGGAATTAGTTTAGGTTGATTCACATATTTTCGTAGTAGAACTCAGAAAAATATATTTTAACTACTTTTTTATTACTCCGTGCCATTATGGAAAGTTTTCTTCTTCAAATAATGTATACTATATCAGTGTCTACCTTTTAATTTAACATCCGTTCCGATACTTCTGCAACTGCCGGCGATATTCATAAATGCCTCATTTCAACTTGGAATTTTTAAAGTCATACGAGAAACGTGTCTCAAAAATTGACTACAAACTACAGGCAACTTGATTATACGAAGGCAGTTAGATAACCCAGTGCCTTTTTGAAAAAAAGATATTTTTTTCGGCAATTAAGCATTAGCCCAGATAATAATGCTCAAGAAACCAGATAAACCAGCAGAAGAAGTAACATCTTATAGACCGATATCGCTATTGCCATCCATTTTAAAACTGTTTGAGAAAATACTCCTCAAGCGACTCAAGCCACTCATCAATATTCCAGACTTTTAATTTGGCTTTAGGAATAAACACTCAAGTATTGAACAGGTTCATCGTGTGACCACAGTAATAGAAAAGGCTTTCGAAGAGAAGAAATATTGCCCAGCTGTCTTTTTTGACGTCTCCCAAGCAGTCGACAGAGTATGGCATGAAGGTCTTGTACAGTGTGGCGGAAAATTAATCATCCAATTTTGTTTTTGAATTACTTTTTTACTAAATAAAAAAAAAAGATTTTGAGTGATGGAAATCTTTATTTGGACCCTTGCAATTTTTTCTGTTAAGTTTTGGATAAGATGATATCCGTCAACTGGCTGCCGACAGTGATGATACACATTTCTATCCGTTTTATCGCATTTTCCATGGCCATAACTGTTAGCTTAGACTTGTTGGGATAAACCCGCGACTTCAAGTAGCCCCAAAGACAGAAGTGTGGGATGGTTAAATCGGGCGATCTTGCTTGTCATGCCAAACCGCCAAAACGGGAGATTACGTGACCAGGAAACGCTTCGTTCACAATATCCATTATGGCTTGTGCTGTGTGTGCGGTTGGACCGTCTTGTTGAAACCACATGTTCACCAAGCCCCGCTCATTCAATTCCGGCAGTTAGAAGTCGTTTATCATGGCCCTGTAGCGTTCGCCAGTAACAGTGACCGTATTGCCGCTGGCGTCCTCCTAATCACTCCTCCCGTGTGAGCGCTATACCACGCAGTGGCTTTGAGTGTATGTAATGGCTCTTCGTGCATCACACGCGAATTTTCAGTGCACCAGAAACGAAGATTTTATTGACATCCGCTTAAGTGGAAATGTGCCTCGTCGCTCATGATGATTTTCGAAACAAAATCGTCCTCTTCGTTGGTGACACAATTACTCCACGCTCTTGCGGAGTATAGCGCTCCATTGCTTATCTGTTTATATACCGCCGCTGTCTAGTTCACAGATGTCAAATATGATTGACGTACGACGCCATTTGCAAAAATTATAACATCTTCCCATAGGGTGATTAGTTTTGCGCCACCTTGTATATAAAATGAGTTAACTGTTTCCAGCAAACTATTGTCAACTACTTGAATCATACTTGTCTGATAGAACATTCAAAGTAACACACGATGGAGCTCACTCTAGCTTCTATCCAATAGAAGCAGGTGTACCACAAGGAAGATGCCGGAAGATTTGGGTCGTGGAATAATTTGCCCCTACATAAGAAGGGAGCAACTATAGGGGTATAATATTGATGAGTACCGTCTATAAAATGCTGTCCTCTATCATGCAAGACCGGATAGCCCCATACGCTAAAGTCACCATTGGTCAATATCAGTGTGGCTTCATCCCAGGCAAATCAGCGATTGATAAGATATTCACCCCTAGGCAGGCGATGAAAAAATGTCTGGAATTTAAGATTCCATTATATCATCTATTTATAGACTTTAAGGCCGCCTAAGACAGCATAGCCAGGGTAGAACTATATAATGCCATGTGAGAGTTCGGCATTCAAAGCAAATTGTTACGACCTTGTCGGTTGACCATGACCAACATAACTAGTCAAGTAAAAATAGCGGGATTGCTGTCCAAACCAATAAACATCTTTAATGGACTCCGACAAGGGGATGGTCTGGCCTGACTCTTTTTCAACCTGGCGTTGGAGAAAACAATCCGTAACTCTGGCGTTACAACTAGAGGCATTATTGTCACCAAGTCCACCCAGATACTTGCCTAAGCAGATGACATCGACATCATCGGTAGATCCGATTCCTTCACCCAGATCGAGCAGGCCGCACAAAAACTGGGACTGCATATTAATGAGGGGAAAACTAAGTAAATGGTGGCAACTTCTGCGAAGAGAAGACCTAACGTTGATCAAACTATTAGGGTAGCGGGACACAAATTTGAAGTAGTGCAATCCTTTAACTACCTTGGGTCAATAGTATCAGCCGATAACAATATGGAAGAAAAATACACGAACGGCTGATCAAATCCAACGAAGCCTACTATGGTCTATCATCATCATCATCATCATCATCATCGGCACTACAACCGGGAACCGGTCTTGGCCTTATTTAGCAAGTCCTGAGGCTTGTTAAATTTTCCATAATAATTTGTTTTTTTTTTCCGGGCGAGGTCATTAGTCTTGAGCCAGAACATTAAAATACTTTACATAAAGCCACAATACGACTGAATCTCTGTAGAAGAGTGATGTGGAAACTGTGGTCTATCAAGGCTCTTTAAATCTCGAAATTTATCCAGAATATCCAAGCTACTACTGTACAAGACCATGGTCTTACCAGTACTCATATATGGATCTGAGACCTGGATGCTCAATAAAAGGCACTCTGAACTCTTAGCCGCGTTCGAGAGGAAGGTCTTAAGGAGAACTGTTGGCCCCGTATGCGAGTGGGGACGATTCAGGAGACGCTACAGCCATGAGTTGTACCCGATCGACCTTGAAGGTAACGTTGTAAGAAAAATCAAGCTCGGTAGACTCCGGTGGGTGGGACACCTATTTCAAATGGGCGAAGAGGAGCCTGCCCGGAAAGTTCTTTGTGGTGGGATGTATGGAAGGAGATTGCGCGGAAGACCTTGTCTGCGATGGGGGGATGGCGTAGGCGGTGGACGCCCAGAGCCTAGGAATGCAAACTAGATGACATCGGGGGACCGATGGGGACACTTGCTAAATGAGGCTAAGACCAGATCCCGGTTGTAGTGCCGATGATGATGATTTCCCAAATATGACGTATTATGAGAGAATTCGCCGCAATGGATTTGTTCCACCAGAGCCATTTCTCTATCCTGATATGGTTGGCCTCATTAGGGACAAATCTGGAATACCGTTGGTTTCTTTTGTTTGTTTGTTTTATATCCACATTTATTTAACAAATTAATTACGTATTTTACTTAAGACTAAATGTTCATTTCTATTTTACAAATATTATTTTTACATTAACTTACATTTTTCTTATGCCTTTCGGCGTTATAACTGTTTTTATATCATGTCACAATATTTGATGTTTTTTTTTAAATGTATTCTATTTTTTTCTACATCATGTGTTATTTATAATTTTTTTTTAATTACATATATAGGGGGTTGACACACAAAAAATAAAAAATAAAATAATGAAACAAAACGGACAAACATAAACAAGGAATACAAATAAAAAATAAAAAAAATAAAAAATTGAAATTACATTAAAAAAGAAAATTAAGACTCGGAAGAAGATACCGTTGGTTTACCACGTGTCACGATTAACCGCGGATAAGCGGATAGATTATGGGCGGGAAGATGCACGCACATATGAAAAGTATCTGCGGCAAAGTAGGGCGATATCCCACAGGGATCAAAGAGAAGTTAGGAAACAAAGCCAGAAGTTCTGGTGGTTGAATGACAGCTGAAGACCTATCAGCCAAAATGGACATAGTAAATAACACCTTAAAACAATGGCAAGCTTACATAGATTTACCTTTTTTTAGGTTAGGATAGTGTTTAGTAAGTTTTATTAATAATATTTTTACAAAATGGTTACGTTTGTTTAGTAAGTTTAATTTGGGGTAGGAAAAAAAATCAATGCAAGTGTTGCCGAAAGCATCCATGTTTTGATACCAGCTGAATCAGGTGGTAATTCAGCTTGCCATGTTTTCTTTTCACCCATGTTTCTGTGTCGGGTATCATGGCGTGGGTCCATCTTCCTTTTGTGGAAGAATCGCGCCTTCGTCGTCATTCTCTTAGTCTGGAGAGCTCTAATTGTGACCGCATACGCAGGCGATTCTTTTGTTTTTTCCGGGCAAGGTCATTAGTCTTGCGCCAGGTCAAACTGCTATCACGTAATATAAAACTCCGTATCTATAGAACCATAATCATGCAGATTGTTCTATACGGATGCGAATCATGAGCTCTTACAAAACGGTAAGAAAACAAATTCCGCGTATTCGAGAATAAAATTTTAAGGCGTATCTTTGGCGGTAAATATGACGAGGAGGCAGGACAATGGAGGAAACTCCACATCCACGAACTGGAAGAGCTATACCGCAAACCTACAATAGTGAGAGTAATCAGCCCCAAAAAAGGTAAGCTGCCTAATATGTATTTATGTATAATGATTCCAGCTAATTGGGTGACGGTTAATGCCCTAGCAAGATTATACAATCTTGCCGAAATTTCAACTTTAAGGTAAGTTGTATTGCTGGTAATGGTGGGGATCAAGCGATGCGTGGCTCTTCGGGCCCTAAAAAGCCCCACACCCTTATTCAAAGTTGCATGAACGATAACAAAGGGCGAGTTAGAATAGGAACCCGCCTCTTAAAATCATTTGAAGTCAGGGGGATGGTCTATCACCGTGTCTTTTTAACCTTATGCTCGAGTATGTCATCAGAAAGGTACAAGACGACAACATGGCCGGATCATCCATAAACGGGGTCACACAAATGCTCGCATTTGCGGATGTCATCGCCGTTCTTGGCGATAATCTAGAAACTGTAAGTAAAAGCCGTGATATCATCATGCGAGCGGCAGAAGAGGTGGGCCTAGAAATGAGCGAAGACAAAACAAAATACATGATTACGGTGAGAGCTGGTGGAACTCAGGGAACATATATAAACGTCAGAGGCAAGATATTTGAAAAAGTTAAAAAAAAATAAATATCTGGGAACTATACTGACGGTCAGTAACGAAATGTCGAGGGAAATGAACAAGAGACTGCATTCCTAGTGCAACGCTAGTTGGCACGCAGTCAGTAAACTCCTGAAATCCAAACTGCTATCACGTAATATAAAGCTCCGTGCCTATAGAACCATAATCATGCCGATGGCTCTGTACGGATGCGAAACATGGGCTCTTACAAAACGGCAAGAAAACAAATTCCGCGTATTCGAGAATAAAGTTCTAATGAGTATCTATAGAGGTAAATATGACGAGAAGGCATGACAATGGAGGAAACTCCAAAACCACAAATTGGAAGAGCTATACCACAAACCTACAATAGTGAGAGTAATCAAGTCGCGAAGATTAAGATGGTCCCGACATGTAGCGCGAATGGGCAACAATAGGACCGTGCGTAGAATTCTTGACGGTAGACCAACGAGAAAGAGACCGGTAGGACGGCCGCGAAGGACATGAGAGGACAATGTTAGGTTTGACCTTGAGGCGATCGGATCGGCTGGTCAAGCGTGGAAGGAGAGTGCACAGAACAGGAAACGATGGGGGAGTCGAGTCGGCGAGGTCATGAACCTCCGGGTTCCTACAGGCCAATAAATAATAATAATAATAACAAAACTTAAGAACTCTGTCCTACGAGCTCATGAAACATGGTTCTAAAAAAAACACATTAAAGATAATTTTTCTTATAAAATATATATAAATTCTTTTGGCAACTTACCTTTAATCCATCGTTCTAAATTATTTTGCCCCGCGATGGAATATCTAAATAGAAACTTTGTCGGGAAACAAGGGAAATATGTGCAGACGGAAAATGGCTTTTGCCGGTAGAAGTTCGGTATGATTGGTCTGGATGTGTTTTTGAAGATTTTTCCCTTCCTTTACCTTCCAATATTGCAATTCCCGTGTCGGTGCATATAGATACAATCTGCTCTATGTAGAATACCATGAACATAATATAATTTTAAAATGCTCAACTCTCTACGGGCTATAAAAACATATAATTTGTTTTTCTATCATTTGTGTATATTTCAGTTAATAATAAATATTAATAAGTGAATTTTTTTTATATTTTACTTGATCTTTATCCTGTATTGTTATATGTTTAATAAGTTTGTCGTTTTATATTTAAACAGAGTGTTTCAAGAATTGTAAATAATTACAATATATTCACAAATTATTATGTACAACTATCTGGATGCTGACTTTGTTTCCTTTTTGATTTTGGTTCTTTTTGGTGCTCTAAAGAAGGCCTCCTGGGATTACCAAGAGTAACTAATGCACTTGCCACAGCTAATCCAGCCGCCTGTCCAGGAGGGGCATGCTGCAGTCCTCCTACGGGCAGAAAACAAAAACAAAAAAAGGAAAACATTATTTTATTTACTTGCACAATGGACATCAAATATTTCGATACAACATCACCACCTGCCCTAAATATTAAAACACACTCTTTTTATCCATAAATAAATTTTTTATTATTTTTTATTGTATAATTACAAATAGCAAGAGTGAATAATGGGGCACAGTGTGGGTACGAACAGAGTGAAAGGAGATGTCTAATTTTAAATAAGAGAGGCTGAATGTGTACTATTTTATTAAGAAAACGGGTTTGGGCAAATATCCCACCCAAGCTTTACTCAACGTATAAACAATTCAGTGACCAGTTATTCTATATAACGACACAGGGGTGAACTGGAATGTATGTAAAATCTCGTTAGATGTTTCGCGTACTTTTTGAACAAGTTAGGGCAGGCGGATTGACATGCGTCCAAGTATCTCGACGAAACTAGTAGTGCACTCCAAATAAGTCAAATAAGTTTATGACAGTAAAATATATACTTATTTCAATGAACTCTATTCAACAAATTAAAATATTAATGTTTCCTATTTTTTAAAAACATTTTTTAGGTAACTTCAAGGCACGGTTGAAACTAAAATAATATAAGGAGGTTGTTGACAAAAATAGAAAAGCTTAGCGTTGCATTTCAAATAGAAAAAGGAGTTAAAAAAACTTTATATATTAAAAAAGCTAAGGGTCACGATTGTAGCCCATCATTAACACTTTGTGGCACAGCTATTGTGTTTTATTACCGAGATGCATCTGCGTTGCATGGAGTTCACCTGTTGCACGTTGCAACCACTAATGGTGAAGATGCTCTGTGTGATAACGATGTTTTAAATAACTCTCCACCCTCTACACTTGAGGTGTTAGCTTGTGTCAGAACCGATTAGATCAGTTTCGATTACGTTGAGCTGTGACACAAAAAATAATGGGGCAAATTCAAGAGAACTGTACAACAGTATTGCTCTTGACCGAAAACAACAGCAAAAGCCCCACAGAGAAGAGGAACGCAGATAACGTTGATCGAATAAAGGAAATTAGGAAAAACGGTAGACCGAACAAAAAGTCAAAGAGGTGACGGTGCGAAAAATAAAAAAGCGACGTTGACGCTTAATACAAAATGAAAAACTGATTTGGAGTTCGTAGGCGAAATTGTAGGCATTCGGTAGTTAACTGAAGTATTTTTATTCATTAATTCCATTTAACATAAAACTGGACACTGGAAATTTTATCATCGATCAGTATCATTCTACTTCCAAACGTTTACAAGAAACAAAAGGGATACAGATTACAGGGTTGCGACGAGTGTCAATTTAAACATCTACTGAAGGAAGCTTATTCGGATGAAGATCCACGAGATAATGCAGAACAAAGAACTACAGCAGTATCATAGATAAATTATGAATTCTCACGTTAAAGTAATACGAGGGTTGCCTCTTATGTTTCGGGATATGGCAACCCTAGCGTTGCAATCCGGCAATTGACAGCTCTGTCGTAAAGTTGGACATTTTTGAGGTTATACGCACTCAGAACGTTTTGACATACGAGCGCTATTTGTGTTGTTTACAGTAACTTAAAAGATTCATCTCGGCCCAAAAATGGAATTAAATCGTCAACATTTTCGGGCGATTATTTTTTACAACTTTCGGCGTGGATTAACTCAGCAACAGTGCATGGATGAACTTAATTCAATTTTTGGCGATGAAGCTCCATCAAGGACCAGTGTTTATCGATGGTATGGTGAATTCAATCATGGTCGTAGTTCACTCCAAGATGAATTTCGTGAAGGTCGTCCAAAATCAGTTGTTGTTCCGAAAACCATTGATGCTGTGCGCGAACTGATATTGGAAGATCGTCATGTGACCTATCGTGAGATTGAGACAACCTTAGGCGTTAGTGGGGCCAGCATACATTCAATATTGCATAAACATTTGACTGTCAAAAAAATTTGTTCGCGTTGGATCCCACACAATTTGTCAATCGCCCAAAAAAAAGCTCGTGTCAATTGGTCGAAAGAAATGTTCAAAAAATACGGTCGCGGTGCTTCGAAACACGTCTGTGACATCGTGACAGGTGATGAATCGTGGATTTACGCGTATGAGCCCGAAAGTAAACAGCAGTCGACTGTCTGGGTGTTTCAAGATGAGCCAAATCCAACAAAAGTTGTTCGCGCACGAAGCACTTCCAAGCAAATGGTCGCCTGTTTTTTCGGAAAAACTGGACATGTCGCAACCGTACCACTAGAACAACGCAGAGCAGTCAATTCTGAGTGGTACACAACCATTTGTTTGCCAGTTGTCTTCCAAGAAATCAGGAAAACCAACCGCCGAAGACGGATCACTATTCACCACGACAATGCGAGCTCTCACACATCGGCTGCGACAACTACATTTTTGAGCACCCAAAACATCGATTTGATGGGTCATCCGCCGTATAGTCCTGACTTGGCACCGACTGACTTCTTTTTATTCCCGTACGTAAAAAACAAACTGAGAGGTCAACGTTTTTCGACACCTGAAGATGCGGTTGCTGCATTCAGAATGCATGTGTTGGATATACCTCAATCAGAGTGGCAAAAGTGCTTCGACAATTGGTTCAAACGCATGCAAAAGTGTATAGATCTTCATGGGGAATATTTTGAAAAACAATAAAGTGATTTTCGATGATCAATATTTGTTTGTGTTCTCTAATCCCGAAATATAAAAGGCAACCCTCGTACAATATTTTTAACTTCAGATTCGGACTTTGTTATATACTTTCTGGAATTTGTATCAGTCCTTAATCGGCAAAGAAATTCTATTGAGATACCACAGCAAGTTAACTGATTTGACTTGTCCACAAATTTTGTCTGTGAAGAAGAGTTGGAGTCATGTTCTGACAACCACAGAAAATCTACCGAAAGTTGAGAATCTATTTAATGTCATATCAGACTCCGGAAGCCGACTACAAAAAAGACTATCCCAATGAAACTTTATATAATGGACCCAACATAAACAGGATAGATTATTGATCCGAGGACATGCTGAAAGAGCAATAAGTTCATCCATTTAAATAATTTTCAGGGCCTATTACCCAAATACCCCCCGCATGCTAGAAACCTCGACGTGGTGCGGGGGCTTAAGCTACAATGATTCACTCAGGCTATGCTGACGGAAACATACGCTTCCAGTAGGGCCACCCATGTCAGACAGGCTAGCGAGAAGTAACACACAAAGATCTACTGTGGGGGTTTTCTATATTACACTGAGAACCAACCCACGACCCTACCCACAATTTCGCCCACAATTCTTGCACATGGGTACGCCACCCATAATTCTACCCACAATTTCGCCCGCAGACCGCGCATTACACCACCCTCAATCCCTTTCTTTGGCCTATCCCACCTGTAAAAGGTACCTTTCCAAAGGGCATACATCATGTAAGGGATGCATCACCTGAATTCATCATTCCATGCAGATAATGCATCACAGAATTCAGCCTTACAAGCCATAAGCAGCATTTCAAATTCCTGAAATCTAAAAGCCTGTACATGCATTTACAGCATCGCTATAGGTCATCATCCATATCACCAAAAAACGAAAAGTCGTTCGCTTAAATGTTGCATAAAAATTTTTCCATTAAAGCCGTGTATCTAGAAGTCCATACTAATGCAATTCCAACAATTTGACTAGGTGCAAAATTCTGGGGACGCTTTCCCCGAGGTAGCTTTTAAGGGATACAGTGCTACAACCTTTCACTGAAATAGTGAGTGGAGTGACTCATTTTTCGGCAAAGTATGCAATCAGATTAGATATATTGCTATGCCACTACAGAGATGGTTTATTGCCAGGCATTTTGAAACTTGAAGTTTAATCGAAGACTCTATAATCTTCGACAGAATAGAATCTAATAATGTCGATCGATAAGAAGAGGTCGATCATAAGAGGCTTGTTAAAACACCACGCATGGGTTGCCTCAGCAACACCGCCGTTCACCCCCGGTCCGACAAAACGAAAGTTGTAAAGTACTTATCGCAGGATATTCAAAAGTACAAACGTACAACAGTTGTACAATCAACAACCATCAACAAACAAACACGAATATTCCCTACGTTTGGGGTTGTTCTTCATCATCCTCGTCCTCATCGGCCATTTCCAACAACACGAATCACACTCTCATCAATTCGTTACGTTAAATGTAATTGATCAAAAGTATAGGGTTCGATTCTTAATTTCAACACGCGATAGTGTCAACCGAATGTAAACCCTCATCAACCGGTCTCATGATCGCGTCACTTCGAACCAACTGTTGACGTTTTGGTCTTTGTTCCGCACATCTAATGTAAACATCATCGGTCACAGCACGGTGGATGGATCCCCGGTTGTGAACCAGAGACAATTATTTATAGTTGCGTTGTTTCTCTTCTCATATATCAGAAGTGTTCTTGAAGACGTCGGAGTAGAAGGTTGTGAAGATATATCGGATTTTCTCAATTTTGTTTAATTAAATGCGTTATCAATTCTATTCACATTACGTGAAAAAGTTACATTGAACGAGTGTGGCTTTCAAACGGCTCTCTGTGAGAAGTGAAAACGTCCCGATGATCTGCATCAACGCAAATGTACTTTACAATTATTCTAGTTAACAACATACTTCGAGAATTGTATATTCTCAGTGTTCAGTTCTACAGTTTCTTGAAGTATTAATCGTTAAATATAAATCAAATAGTTACACGAATCGGGTGTTTATGACGTGAAAGAGGTCCAAAAGCTGTGCAGGATTGAATTCAAATTGATGTGCAGGTGTATCCATGCGTGAAGTGAGGTTCGTGATTTATGTGAATATGCAATGAAGAGTTAGTGTGGACTAAGGATACCTATTCAAGTTCCGTAATTATCGGGTAACCTTCAACTGTTCCACACAAACAAACTACATACAATTCAACGCGAATTCCCACCAATGAATGTCTTTATCGTCACTGGAGTTCTCCGAAAGAACTTCTCGCTCAGCCAGGCGGCATTAGATCGCGACGCTACCCCCTGACACGATCAATCGAACGATCGCGATGCTGGATTCTGTTCAGGAAGCTCAGCAGGTGACGATAATTTATCACTGGACCATTCAAGATTGGAACCAGGTAGTCCAACAGATACCTTAGATGACTTCGTCGAAGTTAAAATCACTCAAATAGCATTGATGCGTAATAAACGCAAAAGTACAGAACTTCTAGAAGCTTTTTCAAAAGCATAGATGTGGGTTATAGGAAATTAATTGGCACAACACAGTGGTCTGAAACGGAAACTAAGATCAGAAATACTTCTTAACTAATATTACCTCACTCTCCCACCATAAACTATTAAAGTCTGTAGGAAGTAACAGAGGTGGATAAAAAGCATATGTTACAGCAATTAGCGGGAAATGGACATGAGTGTATATGTTTACGTTTTTTTCCACACGTAACACCTACGTTCTGCTGGAAAAGAAGTGGGAATACGGAGAGACGGTTCACCAACTGTTCGTTGACTTCAAAAAAGCCTACGACTCAGTCGCAAGGCAGAGACTCTACCATATTCTAGTTGAGCTGGGAGTCCCAAAAAAATATGCCGCCCTCATTCAAATTTGCATGAACGAAAACAAAGGGCGAGAAAACCACCTCTCAGAACCATTTGAAATCCGGGACGGACTAAAACAAGGGGATGGCCTCTCACCATGCCTTTTTAACCTTGTCCTCGAGTATGTTATCAGAAAGGTACAAGACGACAACACGACCGGATCATCCCTGAACGGGGTCACACAAGTGCTCGCGTATGCGGATGACATCGACGTTCTGGGCGATAATCTCGAAACCATAAGTAAAAACTGTGAAATCATCATGCAAGCAGTAGAAGAGGTGGGCCTAGAAATAAAAGAAGACAAAACGAAATACATGATTACGACGAGAGCAGGTGGACCTCAGAGAACACATATAAACGTCAGGGGCAAGATATTTGAAAATGTCAAAGAATTTAAATATCTGGGAACGACACTGACGACCAGAAACGAAACGTCAAAGGAAATTAACAAAAGACTACATTCCGGCAACGCTAGTTGGCATGCAGCCAGAAAACTATTAAAATCCAAACTGCTATCACGTAATATAAAGCTCCGTGTCTATAGAACCATAATCATGCCGATTGTTCTATATGGATGCGAAACATGGGCTCTCACAAAACGGGAAGAAAACAAATTTCGCGTATTCGAGAATAAAGTTTTGGGGGGCATCTTTGGAGGTAAATATGACGAGGAGTCAGGACAATGGAGGAAACTCCATAACCACGAATTGGAGGAGCTATATCGCAAACCTACAATAGTGAGAGTAATCAAGTCGCGAAGATTAAGATGGGCCGGACACGTGGCGCGAATGGGCAACGATAGGACCGTTATAGCGTTTGAAATAATAGTGAAGAAGATCGTGTGATTCGAACTGACGCTATGACAGCTCGAATCACGAAAACATTTTTACCAAAGCGTTACACACCAGGCTACTGGCCGTGTTTAGAATTTGATTTCCAAACTCGACTATATTCCACTGATGTGCATTATTTTTATTATTTATCGCTTGGTATACGGTTCTGATGTATTTTTCTTATTCGATTCTTTTCGTTCGTGTTCTTCACTATTTTTGCCTGTGAATTGTATGTATCTGTTGTTAGAGTTGCCACACCGTGCATAGAATTCTTGACGGTAGACCAACGGAGAAGAGACCGACCGGACGCCCGCGACGGAGATGGGAGGACAATGTTAGATTGGACCTCGAGGAGATCGGATGATCGAATGTGGAAGGAGAGCGCACAGGACAGGAAACGATGGCGGAGTCGAGTCGGTGCGGTCATGAACTTCCGGGTTCCTACAGGCCAATAAATAATATATAATAATAATAGTAATAATAATAATAATAACACCTACTTTCGGACGCAAGTGTGTGGATATCCGTTTATTTACTTTGGTTTCCAGGGAAACCTGTCACTTGTGTTGATGTTTTGGTTATAATATCGTTACGTAAATTTAATTTGACGTTTATCCACTTCCTAGGTTCGATCTCTGCATTGTGAATAATCCAATAAAAACTCAAAAGTTTGTTCTTTTTACTTTAGTCGATTCATTATTTACACATATTATTTAACACTTAGTATCACGCTGTCAGTTTGCTTACTATGGCACGACGCATTTCGTTCAACAACCAAATTCGAACTATCTCACGCTGAAAAAAAAAATGGGTGGCGAGAGGCCGACTTTAGGGAGACAAGGACAAATGTGTCCTTCATCTTGTCTCTGGCTTCTGGTCATCTTGCGATGACCCGAATCACCCACATCCGTGAAGATGTTGGGCTCAGTCTCAAGATATCTGAAAAGAAAGGGGAAGGTGGTATCTAAGGATAGTGTGGACAGGTTTAGTTCAATTGTTCTCTAACTACTTGGATGGGGGGATGGTGGGAATGAAAACGTACAAGACCGGTAGGTCTTGAGTGCGGTAGTAAACGCAGATCACGTCTTTGGCGTCTGATAATCTGCGCTTTGGTCGGTGTGTATGTGTGTGTTTGTGCTGTCTGGTACTGTGTGTGCGTGTTTGTAGTGTGTCAGCAGTAGACCATATGGGATGGGTCCAGGAAACCTCTATTATAAAGGAGAATGTTGTTGGGAAGGATGCTTTCTTCAGTTTTGTACTGAAGAAGAAATTGTGGTGGTCTGATCCGAAGAGATCGAAAGAGAGAAGGGTCAAGAACGCAAGACTCCCGTACAAGTGGGTTCTCGCTGTTCTGAATGCTTTCGAGGTACTTGTATGATAATTGTAGCAAGTACTCGTCGATAGGGATAATGGAGGCACCTTCGTATAGGTGAGAGTTCGGGTAATGGGGACCGACAGGCCGTCTAAAGTCCTTTCCTTTCGAAAACTCGAAGTCTTTCCATTTGGGCCGAAGATATGCAGGACCATATGGGAAAGGTGTACGATATTCCAGATCGGATTAGCTGCTTATAGCAGAGAAGCTTATGTTTGGTGTCAACTTTGTTGCTCCACTTCAAGATGTTCTGCAGTTGCTTAGACCGACCGAGGCCCCTTTGAAGAATGTGGGTCACATATTTGATGAAATTCATTTTTGGGGTATAGATGACCCCAAGATATTTCATCTTGTCCTGTGGTCTAATCGCAGTACCTCCTATTTGTATTCGGATATTCTGTGAATATGGAGAAGTAGGTTGGGAGTGTTTACTACTCAGAATTAATGCTACTGCTTTGGATGGGTTAAGTCGAATTTTCCATCGACTGTAATACTGATACAGTTCGTCCAGATGACGGTTGATTCGGTTTGTTGGGAGTTTTGGGCTTTTAGATGACGTGTACACTAGGACGTCATCCGCATAGCATATCTGGTTTACTCTACCATCCACAGGGCGAGGAATATTTGAGGTGTAGATATTAAATAAGATGGGGACTAGAATGGCGCCCTGTGGTACGCCTGCAGCGGCGTTGAAAGTTCGGGAAAGTTTTCCATTCACTCGAACTTGGAAGGTTCTGTTTAAAACGAACTGGTAGATGATACTACACAGCGTTTTACTGAGGCCGGTATTCAGTAATTTAAAAACGAGACCTTCGATCCAGGTTGTGTCAAAAGCCTTTTCAATGTCTAGGCAAACCGCAATGATGGGTTCCTTATTAAAGAGGGTTTGAAATATGTTTAGAGCCATGGTGGTGCTGTGCGCTCTTCTAAATCCAAATTGGAAATCAGGTATTAGGTTCCTGACACTGATAAATTTATTTAGCTTCTCGTGTATGAACTGTTCATATATTTTGCTGATGCAGGTGAGGAGCGAGATAGGACGAAAGCTTGAGGGGTGATAATTTGGTTTCCCAGCTTTTGATATTGGGCAAACAACAGCATGCTTCCATGCTTGGGGAAAGTACCCCATGTTGTAGGCATGGTTGAACAGAATGGGGAGCTTTATAAAGAATAAAGCAGAAAGCTTTCGCAACGAGTGGTACGATATGTTGTCGATACCGGGTGACTTCTTGAGGTTTCGAGATTTAACGGTATTCTGTTTGCTTTATTGACATCATTATTGACAACAAAACCGTTGTGCATGATTGGTCCAGTGATACGAGAGGTGCCACATATCTTTTTAACATTTTTATAAATGCTCTGGTCCATCTGAATACCCTTCAGTTTGTCTTCCAATTGTCGGGTGCGATTGTTTTGGATACTTTGTTTTATCAGTGTGTCAATATTGTGAATAATGGATCGCAATAGTGGTTCCCTTTGCGTTAAGCGGTGACGGTATCTCATTCTGCAGAGCTTGTTACGCTCTCGAATGAGATGAAGAGTGAAGTCGTCATGGGGAAGCTGATGTCTTTTCAAGTTTGTACTTCGGAACATGGGTCTGCAAAGTTCTAAATAGAATCTCGTGAAGTCGAGCTGCAGCGTTATTTATCTCAACCGTCGTTAGGTTCCTGACAGTGGGAAGAGAGAGTTGGTGGAGTTTTTCGTTCAATGTGACATTGAAGTTGTCCCAAATTGGGCGCCCGTAATCGGGTATGTATCTGATATGAGCCCGCGATGCTCGATAGCTGCGAATAAACGTGGTCACAGTGTTGTGGTCAGATACACCCACCGATACTTGGGGAGGAGAGATTTGGGGAAGTAAATCTTTGGACACGAGAAAGATGTCCAGAATTGAGTTACCTCGCGTACCAACAGTAGGTGCCACTATTTCAAAATTTAGGGCATGCGAGTTTTCGGTGTTTCGATGTTAAAATCCTCCTCGGCGACCTCAATGCGAAAATTGGAAAGGAAGATATCTTCCAACCAACAATAGGTAAAGAAAGCCTACATGACGTTTCAAATGATAATGGTATTCGAATTATCACGTTCGCAGCGTCAAAAGATCTGGTAGTGAAAAGCACGATGTTCAAGCACAAGCAAATCCATAAAGCCACATGGATATCACCCAACGGCGTAACGCGTAACCAAATAGACCACTTCCTCATAGACAAAAGACACCACTCGAACATCCTTGACGTAAGATCATATAGAGGAGCAGATTGCGACTCCGATCACCTTCTAGTGATGGGCAAAATTAGAAGTCGGCTTGCAGCAAACCTACATGGACAGCCACGGGAGACGAGCAAAAAGTTCGAGATTGATAAACTAAAAGACCTACGTAAAAGGGCGGAATATCAAGACGAACTAACGAATAGATTTAGCATCCTAGAGAATGACACTAGTGAGGAAGAGGAAGCCAATAGTGTGGACATTAAATGGGCATCGATCAGAGACACAATCAAACAAACAGCCCAAGAGGTATTAGGATTTAAGAAAACAACTAAGTCCAAACCTTGGTTTGACGATGAGTGCAGGCCAAAGATCGAAGAACGTAAACGCCTCAGAATGATCCACTTAGAAGCATATGATGAAGTCAACGCAGTAAGATACGCGACAATTCGGAAAGAAACAACTAGACTTTTCAAACGCAAAAAACGCGAATGGGAAAAGATTTGGATCGAAAAAATAATAGAAAATGCCAGAGCAAAGAACAGCAGAGGTATGTATGCCGGCATAAATTCAAGTAGAAATGGCTACCGAGGGAGAGCCAAAATATTCCGAGACACAAACGGCTGTCTGGTGACAGAAACAAAAAATATCGTGACAAGATGGAAGCAGTACTTTGAAAACCTGCTCAATGTGCGCACCCATCAACCACAAATAAACGCACCAGACGTACATACAGCGGAGCCCCAGATCCCTCTTTCGACGAAGTTGTAGACGCGATAAATCGACTGAAAAACAACAAGGCCCCCGGAATCGATTGCATACCGGCAGAGCTTGTGAAGCATGGAGGAGGGACAACCGCTCGAAAGATCCACCAACTGGTTAAAATAATATGGGACAAGGAAGTCATTCCGGAAGAATGGAAAACCTCAATAGTCATCCCCATTTTCAAAAAAGGCGACAGATCTGACTGCGAAAATTATAGAGGAATATCATTGCTCCCAATCACATACAAAATATTAACAAATGTCATACTGGCAAGAATCACACCATACGTAGAAGAAATATTGGGAGACTACCAATGCGGATTCCGTCGGAACCGGTCAACAAGCGACCAGATGTTCACAATAAGGCAACTGCTGGAAAAGAAGTGGGAATACGGAGAGACGGTTCACCAACTGTTCGTGGACTTCAAAAAAGCCTACGACTCAGTCGCAAGGCAAAGACTCTACCATATTGTGGTTGAGCTGGGGATCCCGAAAAAATATGCTGCCCTCATTCAAATCTGCATGAACGAAAACAAAGGGCGAGTTAGAATAGAAAACCACCTCTCAGAACCATTCGAAATCCGGGACGGACTAAAACACGGGGATGGCCTCTCACCATGCCTTTTTAACCTTGTCCTCGAGTATGTTATCAAAAAAAAAAAAAAGAAGAGGTGGGCCTAGAAATAAACGAAGACAAAACGAAATACATGATTACGACGAGAGCAGGTGGACCTCAGAGAACACATATAGACGTCAGGGGCAAGATATTTGAAAATGTGAAAGAATTTAATTATCTGGGAACGATACTGACGACCAGAAACGAAACGTCAAAGGAAATTAACAAAAGACTACATTCCGGCAACGCTAGTTGGCATGCAGCCAGAAAACTATTAAAATCCAAACTGCTATCACGTAATATAAAGCTCCGTGTCTATAGAACCATAATCATGCCGATTGCTCTATACGGATGAGAAACATAGGCTCTCACAAAACGGGAAGAGAACAAATTCCGCGTATTCGAGAATAAAGTTTTAAGGGGTATATTTGGCGGTAAATATGACGAGGAGTCAGGACAATGGAGGAAACTCCACAACCACGAATTGGAAGAGCTATACCGCAAACCTACAATAGTGAGAGTAATCAAGTCGCGAAGATTAAGATGGGCAACGACACGTGGCGCGAATGGGCAACGATAGGACCGTGCATAGAATTCTTGACGGTAGACCAACGGAAAAGAGACCGACCGGACGCCCGCGACGGAGATGGGAGGACAATGTTAGATTGGACCTCGAGAAGATCGGATCGGATGATCGAACGTGGAAGGAGAGCGCACAGGACAGGGAACAATGGCGGAGCCGAATCGGTGAGGTCATGAACTTCCGGGTTCCTATAGGCCAGTAAATAATAATAATAAAGAGTTTTCGGTGTACCATTGGTACAATTTTGTGCCATTTGGGCACGAGACCGAGTTGTTCCAGTGGCGATGTCTGGAGTTAAAATCGCCGCCTATAATGAAGGGTGTATGCCCCGAGGACGTTATTAATTGGCTGATATCCTCAGGATTAATGGGGTCATTATTGGTTTTATGCGAGTGGTATACCGAGTATATGTTCACTCTACCGTTATTAGCTAGATGCAGTTCAACCCCGGAGACCTCTATGGACTCGAAATATGGGAGGTCAATAGCTTCATGGCGGGGTTCGCTATTAACTAGAATACAGGTGCCATTTCGTTGATGGTGGGACCGCCAGTGGGGGTTCGATCTCTTCGGCATTGAGGTATTTCATTGTTATGAAATACCTCGAGACGACTTGTTGATGAAGAGTTGGAAGCGACTTTGTCCGTATTATGGAGTCTATGTTGGTTCCTGGGCCAAGGTGAAGCTGCCATATGTTCACCTTGCTGTATTTGTGCAGTCTGATGTTCACAAACCGTTGTGGGGGAGAGCATTTTTTAACGTCGGTGAATTTGACGTGGGGGAATGTTGCCTCAAGGGCAATTACGATGTCGTCCTTTTCCCAGTAGGCATCGACTCGTTTTAAGAGGATGGTCCTCGACTTTTCGTCGGCCGGGGTGAATGTGTTATAATTCTATAGCGTTTGAAATAATAGTGAAGAAGATCGTGTAATTCGAACTGACGCTATGACAGCTCGAATCACGAAAACATTTTTACCTAAGCGTTACACATCAGTCTACTGACCGTGTTTAGAAATTTTATTTCCAAACTCGACTATACTCCACTGATGTGAATTATTTTTGTTATCGTTTGCAATACGGTTCTGATGTATTTTTCTTATTCGATTTTTCGTTCGTGTTCTTCACTATTTTTGCTTGTGAATTGTGTGTATCTGTTGTTAGAGTTGCCACAATTCACCTCCTTGGCGTTCAGGGTATCGTTAACCTTACAGAAGGTCTGTCGATCGTAGGTTACGATTTTATTGAGGCCTGGACTCAAGGTCTTTGCCTTAAAGTTAGATATTCCTTGTCGGTTCATATCACCGACGAACTACTTTAGGTTGAGGTCTCGTGCAAAGACCCCAGGTTGCTGCTTCTTTTTTAAAGCACGCACGTCTGCCCCGCCCGCTGTTTGGGTGGGCTTTCGAGTTGGAGCGGTCCTATCTCACGCTGAGACGCCCTGTGGCCTTTTTATATGCGAGCTAACACTTGGGTGGAAGGTTCTGGAACTAGCTAGTACTTTCTCGCTATTTCACTTTCGCACTAGATCGTGTTTAATGCTTGTATGCTATTCACGATTATTCACGAAGGTTCCATCCTAGTGCCTTCGTAAAACTTCGATTGTAAATTCGTCACAATATTCTTCATTTCTTCGTAAAGCGTAAAACATCTAATAACATTGCAAACTCAGCCAATGGATTGATAAACTAAAGCCTTAATCAGAACCCAACAACAATAAGAGTTGATTTACTCACCTGTTGGTAGTCGGACTAGAAGAGATAAAACCGCAGCACGATTTCCATTACACGGTTCCAACGCAATCGGACTCGGGCAGTCCTACGAAAGTAAAATAGATTGATCAGTTTAATAGTTCATACGTCGTTTTCATCTGCTTTACCTTCTTACGTTTCCTAGAAACGGTAGATATACTTTCAATCGTCTGAGTTAAGTCAATATTTTCTCTGTTTTCAATCTCCACAAGGACCTGGAAATCATCCCATTTGAAAAAATGCTGATGACAATGATACGGGATCAATACAAACCTGAGAGAATGGTCTCGACGCCATTTGTTCCATTTCAACAAAGAGTCGTTGCCTCCTCCGAAACATATCATATTTCTGTTTGATTTTCCATAAGATCGCAGCCATTAGGAGCAGGAGCAGGAAACATGTGGAGAACGTGATGAAGAATTGTTGTAGGTTTAGTTTTGGATATTGTGAGAAGGCGATTTGTATCCAAATCGGTGGCTGGAAATCATACACATACACGTAGAACGTCGTAAGGGTGGTATTGTCTTCATTATTGGCTCCAAAGTGGTATTCGGTCTTTGGAAAACGATGTCGAAACGTAGAGCAATTAATTCCGCTGAAAGCGACCTGCTCCTTTCCACCAGCTCTTCGAACGGTGATACTCATTTTGGCTGCAACGCTGCAGGTGATTGTGAAGTCAGCATCTATGTCCGCTTTGCCAGGAGAATTGCGAAAGTTTATTTGAGTATAATGACGGTCTTCCTTTTTGGATAGGTTGAAGGTAAACTGGTAGTCAATAGTCAGATCGTAGTAGCATGACGATTTTAGTGGATCACCGTGATAATGATTCTGGCTGTCACATTTTTCACAATGATCTCCGACAATCCCTTTCGTCTGACAGAAGCATTTGCCAGAATCGGAATTACATAGAATTCCTTGATTGTTGCACTCACATCTCTGGCATGATCCGCCGTTAACGGGGTTACCCCAGTAGCCTGGTTTACACTTTTCACAATTCGTTCCGGTTGTTAAATTATAACACGGTTGTTTGCATGTGTGTCTGTCTAAGCATATGCTATGTCCGTTGCATTGGCAGTCGGGACAGGACGTGAAGAACCATTGGGTCGCAGAGCATTCCATAATGTCTTGTGGGCCACTAGCCCCTCCTGGAAAGCAATCTCCTAGGCCAGTATTGGAGCCATCGTCACACCAACCACAAGCAGGATCATCGCGACATTGGGCACAAGTCTTATAAAAACCACATTGTGAACCGGAAATTTGAGGACGACACTTTGAGGGGTGTGTTGTCCATTCCCGGCATTGTCCATAAGGAAAGCTGGCAGTGTAAGCGTTTCTATCAACACATCTTTGTTCGTTCTGGCACCATATGCAGTCATCTTCAGTGCAGTTTGTGCAACTGGTCAATGTGGCACATGGTGGTGGGCATTGTATATCTATCGCAACAACACTGCGATTTCCTACAAACGGCCGACATCTGTTGTGTTCCAAGTCCCAGATGCAACTGGGATTAGTAAGGCAGGCATGACAACAGTGCAAGTGCTCGCAATGAATTCCAACTTCTTTTGGACACTGCTGAAGTTGTTTGATTGAAATTGCTCGTCCTTCGTACAGCAGTTCTCGACATTTATCTTTCGAACAGGAGCCATTACCACAGTACGTGCACCCAAAACTATTGGAAATGCAGGATTCACAGTTGTTCAGTTCTTGACATCGACTAACATCTTGCAAATGCTCGGAAGTCATAGTTAAACGACTCTTTACTGGACAAGTCACATAGTCGTATTGCTCTCGGCCGAAAATCGCCGCTTTTTGCACTTTGTTTATTGCGATGCAACGAGATTTTTGTACATCCCAAACACACTTGACTCCAGGTCTCGCGTTTAGGCATTTCTCTTGTTTTGTGAAGTTTTGGCAGTGCCCTGGGGTGTACTTGAGCATATCTGATAGCAGTTGCCCATCGAATCCGCCATATATATACAAGGAGTCCTCGAAAACGACAGAACTATGCCCAAAGCGTGCCAAGTCAGATAGAACGTCCGCCGGCATGTCTTGATAATGCCAAGAATCACAAAACACATCGTATACCATTAGGTCCTTACTGTAGCACTTAGCACCGTAGCTCTGAGAGGTATCGTTGTGAGTATTTCCACCGAAGACTAACATAAGTCCGGGTGTAACAAAATCTGCAGTATGCAGTAGTCTTGCACTGGGCGCTGACGTTAGCAGGCTCCATGTGCGAGTTAAGGGTTCATAGGCATATAATTTACTACTTAACACTTGGCTGTTCTCGCTCTCTGAGACGATGCCGCCATATACATATATTTTCTCTGTGAAACTGTCGTACGAGGCACTATGTCCGAAGCCACCTTTCACAACATATCCATTCGTCTCAACTATTCGCCACTCTCTCGACCCGAAATTGTACTCTTGAACAGTATTCAGATACCCGTACTGCGGCGAATGTCCAAATATAACAACCATGTACTGATAGAAACTCTTGTCTCCGTATCCTGGAACCAGGGTTGCTGTGTGCCCCACCACTTTCAATGGTCCACACATCATAAACGCGGTAGCATTGCAAGGATCCGCTTTCACAGTTATATTCTCCCATGTCTTTGCACTTACATCAAACGCCCACAGATCTCCACAGATCCCTTTTTGGCGAACCACTCCTCCGTACATGAAGATTTTATCACCGTACATCACGGTTGATGCGCCGTAACGAATCTCTGGTATACTGTTACCACCTTCAATGTGAACTGCTTCCCACACGTTTCCATTGAAGTCGTACATATTTAGCAGCTCGCCACGATCATAGGATTCACCTCCTATTATGTGAAGGGTATCTCGCCAAACTGCTGCTCCATGAGAGGCACTGCCTGCTGGTGGTGGAGAGTACTGAGTAATAACTGGTGTCCATACACCATGTGATACTGCTTGACTACAGTCATGTCCGGTATATCCTGGATAACAGTGGCATCTGGAAGAATTCAGTTGAGTCATTGCAGTAGAATCTTTGAAACAAACCTTTCATCTGATCGCCGACATTCTCCCTGGCGCATGTGATGAGAGCAGCCGTTCGCACAAGTGGGAACATTACACGCTTCGCCAGTGTAGAATGAATCACATATACAAGTTGCATTTGTCTGTTGGCATCGACCATGTCCCGAGCAATCAACACCTAAAAGAGAAGAATCCCATTAAATCGAGGGGGAACTTCATGACTCAACAGACATTAAACTTACTCGAATCATTTGTTGGACAACCATTGACTTTATATGATATATTAAATCCCGACATATTATAAGCATCGTCACTGAAAAAATGCAACAATGCTGATCCTGATTCCGCAACAATTTCCGGTACTTTACGTATTGAAAAATGTTTCCTGTACATCAGTCCACTAAAACAAATGATTAAAATGTGTATGGGGTGTTCCAAATATGATTTTGAAGAAACTCACCTGTAAACAGCCAACAAGGGTGAGTCTACACTGTCTCCGTCATATATATACAAATGATCCCATCCACACTCAGTTGCAAACTCTTCCATGTGTAGGCGAATTCTGGCCGGTCGTTTATTTCCTCCGGGGAACCGATTGCTCCAGTTGTTATGGCGAGCATCAATAAGCCAACTGCACTTCACACTCACTGAATAGTTGCCGAACCCATCGTGAATGACACCTTCTGAATCAGTGAGTCTGTATGAAGAGACATCAAAATAAGGTTGGTCACATTTCGGAAATTACTTCTTGTAATTGGTTTAAAATCACATATCTTTTTTGTAGCCCAAATAGGAACACTACCCCTTGTTATTGCTTCCCATTGCCCATAGATTATAAAACAGGATGCTTTTTAAGTTTTACAGCGATTTTGTTTGGCTGCCATTTTGAATTGGATGACAGCTGTCAGTTGGCATTTGACACCCATAGAGTGGTCGATAACAATTTCTTATTGAGTAATTAACGTTGCAACAACTTGTTGAAATTATTAAAGCATTTTATTAAAATAATTGTTCAGTTTTAAGTGCGCCGAGAAAATGAAATGAACGATCGACTAGGTTGGCTTTGTTAATAGAAGAGAATTGAAAACCCTCAATTGATACATACAATACGACAGCAGCACTGCGTCATTTCTTTGAAGATGCTAGATGCAATGTTACAGTTACTTATGATCGGTATCAGGACGTGTTGGAAAAGTCATGTTCCATCGAACATAGAGGACAAAGTCACTGATTGTTTTCAACCCGACGAAAGCCGGGACGATCCTTGTCCCTGGTAAATCCAAGTTGACATGTAGTTTCCACGTGAAACCCCTGGATAGCTGCCTTAGCACCCGACAAGTAGTGAACCAATGCATGCAGCGCGATCCTGAGAAAGGTTGGCGCAGGGCTAATAACATTGCTCGGAAAAACAAACTATTATGGCCTGTGAGTAGGGCGTTAGAATATACTCACAGCTAGGCCGGCGTGTCGTAAGAAGCGACTAAAGGCCGAGTGGTAGCTGGGTTCCCAACGCACTGTGCGCCCGGTGAAATACCACCCCAGCAAGCTTTAGGCTCCGTGAAATAGTCGGGAGAAATCCCTTGCCATCTTTCGTGGCTTGGCTGATGGATCGGTTCGAGAAAAGGTTGGTTAGGTGGTAGTCGGTCCCAAGGTGAGATACCACCCCGTCACGCTGTACATTCCGCGATATCGCCGAGAGAAATCTTCGACGGTGTTTCGGATGTGTGGCTGATGTCCCGGACTGACATGGATATAACTCATGATGGTACCTTCTGATATAAAGAATTTCGGAGGTAAACTAGTCTCCCATTCGGATCTCACGGGGGACTATGGGGGGGGATATCATGATAAATAATGGAACTTTAAGGGGTCCGTCATGGCATAACCGGGCTCGCTCTCGAGGCTCTGCCCACGCTCGACTGGTGACGGCATTTTGTAACATCAGGGGCATCGGTTTCACCAATACGAATGTAAACGGCGCCCACCAATATTTCTAAACAACGAAACCTGATATCCTTGCCCTAACTAAGACCCAGGTCGGTTCGTCAACTGATTCGACATATCTTCGTTGCTCAGGATACGACTTTCGAGATTCCGTTTTAAGGGCGGAGTCTGCGTCTTCGCGCGGTCCAATCTGGCTTGCCAGAGGATTGAGGCATTGGAACCCAATAATATGGACATCATATGGTTGAGGGTCGTGCTGAGGAATTCCGTTAAATTTCTTTGTTGTCTTTACCGCTCCCCGAATGACGATCGACCGCCGACATTTTTCGAACATCTTTCATGTACCGTCGACTGGATACAGATCAACCACCCAGCTTCTGAAATTGTTGTCCTTGGCGATTTTAATGTGCACAATTCCGGCTGGTTGTTACATTCTAACAGAACCGACGAGGCTGGGAGGCTGGCGGAGATGTTTGCTGTAAGCCACAACTTGTCTCAACTCGTGGGGGAGCCAACGCGAGTGCCGGATGCCCGAGGCGAATATGCGAACACCCTGGATCTATTTTTGACATCCGAACCGAGTATTTATACCGTAGAGATTTCTGTGCCATTGGGAAACTTAGATCACTGCTTGATATCTATCGCGCAACTACTTGCATATCAAGCGAATAATCGGCCTAGGAAGCTTCGCCATTTATGGAAGTATGGGGCTGCTAACTGGGGCGATTTGCGAGATTTCTTCGCATCCTTTCCATGGCCCGAGGTGTGCTTCGGAGACCCCGATGTTAACGCTTGCGCGGAGTCGGTATTAGAGATTATTCTTCTGGGGATGGAGATGTATATTCCACATTCCATCAAACGAAGTTCGTCTGATAAACCGTGGTTTGATAAAAATTGCCAGCTGATTACAGCGGCAATAAATAGAGCTTTTAAGCAATGGTGCTCCAATCCCACCGATATTAACAGAACGAATTTTGTTAGAATCAGAAACGCATGCAGCCAGGCGATTGATACCGCGAAGAAAGATCACAACGACAGGGTGATCAATAAGCTCCTTCGGTGCCCAACTAGTTCGCGCTCCTTCTGGTCAATGGCAAAAGCTGTCAGCGGTAACTTCGCACCCTCCTCTTGCCCTCCGTTGGTGACAGACAGCGGGACGTTAGTCACGAATCCAAAGGATAAAGCTATGTTCGCGAATTTATTTTCCGTGAATTCAAACCTCGATCCCGGCCTTTTGGAGCCACCTGTGATCTCGCCGGTACAGTATTCCATGCGGGATGTGAGATTTCGTCCGCGAACTATCCAACGCATTCTACGTGACCTGGATTGTAGGAGGGCAACCGGCCCGGACGGAATACCAGCAATAGTCCTTAAGAACTGTGCTCCAGAACTATCGCCGGTTCTTGGCATACTCTTCCGCTTATCTTATGCACGGAGGACTTTTCCTCCCTGCTGGCAAATTGCTCGAGTTCAGCCAATCCCAAAGACGGGAAAAAAGTGTCTCCCACAAAATTACCGTCCGATGGCATTACTGTCTATTTTATCTAAGGTAATGGAAAAAGTCATCAATACAGAGTTAGTTAACTATTTGGAGTGCAACGGACTTTTGAATGATCGTCAATACGGATTCCGTGGCAGGCGGTCCACAGGAGACCTTTTGCCACTTATAACCGTTATATGGACATCTGCAATTGAACGCCATGGTGAGTCAAGGGCGGTCGCATTGGATATCTCCAGGCTTTTGACCGCGTCTGGCACGGGGCATTGCTGAGCAAACTTCGTTCATATGGACTTTCCCAACAGCATTGCGACTGGACGAGGAGCTTCCTCGAGAATCGATCGATCCGGGTTGTTGTGGACGGCGAGTATTCGGACCTGTATCCTGTTAATTCGGGGGTGCCCCAAGGTTCTATTTTGGCTCCAGCCTTGTTCTTGCTTCACATAAATGATTTGTTGGAGACAACGGATAACAAAGTGTTCAGTTTTGCGGATGATAGTACACTTGTTTCCTCCTTTTCGAGTGATCGGCCGATTGGTGCATCAACGTCGCACCAGCTGAGATGTAGACAGATCGACTCTCTGAACCAGGATCTAGATAAAGTCCTGCAGTGGGGAAAGGCCAATCTTGTCGACTTCAACGCAACGAAGACCCAGTATACAACATTCACAAAGAAAACTGGATCATCGGTTCCACAGCTGATGATGAGTGGCCGGACCCTCGAGGCTGGGGAAAGTTTGAAATTGCTCGGCGTCACGGTCTGTGGAAATGTATCATGGCATAAACACGTATCGAGTATCGCCAGATCAGCCTCAGGAAAACTGAGTTATCTTTTTAGAGCCAAGAAATACTTTACTCCGGCCCAACTTCTTCTCCTATATAAATCTCAAATTAGACCCGCGCTCGAATATTGCTCTCATGTTTGGAGCTCGGCTCCTACACATACCCTCGACCTACTTGAGAGCGTACAAAGACGAGCGATCCGATTTATCGGGGACTCGGCGCTGACGTCGGGACTACAATCGCTATCACATCGAAGGCGCGTGGCCGACCTCTGTCTGTTTTACAGATATTATCACGGGTGCTGTTCTTCGGAGATTCTTGGCATTGTTCCACGCAATTCGGTCTATATGCGCTCCACAAGACAATCCGACGGATCGCACCCGTTTGTGGTTCATCTCCCGACAGCGCGAACATCCCTGTATCAGAACTCGTTCCGTTACAGAGCGGGGAAGCTGTGGAACTCCCTTCTCACGCGAGTGTTCCCGGAGCGTTACAACCTGCAACTGTTAAAAAAAAACTCAAACAGTTATTTGATGGCATCTCGGGGCGGCCAGTCAACGCTATAGGGTCGCCTCTCCCGAGAGAAGTCTAATAAAAAAAAAGAAAAAAAGGAAGAGTAAATATTGAGTCACTGGAGTCGATTCGCAGCAGTCAGTTTGTGATGATGTACACGAATTATTTCATCACTTACTCCAAACCGTTGAGCAAGTTCTTGACATGTTTGGTTAGAAGCCCCTTCAGCTACCTTCAGTTGGTCCAAATCGAGAGATTTTGGTTTACCCGATCGAGGTTTATTTCAAGCGTCTCATCGCCAGTCGAAAAGGTCGGAAACCACTTTTGAGCTATTCGTCCACTAACAGAACCATCTACAAACGCTTTATGTAACGTTGTAACGACAAAATAAATATAAATAACTAATAGTGAAACATGGGGCCTCACAAAACGGGGAGAAAACAAATTCCGCGTATTCGAGAATAAAGTTCTAAGGAGTATCTTTGGCGGTAAATATGACGTGAGGCAGGACAATGGAGGAAATTCCACAACCACGAATTGGAAGAGCTATACCGCAAACCTACAATAGTGAGAGTAATCAACTCGCGAAGATTAAGATGGGCTGGACATGTGGCGCGAATCGGCAACGATAGGACCGTGCGTAGAATTATTGACGGTAGACCAACGGGAAAGAGACCGGCAGGATGGCCGCGACGGAGATGGGAGGACAATGTAATTGACCGTGAGGAGATCGGATCAGCTGGTCAAGCGTGGAGGGAGAGTGCACAGGACAGGGAACGATGGCGGAGTCGATTTGGCGGAGTCAAGTCGGCGAAGTTATTAATCTCTGCATTCCTACAGGCCAATAAATAGTAATAGTAGGATTTTATTTACACATTCATCAACTTCCACCCGAAATCTTTTCGTGAATTAGTTCATTTCTGCGTACTTACACTGATTTTGTTGTTAGCCATTTTTCCCACAAGATGAACCATTGAGTTCCACTATATCACAATCCCAATTTAAAGTGATTTTCTATTTCACGGATCACTTAGTACGTTGCCTTAAGGTCAGGTCATGCATCATTACATTGTAAACAGCATCAATTGTCATCATCATCATCATCATCGGCATGTAGCGATCCTAAATCACTACTCCCATCCAAATCCCCAATATCACCAATAATCCCATCCAAATCCCCAATACCTCCCATAATCCAAATCCAAATTCCATATTGAATCATATGGGCGATAAATTAAACCAAAAGTTAATTTGTCGCACATTAATTCAATTTCACATTAACTTACACCCCAATCCAATTGAATCATATGCACGATAAATTTAAACCAAAGTCCATTTGTCGTGCATTGACCCAATTCCCAAAAATCCTGACATCATGAAATAGTTAACTCAAAATGCATTTCATGATTTCCCTTCCAGGAACTTATTCAAATAAACCCTTAGTCAATTCCCAGAACACAATTCCAATTGAAGCACACAAAATCTTGTGTGTGCTTCTTGGAATTCTTACATTAAAAACGTTGACAAATCTCAACGACAAAAACCATAAAAGGGCAGTAATTTTCAATTTCACGATCAGTCAAGGTTCCGAAGGGCGAACCGCTGGTCATCCGCACATAAATAGAATTCCAGAGACCGAACCGCTGGTCGTCAAACAACAACCTAAAGTAAATCAATAGAATCCAGGAGATACGACAGATAGCCAAACAATTTATCTAAACCTTGAAGATTGAAAATAAAACAATAAAACTAAGCAAAGAGCTCTGTCGCGCTGTCGCTTTCCATACATCCTGTCACAAAGGTCTTTCCGGACAGGCTCCTCTTCGCCCATTCGAGCTAGATATCCCACCCACCGGAGTCTACCGAGCTTGACTTTTCTTACAACGTTAGCTTCAAGGTAGATCGGGTACAACTTATTGTTGTAGCGTCTCCGGAATCGTCCTCCCCCACATACGGGGCCAACAATTCTCCTTAAGACCTTCCTTTCGAACGCGGCTAAGAATTCAGGGTGGCTTTTATTGAGCACCCAGGTCTCAGATTCATATATGAGTACTGGTAAGATCATGGTCTTGTACAGTAGTAGCTTGGATGTTCTGGATAAATTTCGAGATTTAAAGAGCCTTGATAGACCATAGTAGGCTTTGTTGGGTTTGATCAGCGGTTCGCGTATTTCTTCTTCCATATTGCTATCGGCTGCTACTATTGACCGAAGGTAGTTAAAGGAATGCACTACTTCAAATTCGTGCTCCGCTACTCTAATAGTTTGACTAACGTTAAGTCTTCTCTTCGCAGAAGTTGCCACAATGTACTTAGTTTTTCCCTCATTAATGTGCAGTCCCAGTTTTTGTGCCGCCTGTTCCATCTGAGTGAATGAGTCCTGCACAGCCGAATCGGATCTACCGATTATGTCGATGTCATCTGCATAGGGAAGTATCTGGTTAGCTCCCAAAAGAACAGTATGGTTCTCCCAAAAGAACAGTATGGTTCTACGAGAAAGCCAACTGGAGAATTGGTCGTTATTTTTCCTCCATAACGATGTTGACTCTATAGCGGACACATTGACAGACACGCCTCTACTTGGCACGCGGACCTTTATTCCACACCGAGTAAAGAGTATCAAACCCAAGAGAAATATGTGGTTCGATTCTGGGTGCAGAGAAGCCATTAAGGCCAAAGAGTTGAGCTTGTGGTTGTATAAATCAAACAATACTGAGGAAAACCGGAAAAGAAGAAAAAGAGAGCTAGGAATGACTGCAATGCGTATATTCAACGCGCCAAGTTCTTGCATGACCAGATAGTGAGACAAAAAATACTACACTCTCCCACAGGTAGTAGAAACCTCTGGGCATTCGTGAAAAACATTCAAAACTCGGTCTCTTCATCCATTCCATCGCTTATAGTCGATGACAAACCAGTCACCACTGCAATAGAGAAGACGAATCTACTTGCAGCACATTTTGCAGCCAACTCAACGCTGCCTGATACCACATCAGTTCCACCTCAACTTGAACATAAGTAGCACACCATGAGCCAGATTCGCTTCCGAACGCGTACTGTCGCCCGCGCGCACAAAGAGCTAAACGCAGACAAATCCGATGGCCCGGGCGGCATTCCCCCAATCCTCTTGAAGAGATGTTCCTCTTCACTCGCCAAACCACTGCGAAAACTCTTCCATTTGTCTTATTCTACTGGCCGTTTCCTGAATAGATAGAAGTCAGCGAACATTCAGCCAAATCCCAAAAAGGGTGACAAATCATCCCTTTCTTCTTATCGACCCATAGCACTAACTTCTATTCTCTCGAAGGTAATAGAATCACTTATCAACCGTTAGCTTTCGAAATATCTGGAATCAAATGACCTCCACAATGACCGCCAATATGGATTTCGTGGCAACAGGTCTACAGGAGATCTGATGGCGTATCTTACCGAATAGTGGAGCCATTCCATCCACTACCCCGGCGAAAGCAAGATTGTCGCATTGGATATTTTAAAAGCCTTCGACAGAGTTTGGCATCCAGACCCTTTATCAAAATTACATTCATACGGAGTAGACAATTCCCTGATCCAATGGATAAGAGACTATCTTTCTGGCCGTTCAATCCAAGTGGTTCTTGATGGCGTCAAATCTGCCACCCATCAAATTATTGCAGGTGTTCCCCAAGGTTCGGTACTCTCACCCAATATCTTCCTCATCTTTATAAATGATCTCTTGTCCATTATCCACAACCCAATCTACTCGTTTGCTGATGCTGGCACATTGAGTTTCTCATACTCATACGAACATTCCCGACCAAACTCTTCGAACGTCAATAGGGTTTTCCAATAGGGACTTGACAAATGTTTTTCGGTAGTAAATTTTTTTTAATTTGCGGACGTTGTTCGTTTGTGTACTTAACCATGATGAAAATGTTGAGTTTACTGAATAAATTGACAGTGACAGTTCGATGATTAGTGAAAGGGTGCGTTCACAAATTAAATTCAAAGTTTTCAAGTCCTTATTCGAAAACCTGATATCAATGGAGATTATCTAACCCAGTCGAGTTCCGACCTCAACTAGATATATCAATGGGGATTATCTAACCGAGTCGAGTTCAATGCCTTAAAAACTCAGTGCTGTCTCCTGTCGTCAAAGGTGAACCCCAAAGTAAATACACTGTCGATGAACGGCACTTGCATCGACGAAGCCAAGAAACTATCAATCCTCGGCACTCGAATTAATTCGACTCTTAATTGGAGCGACCACATTTTTGAAGCCGCGAAAAGTGCAGCCAAATGTATGGGATTCCTTACGACATGCAAAAGATACTTCACTCCATCCAACCTGGTCACTATTTACAAGGGGTCGTGGTAATGTCCAGGTATTTAAGAGCAATGTACATCGATACCTCCTTTCCTTATCCACTGTGCTCTGACATTTAAGGGTACTCCGAAATCCCCTTTTGTGCGCGTGTTTGTTTATATAAAAAAAAAAGCGAACGCACTTGCTTGGACAGAAAAGCATCTGCAAATGCGACTCCAAATAGCTGATTCCACCCAGCGAAATGGCAACCAAGAAGGAATACTGCGCCAAAAGAAGACGGATCTCGTCATGAAATCTGATATAGAATAATTGGTGAGAAGAATTCATGAGCATTGATGCTTTTGATATACTATCAAAGCATGCTAATCACCCATTGTATGATCTCTGCCGACCGAGGAATGTCGTCGGGGAAGCGTTGTGTTCTGAAACACTGCGAAAAGTTGATAAATGAAATGAAAAGAATACCTATTCTAAATGGCTGCCGCTATCCCAAGAAATAACCTTCCTCCAGAATACATTATAGAAACGTGGTTTATTTACTGTATCCTGGAGGAAGGCTATTTCTTGGGATAGCGGCAGCCATTTAAAATAGGTTTTCTTTTCATTTCATTTATCAACTTTTCTCAGTGTTTCAGAACACAACGCTTCCTCGACGACATTCCTCGGTCGGCAGAGATCATACATGTTGGTCCTTCGAGCCGGATCCACTCTGTGGATCCAATTCACTGCTGCCAGTCTGCTGCAGAGAATCCCCCCGAAAAAGGCAAGGATATCAAATCAACGAGACTGCTCGAGGCTCAGGTTGCGCTCGACCCAGTCTCCTCAATTACGGCAAACCGTACCGAGCAAGGCCAATGACCGAAATCATCAACCACACCGCTACCACATCTAACCTCCCCAATAGGGATAGGAGAGCGCAATGCCCCGGTAGCGGGCGGCGCCCCCCAGCATCCAGGGACCCCCCGCATCCCAGCACGCCTCTCAGTAACCAAGAAGAGACGGTACTTCACTCAGCCCAGTACGCACTGGGTCCGCACCTGTCATTGGACCCGCGGACGGTACCATGGAAGAAGCCGCATCAGGCTCACCGTTCCGGCCTCACAGGCCAAAGGCGCATCACTAGAAGCCCACGGCCCTGGGCCTCCGTCCCCTGGAACAATAGGGTTCGCCAATGATTGGTGACGACGGGCGGAGTCTGTGTACTCGGCCATCAATAAAGCAGGTCTTAGGAAGTCCGACCATCGGACATATCCCTCGCCCGATCACCTGCGTGAAGCAACCATCGGACATGTTTCTCAGCCGCTGATCCGCCACAAGGACAACAGACAATCGAAAAGCCGGGAGCCTGGCCGCCCAAAGGCTTCACGGCAAAACACAGCATCCAGTTTACAGGGGACCAGTCCTGTCACCAACCACCAAGTGGCCTTTCCTTGTGGGTTGCGAATTTACAACTCCGACCCAGAGGAATTGGTCGACTCTACGACTGCTGATTGTAGCTCATATCAGAGGACAAATAGAAGACATTGTCAACGTCTACCCCAGAGACCAGATTCAAGGCAACACACAGCTACTACCACAATGGCCCAAGGAGAGCGCAATGCCCCGCCTGGCGGGCGGCGCTCCCCAGTATCTAGGGACCGACCGGGACCTAACCTAAGCATCCGACGCCAACGACCGCATCTCGCCGGCCGCTAACTTCGGACAGCGCCAATGGACGCCGCACTCGTCACCACCAGGTGTCTCGATATAGTGAGACCAATCACCAGTCAGCACGTGGTCACTGATCGTGGGTTGCGATCATCCTCTGAAGCCATTTGATTCGCCCATGATTGGCGAAGGCGGGCGGAATGTTGCGGATTCACTGGATACAACCAGGAATTCGCAATTGAACGCAACCATCGGCAACCGAATAACTAGCTGACATTATATTCTGGTTGTCAAGGTGACAAACAAACAAACACTTTTCGTTAGCTGCTTGGCGACCATAGATCGAAACCCAATCTAATTTGTATAAATCACCATAATCAGGTTAAATAAACTTAAAGGTTCACAACAGTGAAGCTACCACCGTGTTCTTACATTATCTGGAGGATTATTTTCAGCATTGCGACAGCACATGAAGGTATTCGGTTCTCTTTCGTTTCTTTAAATTGCATTTGGCTTCAGGCATCAGTGTTGCTGACGCCATTGCTTATCTGTGGATATTCCCCGGCGTCATTCCTTGGTCGGCGGAACGCAGACAGGATATTCCGCGACGACATTCCTCGGTCGGCGAAATCCAAATACGTGTCGCCCCTGCCCAACACAAGTACACGTCAGGAGACCTCCCTGGTCCTGACGCCAGGCCCACACCAAGACAAGACCCATTGGTAGTGGAAGGTGTGTTCAACGCTTGTTGGACATACATTTTGGTCCTTCGAGCCGGATGTCTTCCCATGTGATCTGGAGATTGCGCCGCGAACTTGGTCGCGGTGTGGTTGTAATGTAGCTGCGCTGGGGGCAGCTTGTTGATACACCACTAACCTGGCGCCGGTCGGTCCTTAAGCTGGACGGGGCTGCTTTCTGAGCAGCGGTAGTTGTAGCTGTCGTTGGGGTAGGTGATTAATGCGCCACTAGTCTTGTGGCTTCAGGTCCTTAAACTGGACGGGGGCTGCGTTCTGGGCAGCGGTATCTTTAGCGGTAGTTGGCAGCATTGGTTACTGCGCCACGAACCTGGCGGCAGTATTGTAGCTACCATGTGGGCAATTCATCGTTGTGCCGTGAACTTGGTGGCGTTAGGGCACAGCGGTTGCGTCTGATCCACGGATGGATCCCTTGCAGTGCAACGACCTTTGGGTCTGTCTGCACGGCTGTTGTTTGATCGACTATAATGTTCGAAAGTTCCTACGGTCGAACGATGGTTGCGTTCAATTGCGAATTCCTGGTTGCATCCATTGAATCCACAACACCCATATTGGTTACAATGTGAAGGAAGAATTAGAAATGTGGAACATGCACTCACAAAGTGTGTGAGATTCGAAACGCCACGAAAGGAATTGAAGGGACATATGAGAGAGGGGCTGTTAATCAAGTAGTAATGATGGGATACATGCTAAGATTCGTAATAAATGACATGGCATAATGCAGCATGCGCGCCATGATGAGCGCAGCAACTAAAAAACTCCAACCCGTTCCGTGGTGGAATATCTAGATAGAAAGTTACGGGGAGAACAACTGGAATATATTCTGCGGGGAAGATAATTTTAGTACATAGTACACCGATACTTTTTTATATTTTATTTTCTCCCTCTTCTTCCACCTATACTGTGCTTGGACTTTTGTGGACTTGACTCTTCTCGTGACCTTCTTTCGAGTCCACTCGCTACCGCCCGTCTCTCCTTCCAATCACTACGCCCACGATTTCGGTAAAGCTAATTTTTGCCTCATCAACGACTACTTAGGCCGCCTTACGTTCAACTATGATCCCCTATCCGTTGGAGATGCTATCACCTATACCCCTTGGGCGCACGTTTTATGTAAAAAAGAGAAATTAAAAAGGTTGGAAAACCAGGAGTGGGCATCCGAAAATGTTTCTTGTCTGAACCCAGGGAATAAAGCGGTGAAAGAAAGTACATTACTAAAACAATTTGCTTACTGTACTAACCAAATCAATGAATTGCTTTTTTCACGTAGTTTTTGGGTGTTTCTGGATTATCAACAAAAGTTAGAATACAGAACTGCAACACCTTGTTGGAGCGTATTATAAGAGGAGCTGCGACCAAAAACGACAGAAATGTATCTAAAGGGCACGAAACGAAAAAGAACAGATTCCGCTCTTGAAGAAGATGATTAAATTTCAAGGTCCAAACACATCAGTAGCAGTTTAGCAAAAAATAAACACTGACGATGTACTTTTGACCAGTTGGACCATCTCAGTAGAGAATGACAACGATATCTGCATCCAAAAACGACACACTTTCAATGTCACACAGGTATGCTCGCTACTGAGCCCACAGAGTCCGATGTTCTGTTTAATTTGTTCTCAAAATGTTCGTCTCGTTTACATTCACAGCAGGAATTACATTGTCACGGAGCATTAATCCACTTATTATACCACCTGCGACATCTACGTGATCGCGTTGATGATCCACTTTAAACCCATCAATGTATTCTAGTATTTATGAGAAATTGATTACTTTCACCAGTGGATAGCTCAATTCTAATCTTATCTCATTTCAATTCGACCCAGAGACACAGTCAATTTGCATAAATCGTTGTTTTCATGTACCTAATTGCGTTGGAGGAACATAGACTTACCTTACTTTGCCACCACAAAACTGGCAATCGGATCCCTGCCAGCCGTCAGGACATATGCACACGTTATTCCTGCAGACGCCACCATTCTTGCATGTATCTTCGGACGAGCAATTAAATCCGTCTATTGTCTGGATCACCGACATCCAAATGGCCAACATTTGAATGAAAGTCACTAAGTAGACTTTTCGCCGATACTTAACATTAAATGTGCCCCTGGATGAATATTCACAGCACATTATCCTCGAGTGATATTCTATTCCATGCAGCAGCAGCATTATAGCCCTGCGTGATGGCAATTAAATATTGAATTCCGTTGAATCTTCTGTACAGCGATTGATTTATCAAGTAAAATATTTTGAATTGTTCTTGTTTGGATATTATTCCATCACATCTTTTTTTGTTTTTTAATTGTTTACTGGGTGCGGACGCGAATAGAGATTGGTGTGGAGAACATGACGCGGACATTTAGTTAGACTGAATCTATTTGTGAAGTCGGATTCATTTATAACTTAACACTAATGTCCTTCTACTTTACACTTTTCTTTAATTATATTAGGCAATTTTAAGCATTTTCTTTCTTGCAGATTAAGTTACTGTCGTACAGCTGAGTCCACCAGCAAATAGTTTGACGTACAACACATATACATAAACGGTCAGGGCAGGCAACATTGTAAAAGAATGCAACCAACTGTCAACATTTGTTTAGCTCACAGTTCAATGAATCGTCGGTTATCGGATCATGTTCGTTTACATCTTACAAATAGTAATATTAAGATTTTATTTTTTCGTTATTTATTGTGTTAATCGATGAATAATTTGACGTTCATTATTTTAATAAGAATGGTAATAAATGATGCGAATAATTTTTGTTTCACTCAATAGTTTTCAGCTTACGCTGCAGCAAATTATCTACATTTTGTTTCTCGATCTTTAGTCTATAATTATTGTAGCGAGCTTAGGGTTCGCTGGATTAATTATTTTGAATAAATAAATAAGAGCCGTTGAATCGATTTTGAATTAATACAACACTTTATTAGTCCGTAATACAACCGTTACTTTTTACCGTACACATAACGATTTCTTTGTAAACACTTTCTACTTCTTACTCATTACTTATTACTTCCGCACTTATCGTCATGCTTCACTGTCTTACTTATCACTCAACTCCCGATCTGCGTGCGACGTATTTATACCGTTTTTCCTCATTCTGATTTGGTGTATCGTTTCCGTCCGTTCCATAGTCTTGAATGTTCTATTCCAGTTTTCCAGTACTTCCTAAAATAATCTAGTACCTTGTTTCGGACTTTCTCGAAGATTCCAGTACTGATTGTCATATGCGTTACATTATTGTTAGCTAGATGTTAGACTATAATTGAGACTAGAACTTAAGAAAAAAAGTCATATATTCTGAAGAATTGGTTCCAATCATACAAAAAAAGACGAAATCCCAGGGATGTTTGGATGTAAAGTTTTTTTAGAAAATCATTCAATACAGTTTGTTTACTTTTACACTAAAGAGAAATCGAGTTAGCCTTAAGTTTCACGCCAATATTGTGATCAATTTTCTAGTAATTGGTGTAAAACTCTATTTGAGTTCTGTATTGAATTATTATTTTTATTATTTATTGGCCTGTAGGAACCCGGAAGTTCATGTCCTCGCCGACTCGACTCCCCCATCGTTCCCTGTCCTGTGCACTCTCCTTCCACGCCCGACCATTTGATCCGATCTCCTCACGGTCAAACCTAACATTGTCCTCCCATCTCCGTCGCGGCCGTCCTAGTGGTCTCTTTCCCGGTGGTCTACCGTCAAGAATTCTACGCACCGTCCTATCGTTGCCCATTCGCGCCACGTGTCCGGCCCATCCCAATCCTCGCGACTTGATTACTCTCACTATTGTAGGTTTGTGGTAAAGCTCTTCCAATTCGTGGTTTTGGAGTTTCCTCCATTGTCATGCCTCCTCGTCATATTTACCTCTATAGATACTCCTTAGAACTTTATTCTCGAATACGCGGAATTTGTTTTCTTACCGTTTTGTAAGAGCCCATGTTTCGCATCGGTACAGAACCATCGGTACGATTATGGTTCTATAGACACGGAGGTTTATATTACGTGATAGCAGTTTGGATTTCAGCAGTTTACTGACTGCGTGCCAACTAGCGTTGCCAGCATGCAGTCTTTGTTAATTTCCCTCGACATTCCGTTACTGGCCGTCAGTATTAAATTTTTTAACTTTATTAAATATCTTGCCTCTGACGTTTATATGTGTTCCCTGAGTTCCACCTGCTCTCACCGTAATCATGTATTTTGTTTTGTCTTCGCTCATTTCTAGGCCCACCTCTTCTGCTGCTTGCATGATGATTTCACAGTTTTTACTTATAGTTTCGAGATTATCGCCCAGAACGGCGATGTCATCCGCATATGCGAGCATTTGTGTGACCCCGTTCATGGATGATCCGACCATGTTGTCGTCTTGAACCTTTCATACATATACTCGAGCATAAGGTTAAAAAGACACGGTGATAGACCACTGGCGCAAGACTAATGACCTTGCCCGGAAAAAACAAATCATTATGGAAAATTTAACAAGCCTCAGGACTTGCTAAATAAGGCCAAGACCGGTTCCAGGTTGTAGTGCCGATGATGATGATGATGATAGACCATCCCCCTGTTTTAGTCCGTCCTAGACTTCAAATGGTTTTAAGAGGCGGTTTGCTATTCTAACTCGCCCTTTGTTATCGTTCATGCAACTTTGGATTCCCAGCTCAACTACAATATAGTAGAGTCTTTGCCTTGCGACTGAGTCGTAGGCTTTTTGTGAACCAGCGCCACAAGAAACGTGGGCCGTTAAATATTTCCATAAGTACCTTTACGGACGTCGATTCCACATTCGGAGGGATCATGCCGCTGAAATGGTTGTTAAATTTTAAGAATCCGGAAGGACAAATAGATCGATGGATTGAACGACTTCAAATGTACCATTTCCAAATTTCCCACCATCAAGGGAAGGTGCATAACAAAAATGATGCTCTATCAAAAAGACTATGTAAGCCAGATTCTAAACATTGTCATAGAGCGGAAGAGAAAGAAGAGGCGTACGACCTTCGAAATGTACAAATAGAAGTACTAGATGGGCGAACGAGTGATGTTATACGCGCAGCTCAACTTCAGGATGAAGATATGTCGCTAATCCTGGAACACAAAGAAAAGAACGAACGGCTAACTTGGAACAATACAAGAGTGGAACATTTAAAGCATATTGAGCACAATGGAATTGCTTGCTGGTGGAAGATGGAATTCTAAAGCGTAAATGGGAAGCCGAAGATGGAAAATCCCATCGAATGCAAATTCTACCCACCATCAAAAGTGAAGGATGTACTAGCAGAAATGCACGACGGGGTCTCCGGTGGACATCTGGGAGTTAATGACACTTTCAAAATTACGATCTCGATTCTACTGGCTTCACATGAGAGATGACGTCGAGTCTTGTTGTAGGAAGTGCACAACTTGCACTGCGATCAAAGGACCAACAGCCAAACCAAGGATCGCTATGAAGCAGTACAACGTGGGTGCCCCTTTCGAGCGAATTGCGATTGATATCTCAGGACCATTTTCAAAAACAAACGACAACAACAAATACATGTTGGTTATCATGGATTACTTCAGCAAGTGGGTGGAAGTCCTTTCAATTCCAAACCAAGAAGCAACAACCGCCATTGAGCAGCTTATCAATAATTGTATCAGCAGATTTGGAGTTCCCTGTGAGCTGCATTCCGATCAAGGCCGAAACTTCGAATCACAGATATTTCAAGGCATCTGTGCGGCACTGGGCGTACGGAAACCCAGGACCACACCCTTACATCCAGACGGAATGGTCGAAAGGTTCAACCGAACAATGAAAGAGTATTTATCGAAGGTCGTTAGTGATCACCAACGAGATTGGGACAAATATGTACAAACCTTTCTCATGAGCTATAGATCGGCTAATCACGAGACGACGGGCCATTCTCCAGCAAGAATTATATTTGGACGAGAGATACGATTACCAGACGATCTGCGATTCGGAATATCTCCAGACGCCATAGATAAGACTGAAGACTACGTAGCCGAATGGAGAAATCGCCTCGATGAGATTCATCATTTGGTTCGAAAGCAAATCAAAGTATCAAATGACAGGATGAAAACAAGGTAGGACGTTCGAGCCAACGCATCCGGATTTAATGCAGGCGATAACGTGTGGCTTTATAACCCTCATCGGCAAAAAGGAAGGACTCCGAAGTTGCAGCAACATTGGGAAGGACCATATAAGATTCTCACAAGAATTAACGACGTTGTCTATAGGATTCAGCGAAGACCGAACGCCAAGATGAAAGTGTTACATCGTGACCGACTGGCGACTTTTTGTTAACCCAGGAGACCAGTGAACTTAGTTCGGGACGAGGGTAGCATGACGCATATGACAATCAGTACTAGAATATTCGAGAAAGTCCGAAACAAAGTACTAGCATATTCTAGAAAGTACTGGAAAACTGGAGACTATGAACAGTAGAAAATTCGAGGTTATGGAACGGACGGAAACGAAACGTCGAATCAGAATGAGGAAACGGTATAAATACGTCGCACACAGATCGAAGAAGTAAGAAGAAGAAGAAGAAGAAGTAAGAAGTAAGAAGTAAGCAGTAAAATACGCGATAAGTACGGAAGCAATAAGTCAAGAAATCGTTAAGTGTACGGTAAAAGTAACGGTTGTTATTAACGGACTAATAAAGTTTTATAGCGTTTGCGACGATAGTGAAGAGCGAGTGATTCGAACCGACGCTATCACGGTTAGAATCACTAAAAGATAGAACCAAAGCTCTTACCCATCAGGCCACTGCCGTTTATGTGAATTTGATTTCTAAACTCAAATACATTCGACTAATGTGGTAATGGTATATTATTGCTATGGTATATGGCTTTAATAAGCTCCTCGATAGTATAGTGGTTAGTATACCCGCCTGTCACCCGGGAGACCGGGGTTCGATTCCCCGTCGGGGAGCCCCTGGCGCAAGACTAATGACTTTGCCCAGACAAAATAAATCATTATGGAAAATTTAACAAGCCTCAGGACTTGCTAAATAAGGCCAAGACCGGTTCCCGGTTGTAGTGCCGATGATGATGATGATATGGCTTTAATGGATGTGCTTTTGGTGGTGTTGTTCTTTACTAGTCGTGTGTGTATCTGCTAGAAACGCCACAGTTTTACATTAATTCAAAACCAATTTACCGGCTCTTCTTTATAAAAAATAATTAATCCAGCGAACCCTAAGCTCGCTACAATATTTTGTATGCGGTTGGGAGCAATGATATTTCTCTGTAGTTTTTGCAGTCAGATCTGTCGCCTTTATAGAAAATGGGGACGACTATTGAGGTTTTCCATTCTTCCGGAGTGACTTCCTTATCCCATATTGTTTGGATGTGCTGGTGGATCTTTCAAACGGTTGCCTCTCCTCCATGTTTCATAAGCTCTGCCGGTATGCAGTCGACTTTGTAATAAATCCTTGTTCGAATTACCGGTTAATAATATATCAAGTTTTGTCGAAAGCAGTAAACAAATTCCTGATTTTCGAACAATCAACCAGTTGATGTACGAGGGTGGGCTGAAAGGTTTCCGACCTAACAAGGATACAAGACATTTTTTCTTAAAATTTGTTTTTGTTTTACTACATAGTCTCCTTGTAACTCTACACACTTCTCGCAGCGATACTCCCATCTCCCTAGCCTATACAAATAAGTCTTGGCATTTTTCTCTGCAAAATAACTGTTCAGGACGGTGACTGCCTATTCATTTGACAAAAATCTCTGTCCTCCGAGCGCAATTTTTACATTAGGGAACAACAAGCAGTCGCTTGGGGTTAGATCTGCTGAGTAACGCGGATAGTCAAGCAGTTCAAGTCGTAATTCGTGGATTTACGGCATGGCAACCGCCGAGGTGTGAGACGGCGCGTTGTCTTGGTGAAACAGGATTTTCTTTTTCTGCAAATGTGGCCGCTTTTCCACAATTTCTACCTTCAGTTGGTTAAGTAATGATGCGTAGTATGCTCCTGTAATGGTTTTCCTTTTTGAAGATAATCGATTAAGATAACTCCATGACTAGCCCAAAAAATAGTCGCCATCACTTTCCCAGCCGAAAAAACAGTTTTTGCTTTTTTTTGGAGCCGATTCCCCCTTTGCAGTCCACTGTTTTGACTGTATTTTTATTTCGGGCGTATAATGGTGTATCCAACTTTCATCGACAGTAATTAATTGGCGCCAAAACTCAGAATTATTGCGCCTAAACTGTGCCAACAGAGCGTTGGAAATGTTCATTCGAAGTCGTTTTTCGTCAAACAAACGCTGCACCCAACGCGAGTTATGATATTGGATCTTTCTCAGCACTGAAACATCCTCAACAATAAAATACAACTGAAAAATTTCCTTTTTGTTTTTTTTTTTATTTATTTGTCCTTAAGTCCACTTACTATTACAATCATTTTTGTGTCTTTGCCTCTCTTTATTTATCCGTTTATGAAGGGTACTTTTCGGCGCAAGGCTAATAACCTTGCCCGTAAAAATAAATTATTATGGAAAATTTAACAAGCCTAGAGACTTGCTAAATAAGGCCAAGACTGAATCCCGGTTGTAGTGCCGTTGATGATGATGATGAAGGACACTTCTCGAGGATACAATATTTGTTAGTTCGTTTCCAAGCACTTATTCCAAGAATATTATTCTTACACCACTATTACAGTCACGTTTTTGATTATCTGTTTCTGAATACTTTTTACAAGACTATCATTCTTATACCACTATTGCAATCACCGTTTTGATTTATCTATCTCCAAACACTTTATTCTTATAACACTTTTATATCGAGTTCCCCAATATGGACTTGACAACTTGTTTTCGGTAGTAAATTTTTATAATTTGCAGACGTTATTCGTTCGTGTACATAACCATAATGATAATGTTGAGTTTACTGAATAAATTGACAGTGACAGTTCAATGATTAGTGAAAGGGTGTGTTCACAAATTAAATTTAAAGTTGTCAAGTCCCTATTGGAAAACCCGATAGTACAATCACTTTTTTGGCTTATCTGTTTCCAAATACTTTGTTTATCGTTTCGAAATAAACTTTATGGGGATATTATTCTTATAATACTATTATAGTACAATCACCTTCTTAGCTTGTCTGTTTCCAGAACTTTGTTCATCGTTTCCAAATAATCTTTATGGGAATATTATTCTTATAACACTATTATAGTACAATCACCTTTTTGGCTTATCTGTTTCCAAATACTTTTTACAGGACTATTACTCTTATACCACTACTGATCAGATTTCAAAAGAACAGCTTTTTCCCAGACCAAAATACCCACTCCACTTTTACGACCAAAGTCAGACTGATTCCCATTTTTCTTTTACCCCTTCTTGTTACCTTGGGGTCAACACCTCCCGATGACGATAATGCAAATTCGCCCCCCATCGACCTACTTCCTGATTAGCAATTTCAATTTGCAATTGCGTTGAAATGCGACGTCAGCCGATATACCTCCATCGGTTTGCGTCACAGTTCAACTTCCGCGATTGCAAAGTGACCCAATAAATTTCAATGTGCAATTACACAATTTCTATTTCAACGGTTGTGGCGAAATGTGGGGCAGTTAATTGCATTATCGCTCCGGGGGTCATCTGGGTTCAAAATCGGTTAGCGTTTTTTTGGTTTAAGTGCATCAATGACAATGTGGTCCATACCTTTCTTTAGGTCATCATTGATACACTTAACACGCGCGGACAGCCTTCTCATGCCTAAATCTTGATTTAATATATGACAAACTCGTCCTTTGGACATTTTCATAGCCTCTACTATCTCTCTCACTTTAATTCGGTCGTCTAGCACCATTTGCTGAACTTTAGCGATGTTCTCGTCAGTTGTTGCAATTTTTGGACGTCCCGAACGTTGATCGTATCTCAAGCTCTGACGGCCACGTATACATTTAGCTGCCCAAAATTTCACTGTGGTAAATGATGGTGCAGAGTCCCAATACACAGAGTCCAACTCATTTTTGATTTGCGTAGGCATATTGCCTTTCAAAAACAAAAATTTAATGACAGCTCGATACTCAAATTTGTCCATTTTCACAAAAACACTCACGTCGACTCACTCAAACGACTGTCAAATAAAAGGTACGCTAACGCGGTCAAGTCGCCCAATCGACGTGTTTCTCACAAATAATCTGGGTACACCTTTAAACGCAATTTCAACGGATCAATGTAGTTTGACCATTGTCCTAAGTCAGCATATTCGAAAAGATCGGTAGCAGAAGCACTGTAGCTTAACTGCCGGCCCAGTCGTATCGTTAACATCAACACACTCCCAACGAGGATAGTGAGATTCACGAACAATCTTCCTCTCGACCCGTGGGTACGGGAAGGGGCGGGGGGGGGGGGGGGGGGGGGGTTTCTGGCACGCAACCATTAACGCTCCAAAGCAGACTTAACGTGACATGTGTTATTGGTAAATTTAACAATTAATAGATTAACAGACTTGCATGTAAATCGTCGCACCGTTTCTCGGTTGGCGCTTCTCTGCTATTCCGGTTGCAGGGAGTTGCTGGATTCTTGAGCTCCCTGTTTATTTCTTTTTCTCTCCTTGATTATAGGGTAACGCACGACACACGCGGTTCACTCGCGGAGAATATTACCATTTTTCCACCGACACCGGCTCCTCGATAGTATAGTGGTTAGTATACCTGCCTGTCACGCGGGTGACCGGGGTTCGATTCCCCGTCGGGGAGCCTCTGGCGCAAAACTAATGACTTTGCCCAGAAAAAACAAATCATTATGGAAAAATTTAACAAGCCTCAGGACTTGCTAAATAAGGCCAAGACCGGTTCCCGGTTGTAATGCCGATGATGATGATTATTTGTATATTAAATTTTTATATATTTGCACAAATCGAACGACGCTCGACTCTCTCGACGGAGTCGCAATGTGAATGAGTGGAGATTTGTTTAGTGTAGTGGAATAAAAACGTTTTTCACGATGGGAACGACTCTCTCGGGGATTTATCATTAACTGAAAAACTTCCGTCAACGTTTTTCGAAGTATTTGGTTTTTCTATCGCCGCCAACTTTTTATTTAAAATATTGCCAAGTAGTTTATTTAGATTTACTATTTGGCGTGATTATTACGATAGAGAGAGGGAGATTGTGTGTGAGGGCGTGGGTGTGGGACCCTTAACACATGTAACAATTAATTAATGTGGAGTTGGAGGGGAGAGAATGTTTTGTATAAACTTCATCAGAGTAATTTTTAATGCTAGATGGACAATAAATGCGATTGAAGAGATTAGAAAACGAACAAAGGAATTGCAACAATAGTTTTGTTTGATTTTAGAAGACAAAAATTTGGCTGCAATCAATGGAACGATTATTGTTACTTACTGTGTTGTGGCGTGTTCGGCAGTAGACTGTATTATTTGTGATGTGAACGAGGCGGCGGATCAATGTTAAACACGTGTGTTGTGTTGGGTTAAATTCTTTATTTATTTTATTGAATATAGAAACAATGATTCAATCAATAAAAGGAACACACACTCGCTACAAAAAATACTTCAATTTCATATACTTCAACTATAATTTAATTTTGTTACTCACGGTTTCCTTTGTGTAATGTGGATTTTGTGTTGATGTTCCTGATGTTGATAGATGAATCTGTGGGTGGTATTTGCTATGCGTAAACACGAACGCGGGTCCAGCCAAATACCCCACAACACTAAAGGGCGCACAAAATTGTTCCGCAAAGAAAACAAAGTGGAATTGTTGCCGAAACTAAATTATTGTTCACTAATAACGAACGGTCACCAGAAGCCAGTGAAATAAAACGCTGGAGTTGCTGTTTGTTACTTTATTAACACTTATTTATTATTTTTGGTTTAACAAGTTCGTTAAATTGTGGTGGCTATAATTGTGTAGCACAACGTTATAATGTTTACAATATGAATGTTATTATATACTCAAACGAACAACTGACAACCGACGGGAACAAAAACTCAACTCCGGTAAACGCAAAACAGGACTCTAGATTCGTAAGGCCTGTACACACTTCGAATGATGAAATCTGACTGGTGTCCATTCGTCTACACACGAAGGAACCGGACACGAAAGCATCCATAGGGGAGGAGCTACACGATCAACTCGAGGCAGTAAATCGTGATTGGATTGAAAACATGGGGTGCATTTTGCATGTATGTGTATGCGCTACATACGATCATCAACGGACGAACAAAGTTAGATGCAAGCGTCGTTATTGCATCTCATCATAATGATCATTGGCTGGTAAAAAGGTCTCTGTGATCTAAAATCAACAGAAACGCTAATTCCCATAATCACGACGGGGACGCGGATTGCTTGGGTTTGCCTGCAACGGACCCATCTGGTGTGAAAATACACCGAAGATCCGCTAGGCACCGAGACACCATAAATCAACATTTAGTTGATTGACATGAATGCTCGTTGAAGAAAGGAACGAAAGAAAAACCTGCAGCTGGGTAAACATAGGTCCGAAACGTTTCTATCTTACGATAGAGGGTATATTGTATATACCTAAATGGGATCTAAATGGGCAAGCGCTAAAATGCGGCTTTGTTTGTGCAGGCAAATGCAAATGCATTAGGATTGCTTATGCAGCCAATTCGAGATAATTGGATGCAGCTGTATAGGCGTCGATTTGCCTGACGTGATCGGGTGATCGCATGGGAAAAACAAACACAGGGAGATTTTTAAGAGCATAATTGACATGAATGTCAGTAGTAGGGTTATAGGGCTTCTGGGACAATTTTCTGGCTCAAAAGCTCTTTTCTGGCTCAAAGCTCTATGTGAAGGTGGGGATGTGTGTGTTGTGTGGTGAGTGTTGATAGTGGTATGTGATTAATGGGTGGTGGGATTCTTAAGTGAGGTGTAAATAGTAGTATTTAGTGTATTTCTTATGAGTATTGGTATTAATAGTGATATTTTGTGGTTGCGATTAATGGTTGTGGGTTCTTATGTGGGGTGGAAATAGTAGTATTGGTATTAATTGGGGATAGTTTGTAGTGTTCTTATCGCTGTAGTTGTTGGATTTTGTGCTTTTTTTGTAGGTGGTGTTGAGTATTGAGCTTTTTGTAGGTGGTGGTGAGTATTGGGGTTTGTGGTGATGTCGGTGCTTTTTGTTATGGGTTTATGTTTTTGCTAATGGATTTATGCTTAGATGGTGATATCGGTGCTTTTTGTGATTCATGGGTGGTGTGTCTTAACTGAGGTGTAAATAGTAGTATTTAGTATATTTCTTATGAGTATTAGTAGTAATTGGGTATAGTTTGTAGTGTTCTTATCGCTGTAGTTGTTTGTTTGGGCTAGTGATTAATCGTTATCAGCGTGGTGGATCCGTGGATTTTGTGCTTTTGATGCTCTTGGGTTTTTGCAGGTGGTGGTGATGAATGCTTTTATTGACTATTGGGCTTTTTCTATGTGGTGGTGAGTATTGGGGCTTGTGGTGATATCGGTGCTTTTTTTGTTATGGGTTTATGTTTTTGCTAATGGATTTATGCTTAGGTGGTGATATCGGGGCTGAATGGGTAGTGCTTTAGGCTTTTGTCTCAGTTGTAAGCTGTTAATTGTGGTAGAAATAAAAAAACGTTGTCTTTGGTGTGCTTTTTAATCTTATTGTCATTAAGCTGAGTAATATAAACGGGAATTTTGTTGTTTGTGGATTTGTATGGGAAATGGGTTGTTTTTGCTGGGACTTAAACTGATTTCCCCTGAGTAATATAAACGGGAATTTTGTTGTTTGTGGATTTGTATGGGAAATGGGGTGTTTTTGCTAGAACTTAAACTGACTTCCCCTAAGACGCAGAGCTAAGCTAGTTGACTTCACCTAAGACGCAGACCTAAGCCAGTATTCAAACGAACAATAACAAGGAGGAGGCGGGGGCCGGGGGCTTTTTGCTATTGAACTTTTTGTTGGGGGGTGTGTGTGTGTGTGTGTGTGTGTGTGTGTGTGTGTGTGTGTGTGTGTGTTTTTGATAATGGATTTGTGCTTAGGAGGTGAATGGTTTTGCTGCTAGTTGACTTCACCTAAGACGCAGAGCTAAGCTAGTTGACTTCACCTAAGACGCAGACCTAAGCCATGATGATGAATGGGTAGTGCTTTAGGCTTTTGTCTCAGTTGTAAGCTGTTAATTGTGGTAGAAATAAAAACGTTGTCTGGGTTGTGCTTTTGGCTTTTGTCTCAGTTGTAAGCTGTTAATTGTGGTAGAAATAAAAAAACACTGTCTTTGTTGAATTTTGTTGTTTGTGGATTTGTATGGGAAATGGGGTGTTTTTGCTGGAACTTAAACTGACTTCCCCTAAGACGCAGAGCTAAGCTAGTTGACTTCACCTAAGACGCAGACCTAAGCCAGTATTCAAACGAACAATAACAAGGAGGAGGCGGGGGCCGGGGGCTTTTTGCTGTATGATGTTGATGAATGGGTTGTGCTTTTGGCTTTTGGCTGATTCTTAATATATGAGAATTTTTGATTATTCTATCAGCTGTTTGGGTTCAAGGTTAAAATTTGGGTCGTAGGCTAATTGTGTCACTTTTTTTGTTTTACGATTATATATAAAAGAAGATGTTTGAATGATGATGATAACACAGAATGATTAATGTTCTACGAGAGCAGAGATAAAGAAATTGAGTTTGAATTAAGCAAAGTAGCAAGAGATTCAATACATTTTAAAGAACATTTTAAGGAGCATAAAGTTCGGTTCAGGTTTAATGTGAAATCGTTGGGGAGATTAATCTATAATTTATTCCGAAAGAATTGTATTTGGTGCAGAGCTGTTAAATAGTCATGTTTTGGTGTGAAACTTTAAATGATGCTACCAAATTTTGTGTTTGTACTCAATCATGGCGCGAATTATCATTTGGACCTGTCACAGTAATTGGAAATATATTAAAAATTTATGCGACACCAGAAGATGGAAACCGAACACTATTAGCAAAAATGTTAAATGGTGAATCATCAAAAAAAATACAAGATTTACAAATCAGAGGTATTGAGAAAGGTCAGCACATAAAAATAGAAGCAATTGGAGGTAATATAACGGTAATGGGACAGGCTGACAGTAATTGTAGAAAAAGGTCGAGAGTAGATTACTTTCTCCCAGATTGTCCATTCGCCGATGAAAATGATTGGGAACTTGCACCACTGTTAATGGTTGATGATGAAATATACGAGGAAAACGAACAAAGGAAAAACAAAACAGTTGCTGAAAGAAAAATGAAAATAAAGTTGGAGTACATGAAAATTCGAAACGAAACAAAGCAAAATATAAATGGAGATAATATGGTTGTAGAAGAAGATTACGTGAATAAATACGAATCCGAATACTAATTGCATTTTAGTCGTTCAAGAACATTCACTGCAAACTGATCAATAATTAAAAAAGAAAAAATGTTTGCAGTACAACTCTTTTTGATAATTTTAGTTGGAGTAACTTTTGCGGCGCCAACAGCAAGGGTTCAATTAAATGATAGCAGTAGCAGTTCATCAAACCTTGAATTTGATATTATCTTACCAAATAATGATCGCATACAAATTGATTTATATTTATACTTTTAAAACATCAGAATTATTCAGATTTAAATGCAACAACAACAACAACAACAACAACAACAACTAGTCCTACTACCGCCACTACATTATTGCCTAATACAACTAATGAGAAGGAAATTACTGAAGATGTTGACACCTTTAAATATGTGAGTGTGGAGGAGGCAATAGAGGCGTTCAGGCAAGATTTAATACGAAAGGAAATGAATATTGCTGGATATATCGAAAGTCAACACATCTTTTATAGACATTTCAAATTGGAGTTTGACGGCGACAAGGAACTAAAAATCCGATGTTCTTATGATAGTAATTTTGAGAGAAGATCGTTGATAATTAAATGCTTTGAATATCGTGAATATGAATCTGAAAGAATTCTGAGCAATGGAGAAATCGAGCACATAACAAAATATGATACAGATTACAAATCAAATTACGAATTGTTAGATATGAGGAAAGCGAAACAAACATATCACATGAATATATCTTAAGAAATCACATATATATATATATAAATAAATAATACGAATATTACTATTGAAATAACTGTGTGTGTGTGTTTTATTTATTCAACATTAATCAAGTCTATGTATCCATCCTTTTCATTTATAATTTTACATTTAATCAATTCATTAACAAATGGTCTATATATTCTTCTTTTGTGGTTGCTCCAATTCAATAGCCCTTCTTTATTGTTAGGTAAGCGAACAAGATAGCCTACACCAAATGTTCTTGTGACAGTACACTCTACGATTAGGTCTTTTGCTATTTCCATAATGCTTTGATTTGTCATATCAGCTGGCTTTTATTAATCCATGAATTATGATCATTTGAGAAACCAAGCCACTTTACATATACTTTGTTGCCTTTAGATTTCAATACTTTTTCCACAAGGAATATATCGGGGTGGTTGGTTTTTTGTAATTCTTTTTCATAGAAACTCCCTTGAATGGGTTGACCTTGAGAATCATCAAGTAAATATGTGATAGGATTGGTTAGGTTGGTCTTTTTTATCGTGAATATTTCAGTTGTCCAATTGGGTGTGTAGCCTTTCTCGAAAGCATGTTTAAATTTGCTTATTCGAACTTTATCGCCAACTTTAAATTTAGCCTTTGGAGCGATTTTAATGTGATTGTAAGCCGATGATAATAGATCTTTAGAATTTTTTTTATTTACATCAACTGGTCGCATTTTTATTGTTCTATGTATAGAGTTATTATATTCGTGGAGCAAGCCTTTTAGGATCGGTAGCCATTTATAGTTGCCATTAAAACTGAATTCTCGCCACATTTTCTCTTTAAGCGTTCTATTGAACCGTTCAACAATTGAAGCTTTCAATATACTATACGTCGAATAATGATTAATTTTATGCGTCTTCATTAGAACCTGGAATATTTTATTGAAAAACTCCTTGCCATCGTCAGTTTGTAGATTTTTTGGTATTCGATTGGAACTACTGAAAATTGATTTCATAGCTTCTGTTATGGATGATGCACTTTTATTCTTCAAAGGAACTGCCCACGCATACTTTGAAAATGTATCAATTACAGTTAGTAAAAAGTTATGTCCATTGTTTTCCTTGCTATAAGGTATCATTTCTACCAAATCCGCTTGCCATGTGTCATCAAACCCCTTGATTATAACTCGCCGTCTGATAAAATGTCTTCGTGCAGGTTTATGCAATTCCTCAACAACAGTTCGTTTACTCATCGTCCACACAATAATGAATAAAAAAGCGAAATTTGTTATCTTTTATAATTTTTTTAATTTTATTTTATTAATCTTTCATACAGTAACATCAGTTTCTTAATTTTAACCATTTTATGTTCATTCATAAAGCAAGCGCAAGTGTCTGATTTATTTTTGCAAAGATTTTCCTGAAAATGGCACGTGTTGCAGGATAAGTTCCTTAAAAATGAAATGTAATCCAGTATCTCATTGTAGTGCTCATCAAGTAGAATGTGTTGTTTGGTTTTTAAAAATTTCAAAATCTCATTAAGAATCGCAGTAGTATTTATATTGGACATGTTTTCAATTCGAATCACAACAGCATACTAGGGGTTTTTGTTCTTATAAAATGCTAATAAAGTATTTATTCGGTTCAACACCCTTTCAATTCTATGACATGAACAAGTATCGGGACCCGCTTTACATGTATTGGAAGACCAAGGGCAATTGGTGTAATGGTGTCCGTGAATAGTCTCGACGGAAGGAACGTTTTCAAATTTCCTTAGAAATCCGATACAATTTAAGATCTCTTTGTAATGTTCCTCAAGTATAGTGTTGGGTTGATTGTTTAGTAAAAAATTTAAAATTTCTTCCGAGATTAAAGATGACATGGTTTCCAATTGAATTTCTAATACGTACTAGTATAGCAATTCTTAAATTGGAGGATACTTCTTTGTTTTATGATTATATTCTGGGGTGGGCTCTTCGAGTTTCTTATCATTGCTTTTTTTAAATTTCTCAAGTATATCGAGGAAATAGTCTTTAAACTTTCTCAATAAATCAAGTGTATTAAAATTTTGATCATCAATGTACGTGCGTAATATTTCATCATTTTTTTCCAATTTTTCATTCATGACACGAAGATAATTTTCTAATAGTTCATCAACATACTTTTTTGTTGTAGCATCATCAGCATCAGCTGGTTCTTTGATATTCTTCAAAGCTTTATGATCACCATCAAAGTACCCATTTAAGTGTAGTTTTAAGGTTTTTGCATTGATTACCTCTGTGAGGGCGGTGAAATTACTCTCAACATATTCTTGAAGTATAGATATGGATTTATTTTGAAAATCTATGGTATCGTCTATGTAGCCTTTGTTGACAGCTTGGTGTATGGCTTTAGGTATTCCGACATTATTCAAACATTTTCCTTTCATATCAAAATCACCATTAGGTAATAGTTTAAATCCTTCTCCAGGTGGTCCTCGAGGTCCAATAATTGAATTATGAGAGCGCTTGAAGCTCCTTCCGAACTTGTCAACACTCATCTTGCTTATAATTATTTACTTGTTATGTACTGATGTTAATATATAATATTTGCTTCGCGAAGTTCTTCAACAATTGAGTTTATTTCATTTTGGAGATTATTATTTCCCGCTCTTTGAGATGCAATTAAAAGTCTTAGTCTATCAACGAGCTCATTAGCGTTATCCCAATAGATATAATCAACAGGGTTATTAGAATATGAATTATCGTTGTATGCTTTTCCACTTGTCTTCTTCTTCTTAGACATTTGAAGTAAAGGTCGGATAATATGCTTATATTTGGGTCCTCTGTTACCTTTAACTTGTGAGGTACTATCGTGATTTTTCAAGTGTGCATTTGTTTTTTGTAAAATCTTAAAATATTGTTCCAAATCTTCATTGTCATATCGAGCTTTTCTAGGAATTTTCCTAAAAATTAATTCATAAAGACCATCTGTTCCATGGAAGACTTCACCATCAATAACGAAATCCTTTTGGTCATTAATTACAAAACTTGATGTACCTAATTTCGTTGAATTTGATTGTAGGTCGAAATACGGACCATAGATCTTATCACGATTCTGATCTGATGGCGAAGCTCGGTTATATGGTGTACTTTGATTAAGATCATTGGAATTAGCAGGTGTTCTAAATGAAAGATCCCCGTCAGATGGTTGAAAGGAGACTGATTCTGGAGACCCTTGGATTGTTTCTGGAGAACTTTGGATTGTGTCTGGAGAACTTTGGATTGTTTCTGGAGAGTCTTGGAATTGTAGTCGGCGTCGTTTGAGTTGTTGATGCTTTACTTTATCAATTATATCGGTTTCGGTATCGGCAGCATCAGTATTACCACTTTTAACATTTTTCACGAGTTCTTTTAATGGTTCGACTATAGGCTTAAAAGTATTTTCAAATTCCATTTCCTTCGTAGTTTTTCCAGCTTTGAGAAGCATATATTTTCTTTTCAGAGCTTTTTTAGTTTGTATGAGATCCTTAAGTAAATTTTCATTAACGTCCATATTTGTATATAAAAAACAGGGCGGTTCCAAACAGGGCGATTCCAAACAGGCTGTTTCTTCAAGCAGGGCGATTCCAAACAGGCTGTCTCTTCAAACAGGGCGATTCCAAACAGGGCGATTCCAAACAGGGCGATTTCTTTAAACAGGGCGATTCCAAACAGGCTGTCTCTTCAAACAGGGCGATTCCAAACAGGGCGATTCCAAACAGGGCGATTTCTTTAAACAGGGCGATTCCAAACAGGGCGATTTCTTTAAACAGGGCGATTCCAAACAGGGCGATTTCTTTAAACAGGGCGATTCCAAACAGGGCGATTTCTTTAAACAGGGCGATTCCAAACAGGCGGGTTCTTTAAACAGGGCGATTCCAAACAGGCGGTTTCTTCAAACAGAGCGGGTTCTTCAAACAAGCGGTTTCTTCAAGCAGGGCGGTTAAAACAGAGGACCGTTCCAATGTTATAGTATAAACAGCTGATTAATGACTGATCAGTTTGATATAGATACAATTTCTTTAAAAGATTTATTATATCGTCCCTTATCTACACTAGAATCTTTATTGATAACCAAGAAACCAAATGCATCTTTCCAGCATTTTGCGCATAATTCTTTGAATTTATTGAAGGTCATATCGGAATTTATATGATCATTGTATATGTGCTTCAGGTTAAGTTCGTCTTGTTTAAATATAACTATATAGTTTGCATTGTCTCGAATCAAATGTTTTGGTATATGCGTATACGATTGACACAAGTAGAAACTATCCACATCGTTATGTCGTCCCATGCAGAAATATTCTCGAATGTTGTTTTGTTTATCGCATGCAACATCATCAAATATAAATACTGAATTTCGTTTTGCTTCAGAAGGTGCCAGAATTTCACAATTATTTGAAAATTCATTGTACTCCATACCCTTGATAGACTTTATTAACCTTCTCAAGTATGCATACTTTGGTTGATGCAAAGACTTTGAGTATATGTATAGGTTTTCAAATTTTAACCCATTGGGATCGACAATAATGCTCAGCATGACATTAGTCTTTCCACAGCTTGATGGTCCGACAATTATTCCTCGAACACTATTTGGGAAAAATGCTCCATGTTTCCTATGTTCCTGAATTTCAGTATCAAAATTTTTAACTTTAATAATATTTTGTTGTTGTTGTTTTATGAATCGCATTTTACAACTGAATGAATCTAATCAATATAAAAGACAGTGTTTTTATAGGCGGACATTTAATCATTGATCAGCACATATACTAATAAAGTGCTATTAAAATGATAGACTACCGAGTGTATCCAGTCAGTCGAAAACAATCATTCCAAGGACACGGATTAGTGAATTCCCTAATTAATAAACTACCGATTGAGTTACATCTTCCGTCATATAATTTCTGTGGACCTGGAACTAAATTAGAAGAACGTCTTGCTAGAGGAGATCGTGGAATTAATCAATTGGATGAAGCTTGTCGCGAACACGATATTGCATACAATAATAACAAAAACTTGTCCGATCGACATATTGCTGATAAAATTCTAACGGAAAAAGCCTGGCAGAGGGTAAAGGCGAAAGACTCTTCTATATCAGAGAAATTAAATAGCCTATTGGTTACGAACGTGATGAAGGCTAAAACAACACTCGGCATGGGCTGTCAATCTAAAACATTGAAAAGACGTTCACGTTGCAAGCGAAGCGGTTTATTCAAAAAAGCTATAACAGAGGCTAGAACTGCTATTAGGGAGCCAAGAGCCGAGGATCCAGACACAATCGCAGTTACAGCTTTACAAGCAGCTAAAAAGATTATCAAAAATAAAAGAAGAAACATTACAATTCCCAGAGTTATACCGCTACCGAAACGGGGAGGTTTCTTACCACTGTTACCCATCTTAGCTGCATTATCAGCGGTTGGATCTTTATCTGGAGGAGCTGCAGGAGTAGTTAAAGCAATAAAAGAATCAAAAGTAGCCAAAGAACAGCTGGAAGAGAACAAACGGCACAATCAAGCTATGGAAGGAATAAAAATTAATCAAGGCAAAGGGCTTTATCTACAACCCTATAAAAAGGGATTTGGTCTTTTCCTAAAACCTCAAGATTCAAAAAACTTTTAAATTTGCTACCCAATCGTCCTCTCACCAATATTGATATTGCTAAATTTGGAAAAATCAATATACCCAATTTTCGGGGTGTTTACATGAGAGATAAATTACCGATTAAATCACTTGACATAGAATGTGGTGTAATTAATTTAGACAATGAGAGTGGACCAGGAACCCATTGGGTAGCATATAGTAAACATAAAAATATCGTGAAATATTTCGACAGTTTCGGTAATTTAAGACCGCCTAAAGAGGTTGTAAGATATCTGGGTGAAAATATCCATTATAATTATAACAAATATCAAAATTACAATACATTTATATGTGGCCATCTCTGTTTGAAGTTTTTAATTGAAGAAAAATATAAATAAGTAGAGGAAAACTAGAGTTTGTGTTTTATTTCATTCGAAACAGTAATGTCGTTAACACTAACGTTAAGCGGAAACAAATCTACTCTCACCGCAGAGTACTTTCCTCCAATAATCCTAAATTCTGATTATGTATGCGGTTTAGTTGACTTCCAGACCTACAATTCTATACCTAATGTTGATGTATTTAATAATTTATTTCATTTTGGTGATGACGTAATAGAATTTCCTATTGGATCATATGAGATTGAAGATATAGATGACATTATTCAAGAAATTATCGAACTGTATAATGAGAACCACGATAATAAAATATCAATCAAAATACAAGCAAATAATAATACTTTAAAATGTGTAATTTATAGTACTGTAGAAATAGATTTTTCCCAACCTAACTCTATTGGATCGCTTCTGGGGTTCAGCAAGAAAAAGCTAGAAGCAAATAAAGTGCATGAATCAGATCTTTACGTTGATATAAACAGAGTAAACATTGTGCGAATTGAATGTAATTTAATTGATGAATCATATATCAATAATCAACCTGCTCATATACTACACGAATTTTCGGTTAACGTTAGTCCGGGGTATAAAATAGTTGAAGTTCCTCGCAATGTTATCTATTTACCAGTGAACGCTAAGAGGATAAGTTCTATAACATTGAATCTCTTAGATCAAAACGGAAATTTTATAAACTTTCGAGGTGAAACGGTAACAGCTCGATTACACCTTAAACGCCAGCAATGATAATATATGACAGCTCATCTCATCCCTCATATAATAAAAGGACCGGTGCTACTATTAACACTACCAATATACTCTCAACTTCTGCTAAGAGAACATCAAAACTTACTCTACAAAATCAACAATTTCTGCTATCATTGGGATACAGATTGAAAAATTAAATTAAATCTAACAAAAGACATGCTGAATATTTTCGAAGAACCAGAATTTGAGGAGAGTATCTCAAAATTGGAATATCATACATACTCGCCATACTTGAATAATTTCGAGAAAAATGACATCATTCAAATCTGTGTCCAACATCAAAATCTTAATATCTTGCCGTCAGAAAGTTACATTTATATTGAAGGTACTGTATCGAAAACTGATGGATCGGCAGTTGAGAAAACAAAACTTGTGAATAATGGAGTAGCTTTCTTATTCGACGAAATTCGTTATGAATTAAATGGTGTGGAAATTGATAGCAATCGTAATGCTGGCATCACATCAACTATTAAAAATTATATTTCTTTAAATAAAAATGAAAGTGATATGCTGTTTAATGCATCTTGGTCTCCTGATTCCTCAATCAATGTCAATGGTTTCTACTTTAATTTTTGCATACCCCTAAATAAATTATTGGGATTTGCTGAAGACTACAAAAGAGTAATTCCAAACGGACGCCATGATTTAATTCTAACACGCTCCCGTACAGATGACAATTCATTAATTTCTGACGCAGATGAAAAAGCAAGGATAAACTTGTTGAAAATACAATGGAAAATTCCTCACATTACATTGTCTGATTCTTTCAAATTAAAGCTATACAAACCTATTAATGATGGACAATCTATGAAAATTGCTTTCCGGAACTGGGATCTATATGAATATCCTGCCTTACCTAGTACTAATCATCATATTTGGAATGTGAAGACAACTTCTCAAATGGAAAAGCCGCGCTATATTATCCTTGCTCTGCAAACCAACAAACGTAATTTACTTAAAGAAAATCCAGCTAATTTTGATCATTGCAACATTACTAATGTGAAAGCCTATTTAAATTCCGATGCTTATCCATGTGAAGATTTAAATCTATCATTTGATAAAAATAACTACAGCTTACTATACAATATGTACTGTAACTTTCAAAAAACCTTCTATAATCGCCTAGTTGCTGAACCTTTATTGTCAAGAGAAGCATTCAAATCACAAGCGACAATTTTCGTAATAGATTGCAGACATCAAAGTGAAATAATAAAAAACGGACCAGTTGATATTCGTATTGAAATTAAAACATCAAAAATAATTCCTCCTAATACGTCTGCATACTGTTTGATGTTACACGATCGCATTATAAACTATAATCCATTGAGTCAAATAGTTTCTCGAGAAATGTAATCGTTACTTGTCTGTTAGCTCTCGCTGAAGAAACACATATACGCACGCACAATATAAAATGTATTTTGTTTTCGACGTTCAAGGATTCAGAGGATCAAATAATAAGTTTATTCCAAAGGAAATAGCTGTACTGCGCAATGGACAACATCAGCATTTCATCTTAAAACCACCATACAAGTTTAATCAGCTATCACCATCGCTAAGAAGGCAAGCTCAATGGCTTTATCACAATCATCATGGTTTAACCTGGAATGGAGGAGTCACAACATTTTCAGAAGTTAGAAAATATCTTCAAGATAATATACAAGATTCTATTGTTTACGTTAAAGGAATGGAAAAAACTCAATGGATGAAGGAATTATTACAGAATGAAAATGTTGAAGTAACGGACATTGAAGAAGTTGGATGTCCTAATTTAAGAGAATTGAAGCGTCTCTATCCCAATGAAATGAAATGTACAAACCACAATAAATGTTGTGCACTACAAAATGTTTTTCTGTTGGAAAAGTTCCTAAATGGAAGACGATAAAAATAAAACATGTTATTTCTTTAAAATATGAATTTGTTTTTATTTCATTTATGATTATCAAGAAATCTACGTTTTTTCTGCACTGGGTTTGTATGTTGTTTTTATTTCCGCCACAATTAACAGCTTACAACCGAGACAAAAGCCAAAAGCACAACCCATTCATCAACATCATACAGCAAAAAGCCCCCGGCCCCCGCCTCCGCCTTGTTATTGTTCGTTTGAATACTGGCTTAGGTCTGCGTCTTAGGTGAAGTCAACTAGCTTAGCTCTGCGTCTTAGGTGAATTCAACTAGCTTAGCTCTGTGTCTTAGGGGAAGTCAGTTTAAGTCCCAGCAAAAACAACCCATTTCCCATACAAATCCACCAACAACAAAATTCCCGTTTATATTACTCAGCTTAATGACAATAAGATTAAAAAGCACACCAAAGACAACGTTTTTTATTTCTACCACAATTAACAGCTTACAACCGAGACAAAAGCCTAAAGCACTACCCATTCAGCCCCGATATCACCACCTAAGCATAAATCCATTAGCAAAAACATAAACCCATAACAAAAAAAGCACCGATATCACCACAAGCCCCAATACTCACCACCACATAGAAAAAGCCCAATAGTCAATAAAAGCATTCATCACCACCACCTGCAAAAACCCAAGAGCATCAAAAGCACAAAATCCACGGATCCACCACGCTGATAACGATTAATCACTAGCCCAAACAAACAACTACAGCGATAAGAACACTACAAACTATACCCAATTACTACTAATACTCATAAGAAATATACTAAATACTACTATTTACACCTCAGTTAAGACACACCACCCATGAATCACAAAAAGCACCGATATCACCATCTAAGCATAAATCCATTAGCAAAAACATAAACCCATAACAAAAAGCACCGACATCACCACAAACCCCAATACTCACCACCACCTACAAAAAGCTCAATACTCAACACCACCTACAAAAAAAGCACAAAATCCAACAACTACAGCGATAAGAACACTACAAACTATCCCCAATTAATACCAATACTACTATTTCCACCCCACATAAGAACCCACAACCATTAATCGCAACCACAAAATATCACTATTAATACCAATACTCATAAGAAATACACTAAATACTACTATTTACACCTCACTTAAGAATCCCACCACCCATTAATCACATACCACTATCAACACTCACCACACAACACACACATCCCCACCTTCACATAGAGCTTTGAGCCAGAAAAGAGCTTTTGAGCCAGAAAATTGTCCCAGAAGCCCTATAACCCTACTACATAATCCCATAACAAAAAAAGCACCGATATCACCACAAGCCCCAATACTCACCACCACATAGAAAAAGCCCAATAGTCAATAAAAGCATTCATCACCACCACCTGCAAAAACCCAAGAGCATCAAAAGCACAAAATCCACGGATCCACCACGCTGATAACGATTAATCACTAGCCCAAACAAACAACTACAGCGATAAGAACACTACAAACTATACCCAATTACTACTAATACTCATAAGAAATATACTAAATACTACTATTTACACCTCAGTTAAGACACACCACCCATGAATCACAAAAAGCACCGATATCACCATCTAAGCATAAATCCATTAGCAAAAACATAAACCCATAACAAAAAGCACCGACATCACCACAAACCCCAATACTCACCACCACCTACAAAAAGCTCAATACTCAACACCACCTACAAAAAAAGCACAAAATCCAACAACTACAGCGATAAGAACACTACAAACTATCCCCAATTAATACCAATACTACTATTTCCACCCCACATAAGAACCCACAACCATTAATCGCAACCACAAAATATCACTATTAATACCAATACTCATAAGAAATACACTAAATACTACTATTTACACCTCACTTAAGAATCCCACCACCCATTAATCACATACCACTATCAACACTCACCACACAACACACACATCCCCACCTTCACATAGAGCTTTGAGCCAGAAAAGAGCTTTTGAGCCAGAAAATTGTCCCAGAAGCCCTATAACCCTACTACTAATGTCGATAAGGGGGCTGTGAGAGTTTTCCTAATGGTTGGGAATGTTCATGGTGTTGTGTTTCTTGTAGGGGTTTTTATTTTCAGGGAGCGTGCCTCCTGGTCCTTAAAAGGACAAGGCGATCTCTTAAAATTTGACCGCTCCTGAAAACTTGTCCTACAAAAGGGGTCGTTTGCCGTGCTTCCTCTGAGTTCAAAGGGAAGAGCAACGTCCTTTTATTCGGCCTTCGTCCTGATGTCTTCACTTGGTCTTCCGTGGGGGCCAGGTGATATTTAGATATCCGTCGTCCATAAAAAATGAAAACACGTCTTGTTTCCTTTATGAATATGATGTTATTATATTATTCAGGATTTTCCTGGGGTACTTCCTCCAGGGACTGTGAATTTAGACTGCGGCCTTTCTCCTGGGGTACTTCCTCCAGGGAGAGTGGAGGATATTATACTGCGGCCCGGAGATCACTTGACTATTCCTTTATAAAGGAAAAGGAATCGAAAATTGTATCCCAAAGATACACATTTTCGTGCCACAATCTCGATCTTTTGGATATTTCGAGCGAGATGTTGTATTTACATAAGATCATCATCATCATCGGCAGTACAACCGGGAACCGGTCTTGGCCTTATTTAGCAAGTCCTGAGGCTTGTTAAATTTTCCATAATGATTTATTTTGTCTGGGCAAGGTCATTAGTCTTGCGCCAGGGGCTCCCCGGCGGGGAAACGAACCCCGGTCTCCCGGGTGACAGGCGGGTATACTAACCACTATACTATCGAGGAGCATATTTACATAAGATACGAAATTAATTTCTTGAATTCTTATGAAACTATCGCGCAGATGTGTGAATGTATCTGCTTTTGAGTTTTTTGTTTGCTTAACTCAATGGAATTTTTGGGATAGAGATAACGATTTCTGAATTTTGGATTTGGGTGATGCTGTCGAGCAAATGTAGAACAATAAACGAATATTGGATTCGTTTATTGTGAATTTTAATTTTAATTTTGATTTTGGATTTAATTATGCCGTGGGGGCAAATGTTATGCGATAAACGAATGTTTGATTCGTTTATTGCGAATTTTGGGTCATGTTTGGGCTTTTTCAGGTTTTGATAGGATTTTGGGCTTTAGGGCAATATTGCTGGGATTTTGGATTAGGAATGGGAACAAAAGATGGTAGGGCTTTTTGGAGCACTACAATGGGTGCCGATCAGGGGACACAAATATATTTTTAGGAAAAAAAAATGCTTCTGAGCCAAATTCGGATGAAGGTTTTGTTGCCACGGCAAGGTAGGGTTTATGTTTTCAGGTGGGAAATGCTCTCATGCAGGTAAGTTGTTTGGAGATATTGGTAGTCGGATATGGGGCCAAAGTGTTGCGTGGTTTTTCGGGCCCTGAAAAACCCCACAAATCCTCTTTTTTTGTTTTTTTTATGTCGTGTCGCTGTCAGCTTTCTCCTTTGTTATATATGTCCTGTTGAATGTCCAGTCCCTTCTCTGAGTGCACTGTAATTAATGTTATTCGATATCCTTAGTAGATGATGAAGGTTCCGATGACTCTCAACCAGACCTTTCGGCTAATTTCACTAGATTGTTCGTCTTCTTACTTAAATCACACACATTACTCTTTTCTTGTTGTCAACCACACGCAGTTAATCAGTTTTTTTTTTCAATTTCAAATTTTTGTGTATTCCACTGTTGCGGATTCGCAGTTAAATGCAGCGGGGAGAATCTAGTACGTTTATCGACTAGTACACTCCCCAACGAACACTCCTGACACACCTGTCAACAACCATCTGACAGTGCAGCTTCATCGGAAAACTGTCATCTGAATTTGTATTTGGCTAACGGCTGGTGGGTTCGTGTTGATCTTTTGGCGTCGTATTTATGCAATCGTTCCAAGCACAGTTGTTGTTTTTGTGTGTTTTAACGTTATTGTTGCGGATTCGCTGAATGTAATCAGTGAATTCGCAATTGAACGCAGCCACAGCAACTAACTGACGTTTGGTTGAAATTCTGGTTGTTATGGTGACACAAAAACAAAGTCTGTGTCACATTCTTTCTTCTGCGTTAACCATTCGAGCGAAACAGTTCGCATGAATTATCCGGTGAAATATAATTAATCCGTTGAATAAAGCTCATTTATAACACAGTCAACCCACATTTTCTTGAAAAACCTGTATGCGGATTATTGCTGGGAATTCTAGGTATTTGGTTTATTTTTCCTCTTAATAACTCAATTGGCTTCAGACATCAAACTGCTGACGCCATTGCTGTGTTGCCGTATTGGATCTCTGCAACTTCTGTAGAGTCATGGTATATGCCCACAACAAAACACGAACCCTTGTTAGGGGAAGGTGTGTTCAACGCTTGTTGGACACACAGTTATTACCATGAAATATTCGCATTTTTAGTTCTGTATTCAGTGCATTAACTTGGCTACCTTTAACAATAAAAGTGGCTGTCCTTACAATCATCAAGTGTATTTGACTGGCTCGCATACAGCTCCTGCTGCGGTTCAGGGTACTTTGTCGTTGCGTTGGTCCTGTTGCATTTCGTGTTCTGGTGTGCCGTGATTTTGTCGTTCTGTGCGACTCGTCCTTGTTTAAGTGGACACAGTGGTGGTGTTGGATCGCGCATCTAGGCGCGCACAATTTCTTATTGTGCGCAGCAGAACTAGTTGATCAGCCGCGTGGCGGAGCATCTCCATTGAACCGAAGGGGAAACGGCTGACCTCAGAGGCAACGTTTGCAGACTGGTCGCCTTTTATGTCTACGGATTAGCATCAACCCTTTGGGAACTGGTTATCCACTTATTTGCATTGTGAACTTATAACTAAACGTACATTTACAGGGAATGCGCACGCCGAGCATTCCCGTTTGAGGTCCTGTCAGGCAGCAGACCAAAAGAACAGCTGACCAGGAGTGCTGTCAGATAGTCCCAGACGTCATTCCACTGTGGGAGCGTATTGAAATATTGGTCCTCCTTTACCGGAGCTTAGTCGAATAATTTGTGGCCATTCACTCGCCACCAATCCAAAATATTGGTCCTTCGAGCCGGAGCAAGACTGTGGATCCAGTCCACGGCACAACAACGAGTTGCCCCCAGTGCAGCTACCAATACCGCCGCCCAATTCGCGGCGCAACCGGCCAGGATCCAGATCTGTGGATCAACTACCGCCGCCCAATTCGCGACGCAACCGACCAGGATACAGATCTGTGGATCAACCACCGCCGCCCAGTTCGTGGCACAACATCGGCGCACAGGAACGGGCAATTCGAGACCCGCCGGCAGGTTCGCGGCACACCTAAAGCGGAAGAGCACAAACACAGACGAAATGCCGACACCAACGACAGTTGAGAGGAAAGGAAGAAAGGCTGCATTGGCCAGGCGCCGAAGACTTGCCAAAGTGGAACGTCAGGCTGCACTTAGCCGTCCGGAAGCTGAGGAGGAGCGCCTGCGCCAGGCCATTCAGGACAAGGCAGGGAAAGCGGAAACGGCTGATTAGGAACCGGGCTCACAGACTAACCTTGTCGATAAGTTGGATCTAGACACTGATGCGGAAGACGCCGAACCGGAACAACCAGCCAAAAGAGCGAATTGCCGACCAGACGACTCTAAAGTAAGGAAGGATGAGCAACATACCAGCAAACAGGGGACCATGGTCGAGGGGCTTATCGCCGCTCAGTTCACGGCACAGTGAACGGTCATGCGTATTTCCCTTAAACCGCAGGACCAGGGGAAACACACCCCGACCAGCATGGGGACGGTTAAACGAGACCTCCGCACCGAGTGGGATGTTATCCGCGGGCGACATGAGCAGATCCTTCACATGGCGCCCCTTGAATACCAACGCCACGAATACTTCGCGGAGGATTTTATTGGCCGGACCGGGCGCGTGTACCTCGAGGAACAAACGAAACTGGTCGGGGCCCAGTACGCGCTCGACCCAGCCTCCCTAACAGCGGCGAACAATGCCAACCGCCTCCACCCTAGCGAGCTGCCCCCAGTGCAGCTGCCAACGGTCGCCAACAAGTAAGCGGAAAAGGAACCGCACCCCATTCCAGTGAGTGAGAACCAGCGGGCCGCTGAACGGAGTGCCGCCTGTTCAGAGATCAACCCGGCCCATGTCCCAATGCACGTTCTGTGGGGCACAACACCCCATCCACCCTTGGGAGGGTTTCCGATCCCTCAAACCTGCCCGTCGGAATTCTTTCGCATACAGGGGGAATCTGTGCTCCAGCTGTTTGGGCCGCCGCCGGCCGCTGCAGCAAGGCGTGCCGGCGATGCAAGCGGAGACATCACACCTTGCTGCATGTATGGAGAACCAGCATCGACGGGACAACCTCACCACCACCGGGGTCAAAAGGACCCACCCCCCGGGTTTATCGCCATGAAGGGGCCTGTGCACACACATTCAGCACCCCTTCACAGCAATCCGCGCTGCTCGTAACCGCTCGAGTCATCGTGACTTCGGACCGCCAACGGAGGATTGAAGTCCGTGCTCTGCTGGACCCGTACTCCAGCGACACCTTCATTTCAACGTCACTCGCCCAAAGGTTGCGCCTCCGACGCCAAGCATAACCCGTCTCTACATACGGTGTTAGGGTCACTCGCGGCCTTGCCACGGGGACTCAATGCGCCACAACAATCACTCCTCGCCTCCACAGTTCGAGACAGTGGACACTGAGGCCCGCCACCCTGTCCCGCCTATCCGGGTATGTTCCACCAACACAATCATCAACGAAGGATCTCTCGTTCGTGGCGGATCTGGAACTAGCCGATAAGGTGGACATAATCATTGGGCCAGACCGGTTCCCCACCCTCATTCTGGAAGGCATAAGGAAAGATCAACCTTCCGGCCTCGTTGCGCAGGCTACAGAATTGGGATGGGTGCTAACGGGAACAGCACCCACCACGGCATCCAGCTTAAAGGTGACAAGACCCGTCACCAGCCACCACATGGCCATTCCTCGTGGGTTGCGAATTTACAACTCCGATCCAGAGGAAGTGGTTGAGCGTGCGACATGCTCCTCGCCCGCTGAACCACCGCAAAGGGCAACAGGCCCTCGAAGAGCCAGGAGCCTGACCACCCAAAGGCTTCAAGGCGCGACACCACACCCGGGACAACTGGTGGCCAAGCTCCTGCCAAGGACCGGAAACACTGAGGGCGACCGCTGCCACACGCAGCCACCACAAGAGGAGTAGGAGCGCACGATGACCCACTTGGTGGACGGCGTTCCCCCGTACCCAGTGATCGCATCCCGTCGGCTGCTAACTTCGGATGGGGGGCAGGGGGCTCAGCACGTTTCACCGCCACTGGTCTCGATGTAGTGAGACCCATCACCAGCCATCACGTGGTCACTGATCGTGGGTTGCGACTTTACAACTCCAACCCAGATCACTTGGCCGGTTCCGCGACCAAAAAAGGTAACGGACTCCAGCGACGGAAAGGACTATCCCGTCATCAAGCTTCCGGGCCGCCCAGGACCCTCAACCCTTCGGCGCACTTCAGGGCGGGCGGCTCCCGCCAACCGACCATCTACGTGAAGGTGGTCAGCAGACCGCACACAACCAGCGACCATCAGCGGACCGCACAAGCGCGGCTCCGGGCCACCATCCCCTGGATCAGGATGATTCGCCAATGTTTGGCGAAGGCGAGCGGAATGTTGCATATTCGCAGTTAAATGCGTGGATATGCTTTGGTGCGAAAGTCCAGACTAATGAGTTAAATGATTTATTGTTATTCTGCGTTTCTGAACCCAAGCATCGATTCAATAAACTCTCAATTGGCTTTATCACTTCTAAGACTCGATCATTTAGAGGAGGATTTTCGTGGACAAACTCATCTAATGTGCCCTCAGCCAGGTGGGCAATACATGTGTTGAGGATTTTTATCACTCGAGCTTTTATGATGATAGGTTGCCCATATTTCGTTTTTCATTTCTTCTATTGAATGTGGATGCCGTCGAATAGCCAAACCATAGTATAAAGTTAGTTCATTGATAACGTTATCGGTTAGTGTATCATCACCTCTGGCACCAAGACCTTTATTGTCTTTTTTTGCTTTACGTAATCTTGAGCCCATACGTTTCTGCACGTGTCCCACACACTCTTTTTTTCCACTACAGGATCATCATTATAAGGGACCTTCTAGCGCACAGGTAGTTGGGGAGTACGCACCGTCTATTGTTTGATTCCTTCCGGCAGGACCGGTGTAGTTGCTGCGTCACTAAAGCAGCTGTAACTTCGCCAATTATTGGAATTTTAAAATTTCCTTTTGACAGGAAAATAATTTTTTCAAAATTCTAGAGCAGAATACACCCTACTAAAGACAGGATTTTCAACAACAACAAAAAGTGAAGACCCGACGCACGATATCAAATGGAAAAGGCAATAAACTGCAGAGTTTGCCACAGTCTGTTGTTGTTTTTGTTGTCTTTACCACTCCCCGAATGACGATCGACCGGCGGACATTTTTCGAACATCTTTCACGTACCATCGACTGGATACAGATCAACCGCCCGGCTTCTGAAATTGTCGTCCTCGGCGATTTTAATGTGCATAATTCCGGCTGGTTGGTGCATTCTAACAGAGCCGACGAGGCTGGGAGGCTGGCGGAGATGTTCGCTCTTAGCCGCAATTTGACACAACTCGTGGAGGAACCTACGCGAGTGCCGGATACTTGAGGTGATTATACGATAACCCTGGATCTGTTTTTGACGTCCGATCCGAGAATTTACACCAGTGCTGCGCCACTGAGGAAGTCGGATCACTACTTGGTATCGGTCGCGCAACCACTAGCATTTCAAGCGAATAACCAACCTAAGGAGCTCGCCATGTATGGAGGTGTGGGGCTGCGAACTGTGACGATTTGTGAGAATTCTTTGCATCCTTTCCGTGGTCGGGGGCGTGCTTTGGAGACTCTGATGTTATCGCATGCGCGGAGTCGGTCACTAAGATTATTGTTCTCGGGATGGAGATCTACATTCCGCATTCCATCAAACGAAGTTCATTCGATAAACCTTGATTCGATAAAAATGCGATCAAATTATAATGGCCAAAAATAGAGCTTTTAATCCCACCGAGGTTAATAGAACGAATTGTGTAAGAGTCAGAGACGTGTGCAACCAGGCGATTGATACCGCGAAGAAGGCCTACAACAACAGAGTGACCAATAAATTCCTTGAGTACCCAACTGGTTCGTGTCCCCTTTGGTCAATGGCAAGGGCTGTCAGCAGAAACTACGCTTCCACATTGGCCACAAATTCAAAAGATAAAACTAATGTATTCGCAAATTTATTTTCCGCGAATTCAAACCTCGATGCGACCTGCCATCACGCCGGTGCGGTCATCGGTGTGGAATGTGAGGTTCCGCCCGCGTATTATTCAACGCATTCTGCGTGGACTGGACTGTAGGAAGGCAACCGGCCTGGACGGAATCCCACCGATAGTAGTTAAGAACTGTGCTCCAGAACTATCGCCGGTTCTTGACAGACTCTGTCGCCTGTCTTATGCACGAGGGACCATTCCTACCTGTTGGAAAATCGCCCGAGTTCAGCCAATCCCAAAGACGGGAAAAAAGTGTCTCCCACAAAATTACCGTCCGATAGCATTACTCTCTATTTTATCTAAGGTAATGGAAAAAGTCACCAACACAGAGTTAGTTAAGTATTTGGAGTGCAACGGACTTTTGAATGATCGTCAATACGGATTCCGTGGCAGGCGGTCCACAGGAGACCTTTTGACACTTATAACCGATATATGGACATCTGCAATTGAACGGCATGGTGAGTCAAGGGCGGTCGCATTGGATATCTCCAAGGCTTTTGACCGCGTCTGGCACGGGGCATTGCTGAGCAAACTTCGTTCATATGGACTTTCCCAACAGCTGTGCGACTGGTCGAGGAGTTTCCTTGAAAATCGATCGATCCGGGTTGTTGTGGGCGGCGAGTGTTCGGATCTGTATCCTGTTAATTCGGGGGTGCCCCAAGGTTCTATTTTGGCTCCAACTTTGTTCTTGCTTCACATAAATCATTTGTTGGAGACAACGGATAACAAAGTGTTCAGTTTTGCGGATGATAGTACGCTTGTTTCCTCCTTTTCGAGTGATCGGCCGATTGGTGCATCAACGTCACACCAGCTGAGATGTAGACAGATTGATTCTCTGAATCGGGATCTAGATAAAGTCCTGCAGTGGGGAAAGGCCAATCTTGTCGACTTCAATGCAACGAAGACTCAGTATACAACATTCACAAAGAAAACTGGATCATCGGTTCCACAGCTGATGATGAGTGGCCGGGCCCTCGAATCTGGGGAAAGCATGAAATTGCTCGGCGTCACGGTCTATGGGAATATATCGTGGCATAAACACGTGTCGAGCATCACCAGGTCAGCCTCAGGAGCTATCTTTTTAGAGCCAAGAAATATTTTACTCCGGCCCAACTTCTTCTCCTGTATAAATCCCAAATTAGACCCGCGCTCGAATATTTCTCTCATGTTTGGAGCTCGGCTCCTAAACATACCCTCGACCTACTTGAGAGCATACAGAGACGAGCGATCCGCCTGATTGGATACTCGGCGCTGACGTCGGGACTACAGTCGCTATCACATCGAAGGCGCGTAGCCGACCTCTGTCTGTTTTACAGATATTATCACGGGCGCTTTTCGTCGGAGATTCTTGGCATTGTTCCACGCAATTCGACCTATATGCGTTCCACAAGACAATCCGACAGATTGCACCAGTTTGCAGTTCATCTCTAGACGGCACGAACATCCCTCCATCAGAACTCGTTCCGTTACAGAGCGGGGAAGCTGTGGAACTCCATTCCCACGCGAGTGTTCCCGGAGCGTTACAACCTGCAACTGTTCAAAAAGAACTGCAACCGTTATTTGGTGGCATCTCGGGACGACCATTCTGCGCTATAGGTTCGCCTCCCCCGAGAGAACTGTAATTAAAAAAAAATAAAAAAAAACCAAAAAAATAAAAATATATATATATATATATGTATATATATATATATATATATATATATATATATATATATATATATACATATATATATATATATATACATATATATATATATATATATATATATGTTTTTGAGAGAAATAATAAAACAGAAAATCCTGAACATGTATGTATATATATATATACATATATGTATATATATATATATATATATATATATATATATATATATATTCCCCGCTTGGTAGAAACCTTGACGTGGTGCGAGGGCTTAAACTACGATGAATCGCTCAGGCTATGCTGACGGAAGCATACGCTTCCAGTAGGGCCACCCATGTCAGACAGGCTAGCGAGGAGTAACACACAAAGATCTACCGCCCCTAATCCAGGGTGTTACGCGTCACCGTGCCCATTGGATGGTTTGCAGCCAGGGGTATACCGGCTGTATTATAACGGCGCCTCTCTCACACCGGGTCGAATCAGAGCAGTAAGCAGACCTTACCATATCAAAGAGGGGCTCTGATATGGCGGACCATTTGAAACCCCAGAGTGATCCAATGAAATGAATGATCAAATATATATATATATATATATATATATATATATATATATATATATATATATATAAATATATATATATATATAAATATATATATATATATATATATATATATATATATATATATATATATGTTTTTGAGAGAAATAATAAAATAGAAAATCCTGAACAGGAATGGCTTATTCGCAGAACTCTCCATTAACAACTCGGGCTGCTGCTAGAGGTTTCTCATCTTTTATAGGCCTAGTTCTTAACTTGACCTTTCAAGCTATCTCTCCTAACCCGAATCCTTGGTAGATAAGCACTCGTCCTTTGTACTACATCGACCAACCTGGAAATGAGTCTGGTTTCGCAAGTGCTGCGTAAATGGGAAAATTAAAATAACAATGTTGGAATTCTATTATTCATAATCATTATCATCGGCACTACAACCGGGAACCGGTCTTGGCCTTATTTTGCAACTTCTGAGGCTTGTTAAATGTTCAATAATGATTTATTTTTTCTGGACAAGGTCATTAGTCTTGCGCCAGAGGCTACCCGACGGGGAATCGAACCCAGGTCTCCCGGGTGACAGGCGGGTATACTAACCACTATGCTATCGAGGAGCCCTCTATTATTCATAAGCATTTTAAAATCTTTTTAAAACCCTTTCAAAACTGTCTTATACTATCACTTATGATTCTTCATCATCGGCACTACAACCGGGATCTGGTCTTGGCCTTATTTAGCAAGTCCCGAGGCTTGTTAAATTTTCCATAATAATTTGTTTTTCCAAGCAAGGTTATTAGCCTTGCGCCAACTTATGATTCTTACCCCTAGGCTATTGTAAATTAGATGTAGAACTAGAAAGACTATTATTACTGAGATGTTTAGATTAGTATTTAGTTTAAAAACGTAAATGTTGAAGGTTTTATAGCAACGTTCTTGCCGTGATGGCCACTAAAGCGGTTGAGATAAGAATATGGGATTGAGAAAATCTGAGTTAAGTCAGGTTCATAACGAGGCAGTTGCTCTATCAAAATAAAGTTATTTCATATACAGCAAATTCAAATTATTATAATAAAATCTGTGAAATATTTTTTGCTGGCTATATTGGAAATACTCGCGCAAGGCTAATAACCTTGGCCGGGAAAACAAATTATTATGGAAAATTGTTAAATAAGGCCAAGACCGGATCCCGGTTGTAGTGGCGATGATAATGATGATGATACTGGAAATAACTAATAAGCAAAAGTTATATATGCAATATCCAAAAATTATTATAATCTTGTGGGAATGTGGTACCCCGGAACTACACGGAAATGGCGGACATTCAAAAAGCGTTGTAAAATATCAACCAAAACTCTAAAGCCAAAGATAAGGAGTTTATAATAACCTATGCCACGCCGATAGCAGCAAGTGCTACTTTTATACGAACAATTTTCGTTTTTTCCAGAACTCTTCTTTGAATTCGGTGAAGTCCCGCCTAAGAATGAATCCCCAACGGTCGATTTTGTTTATCTTTTCATGTACCCAACGTAGGCATTCGGTCGTTTTCAGATGCAGTGGTAGGTCGTCTGTCAGTCCCAGAGATTTCCTATGCAAGCAATTGGTATAAATTCGACGACTGATGTGCGATAGTTGAAAAGCTCGAAGGAACAACTCAAGTCCGGAATGTGTGTTAGATTTTCGAGTGTATAGTTATTTGTCGAATCGACAAAGAGTGCGCGCGAACTTTCGTTACTGTGTATTCCTCGCCTTGCATTTTTTACATAACCCATTTTGATGACATCCGATTTTATTATATTGATTCGTTGTTGCGGCGCCCTGTTTGGTTCAAGAAAATTTTATTAAACATTAAACCTGTAGATTTGAATTGTTTTTAAAGTGCAACATTTATAGATTTCCTCGTAGTGAAGTGTATTTTCTGTCATAGTTACTGAAGTTTTCTAGTAAAATATGTTTGAATTTAACTAAATGTTTTCATGTACCTTTGAAGCTGGTTGTGTTCGTAAATAATTATTTGTCGTTAGTTTTTTTTCTTCCCTTTCGTTGAGAATATAAACCAAAGAAAAATAACGAGAACAGTTCTAGGTGAATGTTGAATATCATGTGCATCCCAAGTTGTTTAAATAATTCGTTGAAAATGGAAAATCAATAGTTATTTCCGAGATACTGTAGATGTTACCGGGGTAAAGTTAAGAACGGTTGCCTTCCTAAAAATAATGGTGCTTTCATCCACACACACTGATTTATGTATGGCAAGGGAGCTTTTCTATGTGATTCGTCTACCAGTTGATGGAACTTCAATGAGATTTTATATGTGCAAGCACTGAGGATATTTTATACTTAAAATTTTCTTTAATAATAACACGGAGGAAGTTGTAAAAGTTAAATATTATCTCGAGAATATATTAAAGGTTTCTTTACAATTCAAGTGATTTGCAGTTCTAGTATTAGTTGTTATACGCGATTACGCGATTTTATTTTGGAGATTGTAGTTTTCTACATGACAAGAAATATTTAAATAATTTAAGCCAACGATAATTATTGATTTGTAATGCATCTGCATTTTGAACGGAATGTTAGTACAAAATGCGATTGCACAATATTGTCGCTATCATGGATGGGCAAGGTACCTGATGATATACCAGAGGTAAGGCTAATAAAAAACTCGAACTAAAAGGTTCGTGGATAATTTTTTCTTTTAAATTGAAATGAATGTTTATATATCTGAAAAATAATTGATAGTTTTTTGTAACTCAATTTGGTGAACCATGTTTTGCTTTCTTTTTTTTTTCTTTCCTTTGTCCGTGCTCAGATAAATGCGAACGTAGCACATATATTGCCAGCAATTACGTTCGCAATGAGCCTAATTTGAATAGAGTGTGTTTTCAATGAAATACATTTCTGTTTTGTTTTCGCCTTAATAATTCACTGCACAATAGAATTTTCTACTTATATATTATTTCTATATTACATTAAATAACCTCTGGGAATTCCTATACAAAACATCAACAACTATTTTAATCATAATTCTCTTTAAATGTGTCTTTGTTCGTAGTGTTCGCCTTTAATTTAATGCAAGTGGAACCTTTCTTTGCTTTCATTTTCTTTTAGTATATTTCGTTTTAACTGTTTGTTCCGTAGTCAATCTTATTAATGTTCTATCAATTTATTATGAAACACTTTCCCAAGTTGATCGTATTGTAGCGAGTTTAGGGTTCGCTGGATTAATTATTTTTAATAAATAAGAGCCGTTAAATCGATTTTGAATTAATGTGACACTTTATTAGTCCGTTAATAACAACCGTTACTTTCTACCGTACACATAACGATTTCTTCACTTATCGCTTCCGTACTTATCGCGTATTTTACCGCTTACTTCTTACTTCGCTTGCTTCACTTTCTTACTTCTTACTCATCTCCATGATCTGTGTGCGACGTATTTATACCGGTTCCTCATTCTGATTCAGCGTTTCATTTCCGCCCGTTCCATTGCCTTGAATGTTCTATTGTTCATAGTCTCCAGTTTTCCAGTACTTTCTAGAATATTCTAGTACTTTGTTTCGGACTTTCTCCAATATTCTAGTACTGATTGTCATATGCGCCACACTACCCTCCGCCTAGATTAGTTCGTCCCGAACTAAGTTCACTGGTCCTCTGGGCTAACCAAAGTTGCCAGTCGGTCACGATGTACCACTTTCATCTTGGCGTTCGGCGGTGGAAGTTCTTGAACTCCTTCCAAATTTTTTACTGCTCTCCTTTTCGCGTCAGCTCTAGCCTGCCGCCATTCTTTCTTTTCCTGGCGACGGAATTCCTCTTAATAACAACCGTTACTTTCTACCGTACACTTAACGATTTCTTTACTTATCGCTTCCGTACTTATCGCGTCTTTTACTGCTTATTTCTCACTCGAGACTTATCGCTTGCTTCACTGTCTTACTTATAACTCATCTCCATGGTCTGTGTGCGACGTATTTATACCGTTTCCTCATTCTGATTCGGCGTTTTGTTTCCGTCCGTTCCATAGTCTTAAATGTTCTACTGTTCACGGTCTCCAGTTTTCCATTACTTTATAGAATATTCTAGTACTCTGTTTCGGACTCTCTACAATATTCTAGTACTGATTGTCATATGCGTCACACTACCCTCCGCCTAGATTAGTTCGTCTCGAACTAAGTTCACTGGTCTCCCGGGCCAACAAAAGCCGCCAGTCGGTCGCGATGCACCATTTTCATCTTGGCGTTCGGCGGTGGAAGCTCTTGACCTTTTTCCAAATTTTCTACTGCTCTCCTTTTCGCGTCAGCTCTAGCCTGCCGCCATTCTTTCTTTTCCTGACGACGGAATTCCGCTTGCATTTTAGGGATCCCATGCGAATAGTATAATAGAAAATGCATGCGCACACCCTTAAGCTCTTCTGGAGTTTGCACATCATGTAAGCGATCTAGATCTTCATCTTTAATTACACGCATATCATCTGGTATTGGAGCATCTGTCGATTTCATAACCGTATCCAACTGGTAGTTCTGCATCTTAACTGGAGCGGTTTGTTCTTTGGAGTTGACAGTAAACACCAGCGTGCGTCGTAGTAATAAACTTTCCATAGATCGTCGTTAATTCTGGTTTCACGTGTTCTTCTCTATAGAACGCAATGAACGGCACCTCTAGTTGTTGATTACGCCTACAATCTAGGGCTTGCTTGATCTTTCCCCTCGTACGTGGTGGCTTACAATAGCGGTCTCGACCTCCAACATCTGTTGGTCTCTCTTGTTCGGAAACAGTTGATTTACAAAATGCCTGTTTGTAAATCCATTCAGCTTCATCTTGTAGTTCATTTGGTCCCCCTGGAACAGGCGTAACCGGAACTTCGCGCAATTGCATTCCCTCAGGAATATCCGTTTTACAGATTTCATTGTCCAAATCCATAAAGTGACCCCTTTCCAATTCACTAGGTTCGTATTCGGGTTCATATCCGTCCTCGTCATAATTAGTGAAATCCTCATAGTCGAAATCTACACCGAAACTGTCCTGACATTCTTGCAATGACGCGTCAGTGATTAGAAGTCGTCTTTTCTTCTTCTTGTCAGTAATTGGCCTTCCTTCGTCGTCTACAATAAAATACTCAGCATCAGACTCCTATACCTCATCATCATTGAAATGTTTTGCCGCCTCAGTTTCCCTGTGACTACGTTCAGAGCGGCGTTCAACATCGTCCTCGTCGTCGAATAGCTGTTTGGCTATATCCTCACGTGCTGAACCTTCATCGACGTGCTGTTCCTCTCCACCACTTTCTTCGTCCTGTGTACGACGCAGACGCTTGGTACGCTTTCTGCGTTCGACTTTCAAACCAAGATTCTCTTCAATAAGTTCACAGTCGTCGTCTTCCAGTCGGTCGTCCAACTCGTCCTCATCATTGTAAATCCGTTTCGGGGAACGGCCTGAAGCAGCAGTGTCTTCACCATCACTGCCGTCCTCTTCAATCGGGTTATCATCGATGAGATCCTTCAGTTCTTCACGTAACACATCATCGTCATCTTCCTCACTGCTGTCGGCCATAGCTTTGCTCTTCCTGAGTTTCTTCCTTTCATGTGGCTCCAATTCCCCCTCATCCTCAGATTCTTCCGCTTCCGAGTCACAGAATTCTTTCATACACTGCCTTTGGGCATCCAATTTTGCCTTAAACTCTGCAGCTTGCGCGCCCAATTTTGCATTAACGTCTGTAGCTCATGCATCCAATTTTTCAGCTCGCGCGTCCAATTTGGAGTTAATATCGGTAGCTTGCGCGTCCAATTTTGCCATCATAATCCTGAACATCTCCGAAATGTCCAACGGTTGCGAACTCTTCTCCGTTACATTGGCACCATCTTGACTCGCCGTTTCTTCTTCATCCGGACAGTCTGGCCCACTCGTAAAAGCATCTGTGCCGACATCAATATCCTCTTCCTCAATTGCTGCTTGCAGACGCTGTCGAAGAATTGGCTTCTCTCATCTGCTATCCAGGTTCCGGTCCTCCAAATGTCGATCTGACATCGTCGCAATACACTTCCACAGACTTATTTATTTCACCAATAATTAATCCCACTTCTGACACCAATTGTAGCGAGCTTAGGGTTCGCTGGATTAATTATTTTGAATAAATAAGAGCCGTTAAATCGCTTTTGAATTAATATAATACTTTATTAGTCCGTTAATAACAACCGTTACTTTTACCGTACACTTAACGATTTCTTGACATCGCTTCCGTAGTTATCGCGTCTTTGGTTGCTTACTTCTCACTTCACTGCTTACTTGATCTGCGTGCGACGTATTTATACCGTTTCCTCATTCTGATTCGGCGTTTCATTTCCGCCCGTTTCATAGCCTCGAATTTTCTACTGTTCATAATCTCCAGTTTTCCAGTACTTTGTTTTGGACTTTCTAGAATATTCTAGTACTGATTGTCATATGCGTCACAGTATGTTTGTGGGTAGTGTTTACACATACGTCTGCACGGACGTGGGTTCGTGGAAACACCCACCGAGGAAAGGACAAAACACTAATCGCACCAGTGACGATGGTGGAAAATGGAAACACTATTACGTTCTTTTATTAACGTGTCCAAGCAAAACTCCACTGCAGGGTGTTCCCAACAAGAGAAATAAAACACTGATTTACGTTTGTTGTTTTTATTGATTATAAACTCAGTCACATGTAAGCAAGGTTCACTATGTTGTAACAATTCCATTGGCGGTGATATTTTATAACATTAGTTTACGGGTCTATGCATTGTAATTAATGCTCACATTAATAAAAACATCTATGTCTATTTCACAACACAGTACGAACATTCCACCGAGTAAGAGATTAAAAACCTTTTAGTCTATTTTAACAACACGGTACTAACATCCTCCGAGTAAGAAAGTATAATGCGCGAAAAGGGGCACCAGGTAAGGGTAGCGGCGCACTTTTGAAACTCCAATTTAACTGACGTCCACGCAATTGACTCCTCCGGTTAGATCTCCACTGGTCGCCTCAGCGTTTTTAATTTTAACACTCGCTATTGGTGGGTAAAACTCGACCAATCTCCTGCTCGGTTAAAAATCAGACTCTTCGATGGCTGTTGCACTCAACATACCACTAGCTGCAATAGCGGTGGATTTCCACCGATATGAGAGGAGCAAATCCGATCTTTTCTTTGGTGACGACCAATGAACGATCGACTTGAGTTTTGTTGGGAGAATTTCCCTGGTGACCGTACAGGTCTGGTTGACAACCCATTCGCTGGAAGCTTAGGCAAAATACGGTGCGAGGGGTGCACAAAATAAAATCCAGATACGCGGCTGATCAAATAGATGATCGAGCAGCAGAGGCTGCAGGCATCGCTGTCGTACGATAGTAGCGATCGCCGGGTGCAGAAATAGATGTCTGTGTATTATGTCAACAGAAACTCTATTTCGGGGGTCATACGCTAAGATGCGCGTTTGTTTGCCTTAGGTGATGCAACATGTAAACATCGGTAATTTACATGATCGGTTAAAATCATGCCGTTGCAGGCAATAGATTTTTCTGTGACGTTAAGTCAACAGAAAATTTGTTCACCATGGCAAGAGCTAGGGTGGAGATTGTTTGCGTTGGCAAAACGGTACGTGGGACATGATCATTGTTTGAATAACAATCATCGTCATGTCCATTTCGATGATCGGTTGTCGCTTGGGCGATCGGTCATCGGAAATTTGGCTGCAGCTGTGTAAGCAAGTAAGTTGCCCGTCGTGTCCTCTTGGACCAACGGATTGTTGGAACAAGAACACACAGAAAGATTGGCGTGTGTTTGACGATCATGGATGCAGACAAGCTGAGCCGATAAGGTTCCTAAATGGTTCATATAATGATTTGGTCGTATGAATTGATTGATGCCATGGCAAGATAAAGATCTTGCTCTGGGCTTATTTTTCAGGTCAAATGGATGAAGGAGAGCTTTGAACGGCTCATATGCAGGTAAGCGGCTTATGATCGGCTATGGTATTTGCAGGTTGGGAAAGGGGAGTTGGGTTAGGACGATGGGTGGTTCGATGCTTAAAGAACCGCCACATGTTTATTCAACGTCTTTTAGTATTCAAAGTCCTTAAACTTTAATCTAGTTAACTTAAAATTTACTGTTGTTTCCTGTGTCGTGGCGAGCTGCTCGTAGTCTGTATTGTTTTACTGGAGTTAAACTCCAGATGCCATAAATGAAAACCGAGTAATATTTATAGTAAAATTAAAATATTCAAATTATTTTATATATAAATTTAATTTATTGTTTGTCGATAAATTCACTGAATATACTGGGTTCTACTCACTGTGACTTGTGTTGGGGTGGTACTTAACACAAACCGTTGATGAGATGCCGAAATCCGTATGTTTGTTGGTTGCAGGAACACTGCTGCGATGAATTAACTTAATCCGTCTATAGTTTAGTTGGCTGGAACGCTACTGCGATGAACTAACTTAATCCGTCTGTAGGTTAGTTGGCTGGATCGCTGCTGTGATGATCTGATTGCTGTGAGAGAGACATACGGGCTTCCGCTAAGATCTGTCACCAATTTGCCTCAATTTCCTTGTACTCGAACTTTCGTTGACATAGCGAACAAAGTCATTGACTGCTTTCAACTCGGCGAAGGCCAGGACGATTCTTGCCTCTGTTAAATCCAAGTTGACATACAGTCTCCACGTGACTCCCCTGGATAGCTTCTTTGGGACCCGCCAAGTAGTGAACCAATGTATGCAGCGACATCCTGAGAAAGGTTGGCGCGAGGCTAATAACTTTGCCCGGCAAAACAAACCATTAGGGCAAATTTATCAAGCTTCGGATATGGACCGGATACACAGCGACGACCACGGAAACGAAAATGGCTAAACGATTTAAGAATTTTTTCATGGAACGTCCGCTCACTATACAGAGCTCGAGCTGCACACCAGCTAACCGATGCCCTGCCCGAATATAAGGCTGACATAACAGCATTACAAGAAATAAGATGGACGGGGAGTAGTCTTATTCAAAGAAACGAGTATGACATTTATTACAGCTGTCGTGCAAAACACCATGTGCTCGGGGTAGGCTTTCTAGTCGGCCAAAAACTGAAGGTTACCATTGTCGGCTTTAATGCAAAAGGCTGTGCACTCTTCGCGTGCGAGGCAAGTTTAAGAACATAAGCCTCATAAACGTTCACGGACCTACAGAGGAGTCCCCTGACAACGAAAAAGAACAATTCTACGAGAACGTAGAACGGGCTTCCAATGGCTGCCCAAGATACGATTTCAAAATCTTTTTTGGTGATTTGAATGCGAAAATAGGTCGGGAGTCGGTTTCCAGGCACTACGCAGGTTCCCATAGTTTGGATGAGAACACTAATGACAATGGACTACGAGCCATCGAACTGGCAGCATCAAAGAACTTGGTCGTAGCGAATACCAGGTTTCCTCGCAAAGATATCCATACAGCCACCTGGGTATCACCTGATGGAGCCACTCGCAACCAAATTGATCACGTGTTGATAGATCGCTGCCACTCCTCGAGCCTGATGACGGTACGAACGTGGCGAGGCGCCAACGTCGATTTGGATCACTATCTTGTTGGTATAGTTTTCCGAGCGCCTTACGGAGACGTATTGCATCTGCGGATCAGATTCGGATCAACACGGCTGTCTTACGCATTGAGAACACCAGCAACACCTTTGGTCATGCGTTAAGACTCGCCCTCGAAGAGCTCGGTTGAGGGAGAGTAAGTCCTAGGGCCAGAATGGCGGGCGTAGAAGAGAAATGGACTCGCCTTAAGAAAACTGAAATTAGTACTGCCAACTCCATCTTAGGCAGTAGTCGTAGAGATCGGAGCGACTGGTTTGGTATCAGGCAGCGTCGAGTTCGCTGCAAAATATGCAGCAAGCAGATTCGCCTTCTCTATTCACCTGTTGGCTGGTCTGTCATCGACTATAGGCGATGGAATGGATGAAGAGACCGAGTTTTAAATGTTTTTCACGAATGCCCAGAAGTTTCTACTACTTGTGGGAGAGTATAGTATTTTTTGTCTCACTCTCTGGTCATGCAAGAACTTTGCGCGTTGAACATACGCATTGCAGTCATTTCTAGCTCTCTGAAATATTTTCCGGTTTTCCTCAGTATTGTTTGATTTTGAGTCAAGCTCTGGTGACAGCAAGAGCCAACTCCAATAGTTGGTTTGGGAACAGCAATCAACCCAAAAGCTAACTCAAATAGTTGATTTGGGAACAGCAATCAGTAGATCATTTAAAAATTACTTTATTTTTACGAGCACTTATAAAATTGCCACTTTAACGGCCACTTAAATAATTCAAATTCTAGACGATGCGAATTGCGCAGCACAAGTAGAAAATAACGAAGAAGAATTTTGTCTCTATGCGCCCGTTAATATACCTCGTACAATCCATAGTTCCCCGTTACTGCCATCCGATCAAAAGCACCGTGCCATCGAACAGCACATTATCGTGAAAACGGTTGTATCGCACGAGTGCTTTCTCCGTTGTAATGTCGATACCAATAATTTAGCAAAAAACGGAGTATACCTTTCGGCGATGGAATTGTCGTGGTGAACTTTGTTACTTCGATGGTAGGTGAATTGACTATTTGAGTTTATGATGAATCGATTCTCCTTTGTTATATCTTTGAGGAATCGATTCATCCCTTATTGTTGTTTCTTGTTGCTTTGTGCTGCAACCGATTTATACAACCGGCAGCTCAACTCTTTAGCCTTAATGGCTTCTCTGCACCCGGAATCGAACCGCATATTTCTTTTTGGTTTGATACTCTTTACTCTGTGTGGAATAAAGGTTCGCATGCCAAGCAGAATCGTATCTGTCAATGTGTTCGTTATAGAGTCATGTGTTCGTTATTGAGGAAAAATAACGACCAATTTAACTTCCCAAAAAAGTCGTTCAGACCTTCCCAGTTGGCTTTCTCATAGAACCATATTGTTCTTTTGCAAGCTTTCTCGTTAGCGTTGCTGTTGGTTAGAGGAAATTTAGCTGACACGACACAGCCCCTACCTCTAACGGTTTTTAAGAAATCGAGTGTTGCCAGTTGCAACAATTTGTGGCCCACCCTATACTTGACGAGGCTGTTTAGCAGTGTGATAATAACATATATCAGACATTTATCGGATTGTTTGATTGTAGATGTTGCCAAAAATATAGTAATAATCTCGGACGATGTGTGGTTCATTTGTATCCAGTAGAGGGGGTGTAAAATGACGGTAAAACCATCGAAGATCATTATATTTTTGGCTTCTCATTCTTCTTCCCTTTGCCAGGTTAGTTCGAGACACAGATTCCACTTTTAAAATTAAATCTCACATAAGTCATATTTTGAATAACTAAGGGATCTCAAGTCTGTTGACTATTCAATCTGAATAGTATAGGGCTAGGATTTGCTGTTTGTAAATAATAATCAACGGCATTTGTATACGTATTATTGAAAATGAATCTTTTGATATTAGAATAAGCAGTTATCAGTTGAATGTTACCAGTGCTTTGCGAGCAGATCCGATTCCGCGTAGACGAATTGTTTACCATCTAGTTTGTTATTTAATTCCTTGCATGTTGTGGTCCTGAGGTGCGGAATGAAAAAAAAATGGGGTGGGGAGAGACTGACTTTAGCGAGACAAGGACAAATGTCTCCTTCATCTTGTCTCTGGCTTCTGGTCATCTTGCGTGAGGATGTTGGGCTCGGTCTCAAGATATCCGAAAAAGAAAAAGGGGGAGGTATCTAAGGATAGTATGGACAGGGTTAGTTCAAGTGTTCTGTGGCGGTCCTTGAGAACGCCACTACTTATCTGCCCATCGACCACCAGGTAACACCTTTTTCATAAGCTTCCTGTTTCAATAAAGCAACTACTTACCTGCATTGGTTATACCAATAACCACCAAAAATCTGTGGAGCACAATGTCTGCTGTTACGAAAAATACATCAGCAACAACAGACATTGCCTACAAGGGCATAGTAGTGCAAATCGCACCAAGTACTACAAAGGCAAATTCAGTTGCAAATACAGCAATCAACACTGCCCAAAAGTACCAAAAAAAAGCCCTTGAAATACAACTCGGTACAACATTACGTAGCCGACATAAATCCTTGGCGTTGTCCAAGCACACAAGAGGAACGAATTTTTCCCATACACGTGCGTGGCGATTCATATAAGTGGACGCCAGCAACGCGCGCTCGATCAGCATGTATGTTCCACACAGTGCTGATCGGATAAACATATCCTATTATGGAAATCTGATGTACACGATCAGCAATAATGCTTTACACAGTCGCTAAACGTGTAAACATTTTTACCCTTTTCAGGAGGACTTGCCCCACCTGCGAAGGTTGTTTATTTTGTTTAATATCATGTCCATGGTTCGCATGCTGGGCGACACACGCGATGAGCAACCAAAGGGGATCATCGTGTGTGTGCGTTCAACCCTTCTGTGGTGGCACACCAATTCGAAAAGAAAATTTACCAAATATGGTCATCGAGGCGATGGATGGAATGTTGGTATTCTGTCGCTTCGGTGGCAATAAATAATAGCGTTTTGGACACAGAGAGAACAAGTCGCGTCTTACGGAATTAACGAAAATCTCTCGTGGGATGCCCCAAGAGATAACCACCGCTTGTAACATAAAAATAGAACAGCAAATACCACGGGATAACATCCTTTAGCACGGCTCGTTAATCGTCCGGAGCAAGCTACGACCGTGAACGCGGATACGGACACCTTGCGCGGAGAAACATCTCGTGTAATTCGTTCTAAGATGTTACGACCGTGCACACCGAAAGTAGCTCATTACTTCCCGAGTGCAAATCGCGTACTTACCACGGTGCCACATTTCCGAAGTTTTTGGAGTGGCTAACTAAAATAAGTTACGGAATTCCTCCCAAGTTCCATCCACATCCCTGTGCCAACCAAAAGGAAGTTACACAAGTGTTACTACATTTTATACGACATAAAATTATTAATTAAAATACAGTGCACCAGTGAAACATAAGATCATTTGTGATTATCAAGATTGTATGTTTTTCTAATTGAAGTAAGTTACACAAGTGTTACTACATTTTATACAACATAAATAAATAAAACGAAATAAATTATTAAATAAAATACAGTGCACCTGTGAAACTTAAGATTATTTGTAATTGGTAAGATTGTGTGTTTTTCTAACTAAAATAAGTTACACAAATAGTAATACATTTAGTACGACATAAGATTATTAAATAAAAGACAGTGCACCACAGTGAAACATAAGAATTGTTTGTAATTATTAATATTCTAAAGACCTATGTTAACCTGGAGTAAGTTTCACCGAAGGAATAAAGACAATAGACGCAAGTACCCGAAGTTTTTATCAACAGTGACAAGACACGGCGAACAAAGTAGTCACGATACGACGAACGGCAGAGCAGTGGGGTCGTCTTGATGAACCAGTGTCGACACGGCGCTTACCGAGACCATAAATACCCCATAGTTCTCTAACGAATTGGATGGATGGATGGTGGGAAAGAAATCATACAAAACCGGCTGGCCTTGAGTGCGGTAGTAAACGCAGATCACGTCTTTGGTGTCTGATAATCTGCGCTTTGGTCGGTGTGTGTGTGTATTTGTGCTGCCTTGTACTGTGCGTTCGTGTGTGTGGTTTGTTAATAGTAGACCCTATGGGATGGGTCCAGGAATCCACTATTATAGAGGGGAATGTTGTTGGGAAGGGTGCTTTCTTCAGTTTTGTTCTGAAGAAGAAATTGTGGGGGTTTGATTCGAAGAGATCGGGAGAGAGAAGGGTCAAGAACGCAGAAGTCCCGTACAAGTAGGTTCTCGCTGTTCTGAATGTTTTCGAGGTACGTATATCCTAATTGAAGCAAGTACTCGTCGATAGGGGTAATGGAGGCGCCTTCGTATAGGTGAGAGTTGGGGTAATGACGACCGTCAGGCCTTCTAAAATTAGCAGTAGACCCTATGGGGTGGGTCCAGGAATCCTCTGTTGTAGAGTGGAATGTTGTTGGGAAGGGAGCTTTCTGCAGTTTTGTACTGAACAAGAAATTGTGGTGGTCGGATCCGAAGATATCAAAAGAGAGAAGGGTCAAGAACGCAAGACTCCCGTGCAAGTGGGTTCTCGCTGTTCTGAATGCTTTCGAGGTACTTTCATGCTAATTGTAGCAAATACTCGTCGATAAGGATAATGGAGGCACCTTCGTATAGGTGAGAGGTGGGGTAATGGCTACCGTCAGGCCTTCTATACTGGTTGATGCATCTTCTGAGGAGTTTGCTTTCGAGAACTCGAAGTCTTTCCATTTGGGCCGAAGATATACAGGACCATATGGAAAACGCGTACGATATTCCAGATCGGATTAGCTGCATATAGCAGAGGAGCTTAACTTTAGTGTAAACTTTGTTGCTCCACTTCAAGATGTTGTGCAGTTGCTTAGACCGACCAAGGGCCATTTGAGGAATGTGGGTAACATGTTTGATGAAATTTATTTTTGGGGTATAGATGACCCCAAGTATTTCATCCTGTCCTGTGGTCTAACCGTAGTACTACCTATTTGTATTCGAATATTCTGTGAATATTGAGAGTGTTTACTACTCAGAGTTATAACTTCTGCTTTGAATGGATTAAGTCTAATTTTCCATCGACTGTAATACTGGTACAGTTCGCCCAGGTGGGGGTTGAGTCGATTTGTTGCGAGTTTAGGGCTTTTGGGTGACGTGTGCGGACGTCATCCGCATAGCATATCTGGTTTATTCTCCCGTCAACAGGGCGAGGAATTATAATATTTTTTGGTGCACCACCAAAAGAGTGGGCTACCGTTGTTGTCCTCTTTGGGTATGTCTCGAACTCGTAAATACACTTTCCGCGTACTATCGAACGTGTTGCCGCACGATTATACCGATGTTTCTGAATAACTTCCCGCTAAACACTCGCAAAAACAAACACTTCAGTTTCTTTCTAAAACTGATTTTACTTTTAATTTAAAAATACTGATTTACATTCAACTTATATTATTTTTGAGGAGGTCTTCTCCTCACGCACGCTACACCCAGACTCTTCCAAGCGACTCCAGTCAAGTCACTCTTTCAAGGTGTTCACCTTCTCACTTCAAAATCCTAATCCTCAAATATCTTTATCTTCTTTCGAAGGTCAAGACGCATCGCCACTTATCGTTTGATCCTTTGTTGGGGTTTTTCTTTGTGTTAGCCATCTGGCCAATGCAAACAAGAATTTTCGTGCTTTTCAAATGGGTAGCACAAGATCCGTGGAAATTGGTTGTTAGTTTAGGATCTGGGAATCCGTGTCTATTAGCAAATCATAAAACATCTGGTATGCGTTTGGATGTTTATGATTGCAAGAATTGTGTTTCGGCGTATCGAATAGATATGCCTTTGTTTGGACACATGTATAGCGTTTGAAATAATAGTGAAGAAGATCGTGTGATTCGAACTGACGCTATGACAGCTCGAATCACGAAAAAAATTTTTACCTAAGCGTTACACACCAGGCTACTGACCGTGTTTAGAATTTGATTTCCAAACTCGACTATATTCTCCACTGGTATGAATTATTTTTATTTTATCGCTTGGTATACGGTTCTGATGTATTTTTCTTATTCGATTTCTTTCGTTCGGTGTTCCTCACTATTTTTGCTTGTGAATTGTGTGTATCTGTTAGAATCGCTACACCACTCCCGCCGCAGTAACTTCGTTACGATCAGATTCGTATGCGGACGACGGACGAACGAGAGAAACGAGGAAACATCGGAGGCTGTGCTCTATGCGGAAGTCGTGATCGTGTGTGAAGTTCTGCTTTACTATGGGAAGTGTATGCTATGCTGTGTGTACAGATCACGTCGTAGTCACCAATTATAGCGTTTGAAATAATAGTGAAGAAGATCGTGTGATTCGAACTGACGTTATGGCAGCTCGAATCACGAAAAAATTTTTTACCTAAGCGTTACACACCAGGCTACTGGCCGTGTTTAGAATTTGATTTCCAAACTCGACTATATTCCACTGGTATGAATTATTTTTATTTTATCGCTTGGTATACGGTTCTGATGTATTTTTCTTATTCGATTTCTTTCGTTCGGTGTTCCTCACTATTTTTGCTTTTGAATTGTGTGTATCTGTTAGAATCGCTACACATGCACTTTTAGGTTTTGGATGTTGTAGGTTTTTTAGGTGCTAATTGCTTTTAGCATATATGGGAAAATAATGCATTATGCTGTTTGATTTTAGGAAATTGAATCGAACAAATGCATTGGATTGAATAAATGAATTGAATTCAATAAATGAGAATTTGAACGTTTAGTTCGATTTGGTTTGTCATTGAATTTAATGTTATGTTGGGGAAATGAAATGGATTTTGTTATAGGTAGGATTTGTGTATATGTGGGAGGAAAATGTAATGTGGGAGAAAAATGGAAGGGCTTCTTGGAGCACTACAGAATATCTGAGGTGTAGATATTAAATAAGATGGGGCCTAGAATGGAGCCTTGTGGTACGCCTGGAGCGGCGCTGAAAGTTCGGAATAGCTTTCCATTCACTCGGATTGGAAAGGTTCTGTTTCGAAAGAAGTGCTAGATGATACTACACAGCGTCCTACTAAGACCAGTGTTGAATAATTTAAAGACGAGACCTTCAATCCACGTCGTGTCAAAAGCCTTTTCAATGTCCAGGTTCACCACAATGGTGGGCTCCTTATTAAAGAGGCGCACGCAGACGTGGTTTTGAAATATGTTGAGAGCCATAGTGGTGCTGTGCGCTCTTCGAAATCCAAATTGGAAATCAGGTATTAGGTTCCTGGCACTGATAAAGTTATTTAGTTTCTCGTATATGAATTTTTTCGGTGCGGAATGTGAAAGTTATTTCCCTTTTATATCCTACACTTCGTAAAATAAAAATGCAGAAAAATGTGTTAGATTACTTTCCCAAATTCCCAATTCTGCGAGAGCGGTTTTTATGGTAAGTATATAAGTGGTTTCTTCGCAATCAGAATTTATAGTTTGCTATTGAATTATCTTAGTTAATATAATAAATTAATTAATGAATTAATGCAATTGTTTTGAATCATATTTCTTTGTTTTGCAGGACGAAGGGTGGAAACTGAATAGGACTAATTATTATCAAGAAGGTTGGCTGGCAACAGGCAACATCCGAGGAATTGTTGGAGTCACGTTCACAACATCTCACTGCCGAAAAAATGTCGAGTATCCTTTGCGAACGAACTACAATCTGCGAGGACATAGATCTGATGTAATACCTGTTTTGTTAAACATATTAATAGGACACGATTTCTGTTAAGAGCTTTTAGGATTAATTTCAGCTATTGTATGAAAATTTAAACAGGGTTACCAAATCCTTACAAACAAAAAACTTCAAAACAAAACGAATAAAACATAAAATAAGAAATAAAAAATAAAATAAAATAGCTACACAAAAGTAATTGGGAAAGGCGGGCAGGGGGAGGGGGGACAAGAGGAAGGAGAGCGTTGCTCTTGAGAGGCATACTATATCTGAGGAAGTGAAGTCCTCTCCTCGTTGAGAAGCCACCACCATTTGGGAGATGTTCGATCTTTGGCTGATTTATCTCTTTCACTGATCGCCGTACTAAAACGCATGCGGTCTGGGGCATTGGAGATATTACTATCATGGAGAATTCGTTTGTCCCTGGCACCACGGAGAGCGTTGCAAATAATCGGGACTCCATGCATGTCTTGGATAAGGCCTTTTTGATCCAAGAAAGGAAACGCTTCTGGGGGAATAAACCCATTCTGGAGGGTATTCTCCAGATACATATCATTGGGATAGAATGCTCCCGAGATAAGATTATTGTCACTGCACATTGCCCTTACTGTGTGACCACGAATAATTTTAATTATGAAATTGTCTATCCTATTTAACCCTGATTTGTTACACAGGATTTTGTTGGGATAGAATTTTTGGTATTGCGACTCTGGTGTTCTATAAAGTCCGAGGCAGGAACGCAAACACTGCCGTTCGAACACACGAAACTTCTCCATATAAAGTGGAGATATATTATACCATACTGGACAGCCATAAATCAAAACTGGTCGGATGAATGCCGAGTACGAAATTATTTTGACTCTGGGGTCAAGAAGACTACTCCGGAATAGACTTCTTGTCATAGAATATGCGCTTTTAGCTGCGGAGAGGGACGCTGCTGCGTGCTTGTCAAAATATAAATACTGGTCTAGCCAGATACCAAGGTATCTAACTACAGTTTTCACTTGCAGTGGAAGGTTATTGTTACCTACAATAGAAAAGTGTTTCCAGTTGTATTTCGTATCCCTCGAGGCCCTGGATAGGGGCGTTCTGAAAAGGATAGTCTCGGTCTTCTGGAAATTAATCTTTAATTTCCAGTCGTCGCAAATTTGTTTTATTTTGTTGAAGTCATCTTGGAGGTGCCTATTGATGACGTCTATTATTTTTCCTCCTGTTCTGTACACCACTATGTCATCGGCGTACGCAATGGCGTTTTCGAGAGAACTCACTAGATCACTAGTGTAAATATTGAATAGAATGGGAGAATTCACAACTCCCTGCTGTAAGCCATTTTTAATTTGGAAGGTCTTGTTGGAGAGTATGTCCCCGCATTTCACCGCAAAATGTTTGTCCATTATCATATCATAAATGATGTATAACAGATATTGCGGCATACCCAGGTTTGTTAACTTATAGACAAGTCCTTCTAACCATACGGTGCCGAGAGCCTTTTCAAAGTCAACCAAGCAGGCGCCTGTACATTGTCGTTTTGCCTTGTTCCACTGTATATCGGAAACAAGTTTCGTCGCTGCATGAACTGTATCATGTCGCGTTCGAAAGCCAAACTGGTTGTTGGGGATGATATCGTTTTCATCACACCAACCTATCAGTGCTTTGTTTATAATTTTTTCGAATACCTTGCTGATGTTGGGAAGCAGGCTGATCGAGCGCAGATTAGCTGGATTGCTCTTATCCTTACCCTTTTTGGGGATAGGGTGGACGACTGCAGTCTTCCAATGGGTTGGATAGTGTGCATTGTTTAGAGCGTTGTTAAACAAAGTTGTGTATATGTTCACTGCTTCGCGAGGCAAGTGCCTTAGAACCACATTTGGAATGCTATCTATTCCAGATGATTTCTTATTTTTTATTGAGCTAAGTATGTTTCTAAGTTCATCCTTGCGCACAAACATATTTGTATTTTCATTTCTGACGGGAGAACCCGCCCTATTATTTTCGCCGAATGTGATGAAACTACGGTTTTCGGATCGCCAGTTGTGAAGTTGATTGCGCAGTGAGCAATGTCTTTGACGGGCATTGCTTTCAATTTCAGTGTTAGCATGAACTGATTCGTTAACTCTGTACACTGCTTCGAAACAGGCTCCAATTGAATTCGCTTTCTTTTGCGGATCTTCGACTACTATTACTTCATCATTTTCCAAATCCTTACCTCACACTACGAATGTGCTTTTGTTCATCACGAACAATAATGAAAATGAAAGCTGTTAGTGGAGAATCTATAATTTTCATTCAACAGGTTATATGGGTTCTTTTTTTTTTAGCTATTTTTACAATATGTAAGCACTCAAGGGATCATTAAAACTCTTGGTATAAAACGATACTACGGATATAGGTAATAAGGGAATGGATGAAAAGGATAGAAAGAAACGAGAGAGTGCCAGCATGAGCTTACACTTAAGTCTGTAAGCCAGTATTTCGAGGAAACAGGCTTCGATGATCCAATAAAAAACATATCTAGTATATCGTATTCGTATTCATCACACTAAAAAACCGCCACACAAAACAGTAATTCGACACCATTAAGTAAAATAAAGGTGGGAATCTCGTAAGTTTTCCAAACGCAATTTATTCTGAATCTCGTAAGGTTCCCAAACGCTATTTATCGTGTATTACGTCTTACGACAAAGTGGATTAGTCTACTAGCAAAATCTAATCTAGTCACCCTTGACTTCTATATTCATGCTGAGAAGCTATATTGAAATACATATCGGTGCAGACAACGCCAGGAGAAACAACCATAATGTGGATCCGGTGCTTTTGGGCAGTTTGGCTTTTTATGACAATAAGGTTCAACTGTGGCTATTGAGATATGTTCTACCTTACAGAACAAAAACTGCAACAAAAACCAAGTAATAAGTAAAATTGTTGCTATCCCGATTGTTAATGCCACAAAAATTTTGCTTTGCAAATAACCTGTTTATAAAAGTAAAAGCTCTTAATGAAATTTTAGTCCTACATATTTTAGTCCCTACATAGTGGTAGGTCTTACAGACAAAAATGTTATATATAAATTTTATTCAACAGGTTATTTTAGTTAAGTGGAATGAGCCATATCAGAAGCTGGCGTCATGTGACAGTTCGGGAATAATATTTGTTTGGATTAAATACGAAGGACGATGGTCCATAGAATTGATAAATGATCGGAATACTCCAGTTACACATTTCTCTTGGTCGCATGATGGTCGGATGGCACTTATTTGTTATCAAGATGGTTTTGTCCTGGTTGGCTCTGTTGCAGGACAGAGATATTGGTCATCGATGCTTAATTTAGAATCAACAATCACATGTGGAATATGGACACCGGATGACCAGCAAGTATATTTTGGTACCACTCAAGGTCAGATAATAGTAATGGATGTGCATGGAGCAATGGTATCACAAGTACAATTGTGTAACGACGTCGGTATAACATCAATGTCTTGGTCATGTGAAAAATTCAAAATGGAAGAAGGCGAAGAAGCCGAACCAGGGGTCGTGAATGCTTGTAAGTTAAAATTAAATAATTCAAACTAAATATTTGTTGTAGTAATTAAGGTTCTTGTGTTGTTTTTTGTTTTATTTTTTAATTATCTTGTATCTAGCGAAGAGGACATTTGTATTGGCTGTTAGTTTTCAAAATGGATATATTTATTTATTAAAATCATTTGATGATGTTTCTCCTGCTCATATCAGTACCGGCTTAAACGGTTCATTGGGATTAGTTATGGAGTGGAGTAATTCGCGAGAATTATTGGCTGTGGCGGGTGCACAAAATTCCAACCATTCCACAGATACTCAGGGCTCACCGATTTTTATAAATGTTTTAAAATTTTATACTGAAAGTGGAAATCTATTATATACGGCGCGGATACCAAACACAGCGACTGCTGTATCCGCACTGACGTGGGGTCATAATGATAAAAGGTTATTTATAGCGACCGGTACCCAAGTTCATATTGCTTGGGTGTCACGACGAGTTGCATCACTTCAATTATTATGTCGCCTACAAATTCAGGAATGTATTGGATCTGAGTTGAGATTGCCATTATTGCCTTTGCCTTCAAGGATAAAGTGTTTAATTGGAAATCTGTACGCTCAAACAATACGGGTAAGTTACTATGCAAAATAAATATAGTAGGTCATATGCTTATGTCTATAATAGCTGTAGTTATAGTTGATGTTCCTTTTTTTACTATATGCAGGTTTACTTCTGCTAAAGTCATATTAAAGATCGGCGTAAAAGAAATTTGAGAAAATCATAAACAAGGCAAATTAAACAAAGTTCATTACAATCCTGACTGATCAAATATGTCTTGAATGTTGCACATAATTATAAATATCACCAGTAGTTATTTACAACTAGCACTATTGCGTTGGATTTATTTTTTAATTAAGCTACTAGTGCATATTTGGGCAAGTCTATTTTACTTCTTATTTTCTTTCGTTTCATGAATAGTGTTGCGTACCTGACATAAAGTATTTAAGGGAATTCGTAGCCCGCCCTCCAATTTGTTCGACACGTTTGCACTGTACGATGATAAGACATGATGACGATTCGAATTTGAGTTCTGGAACTTGTTATACATTATATTTGGAATATTTAGGAGGACTTGTGCCTCTACTTAAGGGAAAACGAACATCTAAAATCCGACCAGAATTTGTAATATTCGACCCCCAAGTTGATGGTAAGTCTTTAATCTAGAAAATTATCTATTTATGGAATCTCTAATTAGATAGTTGTTGCTCAGGTAAAAAACGCCGAGATACGTGGTGTGATCAAAAAGTTACTGTAATTTTTAAATTTTCCGGGGTTATAATGAATGAATGAATGAATGACTGAATGAATAGAGGGCAGAATCCTCAGTTTATTTCGCTTATTACAAGTCGTATAAACATATAAACTTATAAATAGGCTTAGGAACTACCTTAAAAACCATGCGGGTTGGGGGTGGTGGACTAACTTTAAAGTAACTTAAAAATAGAATGGGGAACTTGTTATATTTTTTCTTTTCTGGTGATGATGATTGCTGGATGAATATATCAATATATATATTATGATATATTTCTTTCTGCTTGAATGAGGATGGATGATGGTGATCCGCAACTGTTATATTTTCTTGGGTATTCTTATTTGTGATGTGTAATTTTAACTATACTAATGTAGAATTTGACTACCGCATAGATTTAGTATAGTATAGCATAGATAATGTTGAATAATCTGTGATTTATTTATTTTAAAACGGTATGTTGAAAATGCAAGTCGTGCCAATATTGCCAATATCTGCAATGTTTCGAATGTACGATTTAAATATTTGTATTTTGTAATATTGTAAGTGATATGTTATGTTATGTCCGTTGAATGCGGTAGATATACGTTTTTTTTTTCTTGTCTTAACAGCTAATCACCACATACCTGGGTAGTACTGTGGGACTTTTCAGGGCCCGAAGAGCACTGCATCGCTCGATCCCCACCATTTCCAGCAATGCGACTTATCTTGAAGTCGAATCTTCAGCAAGATTATACAACCTTGCTACGGCCTTAACAGCCAACCAATTTCCTGGAATTAATTCGGTTATCCCAAAGGATAACCGACATGAATACCTTATAGGCAGCTTACCTTTCTTTGGGGTTCTTCCAAACCCCTTTCTCCACGATCATTCCTGAAAACATTAAGTCCACGGCAAGGATTATCACCTAGCCGTGGCATCAAAAATTTCACCCTCGGGCATGCATCACATTGAATCATTCCGTTTATGATCCGTACCATATCTCCATCGGCTCGGCGTGTCAGCAATTATAATAGATAAATACTAGCTGGCCAGCGTAATTGTTGACATAGCTGAAGCCAATGGTTTCTTGCTACGGTTCATATCCATTTATTGCCCCAGTCCCAAGGTTCGCAACACTTGCGACCAATTTCCTTTGTCGGTTATCTACCGATCATGGGATTTGGGCACTAATATGATTGACGTTAGACAATCATAACCCTAATCATGCTAACGATGCTCCGGCCTGTAAAACAAACAATAGCTACCATAGCCTAGGTCATAGGCAAGCAAACCATCGGTTTGCTTATCGCCACAAAACTCTATAGCCTACAATGGCATTAGTATGAACGCCTAAGTAAACACGATGTGCATATCATCGTGACCCTTGAAATAGCGTTTTGTGTATCTTGAAGCAAAAACCTATTTCGTTCTCAGGCGCAGGTCATCAAAGATTTATGGCCCTCGAAATATCGTTTCTGTTTATTTAAGACACAGAAACCTATTTCTCCCTTCGGCGATTTTTTGCCATCGCATATCTCCATAATACCAATTCATTGCAGCATCCCATGTTTATTTAGGTGCACTTTCGTCGTCGCCGATATCCAGGCTGAAGGGCAACGTACTTGAGCTATACGCACACAGACACAATCCTCCCCTATCGATGAAATTCGCGGGCATCGAACTGAAAAATGTACATTACATTTTGAGTCAGATTTTAGTCATTTGAGCAGAGGGACGTCACCAAAAATTCTTAATCTGGTCAGCTGAGAGTAAAAATGTGCGTCGATAAATTCGCGGGTGGAAAGTTAATTTTGTTTGCAAAATTTGTTATTCCTAAGAAAAGTTCGTATGTTGAATTTCCCAAATAGCATTTTATTGAATTAAGGTGATGGATAAAAACAGTGAAGAAATAGCAAGAAACAAAAAAAAATAAATTGTTTAAACTCTCTTCTTTTATTGGTATGATATTTTCTTGTGACCAGTTTTAAAGTAATGTAACAAAATTCAGATATATGTGCACAAATTTGAACAAAAATTTGACAAAAAAATTCAGTGTAGTGTAATAAACCTAATATGAACTTTGAATGGAGATTTGGTTTTTATTCGTTCGAAAGTACCATCGGTGGAATATCGGTGAATTCCTGTCCTTGCCGACACACCATATCGATAAAATACCCACATTGGTGACCGCGACAAAGAACGCGTACCTTTTTGAACATTTGTGCTCATAGTCGGGACTTGGTGAGTGTGTTAATCAATAAACAATTATAGACAGTGACCGGTGCTACAGTTTTGCTGTCAAAAGCAGCATATGGTGCAATAAAAACATTTAAAATAAAATATCATCTAAAAGGGCAAGTAGAGCCCCAACGCATCTCTAAGCATCACGGCGACGCAACTGATACCGCCCACCTCATCACTTCCCAGCGTTGGACTTCAGTGAATAGAAAAAGAGATAAGTTACTACGCCACACTCGTTAAAATGTCTTTAAGTAGCAATAAGAAAATTACCATTTTAGCTTTGAAGTAAATGTTTTATTACACCAATAGAAGTGCAATTTCGCGGCAATCAACTTTCCATAAACTTAGAAACAAGACATCATCCAAAATAATTAGAATTAGATTTAAAAAAAAACCAAATTCATATTTGAACACGACTCCGTAAATTTGTATATTTTTCTTTTTTTTTGGTTGATTTTCCAGATTTCTAATTTTCGTTTGTTCAACTCAGTTTTTTTATAGCACACAATACACACCACCAAGTAAATAAATAAAGCATTGAAATAAGAAAAATTCTGGATTGGATATCACATTCAGAACTTCTTTTATATTGTTCAAATTTTAAATACTTATACCAATCAAGGGGATGTTTATGTGTTTATGTTAAGATCAATGACAATTTATAACTTCTATATATGCGAATCCTTTAGATGTCAAATAAGTTTAATCCATAATTATAGTGGTTTCATTTTCACCAGTCACGCTGTCATATGTTTTCCTTGGTTTTGTTTTATGCGCAGGTTATGTAATTGAACAATTCAGTGATAAGTTATATACCATTTTTACGTACAAGACAGCGGTATTTATAATTACAATAAACCGAACGATTTTTATGTTTTTCTTAAGATAATCAAATAGCTCTTTGAAACAGTTGCCGCCGCATTGTAAACGAATGATTAGTTATCTTGTAAGTAAGCAAATGAAGGCCACACCAAACAATTAACAAACATTTATATGAGGTAAAAATTAATTTAAAATCCAACTCAAATTAAGAAGGAAATCCCTCGAACAAACTATATCTGTATTTTTACATAATTTTTAAGAATTTTTCATACAAATCAAATTGAAATAACTCGAAACTGTCCCATTAAAACTCGATACAATTTGAATAACTACAATTACTGTGATCCCTAAATTTTGCAAACGGTTATCGAATGGAAGGGTGTTTTTCCGCTAAACTTGTAACTAATTTCCTATATATACATAATTACAGCAAGTAAAATCAAATTTCGTTACGCTCACATGTAATTGCATTCTTTTTTTTTTTAATATAACAGCAACATCTCAAGCATAGAAAAACATCTTGCCTTCCTTTTTTTTTTTTTTTTTTTTTTTTACGTTTTTGAATTTAAATTTAAATTAACCCTTCATTTCTAGCTTGATCCAATCCATTTAAACAGTAAATTTATTTTATTATAATAAAAACTTAAAACTAATTAGTTTGCTAGCCAGCTAATAATTGTATTGCCTTAATAAACTTGTAAACCCCTTCAGGGTACTGAATAACATACAATTCCGTTTCGGCAGTACACACAACTTCGCGTCAACGCTCCTCAACACTTTTACACACACACACGTCCGGGTAATAAGTTTCTTTTTCCGCCTTCAATAATTTAGACTGAAGATTAATTATTTTCGAATTAAGCTGTATAACAATACAGTTCTATCTGTTTTATTGGCGATTTCACTCGCCCGCTTTGAACTCTCAGCGACTCCCTTAGGTGCCACTCGACTCTGTCCAACCCACACCTTCTTCTGCGACAACATCTTCAACCTCCAATCCGCGTTACTCGACTCTCTTAAATTCGCACCATCCTTTGGCGACTTTTCCCCAACTCCTCGCGTCCTTTTGCGACCTATTTCTACGTTCTCCACAACAATCTCGACCCGTCCGTACAACTTTATACAAGTTCGGTCTCAACCATACACAATGACCCGTACTCGAAACACCCCACCCCAAGAGGATCAAGAACAACTCGAGTCCCTCGAGTTTTACGACGCCTCCAGCGCCGACTTCCCTGTTGCACACGCCGCTACCGACCCCGAATCGACAGCACAACCCGCTCCCCTGGCATTCCACGATGCCCCCAGTGTCGTTAACCGACCCAACCCTGCCAATATTAATCTCCCCCCTTTTGAGGAGGAGGACCCTGAACTTTGGTTTGCTGAGACTCACCTCGACGCTCTGGACGAGCCCGGAAGTTCGCGGCAACAACGCTTGGCGGCCGAAACCAACCTTTCGGGGATGAGACCGTCCCTTTTCCTGACCCATTTACGCTCTATAGCAGGGACCAGGTTCTCGGACGACCTAATACGGCCTCACTTTTTAAGATGTCTCCCGCACCATGCTCGTTCGGCACTCGTAGCCCAACCCAATCAGAGCTTGGGCTATTTAGCTAAAATTGCGGACGCAATTATGGAAAGCTCAGACCAGCAGTCTGAGCCTCCAGCGTACCAAGTAGCGGCGGTTTCTCAACACGTCGCTCAACCTACATGGCATCCTTTTCCTCCACTAACAGCCCCACCGACAGCTCCCGTGCGTCAACCTTCTCCGTCACCACATCCCAGAAGGCCTGACTCAACCAGTGTCACACAGCGGACCCAAGAGGGCAGGCCCAACGAATTCCGCCCGAGTAGTCTTCCTGCTCAGGTCACCATTTCTGACCTTCGTGCCATACAGACCTCAGTCCTCCGCGAACTAAATCAAATTCGCGCGGAGGCGAGAAGTAACCAACGAGGCGCTCAAAATCGCGCCGTGTCTAATCGTCCCTTGGATCGGCAACAACCTTCCCAAAATGCCCCTCAGGGGGCCAACTTTCGCCGAGCACTACCTCGGATTTCACAAAACGACAACATTCAGAGGCAAAATACGCCCAACAACGCCGCCTCTCTCCCTTTGTGCACCAATCACCAACGATACGGTGATCGCACATTTAATTGCAAGGCGCCCTGTGGTTGGACGCAACCAGCCACCAATCAGGGACGACCTTTAGAAATAATTTTGCCGACCGATACCCTCGCGCAACCGGCCGGCACACCTGCTATAAATCGCCTAACCATCCGGGATTCTAAACTGAATGTCGCTTTTACTGTCGATACCGGCGCCGATATTTCAGTCCTCCCGCGATCGTTTGCTCCGCGTAACCGTGTGCCCGCCGCGCTTAAATTGTCAGCTGCGAATAATACGCCGATACTTACGTACGGACGTAAAAAGCTGACACTACAGCTGGGTCTCCGACGTCCGATCACTTGGCGTTTCGTCAATGCGGACGTGAATGAACCCCTGATAGGTTCCGACCTATTAGGCGCACATAATCTGTTGGTCGATTCGACCCATAACAGACTAGTGGCTCCAACCGCACCCCCCTTGCCCATGTCGGCATCCTCAGCGGTAACTTCAAGGGCCACAGAGTGCACAGACCCGTTTCAAGCCATGGTACAGGAATTTGTTAGCACAACAATTCCTCTACCTAACCAGCGTCGACACAAAGCCACGGTGTTTCATCACATAGAAACACGTGGCCCCCCGGTGAGCCAGCGTCCACGTCGACTGGCTCCCGAAAAATTACGTGCGGCGCGCGCGGAATTCGAGCACATGATTGAATTAGGTATCTGCCAACCGTCTGACAGTCCCTGGGCAAGCCCACTTCACTTAGTGAAGAAACGTTCTGGTGAGTGGCGCCCATGTGGCGATTACAGGCTGTTGAACGCAGCAACTGTCCCGGACAGATACCCTATTGCACACCTCTACGATTTTTCGTACAAGTTACGAGGGTGCAATGTCTTCACTACCCTGGATCTCACCAGGGAATACCATCAAATTCCGGTGGCACCAGAAGACATCCCCAAGACCGCAGTCATTACACCTTTCGGACTCTTCGATTTCAAAGTGATGACTTTCGGCCTCAGGAATGCCGCACAGACATTCCAACGTTATATCGACACGGCTTTACGTGGTCTAAATTGCTGCCATGCATATCTTGATGATATTCTCATCGCCTCCAAAGACCATGCCGAACATAAACGCCACTTACGTCAGGTCCTAGAGCGCCTCCGTGAATTCGGCCTTGTCATCAACCCAGATAAGTGTCAATACGCCAAGGAGCAAATCACCTATCTGGGTTATGTCGTTGACAACCAGGGCATTCGCCCACTACCAGACCGTGTGGAGGCCCTCATGAAGTATCCCCGGCCTACTAACGTGAGTGAGCTTCGTCGATTTCTGGGCATGCTTAACTTCTATCGTCCTACACTGAAGAACGCTGCCCAAATTCAAGCTCCCTTAAATGAATTCTTGAAAGGAGCTAAGCGTAATGATAAGCGCCCCATTAATTGGACAGAAGTCTCGGATCGAGCATTCCAACTGTCCAAAGAACAATTGGCAAATGCCACCTTACTCCGATACCCCCTCGAGGGAGCGGCACTTGCTATTTAATGCGACGCATCGGATACCGCAATCGGAGCCGTCCTTGAACAGGACATTGAAGGCCGACCGGAACCACTTGGTTTCTTTTCAAGGAAGCTGCGTCCCACTGAGCGACGTTACAGCGCCTACGACCGTGAATTACTCGCGATCTACAGCGCTGTTAAATACTTCCGTCATATGATAGAAGGTCGCTCACTCTCCATCTTAACAGACCACAAGCCATTGGTCTATGCGTTCCGGAAGAAGTCGGGAAATGCCTCCCCCCGACAAGAGCGTCAGTTAGATCTCATTGGGCAATACACCACGGAGATCAAGCATATCTCCGGTAAACAGAACGTCACGGCGGACGCCCTTTCTCGAATCGATACGATTCATTTGCGTACCGCCTTGAATAACACTGACCTTGCCCTAGCTCAAGAGGAGGACGAACAGCTCAAGTCCCTCCTAACTGCCGATACGGCACTAGAGCTTAAGAAAATTACCCTTCGCGACCCTTTGGGCGAAATCTGGTGTGATGTTACATTCCCGAGAAACTTCGTAAGGGCGTGTTCCAGGTTTACCACAACCCAGCCCACCCCAGCGGCCGAGCAACAGCCGCTGCTGTCCGTCGCAAATTCATTTGGCCCCGGATGAACAAAGATCTCACCGGTTGGGCCCGTGCTTGTCTCCAGTGCCAGCGCTGCAAAGTAGCGCGGCATAATGTACTGGAGCCAGCGCAATTCAAGCTTCCCACGGCACGCTTCGCCCATGTCCACATAGACATAGTGGGACCGCTTACTCCATCAAGAGGATTTTCTTATATCCTCACTATGATGGATCGCTGCACGCGATGGCCAGAGGCGACACCTCTCAGGGCAGTTACTGCCGAATCAGTCGCCAAGGCTTTTTACTCAACTTGGGTCACACGCTTCGGTGTACCAAGCACCTTAACTTCGGACCGAGGTCCACAATTCGAGGCGACAATATTTAAGCAGCTAACAAATCTCCTTGGCTGCCAAAGAAGTCGTACCACCGCCTACCACCCGCAATCCAATGGAATGATAGAGCGCTGGCATAGATCCCTCAAGGCCTCACTCATGTGTCATAACGACACCCAATGGTTCGACGCCCTGCCCACGTGTCCTCCTCGGCCTGAGGACAAGTATTAAGGAGGACCTGGGTGCTTCGGCAGCAGAGCTTACCTACGGAACCAACCTCCTTCTTCCAGGAGAACTTTTCCTGAATGGCGAAACACCGCGTGACCAACTTCGTGAATTGGGACATCTCCGTGACCTGCTACGTAAGGTTAGGGCGACCCCTGTAACCAGGCACGGCTCCAAAAAACTTTTCGTCCGCCCTGAACTGCACAGCTGCACACACGTCTTTGTCAGGGTGGATAAAGTCAAAAAACCCCTCGACCCACTTTATGATGGCCCATTCAAAGTCTTCCGCCGCATCAGTGACCGCATCTTCGAGATCGATATTAGAGGCAAGCGAGCCACGGTCAGCGTCGAAAGGCTTAAGCCCTGTTTTCTGGAAGCTTCCGCTCCAGAACCGCCCCCAACTACTGACACCACTCCTACTCCACCAGCACAACCCCCCCGTACTCGCGCCCAGAAGCGTGCCCATACCCAACTAACCTTCTCCTAATCTGCCTTACCTGTTTCGTGACTACGTCACTGGGGAGGGAGTGATGTGGGACTTTTCAGGGCCCGAAGAGCACTGCATCGCTCGATCCCCACCATTTCCAGCAATGCGACTTATCTTGAAGTCGAATCTTCAGCAAGATTATACAACCTTGCTACGGCCTTAACAGCCAACCAATTTCCTGGAATTAATTCGGTTATCCCAAAGGATAACCGACATGAATACCTTATAGGCAGCTTACCTTTCTTTGGGGTTCTTCCAAACCCCTTTCTCCACGATCATTCCTGAAAACATTAAGTCCACGGCAAGGATTATCACCTAGCCGTGGCATCAAAAATTTCACCCTCGGGCATGCATCACATTGAATCATTCCGTTTATGACCCGTACCATATCTCCATCGGCTCGGCGTGTCAGCAATTATAATAGATAAATACTAGCTGGCCAGCGTAATTGTTGACATAGCTGAAGCCAATGGTTTCTTGCTACGGTTCATATCCATTTATTGCCCCAGTCCCAAGGTTCGCAACACTTGCGACCAATTTCCTTTGTCGGTTATCTACCGATCATGGGATTTGGGCACTAATATGATTGACGTTAGACAATCATAACCCTAATCATGCTAACGATGCTCCGGCCTGTAAAACAAACAATAGCTACCATAGCCTAGGTCATAGGCAAGCAAACCATCGGTTTGCTTATCGCCACAAAACTCTATAGCCTACAATGGCATTAGTATGAACGCCTAAGTAAACACGATGTGCATATCATCGTGACCCTTGAAATAGCGTTTTGTGTATCTTGAAGCAAAAACCTATTTCGTTCTCAGGCGCAGGTCATCAAAGATTTATGGCCCTCGAAATATCGTTTCTGTTTATTTAAGACACAGAAACCTATTTCTCCCTTCGGCGATTTTTTGCCATCGCATATCTCCATAATACCAATTCATTGCAGCAGCCCATGTTTATTTAGGTGCACTTTCGTCGTCGCCGATATCCAGGCTGAAGGGCAACGTACTTGAGCTATACACACACAGACACAATCCTCCCCTATCGATGAAATTCGCGGGCATCGAACTGAAAAATGTACATTACATTTTGAGTCAGATTTTAGTCATTTGAGCAGAGGGACGTCACCAAAAATTCTTAATCTGGTCAGCTGAGAGTAAAAATGTGCGTCGATAAATTCGCGGGTGGAAAGTTAATTTTGTTTGCAAAATTTGTTATTCCTAAGAAAAGTTCGTATGTTGAATTTCCCAAATAGCATTTTATTGAATTAAGGTGATGGATAAAAACAGTGAAGAAATAGCAAGAAACAAAAAAAAAAATAAATTGTTTAAACTCTCTTCTTTTATTGGTATGATATTTTCTTGTGACCAGTTTTAAAGTAATGTAACAAAATTCAGATATATGTGCACAAATTTGAATAAAAATTTGACAAAAAAATTCAGTGTAGTGTAATAAAACTAATATGAACTTTGAATGGAGATTTGGTTTTTATTCGTTCGAAAGTACCATCGGTGGAATATCGGTGAATTCCTGTCCTTGCCGACACACCATATCGATAAAATACCCACAGTACCAACCTAGGTACTCACTTATGCCACCATATGCTCCACAGCCGTCAATCCACGGGCTACTCGTGCCTTTGGAGATCTCTTCCTCGACTCCGCCACCATGCGTCTATTCGGGCGGATGCGATTACCGCACCAATAAAACACCTTGACTCCGTTTACTTGACACTGTTTTCTGTTTATTAATCTTTATAATGTTTTGTTTATTAGTCTTTACAATCGTTTTTGTTTATTAATCTTTATTAATCTGAGTTTTAGCAGTGTACACTTTCGGCAAAAGAACAAACGGACCCGGACACTTACAAATGAAAAAAAAAAAGGACTGGAAAACGATTTTCTTCCTTTCTTCCTTCCTGACTTTTTCGAAAAAAAACTGAACTCGAGACCTTTTTCTTCTTTTTAATTATGTATAACACGGTTGCTGCTTCTTTTTTACTCCACACAAAGAATACTTGCTTTTTTCGACTATCTAACAAAAAACAGTTTCTGTTTGGAACTTTTTACGGAAAATGTACTTTTTTTTACCGTGCAAAAATAATGGTTCCCGTTCTCCAACCGTTTCTTGAAAACAAAGGACCGTTTTTACATGCTTCCTCTTAGGCAAAATCCACCGCGCTCTCACTCTTTCCGAACCTTCCCTGCATCAAATCAATTTCGACGACGGCCGACCTCGAACTAGCGAAGATCACCATCGCCGAAAAGAAACAGGGTTTACACTCCATTCAAACTCGATTCCAACCCAGCCGCATCAAACCAGTCTTTAATTTGAACAGTCTACTATGCAATATTTCATTTTAATTTTTATGTAATTACTATTTATACTGTAATTTCAATGCAGCTGAGTTGGCCGAGAAAAAACACGACAGAAAGATCACTCACGTAACAAACTAAACAAAGATGGATAGAATAATAGTCTAAGTGGTGGGACAGGGAAGGGCGAGGATAAGCCGGATGCTAGGGTGTGAGTATGAGTGCGGGTGAGTGTAGGCGGTGAGCGGGGTAAGTACAGGAGGGGTAAGAGAGGATATTTAAAAAAATTGTATATTGTTCTTGATGCATGTGGCAGCTGTTTTGAAAGTTTAGTTTATTTTTAACAGTCGAAAAGATTAAACTTGTTTGGTGTGTGTAAACGTCCGGAATATATTCGAAATTTACCCTCGAAGATATCGCGAAGCATACAGCGTGACCGGGTGGTATCTCGCCTTGGGACCGAATTATCGCATAAACCAACTTTTTTGGGACCGGTCCATCTGCCAAGCTCCAAAAGATGGCAAAGGATTTCTCTTGAACATATCATGGATACTATACCTTGGTGCGGTGGTAGTGCAGCAGCGCGTGGGAACCCCAACTACCACTCGGCCTTTAGTCGGCTTTTACGACAAGCTGGCCTAGTTATCAGTATATTCTAAGGTACTATTCATAGGCAAGGCCCTGCCCATCTTCACTTATGAATACCCCACCCTACCAAGCTACTTCTGTCTCACTATAGTCAGGAACACCGTACATACAATTGGATGATAGACCATAACTTACTGGTATTGAGTTCTCCTCTCGAAAGGAACTTGAATTCTTTCCCCCAAACACCCCCCCCCCGCCCGCCCTTGTCAACCCTTACTATCCGTACTATCAGCACTGGCCGACAAAATGATTCATATGGGAAATGACCCCACTCTTATGCGGGTCCTGATCAGCGACCAAGCTGATGAGATTAAATCCATGTCAGTCCGTATAGTTGAAGTTCGGGAACAGGTTTCCGCCACGTCAAACAGCGTCTCATCACAAGCCGAGATCCAATCTGCTCGTTGTTTAACTACCGACACACCGATCCTCAATTTCCCTCACAATGATCTCGCCTTGGGTGAAACTAGTCCTGCGAACACTGAGCACCCGATCACCCCCGCCTGCCCCATTCACCGCCTTGGACCAACTTCGTCCCTTGAAGAGTGGAATGAGAGGATCACTAAATTAAATAAAAACAACTTCTCTGCTTTTAGTATCACCGGCATCCCTATAAACGCTGATGCTTCTTGGGTATCCAACTTCTTCCTAAAGAATTACGCAATTAGCATCATTAACGCCAACAAGATCTCAACCCATGCCTCCAACTCATTTTGTTTTTACACCCCCTCTCACTACGAATGGCTATTCCTTCACCCGACAGATGGCGTTCTTAAACTGGGTAAATGTTCCGTTTTTAAAAATGATACTATTATCAACATTTCCCATATTCATAAAAAGAGCCCCACTCGTAAAAGTCCCCACTCCCCTCGCAGTAATTCAACAAGTTTCCCATCCAACAATTCTCACCAACATCGTTATTTACCACGACACAGCCGATCCTCTAAATCAGCTATCACGCCATACCCGAATCCCACCCCCAAACCAATCAACCGGCCAATGCATACACTAGCCCCCCCTCCCACCGACCTATGCAAGACAACACTCATTCCCCCAATAAACGGAAAACCGAAAACCACAACCTCTCTCATAAAAATAAGTTTTCTTTCAATCTTCCCCCCAATAGTCTCTTTTATCCCTAACCCCACTCTTTCCAACGGATCAAAACCCCCAAGCCCCCATTTCCCCGCTCATCCCCACCAAACAAATATCCCAATTCCATCAAGGCCCTTTCTATTAACCCATCACACCCGTCATTCTCCAAGTCCTTTTACTACCTCAGCTCTACACAACCATTTACCGTACCAGATAATTCTAGCCAATCATCGCGTTCCCCCTCCTGTCACCCCCTGCCCTGGTTCTCAACCCGTATTTGACCCATTCTTCCCTCCCGCAGTAAAAATCACACAGGTTACCTCCCAAACATCTGATTGCTGCTACCGACTGCCCAAATTGAGAGACCGAAAGCCCTATAAAAATATTCGTCTTTTTCTAGCGTATCTCCACGACAAATCTGATTCGGTCTGCTATGAACGCAAGACTAAAACCAGTGTCAAACGTCGTGTCTATTCAACACGAACGTTTACCCACTGACGTCCCCAGTCCCCACAATTTATTCGTTAAATTCTACATAATTTTCAATTTATCGCCTCACAAAATATCGAATGACCTAAAAGTTGTCGGCTTACTTCACTCCAGAATGTTATCACATCTTCAACGTAATAAGGCCGCCCTCAACAAGTTTTTTCATTCCTAAGCCCCTACCTCCCCTACCCTCTCCCAAAACCGACTGCATAACACCCCTTACCCTCTATTATCAGAACGTAAGAGGTCTTTGCTAAAAGATCCAATTCATTCTGAAAAACTCCCACGCCCTACCTGCCGACATATTCGCTTTAAGTGAAACGAACTTAATCCCCACCATTTATAACCAGGAACTGTCCCCCACCCCCACGTTCACCACCTTCGGCGACGACCCCCTTCATCATACTACTGACTTTTCTCCCAACCGAGAAGTGCTCATCGCTGCCCACAACAGCCTCACTTGTCGCTTTCCCTACCTCCTTCAAGCTGAACTTTTTACTGTCAAAATCCCTCTTTCTCGGAAATCAATCTTTGTCATGTGCTTCTATATCTTGCCATCCCAGCCTTTTGAAGTTTATGAGATAGCTCTCAATGCTATCGACCATATAATCGAGCTGAGTAATTGCAAGGTTCGGGGATTTTAATTTTCCACGACTCAATTGGGTTATGTCTGACGATCATTAACACTTCACCTCCCAGTACACCTCGGGCAAGGAATGTCTTTTCATTGATCGACTAGATGATTCTTGTCTCTGTCAGATCAGCAACGTTCAAAACCTCTTGGGGAAGCAGCTTGACCTCATCTTTACAATAGACCTTATCATCTATAGACAACCACCATCCCCCTCTCCTCGTGACCTTCTTCCGAGTCCACTCGCCACCATCCGCCCCGCCTCCCAACCACTTCCCCTACGATTTCCATTAAGCTAATTTTCGCCTCATCAACGACTACCTAGACCGTCTTTCGTTCAACTACGATCACCTGCCCATTGAAGATGCCATCTCCCACTTATATACCGAAATCCTTAACTCTAATTCCCTGTTCGTTCCCTACTCTATACAAAGAACATCAAACTTCCCCTCCATGGTACAATCATAAGCTTCGTTCCCTGCGTAATAAAAGGAATAAGTTATGGATCATCTTCTCTCGCAATCGAACTATACCTGACTACTCCAACTTTCTTGGCTGTTACCTCCAATTCACAGAAATTTTCAACACCTTTTATCCCAACTATCTTACCAAAACTCAAATCAATCTCAAAAATGACCCAAAAACATTCTTTCAATCATAACCGTAGATCCGACGGATACTCCATATCGCTTACCTTAAACTCTCATACCTCATCTCATCCTGTTACTATTGCTAAGCTCTTCGCCACTCTCTTCAATCAATCATTCATTAAGGACTCCTTTGTTCCTGACCCGTCATACTGCCTACCCAACTTTTCCCTCGGGCTCCTTCACAACTCCTTTAATCCGACCTTAATTGAATTCAAGTTACTGGAACTCAAAGATGAGTTTACACCGAGAACTGATGGTGTCCCTGCAATTATCCTCAAGAAATGCTCATCCATTCTCTTTGCTCCCCACTCACTGACCTTCAATCTCTCAAGACGTATTCCCTCACATTTGGAAAACTCCCTCATCACCCCCATCCAGAAGAAGTCTTAAAAACGATGTCAAAAACTACCGCCCCATCGCCAAACTGTCCCACCTACCCAAGATTCTCGAATATATTCTATATCAATCTCCCAGTTTTCGTTGCAAAACTTTTATATCACCAAGGCAATCATCTGATCCTGTTATCATTGCCAACTTCTTCGCCACTCAATTCAAGCAGTCATACACTTATGACTCCTTTGTTCCTGACCCGTCATACTTTAACTACCTATCTAACTTTTCCCACGGGTCCCTTCTCCACAACTCCTTTGATCCGACATTAATTGCATCCAAGCTATTGGAACTCAAAGAGGAGTTTACATCGGGCCCCGATGGAATCTCTACAATCCTCCTCAAAACATGCTCATCCGTTCTGTCTGCTTCCCTTTCACTGATCTTTAATCTCTCACTCTCTCAAGGCGTATTCCCCCACATTCGGAAAACCTACTTCATCACCCCCATCCACAAAAAGGATCCGAAAAACGATGTCGCGAACTACCGCCCCATCGCCAAACTGACCCACATACCTAAGATTCTCGACAGCATTCCATACGAATCTTTTAGTTTCCGTTGCAGACCTTTTATTTCACCAAGGCAACATGGTTTTCTTAATGGCCGATCAACTACACCCAAACTCGTTGAGTTCACTTCCTTTACACTCGCAGCACTAGAGCACGGTTACGAAGTCGACAAGGTCTCAGCTGATTTCAGTAAAGCATTCGACAAAATCTCCCACAATCTAATCCTCTTAAAATTATCCGCCCTCGGTTTCGTACCTGGATTGCTGATATGGATTTCTTCCTGTCTAAAGGATAGACTATATTCCGTTCGGTTCAGGTCCATATCCAACCCTTTCCTTGCTACCTCTGGGGTCCCTCAAGGTAGCCACCTGACTCCTTTCCTATTTATACTGGCCACTAATGACGTCGATAAGGTCATTAAGAATTCCAGCTTATCCCTATACGCTGATGATACCAAGTTATACAAGATCATTGAGTCACCACTTGATTCTGCACGGCTGCAATCTCTCCTTGACAGCTTCTCGACTTGGTGTGACAAAAATTGCTTTGTACTTAACATCACCAAATGCCAATCTATAACCTTTTCCCGTAAGCGTATTCACTCAGCCTCACGTTCCTATACCCTTCATAACCAACCCCTGGCCATTGTCCAATGTATTCGAGATCTTGGGATCCTTTGTGACAGGGAACTTAACTTCCTCTCTCACATTGATGAGACGATCCGGAAAGCTAATTCTCCTTATCACAAATCTATATCTGTAGAATCGAAGGTATTCAACGTCGCTTTCTTCGGTTCGCTCTCCGAGGTCTAGTATGGGAAAACCCCTTAATCCTTCCCCGTACATTAACCGCCTTAAATTAATCAACCTCAGAATCCTTGACGAGCGCAGGATCCTGGCTGACATAGTCTTCATTCATCGCGTCCTCTCCGGCTCGGTCGACTGCGTCTACCTCCTTAACTTAATTCCTCGAAATACCCGTGATCCCCACCTTCTGCACATTCCCCACCACCGGAACTCTTATTGTCTGAACGAACCCCTTTCGTGGATGCTGAGAAATGTCAACTCCAATTCCACCTTGTTCGACTTCGACCTCTCTACCCATACTCTTAAGCACCGCCTCCTAAACTATTCTCACCACCAATCTTAAGTGGCGCTTCTACACTCTACTATAACCGGCAAGTGTTTTGCAGCAAGTTTAATAAACATCAGGCTCATTTCATGATATCTTTATTTGTATGGGGATCGGCTTGTTGAACATTGAGTGTTGGAATCGATGTTATATTTTCAAATGAGAAATGTATACGGAAGTCGGTGTGAATGTAGAAGACGGGCATTAAGAAAGACTAGGGTTTCTGTAATATTGCAACTTACTAGTACAATATATAAAATTGACGGGAAGGAGAAGTTCAGGCAGAACAAAAAGAAGAAACTTGCAGGATCTAATACTAACTCTGTTTTTATAATTTATAGATTCTTCGATGTTTTCTCAGTACTCATCAGATACTAAAAGCTCCTCGGGTTCAGGTTCTCAACAGTCTACAACAACTGGCTTTAGTGGTCGGACTGATTCCTCAGACAGCGAATTCGAAACGAGCTCTCCTCGTACTCCACGAAAACGTAAAACCCGTTCAAGACGACGTAATGGTGCCAGCAGCGAAACGAGAGCAACAGGAACTGATCCCGATAGTATAGATGAATTAGCGTATATTGATACACTTCCCGAGGTTCGATTATGATCTCAAATCTACTTGTTGAGAGAATTTCATTAAATTATTATTCCTTTCTATTCTTACTGTTCAGGAAGTTAAGTTAGTGGAAGTGACTTCAAATATTTGGGGAACAAAGTTTAAAATTCATGGACTTGCTAAAACCGTCCCAGCCAATTTAGGCCAAGTAACATATAAAACGTCCTTACTTCATTTGCAACCACGACAAATGACTTTGGTTATAACAGAATTACGAGATGACTATCCACCCGGGCCAGATCCAAACTTTAATCCCAATGTTTTCTCTGAGGACGAAGATGATCCAACAGTTTTGAATCAAGCTGATGATGAACGTAACGATTTTAAGTATGTAATTCCACGTCGTCTTAATGAGACTTCCCCTCCGATAGCACCAATGTCTCCAAGACCAAATCGTGTTGTAACAAAGCGGAAAAATTCACGTCCAGGCGCCATCGGAATGAGTCCATTAGCAAGAGCTGAATCATATGATGACGATTCATCAAATGAATCACAGGATTCTTCGGCAAATAATGGCACCGTCAAAACCAATGCCAACGCTGTTGTTAATAACACACATTCGAATTCAATAAATAATTCAACTAATGCAAAAGTTATACGACCAAAACATATAGACACATCATCTCTAAACAACATTGTCTCTTCTGGGCGGTCAGGATCATCGTTTGCAAGTTTTAAAAGTCAAAATTCTCGATCTTCGTCCAATAGTTCGTGCCAATCCCGACACGCTATATCGCCACTTTGTTGCGAAGGATCAGTTCCAACATTACAATCGCCAAAGAATGCTGTTGCTCCCAGTGATATTATCTTCGAAAGACCACCAGCTTCCGGACAGACAACGTTGATGAGCTATTCGACCAATAATGACTATTCAAATAATGTGGCACATGTAAAAAGCGCCTTAATGCCAGAGCAAGCTCGTGCTCCTAACTCGCACGTAAACCCGGTACCGTTGAATCTGAATTTAAACTTGGAACGTGTAGATCCAAAAGTTCGGGAACGTGCGTCGACTTCCACTTCAAAAAGGAAAGATCTACTTTATATTGACGAAGACTCTCAGTCACCGGTAGCACCCTGCGTTGCAGTTGGTCCTGAACTTAGGATGAAAAGAACACCAACCATTGTATCAATAGCTCCGGAATTACCAGGATCTATGACACGCAGTTGTAGCGTGGGCTATTTAGATACGGTAGAAATAGTTCCATCAGTGGAAGCTTTATCAGCTCTACGGAAGGAAGCCCCGAATAAGCGCTTAATTTTGGTCGATAACAAAAAAATGGCCCGACGGAAGAAAAACAATAACAGGGTAAGTTATGAGAGGTATCTCTTGAATCAATCAATTTGTGGATAGTTGTTTACGATTACTTTCTTAACCCAAATAGGGCGATCCGAAATATGTTATGGAAAGTCTTGAAATAAACATAAACAAATATTTCGTATTCCCCAAACTAATATATTTGTTAATTTTAAATTGGTGTAAAAGAAATTCTAACTAACAATTCTAATGCAGTGATTGTTTTTCGATAAAGACAACGCCGTAAAATTCCAGAAAAATATACATGGGTGGCTGGAAAGTTTCCGACTTCAACGTGTAGACAGCAGCACTCGGCAATAAAGTAGCTACTGAATGCAGTTGTGTATCTTTTGACAGTTACTCACCAAAACTTCAGCCATTTTGGACACGTAGTTTTTATTTGACAGTCGTGTGAGTGTGTGAGTGAGAGTCAATGTGAGTGTTTTTGTGAAAATGGACAAAATTGAGTATCGAGCTGTCATTAAATTCCCGTTTTTGAAAGGCAATACTATTATACTGTAGCGAGCTTAGGGTTCGCTGGATTAATTATTTTTAATAAATAAGAGCCGTTAAATCGATTTTGAATTAATATAACACTTTATTAGTCCGTTAATAACAACCGTTACTTATACCGTACACTTAACGATTTCTTTACTTATCGCTTCCGTACTTATCGCGTCTTTTACTTCTTACTTGTCGCTTGCTTCACTTTCTTACTTATTACTCGTCTGCATGATCTGTGTGCGACGTATTTATACCGTTCCCTCATTCTGATTCGGCGTTTCGTTTCCGTCCGTTCCACTGCCTTGAATGTTCTACTGTTCCTAGTCTCCAGTTTTCCAGTACTTCCTACAATATTCTAGTACTTTGTTTCGGACTTTCTCGAATATTCTAGTACTGATTGTCATATGCATCACAATACTATTTATTGGCCTGTAGGAACCCGGAAGTTCATGACCTCATCGACTCGAATCCGCCATCGTTCCTTGTCTTGTGCACTTGTGGGGTAGGTGGTCGTGGCGCCAGCATGGACGCGAGTTTCTACTACCAACCCACCATTTTCACTGTCACAAAGGTCCGCTGTTTCGCCGGGAGAAAATCAAAACTAGTGCCAAAACAATTGTTCACTAATTGTTCCGCTACTGAACACTGTTCACCCAAAAAGAACCAAAAATAAAACACTCGTGGTTCTTAATTAGTTTTTTTCCGCCGTGATTATCTTTGTTCTTAGCCGTTATTAAATATGTAAGTGTTTTGATAATTCATTTCAACTTATTATGACTTTAACTGGTTTTTACTTATTTCATTTTAATACACACACGACTCCTGGCATTATCGCTTCCTCGGCGCGCGACGAGGAGCGAGAGCTCGCCCGACCAGATTGGTCGGCAGATGGAAATTGACTCAACGATATTTATTCGTTGTCAAAGAAATTTGGCCAGTGAAACTGAGTCTCTTACTTTTAAGGGTGGGTTTTCTATCCCAAGAGAAACATGAAGTCTCTCTTTGGGGGTAGGGAACCGGATCTCCTAGCGAAGATCTATGATGGTACACATGTATGTGTGAACATTGGTTCGTTCATGGAACGAAACCATGAGAACAAATATAAAACAAAGGAATGGCATAATGTCCGAATCTCATTGGATGCTAATTGGGTCTTTGTTTGCTTATGTGAGGAGGTCACTGGTAATGAGAAGCAGATCCCGAAATATGAAAAGACAAAGGGGACGTTTGGGTCTTTGTCTGAGATGTGCATTGTGGCCAAATAAATAGGCGGCAATGCAATGTGGAAATGTGCTAATGGGTTTTGGCTAGATTACCGGGAAATGGTGTTTATGGCATCGCTGGTAAGGTTAGGTATTGAATTCCTATTTGCATTTGCACAATTCGGTTGGAGGTGGATGTCGATGAGTGAGGGAGAGGAGCAGCAAGGGAATTTTCAATTCCGTTTGTTTTGGTTTCGAAATGTACTGTTTTCGGGGTTCCGTTGATACGGGTAGAAAAGGAAAAAAGAGAGTTGATGAACGGTCGAAGAAAGGAAGTTTTTGTAAAAGCAGTTAACGAATTTAAAGATTGAAACAACCAGTTTAAGTTGTTAAATTAATTAAAATAAGGTTGTCAAAAGCAGTTAACTAATTTAAAGATTGAAAAAACAAGTTTAAGTTGTTAAATTAATTAAAATAAAGTTGTCAAAAGCAGTTAACTAATTTAAAGATTGAAACAACCAGTTTAAGTTGTTAAATTAATTAAAATAAAGTTGTCAAAAGCAGTTAACTAATTTAAAGATTGAAAAAAACAAGTTTAAGTTGTTAAATCAATTAAAATGGAGTTGTCATAAGCAGTTAACTAATTTAAAGATTGGAAAAACCAGTTTTTAAGTTGCTGAAAGAATTAAAATAGAGTTGTCATGGTGTATGACGTACGAAAATTCATCGGTGGCTATACGTATGCGGACACCAGGAAGTTATCAAAGCTAAAGATAAAGTAACCCCATTTGTTATTGACATTGAGATTCCTGTGGCTATATTTATGCTACAACTGGCGCTGCGGACAAGCCTTCCGAACGGACCGCGGCAGGCTTGAGTATTTGGTTTTTTTGATTCAATGAGGCGATCTTTTGGCGGCAATTGGCGAGAGTCCAACATAGAGGAAGAACTGCGGAAATTTTTTGTTGTTTCTTCGCATTTTTTGTTTTGGTTTTTTTTTGTTCTTTTCCTTTCTTTTTGAATCCAATAATTCTTAAGAATTGTAAAATTTTGTACAGATTACAGTAGCTTTGTTTTGAGTTTAGTTTTAGGCTATTGTTTCAATGTTATTTATTGATTATTTATTATTACCTTTAGTTATTTATACTATCTAACTGATTTACTTGTTTATTACCTGGTTTATTTATTCATTTTGTGTGACAAATGTCAATAGGTGATAATTTTTTTTTGTGATTTTCATTTTTAACTTTGATCGAGCTCTGAGTTTTTGTTTTTGATTGTGATTCTGCTTTTCTTTTTTTTTCCGCCGCGAGTTTGGATTTCGTTTGTTTTTTTTTTTTTTTGTTCTGTTACAAAAGTGACCCAGAAGTGGTTGTTGTGTTTGCTTCCCCCTTTCTCTCTCTCTCTCTCTCTTCTCGGGCGGTGTCGTTGTTGTTTGTCCTGTGGCGTTCCTGGCGTGGTCTGTCGTGTTGTTGCTGCAGTTGGTGTGAGTGTCCCCTTGGGAGTGTTTGTTTGGTGGCTGTGTTGCTTGTTGTTTTTCTCGCCCTCTCGTTCCGGGTGCGGCCTTTGGAAGTCGGAAATTTCGAAATAAAACGTTGTTCGGAACAGACGTTGTGGGTTTGTATCCGATATACAGCCGGCTCGTGTACGGATTGTTTCTGTCGCGTTCGGGGTGGTTCTCTGTTTGGATCCCGGGTGTGGTGTTTGTTGCTGTGTTTGGGGGTTCTCGGAGTTAGTCTGTTGTTTTTCCCGATTTTACTGTTGGCCATAGGGCTTGTTGGGTTTCCGGTTTAGATTTTAATAGCGAGAAATTTTGAGTTTGTTAGACGGCCTAGCGATGCAAACAAGGCAGCGGCAAAGAGATGTCCGAGGGGGCACCCCTGCCCGGGCACGGCCCGAGGCATTTCCCGAGCCGCCGGTTGACGAGGTGGATCCGGAGGCATTCCACGATTCGCGGGACGAATTTGTGCACGAGCGATCACCAACGAGGCCCCCTCCCACCGCCAGCAAACAAGCTGTTGAAAGCATGGGAAACACACCGATGCCTTCGTATTTTAAGTTGGGCCCGCAGCCATGTCCTGTACGGACTGTGTTGGGAACAGATAGGGTTTTCGACCTTGTGTCAAAGGCGGTCCCCATGTTTTCGGGACAGGAGGGTCCGGATACGGCCGAGAAATTCTCGTTGTTTCTCAAGGGCTGTAGAAGGACCTTGGATGGTCTGGCGGTGGAGGAGGAAAATACCTTCCTCCGGTGGCTGCCCTCCAGGCTGAGCGGCGAGGCCTATCGATTGTTCGAGGAGAGGCCACCCACGACCTTCCTCGAGGCGGAACGGCGACACAAGGAGGCCTTCGAGCCCAAAGTGTCGTATGAGGAGTTGTGTGCACAACTCTCCAAGATGCGACAACTTCCTTCCGAGGATGCCACGTGTTTCGTTTCCCGAGTAAAGCGGGCCGTGGTACGGTGCGAGGAGGCAGCTGAGTCGCCAGGGTAGGTCCGTCTTCGCAAGCCAGCTTGGGGGCATGGCCAAGCCGGTGTTGGTGAGGGGTCTGAGGGAGGAAGGTCTAAAGCACTTCCTCCTCACGTTGGGCAATGTCCCATTTCGAAGCCTGGTGGACCACCTAGCCGTATTTGAGCGAGCTCGAAGGGAAATGTTGAGGCAGGACGACTTGTTTGTGGATGCGCGGCCCGGAATCGCCGATCGAGCGTCGGAAACGTTAGATGTGGGACCGGGAAGTTGCTCAACCTTTTTAGAAAACCCGTCCTTCACTTTTAGGGATCATCCCGCGGCGCCGGCGCCGGTTTTGTGAAGTCTTAATCCCCGGCCGGTGTCATTCGTGTTGCCGGCCGAAGAGTCATGTAGTCGTCGACGGGAGGAGGATAGTTTCGTTCGGGAGCGGTCGTACGGACCTCTCGGTTATCGAAGGGATGCTGGTGCCTATGCTCCGGCCTCCTCTGGCGAGGGAGCGTGGTCAAATACCGTGCCTTCCTTGAGCCGGAGTGGAGAGTCGCAGAGCTTGGCTCAGGGGACGTATGTGCCTCAATATCGATCGGGTCGGGACAATCCGTTCAGGGAACCAGTTGGTCGATCGGCGCACCCCCTGGAATCCCAGACCATATGCAATTTTTGCCATCTGAGAGGTCACGTATACCGCGAGTGTCTACAAAGACGAAACTCCCTTCTGTCGCCAGTGTTGGCGGTATGGCCACGACATAGTGGACTGCCTGGATCGTCCGACGCGGATGCGCGAACCCCAGGCTCCATACAGGGGTAGAGGTCAGCGGGGCGGATTCGCGCGGCAAGGACCGCCTCGTCAGCGACCGCAGTTTCAGAGGAGAGCCCTGCCGGAGCCGCAGCCCCCGTCTACGGGTGGCGGGCCGGCGACATCAGGCCCCAGAGTATTCAGCGTCTGGTTCTGTTGCGAGTTTTGTGGCCGACAAGGTCATAGCTTGCGCGGGTGCGAATACAGACAAAGGTGGGAACAACAACAGGGTTCTCCCCATAAGCGGCACGCCGGAACAGCACCTGTTGCGGGCCGAGAGCAGGACACCCATGTGGAGACTGGGGGAAGCGCGAAAAATAGGCGCGGTAAGCGTCGGAGACAGCGTCGGCGTAATCGAGAGGCCGGTAGTAGTCGCGCGGTGGGCTCCCGGGAGGTGAGTGAGAATGGTAGGCGACGGTCCTCCGTGTCGAGCGGTGGCGGTAAGCGACCCGACTCCATGGACTCGAAGTCCTCGAAAACAGATGCGAGGTATGACGCCGCATCAGTTAGTGCGGGGAACCGGGAATGGCGACCCCGGCGCATTGGGCCCAAAGTGCGGCAAGAACTCGCCCGGAGACCCTACCCATACAGGGGAGGGCTGCGAAAAGCTGTTCAACCACGTGCTGCCCACGAGGTCATCAGGATGAACCCCAAACGACGGACGTTGAAAACATATAGTTATAGACAACGTTTTTTATAAAAGAACAAATAAGGAAAAGATAAGCCTTCCTGTAACTTGGAGCCCCTGATCCCAGCTGGCCAGACTCTGGTCTCCTTCCGGAATCTTCGTCCTGGTAAAGGACCTTCGTCGCAGGGATACCAAATGGAGTCTGACGAAAAGGTCTTTAAGGCCAGGCCTAATGCTGCTGGCACAGTTCCAGCGCAGACTGCAGAGGCAAACCCCAGTGCTGGGGGTTGGATGATAAATATGAAGAAATATGAACCATAATGACGGGTGATGGTAGGCTTTGCCGCCGGAACGGGGCAAACCCCCCCGATCTACAAACCCATGGACCGGGGCAAGTAAAGGAGTCCAAGATCGGAGAATTAAAGTAAGGATCATAGGAGCGGGACGATTTTGCCGGCCGGGTGACATTTTGGAGGTTGGACGAGAGGGGCTCCTAACCGGATGGTATGACATTTGTTAGTATTTTGTATGTTGTCGGGAGCAATGGTATTCCTCTGCAGTTTCCGCAGTCTGATCTGACGCCTTTTTTGAAAATGGGGACGACTATTGAGGTTTTCCATTCTTCCGGGGTGACTTCCTTAACCCATATTGCTTTAATCACTTGGTGGATCTGTGGCGTTTCTAACAGATACACACACCATATACAAACAGCGAAGAACACCGAAAGAAAATTCGAATAAGTAAAGCATCAGAGCCGTATACCATAGCGATAACATAACAATTCCACATCAGTTGAATGTACTTGAGTTTAGAAATCGAATTCGTACACGCTGCAGGGGCCTGGTGTGTTAAGCATTGGTTACATTTCGTTACGTCAGTTCGAATCACACGTTCTTCACTATCTTCGCAAACGCTATAGATCTTTCGAGCGGTTGCCTCCCCTCCATGCTTCACAAGCTCTGCCGGTTTGCAGTCGGCTCCGGGAGCCTTGTTCTTTATCAATCGATTTATTGCGTCTACAACTTCGTTGAAAGAGGGCCCTGGGATCTGAGATTCGGTTGTATGTGCGCTTGGTGCGTTTCTTTGTGGTTGATGGGTGCGCACATTGAGCAGGTTTTCAAAGTACTGCTTCCATCTTGTCACGATATTGTAGGTTTCTGTGACCAGACAACCGTTTGTGTCTCGAATTATTTAGGCTCTCCCTCAGTAGCCATTTCTAATCGAATTTATGCCGGCATACATACCTCTGATGTTCTTTGCTCTGGAATTTTCTAGGATTTTTTCGATCCGAGTCTTCTCCCATTCGCGTTTTTTGCGCTTGAAGAGTCTGATTGTCTTTCCGAATTGTCGCGTATTTTTCTGCGTTGACTTCATCATATCTTTCTAGGTGGATCACTATATGTCGTTTACGTTCTTCGATCTTCGTCCTGTACTCATCGTCAAACCAAGGTTTGGACTTAATTGTTTTCTTAAAATCCAATACCTTTTGGGCTGTTTATTTGATTGTCCATTTAGTTTCCACATTACTGGCTTCCTCTTCCCCACTGCTCCCATTCACTAGGATGCCAAATCTATTCGTTAGTTCATCTTGATATTCACCCCTTTTGCGCAGGTCTTTGAGTTTATCAATGTCGAACTCTTTGCTCATCTCCCGTGAATGCCCATGTGGGTTTGCTGCGAGCCGACTCCTAATTTTGCCCATCACTAGAAGATGATCGGAGTCGCAATCTGCTCCTCTATATGATCTCACGTCAGGGATATTCTAGTGGTGTCTTTTGTCTATGAGAAAGTGGTCTATTTGGATATGCGTAACTTCGTCGGGTGATATCCATGCGGCTTTATGAATTTGCTTGTGCTTGAACATTGTGCTTTTCACTACCAGATCTTTTGACGCTGCGAACGTTATAATTCGAATTCCATTATCATTTGAAACGTCCTGTAGACTTTCTTTATCTATCTTTGGTTGGAAGATATCTTCCTTTCCAATTTTCTCATTGAGGTCCCCGAGGAGGACTTCAACATCGAATGATGAGATCCCATCAAATACTTCCTCTAGAGTCTCGTAGAATGTGTCCTTCGTTTCTTCGTCCGTAGATTCTGTTGGGGCGTGTACGTTTATAAATACATAATTGTACCATGGGCCCTGTATTTTTAGCACCAACATTCGGTCATTTATAAATTTCACATCTTTTACATGGGACGTAATCTTCTTGCTTATGATGAAGCCAGTTCCGAGGTTATGTGTATCGGTACCTCCACACGCCAGTGTAAACCCGTTGGTTTCGATTACTTGATGTGGGAGTAGGACTTCCTGAAGCGCGATGATGTCTATTTTATATTGTTTCGCGTTTTCTGCGGTCGTATGTATCGCGCTTGGTTTATATAACGTTCAAACATTCTACGTACCGGCGCGTATATCCCGCTTTTTCGGTTTTTCCCTACGTCTTCCTTTTGCCGAGTCGGTGTTTTCCTGATGATTTGTTCGCTTATAGTAGAGTCGGCTCATCACACCTACGCCTGTGGCGTCTCTAACAGATACACACACAATACAGAAGCAAATAGTGAAGAACACCGAACGCAAATCGAATAAGAAAATACATCAGAGCCGTATACCATAGCGATAAAATAACAATTCACATCAGTGGAATATACTTGCGTTTAAAAATCGAATTCTAAGCACGGCCAGTAGCCTGATGTGTTACGCATTGGTTAAATTTTTGGTGATTCTAACTGTCATAGCGTCATTTCGAATCGCAAGTTCTTCACTATCATTCCAAACCCTATACGCCTATCTGGTATTTCGTGAGATTCATTTTTGTATATTGATTATTCATTTTTGTTCACACGAGTTTGGGGTTTCAAATAGGCCGCTATATCAGAGCCCCTCTTTGATATGGTAAGGTCTGCTTACTGCTCTGATTCGACCCGGTGTCAGAGAGGTGCCGTTATAATACAGCCGGTATACCCCTCGCTGCAAACCATCCAATGCGCACGGTGACGCATAACACCCTGGATTAGGGGTGGTAGATCTTCGTGTGTTACTCCTCGCTAGCCTGTCTGACATGGGTGGCCCTACTGGAAGCGTATACTTCCCTCAGCATATCCTGCGCGATTCATTGTAGTTTAAGCCTCCACGCCACGTCAAGGTTTCTGCCAAGCGGGGGTTTGAAAGGCAATACGCCTACGCAAATCAAAGATGAGTTGGACTCTGTGTATGGGGACTCTGCACCATCATTTACCACAGTGAAATGTTGGGCAGCTGAATTTAAACGTGTCCGTGACTGCAACATCGCTAAAGTTCACCAAATGATGCCAGACGACCGCCGAATTAAAGTGAGGGAGTTAGCAGAGGCTATGAAAATGTCCAAAGAACGCGTTTGTCACATATTAAATCAAGATTTAGGCACGAGAAAGCTGCCCACGCGTTGGTTGCCGCATTTGCTCGCGTTAGACCAAAAACGTGTTCGAATAAACATTTCCAATGCTCTGTTGGCGGAGTGCAGGCGCAATAAATCCGAGTTTTGGTGCTGATTGATTACTGTCGATGAAACTTGGATACACCGCTTTACGCCTGAAACCCAAATACAGTCAAACCAGTGGACTGCAAATGGGGAATCGGCTCCAAAAAAAAAAAAAAAAACGTTTTTTTCGGCTGGAAAAGTGATGGCGACTGTTTTTTGGGATAGTCATGGAGTTATCTTAATCGATTATTTCAAAAAGGAAAAACCATTACAGGAGCATACTAAGCATCATTACGTGACCAACTGAAGGCAGAAATTGTGGAAAAACGGCCACATTCACAGAAAAAGAAAATCCTGTTTCACCAAGAAAACGCGCCGTCTCACACCTCAGCGAAATTGCCATAGCAAAAATCCACGAATTACGGTTTGAACTGCTTGACCACCCGCCTTACTCACCAGATCTAGCCCCAAACGACATCATTTTGTTCCCTAGTTTAAAAATTGCGCTCGGAGGCCAGAGATTTTCGTCGAATGAGGAGGCAATCACCTTCGTGAACAGTTATTTTGCCGAGAGAAACGCCGAGTAGTATTTGGACTGGCTAGGGAGATGGGAGCATCGCTGGGAGAAGTGTGTAGAGTTACAAGGAGACTATATAGAAAAATAAAAATAAATTTTAAGAAAAAATGTCTTGTATCTTTGTTAAGTCGGAAACTTTTCAGGCCACCGTTGTATAGAAAATGTTAAAATAGAAAGTTTGGATACAAATAACCATAGTTTCTTAGTCTACATAAGTAGCAAATCATGGACAGATATCCATAAGTCATACATTTGTAATATTACGCTGTGATTGCAATCTTTGTCAGTAATTAAATTGTATTTCTTTATTTGCCAGTATTTCCGTAAACCAAAGCTGGACGAGTCTGGGAAATCAAAGAGTCTAGATTCCTGCATTATCCTCCAGTCACCTAATGAGCGCAATCATTCCCGGAATGACAAGTGGCCGTCTAAGTTCAAAGGAATATCCGAGGGGTATCCACTCAATCTAAGTAAGTCTGATGAGAAGAAGAAACGAGACAAATGCCCCGGAGAGCTTTCGAACGAAATTATAAGCGAAACAACAAGTGATCAGGAAGCATCGGATAAAAACAATTCCAATTCGAATCCAAAAACAAACCGTCAGTTATTTGACGCTTTTTGTCAGCAACAACAACAACAGCAACAACAAAATCGAAATGATGATTCTTTTGAAAAGAAGACTGAAATTTTAACAAGTTTTACAGATAGTCCGCTCTTTACAAGGAAACACCGCTACGGCAACAGATCAATAAAAGCTGGAAAACAGAGTGACACCAGTTCCCCATCAGCTAAACGTAAAGCCGATAATGGCTTTAGTTTTGTTAAACAACTCGCTGAGGTACGTTGGAAATGGAAGGACAGTCAAAATAGCCAAAATGGACAGAACAATCAAGTTGAAAATGCTTCTACTGCCGTTAATGGTCAAGTGGAGGCAACACCAGTAGAAGCTAAAACGTCGGTTTCATTGCATACCCAGGTTTAACATCATACATCACGTCATTTGAACAGCTACCTAGATAGATAGTATTTTGTTTTAGGCTTTGACAACTTTAGAAAACATAATCAGCCGTCTGCGGGATATGGACGAAGGTAGATTAACTCCACCATCGTCGCCTCAGCGCTTGCCTAGAAGTTCTCCAGCTTCTCCGGCCGTTAGTAAAAAGGCTAAGCGACATCAGAGTTCTTCGCCTATTAGGAATATACTCAATTCACCTCTGTTAAATAGGCGGAACAGGAAAAAACAAAGTATGGAGAGCTCCGACGATGAAAGTAACTTTACAAACGCATCTGGTGAGGAGAATGTCGCTTACAGCAAGCAATATAGGGACCTCGAAACTTTTCAAAAGGCGCAATTGCGCCAAAAGGTACTTTGTATTTATGTTGGATGTTAAACAAATACTTTCGAACATTGACTTTTTGCAGTTAAAAAGAGGTAAGATTGAGCCCAATGGAAATGCGGCTTGCTCTAGTCCGGCACCTTTACGACGGGAGTTTGTGATGCATAATAAAGCTCCAATGTGGAATGAGATGAGCCAGGTGTACCAGTTGGATTTTGGCGGCCGGGTCACACAGGAATCTGCGAAGAATTTTCAGATTGAATTTCGGGGGAAGCAAGTGAGTACAGGCTTTTTGCTTCGATACAGTTTTTCGTTTGCTCGTAAAAATCGCATTGTATTTTTTAAAGTTGGAGTAATATTTCAATCGTGTTTCGATGAATGCAGAGTTGCGAATTGGAAGATGGGAAGTTTCACCTCGTTCTGTTCTTTTTCATACTATGTGGGCATTCTACGTTATATTGGTCCGCTTGCCGTGCTTGCTCGTCTCGACCGAGGGAAGAGCGGGGAATATTATAATAGGGACAAAGAAAACACTTCTTCTTTTTATAATTGTTTTATTTCTTTCTTTTTATTATTGAATTTGTTGGGTAAGTAGGTTAAACGCAAACTATGATTACAATTAAACTGTTCGGAATAAAACTGTTCGGTTGTAGGTTGAACACAAACTATGATTACACGTCAGAGGATGAAACGCGACTCTTTGCAAAAGTACAAATTCTCTCTTTTTCGTTTCGTTTCGTTAAGTTCTTTTTTTGATGAACGAACTCGAACCTGAGGAAAAACCTCTCTAGGTACCTGAAAGCCGGCGACGCATGATTGTCTTTTGGCCAATCACAATCAAGCAGCCTCTACGGTTGCTCGATTGTGGTTTTTGGCTGGTGCGACAAGAGTATGTTATTCTGTTCTTCGATTTGATTTCAGAATCGTCACATTGAATATGTGCTATATTTGCTTGGTGACGATTCTGGGATCGTTATATTAAGCAACCACTATTGTAGCTGCTATGTATGTATGATGACGATTTTTGGAAGTTATTTAGGAAAGTGGGATGACGGATGGGATATGTATATTGGGAGATGGGGTATGTATATTGTATGGGAAGATGGGGTGATGGATGGCGTATGTATATCGGGATTGTGGGAGGATGGTAGGGCTCCGGGAGCACTACATCCACGCCGCCAGTGAGTCCCGTTCATTCGACATAATCCAAAGTAAGGCAATTTTAAAACGATGACTCAGTAAAAACTAAAACGAAAGATATTGATGCAGGTCTAAATTGCTTTCTCCGCAAATTTCATATTATTGTACAATAACTCTACTCCCACGAATTCACTCTTTTTACTTTACTTTACTTTACTTTAAAAAGGCATTATTTCTTTGTTTAAATTACATTTTGTCTTATTCATCATCATCATCGGCACTACAAGCGGGATCCGGTCTTGGCCTTATTTAGCAAGTCTCGAGGCTGCTCCTCGGGGACCTCAATGCGAAGATTGGGAGGGAGGACATCTTCCAACCAACTATAGGTAAAGAGGGCCTACACGACGTTTCAAATGAAAATTCAAATTCATAAAGCCGCATGGATATCACCCGACGGCGTGACGCGTACCCAAAAAGACCACTTCCTCATAGACAAAAGACACCACTCGAATATCCTTGATGTAAGATCATATAGAGGAGCAGATTGCGACTCCGATCACCTTCTAGTGATGGGCAAAATTAGAAGTCGCCTCGCAGCAAACCCACATGGGCAATCACGGGAGACAAGTAAAAAGTTCGACATTGATAAACTAAAATACCTTCGCAAAATGGCTGAAAATCAAGACGAACTAACGAATAGATTAGCATCCTAGAGAATGAGAGTAGTGAGGAAGAGGAAGCCAAAAGTGTGGACACTAAATGGACTAAATAGATTTAGCATCCTAGAGAATGGGAGTAGTGAAGAAGAGGAAGCCAAAAGTGTGGACACTAAACGGATATAGATCAGAGACACAATGAAACAAACAGCCCAAAAGGTATTAGGATTTAAGAAAACAGTTAAGTCCAAACCTTGGTTTGACGATGAGTGCTGGGCGAAGATCGCAGAACGTAAACGACTTAGAGTGATCTATATATGATGAAGTCAACGCAGAAAGATACGCGTCAATTCGGAAAGTGACAATGAGACTCTTCAAGCGCAAAAAACGAGAATGGGAGAAGACTCGGATCGAAAAAATCCTAGAAAATTCTAGAGCAAAGAACATCAGATGTATGTATGCCGGCATAAATTCAATTAGAAATGGCTACCGAGGGAGAGCCTATTTAATTCGAGACACAAACGGTTGTCTGGTCACAGAAACAAACAATATCGTGACAAGATGGAAGCAGTACTTTGAAAATCTACTCAATGTGCGCACCCATCCACCACAAATAAACGCACCAGGCGTACACACAGCCGAGACTCAGATCCCAGGGCCCTCTTTCAATGAAGTTGTAGACGCAATAAATCGATTGAAAAACAACAAGGCTCCCGGAGTCGACTGCATACCGGCAGAACTTATGAGGCATGGAGGAGAGGCGTCTGCTCGAAAGATCCACCAACTGGTTAAAACAATATGGGAGAAGGAAGTCACTCCGGAAGTATGGAAAACCTAAATAATCGTCTTTTTTTCAAAAAAGGCGACAGATCTGACTGCGAAAACTACAGAGGAACATCATTGCTCCCAACCACATACAAAATACTGTAGCGACCTTAGGGTGCGCTGGATTAATTATTTTTAATAAATAAGAGCCGTTAAATCGATTTTGAATTAATATAACACTTTATTAGTCCGTTAATAGCAACCGTTACTTTTACCGTACACTTAACGATTTGTTGACTTATTGCTTCTTTGCTTATCGCTTGCTTACTCTGCTTACTTCTCACTTATTCCTTGTCTCCACAATCTGTGTGCGATGTATTTATACCGTTTCCTCACATTCTGATTCGGTGTTTCGTTTCCGTCCGTTCCATAGCCTTGAATGTTCTATTGTTCATAGTTTCCAGTTTTCCAGTACTTTATAGAATATTCTAGTACTTTGTTTCTGACTTTCTCGAATATTCTAGTACTGATTGTCACATGCGTCACACTACCCTCCGCCTAGACTAGTTCGTCCCGAACTAAGTTCACTGGTCTCCAGGGTTACCAAAAGTCGCCAGTCGGTCACGACGTACCACGTTCATCTTGGCGTTTGGTCTTCGCTGAATCCTTTAGACAACGCCGTTAATTCTTGTGAGAATCTTATATGGTCCTTCCCAATGTTGCTGCAACTTCGGAGACCTTCCTTTTTGCCGATGAGGGTTATAAAGCCACATGTTATCGCCTGCATTAAATCCGGATGCGTTGGCTCGAATGTCGTACCTTGTTTTCATCCTGTCACTTGATACCTTGATTTGCTTTCGAACCAAATGATGAATCTCATCGAGGCGATTTCTCCATTCGGCTACGTAGTCTTCGGTCTGATCTATGGCGTAGTCTTCGGTCTGATCTTGAAATATCTGTGGTTCGAAGTTTCGGCCTTGATCGGAATGAAGCTCACAGGGAACTCCATATCTGCTGATCCAATTATTGATAAGCTGCTCAATGATGGTTGTTGCTTCTTGGTTTGGAATTGGAAGGACTTCCACCCACTTGCTGAAGTAATCCATGATAACCAACTTGTATTTGTTGTTGTCGTTGGTTTTTGGAAATGGTCCAGAGATAGCGCTCCTTGGTTTTGCTGTTGGTCCCAAGTTGTGCACTTCCTACACCAAGACTCGACGTCATATCTCATGCGAAGCCAATAGAATCGCGATCGTAATTTTGAAAGTGTCTTATTAACTCCCAGATGTCCACCGGAAGCCCCGTCGTGTATTTCTGTTAGTACATCTTTCACTTTTGATGGTGGGACTAGATTCTGCATTCGATGGGATTTTACATCCGCGGCTTCCCATTTACGCTTTAGAATTCCATCTTCCACCAGCAAGGAATTCCATTGTGCCCAATATGCTTTAAATGTTCCAATCTTGTCGGCAATATTGTTCCAAGTTGGCCGCTCGTTCTTTTCTTTGTACTCCAGAATTAGCGACATATCTTCATCCTGAAGTTGAGCTGCGCGTATAGCATCACTCGTCCACCCATCTAGTACTTCTACTTGTACATTTCGGAGGTCGTACGCCTTTTGTTTTAAACGATCAGTTTCTGCTTCCGAATCCTGAAGGCAATGCTTTAGGGTCAAAATTTCAGTTTGCATCTCTGCTAGATCAGTTGATAAGCAATTGTTCTCCTTTTCTCGGCTGGTCTTAAGAGCAATTATCTGTTGATGCAAGGATTTACATTCAGTCGTGGTGCTGTCCAAGTCCGAATCACGCTGAACGCTTCTCTTGTGATTAGCGCATGAACAACAATTCTCAATTGATATTTCATTCATTCGTCGACGTTTCCTACAGTCAACAGAGATGTGGCCGACTTCGCCACATGTCCAACACCTCATGCCAGGTCTCGGGGTTCTCCATTGTACATGCCCGATTTTTTAGCAGGAACATTCCCGGACGGACATTTCTCGGACCCTATATGTACTCCTGGTAGCGAGTTCAGGAGATTAATATGCCAATGCGAAAGCCAGTATTTCATTAGTCGTCTTCTTTCCTGCCAAACGAACGGCTTGTTGCAAGTCCCGATCTTGGAGTGCATTTATGAATGCATCCATTGCTAACTCGTTCAGAAATTCCTTAGTCATATTTGAATAAGACAAGTTTGCCAATCGCTCAATGTCTGCCTGCAACTGTTGAAGATTTTCTCCAGGTTTCTGCGTTCTGCTCCGTAGTTGCATGCGGTAGACCTGCTGCATGTGGTTGTCTCCATACCTAGCTTCAAGGCTGTCTCTTATCACTTGGAAATCTGTTTGCTTCTCTGCTGGTATGGTTTGTAGCAATTCTGCAGCCACCCCGCGGAGTGACAAGATTAGTGATGTTGACTTTTGTTCATCCGACCACTTATTATAATTGGCCGCGGCGTCAAACTGACATATAAATACGGAGAAGGGTCTCGTTCCATCGAAGTTTGGCGGTTGCATCCTTGTATCTTTGTAGTCATGTTGGTTGCTAGGCGATGTCTTATTTCTCTCAACACACTCAAGTCTCTTTTCGATTCACGTTATTTCATCGGTGACTTTCTTAAATTCAGCTTCGTTTTTTAGATCGAGATTTTCTACTTCGTTTCGAATTTCTTCCTTAAAGTGTTGAGAATTACATTTCATCCACTGCGTTTGGGCATCCAACTTTGCATTAACATCTGCAGCTTGCGCGTCCAATTTTGAGTTAATATCTGTAGCTTGCGCGCCCAATTTTGAATTTTGGGCATCCAATTTTACATTCAGATCTGCAGCTTGTGCGTCCAATTTTGTGTTAATGTCTGTAGCTTGCGCATCCAATTTTATCATCATCATCCTGAACATCTCTGAGATGTCCAACTGTAGCGAACTCTTCTCCTTCACATTGACACCATCTTGACTCGCTGTTTCTTCTCCATTCAGACAGTCTGGCCCAATCGTAAAAACATATGTGTCGACATCAATACCCCCTCCCTCCATTGCTGCTTGCAGACGCCGTCGAAGAATTTGCTTCTGTCCTCTGCTATCCAGATTCCAGTCCTCAAGTTCCTTCTTCAACTCAGGAACGCGAAGATCCTCCAAATGTCGATCTGACATCGTCACAACACACTTTCACAGACTTATTCACTTCACCAAGAATTAATCCCACTTCTGACACCAATTGTAGCGAGCTTAGGGTTCGCTGGATTAATTATTTTTAATAAATAAGAGCCTTTAAATCGATTTTGAATTAATGTAACACTTTATTAGTCCGTTAATAACAACCGTTACTTTTACCGTACACTTAACGATTTCTTGACTTATCGCTTCCGTACTTATCGCGCCCTTTACTGCTTACTTCTTACTTCTTACTCCTTTTCTGATCTGCATGCGACGTATTTATACCGTTTTTCTTCATTCTGATTCGGTGTTTCGTTTCCGTCCGTTCCATAGCCTCGAATTTTCTATTGCTCATAGTCTCCAGTTTTCCAGTACTTTATAGAATATTCTAGTACTTTGTTTCTGACTTTCTCGAATATTCTAGTACTGATTGTCATATGCGTCACAATACTAACAAATGTCATACTGGCGAGAATCACTGTACGCACAGGAAATACTGGGAGACTACCAATGCGGATTTCGTAGGAACCGGTCAACAAGCGACCAAATGTTCATAATAAGGCAACTGCTGGAAAAGAAATGGGAATACGGAGAAACGGTTCACCAACTGTTCGTTGACTTCAAAAACCCTACGACTCAGTCGCAAGGCAAAGACTCTACCATATTGTAGTTGAGCTGGGAGTACCGAAAAAATATGCCGCCCTCATTGAAATTTGCATGAACGAAAACAAAGTACGAGCTAGAATAGAAAACCACCTCTCAGAACAATTTGAAATCCGGGACGGACTAAAACAGGTAGATGGCCTCTCACCATGTCTTTTTAACTTTGTGCTCGAGTATGTTATCAGAAAGGTACAATACGACAACATGGCCGGAACATCCCTGAATGGGGTCACACAAGTGCTCGCATATGCGGATAACATAGCCGTTTTGCGCGATAATCTAGAAACTGCAAGTAAAAACAGTGAAATCATCATGCAAGCGGCAGAAGAGGTGGGCCTAGAAATAAATGAAGACAAAACAAAATATATGATTATGGGAAGAGCAGGTGGACCTCAGAGAACACACATAAACATCAGAGGCAAGATATTTGAAAAAGTTAAAGAATTTAAATACCTGGGAACAATACTGACGGCCAGTAACGAAATGTTGAAGGAAATTAACAAAAGACTACACTCCGGCAACGTTAGTTGGTGCGCAGTCAGTAAACTGCTGAAATCCAAACTGCTATCACGTAATATAAAGCTCCGTGTCTATAGAACCATAATCATGCCGATTGTTCTATACGGATGCGAAACATGGGGTCTCACAATACGGGAAGTATACAAAGTCCGCGTATTCAAGAATAAAGTTCTAAGGAGTATCTTTCGCGCCAAATATGACGAGGAGGCAGAACAATGGAGGAAACTCCACAAGCACGAATTGGAAGAGCTATACCGCAAACCTACAATAGTGAGAGTAATCTGGTCGCGAAGATTAAGATGGGACGGACACGTAGCGCGAATGGGCAACGATAGGACCGTGCATAGAATTCTTGACGGTAAGTCAACGGGAAAGAGACCGATAGGACGGCCGCGACGGAGATGGGAGGACAATGTTAGGTTGGACCTCGAGCAGATCGGATCGGACGGTCGAACGTGGAAAGAGAGTGCACAGGACAGGGAACAATGGCGGAGTCGAGTCGGTGAGTTCATGAACTTCCGGGTTCCTACAGGCCAATAAATAGATAGAAATAGAATAGATAATCTTAAATTTCCAGTCGTCGCAATATTGCTTTATAATATTAAAGTCATCTTGAAGGCGTCTGTTGATGAGGTTTATTTTTTCTCCCGTTGTGTATACTGCAATATCATCTGTGTATGCAATGGCATTGTTGAGAGAACCCACTAGATCGCTAGTGTAAATGTTAAAAAGAATGGGAGAATTCACGGCTACTTGCTGTAAGCCGTTTTTAATGTGGAAGGTCTTGTTGGAGAGTAGGTCTCCACATTTTACCACAAATTGTTTGTCCGTTATCATATTGTAGGTAATGTACAGCAGATATTCAGGCATACCCAGGTTTGTTACCTTATAAACAAGTCCTTCTAACCATACGGTGACGAAGCCCTTTTTCAAAGTCAACCAAGCAGGCGCCTGTACATTGTCGCTTTGCTATGTTCCCCTGTATATCTGAAACAAGTTTTGTTCCAGCGTGAACCGTGTGATGGCGTGCTCTAAAGACAGACTGGTTGTTGGGAACTACGTCATTTTCATCGCACCAGTTCATCAGTGGTTTGTTTATAATGTTTTCGAAAACTTTACTGATGTTGAGCAGCAAGCTAATCGAGCGAAGGTTGGCTGTGTTGCTCTTGTCTTTTCCCTTTTTGGGTATCGGGTGGACAACGGCAGTTTTCCAACGAGTTGGATAGTATAAGTTGTGATAGTTGTGATAGTGCGTTGTTGAACAGAATGGTGTACATTTTCACTGCTTTAAGAGGCAAGCGCTTTAGAACAACATTGGGGATGTTATCTATTTCAGACGATTTTTGGTTTTTGGTAGATGGAAGGATGTCCTTAAGTTCATCCTTGCGCACGAACATATTTTCACTTCTAACTACGGAGTCCGCTCTATGGTTTTCACTGAAGGCGGTGAAACTGCGGTTTTCGAGACGCCAGTTATGAATTTTTCGCAGCGCACTATGAACTTGGAGGGCACTGTTTTCGAGATCAATGTTCGAGCGAGTGGATTCATTCCCCCTGTACACTGCCTCGAAACAAGCACCAATTGGGTTCGCTTTCTCTTGTGGTTCTTCGACTAATATTAGCTCTTCGTAGGAGTTAATGTGCTCAGGGGAAAGTCCTACGTTTAGCAGTATTTGACAATTCTCGGGAGTCCGAGGGACTCTCAAGCATGGGATATCATTGTGACTCTTTCATCTGACTATTTTATTAATTTGTGGGAACATATTCGTTCCACTGGCTTGAATGGCTCCAATTCTGTTGTTCCACTATTGAATTATTGTTGATCGCTAGTTATCATGAATCATTTTTTGAAGATTTTTGATCAGGGACTTCAGCGTTTTTATCTCCTGGCTATCGGGATCGCTGAACTGTCTATAAAGTAGTTTCGGCTTTGAGAGCAGGGTGCTCCTTTGTCTATACAGAGCCTCGATAGTTGGGTTTCTGTATCTGTTATTATAGACATCTGAGTGAGGTACTTTGGGAATCGAGCGATTCATTGTGTTGGTAACAATGTCGTCCATAGTTGATAGCTTATGATCGATTTCATCATTATGAAGGTTTCTATTGGTCGGTGGATCTGCTCCATTGTTGCGTAGTTCTTTTTTTTATTATGCGGTCAAAACGTGACCAGTGTTCCTTCTGGAAATCGAAGGAATAAATCTGTTTTTACTGCTCGAGTGAATAATGTTCTTTTGGGACGCGTATTACGGCGCCTAAACCATAGTGTTGGCTGTAGTAGTCGATTGTGCGAAGACAATTTCGAGCTGTTAGATCCGCCTCTGGTAATTGGATTCGATCGTCTATCATGAGTAAATCCAGGAACGAATTTCTTCTTGGATAAGACGGTGTAACGGTGTATTTGTAGCGTACAATTCGAGTTCACGCTCTATAGCATTTGTGTGCCACCAGTCGAATAGTGCCTTGCCTCTTGTGTTCGTGGTCAAATTGTCCCAAGCACTGTGCGTGGCGTTAAAATAACCCGTCATTAAGAAGTAATTATTCTCCGACTCTAACTTCAGGATTCGGAATAGCGTATCAATTTCATTTATGAATTGCGTACACTGAGTTTTTTCAGGAGCGTAAGCAGCGATCGTGTACAGATGTCTTTGACTTCTCAAAGGAATATCTATGATGCACTCTTGAATCTCAAACTTGTGTACCTCTGTGTTGTAAAGGATTTTGTGGAGAAGATCATTTTTAAGTAAGACAACGACCACATCCCATTGAGTAGAGTGTGGCCGAACACATCAAATTACTTTGTAAATTTTGTAGCCCACTTTGTTCCTTTGGTTTAGCTTAGTTTCGCTATCCAAAACTACATCTGGACGTTCGGCTTCGAGCAAGTTGCCCAAAGTATCCCTTCTCTTCACGCGGAGTAGCGAATTTACATTCACGGCAATCATTTTTAGTTTTAATTCAAAGGGAGGATTGAAGATCTTGATTTGGAGAGTCTTGTGAGGACAAAGTCGAATAGATAATATCTATTCGTGTCTTTTGTTCAGTCAATGTTTTTTTAAAGTCAGCAAATTGTCCTTGCATGCAAAGTAAGATTGGTTTAATGTCTGCATTTGCCTCTGGTGCGGGCGTGGTTTTGGTTTTGCGTGGTTGTTCCACTCGTCCTGGAGTCTTTGCAGCAGCAGCCATTTGCGCGTATGACAAACTAGGTGCTACGAAATTGTTGTACGAACGATTTTTCATTCTATTTTCATCATCAACTTGTTTTTTTCTAAGTTCCAATTTAGATTTTGTCTGTTGAAATTTAGGACAACCTCAAAAGCTAGCAGTGTGGCCTGTATTCTTACATAGTCCGCAGGATAACTTCCCCGTATCCGGGAGTAGTTCTTTACCCAAATGGCATTCCCCAATATTATGATTATTTAGATACTTTACGCACCTAAACTGCATCTTACAGTTCGGTGCAACAGCGCATGCACTTCAAGACACGATCTGATTTTCTTATTTTCTTATAGTTTGGTGAAGGAGAATTTTAATGTGTCGAGGGCCGTCAAAGTTATTATTGGGACTTAGCGATACAATGAAAATAGGTAATTTGCGATTACGATTTCGGGATTTTGCTGTGGAAAAGGGTTTCATCATCATCATCGGCACTACAACCGGGATCTGGTCTTGGCCTTAGAAGGTCGCTTTGGTGCATTAACCGCTTTCGGTGATAACGATCGCCTAAACATCTTATGCCCGCCATTGGAGTCCCTTTCTCGACAAAGTAAATATGACTGGTCATTACCAGATGTATGATGTTTACTTTTCACGTCGATTTATGGTATTCTACATGATCGAGTTCCTTGGTTGTATATTATTGATATTATGTTATTGTCCATGTTTTGACGTGTTGCCGCTTACGCATATATGATTACATGAGGAAAGTAGTACATGCAAACTGCTAGAGATAAGTTCGATAATATGAAGGTGCATGTGGGCACAGCCTAGAGATGCTTATGTTTTCTCATCTAATACTAATCTATAATGCTGAATTGTCGTACTGTACTTGAGGGGGTTAAGGGATGGATGCCGACATACGGCACGGAGTTCACTCTCACCCGCCGACAGAAATCCGGGGAACGGCGAATAGCAAGCCAGGGGACAGTCACCACTGGGCCGGCTTAGATCGTTTGCGATTATTCCAAAAGTTTGATTGATTGGGTCATACATTGAAGTTATTCACTGCCGGCCATCCACTAGAAGATTGCACTTCGGGCACGTTGCGAGCACTTGAAAACCTGATGCGAAACCGTCATCCGCAAGGAGGAAACGCCACAAATGAAAAATCCGGACTTCGCTAAACTCTGTCTTTTATTTCTTCAGTTTTTCATATGTTTATTCATCGATTAATTTCCCTTTTTATTTAGGATTACTCTAGTGTTATATTTCACTTAACCACGGTTCCGAGAGCACTTAGTTTTGGTTTGGGTTTGATTCCCGAAGCGACATTTTTGCAATTCAACTCGATTAACAACGAATGCGGTCTTTTGAAAATAACGTCTCGAGACACTTCACGACATTCGGCATCTGGTGGTTGGGTAAATCCGCATGCTCATAACAGTGACCTGGGTTGCGTCGCACTATATTACAAAAGGCTGTTTGATACGCGAGGATTGCCAACGCAAGGTGGCCAAATCGCGCGTCTGGTTTTGACGACCAACTCTCGAAATACACTACGTCAACACCGATTGAGTGGATCTAATGGGAAAATTGAAGCTGAGCAAAACGCTTGCAGGCGGCGACGTGTCCCTGGTGGCGGTTGGATCTCGACTGACTAATTATTGGAAGGAAAAAGTTCATCGCGTCGTGGCAGTGCAGTCGTAGCTAAAATAGACTCACTGCCACTTACGAGGAATTTCGAGAAGAGTTGCTATGCTTGCATAGGAATTCAGTTCCAGCGAATCGTCACTGTACGGGGGTTGCCTTTTATATTTCGGGATTAGAGAACAAAAACTAATATTGATCATCGAAAATCACTTTATTGTTTTTCAAAATATTCCCCATGAAGATCTATACACTTTTGCATGAGTTTCAACCAATTGTCGAAGCCCTTTTGCCACTCTGATTGAGGTATCTCCAACACATGCATTATGAATGCAGCAACCGCTTCTTCAGGTGTCGAAAAACGTTGACCTCTCAGTTTGTTTTTTACGTACGGGAATAAAAAGAAGTCATTCGGTGCCAAGTCAGGACTATAAGGCGGATGACCCATCAAATCGATGTTTTGGGTGCTCAAAAATGCAGTTGTCGCAGCCGATGTGTGAGAGCTCGCATTGTCGTGGTGAAGAGTAATCCGTCTTCGGCGGTTGGTTATCCTGATTTCTTGGAAGACAACTGGCAAACAAATGGTTGTGTACCACTCCGAATTGACTGTTCTGCGTTGTTCTAGTGGTACATTTGCGACATGCCCAGTTTTTCCGAAAAAAACAGGCGACCATTTGCTTGGAAGTGCTTCGTGCGCGAACAATTTTTGTTGGATTTGGCTCATCTTGAAACACCCAGACAGTCGACTGCTGTTTACTTTCGGGCTCATACCCGTAAATCCACGATTCATCACCTGTCACGATGTCATAGACGTGTTTCGAAGCACGGCGACCGTATTTTTTGAGCATTTCTTTCGACCAATTGACACGAGTCTTTTTTTGGGCGATTGACAAATTGTGTGGGATCCAACGCGAACAAATTTTTTTGACAGTCATATGTTTAATATTGAATGTATGCTGGTCCCACTAACGCCTAAGGTTGTCTCAATCTCATGATAGGTCACATGATGATCTTCCAATATCAGTTCGCGCACAGCATCAATGGTTTTCGGAACAACAACTGATTTTGGACGACCTTCACGAAATTCATCGTGGAGTGAACTACGACCACGATTGAATTCACCATACCATCGATAAACACTGGTCCTTGATGGAGCTTCATCGCCAAAAATTGAATTAAGTTCATCCATGCACTGTTGCTGAGTTAATCCACGCCGAAAGTTGTAAAAAATAATCGCACGAAAATGTTGACGATTTAATTCCATTTTTGGGCCGAGATGAATCTTTTAAGTTACTGTAAACAACACAAATAGCGCCCGTATGTCAAAACGTTCTGAGTGCGTATAACCTCAAAAATGTCTAACTTTACGACAGAGCTGTCAATTGCCGGATTGCAACACTGGGGTTGCCAAATCCCGAAACATAAGAGGCAACCCTCGTATAAGCTGAGTTGGATTCGTTGGTTGTGTATACCGGGAAATTTGCATAGTCAAGTATGATCAAGGGCCTTGATCGCTGTGATTGATTCGTGGAAAATTAGCTGTCGCTTGGTTGCGGACGAGAAGTATGATTTAAGGAGGAAATGAACCGATATGGTTTTCGGGGGAAATTGGAATTGCTTGGGTGCAAGCAAGGAATACCATTAAGATATTAGCCGAAGTAATTTCGGGGAAATGTATGCGGCTCGGTATAGTTGGTGTTGATGGTTAATGTTCGTTGTAGGTTTGAATATGCGTTTTATTGCAGCATATGAATTTCGGGGAAATTAAGATTGCTTGGTCGCAAGGAAAGAATGCGGTTTAGATAAAGAATTGACCGAACCAATTTTGGGAAAATGTATGCGGGGATGATTTAGAATATATTATGTTGAATTGTATTCTGTTGTGGGTTTTGGAGTGTGTTTATTGCAAAGTTTGGAATGTATGCTATTGCGGATTTTGCATGGGGAGTTGGGTTAAGGTGATGCGCTGTTAGCGGTCAAGGTTGGTTAGGATTGTGGGTTGGTTCTCCGTGTGATGTAGAGAACCGCCACATATCTTTCCTGATCCAGTCCAACAACAGATGTTTGAAGGATGATCAATGATATGGGGTGGCATTTAAGTAAACTTCTCCTTCAAAGAGATCGCTTGACGTGTATGATAGGTCCTCTCGGTGGGGTGTCTTATTGCAAATTATATACGATCTATAATCGCACCTTATATGATTAATGCTGTTATTTCTCTGTAAGTTCATCAGTGCCATTTTTTTCATCAGGTTTTTTTTTTCAATCATACAGAATCCAATAGCCAACAAAATAAAGTAGTTAGAACCACATTTCATAGAGTAGCTCGAACCATAATTTAAATTCTTTTTTTGGTATGATAGTAAGTGGTTAATTATTTTGTATATATTAATTCTTTTATTCTTCCAACAGGTAATGCAGTTCGGTCGAATAGATGGAAACGCTTACACCTTAGATTTCCAGTATCCATTTTCTGCCGTACAAGCTTTCGCTGTTGCTTTAGCAAATGTAACTCAACGCTTAAAGTAAAACGAAAAGCGAAAACTGGTAGATTATATTTTATCTAATAACTTATTTTTAATTTGTTTTATTTCCATAAATTTCTTACCATATATTACAATACTTATTATGTACTAATGTCTATAAATACCCGTCCAACTAATACATTTTATCTTTAATACAACATTTTTAACATAGATAATAAAATTATAAGAAAATTTTTAATGTTTTACCAGACAGGGTTCAATAGATAAGATAGAATTTTAAATAAATAATATCTAAATTACAACAGTGTAACAGCGGGCAATATTTAGTTTAATGTCTTTTTACTGTGTAACTGCGTTATTCATTTCATTTCCAAATATTAATTATGTTTTGTTTGATTTGTTAATATTTAGAGCATATTTAATTATTAATACATGGTGAAAGAAATAAGAGTTGTTTTATGTAAAAATATTCTAAATACAAGTCAATTTGTATTATGTCCTCAAATGAATTTTGTTGGCAGCTCACTTTATGGGCGTTAAGTTCGCTTTTATTGTGTAACAATCGCTTTTTAATAAATAGATATCCGTTCAGATTTGAGACTTAACGGGCAGAGCACTAAGGCCGCCTGAAATATTACTTTTACTCTTTTTTATGTTACTTTTAAGAAGAAGTCGTGATAAATTCTTAGGTAAATAAATCGCAATGAAGTTCTGTTTCTATGTTACATATTATTTAAATAAAGCAATAAGACAAGAGCTATCTTTCTTGCTATTTGAAATCGGTGTTAAACTGTATTCAATGCTAATTTACTGATTTTTACTCTGATTTGAAAGTCCAAGAGCGAGTGATGACACAATTTAATCTGGGGAATAAAGTGTATGGAGAGAATACCCAACCCCGCTAATATGAAGAGGACGTCAACAATATGGTGGGGCAGAGGATATTTCTGATTTAGAAATCATTCTATAATACAAGATAAATTTCTCTGTGATAAGAAAAACGTTGATCCGCCCGGAGATCAGAAAACCAGATTTTTCCACTTTCACCGAAGCTCTAAAAGGACGTTTGCGCACTAGTCTGGTGCTGAATTAACTTTAACTGGACTATTACAACAAAGTGATATTTATCAGTTTATCACTTTGAGGTGTCGCTACTAATTAACATTTATGTAAGTAGAGTGTGAATGACGTTTCTTTAATGTGTATGGTATATCTATTACATCTTTTTGGCATTGGTTGTGCAATACGCTTAATGTAGCTCGTGATGAGCCATATTTTGTTATCATTGTGATGTCATAACATGTCTTTTTTCTTGTTTCGTTTATATACTTAACTTAATCAAATGGTGATAGTTTCATAAAATTCAATTTCAATATTGGCACTAAGCTAAAAACAATACAAATTCATACTTCAAACTCCGTTATATGTATCATATGTAATTAACTTAATAATAAATTCAAATAATTCAAGTACAAGTAATTCATTGTATAAGATGAGAACGAAAATAATTCAATAAATACAATTAATTCATTGGAAACGATATTATCTGTTGTTTAATGTGTGGCGGTTCTTTAATACATTCCCAAAGAACCGCCCATCCTATTAAATTAACCACCTTCCAAACCCATAGTACTTACCTGCAATTAGGGGCAGCGTAAGCTCCCCTGCAGCATCACACCTGAAAGTTAAACCTTATCAAGCATGCACATCAAACGAATTATTTCATTCATTCATATATGGACCGTGTCAGACAATCGGCGCAGTTTGTCAGCAATTATAAAAGATAAATACTCGCTGGCCAGCGTAATCGTTGACATAGCTATAGCCGGTATTCTTGCTACGGTTCATGAGTGAATATTGCCCCAATCCCAAGGTTCGCAACACTTGTGACCAATTTCCCTTATCGGTTATCTACCGATCATGGCATTCATACCCCAGATCATGCCTAACGATGCTCCGGCCTGTTAAATAAACAAACACGACGTGCATATCATCGTGACCCTTGAAATAGCGTTTTTGTGTATCTTAAAGCAAAAACCTATTTCGTTCTCAGGCGCAGGTCATCAAAGATTTATGGCCCTCGAAATAGCGTTTCTGTTTATTTAAGACACAGAAACCTATTTCTCCTTTCAGCGATTGAGTTATCGCGAATCTCTATAATATCTACAATCAATTACACCAGCCCATATTTATTCAGGTGCATCTTCGCCGTTGCCGATATGCAGGCTGAAGGGCAACGTACTTGTCCTACACGGACACATATAGAATCCTCACACACCAATCTAATCCACACCGTTGAATCTTGCAGATATGGATTGTATCTTCGAGTCAGATTTCATCCTCCGTCAAGTGCGGACACCCAAAATACTTTCTTCAGGGAGAGAAGTCGAGTCTCTTCTGTCGCGCCTCCGCGGGGAACATAAGTTCGATTAGAAATATTTTATAGTAATAAAGTTACTTAAGGTCGGTTGCCGAATACGAGTGTGACGTTGATTTACGGAGTCGTGTACCACGCAGTAAATAACAAGTGCGCAGTGTTAATTAAAAGACTTTCCGAAGACTATCGTCTGTGAATTTTTATGTTTAAAATGAACAATGTGTATAGTACGAACTCTTTGTGAACTTTTTTTCGAGATAAAAAAATAATAAACGAATATACAGCATAAATCCTCCAGTGCCTTTTTTATTTATCTTTGTTCTTGGTGCTTGTGTTTTTGAAGACAATTTCAGTAAACAATCTGTGGTGTTGTGCTCAACCTGCGTCCGTGCTGACGCCTCAAGCATAATACCCACAAATGTACCGCCACGGGCGAACGCACCTGCGCAGGATGAAGCGACCGATTTCCACCCGGATCGCTTGTGCGCCTCATAATTCTCCGTTAACGTGTCAGTGTAGGGAAATACTTTTCATTTGTTTATTTAGTTGCCTTTTCTCTTTGCAAGTTCAAGTTTCATGTTGGTTTCATTTGTTTTTATTCTCAATCCCCAAGAAGGAACTCTTATGTCACATCCAACGGAAATAAAGTTTGGTTTCTACATCGCACGTTTCATGTTTTCGCATGATTCGGGATCACGATCAAGCAACTCTCGTCGCAGTTGCCGTGGTTGTTCCCCTGGCGATCTGCTAGTGGGTCGTCTACCTGATTTATGCATTGCTCCCTGGGGCCGGGCTGCCATGATGTGCTTTTCTTATGAGGGTGTGTGGCGGTTCCGCCAAACCGCACGGTCCACTTACCTGAAAAAACCCCCATAACTACTACCCAACTTCCTCAAGTTCGCTAATGCAACAGCATTAGTACCTGTAAATGCTTCACGCATTATATAGATCAAATCTGTAATTTTAAAATCTCTGTAAAGAAAACTTACCTTTTCATGCATCTCTTCGCATACAATTTTCCGTAAGATTTCTTTCTTTGCTTATCTGGAATTCTAAACCAATTCGTCACCTTTGGTACCAGACAAATTCCTGTAAACAAAATGATTCGGCTTGCATTCAATGTAACCATCATGACAGGGACTATATATATTGCGCCGTCTATTTTCCCAGCCGCGTCATGTGTACAACAAATCCCTTTTCATACACATTGGCTGGCGACCTTTTTTCTCATCAATAAACAACCCAAGCAGCTGCATATAACTAGCGCAATAGACGCTGAAACTAATATCCCTAGCACGCAATGTGCAAACAAAAGAACGCTGTCCTACATAGGTTCCCTACGATACCATAAACAATTCATATCGTTCGTGGTATCCGAAAACTTTTTTTTTTTCATTTAATGAGCGGCTGCTATTTATTTAGCCGACCCTCTTTACTGAACGATGGATAAGTGAACCCATTAGCATCCGACGAGATTCGATTTGTTTACACACATCTCTTGGATGCCCATTATGCCTCTTCTTTGTGTTCCACGTGCGTCTAACGGTTTTGATCCTTGAAAAGAACCGACGTACACCCATACATATGTGCCATGACGATCTCCTCTAATGAGATCCGGTTATCACTACAAGTAAAGGAGATGCATCCAAAAATTCTTTTGACAGCCACTACCTAAATGTTGCGCTGAGTCGTTTCCCATCTGTTGACCATGCTGGTCACACACGATCTCCCGCTGTCCGTAGCGCTGCAGACACGCGTTCTGTACACCTCATAGTCGGGAGTTTGTCATTCTCTAAGTGCTAGTCGCGAATCAAGTTTTAGCCTTCCGCAATTACCATAAAATTAAAATTAGGAACAGTGCGTGGAGTTAGAATGTTTAAATGTGACAGTTTACTTGATCACTCTGAAGTGCAATCTTTTACGCCCGCGACGATACGGTTTTGTAAACTCTCTTAGGTGTAAGCAGTTGAATACATCACAGGATAAAGGAAGAGTTTTTGTGTCTTGCCTGCGACCAGTATCTAAAATGTTAAACTGTATGTAATCGAGAAACTCAGCGCGACTACTGTTGGAGTAGATCACAGAACGTAAACGACTTAGAGTGATCTAGATATGATGAAGTCAACGCAGAAAGATACGCGACAATTCGGAAACTAACAATGAGACTCTTCAAGCGCAAAAACGCAAATGGGAGAATACTTGGATTGAAAAAATCATAGAAAATGCCAGAGCAAAGAACATCAGAGGTTTGTATGGCGGTGTAGTGATTCTAAATCACTGCTCCCAGCCAATCCCCATTATTTCCTATAATCCCAAGCTTGTTCCCATAGTGAATCATACGAGCGACAAATTAAACCAAAAGCTAATTTGTCGTACATTGATTCAATTTCCAATTACCCTACCATGTATTCATAATCCCAATCATGTTCATTTGTCGTGCATTGATTCAATTCCCAATAACTATTAACATTATGAAATGCTTAATTCTAAATGCATTTCATAATTTCTCCTTCCGGGAATTTGCTCAACCAAATTCCTATCCATTTCCCAGAATCCCATTCCAATTGAAGCACACAAAATCTTGTTTGTGCTTTTTGGAATTGTTAAGTCGAATTTTTGACAAATCTCTGTTGCCACTGAGTATAAAACGGCGGCACATTTTGGATTGGTGATCAGACCCTCACTGGCTGTCCCACCATCGACGGAGGTGGCACTTGTATACTGGTTAATAGCGGACTTCGCCATGAAGCTATTGACCTCCCACACCTTGAATCCATAGAGGTGTCTGGAGTTGAACTGCATCTGGCTAACAATGGTAGAGTGAATATATACTCCGTATACCACTCGCATAAAACCAACAATGGCCCCATTGTTCAATATAATATACCAATAATGACCTCGGGGCATACACCCTTCATCATAGGCGGCGATTTGAACTCCAGGCATCCCCACTGGAACAACTCTGTCTCTTGCCCAAATGGCACAAAACTGTACCAATGGTACACCGCAAGCACATATGCCCTCAATTTCGAAATAGTCGCACCTACGGTTGGTACTCGAGGTAACTCAATTCTGGACATATTTCTTGTGTCCAAGGACTTACTTCCACAAATCACTCCTCCTCAAGTTTCAGCGGGTGTATCTGACCACAACGCTGTGACCATATTCATTCGCGGCTATTTAGCATCCCGGGCACATATCAGATACATACCCGATTATGGGCGGACAAATTGGGACAACTTCAATATTACATTGAACGATAAACTCCACCAACTCTCTCTTCCCACTGACAGGAACCTAACGACGGTTGAGATAAACAACGCTGCAAAACGACTTCACGAGATTCTAGTTGAAACCTCGGAGACTCATGTCCCGAAGTACAAACTTGAAAAGACATATCAGATTCCGCAGGACGACCTCACTCTTCGTCTCATCCGGGAGCGTAAAAAGCTCTGCAGAATGAGATATCGCCACCGCTTTACGCAAAGGGAACCATTATTGCGATCCATTATTCACAATATTGGTACACTGATAAAACAGAGAATCCAAAACAATCGTACCCGACAATTGGAAGACAAACTGAAGGGTATTCAGATGGACCAGAACGTTTATAAAAATGTTAAAAAGATATGTAGCACTTCCCGCATCACTGGGCCAATAATGCACAATGGTGTTGTTGTCAATAACGACACCAATAAAGCAAATATCATCGGAGAGACCTTCGAAAACAATCACAAACTCACTCTCCAATGGCGACCCGGATACTAATGCAATCGTTAGTTCAGAGATCCACAGTAAGTTGGACGACTTCAACGAGCCAATTGCTGTCTTTAATCCAACTAACAGTCCATGCTTCGATGACACACGTGATAATGGTCACGGTTTCATCACACCAAATACCCTACAGAGCCTGGTTAAATCTCGACACCCTAAGAAGTCACCCGGTATCGATAACATGTCATACCACTCGTTGCGAAGGCTTTCTGCCTTATTCTTTATAAAGCTCTCCATTCTGTTCAACCATGCTTACAACATGGGATACTTTCCCCAAGCTTGGAGGCACGCTTTTATTTGTCCAATAGCAAAAGTTGGGAAACCAACGTATCACCCCTCAAGCTTTCGCCCTATCTCGCTTTTCACTTGCATCAGCAAAATATATGAAAAATTCATATACGAGAAACAAAATAATTTTGTCAGTACCAGGCACCTAATACCTGATTTCCAATTCGGATTTCGAAGAACGCACAGCATCACTATGGCTCTCAATTTATTTCAAAACCACGTCTGCGTGCGGCTCTTTAATAAGGAACCCACCGTTGCGGTAAGCCTAGACATTGAAAAAGCTCTTGATACGACTTGGATCGAAGGTCTCGCTTTTAAATTATTGAATACTGGGCTCAGTACAACGCTATGTAGTATCATCTACCAGTTCGTTCGAAACAGAACCTTCCAAGTTAGAGTGAATGGAAAGCTTTCCCGAACCTTTCACGCCGCTACCGTCACTTGGACGAACTGTACCAGTATTACAGTCGATGGAAAATTCGACTTAATCCATCCAAAGCAGTAGCCATAATTCTGAGTAGTAAACACTCCCAACCCGCTTCTCCATATTCAAAGAATATTCGAATAAAAATGGGAGATACTACGATTAGACCACAGGACAAGATGATATATCTTGGGGTCACTTATACCCCAAAAATGAATTTTATCAAACATGTGACCCACATTGTTCAAAGGGGCCTCGGTCGGTCTAAGCAACTGCACAACATCTTGAAGTGGAGCAATAAAGTTGACACCAAAGTTAAGCTTCTCTGCTATAAGCAGCTAATCCGATCAGGAATATCGTACGCCTTTCCCATATGGTCCATCATATCTTCGCCCCAAATGGAAAGACTTCGAGTCTTCGAAAGAAAACTCCTCAGAAGATGCATCAACCACTTTAGAAGGCCTGACGGTGGCCATAACCCGAACTCTCACCTATACGAAGGTGCCTCCATTATCCCTATCGATGAGTACTTGCTTCAATTAGCATATAAGTACCTCGAAAGCATTCAGAACAGCGAGAACCCACTTGTACGGGACTCTTGCGTTCTTGACCCGTCTCTCTCTCGATCTCTTCGGATCAAACCCCCACAATTTCTTCTTCAGTACAAAACTGAAGAAAGCACCCTTCCCAACAACATTCCCATCTATAATAGAGGATTCCTGGACCCATCCCATAGGCTCTACTATTAACAAACCACACACACGAACGCACAGTACAAGACGGCACAAACACAAACATACACACCGACCAAAGCGCAGATTATCAGACGCCAAAGACGTGATCTGCGTTTACTACCGCACCCAAGACCTACCCGTCTTGTATGATTTCTTTCCCACCATCCCTCTATACAAGTAGTTAGAGAACACCTGGACTAACACTGTCCACACTATCCTTGGATACCCCCCCCCCCCCCTTTTTTTTCTTTTCTTTTCAGATATCGCGAGACCGAGCCTAAAGTCGGCCCTCTCGCCTCCAATTTTTTTTTTTTTTTGGATTGGTGACCAGTCCAAATCCGAATGGCGAGGCAACGGCCACACAAAGCAATACTCAGTAAAACAAAAGTAAAATTAAAAACAAACTAAAACAAAGTAAACCGTCTTTTCACCTTCGATACGGACCAAAAGAGGCGGAAGCCAGCCTGTTGCGGATTCACAATTAAATGCAGCGGGGAGAATCTAGTACGTTCATCGTCTAGTACACTCCCCGAACACTATACCCACCACGCCTGTCAACCACCAGCTGACAATGCGTCACCTGCTTAGGGACGCCATCCAGCTGTCACATGGATTCAAATGTGACCAACGTTTTTCTAACCAGTCTGCAATCAACTTCCATCACGGGCACATCGTCTGCAACCAACCTTCATCGCGCGCACCCCTTCCGAGTCGTCGTTGCTAAAAAGGTCTAAACTCGAATACATCGCAAAGGCAAAGAGGAAATCGACTTCCTGGCAGCAGCATATCATCAATCAAGTGTTCCAAGCAGCACAACGCTTCCCCGACGACATTCCTCGGTCGGCAAAGATCAAAACAAGCCCACTAAGGTAAGCAGAGGATAATACTTAAAAATATAACCTTACACCGGTATTAATTCAATTAGAAATGATTACCGAGGAAGAACCAACATAATTCGAGCCACAAACGGTTGTCTGGTTACAGAAACAAACAATATCGTGACAAGATGGAAGCAGTACCTTGAAAACCTGCTCAATGTGCGCACCCATCAATCACAAATAAACGTGTAGCGGTTCCGCCAAACCCTACGGTCTACTTACCTGAAAAAAAAAAACCCCATAACTACTACCCAATTCCCTTAAGTTTGCTAATGCAACAGTATTAGTACCTGTAAATGCTTCACGCATTATATAGATCACCATCTATAATCTTAAGGGGCTCCTCGATAGTATAGTGGTTAGTATACCCGCCTGTCACCTGGGAGACCGGGGTTCGATTCCCCGTCGGGGAGCCCCTGGCGCAAGACTAATGACCTTGCCCAGAAAAAATAAATCATTATGGAAAATTTAACAAGCCTCAGGACTTGCTAAATAAGGCCAAGACCGGTTCCCGGTTGTAGTGCCGATGATGATGATGATGATCTATAATCTTAAAATCCCTATAAAGAAAACTTACCTTTTCATGCATCCCTTCGCATACAATTTCCGTAAGATTTCTTTCTTTGCTTATCTGGTATTCTAAACCAATTCGGTACCAGACAAATTCCTGTAAACAAAATAATTCGGATTGCATTCATTGTACCCGTCATGACAGGGACCATAAATATTGCGCCGTCTATTTTCCCAGCCGCGTCATGTACCTTTTCATACACATTGCCTGGCAACCTTTTTTGTTTGTCTTATCAATAAACAACCCAAGCAGCTGCATATAATTAGCGCAATAGACGCCGAAACCAAATTCTCCAGCATTCCCTAATGCAAATCTGAACCCGGTTTCTACTGCAGCCAGAGATGTCATAAACATCCAATTTGCTTTTACCACCTTTTTCTCCCAACGTCGAAAATAGCGACGAGGCATCGTGTAAACAATGACCCGCATTACCAACGGCGCATTTGGTCATTTTTCCCTATTGATTCCACACATACCACCATGACCTTTATTACAAGATCTGGTTTCCTATACCACCAAGAGAGACTTTACGTTTCCCTGGTGGTAGGTAAAAAACGATATCCTTATTGGAGAGGATATCGGGGAGTCGAATTCTATCCGTCGACCACGCTGGTCGCATGCGCAGCACTCCCGCTCTCCGCCGGCAGCGGAGAAGCGTAATAAAATATTCCCCGAGTCGTGGCGAGTGTCGTGTCCTAATAAATTGAATTAACAGTGCGGATTAAGCATAAGGAATTTAAATTGATTTAAAAGTTGAAGTCGGTTAAAATTTACCTATATTAAATAATTTACAAGGTATAAGGCTTATTACTTGTGCATTAAAATATTTTCTGTCAAGTTCTCCGTTCATAAATAAAACTAGAATTAAATAAAAAAAAAACAGTTTGAACTATTAAGCCTCGCGTGTGTTTTACTTCTTTTTCTGTTGTGTACGCTGCGTTGTCGATTTCTGTTGGTGCTTTGCCTTTTTGTGTCCGGCGGAACGACGATGGAACATATATATGATGGCGGAGGAAGTTAACCGTGCCAATGTTGCCATACTTCCTCCCCACAAACGCACCAGATGTACATACAGCCGAGCCTTAGATCCCAGAGCCCTCTTTCAATGAAATTGTAGACGCAATAAATCGATTGAAAAACAACAAGGCGCCCGGAGTCAACTGCGTACCAGCAGAGCTTGTGAAGCATGGAGGGGAGGCAACCGTTCGAAAGATACACCAGCTCATCAAAACAATAAGGAGGTCACTCTGGAAGTATGGAAAACCTTAATAGGCGTCCCCATTTTCAAAAAAAGGCGACAGATCTGACTGCGAAATCTACAGAGGAATATCATTGCTCCCAACCATATACAAAATACTAACAAATGTCATTGTGGCGAGAATCACACCGTACGCAGAAGAACTGGGAGACTACCAATACGGATTCCGTAGATACCGGTCCACAAGCGACCTAATGTTCACAATAAGACAACTGTTGGAAAAAGAAGTGGGAATACGGAGAGACGGTTCACCAACTGTTAGTTGACTTCAAAAAAGCCTACGACTCACTCACAAGGCAACGATTTTACCATATTGTAGTTGAGATGGGAGTCACGAAAAAATATGCCGCACTCATTCAAATTTGCATGAACGAAAATAAAGGGCGAGTTAGAATAGAAAACCATCTCTCAGAACATTTTGAAATCCACGAGGGACTAAAACAGGCGGATGGCCCCCCACCGTGTCTTTTTAACTTTGTTTTCGAGTATGTCATCAGAAAGGTACAAGACGACAACATGGCAGGATCATCCCTGAACGGGGTCACACGAGTGCTTGCATATGCGGATGACATCGCCGTTCTGGGCGATAATCTAGAAACTGTTTGTAAAAACTGTGAAATCATCAAGCAAGCAGCAGAAGAAGTGGGCCTAGAAATAAATGAAGACAAAACAAAATACATGATTACGGCGAGAGCAGGTGGACTTCAGGGAACACACATAGACATCAGAGGTAAGATATGTATGTGAAAGAGTTAAAGAATTTAAATATCTGGGAATAATACTGACGGCCAGTAACGAAATGTCGAAGGAAATTAATAAAATACTGCATTCCGGCAACGCTAGTTGGTGCGCAGTCAGTAAACTGCTGAAATCCAAACTGCTATCACGTAATATAAAGCTCCGTGTTTATAGAACCATAATCATACCGATTGCTCTATACGGATGCGAAACATGGTCTCTCGCAAAACGGGTAGAAAACAAATTCCGCGTATTCGAGAATAAAGTTCTAAGGAGTATCTTTGTCTGTAAATATGACGAGGAGCCAGGTCAATGGAGGAAACTCCACAACCACGAATTGGAAGAGCTATACCGAAAACCTACAATAGTGAGAGAAATCACGTCGGGAAGATTAAGATGGGCCGGACATGTGTCGCGAATGCGCAATTATAGGACCGTGCGTAGAATTCTTGGCGGTAGACCAACGGGAAAGAGACTTGCAGGACAGCCGCGACGGAGATGGGAGGACAATGTAAGGTTTGACCTTGAGGAGATCGGATCAGATGGTCAAGCGTGGAAAGAGAGTGCACAGGACAGGTAACGATGGCGGAGTCGAGTCGGCGAGGTCATGAACTTCCGGGTTCCTACAAGTTCATAAATAGTAGTAGGTTAGGGTATTGTTAAGTAAGTTTTATTAATAATATAATATTTAAAAAATGGTTACCGTAGTTCAGTAAGTTTAATTAAGTGTAAAATAAAAAACTCGGTTTTTTTGTTGTTGTAAAAGAAACAAAGCCGAAAGGCAACAATACATGGTAAAAGTCACCCCAAGTTTAGCTTAGAGTGTCCACAGGGGATCAGTAAGTTAGGATATAATTTAAATAAACTGGAATTTAAGCATGTTTCGTCTAGCAAGTAAGATGAATATAAGAAAAAGAACCAAATAAAAAAAATTTACGTAAAATGGAAAAAATTACTAAATCTATTTTCTTCGTGTTCCTTACTTTGGCCATAAAACGTTCGTATACGAGCTTGTGGCGGTTCCGCCCAACCCCACTGTCTATTTACCGTAAAACCCCCATAACATTCAGCCAAACTCCTAACTTCGCTAATGCACCAGCATTAGCACCTGTAAATGCTTCACGCATTATATAGATCAAATCTATAACCTAAAAGTCCCTGGAAAAGAAAACTTACCTACTATGCATCTCTTCGCATACAATTCCTGTAAGATTGTTTTCTTACCTTATCAGGAATCTCAAACTAATTCGGCACCTTCGGCGTCAAGCAAATCTCCCTAGACGAATTCCTGTAAACAAAAGGATTTGAATTACATATAATATAACCTTCACCAGGGGCCATAAACATTGCGCTGTCTATTTTTCAGCTTCGCCATGTGTATGATGAATCTCTTAACGTACACATTGGCCGGCGACCTTTTTCTCCCAGCAATAATATACCAGCAGCTGCATTCAGTTAGCGTAATCGACGCTGAAGCCTATTTCCCTAACTCACACCATGAGTAAACAAAAGACCGCCGTCCTTCATCAGGCATTCTGGCAATACGCAAATAATTCACTACCTACCCTTACTAGCGCTGCCATAAACATCATTTCCCAGTAACCTAGCTAAAACCAATTATCACATTTCCACATCGTATCGTTGTCTCTTTGTTTAGCCGCGACGCACATGTTCCAACAAAGATCCCATTAACATCCGACGATTTCGGTTTTATTTGCTTTACCGAGATCGTATCCTATGGATGCACTTATGCCCTTTCTTTGTTCTAGGTTCGTTCTCATCCATGAAAGAACCATGCACACACACCATTGCACTGAAAGAGTGCATTTCCTACAGCGGCCGCACCCTTAAGAGAAAAGTTTTTCTCTCTCTTCCCTTGTTTCTTAGCCCTAACCTAGGATGGAATTCATGTCAGAGTTCCATCCTTGTAGAGTCCTATTACAACCACCGTTCGCGACGGTCGGTTCACTCCCGCTCCCCGCCGGCTGCGGAGATGCGTTTATAAACGGGTCGTTTGTGAAGTACTGGTTGACTTGATAGCTCGTCTCACATTTAAAGGGGTAGTGAAGATTAGTGTTCGGAATTAAATTAACTGCAAGCGAACTTTTCGTTTAATAATTAAATAAATTGACATCCAGCCGTGTAATCCTTAAGTAAAATCAATAAAAGAACATTCGATTCAATAGGCCCAAACTGTGTTTTACTTCCTTCCTCCTGTTGAATGACTTGTGTTGTGGAGATTTATTTGTTTGTTTTCCTGGTGAACCGATGTCTTTTGGAGAGCAATTTTCGACGGAACTGTTTTTGGAAATTATAGTGACAGATGATGGGGATGGAAGTGAACCGAGTGTCCGTGTTGGCACAATACTTCCTCCCCACAAGCTAACTCGATTACCGAACATCGAGGGTTATTCCGGCAATACAGTTGATCTGTTCATTTCCCACACTAATAAGCACACAACCGAAGTTTTTTCGCCTAGATGAGTTTATTGTAACAGTTAAGTAGTGGGGGTTCTCTATACCACATGGAGAAAAAACCCACAATGCCAACCAATCTTGACCGCTAACAACGCGTCACTCTACCCTAACCTGTAACCCATTTCAAAACATGCAAAAACAAATCCCAATCTGCAAGCGCATCCATCCCGAACTTGCAAGAATCCATCTACCAATCTCCAATGAAAGGCATTTCCCAAAACTCCCAACAGAATACAATTCAATAGAGTACATTCTAAATCATCTCCCTCAATTACATCACCCCACATATAATTTTTCCCGAAATTGCTTCGGTCAATTCTTTACTTAATTCATATTCCCTCCTTGCGACCAGCAATTTTAATTTCCCCGAAATTCGTACATTGTAATAAAACGCATATTCAAACCTACAACGGAATATTAACCACCATTACCAACTATACCGAGCCGCATACATTTCCCCGAAATTACTTCGTTTAATACCTTATCTAAATGATATTCCTTGCTTGCACCCAAACAATGCTAATTTCCCCCGAAAACTCATGCCCATACTTGCTCGTGTTCCCAAAACCGATTTCTCGGTACACATAGCAACCGAGGAATCTAGCCCAGTCAGTACGGCAGGCATTCCCGGAAACAAACTCCCTATGCAAGCATAGAAACTCTTCTCGAAATTCCTAGCAAGTGGTAGTAATTTTATTTCTGCTATGACTCAACCGCCACGACGCGATGAATGGATTCTTTCCATTCATTAGTCAGTCGTTGCCCAACCGCCATCGAGTGCGCATCCCCCTTTTCATAATCCATTAGTGAGTCGAGCTTTAACCGCCACCGGGGCCGGATACATATCGTCGAGCTTCAACCACTAAGCCACACACACCGGGTCAGCGGACAATTGAATACGATCGTGACCACTGTGCATTCACGGCAGTAATGGAGCTTCCGAACGAGCTCGCAGATCTGGAGGAATTCGTGATCCCGCAACCCTATAACTACGGGACAATGCGATGGCCGCGGTTCACCAGATCATTAACAAGAGAACTTCGTTCGAATGACTTTCATCTGCCAGTAAACAGAAATCTGACTAATGTCGAAATCAACAAATACATTCAACAAATGGACGAAACCGTAAAACGAACAATGGACAAAACAATTCCCAAAACAACAGTTACAGATCACACTAACATGTACAGTAACGCAACAATAAACGCACTCCACAGGCAAAAGAGCAGACTGCTATCGAAATTAAAACAATTACACAGACAGTTTACAGACAGACAAGACCAGGAGATAATATCACTGAAATCCCGATTAAAAAACCTCCAACAATTACTTAAAGCTAATTATAGATTAGCAACAAATTTGTATTGGAACAACAGAATTCGAGCTATAAAAACTAATAACCCGAATATGTTCCCACAAATAAATAAAATATTCAGGAGAAATAATCAAAATGAGATTCAGTGTCTCCAAATCCCACGTACTCAGGTAAACAAGCAGCTGCTAACCAACATTGGCATAGATGCAGAGAACGCTATCCTCAATGGTGAGCTCTTCGTGATCGAAGATCCTTTGGAAAAGGTGAACGCTTTGGGAGCTGTCTTTCAGGAAATGTACAAGGTGAATGAAAGCATTCACCGAAATCACGACCTGGAGGACAGAGTTCTACTCAATCACCTGCACCTCCGGAATGAAATTTCACTTTGGCAATCGGAGAATCCGGATTTTACCGAATTCAGTGAAGATAATCTGTCAATTGACATTAATGCCAATGGTGTAGTGGCTAATAGCCTTCTAATAACAAGGGAAGGAATCCAGAGTATCTTCGACTCATTAAGAAGCAAAAAGTCAGTGGGAATAGATGGAGTACCTAACATCGTACTCAAGAACCTGCCCCCAATGGCAATAGATATATACACGGTCCTGTTTAACAACGCGTTGAATAATGCATATTATCCCGCGCGTTGGAAAACGGCTATCATTCAGCCCATCGCAAAAAAGGGCAAAGACTGCACAAACCCAATGAACATGCGTTCGATAAGTTTACTCCCAAGCATCAGTAAAGTATTTGAAAAAACCATTAACAAAGCTCTGGTAAAACGGGTAGACGACAACAGCATTATTCCAAATAACCAGTTTGGCTTTAAGGCGGGTCATGAAACCACACATGCCGCAGCTAAACTGGTCTCCGACATACAATGGAATAAATGTAGGAACCAATGCACAGGGGCCTGTCTGATCGACTTGGAGAAAGCCTTTGATACCGTCTGGATCGAAGGCTTGTATTACAAACTGGTCAGTCATGGCATACATAAGCCTTTACTATATGTACTTTACGATATGTTAAAGGACAGGATGTTCGTGGTCAAAAGTGGTAATGTGACCTCTAATAAAACGTATAATATCAAGAATGGCTTGCAACAGGGCGCGGTACTCTCTCCGATTCTTTTTAACATTTACATTAGCGACTTATTAGAAGCACTTCCGCAGGCTATTGCGTACGCAGACGATCTCATAATTTACAGAACAGCTCCGAAAGTTGCGATCATATATAGGTTAATACAGCGAGACTTCAACAAAGTGCAGCGCTATTGCAATGACTGGAAACTTAAGTTCAACTTCCAGAAATGTGAAGTCATCCTATTTAGAACTCCATTATATAAAGCCACGTACGACACAAGGAAAAACTGGCGAAAGCTAGTTATCGTGGGACCGCATGGAGATAAACTGGAAACCAAGAGTTTAGTTAAATACCTGGGCATCTGGCTAGACCAATATCTGTATTTCAACAGACATGTAGAGGCTGCTTTGCTCAAAGCGAGGAAAACTTTTGCTATGACAAGGAGGCTATTTCACAGTAGCCAACTTGACAGCAAGGTAAAAGTCATATGCTACATGACGCTAATCAGGCCAATGCTCATATATGGTTGCCCAGGATGGTTCAACATAGGTCCAAATTTGATGGAAAAGATTCGGGTGTTCGAAAGAAAGTGTCTCAGAAGTTGTCTCAGATTATATCGGACACGGGAATCGGACTATAAAAAGTATTACTCAAATGAGACTTTATATAATGAAGCGTACATAAATAGGGTGGATAATTTTATGATTAAATTAATCAGAGGACATATTGCGAGATCAATAAGCTCGTCCAATGACCTAATTTTCGGGGCCTATTATCCAAACACTCTGTACTATGAGAGCGTGCGTCGCAACGGCTTTGTTCCACCAGAGGCGTTCCTTGACTTGGACATGAAAGGGCTTATACAGGATAGATCCGGAATTCCGCTGATCTATCATGTAAGTAGATCATCTGTAGACGGGCGATTGTGCTACGACCGGGAAGTAACGCGCACCCAAGAAGAGCTCCTGCGCTTCAGTAGGGCTATCTCCCACAGAGACCGGGACGATAGTATTAGACAGCGTCAACAGTTCTGGTGGTTGAATGGCATATAAAGACCTGGATACCAAAGTCGGTATAGAATCATAGTATCATCAGCTAGCTTACATAGACTTAGCTTTTCTAGAATTAGGGTAGTATAAGATTTAAGTTAAGTTAGGTTAAGTGCTTTTACATAAAAAAAAAAAAAAAAATAAAAAAAAAGTAGGTAAGTTAAGTAAGTTAAATTTTAAGAAAAAAAAACAAAAAAAAATTGACAAAGTTTTTCAAATTTTTCTTTGTATTTCAACTAATTATCAGTACTACTATACAATGTTCTGTCGCCGAAAGGCAAATTATACAAATGTTAAGTAATGTTTAGCTTAGAGCGTCTGCGAAGGACCAGTAAGTTATTATATAAGATAATTAAGCTAGAATTTAAGCATTTTTTGTCTAGCCTTTAATTTAGAAATTAAGAATATAAAAAGAAAAATAAAAAATGTTTTCAAAATGAAAAAATGAATGACACACCGGGTCAGTCCGGTCGCAACTGCTCAGTGCTACTAAAATATTTCGGATGAAAATTTTGATCCACGCGAGGCAAAACGGAGCGAGTGCTCGCGGGAGGCTGTAACGTAATAAGTAATAGTCATCATCATCATCATCGGCACTGCAACCGGGGACCGGTCGTGGCCTTATTTAGCAAGTCCTAAGGCTTGTTAAATTTTCCATAATGATTTATTTTTTCTGGGCAAGGTCATTAGTCTTGCGCCAGAGGCTCCCCGACGGGGAATCGAACCCCGGTCTCCCGGGTGACAGGCGGGTATACTAACCACTATACTATCGAGGAGCCTAATAAGTAATAGTATTTGCAAGTAAACAAGGCGTGGGCCGGAATAGTGATTCGCCGAATTAAAAACGAACGAGAACGATCGTCCTCACCACACGAGGTGCCCGGGTGCGTACTCTGCAAATCCTCCGAAGATTTATCGAATAAAAAAAACTGTAAAATATTTTCGAACGATGTATATATAGTGACAAATTTCGTTTAGGAACATAACAATAAAAAGAAAAAGTTTACAACCAAACAAACCGCAAGTGTTTCATTTTTGCTCTTTCTTGGTGAACGGTTATCGACGGAACGGGCGACTATTCTTCTGTGAAATCCCGGTGAACGACCTTCAGCGACTTAGACGGTGGGAGTTTGGGAACCCCGCGCCCTTGATGGCGCCCCAACCAAAAGCCCCCCACAAAGTCGCTACTAACCAACAGCAGGGGTAACGAAAATAGCTACAAAGGAAAAATATGGTTCTACGAGACAGCCTCAATTACTTTTGGGTAGTAAAAATTCTTTTCAATAAGAATTTTAGCATTACAATGGATATGAATCTACTTGGTACGGGGATCTTTATCCTCTATTCTAGCAGCAATATTTAATTCAAGCCAAAAGTTCACCCACGACCAAGAAGGGACACACAAATTCCCCACTTGGAAAGATAATGGAAGCCCTACTTCCTCATCCTGCTCATCAGTCGCAGTTACTTCAGTCAGGGAAATTGAGGAAATCATTCATCGTACATTTCAAAGCCATCTCAACGTTCTGCTAGAAGAAGTGAAAACATCGAAACGATAACGAAAAACTTAAAATAAACCTTGCAAAGGCCAGTTCAGAAGATTCAACCAGAATATAAACATTTACTCAGGAATAACATGTGGTAAATAGGAATGCATTAGTGGCTTTTTAATCTTTCATTCCATCGGTTTTACAAAAAATAATCATCATCATCATCGGCACTACAACCGGGAACCGGTCTTGGCCTTATTTAGCAAGTCCTGAGGCTTGTTAAATTTTCCATGATAATTTGTTTTTCCGGGCAAGGTCATTACTCTTGCGCCAGAGGCTCCCCGACGGGGCATCGAACCTCGGTCTCCCGCGTGACAGGCGGGGATACTAACCACTTTACTGTCGAGGAGCAAAAAATAATACCCCCTAGAAAATTAGTAAAGATCGGGAAAGAGACTAATATGCATCCACCAACAAATACATTCCTTCCATCTCAAAGCGCCAAGTCTTCCAAAACTTTACCAGTTTTCCGACTACTGTGTTTACTAAGACGTCTAGACTTAAATTAAACAGCGCTTTATTTTCTAAGATTTTCGCCTCTTCTGCTACATCTCATAAATATTACATGCAGGGATATGCCGAGAATCTATTAAACTACTAAAGTATCGTAAGCAGTGAGGACATTGATTTTTTTGATTGGTTCATCTAACTGATTATTCTAGGATTTTTTTTATAGAATTGTTGAGCTGATCGGATCATGGATATAAATTCATTGTGCGCTGTAGGCCAATCAAACTCTGGTATTGAAGGCAATGATCTTTTCCTATACGATTGTTCGAGAACATTCTCGTATTGGGTGTTGAAAAACTTTTCAGCAGCTGTACCTTTGACACGTTGTTTCCTTGCATCGAATACATCTCGTTGTTTCATTGATGCTTGGCATATGGTTTGATGCCTTAATATGCGATCCTTAGTAAAGGATCTGCCACATAATTTACATTCAGCCATCTCGACTGGTCCCATGTAAAAAGAAACCTGGAATTAGTTTAGGTTGATTTATATAATTTAGACGTAAAACTCAAAAATATATATTTTAACCACCTTTTTATTACTCCGTGCCATTATGCAAAATTGTTTTCTTCTTCAATTAATTTATACTATATCAAAGTGTACCGTTTGATTTAACATCCGTTCTGATACTGCTACAATTGCCGACGATATTCATAAATGCCTCATTTCAACTTGGAATTTTTTAAGTTAAATGAGAAACGTGTCTCAAAATTTGACTACAAACTACAGGCACCATGATATGTTCTGATTATATTTTCAAACACAAAAATTTTCGTTTACTTTTAAAAATACTACATACTATATTCCAAAACACAAATGTTTATGAGATTGTAAAAGGCTCCAGTGTTGACAGTATTTAAAAACTAAATAACCTTATAGATTTCAAGAATATTAAATTTAAAATGTAAAGGATTTCAGTACAGAATTATCAACTGCGCTCATGGTTGTTTGATTTTCTAACATATAGGAAAGCGTATTATAGCATTCAAATAATTCATAACAATTTAAATTATAAACCCAGTCGATATCTCGTTAACTATAAAGTACAGAGAGATTACATGGACGGCTCTATCATATATTGTATATATAGGTAGGTACCAATAGGAGATAGATTTGAAAGACGTTTGGGGTTGCGATGTGGATACGCCGCTGATCAATTGAACCATGTAATTCGATTTTATTTCTTTCTTGTTTACAAAAATGTTTATTTTTTAAATCTAGCTTATTTCGTCGGTCCAACTTCAACAAAGGAAAAAGAAACGGAGAAACAAAAACAGACATCCCAAGGAATTGGGGAAAGCAGACCACCGTCAAATTATTATAATTTTTCCAGCTTGTCCTTTGAGTCCAAGCCTGTTGGTCTATGATTTTAAGGTGGTTTGGGCTTGTTGATTTTCCATAAACAAAAGGCCAAAGTTGGCAGTGATTGAATTTATTGACTTACTATCAAAAGTACAAATTCTTTTTGTACATTCGAATAACACTTGTTCTGATAAACAAATTTGTCGCTAAACAATTTACGGATTGATGCGCGTTACTTTACAAAAATTGAGATTACAGTTTGGAGCACGTTTTCCTTTCGCCATTCAATTTTCCTGTTTTTGTGCGTCTGTCAGCAATTTCGAATACTTCGATCAGTGCCAACTTCGGCTCTAAGAACAGAGAGGAAGGTGTGAAGTTGGGACAGGTTCAAGGTTGTGTTGGGTAAGATCAGCTGTCAATTGATCAATTCTCAACACTCCTCCTTGATCAATTTACGGCGGAGCGTCTCAAAGACTCTCCTGTTGAGTGGCTTGGTCAGAATGTCTGCAATCTGCCTGCTGCTCTCAACGTGTTGCAGTGTCACCGTCTTGTCGACGTGTTGCTGGATGTACTTTCGTGGTATCTCAATGTGCTTCTTTCCTTTACTTGTCTTTCCCTCGTGTGCATTCTGTAACATATGTATGGCTGACATGTTGTCGACGTACAAGGTAATTGGCTGGTCGGCTTTCAGGATACCCAGTTCCAGCGCGATTCGTTTGATCCAGCACACATCGTCAATCACTGACACCGCTGCTCGGTACTCGGCTTCTGCGGTTGCAGTCGTTACCAGACGCTGCTTTTGTGAGTACCAGATCACTGGTCCCCCCCTCATCCCCAATACTCCACTCGTCGACTGTCCCGACTCCGAGTCTCCTCCATAGTCTGAATCGGTGTAAGCCATGAGTGTCTGGTCTCCTCCAAAGTGAATTCCGGCTGTCGTTGTCCCTCTCAGGTACTGGAATACACGTTTCACCATGGCCTGATGGCCCTTCATTGGCTTGTTGCAAAATCGACTGAGGTAGTTCACGGCGAAGCTGATGTCTGGCCTGGTGATTGTAGCTAAGTACAATAGACTTCCTATCGCCTCTCGATAGTTGTTGTTCGCCGGAAGTGGCTCATCGTTCTTGAAGTCTGTCTTTTTGGTAATCATCCCTTGCTCAATTAGTGTGGACGCTGGATTGCATTGTTCGAGTTCCATCTGCTTCAGTATTTTCTCCGTGTAGCTAGGCTGGTTTACGAAAATACCTTCTTGATCAGTCTTGATCTTCATGCCCAAATATGTCAACTTGTCCTGTACTTTCTTGCTATATGTGATCTCAAATTCCTTGCTTATCTCATCCAAAAGTTTGTATATTTTGTCTTCATCTTTTCCAGCTACCAATCCATCATCCACGAAGAGTGGGAGCATAATGCTCTTGTCCTTGTTGTAGTAGATACACGGGTCGTCGTCTGTGCTGATCAGGCCTATCTTCTTTTCAAGGTGTGTGGTGACCCTCTCGTTCCACATCCTTGGAACTTGTTTGAGCCCGTAAAGACTCTTGTCCAACTTGCAGACTTTCCTTGATCCGTCGTCGAACCCTTCAGGCTGGTTCATGTAAACATTCCGTTCCAAGTTCCCATACAAGAATGCCGTTTTGACATCGAATGATACCAACTTCATTTTCTCTGACGCTGGGTGACTTAGAAGTAGGTGAATGGATGTCCAGAGTTGGCAGTGATTGAATTTATTGACTTACTATCAAAAGTACAAATTCTTTTTGTACATTCGCATAACACTTGTTCTGATAAACAAATTTGTCGCTAAACAATTTACGGATTGATGCGCGATACTTTACAAAAATTGAGATTACAGTTTGGAGCACGTTTTCCTTTCGCCATTCAATTTCCCTGTTTTTGTGTGTCTGTCAGCAATTTTGAATACTTCGATCAGTGCCAACTTCGGCTCTAAGAACAGAAAGGAAGGTGTGAGGTTGGGACAGGTTCAAGGTTGTGTTGGGTAAGATCAGCTATCAATTGATTAATTCTCAACAAAGCCATTTCTCCCAGTGGGACCATCTTGATGGTGACGGGTACCGCGTATTTGCGACCTTCTGGGAACACAGCGGAGAGTTTGACCGCTCACACGATCCAGCTAGGACCACCTTCACATAAGTGAGGCGGTCGCCTCTCACCGCATTCAAGGTGCTACCTGGCAGGCGAATTTGCCTCGCGATAACACGGCACTAGGCACTTGATTCCATCACTCCCAGTACGGCTTTAGGCGGTTGTTGTGAATTACCACCGTCTTTTTCCCCACCTTAATGACGGAGTTCACCGGACCTTTGATTTCCCCCACGTCATAGGGACCACTCCATAGGGGCGCTAATCTTCCCTTTTTGTTCTCGTTTCGCATCAGGACCCTGTCGCCCACACGAAATGTGAAAGGGCGCAATTGGCGGTCGTGGTAAACTTTGGATCCCTGTTTTGAGATCAACAGGTTTCGTCTCGCTATTTCGTATATTTTTTGAAGCTTATACTTCAATAGCTTATGGAAGTGTAGTAGTTTGACCTTTTGTTCGGGGAGTGTGTCTCCTAGTCCTTAAAAGGAGAAGGGATCTCTTTAGACCACTCCTGAGAAAGTCCTACTGTGGTCGCCGCCGTGTTTCCTCAGAACCTGAGGAAAGAGCAACGTCCATTTTGTTGTTTTTTGCCGCTTTTTCGACTTTCAAAATCCTCGTCTTCGTTGGGGTTGCTTGAAACTGGGATGTAGTCGAAGTAAAACAAGGTTGTACTTACAAGAAGGTTTCGTTTATTTTTCTCGGATTCTTCTAATTGTCCATTTGTAATTTTAAAATGTTCCTGGGGTACTTCCTTCGGGTACGTTGAATATTTACACACTAACAGCTCGGCAAAATGGACATCTAGATACTGCCGCCTGGCACAAAGAACGTTAAAAGACTCGGCCCGTTCGGCACAAAGAATATCGGGATACTGCTTCGCTCGGCACAAAGAATATTAGGATACTGGCCCGCGAGATCACTCTACGGTTTCTTTATAAAAGGAAACAAATCGAGATTTGTATCTCGGAAATGCACGATGTCATACCAAATCCCGATTTTGGTACACTGAGTGTGATGTCCAGTGGTTGTTTAGGATAATGGTTCGGTTTTATGAGTTCTCATGGAACTATAGTGCATATGAGGATATGCACTGGAATTAGGGTTTTTGTTTTTGTTATCCATCTGGCTTATGCAAACAAGAGTTTGCGTGTCCTTCGGGTGGGTAACACAATATCCGCGGGAATTAGGTGTTAGTTTTTGAATTAGTGCATTTACAAGTCATAAAACATCTGGCATGTGAAGATATATTTTAGGATGTTTATGATTGCTTGAATTGTGTGTCGGCGGATCAAATAGATATGCCTTTGTTTAGACGCATGCACATTTCGGGCTTTGGATCTTATAGGAATTTGAATTGAACTGAATTCGATGTTTGAGAGTTTGAACGTTTAGTTCTGTTGCAGTCCAAGCAACATGAACCAAACAATAATTAAAAGAAAATGAGTTCACGTCCATTCATTTAAAAATAACCCAAAATGAATGCGACATAACTGACATAATTCCGATAATCATCAACATCGGAATCTATCCCAACAAAAACACCAACAAACCAAGTCCAATCTAACAACCTGATAGTGATAACCTACATCAGCGATCAGCAACATCTGCTCTTCATTACCTTCAAAAGAAAACGGACTCTGGTTGTTGACCTCAACAACGGTTCAACAAGACGAGGAAGAACCTGTTGTTTTGATTGGAAAAGGACCGGTATTTTGAAACATCGATTAGCAACGGAGGAATGCTGTTTTTTGTTCTGTTACCTGCGGTAGTTTTTTGGTGTCTTCGAGTAATGAAGACTTAGTCTCTTCTTCGTTTATCATTTGTGCTATGCAATTCGGTATCATCGTTTAGTGTCTGGATTTTGAATTGTTTAAAGTGATCGTTTTAAGTGGCAAATATTAAATATAGTAAAATAAAGTAACTTATTGTAAATTAAAATAATTACAAGTTCTCTTTTGACACAATCATTGTGGAAACGTGTAAAAGGCTGTCCCCAGAGCCAACTAATGGAGTTGGCTTTTGCTGTCACCAGAGCGTGAGCCAACTAATGGAGTTGGATGGATTGCTGTTCCCAAACCAACTAGTGGAGTTGGCTTTTGCTGTCACCAGGGCGTGAACAAGTTGGATTTGGTTGACATCAAATTCAATGTTGATTTGGGTGTAGGGATTTGTATGTGAAGGAAGGAGGTTGTTTCTATGGGGTAAGGAAATTGTAGGGCTGCCCGGGGCACTACAGGAGCTCTTGTGATTATAAACCGGTTCCGGAGGTTGTTTGATATTAGACGGAACCTCCGGGGTAAAACCGAAGACAATCCATTGGCGTAAGCCGGGAAACCTCGTGTACGCTTGTGTTGTAGACGAAAGTGGCCGCCCTCAGGTACTGATCCCACGATTGGGGATTACTAGCCACTATGCTGCGTAGGTATTCTACGAGTGGTCGATGGGCTCGTTCCAATACAAGGCTTTTGTTGTTGAATTTATGGTGATGGTTTTAACATCTAAGCACTTTATCCCGAGTGCAATTAGTTCATTCTTCACTATATCGTTGCTAATTAAGTCTAATCCGGATAGCACTACCTTTAATGGGCGATTTTCCGTGGGTAAAAAACTAACATTTTAACCGCAAGAGTTCAGTTCTAATTTTGTTATATATGTCCATTGTTGGGGCACATATTTTTTGTCCAAGCGATATGTTTTTAATTAAGTAGGTGTCTATTTTAATGTTACTCAAAATATTTCGCACTTTAGCACTGGCTGATTTTAACACCACAATTGGCGGAGCGGTTTCTTTAGTAACTTCTGCGCACTGATCGACGTTGGTCGAATCCATTTCAGGTGAGTCCTCCATCAGATTTTGAAGTGGTTGGAAAAAGTTAGTGTTTGAACACATATTGGATTTATCTTTATTATTCACTTTTGTAAGTTTATCGGGAGGAGTTTGGCCTCCAATACCGGGGTCGTAACGCAACAGTCTACGTTTAATTTTGCTTAATACACGTGGCCCAGGGGCCATAACTTAACGGTTTTCACACTTGATCAACTTATGAGTTTGCGGTAGCGAGGCAAAGAAAACAAGATAGCAAGATAATGGCTTGTGATAATTATTGTGAATATAACGGTTTATGTAATTAAGAAAAATAGCACGAGCAAAACTGTGAGACAGGTTGTCTGTTTGAAAGTCAGCCAGGTACTGAATGTACGTGTGGGGAGGAGAAGTATTATGCCGGTCATGGGCACACGCTTCACTTCTTCCCCATCATCACGTTTGTCCACTACGTAATTGTTCGCCAAGTAAACAGGACTGGGAGGCAAAAGGAAGACAAACGCCGTACGTCCGGAAGAAAGGAAAACACATTAAAACGCACTGAGATGTTGTATTGGTGATTTTTTTTTTTGATATAAAACCGCTAAATTTAGACACTTGGCAGTTAATGCCATTTACAGATGGTTTATAAATTTACACAAACTATTGTTAAATTAAATATGCAAGTGTCCGCGTCCGACTTCGACTCTGGGGGTGCACTCCGGTATGCACCCCATGTCCACTCTATTAAGGGGGAAACGCGACTCCGCGATGTGCAACCGTTAGTGGTTGAAATGAAACTACACCGATATCCTCTCCAATAAGAATTTCGTTTTTACCTACCACCAGAAAAATGTAAAGTCTCTCTTGGTGGTATAGGAAACCAGATTTTGTAATAAAGATCATGGTGGTATGTGTGCGATCGTTCAGATCTGTGTGGTTTACACGTGCTCGAGGGCAATGGGTAAACGAAGCAGACAGGCGGTAAAGACAAAAGAATCAAAAAGATCGTCGTCTATGGAGTGTATCGCGTCTAAATAAATAGACGACGATACAGCGAAGAAATGTGGTAAAAGAAAAGATGGGACGAGCGCATCATAAAAGTCTTAAATAAATGATGCCCTTGTGTAAATATACGAATAGACATTGGGAAAGGTGCTATAGCGTTTGAAATAATAGTGAAGAAGAACGTGTGATTCGAACTGACGTTATGACAGTTTGAATCACCAAAAATTTACCTAAGCGTTACCCATCAGACTACTAGCCGATTTTCTAAACTCAAATACATTCGACTAATGTGGTAATGGTATATTTTTGCTATGGTATACGGCTTTAATGGTTGTGCTTTTGGTGGTGTTGTTCTTTACTAGTCGTGTGTGTATCTGCTAGAAACGCCACATCACTCCCTTCCCAGTAACTTTCGTTAGGATCAACTTTGAGAACGACTGAGCGAGAGAGCGATCGAGAGAATGTCAGAGCAGGCCAGTGGGCCGTTGCTCTGTGTAGAAGTCGTGTGATTGCAAGTAAAGTAAAGTTTTGTGTTTGTAGGGGAGTGTGTGTTATGTCATACAGATCACGTCGGGGTCACCAGTTATAGCGTTTGCGACGATAGTGAAGAGCGAGTGATACGAACCGACGCTATCACGGTTAGAATCACTAAAAGATAGAACTAACAGCTCAACCCATCAGGCCAGTGCCGCTTATGTGAATTTGATTTCTAAACTCAAATACATTCGACTAATGTGGTAATGGTATATTATTGCTATGGTATACGGCTTTAATGGATGTGCTTTTGGTGATGTTGTTCTATACTAGTCGTGTGTATATCTGCCAGAAACGCCACAGTGCTATGCGCGAAGTCGATGCTTGTTTGGAGATTTAAACAAAGAAGCAATTCTGGGGTAAGTGCTTGCAGCTGTATTGATAGTTGCAAGTCATTGCAAGGCAGATTAGATGGTTATACAATGACGGTTTGTATTTACCATCTGTGTCAATGGAACATGGTATCTATGGCGACGCAAGTGTCGAACGTTAGTGTGAAAATCTGCACTAATTGAAAATTCTAGTTTTGGTCGCTTATGCAAAAAAACGCATTGATACATGTATGAATTCCCCTGTAAAAGGAAATGTTTCAGGTATGGGAAATTGAAATCTGCCTGGGATTCTTGAATAGGTAGAAAGAAATTCTTACAGGAAATTATATGCGAAGCGATGCATGAAGGTAAGTTTTCTTTCACAGGGACTTTTTGGATTATAGATTTGATCTATATAATGCGTGAAGCATTTAAGATGCTAATGCGATTGCATTAGCGAAAGCTTATGCAGACTGGGTTGTATGGATGGGGGTTTTTTAGGTAACTAGGCAGTTGCGTTTGGCGGAACCGCCACATACGCACCCATCAACCACAAATAAACGCACGGTGCGTACATACAGCCGATCCTCAGATCCCAGAGCCCTCTTTCAACGAAGTTGTAGACACTGCTGGAGACGGAGCAGCACACGACGGCCGACTAGCAGCACACGACTGCCGACTGGCAGACTGAGCATCGCACATTTATACCCTGGCTCCTTGTTCCTGTGACAACATGCGAACGAGGGAAAGGAGACAAAAAAGCGAATATAAGCAGCGGTAGTTGTGGAGTTGGTATCAGTACAAGTCAAGCAGTCAAACGCTGCACATGCATTTATAAAGATTGTTTTATATTTAAATTAAACATTTAGAAATTAGTAAAACACTGTTTACAAATTGGTCCTTCGACCCGGAGCAACTCATCGAGGGAAACACAGCAGCTGCCGACTGGACAACACAAGCTGTGCAACGTGGGATCCAAGCGTTTCAACTACAACGCATTGAAGCACACCCCCTGCGATCAAGCAGACAGACGGTCGTGCAGCCTAACCAGCCAGTAGCAAACAGCAGCGCACTCAGTCGCGTAAGCTACAGCCGATCCACAAGCATCGGATTCAAGTAGCTAGTGGCAATTTCGATCCACAAGCATCGAAAGGAAGGCAGCTAATTCACAATGGCTACCAGTGATTCGCCAAGCAAGGCAATGGCGGATCAGACTGTTCCGGCAAGCAAACGAAGACGAGGAGTCCTTAAGGGATTCCTCACGCGTTTGGAGGAGTTCGCGACCAAGGCGAATGAAGTGACCAGAGAGGAAGTCGCATGCAGACTAAGCAAGCTGGAAGACGCGTTTAAATCCTTTGAGCGCCTCCAGGAAAGCATCGAGGAGAACGATCCGGACCTGGACATCGACAGGGAGAACGAGGAGCGAGCAGCCTTCGAGGAACGATACTTTTCGCTGCAAGGCAGACTCACCCAGCGTTTGAACGTGTCAACAAGCACGGGCGCCACCGTATTGGATACTTCAGGAGACACCCTGGGACCGTTAACTACTCCAACGCTAACAGTGGAGCAACCAGGAATGGAGAGGTTGCTTGACACACTAAATTCCAGCCAGACGAGCTTGGTGGATCAATTGGTTACGCGGTCAACAGACCTGACAGCAACAGATTCCACCGTTGGAACGGCAACCCGACCGATCAAGCTGAAGCATATCGACGTGCCTACCTTCGATGGGGACTACAAGCAGTGGGTAACGTTCCGGGATTTGTACAAACCACTCATCCACGACAACCCCCAGTTATCAGCAGTAGAGAAATTCCAATTTCTCCGGACTTCCTTAAGAGCGGACGCATTATCATTGGTTCGCAATGTTCCGGTCACAGCGGCAAACTATCTGGAGGCTTGGGCTGCACTGGTCTCGCGGTATGACAAAAGGAAGATCATCGTGGAGGCACATCTGCGATCACTAATGACGATTGCAGCTATCCAAACACCAGGTGCTACGGAGTTCCGCAGATTTATCAACGGCCTCTTCGAGCAGGTTCGGGCTTTGCGAGCATTGGAGCTACCAGTGGAGCACTGGGGTTGTTGGTTGGTGTTCACTGCAGTCGAGAAGCTCGATAGTGAAACTAGGCAGCTATGGGCTCGAGAAACCAGCAGGAACGAGATGCCGACATTCGAGGAGCTGACCGAATTCCTGGAAGCTCGACTCACCGAACTAGAGAGCATTCCGACAGCGAAGAACTATTCAAAGGGTCACTTTTTTCGGGACAGAGGTATAGCAGCTGGTCCATCCAAGAAGACGTACTCGGCAATCACATCACCAGGGACGGCTAAGTGTCCCAGATGCGCACAGCCGCATCCATTGTTCCGATGCAGTGCATTCAGGAATCTCTCAGCTCTACTGCGAGATCAGTTTGTCCGCCGCCACAAGCTATGCAGAAATTGCCTCAGCCCCGACCACAGCATTGACAAGTGTGAGAGAGGTAACTGTCGAGAGTGTAACGGACGGCACAACTCTGTGCTGCATCAACCTGTAGACGTTCCGACGTTATCACCCAAGGTTGGACCACCAGAGGGATCTTGCGCGACAGTACAAACCCAGGATTCACTACTACCTACAGCAATAGTAACGGTGGTGGACGACAGAAACCAGTTGGTTCCTTGCCGGGTGCTGCTGGACTCAGGCTCGACCACATCCTTAGTCCGAGAATCATTCATTCAGCAGTTCGGCCTGCGACGCACGTAGGCGAAGGTGAAGATAAGTGGCATAGGGGAAGCGAATCCACAACTCAGCCGAGGAAAGGTCGAGATGCTGCTGAAAGGCCGAACAGGGGAAACAAGTATTCGGATAACGGCATTGGTGATGGGACGATTGACTTCGGATCTGCCGTCAAGGTCACTGAAACATGACTGGAGAAGCTTTTCATCGCTGGCGTTGGCCGACCCGCTATTCCACAAATCAAGACCCATTGACTTGTTGCTGGGTTCGGACACTATCTTCTAGATCCTGCGCGATGGACGACTGATGGATCCCGATAGTAAAATGATGGCGCAGAACACCATATTCGGCTGGGTAATCGCAGGGAGTGGACCAGCTCTGCTCGATCAGGAACAACATTGCTGCACTGTCACCCAACAAGTCGACCCATTAGAGGGTACACTGCCAATAAATATGCCTACATATAACGATGTCGGCAACGGTAAAGCTGCGAATACGAATTATCAGCAAGCTCCTTATGTTCCGACATCGGTGTATCAAGGTGGAAATGAACTCGGTGTTTCTCCATCATCTTCCACACAACCACAGCAACAAAAATTCCAAAATTATAATTCACCACCTACTTCTAATATAACTCAGCAATCATATTCCTCTGGCGCCACAAACACAATGATGGGCATTACGTACATAACCTCTCAAGTAACAAATGAACCACAGAGTTCTTATCACGTATCTTCACAACCTTATTCAAATTCAGGGACTTCGCCGAATGGGCAAATGCAAATTCAACAACAACCACCACCACTGCAACAGCATCAAACTTTGCAACAGCCACAATCGTTGCAACCACAAATTATTCAACAACAGTCTGTGCCACAATAGTCTGTACCACAACAGTCTGTACGACAACAGTCGACGCCACAACAGTCTGTACCACGGCAGTCTGTGCCACAGCAGTCTGTACCACAGCAATCAATGGCACAGCAGTCTGTACCACAGCAATCCATGCCACAACAATCTATGGCACAGCGGCATGTCTCTCATCAAACATTGCCACAGCCTATGACTCAGCAATCGGTGCCACAACAGCATATGACACAGCAAAGTATGCAGCAGCAATCTGTTCCGCAACAGTCTTTGGCCCCACAACCTATGGGGCAGCAATCTATACCACACCAATCACACCAATCAAAGGGCCAACCCAAATTGGCGATCCAGTTGGTGAATCAACTGACGGAGGTTCTTAAAGGCGGCGGATTCCCGCTACGTATTCGGAAATCAAATTGCCACAAGGTACTGAACTGGCTGTTTGCCGATTCACCGGGTTCTGAAGAAGTGTACCAGTTCATCACGAGCGTAGAAACGAAGCTACTTGGTGTGAATTGGCATCCCGGACCGGACTATTTGAGCTACAAGGTGCAGAATATTACGGGGGTATCCTCGCTCAGGAAGAGGAAGGTCCCGTCACATGTCTCCAGACTATATGATCCAAGCAGGTATTGCAAAAACTGTGGCTTAGAGGTGTCGATTGGGATGAACCACGGGATGAAGAGATCCGGAGAGAGTGCAAGGAGTACTTCGAAGGATTTGCCAGCGCCGGAGTCGGTGAAGATCCCACGATGGTTGGGACATCCGAAAACCCTTCAGTTACATGGATTTTCAGACGCAAGTGGGAAGGCGTATGGGGCGGTCCTCTACGTCAGATTTGAGAAGCACGGTGCTTCTCAAGTACGTATCATCATGGCAAAGGCAAAGGTGGCCCCAGTCAAGCAGGTGTCACTCCCAAGACTCGAGTTATGTGGTGCCCATCTCTTGGCTCGGCTTTTTTCGGTCGTGACTAGGGCGCCTCAACTTAGCGAGGTTCAATGCTTCGCATATACCGATTCCACTATAGTTCTACAATGGCTATCGGATCATCCCAGGCGGTGGAAGACATTCATCGCGAATCGTACGTCGTACATTTTGGAAAGGCTGCCAGGGGGCCAGTGGCATCATGTACCGACTGCGCCCAATTCAGCGGATTACCTATCAAGGGGGCTTAAGGAAAAGGAGCTCGCCGGAGCAGAGCTGTGGTGGCGAGGGCCGGGCCTTTTGCGAGACAAGGAGCTGAAGTTGCCCCGGACGCCCGCTCATCAAGTCCGAGAGGCGGACACCGGAACACCGGTAGACCTCCAGGAACGAAGGGCATCGTATTTCGTAATACAGCAAGAGGAGCTGTCTATAACAAGAAGAGTCTCCAGCTTCACTCGAACGGTACGAACATTAGCGTGGCGGAAGACGGACCTAACGGCCATGAGAGCCGGAATGCAAGTATCAAGACAAAGCGAACTGATTGCGCTCAACCCATTCATCGATGACCAAGGTACCCTCAGGGTGGGCGGAAGACTAGAAGCAGCAAAGATGGAATACGAACGCCGACATCCACCAATCTTACATCGGCAACATCACCTGGCAAGGATTATCGTGAGAGATTTGCACTGGAGACTGATGCACGCTGGAAGCCGGTTACTGCTCGCCGCGGTGAACTCCCGGTACTGGATCACAGGGAGTCGAGGACTTGTCCGGAGGGTCATCGCTGAATGCACGGTTTGCGTTCGTCACAAGGGACGGGTGCTATCTCAACAAATGGCCGCATTGCCAGCCAGTCGGATAAATCCCGCACGGCCATTTAGTAACACCGGCGTCGATTATGGAGGTCCTATCACTCTTCGGACATGGAAGGGACGCGGCGCGAAGCGAGTCAAAGGCTACATCTGTCTCTTCGTGTGCTTGGCAACCAAGGCAATACATCTCGAGGCGGTTAGCGAGCTGTCCAGCGAGGCTTTCCTGGCAGCATTAAGGAGATTTCTCGCGCGTAGGGGTTTTTGTCACACTTTATGGAGTGATAATGGCACCAATTTTGTTGGGGCATGCCGAGAACTGCGAGAAGTTTATGAGCACATAAACCGTAAGGCTACCCAGGACCGGATCATGACGGAGTTGGCCACCAACGGCATCACTTGGAGATTCATTCCCCGGCAGCCCCCCACTTTGGTGGCTTGTGGGAGGCAGGAATCAAGTCCGTGAAGCATCACCTGAAGCGAGCTATTGGAAATGCGTTTCTGACGTTCGAGGAGCTCACTACCGTGTTGGCCCAGATCGAGGCTTGTCTGAATTCCCGACCGCTGGTCGTCCTGCCAACAGAGCCTGGCGACCCCGAGGTGTTGACCCCCAGCCATTTCTTAGTTGGAGGACCGGCTATGAGCGTCCCGGAAGTCGATCCGGGAGAGACAACAATCACTTGGCGGTCCAGATGGAAGTACTTGCAGGCGTTGCATCGAGCATTTTGGTACCGGTGGAAGAACGAATACCTCCACACGTTGCAGGCTCGCAACAAATGGTATCATCCGGAACCAAACCTAGGAAATCCGGTCGTGGTGCTTCTGAAGGACGAGCAACTATCTCCGACCTATTGGCCCATGGCAAGGGTTATCGAGCTTCATCCTGGCAGAGATGGCAAGGTGCGGGTGGCAACCGTAAAGATTCAGGGGGGCACCCTTAAGCGACCCGTTACGAAGTTAGTACTACTCCCGGTTGCAGAGGACGAGACGGTTGAACCGACAGTTCAAGGTGGGCGGAATGTTGGAGACGGAGCAGCACACGACAGCCGACTAGCAGCACACGACTGCCGACTGGCAGACTGAGCATCGCACATTTATACTCTGGCTCCTTGTTCCTGTGACAACATGCGAACGAGGGAAAGGAGACAAAAAAGCGAATATAAGCAGCGGTAGTTGTGGAGTTGGTATCAGTACAAGTCAAGCAGTCAAACGCTGCACATGCATTTATAAAGATTGTTTTATATTTAAATTAAACATTTAGAAATTAGTAAAACACTGTTTACAGACACAATAAATCCATTGAAAAACAACAAAGCTCCCGGAGTCGACTGCATACCGGCAGAGCTTGTGAAGCATGGAGGAGAGGCAACCGCTCGGAAGATCCACCAGCTCATCTAAACAATATCGGATAAGGAAGTCACTCCGCAAGAATGGAAAACCTCAATAGTCGTCCCCATTTTCAAAAAAGGCGACAGATCTGACTGCGAAAACTACAGAGGAATATCATTGCTCCCAACCACATACAAAATACTAACAAATGCCATACTGGCAAGAATCACACCGTACGCAGAAGAAATATTGGGAGACTACCAACGCGGATTCCGTAGGAACCGATCAACAAGCGACCAAATGTTCACAATAAGGCAACTGCTGGAAGAAGTGGGAATACGGAGAAACGGTTCACTAACTGCTCGTTGACTTCAAAAGGACTCAGCCGTAAGGCAAAGACCTCACGTTATTATAGTTGAGCTGGGAATCCCGAAAAAATATGCCGCCCTCATTCAAATCTGCGTGAACGAAAACAAAGGGCAAGTTAGAATAAAAAACCACCTCTCAGAACCATTTGAAATCTGGGACGGACTAAAACAGGGCGATGGCCTCTCACCATGTCTCTTTAACTTTGTGCTCGAGTATGTTATCAGAAAGGTACAAGACGACAACATGGCCGGAACATCCCTGAATGGGGTCACACAAGTGCTCGCATATGCGGATAACATAGCCGTTTTGCGCGATAATCTAGAAACTGCAAGTAAAAACAGTGAAATCATCATGCAAGGGCAGAAGAGGTGGCTAGAAATAAATGAAGACAAAACAAAATACATGATTACGGCGAGAGCAGGTGGAACTCAGGGAACATATAAATGTCAGAGACAAGATATTTGAAAGAGTTAAAGAATTTAAATATCTGGGAACGATACTGACGGCCAGTAACGAAATGTCGAAGGAAATTAATAAAAAAGGAAAATAAAGTTTCAATATTCATCCCAGTGTTGCTAAGCTGAAGACAGCTTAAGAAGATTAAACCCTTGCGGAAACCGCCAAGGAAGAGGACTCAACCGACACCATTGACAGTCGAGGGTAACCAGATAAAAGGCTGAAACTTCAACACAAATATATACGCGAAATAAGGCCTTCACGGAACGAGCCATCCCTATCCAACGTAATTCAAGAGTAGTAATACGTAATAAATAACGACCCCAGATGTGAACTGTAAAATTGTAGCAATTTTGTTGCCTGCGTCGCTGGATACACATGTTAATATCACCACCGCCTACTGTGACGAAGATATAACAATTGGCACCGCCACATCTTGTTTCATCACATTGCATCCTATTACATCACATTTTGTCGTATTACATATAACATTCATTACATATTACAAATATATAAAACATAACAGGTAGATTGCAGTTGTGTCGTGTTACCAATCATGCTATTTATGTGATAAAAACGAGTCTATGGGTAGTGATGTCTACGCCTCAGTGGGCGAACGTTTAGTATGTGATAAGTGAAATGAGTTAAGTTAGCTGTGCATCGAATTAAGTGTTGTGCTCGTGAAAGCCTAGTATATTACCACTCACCCTCTGATAGGAATCCATTCCCTGGGTTGGGACCCCAGAAAGGCAGAAGTACCGAAAATTGATTTGAACAACCACAGCACCCGGCACAATAGAACAATTTTTATTCTGGACAGGCGGATCTTGTTTTGAGTCCCTGGGTAGGGGCGACACTATCAGCAACACCGAAAGGTCAACCGAACAGCCCCCACACTGCTAAGGCAAGCCCTTGTATTGTTTGGATTAATAAAATTTGCAATTAAATTCTGTTTTTTAAATGTTGGCACGGGAAGAGAGCCTTTAAAAAACTTGTATACGAGTGCAGTTCAATAAGTACTTAGGAAAAGATTTTCAAACGAGGAATTTTTTTTCTTGATTTCTTTGGTTAACTAAATGAATAACTAACATAATACTCTTCATTTATTGCTTTTCTTTTGTGGCGAGTAAATGATATAGACGATTCAGCATTGATTCCAAAATGACTCTGCCGACCGAAAAAAATAAAACAACCCAGTATGTCGATTTTTCTTTCACTCTGGAGTATAATGGTGTACTCATGTTTCGCCACAGTTATGTATCGACAGGACTCCGAAAATCGCATCAACAGCTTCAGGGTCAACCAACGATTGCGTTCATTCTCCACTGAGAGTAAACGAGGCAATCATCTTCCCAATTTTTCAATGCAGCTCTCTAGTGAATAATAATACTTACTAATAACATATCACTTTTGATATTACAAGCGCCAACTCTATGTTCTAAGGACTTATTAAACGAATATCGTATAATGGGGAGATACAATATACAAATGTTAATTAAATATTTTTCTTTTAAAATATAGATAGATGGAAAAGCGAACCACTAATTTTAGTCGGCATTATCTAAAAAAGCCAATAAGAGGTATTTGAAAGTGTCCCTTGATTCTGATCTATTTCCACCATTCAGAACTGGTTAGATGAATAAGAGAACAAATTATCATTAAAACACCTTCGATAGAATTGTCCGTTGCATCGTTTGAATTATTATACTTTAATACTCTCTGCAGAGGAAGAATATCTATAAATAAGGATAATTAATTCGACCACTTAGCTCGCGCATGGGTGGTGTGCAAAAGTGTCCTGACAGAAAATCGATAGCATCCGTGTACGAGAATTCGCCCGCTGCAATTGTTAGTAAATAAAATTAAGTTAAAACGAAGTCTTCGTGAAAATAGCGAAACTATGAACACAGTGGCAGGACATGATTTCCTAGAAGTCCACACGGTTCACCAGCACCAACCTCACTGTAAGCAACAGTGCTACGTGTTCACAGAAATCGCTGACATAGAGCTTCCATCGGAATTAAGTAAATTCACAAGTGAGAAGTGCAAGGATGCGGGTATATTGTCGTGTAAAAAGGAGGCTCTCGAACATGAACCGAAACGAACTCGGTCATCGAAAGGACGCAAAATTCTCATTGGCATTGGTGTTATAATTGTTTGTGTGGCAATGGCTGGAGGGATTCCGTTGGCTCTTCAGTTGCGTTCGTCGTCGTTGTTGGAAGCGCGTTTGACGTTTATTCGTCGCTTACTCACAGAATCACCACTAATTGAAGGATACTGGAACCCTCGAAAGGACATCAATTTTAGTACTAGTATTGTTGAAGCGAAGAAGAATTTTATCGGAGCTATTCTTTGGCCAATATTTGTGCCTTGCGGCGCTCAGTATCTTGATGCTGTACAACTAGCCTTGGAGGGTATTGACGAGGCACGTCGAACAACCTTGAACTCAGAGTCAATGCACGTCGTGGAGTCAGCAGATGAAATGGAACAAGCTCACATTAAAGGAGACGTGGCGATTTTAATGGGTTTAAGTGGCGGGCATGCAATTGGAGCAAGTCTAGCAGTCCTGAGATCAATGTATCTGCTCGGAGCGCGTTTTGTGTCAATTACAAGTCTAGAGTGTTCAACACCGTGGGCTGCGGCATCGATAAGAAGGCAAGATTACATAATGGAAGATAATTCAACAAACACCTTAACCAGATTTGGAAAGGTAACATAAGAGAAGGTCGAATTTATTGACGTAATTTATAATGTAATCATCTTTGATAGACGGTCTTGCATGAAATGAATCGCTTGGGAATGCTCGTGGAGATATCGCAGCTATCCGAGCCTGCAATGGTTTCGGCCCTACGTACTGCTAAGGCTCCGGTCTTACTTGTGAATTCAGCGCCTTTATCTCTCTGCAATAGTACAAACTTATCATCGATTCCAGATCACATCCTCAGGTGACCTTACTCATCTCCGTATTTTTTGTCATGTTCAGAATATATAATACCTCTACATTTAGTCTGTTACCCGACAATGGAGGAGTGGTGATGTTGAATATGGAGAAATGTGGTGAACGACAGCTTACTGTTCGGGAAGCTATATCGGCAATTAATTATGTACGTAAAATCGCTGGCATCGACCACATAGGTCTAAGTGGTGCTCCAAAAAGTTATACATTCCTCTTAGCTGAACTAGCGCGTGATCGTGTTTGGGGGAATGCAGCTATTAAAAAACTAATCGGAGGTAATATTGTCAGGATATTGCGAGAGGTTGAAGCCCTTCGAAATCGGTTACCGTTATATGAGGAGTGGATTCCACATAATTTAATTGAGAGTTCCTCCTATTGTCGTTATCCGGAGTCATAAATTTATAGTCTGAAATGTACTTTGACTTTACCAATTTATATTGTAGCAATCAACTGATGTAGAGACAAATTTTGAAATAGTTAAAGGTATGTAAAGTATCTATACGAGGGTTGCCTCTTATGTTTCGGGATTTGGCAACCCTAGTGTTGCAATTCGGCAATTGACAGCTCTGTCGTAAAGTTGGACATTTTTGAGGTTATACGCACTCAGAACGTTTTGACATACGAGCGCTATTTGTGTTGTTTACAGTAACTTAAAAAATTCATCTCGGCCCAAAAATGGAATTAAATCGTGAACATTTTCGTGCGATTATTTTTTACAACTTTCGGCGTGGATTAACTCAGCAACAGTGCATGGATGAACTTAATTCAATTTTTGGCGATGAAGCTCCATCAAGGGCCAGTGTTTATCGATGGCATGGTGTATTCAATCGTGGTCGTAGTTCACTCCAAGATAAATTTCGTGAAGATCGTCCAAAATCAGTTGTTGTTCCGAAAACCATTGATGCTGTGCGCGAACTGATATTGGAAGATCGTCATGTGACCTATCATGAGATTGAGACAACCTTAGGCGTTAGTGGGACCAGCATACATTCAATATTGCATAAACATTTGACTGTAAAAAAAATTTGTTCGCGTTGGATCCCACACAATTTGTCAATCGCCCAAAAAAAGGCTCGTGTCAGTTGGTCGAAAGAAATGCTCAAAAAATACGGTCGCGGTGCTTCGAAACACGTCTATGACATCGTGGCAGGTGATGAATCGTGGATTTACGCGTATGAGCCCGTAAGTAAACAGCAGTCGACTGTCTGGGTGTTTCAAGATGAGCCAAATCCAACAAAAGTTGTTCGCGCACGAAGCACTTCCAAGCAAATGGTCGCCTGTTTTTTCAGAAAAACTGGACATGTCGCAACCGTACCACTAGAACAACGCAGAACAGTCAATTCTGAGTGGTACACAACCATTTGTTTGCCAGTTGTCTTCCAAGAAATCAGGAAAACCAACCGCCGAAGACGGATCACTCTTCACCACGATAATGCGAGCTCTCACACATCGGCTGCGACAACTGCATTTTTGAGCTCCCAAAACATCGATTTGATGGGTCATCCGCCGTATAGTCCTGACTTGGCACCGAATGACTTCTTTTTATTCCCGTACGTAAAAAACAAACTGAGAGGTCAACGTTTTTCGACACCTGAAGAAGCGGTTGCTGCATTCAGAATGCATGTGTTGAAGATACCTCAATCAGAGTGGCAAAAGTGCTTCGACAATTGGTTCAAACGCATGCAAAAGTGTATAGATCTTCATGGGGAATATTTTGAAAAACAATAAAGTGATATCCGATGATTAATATTTGTTTTTGTTCTCTAATCCCGAAATATAAAAGGCAACCCTCGTAGCAGTTGGCTGCACATTAAGTTTCAAACAAACATTACGTTGTGATAGCATTTTAAGGAATTTTAAATAAACTTTTCATAGAATTAAACAATAATTTATTCATTTTTTAAAATGTAATATTAATCGTAATTTAAATTTCAACGAATGCAGTAATTTTAAATCTAGTTTTGATTCTAGTCTTATAATTTCTCTATACTTTAGCGGTACGGGGTCGAGGTGGCTGGATTTTTAGTCTTTATTGAGGTTTTGAAGAGACGAATATTGAATCTTTTAATTTGCGCGACATTCGACAAACTGCTTTCTAAAGACCATAGGCAGTTCGGTGCCAGTGAATGTGGAATAAAGAACTAGGTCTGAGTTGACAAGGTGCAGAGATCAAGAAAATGTATTTCAACAATGCTGGACAATTAAGGTTAACTTTTATAAACTGATGTATAAACAGTGTGTCATAATATGTGCACAATAACGTCCTTGACTAGTGTTTATCAGTTAATCCTAGTGTATTCTCATTTCGGAGAAGTGGTATTGTATTGCTCCAAGGGAGCAGATCAATTTACAAGAGATAGATGCGGTAAAAAAATGTAGTTAAATATACAATTCTCTTATTGGGTTGTATCGATTTTATAGTAAAAATTTAAAAGCCAATATTATTTTTCGGTAGAGTTTTTATTCAATCAAAATAGGATCCGTTGGCATCTATGACGTTCTTCCAACGTGATACAAGGTCAAATAGTCATTTTTCGTAGATGTGCTGACTTTTTGAAGCAAGGAAATCTTCAAAGGCTTTTATGACTTCTGCTCGGTTCCAGAAGACCTTCTGCCGGCAAAATAAATTCAGATTGCGGAAAAGATGGTAGTCCGTTGGGGAAATGTCAGGAGAATACGGTGGATGCGAAAGAATTTCATATCCCAACTCCAATAGTTTTTGCACCGTCACTTGTAAGGTATGGGGTCTAGCATTGTCATGCAAAAGGATCGTGCCGTGCCTATTGACGAACGCAGGTTACTTTTCAGCCAATTTGGCATGCAATATGTCGATTTCCTCACACTATTTGATAGCGTTTATCGTTTCTCCTGGTTGAAGAAATGAAAAGTGGATTGGTCCTTTCGATGTCCACGAAATTTTCACCATAACCTTCTTTTGGTGAAGATCGGGCTTGGGGATGTGTTTTGACTTTTCACCACCATACAACCAATGCCCAGGTCTTTTACGGTTATCATACAAAATCCACTTTTCATCATAGATGACTATCCGCTGCAAAAACGGTTCAGTTTGGTTTCTTAATCTAAGCGATGCGCAGATTCCCAGGCGCCGTAGTTCTTGGGACTCGTTCAGTTCATGGGGTACCCAATTGTCGAGTTTCTTTACCTTTCCTATGAGAGAAAGGTGTCAATTTATTGTCATTGGAGATACTCCTATGCCTTGTGCCATTTCCCGCACCGAATTCTTTGGGCACACGTCCACCGTTGCTCTTAAAACATCGTAGTCAACTAACGTTTCCGGTTTCACACCTGGTTCACTTTCGAGGCTGAAATCTCCCGAACGGAATTTTCCAAACCAACGTCGTATAGTGGGTTCGTTTACCGCTACATCCTCAAATGCGTCATTAATGTTTTTCATTGCCAAAGACCAATTATGTCCCATTTTAAATTCATGAAGGAAGAGGGTTCGAATTTGAACTGCCGACAGTATGGTAAACAATTCCTAGAAAAAAAATCTGTACTTGTAACGAACCCTAAAATTCTCACACGTCAAGCAAACGTACCACTTTACTTTATCAAAAAAGAAAATTTAACGTTCTGGCATATATCGAGAACATCTTATTTCCGACTGAGCGAAAATCGGACATTTCATGTGGTACAACCCAATACTAGGTTTCGAAAACGTCTGTGTGTAAAAACCGGATATTCTAGCTACCAGACTACATTGTACCTTAACGGCCACACCACGCTAAAACCACTCGAAAGAGTATTAGGAAAAGATAAATGTCTTGCTTTTAAGGAGCTCACTTATCCAGCCTGTCCCTGATAATAGCTAGAAATTGCTAACTTCTGGTTATTATAGGAAACAATTCAAATCGTCAAAATATTGTAGCGAGCTTAGGGTTCGCTGGATTAATTAGTTTTAATAAATAAAAGCCGTTAAATCGACTTTGAATTAATGTAACACTTTATTAGTCCGTTAATATCAACCGTTACTTTTACCGTACATTTAACGATTTCTTGACTTATCGCTTCCGTACTTATCGCGTCTGTGACTGCTTACTTCTTATTCTTTACTTATCGCTTGCTTCACTTTCTTACTTATTACTTGTCTCCATGATCTGTGTGCGACGTATTTATACCGTTTCCTCATTCTGATTCGGCGTTTCGTTCCGTTCATTACATAGCCTCGAATTTTCTACTGTTCATAGTCTCCAGTTTTCCAGTACTTTCTAGAATATTCTAGTACTATGTTTTGGACTTTCTCGAAGATTCCAGTACTGATTGTCATATGCGTCACACTACCTTCGCCTAGATTAGTTCGTCCCGAACTAAGTTCACTGATCTCCTGGGTTAACAAAAGTCGCCAGTCGGTCACGATGTACCACCTTCATCTTGGCGTTTGGTCTTCGCTGAATCCTATAGACAACGTCGTTAATTCTTGTGAGAACCTTATACGGTCCTCCCCAATGTTGCTGCAACTTCGGAGACCTTCCTTTTTGCCGATGAGGGTTATAAAGCCACACGTTATCACCTGCATTAAATCGGTAGCAACTTCTGCGAAGAGAAGAACTAAAGTTCGTCAAACTATGAGGGTAGTTGGGCACGAATTTTAAGTAGTGCAATCCTTTAACTAGCTTGGGTCAATAGTATCACTCGATAACAATATGGAAGAAGAAATACGCGAACCGCTGATTAAATCCAACAAAGCCTACTATAGTCTATCAAGGCTCTTTAAACCCTGAAATTTATCCAGAACATCCAAGCTGCTACTGTACAAGACCATGGTCTTACCAGTACTCAAGTATGGATCCGAGACTTGGGTGCTCAATAAAAGGCACTCTGAACTCAAGCCGGGTTCGAGAGGAAGGCCTTAAGGAGAATTGTTGGCCCCGTCTGTGAGGGAGGACGATTCCGGAGACGCTACAACCAGAGTTGTACGCGATCTACCTTGAAGCTAATGTTGTAAGAAAAATCAAGCTCGGTAGACTCCGGTGGGCGGGACACCTAGCTCGAATGAGCGAAGATGAGCCTGCCCGGAAAGTCCTTTGTGACAGGATGTATGGACCGAAACAGCGCGGCAGATCTTATCTGCGATGGGGGGATGGCGTAGACCAGGACGCCCAGGGCCTGGGTGTGCCAAACTGGATGACATTGGCTCGAAATCGAGACCGATGGAGAGACTTGCTACATAAGGCCAAAACCGAGTCCCGGTTGCAGTGCCGATGATAATGCCGATGGCCAAGCCCCATAATTAATATCGCACTTCATGCAGTTGAAACGCTTGGATCCCACGTTGCACAGCTTGTGTTGTCCAGTCGGCAGCTGCTGTGTTTCCCTTGATGACTTGATCCGGCTCGAAGGACCAATTTGTAAAACTCGCTTTACTAGATTCGAAATCTTTGATTGCTAAAGGCCTCACACGAATTGGTTGTATTGCGATATAAACCTACAACGTTTGAGCTGATTAGTATTTTACTTCGAACGTCAAAAACGCACTTCCAATAGCTCGGTTCAGATGATGCTTCACGGACTTGTTTCCTGCCTCTCACAAGCCACCAAAGTGGGTGGCTGCCGGGGGAATGATTCTCCAAGTGATGCCGTTGGTGGCCAACTCCGTCATGATCCGGTCGTGGGTAGCCTGCCGGTTTATGTGTTCATAAACTTCTCGCAGTTCTCGACATGCCCCAACGAAATTGGTACCATTATCACTCCATAAGGTGTAACAAAAACCGCTACGCGCGAGAAATCTCCTTTATGCTGCCAGGAAAGTCTCGCTGGACAGTTCGCTAACCGCATCGAGATGAATTGCCTTGGTTGCCAAACATACGAAGAGACAGATGTAGCCTTTGACTTGCTTCGCGCCGCGTCCTTTCCATGTTCGAAGAGTGATAGGACCTCCATAATCAACGCCGATGATACTAAATGGCCGTGCAGGATTAATCCTACTGGCTGGCAATGCGGCCATTTATTGAGATAGCACCCGTCCCTTGTGACGAACGCAAACCGTGCATTCAGCGATGACCCTCTGGAACAGTCCTCGACTCCCTATGATCCAGTACCGGGAGTTCACCGCGGCGAGCAGTAACCGGCTTCCAGCGTGCATCAGTCTCAAGTGCAAATGCCTCACGACGATCATTGTCAGGTGTTGTTGCCGATGTAAGATTGGTGGATGTCGGCGTTCGTATTCCATCCTTGCTGCCTCTAGTCTTCCGCCCACCCTGAGGATACCTTGGTCATCAATGAATGAGCGCAACCAGTTCGCTTCGTCTTGATAATTGTCTCCCGGCTCTAATGGCCGTTAGGTCCGCCTCGAACGATTCGGTCTGAGCCACTCGCAATATGATGCGTGTGGCCACCCTCACTTCCTCAGCATCGAGAAGGCCGGACTGCCTGGCTGACCTTCCGTCCCCTTTGCAGCTACTGTTATCGATGGACCGCTTTAGCCACGCTACTATTCGCACCGTTCGAGTGAAGCTGGAGAATCTTCTTGTTATAGACAGCTCCTCTTGCTGTATTACGAAGCACGATTCCTTTCGCTCCTCGAGATCTACCGGCGTTCCGGTGTCCGCCTTTCGGACTTGGTAAGTAGGCGTCCGGGGCAACTTCAGCTCCTTGTCTCGCAGAAAAGCGGGTCCTCGCCACCACATATCTGCTCCGGCGAGCTCCTTTGTGCCAAGCCCCCTTGACAGGTAATCCGCTGGATTTGATGCAGTCGGTACATGATACCACTGGCCTCTTGACAGCCTTTCCAAAATGTACGACGTACGATTCGCGATGAATGTCTTCCACCGCCTGGGATGATCCGATAGCCATTGTAGAACTATAGTGGAATCGGTATATGCGAAGCATTGAACCTCGCTAAGTTGAAGCCCCTCCCCACGAATGAAAAAAGCCGAGCCAACACACCTGCTTAACTGGGGCTACCTTGGCCTTTGCCATGATGATACGCACCTGGTAAGCCCCGCCCTCCTCAAATCTGACATAGAGGACCGCTCCATACGCCTTCTCGCTTGCGTCCGAAAATCCATGTAACTGAATGGGCTTCGGATGTCCCAACCAATGGGGGATCTTCACCGACTCCAGCGCCGGCAATCCCTCGAAGTACTCCTTGCACTCTCTCCGAATCTCTTCATCAAGGGGGTCATCCCAATCGACACCTCTAAGCCACCGTTTTTGCAATACCAGCTTGGCTGGCACCACCACTGGAGCGGCCAAGCCTAATGGATCACATAGCCTGGAGACGCGTGACAGGCCTTCCTCTTCGTGAGCGTTGATGCCTCCGGAATCTTCTGCACCTTGTAGCTCAAATAGTCTGCCCCGGGATGCCAATTCACTCCCAGTAGCTTCGTTCCCTCGCTCGTGATGAATTGGTACACTTCTTCAGAACCCGGTGAATTGGTGGACACCCAGTTCAGTAATTTGTGGCAATTTGATTTCCACTTACGTAGCGGAAATCCGACGCTCTTAAGAGCCTCCGTCAGTTGACCCACCAACCGGATTGCCTCCTCCACGGATTGCGCTCCAGATATACAATCATCCATGTAGAAGTCCTCTCTGATGATTCGCGCTGCCACCGGACACGATTGTTCGATCTCCTCGGCAATCTGGACCAAACAACGCGTTGTCAAAAATGGAGCAGACGCCGTTCCGTATGTTACGGTTAGCAGCTTGAACGTTTGGTACTCCTCCTCCGGGTTGTCTTGCCAAACAATTCATTGGAAGTCGGTTTGACTAGGCTGGACTCGAATTTGGCGAAACATCTTGGCGATATCCGCGGCAAACGCTATGGGATGCTTGCGAAACCGGATCAATATTGAGATGAGGTCCGACTGCAAGGATGGTCCAATAATCAAGTGATCGTTAAGAGATGTTCCATTACTGGTGACCCTAGAAGCATCGAACACCACCCTGAGCTTGGTCGTTTCACTCTCGGCCTTAATTACTGCATGCTGGGCTAGATAGCAGCATTGGTTGTTCGGTAATTTTGAGTTTCCTTCGGTCACCCGCTGCATGTGATCCATGTTCTGGTATTCCCTCATAAATTCGGCATACTGATGGCTTAGCTCCGGGTTTCGCCTGAATCGCCTCTCCATGGACAGAAGCCTTTGGATGGCGGATTCCCTGGAATGTCCCAATGGCGTCTCAATGTTTGAACGGCATCTCCACCTCGAAGCCATCTCCCAGAAGGCCCTCAGCTGCCCGTCTAATGGGTCGACCTGATGGGGACAGTGCAGCAATGTTGTTCCTGATCGGGCAGAGCTGGTCCTCTCCCTGCGATCACCCAGCCGAATATGATGTTCTGCGCCATCATTTTACTGTCGGGATCCACCAGTCGTCCATCGCGCAGGACCTGGAAGAAAGTGTCCGATCCCAGCAACAAGTCAATGGGTTTCGATCTGTAGAATAGCGGGTCGGCCAACGCCAACGATGAAAAGCTTCTCCAGTCGTGTTCCAGTGACCTTGACGGCAGATCCGACGTCAATCGCCCCAGCACCAGTGCCGTTACCCGAACACTTGTTTCCCCTATTCGGCTTTTCAGCAGCATCTCGATTTTTCCTAGACTGACCTGTGGATTCGCCTCGCCTATGCCACTTATCTTCACCTTCGCCTGCGTGCGTCGCAGGCCCAACTGCTGAAAGAATGATTCCCGGACTAAGGATGTGGTCGAACCGGAGTCCAGAAGCACCCGACAAGGAACCAATTGGTTTCTGTCGCCCACCACAGTTACGATTGCCGTAGGCAGCAGTGAATCCTGGGTTTGTACTGTCGCGCAAGATCCCTCTGATGGTCCAGCCTCTGGTGATAACATCGGAACGTCTACCGGCTGATGCAGCAGAGATTTGTGCCGTCTGTTACACTCTCGACAGTTACCTCTCTCACATTTGTCAATGCTGTGGTCGGGGCTGAGGCAATTTCTGCATAGCTTGTGGCGGCGGACAAACAGATCTCGCAGTAGAGCTGAGAAATTCCTGAATGCACCGCATCGGAACAATGGATGCGGCTGGGCGCATCGGGGACACTTGGCCGTCCCTGGTGATGTGATTGCCGAGTACGTCTTTTTGGATGGATCGGCTGCTATACCTCTGTCCCGGACAAAGTGACCCTTTGAACTGTTCTTCGCTGTCGGGACGCTCTCTAGTTCGGTGATCGGGCTTCCAGGAATTTGGTCAGCTCCCCGAATGTCGGCATCTCGTTCCTGCTGGTTTCTCGAGCCCATAACTGCCTAGTCTCACTATCGAGCTTCTCGAGTGTAGTGAAAACCAACCAACAACCCCAGTGCTCCACTGGTAGGTCCAATGCTCGCAAAGCCCGAACCTGCTCGAAGGGGCCGTTGATAAATCTGCGGAACTCCGTAGCACCTGGTGTTTGGACAGCTGAAATCGTCATTAGTGATCGTAGATGAGCCTCCACGATGATCTTCTTTTTGTCATACCGCGAGACCAGTGCAGCCCAAGCCTCCAGGTAGTTTGCCGCCGTGACCGGAACATTGCGAACCACTGATAATGCGCCCGCTCTTAAGGAAGTCCGGAGAAATTGGAATTTCTCTACTGCTGATAACTGCGGGTTGTCGTGGATGAGTGGTTTCTACAAATCCCGGAACGTTACCCACTGCTTGTAGTCCCCATCGAAGATAGGCACGTCGATATGCCTCAGCTTGATCGGTCGGGTTTCCGTTTCACCAGTGGAATCTGTTGCTGTCAGGTCCGTTGACCGGGGAACCAATTGTTCCACCAAGCTGTTCATGAGCATCTGGCTGGAATTCAGTGTGTCAAGCAACCTTTCTATTCCTGGTTTTGCTCCGCTGCTAGCGTTGGAGTAGTTGCCGGTCCCAGGGTGTCTCCTGAAGTATCCAATGCGGAGGCGCCTGTGCCTGTTGACACGTTCAAACGGGTGAGTCTGTCTTGCAGCGAAATGTGTCGCTCCTCGAAGACTGCTCGCTCCTCGTTCTCCCTGTCGAAGTCCAGGTCCGGGTCGTTCTCCTCGATGCTTTCCTGGAGGCGTTCAAAGGATTTAAACGCGTCTTCCAGCTTGCGTAGTCTGCATGCGACTTCCTCTCTGGTCACCTCATTCGCCTTGTTCACGAACTCCTCCAACCGCGTGAGGAATCCCTTGAGGACTCCTCGTCTTCGTTTGCTTGCAGGAACAGTCTGATCCGCCATTGCCTTGCTTGGCGAATCACTGGTAGCCATTGTGAATTAGCTGCCTTCCTTTCGATGCTTGTGGATCGAAATTGCCACTAGCTACTTGATTCCGATGCTTGTGGATCGGCTGTAGCTTACGCAACAGTTTGCTGCTGGCTGGTTAGGCTGTACGACCGCCTGTCCTTACGCAACTGTTTGGTCGCAGGGGGTGTGCTTCAATGCGTTGCAGTTAAAACGCTTGGATCCCACGTTGCACAGCTTGTGTTGTCCAGTCGGCAGCTGCTGTGTTTCCCTTGATGACTTGATCCGGCTCGAAGGACCAATTTGTAAAACTAGCTCTACTAGTTTCGAAATCTTTGATTGCTAAAGGCCGCACATGAGTTGATTGTATTGCGATATAAACCTACAACGTCTGAGCTGATTAGTGTTTTATTTCGAACGTCAAACACGCATTTCCAATAGCTCGGTTCAGATGATGCTTCACGGACTTGATTCCTGCCTCTCACAAGCCACCAAAGTGGGGGGCTGCCGGGGGAATGAATCTCCAAGTGATGCCGTTGATGGCCAACTCCGTCATGATCCGGTCGTGGGTAGCCTCCCGGTTTATGTGTTCATAAACTTCTCGCAGTTCTCGGCATGCCCCAACGAAATTGGTACCATTATCACTCCATAAGGTGTGACATGCGATTACTCGTTAATTGTCCACCTGCATTGAATACAATATTCATACAGCGACTACTCATTAATTGCCTACCCGCAGTGCGCAGTCATCTAATAACGAGTACACTTTATTCCACCATTCATTCGTATCCAGAAGCTGATATGGGAGTCCCAATTACTGGCAAGAGTACAGCGGATGGTGACAATGACCCCACGCCATAAAAAATTGCTTGCGTCTGCGAGCACCGGGCAGACATATGCATGGTAATCCGAAGGTGACGGAACGAATGCTTAAATCAAGGTCACTGCATTCCAAGTGGCCTGATTAAGCGTCGACTGAGTAGAACGAATGACTCGTGTCGGACGAATGCACTCCATGAGGGTCAAAGTCGGCTAAGCGAGACCGCGGCAGGGTAAAACGACTTGCGTTTGGGATCGGGTTGAGGGGAGGGGAATTACTGCATCGTTTGCAATTCTTCCCCAAAATTTTAAGTATAAAAGGAGCGGTTGCAACAGGTTTAGATTGAGAGTTAATTGAATAGCCAAATGGGGCCTAAAATAATTGAACAATTAAACAGAGACCTGAAGAAGAGAGGTCTTCTTTGTTAACAAGTTAAGAGTCAGAATTAATAATTAATAGTAAAATAAGTAAGAAATAAGTTTATAAAAATACGTGTATCAATAAACAAAATTAAACAGGTAAATACACTTATGTTCCCTTTAACTCACTTACTCGCTCTTCCCTCGTTATTGATCAGGCACATAACACCGTCAGTAACGGAGGAAAAGAAGAGGCAGCGAATTTACTGCTGATAGCCTTTTCATTAACCAGAAGGGACGCGAACCATTTGAGTACTCAAGGAGTTTTTGGTCTTTGTAAACCTTCTTCGCGGGATCAATCGCCTGGTTATAGGCATTTCAGATCCTGACAAAATTCGTTCTGTTGACCTCCGTGGGATTGGAGTGCCATTGCTTAAAAGCTATATTTTTCGCCGCTGTAATCTGATCGCATTTTGTACCGAACAAACGTTTATCAGATGAATTTCGTTTGATGGAATGCGGAATGTAAATCTCCATCCCGAGAAGAATAATCTACGTGAATTTGACATAATTCTTCAGCATGACTCTCAACAGATGTCCAAGTTATTGGTTGCTAATGCCTCTATTCCTTGGCAAGCCAGATCAGTTCACGTGAAGAGACAGACGAATTTCGAGTGTAAATCGTATCCTGAGCAACGAAGATATGTCGAATCAGTTGACGAATCGTGCCGGGTCTCAGTTAGGGTAAGGATATTCGGTTTCACTGTTTGCAAATATTGGTGGACGACGTTTAGATTCGTATTAGTGAATAAATAAGCATCCAACTTCGGTTAATAGGCGCTTAAGAAGTAGATATATAGCATTTGCGACGATAGTGAAGAGCGTGTGATTTGAACCGACGCTGTCACGGTTAGAATCACTAAAAGATAGAAACGAAGCTCAACGCATCAGGCCACTGCCGCGTGTACGAATTCGATTTCTTAACTCAAGTACACTCAACTGATGTGGAAATGCTATGTATGTTGTTGCTATGGTATACGGCTTTAATGGATGTGGTTTTGATAGTTCGACTTGTCTTTTAGGTGGTGTTGTTCTTCACTATTTGTCATGTCTGTATCTGCTAGAGATGCCACAGATATATTTATTCAGCGACATCTGAAATAAAGAATATAGTAAGCGATCAACTATGACAGAGATAAACTTATTACGTTCCGCGTTAGACAGTAATCAAACTTATCAAATAAGAACTGTCGTCCAAATCCGTAATGTATCCGCACATAACAAATACCTACGAACAAGAATCACTTTATTATTCATAATTAGGACTTCAGCAACTGAGGACAGTTGAATGGTAACGAATTTAAACACATACAATGCGAACTAATCATCAGAAAATACCAACCCACAGAGTTTTTTGTCGCCCGGAGAAAATTTGGTTTTTACAATATAGAAAGATTTATTTTAGGACAAGTTTCCTAACCTCAGAACTATTAAACTCTTTACTTAATAAGGAATCCTTTCAAAAGAACATACACTAGCCTCTGATTATTGTTTTATGGGCCTTTATCACTGCTTTCTGTAATGCATCACTTTTCGACTATTTGGGTATATGATTCTTTACTCGGTTTCTAGTTTTCAACTCTTGACTCTTCAAAACACGACTTGCTAAATAAAATTGTTTCCTTGATTCCGATTTCCTTTTAAAATATCGATTTTATGGGTCATGAATGTTTGGTTGCAATGTGGCAGTTTTCCGATCCGTATTTTGAGTTATGCTTTGTTAATCAACAGACACAATGGCCGAGTCTTTGGTTCATTTACTGTACCTGGGATCGCGAATCTCAGATGATTCATCATCCCTTGTGGTTTCTAATAGTGTTCGATGGATAGTATCATCTTTGATGTTTTTGGGTAAGTAGAATTCAATGGGCGGGCAACGGTGTGAAAGATATTTTCGAATAGTTTAATGACATGATTGCCATGTTTCTTTATTCTGGGAGCGCACAGTTTGTTTCTTGTAAAATTGCGAGATTCGACACTTCAGATCCGGCCACAGCTTAATATCCGGTGTTTATTCGTCTAAAGTTAAGAGTCCATACCTATACCCCCCCCCCCCCTTTTGTGGGTCATAATTAGCGACCAAACGGATGGGATTAAATCCATGTCAGTCCGTATAGTTGAAGTTCAGGAACAGGTGTACGCCGCGTCCAAAAGCGTCTTGTTACAGCGGAGATCCAATCTGCTCGTTGGTTTGCTACCGGTACACCGATCCTAAACTTTCCTCACACGTGTAATGGAAAATAGGCCTGCGAACGCTGAGCCCCCGATCACTCCCACCCGCCCTATTCGCGCCTTAGATCAACTTGGTCCCTTGAAGAGTGGAATAAGATGATCACTAAATTAAGTAAAACCAACTTCTCTGATTTTACTATCACCGGCATCCCTTCAAACGCTGATGTTTCTTGGGCACTCAACTTCTTCCTAAAGAATTACGCAATCAGCATCATTAACATCAAGAAGATCCCAAACCAGTCCTTCAACTCATTTTGGTTTTACACGCCTTCTCCTTATGAATGACTAGTAAGTAAGTTTTTCATTTGTAAAAACGATACTAATATCAACACTTCCCTTATTTATGAAAATAGCCCAAGTCGTAAACGCCCCCCCCCCCCCCCCGCGGCAATTCAACAATATCCCGACCCGATACTTCTCATCAACATCGATTTTTACTACGACACTGCTGATCCTCCAAACCCGCTATCACGCCATACCTTGCTCCCAGGGCCAAATCTATCAACCGGCCACTCCATATCCCTATTTTCGGCGGCACTCTTCGTCCCATACCCACACGCACACGACCTAATCAAAACAACTCTTATTCCCCCAATAAACGGAAAACCGATAACAGCATCCTCTCTCGTAAAAAGAAGCTTTCCTTCAAACTTCCCCCTAATAGAGTCTCTTTAAAACCTAACCCCGCCCTTTCAAACGCCTCACAACCCCTAAGCCACATTCTCCCGCTCATCCCATACCACCCCTTGCCACAATGACATCAACAGAATTTCCCAATTTCATCAAAGCCCAATCTATTAACCCATCAGACCAGCTATTTTCCGAGTCCTTTTACTCTCCCAGATCTACCCAACTGTCTGCCGTACCATTTAATTGTAGCCGCTCAGATTCTCGAATATATTCTATATGAATCTCCTAGTTTTCGTTGCAAATCTTTTATTTCACCAAGGCAACATGATTTTCTCAATCAAACCAAACCTTGTTGAGTACACTTCGATTACACTCTCAGCACTAGAGCACGGTAACGAGGTTGACACGGTCTGAACCGCCGTCAGTAAAGCATTCGACAAAATCTCCCACAATCTAATCCTCGTCAAATTATCCGCCCCCGGTTTCGAACCTAGATCTAAAGGATGGACTATATTCCGTTTGGTTCAGCTCGATGATATCCAACTCCTTCCTTGCTGCCTCTGGGCTCCCTAAAGGAAGCCACTTGGGCCTTCTCCTATTTATACTGGCCACTAATGACATTGATAAAGAGATTAAGCATTCCTACTTGTCCCTATACGCTGATGACACCAAGATATACAAGATCATCGAGTCACCACTTGATTCTGCAATCAGGCCTTGACAACTCCTCGACTTGGTGTGACTAAAATTGCTTTATACTAAACATCGCCAAATGCCAATCTATAACTTTTTCCCGTAAGCGTATTTACTCATCCTAACGTTCCTATACCCTTCATAACTAGTCCCAGACCATTGTCCAATGTATTCCAGATCTTGGGATCCTTTGCAACAAGGAGCTTAACTTCCTCTCTCACATTGATGAGACAATCCACAATGCCAATTCTGCCATCGGATTCGTGAAACCATTGTCTAAGGAATTCTCCGAACCCTACGCAACTCGATCTTTTAACCTTACCTTCGTCCGTCCTTTGCTTGAATATGCTAGCCAGGTATGGTCTCCTTATCACAAAATCTATATCTGTAGAATCGAAAGTATTAAACGTCGCTTCCTTCGGTTCGCTCTCCGAGGCCTAGGATAAGAAAACCCCTTAATCCTTCCCCGTACATTAACCGCCTCAAATTAATCAACCTCAGAATCCTTGACGAGCCCAGGTTCCTGGCTGACATAGTCTTCATTCATTGCGTCCTCTCCGGCTCGGTCGACTGCGTCTACCTTCTTAACTGAATTCCTCTAACATAAGCCTTCGAAATACGCGTAATCCTCGCCTTCTCCACATTCTCCCTCACTGCACCTCTTATGGTCACAACGAACCCCTTTCGTGAGTGCTGAGAAATGTCAACTCCAATTCCACCTTTTTCGACTTCGACCTTTCTACCCATGCTCACAAGCACCGCCTCCTAAATCAATCTCACCACCAATCTTAAGCGGCACTTCTACACTTTACTATAAACTGCCCCCACCTACTCCGGCCTTCTTACTTTGTCCTGCTTACCTTAAGTTAAGCTTCGTTAAGATAGTTCTTAAGCCCTCTAGTGTGTAACGTATATATACTTTAGATGTAGGTAATTATGTTGCTTGAATTAAGCCAATAAATAGGGTAGTAGTCCCACTAAACTATACTTGGTCAGGAGGATCAAAAGAGCACTGCGAAACAAAGTCGAGTCTCACACGAGATTTAGACGCGGAATTCGTTTACTGGAACATATCTTGTCTAGATCTTCACGGTTGATATTATCTCAGTCTCGCTGAATACATTTTCTTCTATAAATATTATAACAAATAGTGATAAAAGCCGTATATGGTGCACCGACTCTTCTTAAGTCAGTTTCAATATCATTTTTGTGGAATTTTACCAGTATGAAACCTACCAAGTTCTACACGATATTGCAGGTTGATTTCAAATTTTATACTGTTAAATTCAATGTCTATCGGGACTTCGTTTCCCTATGCGCTTGCTCTCCTTTTTCGATTAGTCTGGGCATATCTTTTGAGCGCATATGTATTGTAGCGAGCTTAGGGTTCGCTGGATTAATTATTTTAAAATAAATAAGAGCCTTTAAATCGATTTTGAATTAATATAACACTTTATTAGTCCGTAATACAACCGTTACTTATACCGTACACTTATCGCTTCCGTACTTATCGCGTCCTTTACTGCTTACTTCTCACTCGAGACGTATCGCTTGCTTCACTGTCTTACTTATAACTCCACTCCCGATCTGCGTGCGACGTATTTATACCGTTTTTCCTCATTCTGATTTGGTGTATCGTTTCCGTCCGTTCCATAGTCTTGAATGTTCTATTCCAGTTTTCCAGTACTTCCTAAAATAATCTAGTACTTTGTTTCGGACTTTCTCGAAGATTCCAGTACTGATTGTCATATGCGTTACAATATTAAAAAAATTGAATAATAGTGTTTAAGGCATAAATTCCGCACTTCCCATAAAACTGTTATAATAAATCACATTATAATGACAGCTGTCTATTTATATGGTGGGCATGCTGACAGTTCTGTGACTTTAAATAGCCTGCAACAAGCGTTTTGACAAGCCGTCACATTACCATCTGTAAACACAATTGAAAACATGTCCATGGATGATTATAAAGGTAAAATGTAAAGGCAAAGATAACATTATCAGAAAAGGGTTAATTATAGTTTAATTTGCAGTTGTGCCCATTCGATTGTCGCCGGATCACAAACATTTTCATCATGCTTACATCAGGGAACATTTCATTAAGCAAGTCGATGTGGACAAACCTCGTGGACGAACATTGTTTATCTTGAACGTGCCTCCATACGCAAATGCAAAGCATTTGAGAACATTCTTCAGTAAATGTGGTGAAATAGAATCAGTGGCGTTTGCCGAAAAACCAGGTCGCGAACACGATGCTACGGAAAACAAATTTCAAGAACCACCTCTCTTCTCGGTCGTGCGCCAGCCGTATATGTTCAAAGTTGCGTTTGTGGTGTTCAAACATACTGAGAGCATTAAAAAAGCCCTCAAAACGAAGTCAATTGATCTGTTCGACGATCAGGGAAAATCCTATGTTAGTTCGGGCATTGATAAATGGCGAAAGGAATATAATAAAACGATATTGGACCCAACAAAAACTCAACAGAAAATCGACAACTACATGAACGATTACGACAAGCGAAAGAAAAAGCAGCAGATGGCGGAACAGACTTCAGCCGCGGATGACGATGGATGGATCACAGTCGGCAAGCACGGTCATTATTCCGGATTCGAACAAAAAGAATCAGTCATCAATCGGATTCAAGATAAAATGGAGCACACCAAAAAGAAGAAGGAACTCAAAAACTTCTACACGTTCCAGATTCGAGAGTCGAAAATGCAGGACATCGTGAGTTTACGGAAGAAGTTCGAGGAGGACAAGAAGGCGATTGAAGTTATGAAGAAACGCAGACGTTTTAGGCCGTTCTAGTTAAGACTAGTGTAGAAATTGTTAAGGATTGAATTAAATTATAGCTTACACATTAAACGAGTTTTTATTCGCCTTTATAACAACCTGCATTAAGGGGTTCGCCGGCAGAGTGTCAAGGCTGCACAGCAGCTGTGGTATATTCCCATAGATGCACTTGGACGCTAGGGCAACCTGAACAGCCTGTGAAAGTCTTTCTATACACTTCTGTAGGTTGGCTTCATCCTCGGTTCGGCCACTCTCGTTCTCTAGCTTCATGGCATATGCCTTCAGTGGATTAACGATGAATAGCAAGTGCTGGGAATTGATGGCTGTTGGTGGTCCTGCCGTAACAATCTGCGTAAGCGTTTGCAACACGGACAAATGTAAGTCACTGAAGGTCTGCTTGTTGTTCACTATTGGTGCAAGAACAGTCCAACGTATTAAGCCGGCTAAGGGTGTTGTCACTGGCATAGCTATGGCGCCTGATGGCAAGGCGGGTGGTTGCTGTGAAGCTAAACACAGGCTAGGATTTTCAGTTACCCATTCTGTAAAAACATCTAGCAGCATATCCGGAGGGCTGACTAAAATTCCCCGTTGTTCGTTCATATATAAATCGGTCACTGCTGTCATGAAATTGGCAGCGAATCTTGGTGCTACCATTGGTAACTGCTTGAGCTGTTCAGAAGTTTTTTTAGAGAATGTCACAAAGTCCTTAACGAGGTTTTGGGCAATTTCTAAGCTTGGCGGTGAGGTACAACCCAACTGTTGCATTAGTGTACCAGCAGCGCATAAAATAGCTGCTACTGAACCTGATACTGACGTACTAATTAATTTGCCTAAAACGCTCGATCTGGTAGCTGTGAGATTTCCTCCGAATAAGGACAGGAAGACTGCATTGCGGGTTGCATCTGGTCCTGGCCGAGAGAAGAAGTCAATTAGTACAAGAATTAGTTGGAATTCTTGTATTGGCGTCATTAGCGGCATGTATTGCGACATGGTGGGACCTTTTCTATAGTCTGGGTCTTTCAATTTCTCAAGGAATATGAATTCGGAGATTAGATTGATGGCAAACGTTTGTTTACTTCGGCTCATATTGTCGATGATATTCTCTAGAAGTGACACCTATATTAAAGTGAATTTTGGTTAATTATAACATGTTCTTACCTATTTTAGGAAGGGCTTCTTGAGCACATAATGGAAATTCCAGTTTCCTTAAAGAATGCTTAAAATCTGCTTGTGACATTATTTTAAAGTTGATATAACAATCCCTACCAGTTGAAACAAACAACTTGTAAAATGATGCCGCTAATGTCAAATTGACAGTTCGAAAGCCGACTACATTTGTTACCGTTGGCTGTATAACAATTACATTGCAGTACATTTACGAGTCTGAAAAGTTGTACAAAATCTGTGAGGCTATTATAAAGCCAAACAATAATAAAATTAAAATACATCGTATTGCGACATAGGAGAAATAATATACATGGTTCATGGATGAACCCTTACTCAGCAACAAGATTTTGACTGTTTGAATTCATACTTTTGAATATAAAAGCGTGATGCTGATTAACTAACACTAATCATTTTACAAACATTCGAGACAAAAATCTTTATAGGGTGGCGCAAAATTAATCATCCCATCGGAAGAAGTTATAATTTTTGCAATTGGCGTCGTACGCCAATCATATTTTAACATTTGGGAAATATACAGCTGCAGTCATCTCTTAACTTAACAGAAAAAATTGTAAGGTACCAAATAAAGATTTCTATCACTCAAAACCATTTCCTTTTTTATGTAGTAAAAAAGCAATTCAAAAACAAAATGGATGATTCATTTTGCTCCACCCTATACATCAAAAGATAAAACAATAAAAAGGAAATTATAAGAATACTAAAAGTCGTAGGTGTTCTAGAAGGAATTCCATGGGTTGTAAAGGTGTGCGCGTTTCGTTGGCCGATGATGGACGGTCACAACGAACAATGACTGTCGAAGTCGTTCGGCATAAAAGGGGAGAGAAAAGCGCGGTCAAGGTATAAGATAACGTGTTTGTTTTACTTTTGAGTAATAACGCATAACAATTCAATTTACTTTATGTGGGGTTGAGTTAGTTTATTTGACATTTTTAAGTTCGATCCATAACAACGACTGGTGAATAACTGCCAATTCAAAAAAGGGACGCTGCTGACCTCATCGTCGGTGACAACCCGCCAGCTGGTCTGTGACAGCTGCCGCGTAACTGGTATACTGCGAATGTACTAGATTTCTCCAGCACATCCAACTGCCGATCCACAACACCATGTATTTTTATTTTGTATCCTAAAATTAACGTACCTTAGGTGTTCTACAAGGATTTCTATCTCTTCTTATTTTGTATTGTAGTCAAAAAATAAAAAATTCCACACATAACTTATAGCTAGACCTTACACTGTAAGCATATCCTTAATGTAAACCCATTGTGACTGATCTAGTACAATAGGACGATAGTGGACGGACTTCCGCTTCCTTGCCTTCTTCTTGTTCGAGCAGCCACGACGGGTGCACGTAAGAAAGAAATTAAAATTGTGAATGCCGATAATTTAAATAAAAATATAATTCTTATTAATAATATGGCAATACACAGTACCTCCTTAATCCTTTATAGTTGGAGTACGAGAGCTTTCTTAAGGGTATGTCTTCACGCACCAATGACTTCCGAACAAAACAAACCGGACTATCGGTATCCAAAAGAGAGTAGACATTTTTATAATTAGTACACTTATTTTCTGTTAAAATAGGGGAAACGCTCCTCATCACTATTGTTGGCCTTGAGGGCATTGTTGTCCGGGTGCACGGCTCCAACTAGCCTCGGCCTCACGTTCGGACAATTCCTATAAGTATGTCCACTATCGAAACATCGGAAACACAAGCCTGGTGGCCTTTTCTCCTCTGGATAGCTGGACGCTTTTTTTCTCTTTAACATATTGTGACGCATATGACAATCAGTACTGGAATCTTCGAGAATGTCCGAAACAAAGTACTAGATTATTTTAGGAAGTACTGGAAAACTGGAATAGAACATTCAAGACTATGGAACGGACGGAAACGATACACCAAATCAGAATGAGGAAAAACGGTATAACTACGTCGCACGCAGATCGGGAGTGGAATTATAAGTAAGACAGTGAAGCAAGCGATACGTCTCGAGTGAGAAGTAAGCAGTAAAGGACGCGATAAGTACAGAAGCGATAAGTAAAGAAATCGTTAAGTGTACGGTATAAGTAACGGTTGTATTACGGTCTAATAAAGTATTATATTGTAGCGAGCTTAGGGTTCGCTGGATTAATTATTTTGAATAAATAAGAGCCGTTAAATCAATTTTGAATTAATATAACACTTTATTAGTCCGTTAACCACAACCGTTACTTTTACCGTACACAACGATTTCTTTATTATCGCTTCCGTACTTATCGCGTATTTTACTTCTTACTTATCGCTTGCTTCTCACTCGAGACTTATTACTTTCTACTTCATACTCATCAGCAATCGCTTGTTTCACTTCCTTACGTATCTCTAACTTAACTTCCGCTCTGCGTGCGACGTATTTATACCGTTTTTCCTCATTCTGATTTGGTGTATCGTTTCCGTCCGTTCCATAGTCTTGAATGTTCTATTCCAGTTTTCCATTACTTTATAGAATATTCTAGTACTCTGTTTCGGACTCTCTAGAATATTCTAGTACGGATTGTCATATGCGTCACAATATTAATTCAAAATCGATTTAACGGCTCTTATTTATTTTAAAATAATTAATCCAGCGATCCCTAAGCTCGCTACAATTGGTGTCAGAAGTGGGATTAATTATTGGTGAAATAAATAAGTCTGTGGAAGTGTATTGTGACGATGGCAGATCGACATTCGGAGAAGAGTTCGCAACCGTTGGACATTTCGGAGATGTTCGGGATTATGATGGCAAAATTGGACGCACAAGCTACAGATGTTAATGCAAAATTCGACGCCCAAAATTCAAAATTCGACGCAGTAAATTCAAAATTGGACGTGCAAGCTACAGATGTTAATGCAAAGTTGGATGCCCAAAAACAATGGATGAAATGTAATTTTCAACACTTTAAGGACGAAATTCGAAACGAAGTAGAAAATCTAGATTTAAAAAACGAAGCTGAATGCAAGAAAGTCACCGATGAAATAAAACGAATCGAAAAGAGACTTGAGTGTGTTGAGAGAAATAAGACATCGCCAGGCAATCAACATGACTACAAAGATACAAGGATGCAACCGCCAACCTTCGATGGGACGGGACCCTTCTCCGTATTTATACGTCAGTTTGACGCCGCGGCCAATTATAATAAGTGGTCGGATGAGCAAAAATCAACATCACTAATCTTGTCACTCCGCGGGGCGGCTGCAGAGTTGCTACAAACCATACCAGCAGAGAAACAAACAGATTTCCAAGCGGTAAGAGACGGCCTTGAAGCTAGGTATGGAGATAACCACATGCAGCAGGTCTACCGCATGCAACTAGGGAGCAGAACGCAGAAACCTGGAGAAAATCTTCAACAGTTGCAGGCAGACATTGAGCGATTGGCAAACTTGGCTTATTCAAATATGACTAAGGAATTTCTGAACGAGGTAGCAATGGATGCATTTATAAATGCACTCCAAGATCGGGACGTGTAACAAGCCGTTCGTTTGGCAGGAAAGAAGACGATTAATGAAATACTGGCGTTCGAATTGGCATATGAATCTGCCAAACTGGCCACCAGGAGTACATATAGAGTCCGAGAATCGTCCGTTGAGGAATGTTCCTGCCAAAGAATCGGGCATGTACAACGGAGAATCCCGAGACCTGGCATGAAGTGCTGGACATGCGGCGGAGTCGGCCACATCTCTGTTGACTGTAGGGATCGTCGACGAATGAATGAAACATCGAGTGAGAATTGTTGTTCATGCGCTTGTCATAAGAGGAAACTATCAACGGAACAACCTGAGGTGAAGAAACACATTGTACCTGTCAGAGTACTAAAGGCATCCGAAGAGGCGATCGCAATAAGAAAGGGAGAGTTAACCGCAGAATGTGCACCCGTATCAATGATAAGCTGAATTCAGCAAGGGAAGGTGCATAATAACACTGATGCTCTATCAAGAAGACGATGTAACCCAGATTTTAAACATTGTCATAAAGCGGAAGAGAAAGAAGAGGCGTACGACCTGCGAAATGTACAAGTAGAAGTACTAGATGGGTAGACGAGTGATGCTATACGCGCAGCTCAACTTCAGGATGAAGATATGTCGCTAATTCTGGAATACAAAGAAAAGAACAAGCGGCCAACTTGGAACAATATTTCCGACAAGAGTGGAACATTTAAGGCATATTGGGCACAATGAAATTCCTTGTTGGTGGAAGATGGTATTCTTAAGCGTAAATGGGAAGCCGCGGACGGAAAATCCCATCAAATGCAAATTCTAGTCCCACCATCAAAAGTGAAAGATGTTCTAACAGAAATGCACGACGGGGCCTCCGGTGGACATCTGGGAGTTAATAAGACACTTTCAAAATTACGATCTCGATTCTACTGGCTTCACATGAGAGATGACGTCGAGTCTTGGTGTAGGAAGTGCACAACTTGCACGGCGACCAAAGGACCAACGGCAAAACCAAGGAGCGCTATGAAGCAGTACAACGTGGGTGCCCCTTTCGAGCGAATTGCGATTGATATCTCAGGACCATTCCCAAAAACAAACGACAACAACAAATACATGTTAGTTATCATGGATTACTTCAGCAAGTGGGCAGAAGTCCTTCCAATTCCAAACCAAGAAGCAACAACCGCCATTGAGCGGCCAATCAATAATTGGATCAGCAGATATGGAGTTCCCTGTGAGCTTCATTCCGATCAAGGCCGAAATTTCGAATCACAGATATTTCAAGGCATCTGTGCGGCACTGGGCGTAAGGAAAACCAGGACCACACCCTTACATCCGCAGTCAGACGGAATGGTTGAAAGGTTCAACCGAACAATGAAAGAGCACTTATCGAAGGTCGTTAGTGATCACCAAAGAGATTGGGACAAATATGTACAAACCTTTCTCATGAGCTATAGATCGGCTAATCACGATACGACGGGCCATTCTCCAGCAAAAATTATATTTGGACGGGAGATACGATTACCACCCGATCTGCGATTCGGAATACCTCCAGACGCCATAGACAAGACCGAAGACTACGTAGCCGAATGGAGAAATCGCCTCGATGAGATTCATCATTTGGTTCGAAAGCAAATCAAGGTATCCAGTGACAGGATGAAAACAAGGTACGACGTTCGAGCCAACGCATCCGGATTTAATGCAGGCGATTACGTATGGCTTTATAACCCTCATTGGCAAAAAGGAAGGTCTCCGAAGTTGCAGCAACATTGGGAAGGACCGTATAAGATTCTCACAAGAATTAACGACGTTGTCTATAGGATTCAGCGAAGACCGAACGCCAAGATGAAAGTGGTGCATCGTGACCGACTGGCGACTTTTGTTAACCCAGGAGATCAGTGAACTTAGTTCGGGACGAACTAATCTAGGCGGAGGGTAGTGTGACGCATATGACAATCAGTACTGGAATCTTCAAGAATGTCCGAAACAAAGTACTAGATTATTTTGGGAAGTACTGGAAAACTGGAATAGAACATTCAAGACTATGGAATGGACGGAAAGGATACACCAAATCAGAATGAGGAAAAACGGTATAAATACGTCGCACACAGAGCGGAAGAATAAGTTATAAAAAGGAAGTGAAGCAGGCGATAAGTTAGAGATAAGTAAGACAGTGAAGCAAGCGATACGTCTCGAGTGAGAAGTAAGCAGTAAAAGACGCGATGAGTACGGAAGCGATAAGTAAAGAAATCGTTAAGTGTACGGTATAAGTAACGGTTGTATTACGGACTAATAAAGTGTTATATTAATTCAAAATCGATTTAACGGCTCTTATTTATTTTAAAATAATTAATCCAGCGAACCCTAAGCTCGCTACAATATGTTATTGTAGTAGTCCTGTGTCCTCTTGCTACAGTTGTAGGCACTGTTGACGTAGACGACAAACCTCCTTTGGTCATAAGGGACGACAGCGGCTCCGACAACTTCCTCTTTTCGTAACGGGAAAAGTTTTTTCGGCTCCAGTATAGATTTGGCGGCGTAAAGTATTAAGGTGCTTGATGACGTATCCCCAATACCTTCGATGATAAATTCAAGTAATTCTGCCTCGTGGATGTCTGTATGCGAGGCGATTTGCTGCATGGACAGGACATAACGTAGCAGAGACTCCTTTTTTAGTGGTGTTCGACGACTCAACTTTTGGTAGACTTCTCATTGGGTCATTTTTTTGCCGAATTCCGCCAGCAATATCTCCTTAAGAGAATCCCCGCGATGAACACGAACAGTTCTCAAAAGTACTTTGGCGGATGATATTGTTGAGACTCGGTTCGAGTGATGTGTTCCGCCGAACACTGTTCACGAAAAAGAAACAAAACGACGCCGGAGCGAATAATGTGCCTTGCCAGCACTGTCCAAAAAAAACAAAACGATACCGGAGCGAATGCCGTCACCAATTAAACACAACTATATTTATATCTTTTAATAATTTTTGTTTTATTTTTCTCTTTGTTTGTAAAGTGTACATTTATTTTTGTTAATTGTATGTTGCAGAAAAGGAAACAACAAAATTTTCACCACACCTCGAATCGTCTTAATTTGGAAATGTTCTTATTTCTTCCTGGTTAACACGTATAGCCTTACACTTAATGTTTTAAGCACAATTGCCAACGAGATGAATTAGAATCGCACGCGTTACGAGTACCACGAAAGGGTCGCGATGAGGATAACCATCTCAGTCTCCGAATCTATTTTTCTGGCTTCGTTTAATTGTTTTTGCGAACAAAGAGATTAACCGGTACACTTTTCCGAATGTCCTAGTGAGGATCAGTGAAGACCACGGGCCTGCGCGCGTTGAATTGCTGGGCGTTGAACGTCGGATATATACGTTTCTATCTAGCGCGAATCGACCTCCTCGGCGGGGTTCTCTAACTATACTGTATCATTTTTTGTTTTTCTGGGGATGATTCTATTCATCCCATAGTTCGGCTTTTCCTTTCGTCTTCCTTCTCCTTGTGATTCTCTCTCAATCGAGAATCTCTCCACCAGGGAAGATCGCACTCACACATACAGTTGCGGGGGTTGCCGTCTGTGGGTTCACCAGAATTTTCACACTTCTATTGCGTTACTTATGCAAACATTCGACTGTGTGGTTTACTTTGCCCTATGGGAACAGCGTTCTCGTTTATTGCTGTTTCTCAGCAATGGCCTTTGTTTAGACGAAGTGGATTGCGTCAGGGACAAAGGTTTTGCCGAAGGGTTGTTTTCTGGCAATTGGCTTATCGCCAGGGATTTTATGTTTGTCGACATCTGGCGCAGCTGTGCCAACCGCCTGTGTTTATCCAGCTAATGGATTGGTACACAATCTCTATACTGGGTCGTGTCCTTCGATTGCCGTGCAGGCGTATGGAAATTGTTCGGGACTTGGGGCCCACGTATCTGTGGATACGTGGGGTTGTTGACACCAGTATGTGTGTCACCTTTGGTCAGGTGAAAAGGTGGACTTTGGGGAATCGTGTCTGTGGGCACGTGAAGTTTGGTTATAGGTGAGTATGTTCCTTAGTGGAACGAAGATATGTCAGCCTATAGTGATTTGTGCGGTTCGTGGAACCGCCACAGTACCTTGGCAGTTCCTGTCAAAAGTCAACGTGCACAGAGGTATTTGGTGCGATCATCGCAACAAAGCGACTGGGCCACATCCTCGTAGTCTGCTAACCACTTACTAATGCTAAAATTGTCGTCGCCAGAGAACAAAGGGAGTGCATTCTCAATGTTGTTGAAGTCCACCTTTTTTGCAGTCACTGGAACCGACTTCATATCTTGCAGCTCCCTCTGCAGTTCCCGAATGCGTTTCCTTCTCTCCAGTCGAGCGAGTTTTCGTTCCTCAGCATAATCAGAAATGTTCGCAGAAGTTGCGTCAGAAGTTGATCGTCCGCCAGCCATCTGCTGAGCAGGTAGGTCAGAAGTCGGTACACCGTCGGCAGCGAGCGCTTTGCCAGAAGTAGGGGCTCCACCCGAAGTGGACGCTCTGTCCGAAGAGAGTGCTCCGCCAGAAGTTGCGAAGACACCTGAAGTTCCGGAAGTTTCTTCGCCTGTATTTTCAAGCTTAGAATGACCAAACGCTTCCTTGTATATTGTCCGGGCCGGCCCAATCGTGGCTGTGCTCGGGACATGTATCCCTACCTCGTGCAGCGCTTCCGTCACCTCGTTCTTCCCGGGTATATCGAGCATCATTTTGGCCGGTGATTAATCCGATTAGGTTTGAAAACTCGCTGAAAATTTTTTACTTACTTTGTGGTAAACCCCACACCCGATGTTTTAAGAATTATATTTTTATTTAAATTATCGGCATTCACAATTTTAATTTCTTTCTTATGTCCCCCCGCCGTAACTGCTCGAACAAGAAGAAGGCAAGGAACCGGAAGTCTATCCATTATCGTCTTATTGTACTAGATCAGCCACAATGGGTTTACATTAATGGTGGGCTTACAGTGTAAGGTCTAGCGATAAGTTATGTCTACAATTTTTTATGCTTTTTACTACAATCTCTTTTTATTTTGTATCCTAAAATTGACTTACGATAGGTGTTCTATAAGGATTTATGTCAATTTTTTTATTCTAAAATTGACGTACCTTAGTTGTTTTACAAGGATTTCTACCTCTTTTTATCGGGTTTTCCAACACGGACTTGACAACTTTGAATTTAATTTGTGAACACATCCTTTCACTAATCGTCGAACTGTCACTGTCAATTTATTCAGTAAATTCAACATTTTTATCATGGTTAAGTACACGAACGAGCAACGTCTGCAAATTATAAAAATTTACTACCGAAAAAAAGTTGTCAAGTCCCTATTGGAAAACCCTATATTTTGTACCCTAAAATTGACTTACATTAGGAGTTCTAGATATAAGGATTTCTTTCTCTTTTTATATTTTATCCTAAAATTGATTTACCTTAGGTGTTCTACAAGGATTTCTATCCCTTTTTAATTATTATCCTAAAATTGACTTATCTTTGTTCATTACATATTAATAATTAATTACTAAGAGTAATATGGTGCTCGTTGAGAATTGGTGATCTATATTAATTAACATTTAACAATTAATTTAGAAATGGAAGAATATTGTTTTACTACTTCTGCCAAATAAACGTATTACAAATCAAACAGATTTTATAACGAAAATAAAAAAGAAATTGAAAACAGATCCTGAATGCAACTCGTTCGAGTATATGACACCGACTGTCAACTGAGCATCATCGAGTTTCGATCCAGAAAAATGATTAAACGAATTTCTGTTTAAATCGCTTTTGCTAGAAGATACTAAAAAGAAAGAAAAAAGCAAAAATCGTTGAGTTTACGCAAACAAATAAAAGTCTTTAAATGATGAGCCGCAAAAATTCAGCAACCGATTCAACAATGAAGGGCACGCCAACTGACTTCAATGGTCTCTACGCGCAATTTAAAGTAAGAACCCACATCACTGTATCTTCCACGATATCAACCAGCCTTTCTCGTCCAGATCTCACTTCGAGAAGCCTTCAAAGCGCAAGATGTAGCCATATTACGCGAAACCTTCGACTCGTTCAAGTACAATAACGACGCTGATAGGAAGTCGCCTTTAGATCAGAATTTCCGTGAATTACTTCTGTTCGAGTTAAGCGAAGACATCGATAAAGTGGGGTCGTTAATATCATTGTCTGTCGAAGCGGCGCGTGAGGAAATTGTCTCAGTTACGATTCCTGTTGTTCTTCTTGGTGACATATTCGATGCGGTGACTTTGGATAAGTGCGAAAGAATATTCAACTTCGTCGAGGAGAAAGTGAACATCTGGAAGGAAGAGATCTTCTTTACCTCATGTAAAAACAACATATTACGAATGTGCAACGATCTGTTGCGGCGATTGTCCCGAGCACAAAACACCGTTTTCTGTGGCCGGATTCTTTTGTTCCTCGCTAAGTTTTTCCCCTTTTCTGAGCGTTCCGGACTTAATATCATTTCGGAATTCAATTTGGAAAATGTCACCGAGTTCGGAGTTGATGGCAAGGATTTGGATGAAACACTCGAGGATACTGTTGAAGATGTTCCGCTAAAAATTGATTATAATTTGTACTGCAAGTTTTGGTCACTGCAAGACTTCTTCCGTAATCCGAACCAGTGCTACAGCAAGGTCCAATGGAAAATGTTTCAGACAGTGAGTTGATTAGATATCCCAGTTGCTGGCAAACGTATAATTCCTCCTTTAGCATGCATCCAATGTGTTGGCGGCGTTCTCCAGTTTTAAGCTAGAGGAGCCGCGTTCTAGTTTTTCACCGAAAGAAGACAACAAGGAAATGCTTGAACATGTCATAAAGATGGATGTAGACGATCCCGGAAAGAAGATGGACAATTTCTTTGCCAAGTTCCTCACGAATCCGAAATTGTTGGCCCTGCAACTGTCAGACTCGAACTTCAGACGTTCCGTGCTTGTGCAGTTCTTGATTTTATTCCAGTATCTGCAGCTCACTGTAAAGTTCAAAACGTAAGAATTATGGATAGATACATAGATTTTCAGTCTAATATCCGGTCAAATGTCTTCCAGCGATTCCTACACTCTAACGTCGTCACAGACGGAATTTATCAAGGAAACTGAAGTTAAGATATTCAAATTAATTGCGGAAACTCCTCCGAATGGCGCAAGGTTTGCAAAGACTGTGGAACATATGTTGAAACGCGAAGAGATGTGGAACAGTTGGAAAAACGAAGGATGCAAGGACTTCAAAAAACCAGAAGTCGACGATGATGGATATAAACCACCAACTAAAAAGCCACGAAAAAGTCTTGGCGACAGTATTAAGGATGCCAACCGCCAAGGAAAGTTCTTCTTGGGAAAGTAAGTGGTTTATACATCTGGTTAGGTGGTTATGGAAATTATTACGCCTGAATGGCACAACCATTGTGACATTTTTGGGCAGTTTTTTGCAGTTTTCGATAGTTTATGCTTTCGAAAATGGCATGCCTTAAATATTGAAGGTGGATCTCAAAAAGTTCTTGAACGGGAGCCAATGGGCGGATGCCGTGCGATGGGAAATGGGTGGAGATGGTGTATAAGTCCCTGAAAATTGATCTTTATATTTTTGTTAGGAAAAAAAGAACTTATAGTGCTGAGTCAGTGCACTGAAATGCTATTAGGTAACTGATGGCGTTCTTCTTAAAAATGTGTTGGTATTCTGGAAATATTCGCGCCGGGAGGGAGTTCAATAGTTTTTCTATTTTGTAACGAAATAAGTCGTACGTTCCGCTGAGAAAAAAAAAACAGAACAAATTGGTGGGGGGTAAATAAACCATCAAGACCGTGCCACATTATATATTGTAGCGAGCTTAGGGTTCGCTGGATCAATCATTTCAACAAACAAGAGCTGTTAAATCGATTCTCTTTGCAAACACTTTATTAGTCTGTTAATAACAACCGTTACTTTTACCGTACACTTAACGATTTCTTGACTTATCGCTTGCTTACTCTGCTTACCTCTCACTTATTACTTCTTACTTACTTGCTCGACCTGCGTGCGACGTATTTATAACGATTCCTCATTCTGATTCGGCGTTTCGTTTCCGCCCGTTCCATAACCTCGAATTTTCTACTGTTCATAATCTCCAGTTTTCCAGTACTTTCTAGAATATCCTAGTACTTTGTTTTGGACTTTCTAGAATATTCTAGTACTGATTGCCATATGCGTCACAATATATATACACTTTGCGAGAGATTTTTCTCCGACAAAAGCTATGATGTCGACTGGACTCCACGATCTGATTCGACCCTATTTGGTTTCCTCCTGTGTGAATACTTGGAGGAAAAGGTATACACTCACCAACCACGCACAACGTTGATGTTTAAAGACAGTATTCGAACGAAATCACTGAAATAATATTAGAACCCTGCAAAAACGCCAACAGAACACGCGCTCAAAAAACTTGCCTTTACACCCCGGAATGAGGTGACCACTTGGCCAATATTGTATTCCATTCGCAATGTTGAATGTCAGTAAAATATTAATTTAAAATTGCATTCTTTTTAAGAGTTTAAAAATACCATTGACCTGGGAAGTAAAAAGCATCCCATACAACTGATTCCTTTAGAGGAAGATCCTTCATCTCACGCTTCTCGATTTCCAGCACTTACTGAAAACACCAAAAACTGGACTACAGTTCTGAAAAACATTCAATCTCGATCTCCTCATCCATTCCTTTGTTTTTATTTCTATTAGCAATAGAGAAAGCGAAATACAACCAGCGGGCTATAACTCAAATCCGCTTTCGAACGCACACGGTGGCCCCAACACTCAAGGAGCTAAACGTAAACAAATCAGCTGGTCCGTATGTATTCTCCTTCACTTGCTAACCTGCTACGGAAACTTTTCCATCTGTCTTATTCAACTGGCCATTTCCCAAGTAGATAAAAGTCAGCGAATATTCAAACAATTCCCAAATAGGGTAACAAACCATCCCTCTCTTCTTAGCGACCCACAGCACTAACTAGAACTATCGCCGGTTCTTGGCAGATTTTTACGCTTATCTTTTGAACGAAAGACTTCTCCTGCCTGCTAGCGGATCGCTCGAGTTCAGCCAATCCCAAAGTGGGGAAATAGCTGCCCCCCCACAAAATTACCGTCCGATAGCATTACTATCTATGTTATCTAATGTGATTGAAAAGGTCATCAATGATGAGTTAATTAAGTATTCGGAGTGCAACGGACGTTTGAAACATCGCAATGTGGATTCCATGGCAGGCGGTCCACGGGAGACCGTTTGACCTATATAACCGATATATGGACATCTGCGACCGAGGGGTATGGGAAGTCAAGGGCAGTCGCGTTGGATATCTCCAAAGCTCCAAAGCGAATTTATTGTCTGCGAATTCAAACCTCGATCCCGGTCTTTAGGAGCCACTTTTGATCGCGCCAGTACGGTCTTCCATGCGGGATGTGAGATTTCCCCCGCGTACTATTTCAACGCGTTCTACGTGAACTGGACTGCAGGAAGGCAACCGGCCCGGACGGAATCCCAGCAATAGTCCTTAAGAACTGTGCTCCAGAACTATCACCGGTTCTTGGCAGACTCTTCCGCTTATCTTATGCACGGAGTACCTTTCCTGCCTGCTGGAAAATCGCTCGAGTTCAGCCAAGCCCAAAAAAACGGGAAAAAATTGTCTCCCACAAAATTACCATCCGATAGCATTACTGTCTATGTTATCTAAGGTGATGGAAAAGGTCATCAATACAGAGTTGGTTAAGTATTTGGAGTGCAACGGACTTCCGAATGATCGTCAATACGGATTCCGTGGCGGGCGGTCCACGGGAGACCTTTTGACCCTTATAACCGATATATGGACATCTGCGATTGAGCGGCATGGTGAGGCAAGGGCGATCGCATTGGATATCTCCAAGGCTTTTGACCGGGTCTGGCATGGGGCATTGCTAAGCAAACTTCGTTCATACGGACTTTACCAGCACCTTTGCGACTGGACGAAGAGCTTCCTCGAAAATCTATCGATCCGGGTTGTTGTGGATGGCGAGTGTTCGGATCTGTATCCTGTTGATTCCGTAGTGCTTCAACGTTTTTTTTTTTTGGCTCCAACCATGTTATTGGTTCACATAAATGATTTGCTGGAGACAACGGATAAGTGTTCAGTTTCGCCGGTGATAGTACGCTTGTTTCATTTTTTTCGAGTGATCGAAGTCATCGAGTGCATCAATTCTGAATTGGTATCTGGATAAGGTACTGCAGTGGAGAAAGGCCAATCTCATCGACTTCAATGCAACGAAAACCCAATATACAACATACACAAAGAAAAGTGGATCATCGGTTCCACGACTGATGATGAATGGCCAGGCTCCCGAATCTGGGGAAAGCATGAAATTGCTCGATCTGTGGGAATGTATCCTCGCATAAACACGTATCGAATATCGCCAGATCCGCCTCAGGAAAACTGAGCTATCTTTTTAGAGCCAAGAAATATTTTACTCCGGCTCAACTTCTTCTCCTGTATAAATCCCAAATTATACCTGCGCTCGAATATTGCTCATGCTTGGAGCTCTCCTCCTAAACATACCTTCGAACTACTTGAGACGATTCAGCGAGGAGCGATCCGCCTGATCGGGGACACGGCTCTGACGTCGGGACTACAGTCGCTATCACATCGAAGGCGCGTAGCTGACCTCTGTTTGTTTTACAGATATTATCACGGGTACCGTCTTGGTATTGTTCCGCGGAAATTCGGTTTTTATGCGCTCCACAAGACAATCCGACGGATGGCACCAGTTTGCGGTTCATCTCCCAACGGCGCGAACATTCCTTCATCAGAACTCGTTCCGTTACAGAGCGAGGATGCCGTGGAACTCCCCCCCCCCCCCCACGCGATTGTTCCCGGAGCGTTACAACCTGCAGCAGTTCAAAAAGAACTGCAATAGTTATTTGGTGGCATCTCTGGGCGCCAACTCGGCGCTATAGGTTCGCCTCTCCCGAGAGAAGTGTAATAAAAAAAATGAACGGTAGGCTTCAGTTCTTGTATCAACTAGACCGTGTACGTACACGCGCAGATTCAAATTCTCGTTAACCCGATCGGTTCATGATTTAATTCTTGAGCACGATGCTGAATCGGTCGTGTGCCCAGTAAAACTATGGCGAATAGCGCTGATATTCTCTATGGTATGAATCGGATAACCTTCTAAATTGTGAGCTCGGTGCGACGATGATGCTGACCAAAAAAATCACATAATATGCGAATCATGTTTCTATTGAACCGTGTATCAATTTGCCTGTGCTTCAACTCCACAAATGATAGAAAAAGTAAACAGAATTTGAAGTTTCACCCCAGTTCCAATTCCAATTTACATTTTATATGTACATTCATTGGCGCAAGACTACCTTGCCCGGAAAAACAAATTATTATGGACAATTTAGCAAGTCTCGGATAAGGACCGGATACAGGTGGGGAGACTTGCTAAATAAGGCCAAGACCGAATCCCGGTTGTAGTGCCGATGATGATGTTGATGATGATGATGACGATGATGATGATGTTGATGATGATGATGTACATTCATATCTGAAACTGTAAAAAGTCCTGCCAAATTTTGTGGGGCTTTTTAAAAGAGGTAAGAAATTGCTCCATTCTTCACCTTGGCAGAATTCTCAAGATGTATATTTGTTTTAAACTCGTTGAGGATTCGGGCGCTATTCTTTCAACATCTCCTATAGGACATGAGCTTAACGCATTCAGCCTATCTATTTTCTGTAGTTACTATGTGGCGTTTCTAACAGATACACACACAATACACAAGCAAATAGTGAATAACACTGAAAGGAAATTCGAATAAGCAAAGCATCAGAGCCGTATACCATAGCGGTAACATAACAATTCCACATCAGTTGAGTGTACTTAAGTTTCGAATCGAATTCGTACACGCGGCCGGTAGCCTGGTGTGTTAAGCATTGGTTCAATTTTTGGTGATTCTAACTGTCATAGAGTCAGTTCGAATGTCACGTTCTTGGAAATGTTCACTCGAACACGTTTTTGGTCTGACGTGAGCAAACCCGGCACCCAACGCGCGGACAGCTTTCTCATACCTAAATCTTGATTTAATACACTCCCAATCACTAGGATGAGGCCACAAATTTTGCATTTGATTTTCGCTCTTTATACCCGTTGGAAATTTTGTACCCGGCAACATATACTACCAGTGAATAGGTACGTATTTTCCCAAAAGATATTCATAAAATTAAAGGGTAATGAAGAAACGACTGTTGGAATTTTCATAAGATCAAATAATAAACTACTTAAAAAGGGTATAAAAAAGTGCGTCACTAGGATGAGGCCACAAATTTTGCATTTGATTTTCGCTCTTTATACCCGTTGGAAATTTTGTACCCGGAAACATATACTACGAGGGTTGCCTTTTATATTTCGGGATTAGAGAACAAAAACAAATATTGATCATCGAAAATCACTTTATTGTTTTTCAAAATATTCCCCATGAAGATCTATACACGTTTGCATGCGTTTGAACCAATTGTCGAAGCACTTTTGCCACACTGATTGAGGTATCTCCAACACATGCATTCTGAATGCAGCAACCGCTTCTTCAGGTGTCGAAAAACGTTGACCTCTCAGTTTGTTTTTTACGTACGGGAATAAAAAGAAGTCATTGGGTGCCAAGTCAGGACTATACGGCGGATGACCCATCAAATCGATGTTTTGGGTGCTCAAAAATGCAGTTGTCGCAGCCGATGTGTGAGAGCTCGCATTGTCGTGGTGAAGAGTGATCCGTCTTCAGCGGTTGGTTTTCCTGATTTCTTGGAAGACAACTGGCAAACAAATGGTCGTGTACCACTCAGAATTGACTGTTCTGCGTTGTTCTAGTGGTACGGTTGCGACATGTCCAGTTTTTCCGAAAAAACAGGCGACCATTTGCTTGGAAGTGCTTCGTGCGCGAACTACTTTTGTTGGATTTGGCTCTTGAAACACCCAGACAGTCGACTGTTGTTTACTTTCGGGCTCATACGCGTAAATCCACGATTCATCACCTGTCACGATGTCATAGACGTGTTTCGAAGCACCGCGACCGTATTTTTTGAGCATTTCTTTCGACCAATTGACACGAGCCTTTTTTGGACGATTGACAAATTGTGTGGGATCCAACGCGAACAAATTTTTTTGACAGTCAAATGTTTATGCAATATTGAATGTATGCTGGTCCCACTAACGCCTAAGGTTGTCTCAATCTCACGATAGGTCACATGACGATCTTCCAATATCAGTTCGCGCACAGCATCAATGGCTTTCGGAACAACAACTGATTTTGGACAACCTTCACGAAATTCATCTTGGAGTGAACTACGACTATGAATTCACCATACCATCGATAAACACTGGTCCTTGATGGAGCTTCATCGCCAAAAATTGAATTAAGTTCATCCATGCACTGTTGCTGAGTTAATCCACGCCGAAAGTTGTAAAAAATAATCGCACGAAAATGTTGACGATTTAATTCCATTTTTGGGCCGAGATGAATCTTTTAAGTTACTGTTAACAACACATATAGCGCTCGTATGTCAAAACGTTCTGAGTGCGTATAACCTCAAAAATGTCCAACTTTACGACAGAGCTGTCAATTGCCGGATTACAACCCTCGTACCAGTGAATAGGTACGTATTTTCCCAAAAGATATTCATAAAATTAAAGGGTAATGAAGAAACGACTGTTGGAATTTCCCAAGATCAAATAATAAACTACTTAAAAAGGGTATAAAAAAGTGCGTCACTTGGATGAGGCCATTGCGAATATTTCGTTGCAGGAGTGCACATGAGCGATTTTTTTAAAACTTTTGTTTAGAATATTTAAAAAGGTGCTGAAAAGAACTGTTTTTATTTAATTTAAAACACAAATGGGTTCCGGAAAGACGTTGACAGCGACAGAAAGAGGACAAATTAATGAAATGTTTACATTTTATGGTTTTAAAACATTTTTTATAACTTTTTTCTACATTAATAATGAGTATGCCCGCCGTTTTTGGATATGACCCGTATAAGATGGTTTTTGGAATAGAATCATAGAGTTTTTTTTTTAAATAGTCTAGGGAAATTTGGTCGCCGGAATCACGAATAGCTCCCATTACAGTGTCCTTGTCTTCGAATTGTCTGCCGCCTTCATAAACTTTACGAGATAGCCATGACCAAACGTTTTCGATTGTGTTTAAATCCGGTGAATAGGGCGGCTATGGCAAAAGTTCCATGTCTTCTGATTGAATCCAACTTCTAACAACCCTGGAAGTGTGGATGGGGGCGTTGTCTTGTTGGAAAATCCAAGACAGGGGTCCGAAAATGTCTTTAATTTTTGGAAACGACCGTTCCACCAAGCATTTGTAGTTGTTTCCGTTCATTGTTGTGGACAAAAACTCCAACTCGATTGTGCCAAAATAGGTAATAGCTTCCCACACCATGACACCTGATGTATGCCTGATTTTTTTTTTTTTTTTTTTTTATTTTTATTTTTTTTTTATTATTATTAAACTTCTCTCGGGAGAGGCGAATCTATAGCGCCGAGTGGGCGCCCCGAGATGCCATCAAATAACTGTTGCAGTTCTTTTTGAACAGTTGCAGGTTGTAACGCTCCGGGAACACTCGCGTGGGAAGGCAGTTCCACAGCTTCCCCGCTCTGTAACGGAACGAGTTCTGATACAGGGATGTTCGCGCCGTCGGGAGATGAACCACAAACGGGTGCGATCCGTCGGATTTTCTTGTGGAGCGCATATAAACCGAATTGCGTGGAACTGTGATGTCTTGCCAAAATAAGTTCCTTCTTTCTCAGATCATGGAAATAAAAGTTGAAACCATCGGGACCGTCGAGGTTAAACTTTTTTTCATCCGAAAAGACAACACGAGTTATAGTTTTCGAGTTCTACCCGAAAAGCGAGAATCACGACTCGTGGGGAAAGGCGACCCAATCTTCCTTTAACACACGAACACCAAAACAAATAAAACTAGTAAGCAAAAAAACTCAGAGTCATTTGTTTCACTTCAGTTATCATATATTTATTTATATATAGTCTATTTACAATTTTCTTTGAGGTGACGATTTAGTTTACACCTCGTTCGTCTTTCTGCTCGTATTATCTAACAATTGCGTTCTCTTACTTTAGTATAATTACAAATTCACTTTCTTTTTCTTTTCGTTATAACATTAATCTTTAGTTCTTTCACCTTTATGCAATTACAAATTGTCTTCGTGTAATAGTCTAGAATTAACTTTCTCCTTCTTTTCGCTATAACATCAACCTTTAGTTTTTCTTTTTATTCCAATTACAATTCTTCTTCATGTAATGTTCTGAAATTCACTTTATTATTCCAATTACAAATTTTCTTCACATAATAATTTGAAATTCACTTTCTTATTCCAATTACAAATCTTCTTCATGTAATAATCTGAAATTCACTTTCTTATTCCAATTACAAAATCTCGGTGTCAACACCTCCCGATGACGATAATGCAATTTCGATTTGCAATGACCTAATTTCCGCATTTTAACTTCAATTCGCAATTGCTTTGTACTGTGGTGTCAGCCGATATTTCTTCATCGATTAGCGCCACAGTTCAATATCCGCAATTGCGAACTGACCCAATTAATTTTGTGCAATTACTTTTTTTGCGATTTATTAATCGTGCCGAAATATGCAATTAATTGCATTTCCGTGATCTGTTAATTGTTCTGAAATATGCAATTAATTGTTTTTATGCGATTGGTCAATTGCTCTGAAATGTGCAATTAATTGCATTGTCGTTCTGGGGGTTATTCGAGTTTAGAATTGGATATCGTTTTTTGATTTGAGTGCATCAATGACCTCATGTACATCATCTTTGTCTATGATGTCACTGACACACTTAACACGCGTTTCCATTTACTGGTCCAAGCGACATGTTCTCCAAAATTCATCCGATGCTTCTTGTGTCATCATCATCATCATCGGCACTACAAAAGGGATCCGGTCTTGGCCTTATTTAACAAATCTCTTTACCGGTCCCGATTTCGAGCCGATGTCATCCAGTTTGGCACTCCCAGGCTCTGGGCGTCCTGGTCCACGCCTTCTCTCCATCGCAGACAAGGCCTGCAGCGCTGTCTCCTTCCATACATCCTGCCACAAAGTCCTTTCCGGGCACACTCCTCTTCGCTCATTCGAGCTAGGTGTCCCGCCCACCGGAGTCTACCGAACTTGATTTTTCTTACAACATTAGCTTCAAGGTAGATTGTGTACAACTCATGGTTGCAGCGTCTCCGGAATCGTCCTCCCTCACACACGGGGCCAACAATTCTCCTTAAGACTTTCCTCTCGAGCGCAGCTAAGAGTTCAGAGTGCCTTTTATTGAGCACCCAGGTCTCGGATCCATACATGAGTACTGGTAAGATCATGGTCTTGTACAGTAGTAGCTTTGATGTTCTGGATAAATTTCGGGATTTAAAGAGCCTTGATAGACCATAGTAGGCTTTGTTGGATTTAATCAGCGGTTCGTGTATTTCTTCTTCCATATTGTTATCGGCTGATACTATTGACCCAAGGTAGTTAAAAGATTGCACTACTTCAAATGCTTCATTACCCTAATAGTTTGACCAACGTTAGGTCTTCTCTTCGCAAAAGTTGCCACCATGTACTTAGTTTTCCCCTCATTAATCTGCAGTCCCAGTTTTTGTGCTGCCCGCTCGATCTGGGTGAAGGAATCCTGTACAGCCGATTCGGTTCTACCGATGATGTCGATGTCATCTGCGTAGGCAAGTATCTGGCTGGACTTGGTGATAATAGTCTCTCTAGTTGTAACGCCAGAGTCACGGATTGTTTTCTCCAACGCCAGGTTGATGAAGAGCCAGGCCAGACCGTCCCCTTGTCGGAGTCCATTAAATATTGTAGCGAGCTTAGGGTTCGCTGGATTAATTATTTTTAATAAATAAGAGCCGTTAAATCGATTCTGTTTGCAAACACTTTATTAGTCCGTTAATAACAACCATTACTTTTACCGTACACTTAACGATTTCTTGACTTATCGCTTCCTTACTTATCGCTTGCTTCACTGCTTACTGCTTACTTCTTTTTTCTTACTTCTTCGATCTGCGTGCCACGTATTTATACCGTTTTTCCCCATTCTGATTTGGTGTTTCGTTTCTGTCCGTTCCATAACCTCGAATTTTCTCCAGTTTTCCAGTACTTTCTAGAATATTCTAGTACTTTGTTTCGGACTTTCTAGAATATTCTAGTACTGATTGTCATATGCGTCACAATGTGTTTATTGGTATTGACAGCAATCCCGCTATTTTTACTTGACTAGTTACGTTGGTCATGGTCAACCTACAAAGTCGTATCAATTTCTTTGGAATGCCGCACTCTCTCATGGCATTATCTAGTTCTACCCTAGCTATGCTGTCGCATGCGGTCTATGAATAGATGATATAATGGTATCTTAAATTCCAGACATTTTTCCATCGTGTGGGTGAATATCTGATCAATCGCTGATTTGCCTGGTGTTGGGTCCTGAGGCGGAGGAGGCGGCGTAGTAATTGTGCCTTACGTTCTTATAGGAAATCCCCCGATGCTTCTGGCTCCTGACGGAAGTTAACTTAACCAATCCTTATAGCTGACCAATGCGTTATTCCTGCGGTTCATCCGTCTAGTCAGTTTCTTTTGGGTGGTTAATTCCCTTAAGCAGATTCTGCGAGCGCTTCAGGTGCTTTTTGGTAGTTGTAATCCTGTACCCACGTTCAGAGGGAAGGGGGGATTCGTATCGTGCAAATGTTCTTTCACTGTGTGCTTCGTTCCCCTTTTTGTGGAGCTGCGGAGTGTTCCGATGTACTGGGTGCGTCGGATGAATTTACACCATTTGACATCACTGGCACTTGGTTGGGGAATTATGCAGATACATCACTGTACAGATTATGAAAACCCCGAGGCCAACTTAACCCGAGGAACGGCGAACGAATGCTTGCCCGGAAAAAACAAATCATTATGGAAAATTTAACAAGCCTCAGGACTTGCTAAATAAGGCCAAGACTGGTTCCCGGTTGTAGTGCCGATGATGATGATGAATTTGGTTCTATATCATAGTACGCGCGGCCAGGGCTTCGGCCTCTGGAATCCAACTAATGTCGAAATTGAAATTCACTGCCCTTTTATAATTTTTCTAGTTGAGAATTGTCAACTAATTTTTGTCAAAATTCCCAGAAGCACACATAATGACTTAGTGCGTTTCAATTTGAGTTGTGTTCTGGGAATTTGTTAGAGGCTTTAGTTGGATGGGTTCTAGGAAGGGAAATCATGAAATGCGTTTTGAATTTAGCATTTCATGATGTCAAGGTTTTTAGGAATTGAGTCAATGTATGATGAATTAACTTTTGGTTAAATTCGTTGTACATGTGACTCAATATGGGATTTGAATATGAAGCAATGGAAAATTTGGGATTTGGGTTTATTATGTGGAATTGAATCAATGAGCGATAAATTAGCTTTGGGTTAATTTATTGCTCATATGATTCAATATGAAATTAGGAAATTTAGGGTTTGATAATATTGGGGATTTGGGTGGGAGTAGGGATTTAGGATTGCTACGCTGGGATGAAGCCACACTGATATTGACCAATGATGACTTTAGCGTATGGGGCTAACCGATCTTGTAGGATAGTGGAGAGTATCTTATAGGCGGTACTCAGCAATGTTATACCCCTATAGTTGCAGCGCAGTGTGATATCTCCCTTCTTATGTATGGGTCAAATTATTCCACGACGCCAATCTTCCGGCATCTCCTCTTGCTCCAATACGTGCAACACGATCTCATGAATTGCGTGATGTAACGTTGTCCCTCCTTGTTTGATCAGCTCAGCTGGTGTGCCATCAGCTCCAGAGGCTTTATTTGATTTGAGCTGTCTAATGGCTTTTAATGTTTCATCAATGCTAGGTGGCGGTAGCATTTGGTCTTGATCTTGCATTGGTGGAGCCTCCAATTCTTCTGTGAGCTGTCCATTTAGCAATTCATTGAAGTGCACTTCCCATCGCTCCAGAATCTTTATTCCTGCAGTAAGTGCAGCGTGGTGTGTACCGCGTCATACTGCGAATTATTTGGTAGAACTTCCGCGCCTGGTGCGGACCTTGCTTTCTACTTTTCTCTATTTCACAGACAAGGTTTTTTTCCCGGCACTTTTATTTTGTCTGTGAAGCCTTTTTGCAGATTTTCTGATCTCTTAGTATTTCTCCTCGCGCACCCGCGTTCTATGAGACTACTACATTGCTCGGTATGCAGCATTCTTACGTTCAGTCGCTAGATTTCACTCATCATCAAACCAGTCGCTCCGATCTCTACGACTACTGCCTAAGATGGAGTTGCCAGTACTAATGACAGTTTTCTTAAGGCGTGTCCATTTCTCTTCTACCCCCGGCATTCTGTCCCCAGGACTTACTCCCCCTCCATCGAGCTCTTCCAGGGCGAGTCTTAACGCATGACCAAAGGTGTTACTGGTATTCTTATTGCGTAAGGCAGCTGTGTTGATTCGAACCTGATCCGCGGATGCAATACGTCTCCGTAAGGCAATCCGCGCTCGGAAAACTGTACCAACAAGATAGTGATCCGAGTCGACGTTGGCACCTCGGTACGTTCGTACCGTCATCAGGCTTGATGAGTGGCGGTGATCTATCAACACGTGGTCAATTTGGTTGCGAGTGGCTCCATCCGGTGATACCCAGGTGGCTTTGTGGATATCTTTACGCGGAAACCTGGTACTCGCAACGACCAAGTTTTCGATGCTGCCAGTTCGATGATTCGTAGTCTATTGTCATTAGTGTTCTTATGCAAACTATGGGAACCTGCGTATTGCCTGAAAACCGGCTCCCGACCTATTTTCGCATTCAAATCACCAAGAAAGATTTTCACATCGTATCTTGGGCAGGCATTGAGGGCCCGTTCGACGTTATCATAGTATTCTTCTTTTTCGTCGTCAGGGGACTCTTCTGTAGGTCCGTGAACGTTTATGAGGCTTATGTTCTTAAACCTGCCTCGCACGCGAAGAGTGCATAGCCTTTCGTTTATTGCATTAAAGCCGATGATTGCAGGCTTCAGTTTTTGGCTGACTAGAAAGCCTACCCCGAGCACACGGTGTTTTGCATGACTGCTGTAATAAATGTCATATTCGTTTCTTTGAATAACACCACTCCCCGTCCATCTTATTTCTTGTAATGCTGTTATGTCAGTCTTATATTCGGACAGGGCATCGGCTAGCTGCTGTGCAGCTCGAGCTCTGTATAGTGAGCGGACGTTCCATGAGAAAATTCTCAAATCGTTTAGCCATTTTCGTTTCCGTGGTCGTCGTCGTGTATCCGGTCCATATCCGAGGCTTGTTAAATTTGCCATAATAATTCATTTTTACGGGCCTGGTTATTAGGTTTGCACCAATCTTTCTCAGGATGTCGCTGCATGCATTGGTTCAATACTTGGCGGGTGCCAAAGTAGCTATCCAGGGGTGTCACGTGGACTACATGTCAACTTGGATTTAACAGGGGCAAGGATCTTCCTGGTCTTCGCCGGGTTGAAAGCAATCAGTAACTTTACCCTGTATGTTGGCACCCATCCCCCCACCTCACAACTTATTTCTCTACAAATCACAAATTAATTCCACGCTTGAATAATGTTCACATGTTTGGAGTTGTACTACTCAAAGCCCTTGATCTATTCAAACCATAGAGAGAATAGTAATACGTCCAGTTGAGAATACAGTAATTGCATCGACGGTCACCACCACATTGAAGGCATGTCATGGATGCGTATCTCTTCTACAGATATTGCGAACTGCACTTTGGAGGACCTTAATATCATTCCACGGAACGCAACCCGATATTTCTCAACAATTTGCAATACATCTCTGGACTCTGTACTAAGACCCGTTTTGCTACAGAATGGGAATACTCTCGAACATCTTTCCAGTATAAGTACTTTCTGAATGCTACTCGTACAATTTGCAAATATTCAAAATATAAAATTCCACCAGCTACGAATTCGCATCTAAGGGCGCCTACATACGTTCGTCCCTCCTGAGAAACCAATATTAAAAACAAAGTTAGACATAAGCGCGGCGGTGCGGGGGTTCATTCGACGTTCGGACTACTCATTTTTTTCATTTTTTATTTACTAAATAATGGTCGGAACTTGTGATGGGAGCCACTATTGGGTTGGTTGTTGTCTTCTTTTTTGTCATCATTAACGACACAAACTAAATAGAATTTCTAATTCTCCTCCATTTTCTTCTATAATTTCAGCGAAGCCCTGACGCGCCTTTGGAATTTGTCCCCGGATAATTTGCAAGCATGCAAAAGTGAAGACCGCAATTTCCTGCCACCAGTTGACACGTTCATTGAAGTACCGCGAGAAAAAAGCGAACCATCATTTGAATGGCGTGCCTTACGTCTCCTTGCCAGACAATCACCTCATTTCTTCACATTGATGAATGGACCTTCTTACAAAATAGCTGACTACCTTGAGTGTGTTAAGAAGAAGATCCAAAAAGAGAAGAATGACAATGCTAAGTTGGGTAACAGTACTGAAGTAGTTAATGAAAACGTCAACGAACAACCCGAACAGGAACAAGTCGCACTTGACGACCAGGAAGATGCTGAACTTATAAAATCCGAACCAATGTCCCAAGATAAGAATGTTCACAAACCGTGTGTTGTTAGCGAGGAGAACATTGCAGAGTTGTCCGCGAAAGTGGGCGACGACTGGAAAAAGCTCGGTAAAAAACTGGGCTACCCGTTGCATGATGTATTATTTTTTGAAAGAGAGAACCCGACGCCGCTTGATGCTTGCAAGGCCATGCTAACGATCTGGTTCGAAGATGACGAAGACGCTACACTTGATAACCTGGCGTATACCCTAGAAGGGCTTGAAATGAACGCCGCCGCCGATTTTGTAAAAGCCATCATAGATCCACCGAATAAAATGGAAGATATATCTGATTAGTACATTGGAAGTAAAAGCCAGAATTACATAAGAAACCTAAAGTTTATTGATTTTATTTTTTTTAACAACTGGTGTTGGGATGTAAAACTCTTCTGCCGGTGTTCCCTTCACTCTGTGTTTGGCAGCATCAAAAGTTGGCCGATGCTTTGCCGTTGACCTGCAAACTGCTACGTGCTTCTTCAATCGCTCCTTTTGGAAATTTCTATTACACTTTGGGCATTTCTCTGTCTCCACCTGGTCGAAGAAATGTTTTGTGATACCTAGGTCTTGATAATTGGTCTTTCAACTTACCACAACGTGACTGATTTCAGACGTACGCATAGACGTGCTCATTTGATGTGATTTGATGGGAGTAGCAATATTGAAGACGTCGGATGTGAATTTCGTTGTCAACATCGATTTCATGTCAATTCTCCTTTTTTAGCGATCAAATGTTTGTTATCCAATCAAAGTCCAATTCAGGAGCAATTGCGTTGTTAAAAGTTGATTGTTGATATTCCGGAGTTGAATCAGCGCCGGCAAAAGCACTATCCCAGTTTTTTCAGGTTTCCCAATACATAAATGATTTTAAGGTCGCCAAAAGTAGAATTTACAAATTCTAATTTTGAAAATTTGTCGACATTTGTTTTGACAATTCGTCTACCCCAAAGGAGTTATCGGGGCATATTAGACAAGTAAAGTAAAGTGGGAGAATCAGGTTCCTGTACCGAATAGCATTGAGGTTGGAAATTGCAATATGGCTTTGCTCGACTCCTAACCCAGAGTACGGTTATCTTATCGTCTGATCCATGTTTGTTCGTTTCAGGTGACAGCAACATTAATCGAATGACTATGTAAGCAACTCCCGGAGCGCATAATTCTCGAAGACTACTAGCATTCAAGTGAAAAAAAAAATCGCTGCCATAATCGACCGACAACACGACGCAGCAGTGATCGACGCCAACTGATGAAATTCATCAGAGAACCGATCTTCGACGATAAATGACCGTTGTTAGTGAAAATTGTGAATTCGCTCTTCATTTCGATAAATAAATAACTATATAAGGTGGGCCAGAGCACACCTGTGTGCTTTCTAACAGATGCACTCACAATATACAAGCAAATGGTGAAGAACACGGAAAGAAATTCGAATAAGCAAAGCATCATCATCATCATCGGCACTACAACCGGGAACCGGTCTTGGCCTTATTTAGCAAGTCCTGAGGCTTGTTAAATTTTCCATAATGATTTATTTTTTCTGGGCAAGGTCATTAGTCTTGCGCCAGGGGCTCCCCGACGGGGAATCGAACCCCGGTCTCCCGGGTGACAGGCGGGTATACTAACCACTATACTATCGAGGAGCAAAGCATCAGAGCCCTATATAATAGCGATTGAGTATAACGATCGAATTCGTACACGTGGTCGTTAGTCTGATGCTTCAATGTTTCGCTTTTCACCCGTTTCATCGTGGGTTCAATTTACGTTTTCACTATGCTTCATCATTATCGGCACTACAACCGGGAACCGGTCTTGGCCTTATTTAGCAAGTCCTGAGGCTTGTTAAATTTTCCATAATGATTTGTTTTTTTCCGGGCAAGGTCATTAGTTTTGCGCCGGAAACGCAAAAATCCTAACGTGTGATATGACACACAACACACGTTCTCCCATAATAAACAGGACTTTACTACTTCAATCGCGACTTATGCACAGAGCACCGGCCACCCGCCTGCTCCGACGTCCTCTTGCTCGCTCGCTTCTCGCTTCGTCGTTCTTACATGAAGTTGATCGTAACAAAGTTACTGAGGAGGGAGTAGTGTGGCGTTTCTAACAGATATACGCACAATATACAAGCAAATGGTGAAGAACGCCGAAACAAATTTGAATAAGCAAAGCATTCGAGCCGTATACCATAGCGATACATAACAATTCCACATCAGTTGAGTGTACTTTGAGTATAACGATTGAATTCTCTTGTACCGCGGTAGTGGGCTGATGTGTTGAGCATAGGTTCAATTTTTAGTGATTCTAACTGTCATAGCGTCAGTTCGAATCACATGTTCTTCACTATCGCCGCAAAACGCTATACATCCCTCTAGTGACATAGTCACGAAAACCACCACTAATTCGGGGCAAAAACTAACTCATCAATATGTCGGGGACATCGTTTGGTTCGTTCAGAATCTCCCTGAAAAGGAATGTTACCTTTAACTTTGGTTGAAAAAAAAGTGGTGGCAACTAAATGGCTACAATATATCTTCTTTTCTATTAACCAAGTCTGGGTTGTTCGTCATGTATACGCCTGCCAGGCGTTTTTACATTGGCACGTGGAAGAATTGCGTTGATTCGTGAGAATTGCTTCCGAAAGATCCAGTACCGTGCCTCGTCGGTGTTTTGCGGCAAGCACATTTTTATTTTTATTTTTTATTTTTTTTATTAGACTTCTCTCGGGAGAGGCGAACACATAGCGCCGATGTCTCGCGTGTTCTAATTGATGGAACGTGTTCACCATACTTTTCTAACAGCAAACGATGACTTTCAACAGCCTTTTTCTTTTGATTAAATAATAAAAGCAATGCGTGCCGCAAATTTTCTTTTTCAGGCACAAAACTCGACATGATCGCTAAATGATAAAATAAAGAGTCTAGTTTTTAGCGGACTCAACTTGTGTGTGTTTGTAGTTAAATCTCAGATGAATATAATGACGAACCTGTCAAATTAATACGCTGTATACTTTTCGCTGGCGCCATCTCTTAGTTAAACCGGAACAAACTTAGGCATATACCTGGTACTTCTCTCGGGAGAGGCGAACCTATAGCGCCGACATGGCGCCCCGAGATCCCGCCAAATAAGAGATTTTTTTTGAATAGTTGCAGGTTGAAACGCTCCGGAAACACTTGTGAAGGAAGCGAATTCCACAGCTTCCCCGCTCTGTACCGGAATGAATTCTGACAGGGATGTTCGCGCCGTTGGGATATGAACCGCGAACTGGTGCGGTCCGTCGGATTGCGTCGTAAAGCCCATAAAAACCGAATTACGCGGAACAATCTCCAAAGAGGGTACCCGTGATAACATCTGTAATACAAACAGAGGCCAGCTACGCGCCTTCGATGTGATAGCGACTGTACTCCCGACGTTAGCGCCGAGTCCCCGATCAGGCGGATCGCTCGTCTCTGTATGCTCTCAAGTAGGTCGAGGGTATGTTTAGGAGCCGAGCTCCAAACATGAGAGCAGTATTCAAGCGCGGGTCTAATTTGGGATTTATATAGGAGAAGAAGCTGGGCCGGAGTAAAATATTTCTTGGCTCTAAAAAGATAACTCAGTTATCCTGAGGCTGACCTTGCGACACTCGACACGTGTTTATGCCATGATACATTCCCACAGACCGTGACGCCGACCAATTTCAAACATTCCCCAACCGCGAGGGCCCGGCCATTCATCATCAGCTGTGGAACCGATGATCCACTTTTCTTTGTGAATGTTGTATATTGTGTCTTCGCTGCATTGAAGTCGACGAATTTGGCCCTTCCCCACTGCAGGACCCTATCTAGATCCTGATTCAGAGAGTCAATCTGTCTACATCTCAGCTGATGCGACGCAGATGCACTAATCGGCCGAACACTCATCGATCATCCGCAAAACTGAACACTTTGTTATCCGTTGTCTCCAACAAGTCATTTATGTGAAGCAAGAACAAGGTTGGAGCCAAAATAGAAACTTGGGGCACCCCCGAATTAACAGAATACAGATCCGAACACTCGCCGTCTGCAACAACACGGATCCATCGATTCTCAAGGAACCTCTTCGTCCAGTCGCAAAGTTGTTGGGAAAGTCGGTATGAACGGAGTTTGCTAAGCAATGCCCCGTGCCAGACGCGGTCAAAAGCCTTGGAGATATCCAATGCGACCGCCCTTGACTCACCATGCCGCTCAATCGCAGATGCCCATATATCGGTTATAAGTGTCAAAAGGTCTCCCGTGGACCGCCTGCCACTGAATCCGAATTGACGGCCATTCAGAAGTCCGTTGCACTCCAAATACTTAACTAACTCAGTCTTGATGACTTTTTCCATCACCTTAGATAAAATAGACAGTAACGCTATCGGACGCTAATTTTGTGGCAGACACCTTTTCCCGTCTTTGGGATTGGCTGAACTCAAGCGATTTTACAGCAGGCAGGACAGCTCCTCCGTGCATAAGATAAGCGGAAGTGTTTGCCAAGAACCGGCGATAGTTCTGGATTACAGTTCTTAAGAACTATTGCTGGTATTCCGTCCGGGCCGGTTGCCTTTCTACAATCCAGTTCACGTAGAATGCGTTGAATAGTGCGCGGACGAAATCTCACATCCCGCATGGAAGACTGTACTGGCGAGATCACAGGTGGCTCCAAAAGCCAGGTTTGAATTAGCCGAAAATAAATTCGCGACCACATTAGTTTTATCCTTTGAATTCGTGACTAACGTCCCGCTGTCTGTCACCAACGGAGGGAAAGAGGAGGAAGCGAAGTTACTGCTGACAGCCCTTGCCATTGATCAGAAGGAACGCGAACCAGTTGTGTCCCGAAGGAGCTTATTGATCACCCTGTCGTTGTAAGCATTCTTCGCGGTATCAATCGCCTGGTTGCACGCGTTTCTGATTCTAACAAAATTCGTTCTGTTAACATCGGTGGGATTGGAGCGCCATTGCTTAAAAGCTCTATTTTTTGCCGCTGTAATCAGCTCGCATTTCTTATCAAACCAAGCTTTATCAGACGAACTTTTGGCCTTTGGGATTGGCTGAACTCGAGCGATTTTCCAGCAGGCAAGAAAGGTCCTCCGTGCATAAGATAAGCGGAAGAGTCTGCCAAGAACCGGCGATAGTTCTGGAGCACAGTTCTTAAGGACTATTTCTGGTATTCCGTCCGGGCCGGCTGCCTTCCTACAATCCAGTTCACGTAGAATGCGTTGAATTGTGCGCGGACGAAATCTCGCATCTCGCATCGAAGACTGTACCGGCGGGATCACAGGTGGCTCCAAAAGGCCGGGATCGAGGTTTGAATTCGCGGAAAATAAATTCGCGAATACATTAGCTTTATCCTTTGGATTCGTGACTAATGTCCCGCTGTCTGTCGCCAACGGGGGGAAAGAGGAGGATGCGAAGTTACCGCTGACAGCCCTTGCCATTGACCAGAAGGAGCGCGAACCAGTTGGGCACCGAAGGAGCTTATTGATCACCCTGTCGTTGTGAGCCTTCTTCGCGGTATCAATCGTCTGGTTGCACACGTTTCTGATTCTAATAAAGTTCGTTCTGTTAACATCGGTGGGATTGGGGCGCCATTGCTTAAAAGCTCTATTTTTTGCCGCTGTAATCAGCTCGCATTTTTTGTCAAACCAAGGTTTATCAGACGAACTTCGTTTGATGGAATGTGGAATATACATCTCCATCCCCAAGAATAATCTCTGATACCGACTCCGCGCAAGCGTTAACATCGGAGTTTCCGAAACACACCTCGGACCATAGAAAGGAAGCGAAGAAATCTCGCAAATCGTCCCAGTTAGCAGCCCCATACTTCCATATATGGCGAAGCTGCCTAGGCCGGTTATTCGCTTGATATGCAAGTGCTTGCGCGACAGATACCAAGCAGTGATCTGAGTTTCCCATTGGCGCAGAAACCTCTACGGTATAAATACTCGGTTCGGATGTCAACAACAGATCCAGGGTGTTCGCATAATCGCCTCGGGCATCCGGTACTCGCGTTGGCTGCCCCATGAGTTGAGTCAACTTGTGGCTTACAGCAAACATCTCCGTCAGCCTCTCAGCCTCGTCAGTTCTGCTAGAATGTAACAACCAGTCGGAACTGTGCACATTAAAATCGCCAAGGACAACAATTTCAGAAACTGGGTGGTTGATCTGTATCCAGTCGACAGTATGTGAAAGATGTTCGAAAAATGTCGCCGGTCGATCGTCATTCGGGGAGCGGTAAAGACAACAAAGAAATTTAACGGAATTCCTCAGCACGACCCTCAACCATATGATGTCCATATTATTGGGTTCCAACGACTCCATCCTCTGGCAAGCCGGATTGGACCGTGCGAAAACGCAGACTCCGCCCTTAAAACGGAATCTCGAATGTAAGTCGTATCCTGAGCAACGAAGATATGTTGAATCAGTTGACGAATCGACCTGGGTCTCAGTTAGGGCAAGGATATCAGGTTTCGTTGTTTGCAAATATTAGTGGACGGCGTTTACATTCGTATTGGTGAAACTGATGCCCGTAATAGATTCTCGTAGAACCTAGGGATGTTTTTCGGCGATTCCGAACCCTGTATACACCGCCGATGTTAATGAAACCATAGGTTGACCTGATTGTGGTAAGGTGCGCGATTGCTCGACGTCGTCCTGTTAGTGAAACCGATGAACTTTCTTGTCATTTCTTTGAGCATATTGTCAGTCGGTTTGCGCGTGGCGTGAGTTAAGTTTTTCTTTACTTACCGAAGTTGGAAAAACAAATGAAAAAAACTTACAGAGAAAGAACATAAAATCTCCTTATTTTCGTTTTGTTCTTTTCAAATCATCATCATCATCGGCGCTACAACCGGGATCCGGTCTTGGCCTTATTTAGCAAGTCTCTCCACCGGCATCCGGCCCTTATCCGAGACGTTAAATTGTTCATAATAATTTGTTTTTCCGGGCAAGGTTATTAGCCTTGTGCCACGTTCTTTTCAAATACCTTGATAAAAAAATTCCCAGTATTACCGCATTGGAGCGCCATCAGCAGCTCGTGTTGCACATGTATTTTGTTAAGATGACACGTCTATGATTGACATTCCCACAAAATTTTAGGGTAACAACTTGGCATTTTCGAAAGTTACGCCACCTTGAGCAAACCCCTCTACATACGTCTTGTTTTTTTACCATTTTTAAAATGGAACTGAATATGCAACAAGGTGCTTTTATTTAATTTTGCATTAAAAATGGATTGAATGATGCGAAGACCTGGGAAACATTGGAAAAGCGCTTCCACAACGATTCTTCAAAGAAATTAATCGCCTACCAGTCGCACGAACTTTTCGGAAGTGGTCGTAAGTCCATCGAGGATGACGATCGCAGTTCCAGGCTGTCAACATTGAAAACAGACGAAAACATCGACAAAGTGAAAGAAGTGCTGATCAGTAACCGAAATCGAGTCAAGGTTGGAAGTCGCCAAGCTAGAGCTAGAAATCGCCGAGGGGAAGGCGAAATTGGCACATCACGTTGACACGAATTCCCAGCAAAGGCAAGGCAAGGGCCAGCACACATGGTCCTGCGAAACTAAGATCAGCGGCGCACCGACTCCAAGAAGCCACTACGGAAAACAGCACCCAGGAAACGAGCCGATGAGAGGACGGCTGCGGGCCTATATAAGGCGGGCACATCGGCAGAGCAGCAGGAGTAACATGTGACCCATATTCTTCAAAGGGGCCTCGGTCGGTCTAAGCAACTGCAAACAAAGTTGACACCAAACAAAGTTGACACCAAAGTTAAGCTTCTCTGCTATAAGCAGCTAATCCGATCTGGAATATCGTACGCCTTTCCCATATGGTCCTCCATATCTTCGCCCCAAATGGAAAGACTTCGAGTCTTCGAAAGAAAACTCCTCAGAAGATGCATCAACCACTTTAGAAGGCCTGACGGTCGCCATTACCCGAACTCTCACCTATACGAAGGTGCCTCCATTATCCCTATCGACGAGTACTTGCTACGATTAGCATATAAGTACCTCGAAAGCATTCAGAACAGCAAGAACCCACTTGTACGGGAGTCTTGCGTTCTTGACCCTTCTCTCTTTCGTTCTCTTCGGATCAAACCACCACAATTTCTTCTTCAGTACAAAACTGAAGAAAGCACCCTTCCCAACAACATTCTTCTTTATAATAGAGGATTCCTGGGCCCATCCCATAGGGTCTACTGCTGACACACTACAAACACGCACGCACAGTACAAGACAGCACAAACACACACACATACACACCGGCCAAAGCGCAGATTATCAGACGCCAAAGACGTGATCTGCGTTCACTACCGCACTCAAGACCCACCGGTCTTGTACGATTTCTTTCCCACCATCCCCCCATCCAAGTAGTTAGAGAACAATTGAACTAACCCTGTCCACACTATCCTTAGATACGTCCTTCCCCTTTCTTTTCAGATATCTTGAGACCGAGCCCAACATCTTCACGGATGTGGGTGATTCTGGTTATCGCAAGATGACCAAAAGCCAGAGACAAGATGAAGGACACATTTGTCATTGTCTCCCTAAAATCGGCCTTTCGCCACCCCATTTTTTTAGAGCAGCAGGAGTTGCAACGGAGCTTCGAGTTACAAAGAGACTTGACAGAGTAATAAAGATGAACCAATTGTAACAGCGGTGTTTTATTTGGAGAATACAAGAATCGTACTGGGCAAGACAATAACGCTCTTCGTCCAGAGCAGAGTCCGGTTATGGAAGTACGGTACGCTAACCAAATAAATTGTTTGGCCGGTCAGGGCCGGAATACAGTACACACGAAGAGAAGGAGGCGCCGTTCCCAGAAGAGTAACAATAACCGAAAATTAGCTATCAGGCAACTTGGACACATTGTTTATGGGTCCGTTCGAGACATTTTAATTAAAGATTTGGATTTCTTGCAAAAAAGGGACCGCGTTGATATAGCAAATGATATCCAAGACTGAATCTGACTCAACATTTATAAAATGCGCCATTACTGGAGCTGAGATGTCGGTTTATGAGTGCGACACACAATCTAAATACCAGTGAGTGAATGGCGACCATCCAATTATGAGACCAAAAAATAACATGGTATTTTCGGCGAAACGAGAAGGTAATATTCCGGGTTTTCATGGAGGGTTTTGTGCATCATGAGTTCGTGTCAAGGGGTTGTTTTAATTGTGTCAAAAATCGATTACCGTAAATGCGTTTTAGCATCCGAGAGGAGAAAATGGAAAACTTGAAGACGACTTTGATGGACATACCGAACCCTGAGTATAAACATTTTTTCGGAGTTTGAATCTAGTGCTAGCATATGTGTGTTGCAATCGTGGTAATGATTCAACGGCCGGTTTGGCGTTGTTGCGTAATAGAGCGGATTTTTTTCGACGTTTCATAGCGGTGGATGAAACGTGGGTCCAATACCACACGCCTGAGTCCAATAGGCAGTTTTCAGAGCGACTGGAAGCCGCGAATACCGTCCGCACAGTCAAGGAGTTGAACGTAAACACATCCGCCAGATGGCATTCCCCCAATTCTCTTGAAGAGATGTTCTTCTTCACTTGCTAAATCACTGCGGAAACTCTTCCATTTGTCTTATTCTACTGGCAGCTTCCTAAATAGATGATGGAAATCAGTGATCATTCAGCCAATTCCCAAAAAGGGTGAGAAATCGTCCCTTTCTTCTTATCGACCCATAACACTAATTTCTATTCTCTCGTAGGTAATGGGATCACTCATTAGCCATCAACTTTTGAAACATGTGGAGTCCTTGACATTTGTTTTATTCTTCTCTCAGCAAAGGAATTTACAGCGCCGAGTTGGGGCCCCAAGATGCCACCAAATAACTGTTGCAGTTCTTCTTGAACAGTTGCAGGTCCGGAAACACTCGCGCGGTGCAGGAATTCCACAGCTTTCCCACTCAGTAACACAACAAGTTCTGATGCAGGGATGTTCGCGCCGTCGAGAGATGAACCGAAAATTGGTGCGATCTGTCGGATTGTCTTGTGGAGCGCATATAAACCTAATTGCGCGGAACAATACCACGAATCTCCGAAGAACTATAACCGTGATAATATCTGTAAAACAAACAAAGGTCAGCTATGCGCCTTCGATGTGATAGCGACTGAGTCTCGACGTCAGCGCCGTGTCCCCGATTAGGCGGGTCTCTCGTCTCTGTATGTTCTCAAGAAGGTCGAGGGTATGTTTAGGAGCAGAGCTCCAAACACGAGAGCAATATTCAAGCGCGGGTCCAATTTGGGATTTATATATTATTCTTGGCTCTAAAAAGAGAACTCAGTTTATCTAAGGCGGACCTGGCGATGTCTGGGCCTGTTGCATTCTTACAGTTCAGTCCACGTAGAATGCGTTAACGCGGGAGGCACCTCACTTTTCGCATTCAAGATCGTACTGGAATGACCACAGGGGACTCCAAAGCATCGGCATTGAGATTTGAATTTGCGGAAAATAAATTCGCGAACACATTAGCTATATCCTTTGAATTTGTGATTAACGTTTCGCTGCCCGTCACTAACGGAGGAAAAGAGTAGGAAGTGAAGTTACTGCTGATAGCCCTTGCCACTGACCAGAAGGAATGTGAATCAGTTGGGCAGTCAAGGAGTTTATTCGTCACTCTGTCGTTGGAAGCCTTCTTCGCGGTATCAATCACCTGGTTGTATGCATTTCTGATTCTAACAAAATTCGTTGTTAACCTCGGTGGGATTGAAGCGCCATTGTTTAAAAGTTCAATTTTTTCCGCTGTAATCTGTTCGCATTTTTTTATCAAACCAAGGTTTATGATGAACGATGAATTTCGTTTGATGGAATGCGAAATTTAGATCACTATTCTGAGAAGAATAATCTCTGTGACCGACTCCGAGCATGCGTTAACAACAGAGTCTCCAAAGCACACCCCCGACCACAGAAATGATGCGAAGAAAGCGAGATGGTTAGGTCGGTTATGCACTTGAAATGCAAGCGGTTGCGCCGTAGATACTAAGCAATGGTCCGAGTTTGCCAGAGGCGCAGCAATTCCAAGGTATAAATGCTCGCCTCGGATGTCAAAAACAGATCCAGTGTGTTTGCATTATCACCTCGTGTATCCGGCACTCGCGTAGGTTCCTACACGAGTTGAGTCAAATTGCGACTTCAGCGAACACCTCCGCCAGCCTCCCTGCCTCGTCGGTTCTTTTTTTTTTTTATTTTTATTTATTAGATTTTTCTCGGGAGAGGCGAACTTATAGCGCCGAGTGGGCGCCCCGAGATCCCATCAGATAACTGTTGCAGTTCTTTTTGAACAGTTGCAGGTTGTAACGCTCCGGGAACACTCGCGTGGGAAGGCAGTTCCACAGCCTCCCCGCTCTGTAACGGAACGAGTTCTGATACAGGGATGCTCGCGCCGTCGGGAGATGAACCACAAACGGGTGCGATCCGTCGGTACTGTTAGAATGTACCAACCAACCGGAATTTTGCACATTAAAATCGCCGAGGACTACACTTTCAGAAGCTGGGTGGTTGATCTGTATCCAGTCGATGCAGTACGTGAAAGATGTTCGACAAATGTCGCCGGTCGATCGTCATTCCGGGAGCGGTAGAGGCAACAAAGAAATTTAACAGGATTCCCCAGCACGACACATGGTAAAATCTGTAAAAAAAAATCCGCAGTGCGCCTTCGATGTGAGAGAGATTGTATCGATAATGTTAGTGCTGCATTTTCAATTAGTCATGGCGGGGAATTGTGCGTCGCCTCATGCAATTTCACGATGGGGCGCTTCACGAGACAACAGCGTGCTTTTTGTGTAGAACAATTTTACAAAAACAACGATTCCTACGTTTCTGTACGACGCCTATTTAGAAATGAATACGTATTACGCCGTGTAAGTGAGTGTCCAAGTGTTAATTTAATCAAAGCTTGCGTCGAGAAGTTCGAGCAAACGGGGTCGGCAACGAATATTAAACAAACAGGGCGGCCACGTTCAAGAAGAAGCGATGAGAACATTCGGGATGTTGAAATTTCAATATATTCGCATATGTTTTTCCCCGGTTTTGGATATTATTATAGCGTCCGGGCGTGGCCTCCTTTTTTTATAAAGTTGGCTTTCCTGGTATTATTTTTTGGAGCCTCTTCACTCTCTTCTTTCCTTTCTGGGCACTTGTAAACCAATTGCAATTGGGTAACTCATCATTGATATGCCCCGGGACCCTGCTTATGTCTATGGGCGAGTTTTGTTTTGGTTGGATTTACAAGTTTCAACCGCTTGCTTCGGCCGTCGCAGATGGCTTCTTTAAACGATTTTGGACACTTCCTTATCATAGAGACAACCAATGATCTCGACCAACTCCCGCACGGTATTAGTAATATGCCTATGCTTCTTAATTATTATCGTCTTTGTTAATTTTGCGATCTGCTCCCCGAGTTGTCCGAACACCAAAGAACCATCATCACTTCCATTACGGTTTTGATCCGCGCTCGTCTCTATATCACCACTGCTAGTTGCCGTCATGTTATTCAAAAAAAACTTTCCTTTGCACAAATAAAATGCAGCAGGTGAGTACAGCTGCCTGTCTGCCAAATACAGGGAGCTACCTTTGAAAAAACCTCTCTGTTGCTGTCGGGAGAGTACAGCTATTGTGTACTTCCCTAGGACTGGTCTCTGAAAATCCCAAATCCAATTTAGTAAGACAAAACTTACCATGTATTGAAACAATCATTGAGGGGCAATTCAAACCACATTCGCCCAACCGTATGTGATCCACTTTGCCTTCTCCCAATCTTATATTATCATTTTTTTTTCACTTTGCTCTACTCGCTTCTTTTCCCCAGATTGCCACTGACGTTTTATAATTTTATTTTCTCTGTTTTTTTTTGGCTGTCACTTTTGTAAGAGGGTTTTTATTTATTTTTTGGTTTCGGTAGGTAGGTGGAAATCTTCAAAAGATACCTCTGGACCGAGAGGGTAAGAGGGCCTGATTATCTGTTTGTAGATGAGCTGTTTGACCTTGTGAGAGAGGCCACTAGGTTTCCACAACACTCGTCTGCAGAGGTTAAGCTGTATTGAGGCTTCAGGAAGGGAATTTTTGATGTGGGTTGAGAATGACCAGTCGTTGGAAAGTGTTATTCCCAAATATTTTAGAGTTTTGGAACGTTTTATGAGGAACTTATTCAGCTCAAGTTTAATTTTGTTGTGGCAACGTTTAGTGTTGTTTGTGCAGTGAGCCTTTTTGCTCTTAAACACGGTTAGCTGGGTTTTGGTTGGGTTGAGGCGAATTTTCCATTTTTTAAAGAAACAAACAGACCACAAAACACAATGAATCACTCAGGCTATGCTGACGGAAGCATACGCTTCCAGTAGGGCCACCCATGTCAGACCTACATTTTATAAACCAGGCGCGATACAGACGCTCATAGAAAACGCGAAACAATATAAAATGGACATCGTCGCGTTTCAGGAAGTCCGACTCCCACAACAAGTAATCGAAACCAACGGGTTTGCACTGGCGTGTGGAGGTAGCGATACACATAACCTCGAAACCGGCTTCATCATAAGCAAGAAGATTACGCCCCATGTAAAAGATGTGAAATTTATTAACGACCGAACGTCGATACTAAAAATATAGGGCCCATGCTACAATTATGTACTTCTAAACGTACACGCCCCATCAAAATCTATCATCGATGGAACGAAGGACACGTTCTACGAGACCCTAGAGGAGGTATTTGATGAGATCTCATCAATCGATGTTAAAATCCTCCTCGAGGACGTCAATGCAAAAATTGGAAAGGAAGATATCTTCCAACCAACTATAGGTAAAGAAAGCCTACATGACATTTCAAATAATAATGGAATTCGAATTATCACGTTCGCAGCGTCGAAAGATCTGGTAGTGAAAAGCACGATGTTTAAGCACAAGCAAATTCATAAAGCCGCATGGATATCACCCGACGGCGTACCGCGTAATCAAATAGACCACTTCCTCATAGACAAAAGACACTACTCGAATATTCTTGACGTAAGATCATATAGTTGCCCGGAAAAATGAAATCATTATGGAAAATTTAACAAGCCTCGGGACTTGCTAGATGGGGCCAGGACCGGTTCCCGGTTGTAGTGCCGATGATGATGATGAAGATCATATAGAGGAGCAGATTGCGATTCCGATCATCTACTAGTGATGGGTAAAATCAGGAGTCAGCTTGCAGCAAACCCACATGGGCAGTCACGGGAGACGAGCAAAAAGTTCGACATTGATAAACTAAAAGACCTGCGCAAAAGGGCTGTTCGACGAACTAACGAATAGATTTGGCATCCTAGAGAATGGGAGCAGTGAAGAAGAGGAAGCCAATAGTGTGGACACTAAATGGACACCGATCAGAGACACAATCAAACAAACAGCCCAAAAGGTATTCGGATTTAAGAAAACAGTTAAATCCAAGCCTTGGTTTGCCGATGAGTGCAGGGCGAAAATCGAACAACGTAAACGCCTCAGGGTGATCCAATTAGAAAGATATAATGAAGTCAACGCAGAAAGATACGCGACAATTCGGAGAGACAATGAGACTCTTCAAATGCAAAAAACGCGAATGGGAGAAGACTCCGATCGAAAAAATCCTAGAAAATGCCAGAGCAAAGAACATTATAGGTAAGTATGCCGGAATAAACTCAATTAGAAATGACTACCGAGGAAGAGCCAAAATAATTCGAGACACAAACGGTTGACTGGTCTCAGAAACAAAAAATATCGTGACAAGATGGAAGCAGTACTTTGAAAACCTGCTCAATGTGTGCCCCCATCAACCACAAATAAACGTACCAGACGTACATACAGCCGAGCCTCAGATCCTAGAGCCCTCTTTCAACGAAGTTGTAGATGCAATAAATCGAGTGAAAAACAACGTCACCCGGAGTCGACTGCACATCGGCAGAGCTTGTGAAGCATGGAGGAGAGGCTGTGGGTTTGTTATAGGTACTTCTCGTTGTAAGGTGCCTCAAGGGCACAGGTTCACTCAAATAACCCAACTTGACTCTCAATGCACCAACTCCGATTGAATAAAACATCTTGATTCCGTGTCTTTCTTATTTATTAATTGCTCAAAAGAAATAAACATTTAACGTAACACCAACACATTGAACAGTTAAATATAGCCCTGGTTCATTATTCGGACCAGCCCTGTCATTTTAGGTCGATTTAGTATATTGAATAGAACTTGGCACACAAATGGATAAAAGGTCTACAATTTAATCTATGTTTTATTGTACTAAACACTGGATATTTAGCTTGACTTAATATTTTAGAACTCGACTTGGCACACAAATGGGTAAAAGATATACAATTTCGTTTAGCGACCGCAATTCACCGCAGTTAAACAACGACTCTCTCGACATTCCCCCAGTGGACGTGCACAATCTACTAGGGGTTGATTACTCATTACCACCAACACCAACACGTACTTTTGATCGTACGGTGTCCACCGTCCGGTAGATCCCTTATTCTTTATACCCAGGGTGTACGATCATGTGTCGTCGCATCGTGGCACACGAGAACGACGTACAAAAGGAAAACCTGAAACATGGATCGTCCCGTGTGTGTGCATCTGCAGCTGTGGTGAGTCCTGTGTCCGGCCATAGGGCGGCATATTACATCGACGACACCAAGGTTCGCACAACGATGTTGGTGGGCATTTCCGAACTCATGGATGTATGTTAAGATTCTCTCGATTTGCCTTTAGATGTACAGGCACACACTTGGCGGGCAAATCTTTGATTTGCTCTTGGCCTGGGTGAGTTGCTGCGTATGAGGATACGTCGCGCAAGTGCGCGACGGGGCAAGCATGTTCGCGTGCAGCACATTTGGTGTTTCTTGTGTATGCAGCACACCGAGTATTTCTTACGAAGGAATTCGGTGGTGCGGCGATACACGCATGCTGTTCTTCTTACAGGCTATATTTACGGCGCCCTGCGATGTTCGTGATGTGATGTTTTCTTGATGGTACAGGCAACTCGCTTTTAAGGAACATGGAGCGTTTCATGCTACCCTGCCTTTGTGGGTAAGTACTTATTGCTGCTGATGTCTTTTACATCAATGAGAATCATAGATTTACAGCATTGTAGGTGATAGGTGGGCAACTATGGAAAGGTAAGTACATGCTGTCCAGGTTTTTGGCGCCCTAGGGAGCAGTCTCGTAGATAATCACTGGGAAGGTGAGCAGCGGTGTTCAAAGGAAACGCCACAAGGCAACCGCTCGAAAGATCCACCAACTGATTAAAACATAATGTGAAGTTACTCCGGAAGAATGGAAACCCTCATCCCTATTTTTAAAAAGGACATAGATCCGACTGCCAACCACATACAAAATACTAACAAATGTCATACTGACGAAAATCACACCGTACGCAGAAGAAATACTGGGAGACTACCAATGCGGATTCCGTAGGAACCGGTCAATAAGCGACCAAATGTTCACAATATGACAACTGCTGGAAAAGAAGTGGGAATACGGAGATACGGTTCACCAACTGTTCGTTGACTTCAAAAAGCCTACGACTCAGTTGCAAGGCAAAGACCCTACCATATTGTAGTTGAGGTGGGAATCCCGAAAAAATATGCCACCCTCATTCAAATCTGCATGAACGAAAACAAAGGGCGAGTTAGAATAGAAAACCACCTCTCAGAACCATTTGAAATCCGGGACGGACTAAAACAGGGGGATGGCCTCTCACCGTGTCTTTTTAACCTTGTGATCGAGTATGTCATCCGGAAGGTACAAGACGACAACATGGCCGGATCATCCCCGAACGGGGTCGCACAATTTTTTTTTTTTATTAGACTTCTCTCGGGAGAGGCGAACCTATAGCGTCGAATGGGCGCCCCGAGATGCCATCAAATAACTGTTGCAGTTCTTTTTGAACAGTTGCAGGTTGTAACGATCCGGGAACACTCGCGTGGGAAGGCCGTTCCACAGCTTCCCCACTCTGTAACGGAACGAGTTCTGATACAGGGATGTTCGCGCCGTCGGGAAATGAACCACAAACGGGTGCGATCCGTCGGATTGTCTTGTGGAGCGCATATAAACCGAATTGCGTGGAACAATACCAAGAATCTCCGAAGAACAGCACCCGTGATAATATCTGTAAAACAGACAGAGGTCGGCTACGCGCCTTCGATGTGATAGCGACTGTAGTCCCGACGTCAGCGCCGAGTCCCCGACCAGGCGGATCGCTCGTCTTTGTACGCTCTCAAGTAGGTCGAGAGTATGTTTAGGAGCCGAGCTCCAAACATGAGAGCAATATTCGAGCGCGGGTCTAATTTGAGATTTATATAGGAGAAGAAGTTGGGCCGGAGTAAAATATTTCTTGGTTCTAAAAAGATAACTCAGTTTACCTGAGGCTGATCTGGCGATACCCGATACGTGTTTATGCCATGATACATTCCCACAGACCGTGACGCCGAGCAATCTCAAACTTTCCCCAGCCTCGAGGGCCCGGCCATTCATCATCAGCTGTGGAACCGCTGATCCACTTTTCTTTGTGAATGTAGTATACCGGGTCTTCGTTGCATTGAAGTCGACAAGATATGCCTTTCCAGATCCCGATTCAGAGAGTCAATCTGTCTACATCTCAGCTGGTGCGACGTAGATGCACCAATCGGCCGTTCACCCGAAAAGGAGGAAACAAGCGTACTATCATCCGCAAAACTGAACACTTTGTTATCCGCTGTCTCCAACAAATCATTTATGTGAAGCAAGAACAAGGTTGGAGCCAAAATAGAACCTTGGGGCACCCCCAAATTAATAGGATACAGGTCCGAATACTCGCCGTCCACATCAACCCGGATCGATCGATTCTCGAGGAAGCTCCTCGTCCAGTCGCAAAGCTGTTGGGAAAGTCCATATGAACGGAGTTTGCTCAGCAATGCCCCGTGCCAGACGCGGTCAAAAGCCTTGGAGATATCCAATGCGACCGCCCTTGACTCACCATGCTGTTCAATCGCAGATGTCTATATATCGGTTATAAGTGTCAAAAGGTCTCCTGTGGAGCGCCTGCCACGGAATCCGTATTGACGATCATTCAGAAGTCCGTTGCACTCCAAATACTTAACCAATTCTATATTGATGACTTTTTCCATTACCTTAGATAAAATAGACAGTAATGCTATCGGACAGTAATTTTGTGAGACACTTTTTTCCCGTCTTTGGGATTGGCTGAACTCGAGCGATTTTCCAGCAAGCAAGAAAGGTCCTCCGTGCATAAGATAAGCGGAAGAGTCTGCTAAGAACTGGCGATAGTTCTGGAGCACAGTTCTTAAGGACTATTGCTGGTATTCCGTCCGGGCCGGCTGCCTTCCTACAATCCAGTTCACGTAGAATGCGTTGAATTGTGCGCGGACGAAATCTCACATCTCGCGTCGAAGACTGTACCGGCGAGATCACAGGTGGCTCCAAAAGGCCGGGATCGAGGTTTGAATTCGCGGAAAATAAATTCGCGAATATATTAGCTTTATCCTTTGGATTCGTGACTAATGTCCCGCTGTCTGTCGCCAACGGGGGGAAAGAGGAGGATGGGAAGTTACCGCTGACAGCCCTTGCCATTGACCAGAAAGAGCGCGAACCAGTTGGGCACCGAAGGAGCTTATTGATCACCCTGTCGTTGTGAGCCTTCTTCGCGGTATCAATCGTCTGGTTGCACGCGTTTCTGATTCTAACAAAGTTCGTTCTGTTAACATCGGTGGGATTGGAGCGCCATTGCTTAAAAGCTCTATTTTTTGCCGCTGTAATCTGCTCGTATTTCTTATCAAACCAAGGTTTATCAGACGAACTTCGTTTGATGGAATGTGGAATATACATCTCCATCCCCAGAAGAATAATCTCTGATACCGACTCCGCGCAAGCGTTAACATCGGAGTTTCCGAAACACACCTCGGACCATGGACAGGATGCGAAGAAATCTCGCATATCGTCCCAGTTAGCAGCCCCATACTTCCATACATGGCGAAGCTGCCTAGGCCGGTTATTCGCTTGATATGCAAGTGCTTGCGCGACAGATACCAAGCAGTGATCTGAGTTTCCCAGTGGCGCAGAAACCTCTGCGGTATAAATACTCGGTTCGGATGTCAACAACAGATCCAGGGTGTTCGCATAATCGCCTCGGGCATCCGGTACTCGCGTTGGCTGCCCCATGAGTTGAGTCAACTTGTGGCTTACAGCAAACATCTCCGCCAGCGTCCCAGCCTCGTCGGTTCTGTTAGAAAGTAACAACCAGTCGGAATTGTGCACATTAAAATCGCCAAGGACAACAATTTCAGAAACTGGGTGGTTGATCTGTATCCAGTCGACGGTATATGAAAGACGTTCGAAGAATGTCGGCGGTCGATCGTCATTCGGGGAGCGGTAAAGACAACGAAGAAATTTAACGGAATTCCTCAGCACGACCCTCAACCATATGATGTCCATATTATTGGATTCCAACGCCTCCATACGCTGGCAAGCCAGATTGGACTGCGCGAAGACGCAGACTCCGCCCTTAAAACGGAATCTCGAATGCAAGTCGTATCCTGAGCAACGAAGATATGTCGAATCAGTTGACGAATCGACCTGGGTCTCAGTTAGGGCAAGGATATCAGGTTTCGTTGTTTGAAAATATTGTGCTTGCATATGCGGATGACATCGCCGTCCTGGGCGATAATCTAGAAATTGTAAGTAAAAACTGTGAAATCATCATGCAAGGCGCAGAAGAGGTGGGCCTAGAAATAAATGAAGACAAAACAAAATACATGATTACTTGAACGTCAGAGGCAAGATATATAAAGACATATAAAAATATATGATTACGGCGCTAGCAGGTGGACTTCCGGGAACACACATAGACATCAGAGGTAAGATATGTATGTGAAAAAGTTAAAGAATTTAAATATCTGGGAACGATACTGACGGCCAGTAATGAAAAGCCCAAGGAAATTAACAAAAGACTGCATTCCGACAACGCTAGTTGACACACAGTCAGCAAACTCCTGAAATCCAAACTGCTATCACGTAACGTAAAGCTCCGTGTTTATAGAACCATAATCATGCACATTGCTCTATACGGATGCGAAACATGAGGTCTCACAAAACGGGAAGAAAACAAGTTCCGCGTATTCGAGAATAAAGTTTTAAGGGGTATCTTTGGCGGTAAATATGACGAGCAGGCAGGACAATGGAGGAAACTCCACGACCACGAATTGGAAGAGCTATACCGCAAACCTACAATAGTGAGAGTAATGAAGTCGCGAAGATTAACATGGGCCGGACACGTGGCACGAATGGGTAACGATAGGACCGAGCATAGAATTCTTGACGGTAAGCCAACGGGAAAGAGACCGACAGGGCGCCCGCGACGGAGATGGGAGGACAATGTTAGGTTGGACCTCGAGGAGATCTGATCGGATGGTCGAACATGGAAGGAGAGCGCACAGGACGGAATGATAGCGGGGTCGAGTCGGTGACGTCATGAACTTTCGGGTACCTACATTCCAATAAAAAAAAAAAAAAAAAACCGCAAACCTACAATAGTGAGGGTAATCGAGTCGCGAAGATTAAGATGGGTCGGACATGTGGCGGGAATGGGCAACAATAGGACCGCGCGTAGAATTCTTGACGGTAGACCAACGGGAAAGAGACCGACATGACGGCCGCGACCGAGTTGGGAGGACCGGATCGGCTGGTCAAGCGTGCACAGGACAGAGCACGATAGCACGGTCGAGTCGGTGAGTTCATGAACTTCTGGGTTCTTATAGGCCAATAAATAGTAATTGTAAATATTATTTTTAAGTTATTATCAAGTTGTCACTGTTATTGCAATATCAAATATTGTAAATTGTAAATAAGATTAGATTAAGTTAAGTTAAGTAATTTTAAATAGGCTAAGTAAACAGAGTTCATGCTTTTTTTCTGACCTTTTCTAGGAAATATAAAATTACAAGTATCCAAATCTCATTATATCCTAAGCACATAAAAAAAACGGCTTGGAAAATGTCAACAAATAACATATAAACAATTATTGTATAACGAATCTATTATAAGTTAACTGTATTACTTTACTCTTAATTTTCGGTTTAATAAATGCAGTAAATAAAAAAAAGAAGCTCATTAGTTGCTTCTTGGCTGTCGTTGGTTGCACATTAGTGAAAAATGCTGTGTGAGCGGCGAAGCCCTCTAGTACCCTAATAATGTAAATTATTTTTATATGTACAATTTATGTGTACATTTAAAAACGTACTTAAAATTCGAATAATATTCCTCTTGATTTTTCCCTTATTGATTATTGAAAATCACCTACATTTCGCACGTCTGAGAGGACTAATCTTGTTAAGATAATTGCGTCATTTGCTTAAGTAATTTAAAAACATAATTATGGACGGCTTGACCTTTCCGCTCTATACTCTTAATCAATAAGTAATCCTGTTGTGTGTGCAGCTTCGTGGGTCTTTCATCAAATGTGATGTCAAATATTGTATGGGCATGAAAACCACCTTCCCTCCCGCTAGCATTAGACTTTCTCGTTTCCGTCAAATTGAAAATATTGTTTGTTTGCCAAGTTATATGTAATAGCCTTTATTATCACATGATGGAGTTATAGCAACAATTTTGTTATGAGATAATTGTGTACAATCAAAAAAGAAAAATTTCCGAATTTGTGTCAAATTCAGCCAAGAGAATTAGTATAAAAAATATAGTTCAAGTTAAAAATAGAATTTTGAAAACTAAAATAAAATTCTAAATCAGAAGTGTCAATACAAAACCCTTTTATCTTCTTTTAGCGGGAGGTTTTGGCTTGTTGTGAAGCATCGTGGCACATTTAGGGATATGACGGGAGGCTGCAGATTCATTGAATCGCCTGGAACAATGGGGACATTGGATGTAGTCAGGATTTTCCGACGGTGGGGGTGGAGGCAGATCTGACAGTTTTCCACCACGAGCAAGATGTGTTTGAACTTCCTTAGCAGCACGAATAGCAGCAATGAATTCTTCATGCTTCTTGCGCCAGTTGCTCTTTATCCCTAGCGTTGTCGTTGAATTGGTACCTTTATTGCCCAGCTGTTTCGGAGCGAACCGTGATGCCCGTGACGGCTTTTTCAAAAATTGCTCTGCCTCAGTACCCTTGACACGATGTTTGGCTGCGTCGAAAATCTTCCGCTGTTTTGTGGAAGTCTTACCGCAGATACCTTCGTGCTTCGCGACACGATCCTCAGCAAAGCGTCTGTTACAATATTTGCATTCCGTGGTGCCAGGCACTGCCTGTGCTTGGTAGGTACTATCCTTGTCTAAAGATGATGCCTTAAATTGCAACAAAATAATCGTTTAGTTCGTTTATTTTATTTTATATCGACCGCAATGGTAGAACTTACAAAGTGTGGTTTAGTGAGAGTTTTTGCCATTACTGATGCGCTCTTTACGGTAGGCTAACAAGGAATTTAAATTTGAAAAATGGAATTTATTCGTTGGAAAACTAAATATCTAGTGTAGAGATTTTGACAACTTTTGATTAGTTAATTGAGTGTACCTTAGATTTTGAAGAAATTGATTTTAGAGATGTAGTGTCGAGTGAATCTTGATTCGTTGATTTTGAGCTCGCTAATGAGTGATTCGACCTGTTGTTCAATACATCGGCGGGCGGCGTTTTCTTAGTTAGGACGGGGTTAAGTTTTATGCCAGTCGATGGTTTACTTTTTATTTCCAAATTGTTATTACTGTCTTGGCCTGCTAAGAGGTAACCATTGGAATTACTATTAAACCCTAGATAGTTTGAGAATTTCTAATTAAATAAATCGGTTCTAAATTAAATGAGAAAATTGTTGGCTCACTGTCTGAACTGGAGTGTTTCCTTGATAATTGGTTTTCCTCTTTACGATTTAGAATGTCTACCTCACTGGAACCTTTTGAAAATTTAAGGGATGTGTTCTTGGTTGGTGGAACAGCTCGTCCGTTTAAAGGACGATTGGGCAAGTCGGATATATGTTTCTTTGCGGGATCTGCGCGTTTTATAATGTTTCCACTGGATGGCGGTGAGGGTTTTGTGTTGATTGGTTTGAGAGGATTACTACGATCGATGCCAACGCCACGACGCCGTTCATTAAACATTTGCCGAACCTGTAACTTAAAGAAGATGGACATCATAGAAAGTACACAAAAGAAACTGCGGGGGCCCATTAAGAAAAATGAAATAGCTAGTAGATTATACAGTAGACACAGTAAATAGGAAAGAGAAACATATATGTAGTCACTTTATGGGGTAGGTTGATATGTGTGCCGTCGTTGGCACGGGTTCTACGCCTGTCCCACGCGCTTGCCCCGTTGGAAGTCACCAATGTGGGGCAAATGTTTCGGGATCGGCTCGTTATCGATGGAGCCGAAGGGCTAATTGTGGAATGCACTGCCATGGATTTTGTTCTAAGTTTGAAACCTTTTACTTCTGTAAACGATCGCTGCTTCGAGACACACGGCTTTTCTATATCACTGTAATTGCGTCTATCGTAATGCAATGTCACAACACATCATTAATAAAGGCGGATCGACTGATGAAGAAGCGGCAAAAGGATAGACGTCCAGTAATTCCAATGGCGAGCAATGCACTTCCCGATTGTAGTCAATTCAAAAGAGTCGAATGAGATTAAAACACACTTTCATTCCTTTTACACAGCACATCGTTGCTATACTTGTTTTTATTTCGTATCATTGTTAAAATAATTCACAAAGGCGGACACTGTATTTAAATCTGATTAAGTAAAGTAAACACTGTATTTCAAATTGCTTATTTTTAGTTAGAATTGTTGTTAACATATTTACAAAGACAGGCACTGTTAAATTAAACACTGCTTTTCAATTTACTGATTTTCCTTAATACGCTCGTCCACAGACGGTTGTTGAGCTCAGACTGAAATTATTTACCGTGGAGGCACGACTTGCCTCCACTGAATCCGTATCGTGATTGATTCATTCACCGAAGACGACAACTCAGCAAATTTCGTTCATCGCTTCGGTGCCCGACAAGTGATGAATTTCCTTGCATTGGTCCAGCAAAAAGGGGTGAAACAAACACACGATGATCGTTTCTGCTGCTCATGGCGTGTGTCCACGAGTATGTGGATCGTGGATCAACCGAATCCACAAGGGGAACATTAGCTGGCATGGTGGCAGCTGGTGCAACTATCTCGACGTAGAGATTTCGGTGTTTACACGATCAGCAACTGCGTACAGAATTTATGCTGATCGTGCACATCTTGGCGGCATCTCCACGTAGTCGAACTCTCGGTGGTAATTTTCCATTTAGGAGAACTCGATTTCCTTGGGCGGTCAGCCGTATGCCTTAATGTATTTGTCGGTCGGATGACCGACTGATGTGGGCATGTATAAAAAGGAAAAGAAGAAACATCTCCTGCACGTGTGTGGCTGACTCGTAAGGGGACATCTCATTGCTATGGTTCGGGTAATGTTGGTTGCTTGATGGTGCCACCAAATTGCTTTTACTTGTGGAAAATACTTATTTTGCTGATGGAATTTTACGTCAGCGAGAATTATTGATTTAAAGTATTTCTGTAGATAAGGATACAACTATGGAAGTAAGCACATGTTTTAATGTGTTTTAGGAAGACTGTTTCTTCGTAACAGGTTGTAAGGTAAGTAGTGGCGTTCAATGGAACTGCCACAATACTTGTTTTATATCGTTTTTGTATGCCCTAGGGGGAAGTTAGGTATTGTACCTTGAAAAGGCGAGCGGCGGCGTTATTGGAACCGCCACAACTTTATCCTTTGTAATAAAGAGAAATGTCACTCTTGGTAGTTCCAAAGAAAGCGGGCCCCGATGGAACAGCCCAATGGAGAGTGGTGGTCGACTTCAGGAAACTGAACGACAAAACCATTGGCGATGCGTACCCTCTCCCTCGAATAGAGGACATTTTGGACCAGCTCGGTCACTCACGCTATTTTTCCAAGCTCGATGCGACAGTGTGTCGACAAAGAGCAAAATGGGAGAAGTCGGAAAACTCCTAGAGGTCGGGTCGGAATCCCCCAACCCGACCGAACTAAAGTCACCAATTAATGAAACCTGCCCTCAACTCCCACCAACGAAAGTTCCAATTTTCAAGCTCCCATTAAACATCGGTTGTAGAAGCACTTTTTTTTGTTTTATATCCGCATTTATTCAACAATTCAATTACATATTTTACTTAAGACTAAATGTTAACTTTTTTTTTTACAAATATTCTTACATTAACTTACTGGCTCTTCGCAAGCACTCTAAATTATACATTATCACATTTCATATGCCTTTCGGCGTACAATAACTGTTTTTATAACATGTCACAATAATTGATACGTTTTCTTTATAAAATGTATTCTATTTTTTTCTACATCATGTATTATTTTTAATTTTTTTTTTAATTGCATATATAGGGGGTTGACTAGTAAAATAAAAAATAAAAAATGAAACATAACGGACAAGCATAAACAAGGAATACAAATAAAAATAATAAAATAAAAAATTAAAATTGAATTGAAAAAAAAAAAAATTGGGAAAGAAAAGCGGTGCGCCTGAGAGGCATATTATGTTTGGAGACGTGTAGTCCTTTCTTCATCACTGATCCACCACCAGTTGGGATGGGATCGATGTTTTATTGATTTATCTCTTTCACCGATCACCATACTAAAACGCAGGCGATCTGGAAAATTAGAGATATCGTTATCATGGAGAATTCGTTTATCCCTGGCACCACGGAAAGTGGGTAAATAATAGGGACTGCATGTATGTCCTTTTTTATCCAAGAAAGGGAACACTTCTGGGGGAATGAACCCATTCTGGAGAGTACTCTCCATATACATATCATTGGGATAGAAATGAGATCATTTTCACTGCACATTGCCCCTGTTGTGTGACCACAAATAATCTTGATAATGAAGTTATCTATTCTGTTTCACCTGACTGACTTTCAAGCCGACAACTTGTCTTACAGTCTTGCTCGTAATTACTTTTACTGTTATATTAACAACAATTGTCACAACCCATTATCTGGTTTTCTTGTTTTCTTCGCTCCGTTTTCCGCATACATAAAATTTGAACAAGTGTTAAAACCGTTGTTATGCCCCTTGGGCCACGTGTGTTAAACAAAATTAAGCGTGAACGGTTACGTTACGAACCCGGTATTGGAGGCCAAACTCCTCCCGATAAACTTACAAAAGTGAATAATAAAGTGCTAGAGAAATCCAAATTGTGTTCAAACACTAACTTTTTCCAACCACTTCAAAGTCTGATGGAGGACTCACCTGAAATGGATTCGACCAACGTCGATCAGCGCGCAGAAGTTACTAAAGAAACCGTTCCGCCAATTGTGGCGTTAAAATCAATTAGTGCTAAAGTGCGTAATATTTTGAGTAACATTAAAATAGACAACTACTTAATTAAAAACATATCGCTTGGACAAAAAATATGTGCCCCAACAATGGACATATATAACAAAATTAGAACTGAACTCTTACGGTTAAAATGTGAGTTTTTTACCCACAAGCGTAAGGAAAATCGTCCATTAAAGGTAGTGCTATCCGGATTAGACTTGATTAGCAGCGATATCGTGAAAAATGAACTAATTGCACTGGGGATTAAGTGCCTAGATGTTAAAACCATCACAATAAATTCAACAACAAAAGCCTTGTAAAGGGTGGTTACATTTTAAGGGCCGATGTTGAATGTGAACCACACTTAAACGTCAAGCTTTTTTCTGCATTTCATTTGACATTTCTCAATTTCAGACTAACTCAATTTGAATCATAGAAAAATACACAATCGAGCTACGCGTTAAAGTTATTCAGGCTTATTATGAAAATGGGCGTTCAAATCAAAATGCATATCGTGCACTTCGTGATTTTGTCGGTCAATTTAGTCGTCCAAATGTGCGTACAATCGGAAAAATCGTGCAAAAATTTGAGCAAACCGGGTCTGTAGGAGATGTGAAAACACCAGTGCATGCTCGTACAGCTCGTACTGCAGAAAATATTGCTGCTGTTCGCGATAGTGTGGCTGAAGAGCCGTCCACCTCAACTCGTCGTCGTGCCCAACAATTGCACCTCTCACGCTCGTCGTTGATGAACATTATGCATAAAGACTTGCATTTACACGCTTACAAGGTGCAATCGACTCAAGAACTAAAGCCTCTTGACCATTTCAAGCGTCATCGATGGTCAGAATGGTGGCAAGAAATGGCAACAGCGATGATCAATTTTCGAAGAAAATCATCTTCAGTGATGAGGCACATTTTCACCTCAGTGGATTCGTCAATAAGCAGAATTGCTTGTCGAAAAACCAATGCACCCACAAAGAGTGACTGTTAGGTGCGGTTTATGGGCTGGCGGCATCATCGGCGGTATTTTTTCCAAAATGAGGCCGGTCAGGCAGTTACTGTGAATGGTGTTCGCTATCGTGAGATGATAACGAACTTTTTATGGCCCGAATTGGAAGATATGGATGCGGACGATATGTGGTTTCAACAGGGCGGCGCCACTTGCCACACAGCTAACGAAACAATGGCTCTTTTGTGCGACAAATTCAATGACCGTGTTATCTCACGTGGTCGCGATGTCAATTGGCCGCCAAGATCATGTGATTTGACACCGTTGGACTTCTTTCTTTGGGGTTATTTGAAAGAAAAGGTGTACGTCGATAAGCCAGCAACAATTCAAGAGCTAAAGGATGAGATAATTCGGCACATTAACGGCATAGAAACTCAATTATGCCTCAGCGTCATCGAAAATTTGGACCATCGGATAGAGGTGTGCCGCCGAGGTCGCGGCGGCCATTTGGCCGATATTTTGTTCCATACATAATTGAACCATACCAATATTATCATAATAAAAAGGAATGACAATAATTTCCTAAATAATTTGTTTTATTCAAAATCAACATCGGCCCTTTAAATTTAACAACCCTTTACAAGCACTACCTGTACATTGTTTACATCCAACGCGGTACTATAAAACTAAATGAACTCAAACGTAACTTCCCCACATTGTTCAAAACCATCGTTCGCTGGGACTTCAAAAAACATCATCCAGGTAAGGTCACACAATGTCACAATTGCCAGCTTTACGGCCACGGCTCGATGCATTGTCACATTAATAGCTTCCGTGCAATCTGTTCTGGAAACCACAAAACATCCGACTGCAAAACGAATGAGGTCACCAAGTGTGCAAATTGCAGTGGGCCTCATAAATCCACCGATCCTGAATGCATTAGCCGAAAGCAGTACATAGACATTCGCCGCAAATTCTCCTCACGTGGACGTGGTACAGGAAATACAACGTTCCTACAGCCTCCGAGTGACAAACAGCAGGCACTGCCCGACCGATTATCCATTGATAATTTTCCTCCACTACCGCGATCTGTGCGTCAACCTTCACTTCCTCCACCCACCTGGGCTTCTGGCCTCCATCAAACCCAGTGTAGTGTCCTCTCTTGTAATCCTTGCCACAGAAAATCAATTATTGTTTAATTTTACCTGTGATCGCTGTGATTGCCTTCGATTCCTCGAGAGCTAAGTTGGAGGTAAACCTTAGGATTGGAATCTACAGTAAAACCAAGTTGTCCAAGGGCTTCTTCAATAATTTTCCAGTTACAACTCTCTCTCCTTTACAATTCATTTTTCCTTCTTTTTATTCCTTCAAACTTCACTTTACACCATTGACTCCCAGGAACGGGGACTGCTGCCCTTCTTCTTTTTCTTTTTCTTCTTTTTACTTTTTTTTTCTTTCTTTTCGCTGCTGACTAACTAACTATCAACGGGAATCAATTCCTTTGTTCTTTTTCTTTTTGTTTTCTGCCGCCGTTCACGAACTCGAAACCGTATCGTTTTTTGAAAGGGTCAACCCTCCATCTCTCTCGCTCTCCACTCACGTCCACTTCGAAAAACAAATTCGAACTCGAAGAACTGCACGATCCACACCCGAATCAGGGTGGGTTCAAAAACTCACTTCTGGATCGTACAATTCTTCCACCACCTTACCATCGTACTATTTTAAAACAAAATTATGTTAAACACAAATTATCAAATGATGGTGGTGGCCGACGTACGTAACACACCTCCCCCCTCCACAAGACTGCGTGGCATTCTTGGAAGAGGAATGTCACGCCGGAGAGTGGACGGCGGAGAGCAAACAAACAAACAGTCAGCAGACCAATCAACAAATAAATAAATAACTAAATAAATAAATTAGTCTACATGCTTAGAGGTTAATGTTAGTAAGGATTTTCTATATATTTAGTACTACTTATACATTAGGGTTAGTGAAACAAAATAAATAAAGCTTAAGTGCTAATGTTAGTACGTTTTAGGCTACCTATATACTAGGGTTAGTAAAAATAAATAAATAAATAAATAAATTAACTAGTAGGTATTAATGTAAGAGGGGGAACAATAGACAAGCACTCCACAAAACCAAGGACAACACAAACGTCCGCGGCGGGTCCGACACTCAATCCGATGGTTCGACCAAAAGCTCGACCGCCCACACGATCCGGTTAGGACTCCCCCGCCAAGGCGAGGTGATCCCCTCTCGTTCAACCACTCCAAAATGTCACCCGGCCGGCGAAAACGTCCCGTTCCCATATATTCAATTCAATCCTCCTCTTTTGGACTCGGTACTTGCCCCGGTCCATGGGTTGGTAGATCGGGGGGTTTGTCCCGTTTCGGCGGCAAAACCTACCATCACCCGACATTATAGTGCGCTTTCGCACTTTCATCTAGGCGATCCAACCCCTAGCACTGGGGTTTGCCTCTGCAGTCTGCGCTGGGACTGCGCCTGCAGCATTAGGCCTGGCCTTAAATACTTTCGTCAGACTCTCAAGTTGGTATCCCTCGACGAAGGTCCTTTACAAGGACGAAGATTCCGGAGGGTAACCAGAGTCTGGCCAGCTAGGATCAGGGGCTCCAAGTTACCGGAAGGCTTAACCTTTCCGTAATTGTTCTTTTATAAAAAACGTTGTCTATAACTATATGTTATTAACGTCCACTGTTTGGGGTTCATCCGGATGACCACGTGGGTAGCACGTGGTTGAACAGCTTTTCGCAGCCCTCCCCTGTATGGGTAGGGTCTCCGGGCGAGTACCTGCCGCAGTATCGACCTTAACAGGTCCCTTTGGCACGTCTCCCCGTTTGGCTGCCACACGCTCAACCCTTCCCGTCCCATAGTTGACAAATTGAATGGAGAATGGCACGGGATTTACGGTCGTTCGGGGAAAAACCAAACAACCACCCGGCCCGTCTACCTTACAATTCCGAGACAGGAAGTCGTACCCCAACAATCCGTCTTCCTCCAAACCCGGCAAGGAGTCTACTATTTGGAAACTGCAGGGAATCTCATGGTGCAACTTGAAATTCCCAGTGCAGCAACCCCTCGACTTACCTTTGACAAACAGCGCTTGGAGCGTTGTAGATTTATGCACATCCATGTCATATCTAGGATGGAGTGCCTTCAGCTTCAACAGGCTGATCTCAGCGCCGGTGTCCACGATTAGGCGCGTAGGGTTCCTACGGCCAATGTCTAGAGGGAGAGCGACAATCGGGACTCGAGTCGGCGAAAACTGAGAACAGCTGGAGCTGGGTTTCGTTTTTAGTGCGGTCGGGTAGGATCTTGCCGACCCGACCTTGGGGAGTTTCCCGAACTCTCCCATTTCGCCTTATGTCGACACTCTGCCGCCCTGTGAGTGTGTCGACCGCAAAACTCGCACAATGATCCGCTCCTCCGTTCAGGAATATTCCGCTCGGGGGTCCCACTGGACACCGAACTAGCGGAACTGGAGCTATTCTTTCTGCCCACTTTGGACCCAATGCGCCGGGGCTGCCATTCCCGGCTCCCCGCGCTGCCTGATGCGGCATCATGCCTCGCATCCGTCTTTGAGGATTTCGAGTCCATGGAGTCGGGTCGCTTACCGCCACCGCTCGACACGGACGATCGTCGCCCATCATCTCTACCTACTTTCCGGGAATCCTTACTCTCCGCGCTACCATTACCGGTGCTTCGATTTTGCCGACGCTGCCTCCGACGCCCTCTGCGCCTATTTCTCGCGCTTGCCCCAGTCCCCACACGGGTGTTTCGCTCTCGGCTCGCAACAGGTGCTGTTCCGCCGTGCCGCTTGTGGGGAGAACCCTGGGAACTCTGTTGTTGTTCCCACCTTTGCCTGTATTCGCACCCGTGCAAGCTATGACCTTGGCGGCCACAAAACTCGCAACAGCACCGGACGCTGAATACTCTGGGGCCTGATGGCGCCGGCCCGCCGCCCGTAGACGGGGGCTGCGGCTCTGGTAGGGCTCTCCGCTGAAACTGTGGTCGCTGATGAGGCGGTTCCTGCCGTGCGAATCCGCCCTGCTGACCTCTACCCCTGTATGTGGTCTGGGGACCGCGCGTCCTCGTCGGACGATCCGGGCAGTCCACTATATCGTGGCCATACCGCCAACACTCGCGACAGAAGGGAGTGTTTCGTCTTTGTAGACACTCGTCGTACACGTGACCCCTCAGATTGCAAAAATTGCATATTGTCTGGGATTCCAGGGGGTGCGCCGATCGACCAACCGGATCCCTGAACGGATTGTCCCGACCCGATCGATCCTGTGGCACATACGTCCCCTGAGCCAAGCTCTGCGACTCTCCACTCTGGCTTGGCATGGCATTTGACCACGCTCCCTCGCCAGAGGAGGCCGGAGCATAGGCACCAGCATCCCGTCGATAATCGAGAGGCCGCACGACTGCTCCCGAACGAAACCATCCTCCCCCCGTCGACGACTATCAGGCTCTTCGGCCGGCAACACGAATGACACCGCCCGGGGATTTAAGTTCGATAAAACCGGCGCCGGCGCCGCGGTGTAATCCCTAGAAGTGGAGGACGAATTTTCCAAAAGGGTCGAGCAACTTCCCGGTCCTAACTCTAGTGTTTCCGACGCTCGCTCGGCGATCCCGTGCCGCGCATCTACAAACAAGTCGTCGTGCCTCAGCATTTCCCTTCGAGCTCGCTCAAATCCGGTTAGGTGGTCCACCAGGCTACGAAAAGGGACATTACCCAACGTGAGGAGGAAGTGCTTTAGTCCTTCCTCCCTCAGACCCCTTACCAACACCGGTTTGGCCATGCTCTCAAGCTGGCTGGCGAAGACGGACCTACCCTGGCGACCATAAAAGCGCTCAGCTGCCTCCTCGCACCGTACCACGGCCCGCTTCACTCGGGAAACAAAGCCTGTGGCATCCTCGGAAGGAAGTTGTCGCATTTTGGAAAGTTGTGCACACAACTCCTCATACGACACCCGGGGCTCGTAGGCCTCTCTAAGACGCTGTTCCGCTTCAAGGAATGTCGTGGGTGGTCTCTCCTCGAACATCCGATAGGCCTCGCCGCTCAGCCTAGAGGGCAGCCACCGGAGGAAGGTATGTTCCCCCTCCACCGCCAGCCCATCCAAGGTCCTTCTACAGCCTTTGAGAAACGAAGAGAGTCTCTCGGCCGTATCCGGTCCCTCCTGTCCCGAAAACATGGGGACCGCCTTCATCACAAGGTCGAAAACCCTATCTGTGCCCAGCATGGTCCGTACAGGACATGGTTGTGGGCCCAGTTTAAAATACGAGGGCATCGGCGTGTCCTCCATGCTCCCGACAGGCTGCTTACCGACGGTGGGAGGGGGGCGTGTTGGCGATCGGTCGTCCACAAATTCGTCCCTCGAATCATGGAATGCCTCCGGATCCACCTCGTCAACCGGCGGCTCGGGAAATGCCTCGGGCCGTGCCCGGGCAGGAGTGCCCTCTCGGACATCTCTCTGACGTTGCCTTGTCTGCATTTATAAACTTCAAAATTTTTCGATGCTAGGACCAAACCCGGAACCCCGAAACAAAACAACACCCGGGATAAACAACGGTCCGAACCCCGAGATCCAACAAGAAACACAGCAGCAAACACCACACCCCCGACGTATAACGGACACAAACCCACAACGTCTGAGCCGATAGTGCTTTATCTCGAAATCTTCGACCGCCAAAGGTCGCACACGAGTTGGCTGTATATCGGATATAAACCTACAACGTCTGAGCTGATTAGTGTTTTATTTCGAAATCTTTGATTGCTAAAGGCCGCACACGAATCGAGGGGGGCTGAAAAACAACAAGTCTTGTGGAGGGGGAAGGAAAAACAACAAGTAATACGATTTCCACCACAAACAAACAAACACTCCCAAGGAACACTCACTCCAACCGCAGCAACAAACGGCAGACCACGCAAGAGACGCCACAGAACAAACAACAATGACACCGCACGCGAAGAGAGAGAGAGAGAGAGAGAGAGAGAGAGGAAAGGAAAAACCTCAACGTGCCACCCGTGGCGCAGAAAAACAATGTCCACCCTATTGCAAACTCTGTAACATAGAGAAAAAATTTTTAACGCGACGATGAGTTAACAATACCAAAAACTACACATCCCGAATACAACGCGCAGCTGAAAAAAAAAAGGAAGAAAAGCAGATTCCCGGCTCCAAAATAGAGAGGTAACAATATCAAACATAAATTCATAAATGAAATATAAATATAAATAACAAAGATTGGGGCTACGAGTAACAATAAATATGCCCCAATAAAATATTCAAAACTGTTAATCTTCACATCACCTGCAACTAAAACATTTTAACAATTATCAATACCATAAATGAAATATAAATATAAATAAATGAAATATAAATATAAATAACAAAGATTGGGGCTACGAGTAACAATAAATATGCCCCAATAAAATATTCAAAACTGTTAACATTCACATCACCTGCAACTAAAACATTTTAACAATCATCAATACCATAGGCCAAATACAATATTAACAGCAAAAGATCCAAAAAAAAAAAAAAATTTTTCACAAAAAATTTCCCTTGTTAGCTGCTTCACTGCTACGCTGGATTCCTCTGTTCTGCTATGGCGGCAGTAATGGGAGCCGCAACTCGATTTCTCCTTCCCGTCGATCTCTTAAGCACAGCTTGGCGCTGTACTTTTGTCTTGGCAGTAGTTGTCGTTCTCCGGCCGCCGCCAGATCCGCCGAGAAATTTCGATGATCCAATTGGTAGTGCCCCAAAAGTATTTTTAATTCTCTTTCAGCGCTTACACTGTTCCTTGGTCCTCTCCAGAGAGTTGTGTTGCAATGTACACATTTGCGGATAGCGATCTTATCTTAAAGCACAATCACAATCCTGCCCGCAGCGCCAATGTAGTGTCCTCTCTTGTAATCCTTGCCACAGAAAATCAATTATTGTTTAATTTTACCTGTGATTGCTGTGATTGCTTTCCTATCCGCAGCCTGTGATCGCTGTGATTGCCTTCGATTCCTCGAGAGCTAAGTTGGAGGTAAACCTTAGGATTGGAATCTACAGTAAAACCAAGTTGTCCAAGGGCTTCTTCAATAATTTTCCAGTTACAACTCTCTCTCCTTTACAATTCATTTTTCCTTCTTTTTATTCCTTCAAACTTCACTTTACACCATTGACTCCCAGGAACGGGGACTGCTGCCCTTCTTCTTTTTCTTTTTCTTCTTTTTACTTTTTTTTTCTTTCTTTTCGCTGCTGACTAACTAACTATCAACGGGAATCAATTCCTTTGTTCTTTTTCTTTTTGTTTTCTGCCGCCGTTCACGAACTCGAAACCGTATCGTTTTTTGAAAGGGTCAACCCTCCATCTCTCTCGCTCTCCACTCACGTCCACTTCGAAAAACAAATTCGAACTCGAAGAACTGCACGATCCACACCCGAATCAGGGTGGGTTCAAAAACTCACTTCTGGATCGTACAATTCTTCCACCACCTTACCATCGTACTATTTTAAAACAAAATTATGTTAAACACAAATTATCAAATGATGGTGGTGGCCGACGTACGTAACACCAGCAACCTTCCAACAGTGATACTGTAGGGTTGTAAGTAGGGTGCACTGGCGTACGGCGCTGATTCACTAACAACACCACTACTTGTCACTGCTTCCGTTCTCTAAAAGTTGTTCTGACGAGCAAGATCCACCAAATATCCGGGAATCCGTAGACCAGGTGTAAAAAAAATAAAAATTCACTGTTGTTGTGATGTTCTTCAATTTGCTCTTTTTTATTCAATGCACCTATAATTTTTTGTTTTTTTTTTTGTTTTATTAGACTTCTCTCGGGAGAGGCGAACCTATAGCGTCGAGTGGGCGCCCCGAGATGCCATCAAATAACTGTTGCAGTTCTTTTTGAACAGTTGCAGGTTGTAACGCTCCGGGAACACTCGCGTGGGAAGGGAGTTCCACAGCTTCCCCGCTCTGTAACGCGCCGTCGGAAGATGAACCACAAACGGGTGCGATCCGTCGGATTGTCTTGTGGAGCGCATATAAACCGAATTGCGCGGAACAATACCACGAATCTCCGAAGAACAGTACCCGTGATAATATCTGTAAAACAGACAGAGGTCGGCTACGCGCCTTCGATGTGATAGCGACTGTACTCCCGACGTCAGCGCCGAGTCCCCGATCAGGCGGATCGCTCGTCTCTGTATGCTCTCAAGTAGGTCGAGAGTATGTTTAGGAGCCGAGCTCCAAACATGAGAGCAATATTCGAGTGTGGGTTTAATTTGGGAGATATATAGGAGAAGAAGTTGGGCCGGAGTAAAATATTTCTTGGCTCTAAAAAGATAACTCAGTTTTCCTGAGGCTGGCCTGGCGATACTCGACACGTGTTTATGCCATGATACATTCCCACAGACCGTGACGCCGAGCAATCTCAAACTTTCCCCAGCCTCGAGGGCCCGGCCATTCATCATCAGCTGTGGAACCAATGATCCACTTTTCTTTGTGAATGTTGTATATTGGGTCTTCGTTGCATTGAAGTCGACAAGATAGGCCTTTCCTCACTGCAGGACTTTTTCCAGATCCCGATTCAGAGAATCAATCTGTCTACATCTCAGCTGGTGCGACGTTGATGCACCAATCGGCCGTTCACTCGAAAAGGAGGAAACAAGCATACTATCATCCGCAAAACTGAACACTTTGTTATCCGTTGTCTCCAAAAAATCATTTATGTGAAGTAAGAACAAGGTTGAAGCCAAAATAGAACCTTGGGGCACCCCCGAATTAACAGGATACAGATCCGAACACTCGCCGTCCACAACAACCCGAATCGATCGATTCTCGAGGAAGCTCCTCGTCCAGTCGCAAGGCTGTTGGGAAAGTCCATATGAATGAAGTTTGCTCAGCAATGCCCCGTGTCAGACGCGGTCAGAAGCCTTGGAGATATCCAATGCGACCGGCCTTGACTCACCATGCCGCTCAATCGCAGATGTCCATATATCGGTTATAAGTGTCAAAAGGTCTCCTGTGGATCGCCTGCCACGGAATCCGTATTGACGATCATTCAGAAGTCCATTGCACTACAAATACTGATTACAACTTAAGTTTTACAGCAATTGGTTATAAATTAAACTCGCGGAAGTTGTTTATTACCACTCGTTCGGATGTATAAAGTGACACTACTTAACAGAAAAGAACAACACGACTGTACTCGACTCAAACACTTTAAGACACATACTCCACTTTGATCACGACGGCCGTGGCACATGTGTGCGGTTTGACTGTTTAAATCTGACTCAGATGATGCAACTCACATCCATCAGTTCGATGGCCGCGAATTGCATAGATAAGGGAGGATTCTATATGTGTCCGTATAGGAAAAGTACAATGCCCTGCGATGAGGTAGATGATCGGTGGACACCTGATCAAACAGAAGTGCGATCGTCGGGGCGATGTACCCATACATCGTTGGTGATGTATGCCAGAGATCGAAATAGATTTTTGTTTCAAAGGAAACAAAAACGCTACTTCACAGATCAATGGTGGCACAGATGATGTATATGATGTGCCTATGATACAAAAGGGGTCGTCATGGTATTTGCCTAAGATTCCTTGGAAACACCGAGGTAGGCAATATCCAATCTAGTCATATGGCTCCGGTGTACAAGGAGGCAAATAATTTTGTTGACATAAGTCAGCAGGAACCTCGTCGACGGCGGCAAAGGGTCAGGCTGGATGGCTATATGTTTGATAAATATGTGGGTAAGCAAAACGCACAGTACTGTATGTTTACTTTAGATATCAGGCGGGTCATCGTAGGCATGGCTGGGGTATGCTTGTCTAACGTCAATCATATTAGTGCCCAAATCCCATGATCGGTAGATAACCGATAAGGGAAATTGGTCACACGTGTTGCGAACCTTGGGATTGGGGCAACATTCACTCATGAACCGTATCAAGAATATCGGCTACAGCTATGTCAACAATTACGCTGGCCAGCGAGTATTTATCTTTTATAACTGCTGACAAGCCGAGCCGATTGTCTGGTACGGTCCATGTATGAATGAATGAAATAATTTGTTTGATGTGCATGCTTGGTAAGGTTTAACTTTCAGGTGCGATGCTGCAGGGGATCTTACGCTGCCCCTAATTGCAGGTAAGTACTATGGGTTTGGAAGGTGGTTAATTTAAGAGGATGGGCGGTTCTTTGGGAATGTAGTAAAGAACCGCCACAATACGACACACACGAAGAAAAATCCCTCTGAAACTATAACTAATGATAACTTGTTCTCATTTAGCGAGATAAACTCTCTTCTTAATGAAGTTGTAACCAAGCTTAGTGCTTGTCAAACTAAAGCTGACCAATTTAACGTCATTACCTCATTAGCTATTAAGTATCTATATTCGGAAAAATCATGTTAAGAAACTCTCTTAGCATCATAACTTGGAATGCGAGAAGCATCAAAAACAAACAGCATGAATTTCTTAATTTCTTGATAAATTTTAATATTGATATTGCACTTGTTTCAGAAACCTGGCTCAAACAAGACATTTCTTTCTCTCATCAAAATTACATATGTTATCGCCTAGACAGGGTACATGTTAGTGGTGGAGGTGTCACCATTCTTGTGAAGAAATGTATAGAACATACCTTGCGCCCTTCATTGCACCTTAAATTAATTGAAGAAATTAGTATTGATGTGACATTAAGTGATAACTTCAAGGTGAGTATTTTTTCGGTCTATTTCCCTGGAGGAAATGGAAACATTGAGAAATCTACTTACTTTAAGCGGGATCTGCAAAAATTGTATAGAGTCAACACTCGAAACAAGGTAATTATTGGTGGTGATCTAAACTGCAGACATCAGTCGTGGAATTGTGTTAGGGCAAACTGCTGGGGTAACATTTTACTAGATGTTACTGAATCCAGCCCAAGTTTTTCCATACTTTATACCCTTCTCCCCACCTATATCCCAGCGAGTGCTAACAAGAACCCCCCAACTCTTGATCTATATATCACTAATATTCCAAATTACTGCACAGTACCATTAACTCTAAATGCGTTAAGTTCAGACCACCTTCCGATCAGCCTCGCAGTGAATCATACAGTATCTGTAAATCGTACCAGTTTATACCACAACTATTCCGCCGCCAACTGGAATTGTTATAAATCATATATAAACACGAACTTGGTTCTAGGTGATACCAGCCTAAATTCTATAACGTGCAGCGAGCAAATTGATATCCTATGTAACAATTTTGTTTCTGTTATCAATAGAGCGGCCGATCTTGTGATACCTAAATGTTCCACTGCTCCAGTTGATAAGGCACCGCTTCCTGAAAATATCTTACATCTGATTAGGCTACGAAACTCTGAAAGAAGAAAATGGCTTCGTTATAGAATCGATTACTTTCTAGTTAATGTTAAAGTCTTAAATAATATTGTAGCGAGCTTAGGGTTCGCTGGATTAATTATTTTGAATAAATAAGAGCCGTTAAATCGATTTTAAATTAATATAACACTTTATTAGTCCGTTAATAACAACCGTTACTTATACCGTACACTTAACGATTTCTTTACTTATCGCTTCCGTACTTATCGCGTCTTACTTATCGCTTGCTCCACTCTGCTTACTTCTTACTTTCTACTTGTCTCCATGATCTGTGTGCGACGTATTTATACCGTTCCCTCATTCTGATTTGGCGTTTCGTTTCCGTCCGTTCCATAGTCTCGACTTTTCTATTCCAGTTTTCCAGTGCTTTCTAAAATAATCTAGTACTTTGTGTCGGACTTTCTCGAAGATTCCAGTACTGATTGTCATATGCGTCACGCTGCCCTCCGCCTAGATTAGTTCGTCCCGAACTAAGTCCACTGATCTCATGGGTTAACAAAAGTCGCCATCATCTTGGCGTCGGTCTTCGCTGAATCCTATAGACAACGTCGTTAATTCGTGTGAGAATCTTATACGGTCCTTTCCAATCTTGCTGCAACTTCGGAGAACTTCCTTTTTGCCGATGGGGGTTATAAAGCCACACGTTATCGCCTGCATTAAATCCGGATGCGTTGGCTCGACCGTCGTACCTTGTTTTGATCCTGTCACTTGATACTTTGATTTGCTTTCGAACCAAATGATGAATCTCGTCGAGGCTATTTCTCCATTCAGCTACGTAGTCTTCGGTCTTATCTATGGCGTGTGGAGGTATTCCGAATCGCAGATTGGCTGGTAATCGTATCTCTCGTCCAAATATAATTCTTGCTGGAGAATGGCCCGTCGTATCGTGATTAGCCGATCTGTAGCTCAGGAGAAAGGTTTGTACATATTTGTCCCAATCTCGTTGGTGATCACTAACGACCTTCGATAAATGCTCTTTTATTGTTCGGTTGAACCTTTCGACCATTCCGTCTGACTGCGGATGTAAGGGTGTGGTCCTGGTTTTCTTTACGCCCACTGCCGCACAGATGCCTTGAAATATCTGTGATTTGAAATTTCGGCCTTGATCGGAATGCAGCTCACAGGGAACTCCATATCTGCTGATCCAATTATTGATAAGCTGCTCAATGACGGTTGTTGCTTCTTGGTTTGGAATTGGAAGGACTTCCACCCACTTGCTGAAGTAATCCATGATGACCAACATGTATTTGTTGTTGTCGTTGGTTTTTGGAAATGGTCCTGAGATATCAATCGCGATTCGCTCAAAAGGGGCACCCACGTTGTACTGCTTCATAACGCTCCTTGGTTTTGCAGTTGGTCCTTTGGTCGCAGTGCAAGTTGTGCACGTCCTACACCAAGACTCGACGTCATCTCTCATGTGAAGCCAGTAGAATCGAGATCGTAATTTTGAAAGTGTCTTGTTAATTCCCAGATGTCCACCGGAGGCTCCGTCGTGCATTTCTGTTAGTACATCCTTCATTTTTGATGGTGGGACTAGGATCCGCATTCGATGGGATTTTCCGTCCTCGGCTTCCCATTTACGCTTTAGAATTCCATCTTCCACTAGCAAGGAATTCCATTGTGCCCAATATGCCTTAAATGTTCCACTCTTGTCGGAAATATTGTTCCAAGTTGGGCGCTCGTTCTTTTCTTTGTGTTCCAGGATTAGCGACATATCTTCATCCTGAAGTTGAGCTGCGCGTATAGCATCATTCGTCCACCTATCTAGTACTTCTACTTGTACATTCCGCAGGTCGTACGCCTCTTCTTTCTCTTCCGCTCTATGACAATGTTTACAATCTGGCTTACATGGTCTTCTTGCTAGAGCATCAGCGTTATTATGCACCTTCCCTTGCTGAATTGAGCTTATCATTGATACGGGTGCACATTCTACGGTTAACTCTCCTTTTCTTATTGCGACCGGCTCCTCGGACGCATTTAGTACTCTTACAGCCTCAGGTTGGTCCGTTGATAGTCTCCTCTTATGATTAGCGCATGAACAACAATTCTCACTTGATGTTTCATTCATTCGTCGACGTTTCCTACAGTCAACAGAGATGTGGCCGACTCCGCCACATGTCCAACACCTCATGCCATGTCTCGGGATTCTCCGTTGTACATGCCCGATTCTTTGGCAGGAACATTCCTGGACGGACGTTTCTCGGACTCTATATGTACTCCTGGTGGCCAGTTTAGCAGATTCATATGCCAATGCGAACGCCAGTATTTCATTAGTCGTCTTCTTTCCCGCTAAACGAACGGCTTGTTGCAAGTCCCGATCTTGGAGTGCGTTTATAAATGCATCCATTGCTACCTCGTTTAGAAATTCCTTAGTCATATTTGAATAAGACAAGTTTGCCAATCGCTCAATGTCTGCCTGCAACTGTTGAAGATTTTCTCCAGGTTTCTGCATTCTGCTCCGTAGTTGCATGCGGTAGACCTGCTGCATGTGGTTATCTCCATACTTAGCTTCAAGGCCGTCTCTTCATCATCATCATCGGCACTACAACCGGGAACCGGTCTTGGCCTTATTTAGCAAGTCCTGAGGCTTGTTAAATTTTCCATAATGATTTATTTTGTCTGGGCAAGGTCATTAGTCTTGCGCCAGGGGCTCCCCGACGGGGAATCGAACCCCGGTCTCCCGGGTGACAGGCGGGTATACTAACCACTATACTATCGAGGAGCCCCAAGGCCGTCTCTTACCGCTTGGAAATCTGTTCGCTTCTCTGCTGGTATGGTTTGTAGCAATTCTGCAGCCGCCCCGCTGAGTGACAAGATTAGTGATGTTGATTTTTGCTCATCTGACCACTTATTATAATTGCCCGCAGCGTCAAACTGACGTATAAATACGGAGAAGGGTCCCGTTCCATCGAAAGTTGGCGGTTGCATCCTTGTATCTTTGTAGTCATGTTGATTGCCTGGCGATGTCTTATTTCTCTCAACACACTCAAGTCTCGTTTCGATTCGCGTTATTTCATCGGTGACTTTCTTGAATTCAGCTTCGTTTTTTAGATCTAGATTTTCTACTTCGTTTCGAATTGCGTCCTTAAAGTGTTGAAAATTACATTTCCTCCATTGTGTTTGGGCATCCAACTTTGCATTGACATCTGCAGCTTGCGCGTCCAATTTTGAGTTAATATCTGTAGCTTGCGCGTCCAATTTTGAATTTACGGCGTCGAATTTTGAATTTTGGGCATCCAACTTTGCATTAACATCTGCAGCTTGCGCATCCAATTTTGTGTTAATGTCTGTAGCTTGTGCTTCCAATTTTATCATCATCATCCTGAGCATCTCCGAAATGTCCAACTGTGGCGAACTCTTCTCCGTTACATTGGCACCATCTTGACTCGGTGTTTCTTCTCCACCCGGACAGTCTGGCCCAATCGCAAAAACATATGTGTTAACATCAATACCCTCTTCCTCCATTGCCGCTTGTAGACGCTGTCGAAGAATTTGCTTCTGTCCCATGCTATCCAGATTCCGGTCCTCAAGTTCCTTCTTCAACTTAGAAACGCGAAGATCCTCCAAATGTCGATCTGACATCGTCACAACACACTTTCACAGACTTATTCACTTCACCAATAATTAATACTACTTCTGACACCAATTGTCGCGAGCTTAGGGTTCGCTGGATTAATTATTTTGAATAAATAAGAGCCGTTAAATCGATTTTGAATTAATATAACACTTTATTAGTCCGTTAATAACAACCGTTGCTTATACCGTACACTTAACGATTTCTTGACTTATCGCTTCCGTACTTATCGGGCCTTTTACTTATCGCTTGCTCCACTCTGCTTACTTCTAACTTTCTACTTGTCTTCATGATCTGTGTGCGACGTATTTATACCGTTCCCTCATTCTGATTTGGCGTTTCGTTTCCGTCCGTTCCATAGTCTCGACTTTTCTATTCCAGTTTTGCAGTATTTTCTAAAATAATCTGGTACTTTGTTTCGGACTTTCTCGAAGATTCCAGTACTGATTGTCATATGCCTCATACTATCATTAAAAAAGAAATCTCAGCATATAGGAACAAGTGTTGGAAAAAACACCTTTCCTCTCTTGACAAAGCAAGCAAACCGTTCTGGAAAATATCAAAAATTATGAAAAAGAGAGAGTCATGTATTCCTCCGTTGAAAGTTCACGACTAGTTGTTTATTTCTTCAGTGGAGAAATCGAACCTACTTGCTAACACGTTTAGTAAGAACCACTCCATGTCTATTCATCTAAGCGACGCGTATACTGAGGCTGAAGTTGCTAACACTATCCATGTACTTTCTCAAACACCAACTGAAAGTACTTACGCAACTAATATTAGCAAAGTTAGAGAATTGATAAAATAATCGAAATCAAAAAAGGCTGCTGGTCTTGATAATACGAGTATAAAAAACAAATTAATTGAAGTAATTTCCACCTGCTCCAAGTAACTACTTAACGTTCATTTTCAACGCTTGTCTTAGGAACAGTTATTTTCCGGACTGTTGGAAAACAGCAAAAGTAATACCTATCCCGAAACCCGGCAAACCGAAGAACAGCCCCGAAAGCTACAGACCTATTAGTCTACTTAGCTGTCTGAGTAAGCTATTACGAGAGTTGCCTCTTATGTTTCGGGATTTGGCAACCCTAGTGTTGCAATCCGGCAATTGACAGCTCTGTCGTAAAGTTGGACATTTTTGAGGTTATACGCACTCAGAACATTTTGACATACGAGCGCTGTTTGTGTTGTTTACAGTAACTTAAAAGATTCATCTCGGCCCAAAAATGGAATTAAATCGTCAACATTTTCGTGCGATTATTTTTTACAACTTTCGGCGTGGATTAACTCAGCAACAGTGCATTAATGAACTTAATTCAATTTCCTCCGTTGAAAGTTCACGACTAGTTGCTTAATGAACTTAATTCAATTTTTGGCGATGAAGCTCCATCAAGGACCAGTGTTTATCGATGGTATGGTGAATTCAATCGTGGTCGTAGTTCACTCCAAGATGAATTTCGTGAAGGTCGTCCAAAATCAGTTGTTGTTCTGAAAACCATTGATGCTGTGCGCGAACTGATATTGGAAGATCGTCATGTGACCTATCGTGAGATTGAGACAACCTTAGGCGTTAGTGGGACCAGCATACATTCAATATTGCATAAACATTTGACTGTCAAAAAAATTTGTTCGCGTTGGATCCCACACAATTTGTCAATCGCCCAAAAAAAGGCTCGTGTCAATTGGTCGAAAGAAATGCTCAAAAAATACGGTCGCGGTGCTTCGAAACACGTCTATGACATCGCGACAGGTGATGAATCGTGGATTTACGCGTATGAGCCCGAAAGTAAACAGCAGTCGACTGTCTGGGTGTTTCAAGATGAGCCAAATCCAACAAAAGTTGTTCGCGCACGAAGCACTTCCAAGCAAATGGTCGCCTGTTTTTTCGGAAAAACTGGACATGTCGCAACCGCACCACTAGAACAACGCAGAACAGTCAATTCTGAGTGGTACACAACCATTTGTTTGCCAGTTGCCTTCCAAGAAATCAGGAAAACCAACCGCCGAAGACGGATCACTCTTCACCACGACAATGCGAGCTCTCACACATCGGCTGCGACAACTGCATTTTTGAGTACCCAAAACATCGATTTGATGGGTCATCCGCCGTATAGTCCTGACTTGGCACCGAATGACTTCTTTTTATTCCCGTACGTAAAAAACAATCTGAGAGGTCAACGTTTTTCGACACCTGAAGAAGCGGTTGCTGCATTCAGAATGCATGTGTTGGAGATACCTCAATCAGTGTGGCAAAAGTGCTTCGACAATTGGTTCAAACGCATGCAAACGTGTATAGATCTTCATGGGGAATATTTTGAAAAACAATAAAGTGATTTTCGATGATCAATATTTGTTTTTGTTCTCTAATCCCGAAATATAAAAGGCAACCCTCGTAGAAAAAATCATTAAGGAAAAGATTGATCGTTTCGTGGAAGCAAATAACATCTTACCAAACTTTCAGTTCGGTTTCCGTAGTGGTCACAGCATAATCCACCAAGTCTTGCGCATTAAAAACCACATAGCTGGTAAATTCATCGACAAGGAGTCAACGGGACTGGTCCTTCTAGACATCGAAAAAGCCTTTGATACGGTATGGCACGATGCCTTGATTTATAAGCTACTAAAACTTAAGCAGCCAATACCGCTTATCAAAATTATCCAGAGCTTTCCTCGTTCGACGAACGTTGTGAGTATAGGAACCGACATATCCTCTACTCACCGTATCCACTATGGTGTACCCCAAAGCTCGGTCCTTGGTCCCATATTATTCACATTGTTTGTCGCAGATTTACCATGTCTAGGTGAAAACATTCAGCTAACTATGTTTTCCGATGATACGGCCATTTTCTCTTCGGGTGCCTTATTCACTAATGTCTACAACTCTTTGCAAGCAGCTCTTGACAAACTAGCAGTGTATTACAGGAAATGGAAAATAAAAATAAATGGTAATAAAACACAAGCTGTCTGGTTTTCGAGATGTAGGAAACTCTGCTACCTACCAAATGGCACTAAACTCAGTATGTGTGCAGTTAATGTCTTTTACAATTTGGTCTTCGGAATGTAAGTTGCTCAAGTTTCAAGCAGAATTTCGTGGTCAAGTTACACCAGTGAATATTTTTACCGCCACTAAGTTTTAGTCAGTAGGAAGAGAGGGGTTGCGCAGTTTTCCATTTAATACAGCTTTGAAATTATTCCAGTTTGTACAACTACACTCGGACAAGTATCCGAAAAAAACACCGGCTCCAGACTTATGACATATAAATATGTTATGTGTAAAATGGATCATACTATGGAATCTTTTCTGAACAATTGTATTTATTGTTTAAATAATGGGGAGCAGGGAGAGAGAGAGAAAAGGAAATAGACAACAAAAAATTCGTACTCACCTTCCCATTTCCAGCTGTAGAATTAAGATTACTAGTTAAATTCGCCTTTGGTGTATTACTTTTTGATTTACTTTCAATAGTGTCTGAAATTTTAACTTTGGATGATGCCATTTCAATTTTCCGCTGTTCACGTTCTTGCAATTGCTTTTGTTGGAACCTCATCTGGAAGGAAAAATGGTGAACAATAAGAAAGATTATTAATATTAAGCGTTTAGATTAAACATAGTTTCTCAATCTTATATATTATTCAAAAGAAAACCACTGAAACATATGCAGTGATACTATACTTAGGTTCAATTGACATATATGTTCTTGAAGGCTTTTATTTATAAGTTTATTAATAATATAAGTTTATTATTAATTTTTTGGTAATGTTAGGAATCATTATAAGGCAGTTTTCTCAAACCTAGGACAATCAGTATGTTACTAACTCTTATTCGTGTAACTACTGTTATTTCTATAATATCGTATTTAAGGATAATGTGACATTTGATATGACAAACAGATGCTGTAAAATCTAGTTTGCGAGAAAGGTGTTTGTAAGTGTAATCTGTGGTTTTCCGTAAAATTCTTTTCGTAAGATCAACGGGATCTTTCCCAATGAACAGTGAATGTGGTAGTTTTTATAAAAAATCCATAAAGAGACCACATGGGAGGCCGCGGCGGAGTTGGGAGGATAATATACAGCCTGATCTTGAAGAAATTGGATCAGGTGGCAATACGTTGAAGGAAAGTGCACAAGACAGGGAATGGTGGCGTTGCCGACTTGTTGGGCTATCGGGTTCTTACAATTAGTAAAAATAAGTAAATATAGGTTTTCTTGGTTTTTTTTTCAAGACTACGATTATAACAGTGGAAAATAAAGTGAAGGATTTGAGATGGTTTTAGAGTTGGAATGTGCGCTCTGAGTCAAATTGAACAATGAATGTGGTAGTTTTTATAAAAAATTCAGAAAAAGGATATGTTGCCTATATGCGAGAGAGAGAGAGAAGAAAGAAAAGGCAAGAGTTATCGATGTAGGATACACTGATTTTGTGTACCAGTAATCAAAAACAACATAATCCTATATACCGCTTCGTGGTCATGTTGCTTACAAGATTGTTCCTAGAAACATTTTTGGGACGGGGGTTTGCAATTAGCTAAACAGAATAAATGAAAGAGAAGAAGGTAACGTGTTTTGCATCTATGTCCTAATGATGGGGTGGTCTTGTCGGGTAAAAGTGGGGTGCCGAACACGGACACTTGTTTTCTTTTATCCTCAACGAATACCGAGGTTAGCCTCTCTCCAATGATTAAGAAACGAATAAAAGACGCTGAAGATTTGGTTCAATAGTTTTCTTTATTGATTCGATTGCCTCAAAATTGTATTGCTTTATTTCAATGGCAAATTTTAACGTTCACAACTAAAAATTGTTTTGGCATGTATTCATTGATAGATTTAAACGTTCACAAATAGAAATTGTTCTGACTTTTATTTATTGATAGATTTAAACGTTCACAAATAGAAATTGTTCTGACTTTTATTTATTGATAGATTTAAACGTTCACAAATGGAAATTACTTAGAAATTGCTTGGCATTTATTCATTGATAGAATTAAACGTGACACTTGTCGCTGAGAAATTGCACCGAAAGACCGGAGAATTAAGTACCGATAATTAGGGTATACAAACGAGATTGGGGTTGCACTCGACCACGCTCCTCTTGATTAGAATTTCCATTCTGACACGTAATGACCTGGACGCGTGTGCGCGATTCGGTAGTTAAAATTTGACTCCTTGTTGCACTGCTCGATGCAGAGCCAACCTAGGATTGAGGTGGTTTTCCACTGGCGTGGTGAAAAGTGGGTGATATTTTTCTATCGCACGCAAACCAATGTAAAATCAGTTTGTGGTCTGGATGGAAAGGTTCCTATGGTTGATCGTACAGATCATTTGTTTACCCATACATTGGAATGCCGGATAAACGAAATTGCATCGGGGTTGGATGCGAGGAAATGAATCTGACCAGGGCAGCTGTGCAAACAAATGTTAGTTCTATAGAGACTAAAAGTGTTTGCTATGTTTACGATAGGAATTATTGCCGGCCGGGCCGAAATGGATTCTTCTGTTTGTATATTGTGAACACAGAAGAACTCGGTTTGTGGTAGCTAGCATGAGAACAGTAGTTGTTTGTTGATTAGACAAACGAATCGTGGAACGTAACCATTGCGATCATTGTTCCTAGATAAGACAACGGATCATGCAATTAGTCATGCAGCTGTGCAAGCAAGCAACTTGCCATGATTTTGTCGTTGGACCAACGGTTGGTTGGGCATATGTACACAGAAAAATTACTGTGTACATCAGAGACGGAAATTGCCAGCAAGGAGAATCAAGAAGATTCGAAATGGTTCGCGAAGAATGCGAACCGAAATGGTTTTGAAGGGAGCTTGATGAGAGAAATGGTTTGAAATGTATTCTATTGCAGGTTGGGAATGGGGAGTTGGGTAAGGGAAATGGGTGGTTGGTTCTTCGGATAAGCTTAAAGAACCCCCACAGTCTTACTTATACTTGAAGCTCTTACGGTGATCTTTTCGAAGCTCTTGATCAAATATGGCAATACACCATTCACAAAGTATAGTTAAATTGAATAGAATGAAGTTTCTTTTAACCCGTAAGAGACCTTTAACTTTACGCATCACTTTTCGAATTATTAAATCGGAGGTGCTTACAGTAACAATTAAGAATTTATTCATTTAATATCATGAATTAATAATTCGATGGCTTCGAAAAACCAAGTCCAGGTTTGAAAATCCCTTTAGGGGTAATAATTCGGGTAGCCATACTTTGTTAAGGGGGGATGGGATCGAACATACAGGGCAAAGTCACTGATTGTTTTCAACCCGGCGAAGATCAGGACGATCCTTGTCCCTGTTCAATCCAAGTGCAGTCTCCACGTGGCACACCCGGATAGCTACTTTGGCATCCGCCAAGTAGTGAACCAATGCATGCAGCGACAACCTGAGAAAGGTTGTCGCAAGGGTAATAACCTTGCCCGTAAAAATGAATTTAACAAGCCTCGGGTATGGACCGGATACACGACGACGACCACGGAAACGAAAATGGCTAAACGATTTAAGAATTTTTTCATGGAACGTCCGCTCACTATACTGAGCTCGAGCTGCACAGCAGCTAACTGATGCACTGCCCGAATATAAGGCTGACATACCAGCATTACAAGAAATAAGATGGACGGGGAGTGGTGTTATTCAAAGAAACGAGTATGACATTTATTACAGCTGTCATGAAAAACACCAAGTGCTCGGGGTAGGCTTTCTAGTCAGCCAAAAACTGAAGCCTGCCATCATCGGCTTTAATGCAATAAACGAAAGGCTATGCACTCTTCGAGTGCGAGACAAGTTTAGAAAGCCTATAAGCCTCATCGTTCACGGATCTACAGAGGAGTCCCCTGACGACGAAAAAGAACAATTTTACGAGAACATCGAACGGGCTCTCATTGCCTGTCCAAGATACGATGTGAAAACCGTTCTTGGTGATTTGAATGCGAAAATAGGTCGGGGGCCGGTTTTCGGGCACTACGCAGGTTCCCATAGTTTGCATGAGAACACTGATGACAATAGACTACGAGCCATCTAACTGGCAGCATCAAAGAACTTGGTCGTTGCAAGTACCTGGTTTCTGCGTAAAGATATCCACAAAGCCACCTGGGTATCACCTGATGGAGCCACTCGCAACCAAATTGACCACGTGTTGATAGATCGCCGCCACTTCTCGAGCCTAATGACGGTACGAACGTACCGAGGTGCTAATGTCGACTCGGATCACTATCTTGTTGGTATAGTTTTCCGAGCGTGGATTGTCTTAAGGAGATGTATGGCATCCGTGGATCAGGTTCGAATCAACACGGCAGCCCTACGCATTGAGAACTCCAGCAACACCTTTGGTCATACGTTAAGACTCGCCCTCGAAGAGCTCGACGGAGGGAAAGTCCTGGAACCAGAATGCCGGGCGTAGAATAGAAATGGACACGCCTTAAGGATACTGTCATTAGTACTGCCAACTCCATCTGTGGCAGTAGTAGTAGAGATCAGAGCGACTGGTTTGATGATGAGTGAGAAATACAAAGGGCCCAGAAGGTCTGAAAAAAGACTTTACAGACAAAAGAAAAGTGCCTGAAAAAAAAACCTTGTCTGTGAAATAGAGAAAAGTAGAGAGCGAGGTCCGCACCAGGCGCGGAAGTTCTACCAAATAATCTACAGTATGACGCGGTACACACCACGCTGCACTTACTGCAACGATAAAGAGGGTAATCTGATCACCGATCCTGAAGGCATTCTGGAGCGATGGGAAGTGCACTTCAATGAATTGCTAACTGGTCAGCTTGTTGTGTTTCTAACCGATACACACACAATATACAAGCACATATTGAAGAACACAGCAAGGAAATTCGAATAAGCAAAGCATCATAGCCGTATACCATAGCGATAACGTAACAATTCCACATCAGCTGAGTGTACTTAAATTAAAAAAAAATCGATGTGTTGAGCATTGGTTTAATTTTTAGTGATTCTAACCGTCATAGCGTCAGTTCGAATCACACGTTCTTCACTATCGTCGTACTACACGATAAGCTCACAGAAGAATTGCAGGCTCCACCAATGCAAGATCAAGACCAAATGTTGCCGCCGCCAAGCATTGACGAGACAGTAAAGCCATAAAACAGCTTCAATCAAATAAAGACCCTGGAGCTGATGGCATAACAGCTGAGCTGTTCAAACAAGGAGGGAGAGCGTTATATCACGGAATTCATGAGATCGTGGTGCACGTATAGGAAATAATTTGACCCATTCATAAGAAGGGAGATATCACAGTGTGCAGCAACTATAGGGTTATAATATAGCTGAGCACCGCCTATAAGATACTCTCCTCTATCCTACAAGATCGAATAGCCCCGTACGCTAAAGTCATCATTGGTCAATACCAATACCTTTGTCCCAGGCAAATCAGCGATTGATCACATATTCACGCTTAGACAGGCGATGGAAAAATGTCCGGAATTTAATATCCCATTATATCATATACTCATAGAATTTAAGAGCACCTACGATAGCATAACCAGGGTAGAACTATATAATGCCATTAGTGACCTCGGTATTCCAATCAAATTGATACGACTTTGTAGGTTGGCCATGACCAACGTAACTAGTCAAGTAAAAATAGTGGGATTGCTGTCCAAACCAATAAACATCTTTAATGGGTTCCGACAAGCGGACGGTCTGGCCTGTCTCCTCTTCAACCTGGCGCTGCAGAAAGCTATCCGTGACTCTGGTGTTACATTGTCACCAAGTGTTACATTGTCACCAAGTCTAGCCAGATACTTCCCCACACAGATGACATCGACATCAATGGTAGATCCGATTCGGCTGTACAGAACTCCTTCATCTAGATCGAGCAGGCGGCACAAAAACTGGGACTGCACATTAACAAGGGAAAAACTAAGTACATGGTGGCAACTTCTGCGAAGAGAAGACCTAACGTTAGTCAAACTATCAGGGTAGTGGAGCACGAATGTGAAGTATTGCAATCTTTTAACTACCTTGGGTCAATAGTATCAGCCGATAACAATATGGAAGAAGAAATACGCGAACGGCTGATGAAATTCAACAAAGCCTACTATGATCTATCAAGGCTCTTTAAATCCCGAAATTTATCGAGTACATGCAAGCTACTACTGTATAAGATCATGGTCTTACCAGTATTCATGTATGGATCCGAGAACTGGGTGCTTAATAAAAGGCACTCTGAACTCTTAGCCGCGTTCGGGAGGAAAGTCTTAAGGAGAATTGTTGGCCCCACCTGTGAGGGAGGACAATTCCGGAGACGCTACAACCATAAGTTGTACGCGATCTACCTTGAAGCTAACGTTGTAAGAAAAATCAAGCTCGGTAGACTCCAGTGGGCAGGACACCTAGCTCGAATGAGCGAAGAGGAGCCTGCCCGGAAAGTACTTTGTGGCAGGATGTATGGAAGGGGGCAGCGCGGCAGACCTTGTCTGTGATGAAGGGATGGTGTAGACCAGGACGGCCAGAGCCTGGGCGTGCCAAACTGGATGATATCGACTCGAAATCGGGATTTGTTAAATAAGGCTAAGACCGGATCCCAGTTGTAGTGCCGATGATGATGAAACATTTCGTGTATAACAAGGCTCACAGAACTCCCAAACTCACAAGCGTTGTTATTTGGTAGTTTGCACCCAACAATGCCTATATTTTGTCTTCTTCAACTTCAGGTGACCTTCTAGATCATAGTGAATTTTTAATATTAAAATGCCGAGAAGAACTCAATTTTCACACTGGGGTTACATCAGCATACATAATGCATTACACTCTGACAAATTATAGGCGGGACTGAATCGTAGTAACGATTCGCGATAATGATTTCAAACTCTCTCCTATATTGGTGCAACTGTTATCTATTTTCAAGCCGAGTTTAAGCGCTATCTACTAGCTAGTTTGTTGTCTGTAGCTAAAGATTTTAGATCACCTCAAATGCTATCGGTGATTTATACAATGGAATAAAATATTGAGCAAACAGTTTGTTTGAAATTTTGTTTTGCGAATAGAATTTCTTGTTCGGACTGAAAATGTTGGAGAAAGCCAGCGGGTGCTCCAGAATACGAGGGTTGCCTTTTATATTTCGGGATTAGAGAACAAAAACAAATATTGATCATCGAAAATCACTTTATTGTTTTTCAAAATATTCCCCATGAAGATCTATACGCTTTTGCATGCGTTTGAACCAATTGTCGAAGCACTTTTGCCACTCTGATTGAGGTATCTCCAACACATGCATTCTGAATGCAGCAACCGCTTCTTCAGGTGTCGAAAAACGTTGACCTCTCAGATTGTTTTTTACGTACGGGAATAAAAAGAAGTCATTCGGTGCCAAGTCCGGACTATACGGTGGATGACCCATCAAATCGATGTTTTGGGTGCTCAAAAATGCAGTTGTCGCAGCCGATGTGTGAGAGCTCGCATTGTCGTGGTGAAGAGTGATCCGTCTTCGGCGGTTGGTTTTCCTGATTTCTTGGAAGGCAACTGGCAAACAAATGGTTGTGTACCACTCAGAATTGACTGTTCTGCGTTGTTCTAGTGGTACGGTTGCGACATGTCCAGTTTTTCCGAAAAAACAGGCGACAATTTGCTTGGAAGTGCTTCGTGCGCGAACAACTTTTGTTGGATTTGGCTCATCTTGAAATACCCAGACAGTCGACTGCTGTTTACTTTCGGGCTCATACGCGTAAATCCACGATTCATCACCTGTCACGATGTCATAGACGTGTTTCGAAGCACCGCGACCGTATTTTTTGAGCATTTCTTTCGACCAATTGACACGAGCCTTTTTTTGGGCGATTGACAAATTGTGTGGGATCCGACGCGAACAAATTTTTTTGACAGTCATATGTTTATGCAATATTGAATGTATGCTGGTCCCACTAACGCCTAAGGTTGTCTCAATCTCACGATAGGTCACATGACGATCTTCCAATATCAGTTCGCGCACAGCATCAATGGTTTTCGGAACAACAACTGATTTTGGACGACCTTCACGAAATTCATCTTGGAGTGAACTATGACCACGATTGAATTCACCATACCATCGATAAACACTGGTCCTTGATGGAGCTTCATCGCCAAAAATTGAATTAAGTTTATCCATCCACTGTTGCTGAGTTAATCCACGCCGAAAGTTGTAAAAAATAATCGCACGAAAATGTTGACGATTTAATTCAATTTTCGGGCCGAGATGAATCTTTTAAGTTACTGTAAACAACACAAATAGCGCTCGTATGTCAAAACGTTCTGAGTGCGTATAACCTCAAAAATGTTCAACTTTACGACAGAGCTGTCAATTGCCGGATTGCAACGCTAGGGTTGCCAAATCCCGAAACATAAGAGGCAACCCTCGTATCGAAAATAAGAGCATTCGAGTTGAGTAAAATGTTCAAAGGAGGCGGTGAAGTAGGTGCCCGATCTGAGTTGGCTTGCAACAACAGTTACTGAAGACAACATCAACTTAGGGTAGAAAATGGTGCTGGCAAGTCGTCACAATATTTTGAGAGAACTTTCAGATCATAATTCTCATCGCCACATTTTAATTGATGTTTTATGTATCTTCCAAAGAAGCTGATATTCGTTTTTTCTAATGCAGCATCACAATAAAAAAACGGTTTTTTAATCAAAAGCGCTACCAGTATAATCGAGCAAACTCCGCATTCCCCAGATATTACACCCTGTGATTTTTTCCACTTTTTGAAACTTAAATTACCACTTGGTGGGACTCATTTTGAAACAATTTTTCTAATCTTTGAATTCGATTTTAAATAACATCTAATATTTTAACAAATAAGTGATTTATGAAGACGTGGGACTTCATCAACTCTCCATGTATATATCGTTTTGAGGAATAATTTACAATTACCCACCCGTAATTGTATATAATGACCCTAGTGGTTGAACAAGTCGACATACGTGGCCTTTAAATAACTTTTACTTTTTACGTATTTTATTTAATGAATTGTATGTTGGGACTTTTCCCGACGCACTATAATTGACGATAGCTAAATTGAACATGCACCATAATTGAAGATAGCTCAATTGAGTATTCAAATCACAGGTTTGTGTGTACAGTATCCAAAGAATAGGGGATTTGACACTATTTTTGACCAGAACGACCCTTTGTTTACAGTTTACCTACTATTATAAACATTTTTATATATTGCACGAAAAGGTTTTATCTGTTTATCTCAAATATCACGGCGTGGAAAGTAAGGGATAGATTGATGGATGAGTATTTAAAGTATCCTACAGTATCCCCGCACGATAATCATTTAATTTTACACTCAGTGATCCTTTTCATACGTCCACGTTTTTATTTAAATTTTTAATAGTTATCAGCGGATTTGTTATTAACTAAATCCCAATACTCGATTGCTTTGAGTAGCACATTAAATCAATGCAAGTGTTTGTTTACTTAATTGTGCGGCTAGCATGTCAAATTCCCCACATCTCCGTCACACACTCAATTGGTCGTTCATTGACTAAGTTCCACAGATTTCTGAACTTGCACAGAAAGTACTTCGTAAAAATTAACCAGGGTGCCGTCTTTGAAAGTAAATAAATAATGAACAATTGAACGAACACATTTCAAGTAATTGGTCCAAGGACATTATCCATGTTTTTTCATCGTTTTCGATTGCCAATTGATAACAACTTACCCGAGATATGGGTGTCAAATTAAAAGCAAATACTTACGTCCGTCGTCGAACCAAATTTAGATGGCGGCAATTGATTTAGCACTTCCACTAACCTCCTACCAGCCCACGATTCATTCAATTTCGTACGCACGCTGTTTTTGTAATTATTATTAAGTGCACTATCAGATGAGAAACGAGCTAAATTGGTGAATTCTGATAAATTCATGGTTGGCCTGTGTGGGCAAGGATTCAGGATAGCGGTGAGTTTTCGAGACGGTTTCAGTACGGAGCGCACGTACACCTTTTGATTGAAGAAACCGTGTAGAACTAAGAGAACCAGCAAAGGTGTAGCTTGATATATGCCAGACCTGACATATGCATAAATAGTATACACAAACTCCATGGTAATTATTCCCGAGTGGGTTTTGGAATACTACCAACAGACAAGGATGCACGCGCAGTGGAAATTGTTAATCGTTAATGGAGATAGTATCGCGCCCATAACACACGACATTTGTTGGCCTTGCGTTTTAATCTAGAATATACACCTATGCTAAAGGACTTCTTTGTCTTGGAAAATAACTTAGTGGAGACTTTAAAATGTCAACTCATCGGGCAAATATTCATATATTATTTATAGAGACACGATAATGAATTGATTGCCCGACTGGGACTTACAAAAAAGTGGTTCAAGGTAACGTAATCAAAGTTCTAGTGGGAGTGTGGCAGTGTGTGAGTGATTGGAATGTTAAATTGTGAAGAAGGAATCATTAGGCCTATGTTTGTTATTGGGAACAATTTTGTTAAATCAAAGACAACCTTTACAAAATGCTTTCAGTCTTGACATAGATTACGGTCTTTTAAAAATTATTATCACGCATTGTGTACTTTATATTTCTTCAGGTTCGTTGCAAATTCGAAATAAATCACAAATAAAATGTAATAGGTAGGAATTTTTAGAAATATTACATAGTTAACTTTCATAGAATTGAAGTTGCCCCAACCACATTCTGTTGGTTCAAAGCTGATTTTGATGAATTCTTAACGTTTGTGATAGGCCTGGGTCAAATGCGTTTTATTTACTTTGGTTATCAATTTTTTTTTTTTTTTTGAAAGCCGAGCCTTGGAAATGCATTTTTATATATCTTTTGAAAGAAACCGTTGTTGTACTTCTGGTTTCGGGGAGTGTGTGTCTTAATCCTTAAAAGGACTAAGAGATCTCTTATAAAAGTTTCCGAAAACCTGTCGCACAACAGGGTTCGTTTGCCGTGCTTCCTTTGAGTCCAAAGGGAAGAGCAACGTCCTTAGATATGGGTCGAATGTCCTTTTCTTCTTTTGGTCTTCCAGGCCAGGTGAAATGAAAAACCGGGTGTTTTAGTTTTCAGATTTTATTTCTTCTCCCACTGGGGTATCTCCTCCAGGGACAAGATACGAATTTAAACTGCGGCCCGGAGATCACGAAACCATTCCTTTATAAAGGAAAAGGAATCGAAAATTGTATCTCAAAGATACACATTTTCGTGCAACAATCTCGATCTTTTGGATATTTCGAGCGAGATGTTGTGTTTACACAAGATAAGAAATCAATTTCTTGAATTCTTACGAAACCATTACGCAGATGTGTGAATGTATCTGCTTTTGAGTTTTTGTTTGTTTAACTCAATGGAAGTTTTAGGATAGAGATAACAATCTCTGAATTTTGGATTTGGGTGATGCTGTGGAGCAAATATAGAACAATAAACGAATATTAGATTCGTTTATTGTGAATTTTAATTTTAATTCGGATTTTGGATTAAACTTCGCCGTGGGGGCAAATGTTATGCGATAAACGAATTTTGATTCGTTTATTGCGAATTTTGGGTTATGTTTGGGTTTTTGTGGGTTTTGATAGGATTTTGGGTTTTAGGGTAATATTGCTGGGATTTTGGATTAGGAATGGCGGAAAAAGATGGTAGGGCTTTTTGGAGCACTACATCCTCCCCTCCTTGAAAAAAAGAAAATTGATCTTTATGAGATTAATTTTCTGGAAAATGGTGTGATTGGGAATAAGGATGATAGTATCGTGATTCCGTTACATATGCCTGATATTTTCTAACATAGTAGCTTTATGTATACAATATTTATTATAAGTGTGTAATTTTTGTTCTTTGTTTTTTTTCTTAATATTTTATGTATTCATTTTTATGGTCGTGTATCCAAGTTTCCACAATAGTTATTTATATAATAAAAATATTTTCTTTTGAAATTTTGTACAAATATAATTTTGTTTTTAAGTTTTGAATTTTCTTAGTATAAGTGTGTTTAACAGTAATTGTTGGTTATCCAAAATAAAGTTTTCTTATATAAAGTATTTTATTTTGAGTTAAGGGTATATTCATTTAGTTTGGTTTTGGTTATATGTACAATAGACATTTGGTTTTAAAATTTCATATAATTTGTTTTTTTTTCATGTTGGTTAAACATTGTATTAGAAGGAAACATTTGATTCTAAAAATTTTCGTTTTGATTTAAAGTAAATATTTTCTTATTTTCTGCGTGTAAGGTTAATTGTAGAATGTTTTATAATTACATAAGTATTTGAATTCATTATATTAAATTTAACTTTGGGTGATTTTTTTGTTTTTATTTTTATAAAGTACTATTTGTAAAAAGATACATAGATAAGTAAGGTTTTTATGGTTTATTCTTACAATTTGTATATTACATAGAATTTTCATTGTTTATATACTCGTATAAATTTTCATTATTTACATATATTATTTTTGTTCTTTTTTTTTTCATTGTCTTTATTAGTCGGGCGTTTATTTATTTATATAATTTTTTCCATGTATTTGAACGTACAATTTAATTCTATAACTTTTCCTTTTTTTTTTTGTTATATAAAAATTTTCTTACTTTCTTAGTATTTCTTAGTTGAAAACTGTTTTGTATTTATATAAATATTAGAAGTTCTTATTTTAACACTGTTTTGTAAGTTTTGTTTTTGTATTTTCGTTTTTTTCTTCATATATATGTAATGTGTTTTTTCTTATAACCTAAGATTATTTATTATTATTACAAAATTTTTCCATTTAAGTCAGTGGTAGTTATTTAAAACATGATATAAACTTATTTTATTAAGTGCGTTAATATTTGTTTTTATCTATATATTTATTTTTTGTGTTTTGTTTGTTTTTTTTTCTTTTTTTTGCAAATTTTAAATACATTGTCGTAGTGTTATTATTTTTTTTTTTTGACTTTTTTTTTTTTTGGAAGTTTATCTATACATATATGCATTTATTTATTTCTCTTTTTTTTTTCCTTTTTTTTTTTAAGGTTATCTATACATATATACATTTTTTCTTCAACTTTTATTTTTCTTTGGAGTTTCTTATTCGTGATTGCCTAATCCACAAATGGTTTTATATTATTGATGTGGTCAAATCTTCGAGCAGAAGAGAATGTGCTTATTCACTTGTTTAAGTATATATTTGAATGCTAATCGGAAGTCAATTTGCTTCGTTTTAAATTTTTCCTTAAATTTGTGGAAGACTTCCCAAGCTTTCTTCGGGTTTGGCTGTGTAACATAGTTCAAACTTCCGAGCGACAATATGTTAAAAGAATAATAAAGTTTCGAGATTAAGATTTGAAACTTTCTTTTGTTCGTAAGTGGAGGTACGATTTTTTGGTCAGATTTTATTTGTAGAATCCATTTTAAAATTTGGATAATGGGAAAAACGAAAGAGAGAATGTGTTCGAGTGCAATTTGAATGTGACTGTTATCCACAAGCTTACTCTTTTCTAACGAGAAAATTAGTTGTTCTTCCGTCTTACATTTTGCTGGGACTCTTTGTACCGCAGGCTTACACTTTGCTGACATTTCTTGTTTCTCGGGCTTACAATCAGCTGGGAGTTCTTGCTCCGCAGGCTTACATTTTGCCGATATTATATGTTTGTGAGTTTCCATTACCTGTTGTGATCGTGGATGCAACTTTATGAGATCGATTTTGGCATTTCGTTTTAAATTTACTGGGGATATTGGAGTTTCAGGTTCATGTTTTCCTGAACTCAGTTTTTCGGCAGTTTCCTTACCTTTTCTGTTACCACAAACTTTATTTAAATGGGGAGAGGAAGATTCAAGGGTGGTTGGTTTCGTTGTGTTTGTCACAGCATCAGATCCGGCCCGTAGACAAACGGATTCGGATGTTGACTCACGAACGGTGTTATCCAATTTTTCAAGAATGCCTGTATTATCCGTGGAAGACACCTCGTAAGGCGTGACATTCTGAATATTTTCCTTGACCTCATTTTTGTTCCCTAAAGGCTGCTCGAGTTCTACCATAGTTCTCTTCTTTACAGCGAATTTAAGGAATCCCTTTTCAAAGTTAATGTGGCACTGGTGCTTCGTAAGGAAATCGCTTCCCAGTATGCCATCGTGTTGGAAGTCTACGTTGCTTCCCACTACAAATAGATTATGCTTAAAGGGTATGGAGTGCCTATCAGTTCTGAATTCGAACTCCCCCAATACCTTTCCGCATGTGCTGACCGTTTTCCCAGCAATGGTGGATATAGTCACTGGGTCTGAATTGTCTACAGATTGTTCAATATATAAGTTGTCTAATTTGATAAGACTGATGTCGGCGCCTGTGTCAATGAGGAAAGTGGAATATTTTTTATCAGATGGATTAAATTTTACACGTATTACTGGCTCCTTAAATTCAGGGCAGAAAAATACGCGCATTTGAAAATTTACATCGGGATGGGGTGTATATCGGCGATTGTCTGCACTCGAGAAGGATTGCCGTTGCTCGCTGCCCGAGTGAGTTCGTTTCCCTGTTGTGAATTGGATACCCTGTTAATATTTTGATTTTGTCGGGTATTTCGATTTTCAATGCGGGGCGAGTTTGTTATTGTCCTATTTTGAGATTGATTGGGCTGAGTTCTGAAAGGATTTCTACTCGTTGAAGGTTGGTCCTGGTTTCGCATATGAGCTAACCTGGTTCTGCACTCTGCCTGAGTGTGATTATACTTCCGACAGTATGTGCATTGGAGACGTTCAACCTCAGTCTTAATGCGTTGGGGGACGAAATTAGGAAAATTAGTGTTGCGATAGCAAGTCGCAGAAGTATGTCCCCTCTTGTTGCATGTTTGACAAACAATTGGTTGGTTATTTCTTCTAAAATTGTTACTGGAAGTTACCATTGTGTTATCGCTGTTCAATCTTTGAGATTGTTCCAAAGCGTAGCTAATGGCCGCTTTTAGATTTGAAGCCCTATGTGCTTTTACTAAGATTTTGAGGCTGGAATTTCGTATCCCATCCTCAAACGTATTTAAAGCGAGTCTTTGATTTTCAGCCAGAAGATAAGTTCTGACTGCAGGATCAGATGAACTAGCGTATGTGGCGCTGTCCAATTCATGCAGGTGGTGTGTGAGTCTAGTTGAAAATTCTTTCACACCCTCCTTGCTATCCTGTTTTGTTGCCACTAAGTTATTTTGGGCAGCAGACCTAGAGATGAGAGGTTTAAATTCTCCCTCTAATTCTGAAACAAGATCTTTCCAAGTAGAAATAATTTTATGTCTGATAGAATCACGCGCCGGTCCCTGCAATCTGGTTTTGACCACCCTTAGAATGAAGGACTTCTGATTGTCATCTTGTGCTTGTGAGAACAAAATGTCTCCACAAGAGACGAAACCCTCTAATTCGTCAGGATTACCGTTAAATATCGGCACGAGTCCCAGTATATCAGTTAATCCTATTGGTAAGTTCATTCTAGAACTCTGTTCGCGTGTTTCCATACGTACGGTTTCCGATATTTCGTCCTCGCGATTTTGTATGAGCTCGGGCTCAGGTCTCTGCGAACGCGTACCCGGTTTATTTTTGTCGCTCACTACATATTTGTGAAACAGACCTTCCCAAATGATGGTGAAAAGGGGTAGAGAACCAAGAGATGAGATCTTCATCGTTGTTGGGTAAGATGGCCAAGAGAAAAGACAAGACCAACGACAAGAGAAGTGTCTTCAAACTCAATTAGTTTTGATCCTATTAGAAAGCCTTTGTTCTACTTAAGGTGAGAGAATCCACCCTTTCGCCCTATGGAAAAAGTGTCTAAACCTAAAATGGATTTTCGAAGAGCCACAGATGAGTCAAAGGAAAAGATTCAACCCAAAGAAAATTTTCCAAACTAGACGCTAAGGACAAGGACCAAGAATTTAAATTTTGTTCGTTATTGTTTTAGCTTGTCACGTAAGAAAAATCTTCCCAAAAGAAAATGTATGTATATATGTTTATGTGTATAATTAATTAAAATATATATCAAAAAAATAAATAATAAAACCAAATTTGTAGTTAATTTTTGTGTGGGGTCTTTTATATTGTCCCTTTTTGAAGAATAAAATGTTGATATTTTGGGAAAAAGTTTTTGGAAAAAATGTGTATATGTATATATTCGTGAAGAAAGTTTTGAAAATTGTCAAAAATATGTGTTTTTTAAAAATGCGTTTAAGAAAGATACGTTTATTAAGAAAAATGTATTTAAAATGTTTGCCTCTACTAGCCGAAAAGTAAGTGCGTACTTGTATATTGTATATGCTTGTGTGAGAGAAAAATGTCTTTTATTAATTATATTTATCACTTTGGGCTTTTTTATGCGTATACTCTTCTTGGAAAAATGAGAACAACTTTGCTTATTATTCTTAGAAAAACAAGTTAAATTGAAATGCACTTGCACAAATTATTAATAAGCTTTATCCCAGTGTAAAAGAACAATTAAAATAAATATTCAATTTATTCTTGGCGTCCCCTTTTAGTTAACAATTCAAACATTTAAAAATTTACTTATTTGGGAGCCAATTTCCAAGACAAAATGACAAAAATGACAAAACTGAATTTAATTTTAGTTCACCTTTTGTTTCAACTAAGTTACCTTTATATCACTTTTCACTTAACAAATAAATAAAAATTTAATACCTGTGTTTTCTGGATCTACTGCAGATTTGTAGGGTGTCCTGTCGTCACTGGATCTAGCTGCTTGGTCCTGGTGTTGTGCTCCTAGTTGTTTGTAGTCACTGTTGTACAAGGAAAAGACTTTTCCTCTTTTCCACTGGATTGTCGACGGGACTCGTGGCCGTCATACACTTAACACTTTGATTTTCTCTACAGCCGGTATCTAAGCCCCAGGCAACGCTTGTAAGTTTTACTTTGTTTAAAAAAAAAGATTTTAAATGTCACTATGCATTCCGGTGTTCTAAGCCCCGGAAATACGCTTTAAAAAATCTCACTTTGCCGGTGTTCAGCAGTCTTCGGTATCCTCCTGAATCGCCTCGTTGCTTTAGCAGTTTTCCTCTTCTGCGGTAGGGGATTGTTGGATAATCCACGAGTCTTCTTCTTCTGTGGTAGATTGTTCAATTCCACTGCTGCCACCAAAATTTTTTGTTGTACTTCTGGTTTCGGGGAGCGTGTGTCTTAATCCTTAAAAGGACTAAGAGATCTCTTATAAAAGTTCCCGAAAACCTGTCGCACAACAGGGTTCGTTTGCCGTGCTTCCTTTGATCCAAAGGGAAGAGCAACGTCCTTAGATATGGGTCGCCTTTTCTTCTTTTGGTCTTCCAGGCCAGGTGAAATGAAAAACCGGGTGTTTTAGTTTTCAGATTTTATTTCTTCTCCCACTGGGGTATCTCCTCCAGGGACAAGATACGAATTTAAACTGCGGCCCGGAGATCACGAAACCATTCCTTTATAAAGGAAAAGGAATCGAAAATTGTATCTCAAAGATACACATTTTCGTGCAACAATCTCGATCTTTTGGATATTTCGAGCGAGATGTTGTGTTTACACAAGATAAGAAATCAATTTCTTGAATTCTTACGAAAACATTACGCAGATGTGTGAATGTATCTGCTTTTGAGTTTTTGTTTGTTCAACTCAATGGAATTTTTAGGATAGAGATAACAATCTCTGAATTTTGGATTTGGGTGATGCTGTGGAGCAAATATAGAACAATAAACGAATATTGGATTCGTTTATTGTGAATTTTAATTTTAATTTTGATTTTGGATTTAATTATGCCGTGGGGGCAAATGTTATGCGATAAACGAATGTTTGATTCGTTTATTGCGAATTTTGGATAATGTTTGGGTTTTTTCAGGTTTTGGGTTTTAGGGTAATATTGCTGGGATTTTGGATTAGGAATGGGAGAAAAAGATGGTAGGGCTTTTTTGGAGCACTACATCCTCCCCTCCTTGAAAAAAAGAAAATTGATCTTTATGAGATTAATTTTCTGGAAAATGGTGTGATTGGGAATAAGGATGATAGTATCGTGATTCCGTTACATATGCCTGATATTTTCTAACATAGTAGCTTTATGTATACAATATTTATTATAAGTGTGTAATTTTTGTTCTTTGTTTTTTTTTCTTAATATTTATGTATTCGTATTTATGGTCGTGTATTCAAGTTTCCACAATGGTTATATAATAAAATATTTTCTTTTTTTTCTGAGTGTAAGGTTAATTGTAGAATGTTTTATAATTACATAAGTATTTGAATTCATTATATTAAATTTAACTTTGCGTTTTTTTTTTTTTTTTTGTTTTATATTTTTATAAAGTACTATTTGTAAAAAGATACATAGATAAGTAAGGTTTTTATGGTTTATTCTTACAATTTGTATATTACATAGAATTTTCATTGTTTATATACTCGTATAAATTTTCATTATTTACATATATTATTTTTGTTCTTTTTTTTTTTCATTGTCCTTATTAGTCGGGCGTTTATTTATTTATATAATTTTTTCCATGTATTTGAACGTACAATTTAATTCTATAACTTTTCCTTTTTTTTTTTTTATATAAAAATTTTCTTACTTTCTTAGTATTTCTTAATTGAAAACTGTTTTGTATTTATATAAATATTAGAAGTTCTTATTTTAACACTGTTTTGTAAGTTTTGTTTTTGTATTTTCGTTTTTTTCATATATATATATAATGTGTTTTTTCTTATAATTTAAGATTATTTATTATTATTACAAAATTTTGTTGTTGTTGTTTATTTATTTAAGTTAGTGGTGGTTATTTAAAACATGATATAAACTTATTTTATTAAGTGCGTTTGTTTTTATCTATATATTTATTTTTGTTTTGTTTGTTTTTTTTTCTCTCTTTATTTTTTTTGTATTAAAAGTGTTGTATACTATTTACAAAATTATTTTATCCGTATACAATTATTTGAATAGAAATTTTTTTTTCGCAAATTTTAAATACATTATCGTGGTATTATTATTTTTTTTTTTTGTTTTTAAGGTTATCTATACATATATACATTTTTTCTTCAACTTTTATTTTTCTTTGGAGTTTCTTATTCGTGATTGCCTAGTCCACAAATAGTTTTATATTATTGTTGTGGACTATTCGAGTTCCTTTTCCTATTTTGAGGATTGAATTTTCTTCGGATAGGATCTTTACAACTTCATAGGGGCCTTTCCACAGGGAGGTTAGTTTGTTAGGTCTTGAGTGATTCTTTAATAGAACCTTGTCGCCAACATTAAATTTCTTACGGCCTACTTTTTGGTCGTAGTATGCCTTAGATTTTTGTTTTTTCTCTATCAGTATTCCCTTAGCTGTACGATAACCATGTTGTAATCGCATTTTTAATTCATTTGCGTAATGGTCGTAGTTATAAGTGCTTTCGGGGTTTTGTCTGAGAGAACTGGGTATTTCGGCTGGGAAACCATATAGTAACTCATGCGGCGTGTAGCCTGTATTACTGTGGGGTGTAGTATTGTACACAAACATTGCGTAAGGTATCCAGGTGTCCCAAGTGAGAGGATCCTGGTTTACATAGTGGCGGAGGTATTCCACCAGAGTTCTATGGCTCCGTTCTAGTGCTCCGTTTGTTTGTGGATGATAGGGTGCTGTATTGAGTTTTTTGACCTTGAGTAAGGAACAGATGTCCTTAAAAAGTGCGCTGAGAAAATTTGCACCTCGGTCAGTTAATAGAGAAGATGGTATGCCGTGCTGGCAGACGATATTTTCAACGAAAATTCTGGCCACGTCCTTGGTTTCGGCGCTGGCCAGTGCGTAAGCTCCTGAGAATTTAGTCAAATCGTCTTGAAACGTTAGTAGGTATTTATTTCCATTATAGCTGACTGGTAATGGTCCTACTATATCTAAAGCAATTCTTTCGAAAGGTTTTGAGCTTGTTGTGGTTATCTTCATAGGAATTCTAGGATTCCTTCCACTTTTGTTTATCTGGCAGGAAGCACATTTTCGAATATACGCCGCGACGTCAGCGGTCATTGTGCGCCAGTAATATTTTTGCTTCAATCTATTGATTGTTCGGGTGGCTCCTTGGTGTCCTCCGAAAGGTGAGTTGTGGTATTCCGCGAGTAACTTTTGTATTTCGTTAGGATCTGTTAAAAGCTTCTTTTTATTGGAGAAAACGTACATTGTCACGTTGAGGTGAGCAAAAGTTTCTTTTAGCAAGTTATTAAGTGCTACTTTTGATTCGTTTCCTATGAAGGGCACTAAAATTCCAATGGAATTGAAATTCCGGTCTTCGCAAATCTTCTTCAGATCAATAAGGGAACTCTTAGCGGTTTCCTGGTCGCTTAGGTTTCTGAAAGGCAATGGCAATGTGATGGCGCATAACCCATCTTGCTCATGAAACGTAATTTTACCTACGTCTGGCTTGGTGAAGTTTGGAATTCTTCCTGCCAGGTTTTCTTCCTCAGCAGAGTCTATCAATGGGAGGATTATGATACGTAGTCCAAGTTTCTTCTTGGTATAGATGGACCCTGTTTGTTCTTGCCATACAAGATTGGTAGTATCTTTGTATGATTGTGCAGCCACATCTTCTTCGAGTTTGGCTTTACTTCGTGTGGTGACGAGGATATTATTTTTGATGGGATCGACTGGGGTAGTCATTGTTATACGGCTGAGAGCATCAGCATTTGAATTTTGCTTTCCTTTTTTATGGACGATTGTGTACTCATACTCTTCGAGTAGAATTCTCCATCGCATAAGTCTGGATGTAGGATCCTTTCGTCCTATAAGCCACTGTAGAGAGCTATGGTCAGTGACTATAGTAAATTTTCGTCCGTAAACGTATGGTCGGAACTGGGCTAGTGCAAAAACGATTGCCAATAATTCCTTTTCGGATGTTGTATATCGAGTTTCTGCGTCGTTTAAAGTTCGGCTAGCGAAAGCAATAGGTTTATCTTGTCCTATTGTACCTTGAGATAGCACTGCTCCTAACGCAACATTGCTAGCATCCGTAGTTATTATAAACTCCCGGTTAAAGTCTGGATAAGCCAGTATTGGTGGGGTAATAACCTTTCTTTTTAAAGCTGTGAATGCCTCATCACAAAAAGCATCCCAATAAAATGGAACATTCTTCCTGAGCAATCTGCTTAAAGGTTTTGCCAGTTCGGCGAAATTTGGGATAAATTTTCTATAGTAGCCTACAAAACCGAGAAAAGATTTTACATCTTTTTGTTTCTTGGGCGTTGGAAACGTTTTCACCGCTTTAGTTTTTTCTGGATCTGGTTTTATACCTTCCTTTGAAATAACATGCCCTAAGTAGGTGAGCTCCTTCCTTATGAAGTGACACTTTTCTGGTTGTATTTTCAGATTGTGCCTTTGTAATCGCTCGAAAATTCTGGTAAGTCGGGAATTGTGATCGTTCAGATCGTATCCGTAAATTACAATATCATCTACATAGACGAAACATTCTATTCCTTGGAGACCCATGAGTACATTATTCATAAGCCTCTGGAATGTGGCAGGTGCGTTTTTAAGTCCGAAGGGCATTCGATTATATTCGTAATGTCCGAAGGGTGTGCTAAACGCTGTTTTTGCCTTGTCTCTACTGTCCATGCATATTTGGTGGAAACCATTTGCTAAGTCTAAAGTGCTAAAATATTTAGCTTTTCCTAGCTGGTCCAAGATATCAGTAATATTGGGCAATGGATATGCATCTCCGACTGTTATTTTATTTAAGGCTCTAAAGTCGACAACCACTCTCCACCGTTTTGTCCCATCAGGTCCGGCCTTCTTGGGTACTAGTAAGAGAGGGGAATTCCAAGGACTGAAACTTGGTTGTACCACGCCATCCTGAAGCATTTCATTCACTTGTTTGTGGATTTCTTGCTTCGAACTATCTGGGAGGCGATATGGTCTTATGTAAAGTGGGGGCTTTCCTTCTTCAGTGATGATCTGATGCTCTATGGCGTCAGTGTGTGTGAGATGGTCGCCCTCTAAGTAAAAGAGATCGTTAAATCTGCGGCAGATGTCTAGGATAGATATCCTTTCCTCCTGGTTACAATGACGCAACTCTAGGAGTGATTCTAGCCGTTCAAGCCTATTTTTTAGAAAGTTCTTAGTTTCATCCGCCTGTAACACATTGTAGTCATCCAGATCTTCCCACTCGACTTCTATGTCGTTGGTGCTTACTTCTTGATCGGTGTCTAATGTGTTCATTAGTAATACCTTTATTTTGTTGTCCTGTGGTGTTGTCAAACTATTACCCAGATATATCCCTGGCATGATCTCGGATTTTTTTATAATCAGTTCTTGACTGGATTTTTCTTTAAAGGGAATCTCCATTATTTGTTGAGATCGTGAATGCAATTTTATGAAATCGATTTTGGCATTTCGTTTAAAATGTACTGGGGATATTGGAGTTTCAGGTTCATGTTTTCCTGAACTCAGTTTTTCAGCAGTTTCCTTAACTTTTTCGTTACCACAAACTTTATTTAAATGGGAAGAGGAAGATTCAAGGGTGGTTGGTTTCGTTGTGTTTGTCACAGCATCAGATCCGGCCCGTAGACAAACGGATTCGGATGTTGACTCACGAACGGTGTTATCCAATTTTTCAAGAATGCCTGTATTATCCGTGGAAGACACCTCGTAAGGCGTGGCATTCTGAATATTTTCCTTGACCTCATTTTTGTTCCCTAAAGGCTGCTCGAGTTCTACCATAGTTCTCTTCTTTACAGCGAATTTAAGGAATCCCTTTTCAAAGTTAATGTGGCACTGGTGCTTCGTAAGGAAATCGCTTCCCAGTATGCCATCGTGTTGGAAGTCTACGTTGCTTCCCACTACAAATAGATTATGCTTAAAGGGTATGGAGTGCCTATCAGTTCTGAATTCGAACTCCCCCAATACCTTTCCGCATGTGCTGACCGTTTTCCCAGCAATGGTGGATATAGTCACTGGGTCTGAATTGTCTACAGATTGTTCAATATAAAGATTATCTAATTTGATCAGGCTGATGTCGGCGCCTGTATCGATGAGGAAAGTCGAGTATTGTTTATCCGATGGATTAAATTTTACACGTATTACTGGCTCCTTAAATTCAGGGCAGAAAAATACGCGCATTTGAAAATTTACATCGGGATGGGGTGTATATCGGCGACTGTCTGCACTCGAGAAGGATTGCCGTTGCTCGCTGCCCGAGTGAGTTCGTTTCCCTGTTGTGAATTGGATACCCTGTTAATATTTTGATTTTGTCGTGTATTTCGATTTTCAATCTGGGGCGAGTTTGTTATTGTCCTATTTTGAGATTGATTGGGCTGAGTTCTGAAAGGATTTTGACTCGTTGAAGGTTGGTCCTGGTTTCGCATATGAGCTAACCTGGTTCTGCACTCTGCCTGAGTGTGATTATACTTCCGACAGTATGTGCATTGGAGACGTTCAACCTCTGTCTTAATGCGTTGGGGGACGAAATTTGGAAAATTTGTGTTGCGATAACAAGTCGCAGAAGTATGTCCCCTCTTGTTGCATGTTTGGCAAACAATTAGTTGGTTTCTCCTAAAATTGTTAGTGGAAGTTTGCATTGAGTTATCGCTGTTCAATCTTTGAGATTGTTCCAAAGCGTAGCTAATGGCCGCTTTTAGATTTGAAGCCCTATGTGCTTTTACTAAGATTTTGAGGCTGGAATTTCGTATCCCATCCTCAAACGTATTTAAAGCGAGTCTTTGATTTTCAGCCAGAAGATAAGTTCTGACTGCAGGATCAGGTGAACTAGCGTATGTGGCGCTGTCCAATTCATGCAGGTGGTGTGTGAGTCTAGTTGAAAATTCTTTCACACCCTCCTTGCTATCCTGTTTTGTTGCCACTAAGTTATTTTGGGCAGCAGACCTAGAGATAAGAGGTTTAAATTCTCCCTCTAATTCTGAAACAAGATCTTCCCAAGTAGAAATAATTTTATGCCGGATACAATCACGCGCCGGTCCCTGCAATCTGGTTTTGACCACCCTTAGAATAAAGGACTTCTGGTTGTCATCTTGTGCTTGTGAGAACAAAATGTCTCCACAAGAGACGAAACCCTCTAATTCGTCAGGATGACCGTTAAATACCGGCACGAGTCCCAGTATGTCGCTTAATCCGAATCCGTAGTTCATTCTAGAACTTTGTTCGCGTGTTTCCATACGTACGGTTTCCGATATTTCGTCCTCGCGATTTTGTATGAGCTCGGGCTCAGGTCTCTGCGAACGCGTACCCGGTTTATTTTTGTCGCTCACGACATATTTGTGAAACAGACCTTCCCAAATGATGGTGAAAAGGGGTAGAGAACAAAGAGATGAGATCTTCATCGTTCCTAACAAGAAGAAAACACAAGACGAAAAAGCTTCTGCAAACTCGTTTAAATTCGATCCTATATGAGGATGTTTGTTCTGGTCAAAGTGAAAGAAATCAACCCTTTCGCCCTATGGAAAAGGTGTCTAAACTGTCGAGAGAAAAATATCCCAGAATAGATTTTCAAAAGTCGCAGATGATTCAGAGGAAAAATTCGACCTAAAGAAAACTTTCCAAAAAAGACGCTAAGGACAAAGACCAAGGATTTAAATTTTGTTCATTATTGTTCAGCTTATCACGTAAGAAAAATCTTCCCCAAAAAGTTGAAATAATTTCAGGAAATATATGTATATATGTATGTGTATGGTAAATTCAAATATATCAAAAATCAAAAAATAAAAATCTAATTTATAGTTTATTTTTGTATGGGGTTTTTATTTTGTCCCCTTTTGAAGAATAAAATTGTTGATATTTTTGAAAAATAAATGTGTATATGTATATGTTTATAAAAATTAAAAATGGTTTTATAAGTTTATTAAAAATGTTTTCTATAAGTTGAAATAGTTTTGGAAAATATATGCATATTGTCTATGTGTAAAAATTTGATAAAATGATCGAATAAATTTATTTGTAACAAGATATATTGAAATTTTGCCTAGAAAAAAAAAATTTCTATAGTTCACTTGATTGATTTTGTATTATTCTTTTATCCCATTATGGCACTTGTGTGGATATTTGTATTTTTGTGGTGTATATTCTCATTAGAAGAGAAGGAGAAAAAAAAAATATATATAAAAGATCAAATTTCATTTAAATCCACAAATCAAAATTTAGGGGGTTTTCTTGATCCCCATGTGAAAAGAAAATTTTTATTTCAAGAAAGACAAATAACAAAATTTAACTTGTTCTTGGCATCCCCTTTCAATTTACAAATTTTCAAAATTAAAAGGAATTTATTTTGGGGAGCCAATCACTATCACCGGAATCGTATGATTTAATTTTTTTCACTTTTCACTTTACTATAATAAAATTTCGTACCTGTGATTTCTAGCTGCAGGTTTGTTGGGTGTCCTGTTGTTTGTCGTCACTAGCTGCTTGGTCCTGGTGTTGCCGCTGCATCAGGAATCCCGGTTTATCCTTGGCTGCTCGTTGTTATTTTTCACACTGTTACCTCTCCTCGGTGTATGCCCCAGAGGAACGCTTTTACCACTTTAGAATATTTAAAATTTACTATTTTGTAACTATTGCCGGTGTTTAGCCCCGGGCACGCTGTTTTTATCGGAATTAATTTTCCTGTTGGTAGCGGGATCTATAGATATCCCACTCGTGTATTCTCCCTCTGGTAGGGGATGTTTGGACCAGTCTAATCCACTGCCTAGTTCGTATTTTATTGGTAGGGGATGTTGGGATCCCAAACCGCTGCCACCATAATTTTTTGTTGTACTTCTGGTTTCGGGGAGCGTGTGTCTTAATCCTTAAAAGGACTAAGAGATCTCTTATAAAAGTTCCCGAAAACCTGTCGCACAACAGGGTTCGTTTGCCGTGCTTCCTTTGAGTCCAAAGGGAAGAGCAACGTCCTTAGATATGGGTAATGTCCTTTTCTTCTTTTGGTCTTCCAGGCCAGGTGAAATGAAAAACCGGGTGTTTTAGTTTTCAGATTTTATTTCTTCTCCCACTGGGGTATCTCCTCCAGGGACAAGATACGAATTTAAACTGCGGCCCGGAGATCACGAAACCATTCCTTTATAAAGGAAAAGGAATCGAAAATTGTATCTCAAAGATACACATTTTCGTGCAACAATCTCGATCTTTTGGATATTTCGAGCGAGATGTTGTGTTTACACAAGATAAGAAATCAATTTCTTGAATTCTTACGAAACCATTACGCAGATGTGTGAATGTATCTGCTTTTGAGTTTTTGTTTGTTTAACTCAATGGAATTTTTTGGATAGAGATAACAATCTCTGAATTTTGGATTTGGGTGATGCTGTGGAGCAAATATAGAACAATAAACGAATATTGGATTCGTTTATTGTGAATTTTAATTTTAATTTTGATTCTGGATTTAATTATGCCGTGGGGGCAAATGTTATGCGATAAACGAATGTTTGATTCGTTTATTGCGAATTTTGGATTATGGTTGGGTTTTTTCAGGTTTTGATAGGGTTTTGGGTTTTAGGGTAATATTGCTGGGATTTTGGATTAGGAATGGGAGAAAAAGATGGTAGGGCTTTTTGGAGCACTACATCCTCCCCTCCTTGAAAAAAAGAAAATTGATCTTTATGAGATTAATTTTCTGGAAAATGGTGTGATTGGGAATAAGGATGATGGTATCGTGATTCCGTTACATGTGCCTGATATTTTCTAACATAGTAGCTTTATGTATACAATATTTATTATAAGTGTGTAATTTTTGTTCTTTGTTTTTTTTCTTAATATTTATGTATTCATATTTATGGTCGTGTATCCAAGTTTCGACAATGGTTATTTATATAATAAAAATATATTCTTTCGAAATTTTGTACAAATATAATTTTGTTTTTAAGTTTTGAATTTTCTTAGTATAGGTGTGTTCAACAGTAATTGTTGGTTATCCAAAATAAAGTTTTCTTATATAAAGTATTTTATTTTGGGTTAAGGGTATATTCATTTAGTTTGGTTTTGGTTATATGTACAATAGACATTTGGTTTTAAAATTTCATATAATTTGTTTTTTTTTCATGTTGGTTAAACATTGTATTAGAAGGAAACATTTGATTCTAAAAATTTTCGTTTTGATTTAAAGTAAATATTTTCTTATTTTCTGCGTGTAAGGTTAATTGTAGAATGCTTTATAATTACATAAGTATTTGAATTCATTATATTAAATTTAACTTTGGGTGATTTTTTTGTTTTTATTTTTATAAAGTACTATTTGTAAAAAGATACATAGATAAGTAAGGTTTTTATGGTTTATTCTTACAATTTGTATATTACATAGAATTTTCATTGTTTATATACTCGTATAAATTTTCATTATTTACATATATTATTTTTGTTCTTTTTTTTTCATTGTCCTTATTAGTCGGGCGTTTATTTATTTATATAATTTTTCCATGTATTTGGACGTACAATTTTATTCTATAACTTTTCCTTTTTTTTTTGTTATATAAAAATTTTCTTACTTTCTTAGTATTTTCTTAGTTGAAAACTGTTTTGAATTTATATAAATATTAGAAGTTCTTATTTTAATACTGTTTTGTAAGTTTTGTTTTTGTATTTTCGTTTTTTCATATATATATAATGTGTTTTTTCTTATAACCTAAGAGTATTTATTATTATTACAAAATTTTGTTGTTGTTGTTTATTTATTTAAGTTAGTGGTGGTTATTTAAAACATGATATAAACTTATTTTATTAAGTGCGTTAAGTTAAGTGCGTTGTTTTTATCTATATATTTATTTTTTTTGTGTTTTGTTTGTTTTTTTTTTCTTTTTTTTTTTTGGTATTAAAAGTGTTGTATACTATTTACAAAATTATTTTATTCGTATACAATTATTTGAATAGAAAATTTTTTTTTTCGCAAATTTTAAATACATTATCGTGGTATTTTGGTACAGTGTTAGTTTATAATTTTTTTTTTTTTTTGTTTACTATACGTGTATGCATTTATTTATTTCTCTTTTTTCTTTTTTAAGGTTATCTATACATATATACATTTTTTTTCAACTTTTATTTTTCTTTGGAGTTTCTTATTCGTGATTGCCTAATCCACAAATAGCTTTATATTATTGTTGTGGACTATTCGAGTTCCTTTTCCTATTTTGAGGATTGAATTTTCTTCGGATAGGATCTTTACAATTTCATAGGGGCCTTTCCACAGGGAGGTTAGTTTGTTAGGTCTTGAGTGATTCTTTAATAGAACCTTGTCGCCAACATTAAATTTCTTACGGCCTACTTTTTGGTCGTAGTATGCCTTAGATTTTTGTTTTTTCTCTATCAGTATTCCCTTAGCTGTACGATAACCATGTTGTAATCGCATTTTTAATTCATTTGCGTAATGGTCGTAGTTATAAGTGCTTTCGGGGTTTTGTCTGAGAGAACTGGGTATTTCGGCTGGGAAACCATATAGTAATTCATGCGGCGTGTAGCCTGTATTACTGTGGGGTGTAGTATTGTACACAAACATTGCGTAAGGTATCCAGGTGTCCCAAGTGAGAGGATCCTGGTTTACATAGTGGCGGAGGTATTCCACCAGAGTTCTATGGCTCCGTTCTAGTGCTCCGTTTGTTTGTGGATGGTAGGGTGCTGTGTTTAGTTTTCTCATTTTAAGTAAGGAACAAATGTCCTTAAAAAGTGCGCTGAGAAAATTAGCACCTCGGTCAGTTAATAGAGAAGATGGTATGCCGTGCTGGCAGACGATATTTTCAACGAAAATTCTGGCCACGTCCTTGGTTTCGGCGCTGGCCAGTGCGTAAGCTCCTGAAAATTTAGTCAAATCGTCTTGAAACGTTAGTAGGTATTTATTTCCATTATAGCTGACTGGTAATGGTCCTACTATATCTAAAGCAACTCTTTCAAAAGGTTTGGAGCTTGTTGTGGTTATCTTCATAGGAATTCTAGGATTCCTTCCACTTTTGTTTATCTGGCAGGAGGCACATTTTCTAATATACGCCGCGACGTCAGCGGTCATTGTGCGCCAGTAATATTTTTGCTTCAATCTATTGATTGTTCGGGTGGCTCCTTGGTGTCCTCCGAAAGGTGAGTTGTGGTATTCCGCGAGTAACTTTTGTATTTCGTTAGGATCTGTTAAAAGCTTCTTTTTATTGGAGAAAACGTACATTGTCACGTTGAGGTGAGCAAAAGTTTCTTTTAGCAAGTTATTGAGTGTTACTTTTGATTCGTTTTCTATGAAGGGGACTAAAATTCCAATGGAATTGAAATTCTGGTCTTCGCAAATCTTCTTCAGATCAATAAGGGAACTCTTAGCGGTTTCCTGGTCGCTTAGGTTTCTGAAAGGCAATGGCAATGTGATGGCGCATCACCCATCTTGCTCATGAAACGTAATTTTACCTACGTCTGGCTTGGTGAAGTTTGGGATTCTTCCTGCCAAGTTTTCTTCCTCAGCAGAGTCTATCAATGGGAGGATTATAATACGTAGTCCAAGTTTCTTCTTGGTATAGATGGACCCTGTTTGTTCTTGCCATACAAGATTGGTAGTATCTTTGTATGATTGTGCAGCCACATCTTCTTCGAGTTTGGCTTTACTTCGTGTGGTGACGAGTATATTATTTTTAATGGGATTGACTGGGGTAGTCATTGTTATACGGCTGAGAGCATCAGCATTTGCATTTTGCTTTCCTTTTTTATGGACGATTGTGTACTCATACTCTTCGAGTAGAATTCTCCATCGCATAAGTCTGGATGTAGGATCCTTTCGTCCTATAAGCCACTGTAGAGAGCTATGGTCAGTTACTATTGTGAACTTTCGTCCGTAGACATATGGTCGGAACTGTGCTAATGCAAAAACGATTGCTAGTAATTCTTTTTCAGACGTTGTATACCGTGTTTCGGCGTCGTTTAGTGTTCGGCTAGTGAAAGCAATAGGCTTATCTTGTCCTATTGTACCTTGAGATAGGACTGCTCCTAACGCAACATTGCTAGCATCCGTGGTTATTATAAACTCCCGGTTAAAGTCTGGATAAGCCAGTATTGGTGGGGTAATAACCTTTCTTTTTAAAGCTGTGAATGCCTCATCACAAAAAGCATCCCAATAAAATGGAACATTCTTCCTGAGCAATCTGCTTAAAGGTTTTGCCAGTTCGGCGAAATTTGGGATAAATTTTCTATAGTAGCCTACAAAACCGAGAAAAGATTTTACATCTTTTTGTTTCTTGGGCGTTGGAAACGTTTTCACCGCTTTAGTTTTTTCTGGATCTGGTTTTATACCTTCCTTTGAAATAACATGCCCTAAGTAGGTGAGCTCCTTCCTTATGAAGTGACACTTTTCTGGTTGTATTTTCAGATTGTGCCTTTGTAATCGCTCGAAAATTCTGGTAAGTCGGGAATTGTGATCGTTCAGATCGTATCCGTAAATTACAATATCATCTACATAGACGAAACATTCTATTCCTTGGAGACCCATGAGTACATTATTCATAAGCCTCTGGAATGTGGCAGGTGCGTTTTTAAGTCCGAAGGGCATTCGATTATATTCGTAATGTCCGAAGGGTGTGCTAAACGCTGTTTTTGCCTTGTCTCTACTGTCCATGCATATTTGGTGGAAACCATTTGCTAAGTCTAAAGTGCTAAAATATTTAGCTTTTCCTAGCTGGTCCAAGATATCAGTAATATTGGGCAATGGATATGCATCTCCGACTGTTATTTTATTTAAGGCTCTAAAGTCGACAACCACTCTCCACCGTTTTGTCCCATCAGGTCCGGCCTTCTTGGGTACTAGTAAGAGAGGGGAATTCCAAGGACTGAAACTTGGTTGTACCACGCCATCCTGAAGCATTTCATTCACTTGTTTGTGGATTTCTTGCTTCGAGCTATCTGGTAGGCGATACGGTTTTATATAAAGTGGGGGCTTTCCTTCTTCAGTGATGATCTGATGCTCTATGGCGTCAGTGTGTGTGAGATGGTCGCCCTCTAAGTAAAAGAGATCGTTAAATCTGCGGCAGATGTCTAGGATAGATATCTTTTCTTCCTGGTTACAATGACGCAACTCTAGGAGTGATTCTAGCCGTTCAAGCCTATTTTTTAGAAAGTTCTTAGTTTCATCCGCCTGTAACACATTGTAGTCATCCAGATCTTCCCATTCGACTTCTATGTCGTTGGTGCTTACTTCTTGATCGGTGTCTAATGTGTTCATTAATAATACCTTTATTTTGTTGTCCTGTGGTGTTGTCAAACTATTACCCAGATATATCCCTGGCATGATCTCGGATTTTTTTATAATCAGTTCTTGACTGAGTTGTCCTTTAAATGGAATCTCCATTATTTGTTGAGATCGTGAATGCAATTTTATGAAATCGATTTTGGCATTTCGTTTTATATTTACTGGGGATATTGGAGTTTCAGGTTCATGTTTTCCTGAACTCAGTTTTTCAGCAGTTTCCTTAACTTTTTCGTTACCACAAACTTTATTTAAATGGGGAGAGGAAGATTCAAGGGTGGTTGGTTTCGTTGTGTTTGTCACAGCATCAGATCCGGCCCGTAGACAAACGGATTCGGATGTTGACTCACGAACGGTGTTATCCAATTTTTCAAGAATGCCTGTATTATCCGTGGAAGACACCTCGTAAGGCGTGGCATTCTGAATATTTTCCTTGACCTTATTTTTGTTCCCTAAAGGCTGCTCGAGTTCTACCATAGTTCTCTTCTTTACAGCGAATTTAAGGAATCCCTTTTCAAAGTTAATGTGGCACTGGTGCTTCGTAAGGAAATCGCTTCCCAGTATGCCATCGTGTTGGAAGTCTACGTTGCTTCCCACTACAAATAGATTATGCTTAAAGGGTATGGAGTGCCTATCAGTTCTGAATTCGAACTCCCCCAATACCTTTCCGCATGTGCTGACCGGTTTCCCAGCAATGGTGGATATAGTCACTGGGTCTGAATTGTCTACAGATTGTTCAATATAAAGATTATCTAATTTGATCAGGCTGATGTCGGCGCCTGTATCGATGAGGAAAGTCGAGTATTGTTTATCCGATGGATTAAATTTTACACGTATTACTGGCTCCTTAAATTCAGGGCAGAAAAATACGCGCATTTGAAAATTTACATCGGGATGGGGTGTATATCGGCGACTGTCTGCACTCGAGAAGGATTGCCGTTGCTCGCTGCCCGAGTGAGTTCGTTTCCCTGTTGTGAATTGGATACCCTGTTAATATTTTGATTTTGTCGGGTATTTCGATTTTCAATGCGGGGCGAGTTTGTTATTGTCCTATTTTGAGATTGATTGGGCTGAGTTCTGAAAGGATTTCGACTCGTTGAAGGTTGGTCCTGGTTTCGCATATGAGCTAACCTGGTTCTGCACTCTGCCTGAGTGTGATTATACTTCCGACAGTATGTGCATTGGAGACGTTCAACCTCTGTCTTAATGCGTTGGGGGACGAAATTTGGAAAATTTGTGTTGCGATAACAAGTCGCAGATGTATGTCCCCTCTTGTTGCATGTTTGGCAAACAATTAGTTGGTTTCTCCTAAAATTGTTAGTGGAAGTTTGCATTGAGTTATCGCTGTTCAATCTTTGAGATTGTTCCAAAGCGTAGCTAATGGCCGCTTTGAGATTTGAAGCCCTATGCGCTTTTACTAAGATTTTGAGGCTGGAATTTCGTATCCCATCCTCAAACGTATTTAAAGCGAGTCTTTGATTTTCAGCCAGAAGATAAGTTCTGACTGCAGGATCAGATGAACTAGCGTATGTGGCGCTGTCCAATTCATGCAGGTGGTGTGTGAGTCTATTTGAAAATTCCTTCACACCCTCCTTGCCATCCTGTTTTGTTGCCACCAAATTATTTTGAGCAGCATACCTAGAGATTAGAGCTTTAAATTCTCCCTCCAATTCAGATACCAAATCTTCCCATGTAGAAATAATTTTATGTCTGATAGAATCACGCGCCGGTCCCTGCAATCTGGTTTTGACCACCCTTAGAATGAAGGACTTCTGATTGTCATCTTGTGCTTGTGAGAACAAAATGTCTCCACAAGAGACGAAACCCTCTAATTCGTCAGGATGACCGTTAAATACCGGCACGAGTCCCAGTATGTCGCTTAATCCGAATCCGTAGTTCATTCTAGAACTTTGTTCGTGTATTTCCGTACGTAACGTTTCCGACGTTTCGTCCTCGCGATTTTGTATGAGCTCGGGCTCAGGTCTCTGCGAACGCGTACCCGGTTTATTTTTGTCGCTCACGACATATTTGTGAAACAGACCTTCCCAAATGATGGTGAAAAGGGGTAGAGAACCAAGAGATGAGATCTTCATTATTGTTGGGTAAGATAGCCAAGAGAAAAGACAAGACCAACGACAAGAGAAGTGTCTTCAAACTCAGTTAGTTTTGATCCTATTAGAAAGCCTTTGTTCTACTTAAGGTGAGAGAATCCACCTTTTCGGCCTATGGGAAAAGTGTCTAAACCTAAAATGGATTTTCGAAGAGCCACAGATGAGTCAAAGGAAAAGATTCAACCCAAAGAAAATTTTCCAAAACAGACGCTAAGGACAAGGACCAAGAATTTTGATTTGTTCGTTATTGTTTTAGCTTGTCACGTAAGAAAAATCTTCCCAAAAGAAAATGTATGTATATATGTTTATGTGTATAATTAATTAAAATATATATCAAAAAATAAATAATAAAACCAAATTTGTAGTTAATTTTTGTGTGGGGTCTTTTATATTGTCCCCTTTTGAAGAATAAAATGTTGATATTTTGGGAAAAAGTTTTTGGAAAAAATGTGTATATGTATATATTCGTGAAGAAAGTTTTGAAAATTGTCAAAAATATGTGTTTTTTAAAAATGCGTTTAAGAAAGATACTTTTATTAAGAAAAATGTATTTAAAATGTTTGCCTCTACTAGCCGAAAAGTAAGTGCGTACTTGTATATTGTATATGCTTGTGTGAGAGAAAAATTTCTTTTATTAATTATATTTATCACTTTGGGCTTTTTTATGCGTATACTCTTCTTGGAAAAATGAGAACAACTTTGCTTATTATTCTTAGAAAAACAAGTTAAATTTAAATGCACTTGCACAAATTATTAATAAGATTTATCCCAGTGTAAAAGAACAATTAAAATAAATATTCAATTTATTCTTGGCGTCCCCTTTTAGTTAACAATTCAAACATTTAAAAATTTACTTATTTGGGAGCCAATTTCCAAGACAAAATGACAAAAATGACAAAACTGAATTTAATTTTAGTTCACTTTTTGTTTCAACTAAGTTACCTTTATATCACTTTTCACTTAACAAATAAATAAAAATTTAATACCTGTGTTTTCTAGCTGCAGGTTTGTTGGGTGTCCTGTTGTTTGTCGTCACTAGCTGCTTGGTCCTGGTGTTGCCGCTGCATCAGGAATCCCGGTCTATCCTTGGCTGCTCGTTGTTATTTTTCACACTGTTACCTCTCCTCGGTGTATGCCCCAGAGGAACGCTTTTACCACTTTAGAATATTTAAAATGTACTATTTTGTAACTATTGCCGGTGTTTAGCCCCGGGCACGCTGTTTTTATCGGAATTTATTTTCCTGTTGGTAGCGGGATCTATAGATATCCCACTCGTGTATTCTCCCTCTGGTAGGGGATGTTTGGACCAGTCTAATCCACTGCCTAGTTCGTATTTTATTGGTAGGGGATGTTGGGATCCCAAACCGCTGCCACCATAATTTTTTGTTGTACTTCTGGTTTCGGGGAGTGTGTGTCTTAATCCTTAAAAGGACTAAGAGATCTCTTCTAAAAGTTCCCGAAAACCTGTCGCACAACAGGGTTCGTTTGCCGTGCTTCCTTTGAGTCCAAAGGGAAGAGCAACGTCCTTAGTTATGGGTCGAATGTCCTCTTCTTTGGGTCTTCCAGGCCAGGTGAAATGAAAAACCGGGTTTTTTAGTTTTCAGATTTTATTTCTCCCACTGGGGTATCTCCTCCAGGGACAAGATACGAATTTAAACTGCGGCCCGGAGATCACGAAACCATTCCTTTATAAAGGAAAAGGAATCGAAAATTGTATCCCAAAGATACACATTTTCGTGCAACAATCTCGATCTTTTGGATATTTCGAGCGAGATGTTGTGTTTACACAAGATAAGAAATCAATTTCTTGAATTCTTACGAAACCATTACGCAGATGTGTGAATGTATCTGCTTTTGAGTTTTTGTTTGTTTAACTCAATGGAAGTTTTAGGATAGAGATAACAATCTCTGAATTTTGGATTTGGGTGATGCTGTGGAGCAAATATAGAACAATAAACGAATATTAGATTCGTTTATTGTGAATTTTAATTTTAATTCGGATTTTGGATTAAACTTCGCCGTGGGGGCAAATGTTATGCGATAAACGAATTTTGATTCGTTTATTGCGAATTTTGGGTTATGTTTGGGTTTTTGTGGGTTTTGATAGGATTTTGGGTTTTAGGGTAATATTGCTGGGATTTTGGATTAGGAATGGCGGAAAAAGATGGTAGGGCTTTTTGGAGCACTACATCCTCCCCTCCTTGAAAAAAAGAAAATTGATCTTTATGAGATTAATTTTCTGGAAAATGGTGTGATTGGGAATAAGGATGATAGTATCGTGATTCCGTTACATATGCCTGATATTTTCTAACATAGTAGCTTTATGTATACAATATTTATTATAAGTGTGTAATTTTTGTTCTTTGTTTTTTTTCTTAATATTTTATGTATTCATTTTTATGGTCGTGTATCCAAGTTTCCACAATAGTTATTTATATAATAAAAATATTTTCTTTTGAAATTTTGTACAAATATAATTTTGTTTTTAAGTTTTGAATTTTCTTAGTATAAGTGTGTTTAACAGTAATTGTTGGTTATCCAAAATAAAGTTTTCTTATATAAAGTATTTTATTTTGAGTTAAGGGTATATTCATTTAGTTTGGTTTTGGTTATATGTACAATAGACATTTGGTTTTAAAATTTCATATAATTTGTTTTTTTTTCATGTTGGTTAAACATTGTATTAGAAGGAAACATTTGATTCTAAAAATTTTCGTTTTGATTTAAAGTAAATATTTTCTTATTTTCTGCGTGTAAGGTTAATTGTAGAATGTTTTATAATTACATAAGTATTTGAATTCATTATATTAAATTTAACTTTGGGTGATTTTTTTGTTTTTATTTTTATAAAGTACTATTTGTAAAAAGATACATAGATAAGTAAGGTTTTTATGGTTTATTCTTACAATTTGTATATTACATAGAATTTTCATTGTTTATATACTCGTATAAATTTTCATTATTTACATATATTATTTTTGTTCTTTTTTTTTTCATTGTCTTTATTAGTCGGGCGTTTATTTATTTATATAATTTTTTCCATGTATTTGAACGTACAATTTAATTCTATAACTTTTCCTTTTTTTTTTTGTTATATAAAAATTTTCTTACTTTCTTAGTATTTCTTAGTTGAAAACTGTTTTGTATTTATATAAATATTAGAAGTTCTTATTTTAACACTGTTTTGTAAGTTTTGTTTTTGTATTTTCGTTTTTTTCTTCATATATATGTAATGTGTTTTTTCTTATAACCTAAGATTATTTATTATTATTACAAAATTTTTCCATTTAAGTCAGTGGTAGTTATTTAAAACATGATATAAACTTATTTTATTAAGTGCGTTAATATTTGTTTTTATCTATATATTTATTTTTTGTGTTTTGTTTGTTTTTTTTTCTTTTTTTTGCAAATTTTAAATACATTGTCGTAGTGTTATTATTTTTTTTTTTTGACTTTTTTTTTTTTTGGAAGTTTATCTATACATATATGCATTTATTTATTTCTCTTTTTTTTTTCCTTTTTTTTTTTAAGGTTATCTATACATATATACATTTTTTCTTCAACTTTTATTTTTCTTTGGAGTTTCTTATTCGTGATTGCCTAATCCACAAATGGTTTTATATTATTGATGTGGTCAAATCTTCGAGCAGAAGAGAATGTGCTTATTCACTTGTTTAAGTATATATTTGAATGCTAATCGGAAGTCAATTTGCTTCGTTTTAAATTTTTCCTTAAATTTGTGGAAGACTTCCCAAGCTTTCTTCGGGTTTGGCTGTGTAACATAGTTCAAACTTCCGAGCGACAATATGTTAAAAGAATAATAAAGTTTCGAGATTAAGATTTGAAACTTTCTTTTGTTCGTAAGTGGAGGTACGATTTTTTGGTCAGATTTTATTTGTAGAATCCATTTTAAAATTTGGATAATGGGAAAAACGAAAGAGAGAATGTGTTCGAGTGCAATTTGAATGTGACTGTTATCCACAAGCTTACTCTTTTCTAACGAGAAAATTAGTTGTTCTTCCGTCTTACATTTTGCTGGGACTCTTTGTACCGCAGGCTTACACTTTGCTGACATTTCTTGTTTCTCGGGCTTACAATCAGCTGGGAGTTCTTGCTCCGCAGGCTTACATTTTGCCGATATTATATGTTTGTGAGTTTCCATTACCTGTTGTGATCGTGGATGCAACTTTATGAGATCGATTTTGGCATTTCGTTTTAAATTTACTGGGGATATTGGAGTTTCAGGTTCATGTTTTCCTGAACTCAGTTTTTCGGCAGTTTCCTTACCTTTTCTGTTACCACAAACTTTATTTAAATGGGGAGAGGAAGATTCAAGGGTGGTTGGTTTCGTTGTGTTTGTCACAGCATCAGATCCGGCCCGTAGACAAACGGATTCGGATGTTGACTCACGAACGGTGTTATCCAATTTTTCAAGAATGCCTGTATTATCCGTGGAAGACACCTCGTAAGGCGTGACATTCTGAATATTTTCCTTGACCTCATTTTTGTTCCCTAAAGGCTGCTCGAGTTCTACCATAGTTCTCTTCTTTACAGCGAATTTAAGGAATCCCTTTTCAAAGTTAATGTGGCACTGGTGCTTCGTAAGGAAATCGCTTCCCAGTATGCCATCGTGTTGGAAGTCTACGTTGCTTCCCACTACAAATAGATTATGCTTAAAGGGTATGGAGTGCCTATCAGTTCTGAATTCGAACTCCCCCAATACCTTTCCGCATGTGCTGACCGTTTTCCCAGCAATGGTGGATATAGTCACTGGGTCTGAATTGTCTACAGATTGTTCAATATATAAGTTGTCTAATTTGATAAGACTGATGTCGGCGCCTGTGTCAATGAGGAAAGTGGAATATTTTTTATCAGATGGATTAAATTTTACACGTATTACTGGCTCCTTAAATTCAGGGCAGAAAAATACGCGCATTTGAAAATTTACATCGGGATGGGGTGTATATCGGCGATTGTCTGCACTCGAGAAGGATTGCCGTTGCTCGCTGCCCGAGTGAGTTCGTTTCCCTGTTGTGAATTGGATACCCTGTTAATATTTTGATTTTGTCGGGTATTTCGATTTTCAATGCGGGGCGAGTTTGTTATTGTCCTATTTTGAGATTGATTGGGCTGAGTTCTGAAAGGATTTCTACTCGTTGAAGGTTGGTCCTGGTTTCGCATATGAGCTAACCTGGTTCTGCACTCTGCCTGAGTGTGATTATACTTCCGACAGTATGTGCATTGGAGACGTTCAACCTCAGTCTTAATGCGTTGGGGGACGAAATTAGGAAAATTAGTGTTGCGATAGCAAGTCGCAGAAGTATGTCCCCTCTTGTTGCATGTTTGACAAACAATTGGTTGGTTATTTCTCCTAAAATTGTTATTGGAAGTTAGCATTGTGTTATCGCTGTTCAATCTTTGAGATTGTTCCAAAGCGTAGCTAATGGCCGCTTTTAGATTTGAAGCCCTATGTGCTTTTACTAAGATTTTGAGGCTGGAATTTCGTATCCCATCCTCAAACGTATTTAACGCGAGTCTTTGATTTTCAGCCAGAAGATAAGTTCTGACTGCAGGATCAGATGAACTAGCGTATGTGGCGCTGTCCAATTCATGCAGGTGATGTGTGAGTCTATTTGAAAATTCTTTCACACCCTCCTTGCTATCTTGTTTTGTTGCCACTAAGTTATTTTGGGCAGCAGACCTAGAGATGAGAGCTTTAAATTCTCCCTCCAATTCAGATACCAAATCTTCCCATGTAGAAATAATTTTATGTCTGATAGAATCACGCGCCGGTCCCTGCAATCTGGTTTTGACCACCCTTAGAATGAAGGACTTCTGGTTGTCATCTTGTGCTTGTGAGAACAAAATGTCTCCACAAGAGACGAAACCCTCTAATTCGTCAGGATGACCGTTAAATACCGGCACGAGTCCCAGTATGTCGCTTAATCCGAATCCGTAGTTCATTCTAGAACTTTGTTCGCGTGTTTCCATACGTACGGTTTCCGATATTTCGTCCTCGCGATTTTGTATGAGCTCGGGCTCAGGTCTCTGCGAACGCGTACCCGGTTTATTTTTGTCGCTCACGACATATTTGTGAAACAGACCTTCCCAAATGATGGTGAAAAGGGGTAGAGAACCAAGAGATGAGATCTTCATCGTTGTTGGGTAAGATGGCCAAGAGAAAAGACAAGACCAACGACAAGAGAAGTGTCTTCAAACTCAATTAGTTTTGATCCTATTAGAAAGCCTTTGTTCTACTTAAGGTGAGAGAATCCACCCTTTCGCCCTATGGAAAAAGTGTCTAAACCTAAAATGGATTTTCGAAGAGCCACAGATGAGTCAAAGGAAAAGATTCAACCCAAAGAAAATTTTCCAAACTAGACGCTAAGGACAAGGACCAAGAATTTAAATTTTGTTCGTTATTGTTTTAGCTTGTCACGTAAGAAAAATCTTCCCAAAAGAAAATGTATGTATATATGTTTATGTGTATAATTAATTAAAATATATATCAAAAAAATAAATAATAAAACCAAATTTGTAGTTAATTTTTGTGTGGGGTCTTTTATATTGTCCCTTTTTGAAGAATAAAATGTTGATATTTTGGGAAAAAGTTTTTGGAAAAAATGTGTATATGTATATATTCGTGAAGAAAGTTTTGAAAATTGTCAAAAATATGTGTTTTTTAAAAATGCGTTTAAGAAAGATACGTTTATTAAGAAAAATGTATTTAAAATGTTTGCCTCTACTAGCCGAAAAGTAAGTGCGTACTTGTATATTGTATATGCTTGTGTGAGAGAAAAATGTCTTTTATTAATTATATTTATCACTTTGGGCTTTTTTATGCGTATACTCTTCTTGGAAAAATGAGAACAACTTTGCTTATTATTCTTAGAAAAACAAGTTAAATTGAAATGCACTTGCACAAATTATTAATAAGCTTTATCCCAGTGTAAAAGAACAATTAAAATAAATATTCAATTTATTCTTGGCGTCCCCTTTTAGTTAACAATTCAAACATTTAAAAATTTACTTATTTGGGAGCCAATTTCCAAGACAAAATGACAAAAATGACAAAACTGAATTTAATTTTAGTTCACCTTTTGTTTCAACTAAGTTACCTTTATATCACTTTTCACTTAACAAATAAATAAAAATTTAATACCTGTGTTTTCTGGATCTACTGCAGATTTGTAGGGTGTCCTGTCGTCACTGGATCTAGCTGCTTGGTCCTGGTGTTGTGCTCCTAGTTGTTTGTAGTCACTGTTGTACAAGGAAAAGACTTTTCCTCTTTTCCACTGGATTGTCGACGGGACTCGTGGCCGTCATACACTTAACACTTTGATTTTCTCTACAGCCGGTATCTAAGCCCCAGGCAACGCTTGTAAGTTTTACTTTGTTTAAAAAAAAAGATTTTAAATGTCACTATGCATTCCGGTGTTCTAAGCCCCGGAAATACGCTTTAAAAAATCTCACTTTGCCGGTGTTCAGCAGTCTTCGGTATCCTCCTGAATCGCCTCGTTGCTTTAGCAGTTTTCCTCTTCTGCGGTAGGGGATTGTTGGATAATCCACGAGTCTTCTTCTTCTGTGGTAGATTGTTCAATTCCACTGCTGCCACCAAAATTTTTTGTTGTACTTCTGGTTTCGGGGAGCGTGTGTCTTAATCCTTAAAAGGACTAAGAGATCTCTTATAAAAGTTCCCGAAAACCTGTCGCACAACAGGGTTCGTTTGCCGTGCTTCCTTTGATCCAAAGGGAAGAGCAACGTCCTTAGATATGGGTCGCCTTTTCTTCTTTTGGTCTTCCAGGCCAGGTGAAATGAAAAACCGGGTGTTTTAGTTTTCAGATTTTATTTCTTCTCCCACTGGGGTATCTCCTCCAGGGACAAGATACGAATTTAAACTGCGGCCCGGAGATCACGAAACCATTCCTTTATAAAGGAAAAGGAATCGAAAATTGTATCTCAAAGATACACATTTTCGTGCAACAATCTCGATCTTTTGGATATTTCGAGCGAGATGTTGTGTTTACATAAGATAAGAAATCAATTTCTTGAATTCTTACGAAACCATTACGCAGATGTGTGAATGTATCTGCTTTTGAGTTTTTGTTTGTTTAACTCAATGGAATTTTTAGGATAGAGATAACAATCTCTGAATTTTGGATTTGGGTGATGCTGTGGAGCAAATATAGAACAATAAACGAATATTGGATTCGTTTATTGTGAATTTTAATTTTAATTTTGATTCTGGATTTAATTATGCCGTGGGGGCAAATGTTATGCGATAAACGAATGTTTGATTCGTTTATTGCGAATTTTGGATAATGTTTGGGTTTTTTCAGGTTTTGATAGGATTTTGGGTTTTGGGGTAATATTGTTGGGATTTTGGATTAGGAATGGGAGAAAAAGATGGTAGGGCTTTTTGGAGCACTACATCCTCCCCTCCTTGAAAAAAAGAAAATTGATCTTTATGAGATTAATTTTCTGGAAAATGGTGTGATTGGGAATAAGGATGATAGTATCGTGATTCCGTTACATATGCCTGATATTTTCTAACATAGTAGCTTTATGTATACAATATTTATTATAAGTGTGTAATTTTTGTTCTTTGTTTTTTTTTCTTAATATTTATGTATTCGTATTTATGGTCGTGTATCCTAGTTTCCATAATGGTTATTTATATAATAAAAATATTTTCTTTTGAAATTTTGTACAAATATAATTTTGTTTTTAAGGTTTGTTTTTGTATTTTCGTTTTTTCATATATATATATAATGTGTTTTTTCTTATAACCTAAGATTATTTATTATTATTACAAAATTTTGTTGTTGTTGTTTATTTATTTAAGTTAGTGGTGGTTATTTAAAACATGATATAAACTTATTTTATTAAGTGCGTTAATATTTGTTTTTATCTATATATTTATTTTTTTTTGTGTTTTGTTTGTTTTTTTTTCTTTTTTTTTTTTTTTTTTTTGTATTAAAAGTGTTGTATACTATTTACAAAATTATTTTATTCGTATACAATTATTTGAATAGAAAATTTTTTCCGCAAATTTTAAATACATTATCGTGGTATTTTGGTACAGTGTTAGTTTATAATTTTTTTTTTTTTGTGTTTACTATACGTGTATGCATTTATTTATTTCTCTTTTTTCTTTTTTAAGGTTATCTATACATATATACATTTTTTTTTCAACTTTTATTTTTCTTTGGAGTTTCTTATTCGTGATTGCCTAGTCCACAAATAGTTTTATATTATTGTTGTGGACTATTCGAGTTCCTTTTCCTATTTTGAGGATTGAATTTTCTTCGGATAGGATCTTTACAATTTCGTAGGGGCCTTTCCACAGGGAGGTTAGTTTGTTAGGTCTTGAGTGATTCTTTAATAGAACCTTGTCGCCAACATTAAATTTCTTACGGCCTACTTTTTGGTCGTAGTATACCTTAGATTTTTGTTTTTTCTCTATCAGTATTCCCTTGGCTGTACGATAACCATGTTGTAATCGCATTTTTAATTCATTTGCGTAATGGTCGTAGTTATAAGTGCTTTCGGGGTTTTGTCTGAGAGAACTGGGTATTTCGGCTGGGAAACCATATAGTAATTCATGCGGCGTGTAGCCTGTATTACTGTGGGGTGTAGTATTGTACACAAACATTTCGTAAGGTATCCAGGTGTCCCAAGTGAGAGGATCCTGGTTTACATAGTGGCGGAGGTATTCCACCAGAGTTCTATGGCTCCGTTCTAGTGCTCCGTTTGTTTGTGGATGATAGGGTGCTGTATTGAGTTTTCTCATTTTAAGTAAGGAACAAATGTCCTTAAAAAGTGCGCTGAGAAAATTAGCACCTCGGTCAGTTAATAGAGAAGATGGTATGCCGTGCTGGCAGACGATATTTTCAACGAAAATTCTGGCCACGTCCTTGGTTTCGGCGCTGGCCAGTGCGTAAGCTCCTGAGAATTTAGTCAAATCGTCTTGAAACGTTAGTAGGTATTTATTTCCATTATAGCTGACTGGTAATGGTCCTACTATATCTAAAGCAATTCTTTCGAAAGGTTTTGAGCTTGTTGTGGTTATCTTCATAGGAATTCTAGGATTCCTTCCACTTTTGTTTATCTGGCAGGAAGCACATTTTCGAATATACGCCGCGACGTCAGCGGTCATTGTGCGCCAGTAATATTTTTGCTTCAATCTATTGATTGTTCGGGTGGCTCCTTGGTGTCCTCCGAAAGGTGAGTTGTGGTATTCCGCGAGTAACTTTTGTATTTCGTTAGGATCTGTTAGAAGCTTCTTTTTATTGGAGAAAACGTACATTGTCACGTTGAGGTGAGCAAAAGTTTCTTTTAGCAAGTTATTGAGTGCTACTTTTGATTCGTTTTCTATGAAGGGGACTAAAATTCCAATGGAATTGAAATTCCGGTCTTCGCAAATCTTCTTCAGATCAATAAGGGAACTCTTAGCGGTTTCCTGGTCGCTTAGGTTTCTGAAAGGCAATGGCAATGTGGTGGCGCATAACCCATCTTGCTCATGAAACGTAATTTTACCTACGTCTGGCTTGGTGAAGTTTGGGATTCTTCCTGCCAGGTTTTCTTCCTCAGCAGAGTCTATCAATGGGAGGATTATAATACGTAGTCCAAGTTTTTTCTTGGTATAGATGGACCCTGTTTGTTCTTGCCATACAAGATTGGTAGTATCTTTGTATGATTGTGCAGCCACATCTTCTTCGAGTTTGGCTTTACTTCGTGTGGTGACGAGGATATTATTTTTAATGGGATTGACTGGGGTAGTCGTTGTTATACGGCTGAGAGCATCAGCATTTGCATTTTGCTTTCCTTTTTTATGGACGATTGTGTACTCATACTCTTCGAGTAGAATTCTCCATCGCATAAGTCTGGATGTAGGATCTTTTCGTCCTATAAGCCACTGTAGAGAGCTATGGTCAGTGACTATAGTAAATTTTCGTCCGTAAACGTATGGTCGGAACTGGGCTAGTGCAAAAACGATTGCCAATAATTCCTTTTCGGATGTTGTATATCGAGTTTCTGCGTCGTTTAAAGTTCGGCTAGCGAAAGCAATAGGTTTATCTTGTCCTATTGTACCTTGAGATAGCACTGCTCCTAACGCAACATTGCTAGCATCCGTAGTTATTATAAACTCCCGGTTAAAGTCTGGATAAGCCAGTATTGGTGGGGTAATAACCTTTCTTTTTAGAGTTGTGAATGCCTCGTCACAAAAGGCATCCCAATAAAATGGAACATTCTTCCTGAGCAATCTGCTTAAAGGTTTTGCCAGTTCGGCGAAATTTGGGATAAATTTTCTGTAGTAGCCTACAAAACCGAGAAAAGATTTTACGTCTTTTTGTTTCTTGGGCGTTGGAAACGTTTTCACCGCTTTAGTTTTTTCTGGATCTGGTTTTATACCTTCCTTTGAAATAACATGCCCCAAGTAGGTGAGCTCTTTCCTTATGAAGTGACACTTTTCTGGTTGTATTTTCAGATTGTGTCTTTGTAATCGCTCGAAAACTCTGGTGAGTCGGGAATTGTGATCGTTCAGATCGTATCCGTAAATTACGATATCATCTACATAGACGAAACATTCTATTCCTTGGAGACCCATGAGTACATTATTCATAAGCCTCTGGAATGTGGCAGGTGCGTTTTTAAGTCCGAAGGGCATTCGATTATATTCGTAATGTCCGAAGGGTGTGCTAAACGCTGTTTTTGCCTTGTCTCTACTGTCCATGCGTATTTGGTGAAACCCATTTGCTAGATCCAAAGTGCTAAAATATTTAGCTTTTCCTAGCTGGTCCAAAATATCCGTAACATTGGGCAATGGATATGCATCTCCGACTGTTATTTTATTTAAGGCTCTAAAGTCGACAACTACTCTCCACCGTTTTGTCCCATCAGGTCCTGCCTTCTTGGGTACTAGTAAGAGAGGGGAATTCCAAGGACTGAAACTTGGTTGTACCACGCCATCCTGAAGCATTTCATTCACTTGTTTGTGGATTTCTTGCTTCGAGCTATCTGGGAGGCGATATGGTCTTATGTAAAGTGGGGGCTTTCCTTCTTCCGTGATGATCTGATGCTCTATGGCGTCAGTGTGTGTGAGATGGTCGCCCTCTAAGTAAAAGAGATCGTTAAATCTGCGGCAGATGTCTAGGATAGATTTCCTTTCCTCCTGGTTACAATGACGCAACTCTAGGAGTGATTCTAGCCGTCCAAGCCTATTTTTTAGAAAGTTCTTAGTTTCATCCGCCTGTAACACATTGTAGTCATCCAGATCTTCCCATCCGACTTCTATGTCGTTGGTGCTTACTTCTTGATCAGTGTCTAATGTGTTCATTAATAATACCTTTATTTTGTTGTCCTGTGGTGTTGTCAAACTATTACCCAGATATATCCCTGCCATGATCTCGGATTTTTTAATAATCAGTTCTTGACTGGATTTTTCTTTAAAGGGAATCTCCATTATTTGTTGAGATCGTGAATGCAATTTTATGTAGTCGACCGTGGTGTTTCGTTTTAAATTTACTGACGGTATTAGAGTTTCAGGTTCATGTTTTCCTGAACTCAGTTTTTCGGCAGTTTCCTTACCTTTTCTGTTACCACAAACTTTACTTAAATGGGGAGAGGAAGATTGAAGGGTGGTTGGTTTCGTTGTGTTTGTCACAGCATCAGATCCGGCCCGTAGACAAACGGATTCGGATGTTGACTCACGAACGGTGTTATCCAATTTTTCAAGAATGCCTGTATTATCCGTGGAAGATACCTCGTAAGGCGTGGCCTTCTGAATATTTTCCTTGACCTCATTTTTGTTCCCTAAAGGCTGCTCGAGTTCTACCATAGTTCTCTTCTTTACAGCGAATTTAAGGAATCCCTTTTCAAAGTTAATGTGGCACTGGTGCTTCGTGAGGAAATCGCTTCCCAGTATGCCATCGTGTTGGAAGTCTACGTTGCTTCCCACTACAAATAGATTATGCTTAAAGGGTATGGAGTGCCTATCAGTTCTGAATTCGAACTCCCCCAATACCTTTCCGCATGTGCTGACCGTTTTCCCAGCAATGGTGGATATAGTCACTGGGTCTGAATTGTCTACAGATTGTTCAATACAAGGATTATCTAATTTGATCAGGCTGATGTCGGCGCCTGTATCGATGAGGAAAGTCGAGTGTTGTTTATCCGATGGATTAAATTTTACACGTATTACTGGCTCCTTAAATTCAGGGCAGAAAAATACGCGCATTTGAAAATTTACATCGGGATGGGGTATATATCGGCGATTGTCTGCACTCGAGAAGGATTGCCGTTGCTCGCTGCCCGAGTGAATTCGTTTCCCTGTTGTGAATTGGATACCCTGTTAATATTTTGATTTTGTCGGGTATTTCGATTTTTAAAGCGGGGCGAGTTTGTTATTGTCCTATTTTGAGATTGATTGGGCTGAGTTCTGAAAGGATTTCTACTCGTTGAAGGTTGGTCCTGGTTTCGCATATGAGCTAACCTGGTTCTGCACTCTGCCTGAGTGTGATTATACTTTCGACAGTATGTGCATTGGAGACGTTCAGCCTCAGTCTTAATGCGTTGGGAGACGAAATTAAGAAAATTAGTGTTGCGATAGCAAGTCGCAGAAGTATGTCCCCTCTTGTTGCATGTTTGACAAACAATTGGTTGGTTATTTCTCCTAAAATTGTTGGTGGAAGTTACCATTGTGTTATCGCTGTTCAATCTTTGAGATTGTTCCAAAGCGTAGCTAATGGCCGCTTTTAGATTTGAAGCCCTATGTGCTTTTACTAAGATTTTGAGGCTGGAATTTCGTATCCCATCCTCAAACGTATTTAAAGCGAGTCTTTGATTTTCAGCCAGAAGATAAGTTCTGACTGCAGGATCAGATGAACTAGCGTATGTGGCGCTGTCCAATTCATGCAGGTGGTGTGTGAGTCTAGTTGAAAATTCTTTCACACCCTCCTTGCTATCCTGTTTTGTTGCCACTAAGTTATTTTGGGCAGCAGACCTAGAGATAAGAGGTTTAAATTCTCCCTCTAATTCTGAAACAAGATCTTCCCAAGTAGAAATAATTTTATGCCGGATACAATCACGCGCCGGTCCCTGCAATCTGGTTTTGACCACCCTTAGAATAAAGGACTTCTGGTTGTCATCTTGTGCTTGTGAGAACAAAATGTCTCCACAAGAGACGAAACCCTCTAATTCGTCAGGATGACCGTTAAATACCGGCACGAGTCCCAGTATGTCGCTTAATCCGAATCCGTAGTTCATTCTAGAACTTTGTTCGCGTGTTTCCATACGTACGGTTTCCGATATTTCGTCCTCGCGATTTTGTATGAGCTCGGGCTCAGGTCTCTGCGAACGCGTACCCGGTTTATTTTTGTCGCTCACGACATATTTGTGAAACAGACCTTCCCAAATGATGGTGAAAAGGGGTAGAGAACAAAGAGATGAGATCTTCATCGTTCCTAACAAGAAGAAAACACAAGACGAAAAAGCTTCTGCAAACTCGTTTAAATTCGATCCTATATGAGGATGTTTGTTCTGGTCAAAGTGAAAGAAATCAACCCTTTCGCCCTATGGAAAAGGTGTCTAAACTGTCGAGAGAAAAATATCCCAGAATAGATTTTCAAAAGTCGCAGATGATTCAGAGGAAAAATTCGACCTAAAGAAAACTTTCCAAAAAAGACGCTAAGGACAAAGACCAAGGATTTAAATTTTGTTCATTATTGTTCAGCTTATCACGTAAGAAAAATCTTCCCCAAAAAGTTGAAATAATTTCAGGAAATATATGTATATATGTATGTGTATGGTAAATTCAAATATATCAAAAATCAAAAAATAAAAATCTAATTTATAGTTTATTTTTGTATGGGGTTTTTATTTTGTCCCCTTTTGAAGAATAAAATTGTTGATATTTTTGAAAAATAAATGTGTATATGTATATGTTTATAAAAATTAAAAATGGTTTTATAAGTTTATTAAAAATGTTTTCTATAAGTTGAAATAGTTTTGGAAAATATATGCATATTGTCTATGTGTAAAAATTTGATAAAATGATCGAATAAATTTATTTGTAACAAGATATATTGAAATTTTGCCTAGAAAAAAAAAATTTCTATAGTTCACTTGATTGATTTTGTATTATTCTTTTATCCCATTATGGCACTTGTGTGGATATTTGTATTTTTGTGGTGTATATTCTCATTAGAAGAGAAGGAGAAAAAAAAAATATATATAAAAGATCAAATTTCATTTAAATCCACAAATCAAAATTTAGGGGGTTTTCTTGATCCCCATGTGAAAAGAAAATTTTTATTTCAAGAAAGACAAATAACAAAATTTAACTTGTTCTTGGCATCCCCTTTCAATTTACAAATTTTCAAAATTAAAAGGAATTTATTTTGGGGAGCCAATCACTATCACCGGAATCGTATGATTTAATTTTTTTCACTTTTCACTTTACTATAATAAAATTTCGTACCTGTGATTTCTAGCTGCAGGTTTGTTGGGTGTCCTGTTGTTTGTCGTCACTAGCTGCTTGGTCCTGGTGTTGCCGCTGCATCAGGAATCCCGGTTTATCCTTGGCTGCTCGTTGTTATTTTTCACACTGTTACCTCTCCTCGGTGTATGCCCCAGAGGAACGCTTTTACCACTTTAGAATATTTAAAATTTACTATTTTGTAACTATTGCCGGTGTTTAGCCCCGGGCACGCTGTTTTTATCGGAATTAATTTTCCTGTTGGTAGCGGGATCTATAGATATCCCACTCGTGTATTCTCCCTCTGGTAGGGGATGTTTGGACCAGTCTAATCCACTGCCTAGTTCGTATTTTATTGGTAGGGGATGTTGGGATCCCAAACCGCTGCCACCATAATTTTTTGTTGTACTTCTGGTTTCGGGGAGCGTGTGTCTTAATCCTTAAAAGGACTAAGAGATCTCTTATAAAAGTTCCCGAAAACCTGTCGCACAACAGGGTTCGTTTGCCGTGCTTCCTTTGAGTCCAAAGGGAAGAGCAACGTCCTTAGATATGGGTAATGTCCTTTTCTTCTTTTGGTCTTCCAGGCCAGGTGAAATGAAAAACCGGGTGTTTTAGTTTTCAGATTTTATTTCTTCTCCCACTGGGGTATCTCCTCCAGGGACAAGATACGAATTTAAACTGCGGCCCGGAGATCACGAAACCATTCCTTTATAAAGGAAAAGGAATCGAAAATTGTATCTCAAAGATACACATTTTCGTGCAACAATCTCGATCTTTTGGATATTTCGAGCGAGATGTTGTGTTTACACAAGATAAGAAATCAATTTCTTGAATTCTTACGAAACCATTACGCAGATGTGTGAATGTATCTGCTTTTGAGTTTTTGTTTGTTTAACTCAATGGAATTTTTTGGATAGAGATAACAATCTCTGAATTTTGGATTTGGGTGATGCTGTGGAGCAAATATAGAACAATAAACGAATATTGGATTCGTTTATTGTGAATTTTAATTTTAATTTTGATTCTGGATTTAATTATGCCGTGGGGGCAAATGTTATGCGATAAACGAATGTTTGATTCGTTTATTGCGAATTTTGGATTATGGTTGGGTTTTTTCAGGTTTTGATAGGGTTTTGGGTTTTAGGGTAATATTGCTGGGATTTTGGATTAGGAATGGGAGAAAAAGATGGTAGGGCTTTTTGGAGCACTACATCCTCCCCTCCTTGAAAAAAAGAAAATTGATCTTTATGAGATTAATTTTCTGGAAAATGGTGTGATTGGGAATAAGGATGATGGTATCGTGATTCCGTTACATGTGCCTGATATTTTCTAACATAGTAGCTTTATGTATACAATATTTATTATAAGTGTGTAATTTTTGTTCTTTGTTTTTTTTCTTAATATTTATGTATTCATATTTATGGTCGTGTATCCAAGTTTCGACAATGGTTATTTATATAATAAAAATATATTCTTTCGAAATTTTGTACAAATATAATTTTGTTTTTAAGTTTTGAATTTTCTTAGTATAGGTGTGTTCAACAGTAATTGTTGGTTATCCAAAATAAAGTTTTCTTATATAAAGTATTTTATTTTGGGTTAAGGGTATATTCATTTAGTTTGGTTTTGGTTATATGTACAATAGACATTTGGTTTTAAAATTTCATATAATTTGTTTTTTTTTCATGTTGGTTAAACATTGTATTAGAAGGAAACATTTGATTCTAAAAATTTTCGTTTTGATTTAAAGTAAATATTTTCTTATTTTCTGCGTGTAAGGTTAATTGTAGAATGCTTTATAATTACATAAGTATTTGAATTCATTATATTAAATTTAACTTTGGGTGATTTTTTTGTTTTTATTTTTATAAAGTACTATTTGTAAAAAGATACATAGATAAGTAAGGTTTTTATGGTTTATTCTTACAATTTGTATATTACATAGAATTTTCATTGTTTATATACTCGTATAAATTTTCATTATTTACATATATTATTTTTGTTCTTTTTTTTTCATTGTCCTTATTAGTCGGGCGTTTATTTATTTATATAATTTTTCCATGTATTTGGACGTACAATTTTATTCTATAACTTTTCCTTTTTTTTTTGTTATATAAAAATTTTCTTACTTTCTTAGTATTTTCTTAGTTGAAAACTGTTTTGAATTTATATAAATATTAGAAGTTCTTATTTTAATACTGTTTTGTAAGTTTTGTTTTTGTATTTTCGTTTTTTCATATATATATAATGTGTTTTTTCTTATAACCTAAGAGTATTTATTATTATTACAAAATTTTGTTGTTGTTGTTTATTTATTTAAGTTAGTGGTGGTTATTTAAAACATGATATAAACTTATTTTATTAAGTGCGTTAAGTTAAGTGCGTTGTTTTTATCTATATATTTATTTTTTTTGTGTTTTGTTTGTTTTTTTTTTCTTTTTTTTTTTTGGTATTAAAAGTGTTGTATACTATTTACAAAATTATTTTATTCGTATACAATTATTTGAATAGAAAATTTTTTTTTTCGCAAATTTTAAATACATTATCGTGGTATTTTGGTACAGTGTTAGTTTATAATTTTTTTTTTTTTTTGTTTACTATACGTGTATGCATTTATTTATTTCTCTTTTTTCTTTTTTAAGGTTATCTATACATATATACATTTTTTTTCAACTTTTATTTTTCTTTGGAGTTTCTTATTCGTGATTGCCTAATCCACAAATAGCTTTATATTATTGTTGTGGACTATTCGAGTTCCTTTTCCTATTTTGAGGATTGAATTTTCTTCGGATAGGATCTTTACAATTTCATAGGGGCCTTTCCACAGGGAGGTTAGTTTGTTAGGTCTTGAGTGATTCTTTAATAGAACCTTGTCGCCAACATTAAATTTCTTACGGCCTACTTTTTGGTCGTAGTATGCCTTAGATTTTTGTTTTTTCTCTATCAGTATTCCCTTAGCTGTACGATAACCATGTTGTAATCGCATTTTTAATTCATTTGCGTAATGGTCGTAGTTATAAGTGCTTTCGGGGTTTTGTCTGAGAGAACTGGGTATTTCGGCTGGGAAACCATATAGTAATTCATGCGGCGTGTAGCCTGTATTACTGTGGGGTGTAGTATTGTACACAAACATTGCGTAAGGTATCCAGGTGTCCCAAGTGAGAGGATCCTGGTTTACATAGTGGCGGAGGTATTCCACCAGAGTTCTATGGCTCCGTTCTAGTGCTCCGTTTGTTTGTGGATGGTAGGGTGCTGTGTTTAGTTTTCTCATTTTAAGTAAGGAACAAATGTCCTTAAAAAGTGCGCTGAGAAAATTAGCACCTCGGTCAGTTAATAGAGAAGATGGTATGCCGTGCTGGCAGACGATATTTTCAACGAAAATTCTGGCCACGTCCTTGGTTTCGGCGCTGGCCAGTGCGTAAGCTCCTGAAAATTTAGTCAAATCGTCTTGAAACGTTAGTAGGTATTTATTTCCATTATAGCTGACTGGTAATGGTCCTACTATATCTAAAGCAACTCTTTCAAAAGGTTTGGAGCTTGTTGTGGTTATCTTCATAGGAATTCTAGGATTCCTTCCACTTTTGTTTATCTGGCAGGAGGCACATTTTCTAATATACGCCGCGACGTCAGCGGTCATTGTGCGCCAGTAATATTTTTGCTTCAATCTATTGATTGTTCGGGTGGCTCCTTGGTGTCCTCCGAAAGGTGAGTTGTGGTATTCCGCGAGTAACTTTTGTATTTCGTTAGGATCTGTTAAAAGCTTCTTTTTATTGGAGAAAACGTACATTGTCACGTTGAGGTGAGCAAAAGTTTCTTTTAGCAAGTTATTGAGTGTTACTTTTGATTCGTTTTCTATGAAGGGGACTAAAATTCCAATGGAATTGAAATTCTGGTCTTCGCAAATCTTCTTCAGATCAATAAGGGAACTCTTAGCGGTTTCCTGGTCGCTTAGGTTTCTGAAAGGCAATGGCAATGTGATGGCGCATCACCCATCTTGCTCATGAAACGTAATTTTACCTACGTCTGGCTTGGTGAAGTTTGGGATTCTTCCTGCCAAGTTTTCTTCCTCAGCAGAGTCTATCAATGGGAGGATTATAATACGTAGTCCAAGTTTCTTCTTGGTATAGATGGACCCTGTTTGTTCTTGCCATACAAGATTGGTAGTATCTTTGTATGATTGTGCAGCCACATCTTCTTCGAGTTTGGCTTTACTTCGTGTGGTGACGAGTATATTATTTTTAATGGGATTGACTGGGGTAGTCATTGTTATACGGCTGAGAGCATCAGCATTTGCATTTTGCTTTCCTTTTTTATGGACGATTGTGTACTCATACTCTTCGAGTAGAATTCTCCATCGCATAAGTCTGGATGTAGGATCCTTTCGTCCTATAAGCCACTGTAGAGAGCTATGGTCAGTTACTATTGTGAACTTTCGTCCGTAGACATATGGTCGGAACTGTGCTAATGCAAAAACGATTGCTAGTAATTCTTTTTCAGACGTTGTATACCGTGTTTCGGCGTCGTTTAGTGTTCGGCTAGTGAAAGCAATAGGCTTATCTTGTCCTATTGTACCTTGAGATAGGACTGCTCCTAACGCAACATTGCTAGCATCCGTGGTTATTATAAACTCCCGGTTAAAGTCTGGATAAGCCAGTATTGGTGGGGTAATAACCTTTCTTTTTAAAGCTGTGAATGCCTCATCACAAAAAGCATCCCAATAAAATGGAACATTCTTCCTGAGCAATCTGCTTAAAGGTTTTGCCAGTTCGGCGAAATTTGGGATAAATTTTCTATAGTAGCCTACAAAACCGAGAAAAGATTTTACATCTTTTTGTTTCTTGGGCGTTGGAAACGTTTTCACCGCTTTAGTTTTTTCTGGATCTGGTTTTATACCTTCCTTTGAAATAACATGCCCTAAGTAGGTGAGCTCCTTCCTTATGAAGTGACACTTTTCTGGTTGTATTTTCAGATTGTGCCTTTGTAATCGCTCGAAAATTCTGGTAAGTCGGGAATTGTGATCGTTCAGATCGTATCCGTAAATTACAATATCATCTACATAGACGAAACATTCTATTCCTTGGAGACCCATGAGTACATTATTCATAAGCCTCTGGAATGTGGCAGGTGCGTTTTTAAGTCCGAAGGGCATTCGATTATATTCGTAATGTCCGAAGGGTGTGCTAAACGCTGTTTTTGCCTTGTCTCTACTGTCCATGCATATTTGGTGGAAACCATTTGCTAAGTCTAAAGTGCTAAAATATTTAGCTTTTCCTAGCTGGTCCAAGATATCAGTAATATTGGGCAATGGATATGCATCTCCGACTGTTATTTTATTTAAGGCTCTAAAGTCGACAACCACTCTCCACCGTTTTGTCCCATCAGGTCCGGCCTTCTTGGGTACTAGTAAGAGAGGGGAATTCCAAGGACTGAAACTTGGTTGTACCACGCCATCCTGAAGCATTTCATTCACTTGTTTGTGGATTTCTTGCTTCGAGCTATCTGGTAGGCGATACGGTTTTATATAAAGTGGGGGCTTTCCTTCTTCAGTGATGATCTGATGCTCTATGGCGTCAGTGTGTGTGAGATGGTCGCCCTCTAAGTAAAAGAGATCGTTAAATCTGCGGCAGATGTCTAGGATAGATATCTTTTCTTCCTGGTTACAATGACGCAACTCTAGGAGTGATTCTAGCCGTTCAAGCCTATTTTTTAGAAAGTTCTTAGTTTCATCCGCCTGTAACACATTGTAGTCATCCAGATCTTCCCATTCGACTTCTATGTCGTTGGTGCTTACTTCTTGATCGGTGTCTAATGTGTTCATTAATAATACCTTTATTTTGTTGTCCTGTGGTGTTGTCAAACTATTACCCAGATATATCCCTGGCATGATCTCGGATTTTTTTATAATCAGTTCTTGACTGAGTTGTCCTTTAAATGGAATCTCCATTATTTGTTGAGATCGTGAATGCAATTTTATGAAATCGATTTTGGCATTTCGTTTTATATTTACTGGGGATATTGGAGTTTCAGGTTCATGTTTTCCTGAACTCAGTTTTTCAGCAGTTTCCTTAACTTTTTCGTTACCACAAACTTTATTTAAATGGGGAGAGGAAGATTCAAGGGTGGTTGGTTTCGTTGTGTTTGTCACAGCATCAGATCCGGCCCGTAGACAAACGGATTCGGATGTTGACTCACGAACGGTGTTATCCAATTTTTCAAGAATGCCTGTATTATCCGTGGAAGACACCTCGTAAGGCGTGGCATTCTGAATATTTTCCTTGACCTTATTTTTGTTCCCTAAAGGCTGCTCGAGTTCTACCATAGTTCTCTTCTTTACAGCGAATTTAAGGAATCCCTTTTCAAAGTTAATGTGGCACTGGTGCTTCGTAAGGAAATCGCTTCCCAGTATGCCATCGTGTTGGAAGTCTACGTTGCTTCCCACTACAAATAGATTATGCTTAAAGGGTATGGAGTGCCTATCAGTTCTGAATTCGAACTCCCCCAATACCTTTCCGCATGTGCTGACCGGTTTCCCAGCAATGGTGGATATAGTCACTGGGTCTGAATTGTCTACAGATTGTTCAATATAAAGATTATCTAATTTGATCAGGCTGATGTCGGCGCCTGTATCGATGAGGAAAGTCGAGTATTGTTTATCCGATGGATTAAATTTTACACGTATTACTGGCTCCTTAAATTCAGGGCAGAAAAATACGCGCATTTGAAAATTTACATCGGGATGGGGTGTATATCGGCGACTGTCTGCACTCGAGAAGGATTGCCGTTGCTCGCTGCCCGAGTGAGTTCGTTTCCCTGTTGTGAATTGGATACCCTGTTAATATTTTGATTTTGTCGGGTATTTCGATTTTCAATGCGGGGCGAGTTTGTTATTGTCCTATTTTGAGATTGATTGGGCTGAGTTCTGAAAGGATTTCGACTCGTTGAAGGTTGGTCCTGGTTTCGCATATGAGCTAACCTGGTTCTGCACTCTGCCTGAGTGTGATTATACTTCCGACAGTATGTGCATTGGAGACGTTCAACCTCTGTCTTAATGCGTTGGGGGACGAAATTTGGAAAATTTGTGTTGCGATAACAAGTCGCAGATGTATGTCCCCTCTTGTTGCATGTTTGGCAAACAATTAGTTGGTTTCTCCTAAAATTGTTAGTGGAAGTTTGCATTGAGTTATCGCTGTTCAATCTTTGAGATTGTTCCAAAGCGTAGCTAATGGCCGCTTTGAGATTTGAAGCCCTATGCGCTTTTACTAAGATTTTGAGGCTGGAATTTCGTATCCCATCCTCAAACGTATTTAAAGCGAGTCTTTGATTTTCAGCCAGAAGATAAGTTCTGACTGCAGGATCAGATGAACTAGCGTATGTGGCGCTGTCCAATTCATGCAGGTGGTGTGTGAGTCTATTTGAAAATTCCTTCACACCCTCCTTGCCATCCTGTTTTGTTGCCACCAAATTATTTTGAGCAGCATACCTAGAGATTAGAGCTTTAAATTCTCCCTCCAATTCAGATACCAAATCTTCCCATGTAGAAATAATTTTATGTCTGATAGAATCACGCGCCGGTCCCTGCAATCTGGTTTTGACCACCCTTAGAATGAAGGACTTCTGATTGTCATCTTGTGCTTGTGAGAACAAAATGTCTCCACAAGAGACGAAACCCTCTAATTCGTCAGGATGACCGTTAAATACCGGCACGAGTCCCAGTATGTCGCTTAATCCGAATCCGTAGTTCATTCTAGAACTTTGTTCGTGTATTTCCGTACGTAACGTTTCCGACGTTTCGTCCTCGCGATTTTGTATGAGCTCGGGCTCAGGTCTCTGCGAACGCGTACCCGGTTTATTTTTGTCGCTCACGACATATTTGTGAAACAGACCTTCCCAAATGATGGTGAAAAGGGGTAGAGAACCAAGAGATGAGATCTTCATTATTGTTGGGTAAGATAGCCAAGAGAAAAGACAAGACCAACGACAAGAGAAGTGTCTTCAAACTCAGTTAGTTTTGATCCTATTAGAAAGCCTTTGTTCTACTTAAGGTGAGAGAATCCACCTTTTCGGCCTATGGGAAAAGTGTCTAAACCTAAAATGGATTTTCGAAGAGCCACAGATGAGTCAAAGGAAAAGATTCAACCCAAAGAAAATTTTCCAAAACAGACGCTAAGGACAAGGACCAAGAATTTTGATTTGTTCGTTATTGTTTTAGCTTGTCACGTAAGAAAAATCTTCCCAAAAGAAAATGTATGTATATATGTTTATGTGTATAATTAATTAAAATATATATCAAAAAATAAATAATAAAACCAAATTTGTAGTTAATTTTTGTGTGGGGTCTTTTATATTGTCCCCTTTTGAAGAATAAAATGTTGATATTTTGGGAAAAAGTTTTTGGAAAAAATGTGTATATGTATATATTCGTGAAGAAAGTTTTGAAAATTGTCAAAAATATGTGTTTTTTAAAAATGCGTTTAAGAAAGATACTTTTATTAAGAAAAATGTATTTAAAATGTTTGCCTCTACTAGCCGAAAAGTAAGTGCGTACTTGTATATTGTATATGCTTGTGTGAGAGAAAAATTTCTTTTATTAATTATATTTATCACTTTGGGCTTTTTTATGCGTATACTCTTCTTGGAAAAATGAGAACAACTTTGCTTATTATTCTTAGAAAAACAAGTTAAATTTAAATGCACTTGCACAAATTATTAATAAGATTTATCCCAGTGTAAAAGAACAATTAAAATAAATATTCAATTTATTCTTGGCGTCCCCTTTTAGTTAACAATTCAAACATTTAAAAATTTACTTATTTGGGAGCCAATTTCCAAGACAAAATGACAAAAATGACAAAACTGAATTTAATTTTAGTTCACTTTTTGTTTCAACTAAGTTACCTTTATATCACTTTTCACTTAACAAATAAATAAAAATTTAATACCTGTGTTTTCTAGCTGCAGGTTTGTTGGGTGTCCTGTTGTTTGTCGTCACTAGCTGCTTGGTCCTGGTGTTGCCGCTGCATCAGGAATCCCGGTCTATCCTTGGCTGCTCGTTGTTATTTTTCACACTGTTACCTCTCCTCGGTGTATGCCCCAGAGGAACGCTTTTACCACTTTAGAATATTTAAAATGTACTATTTTGTAACTATTGCCGGTGTTTAGCCCCGGGCACGCTGTTTTTATCGGAATTTATTTTCCTGTTGGTAGCGGGATCTATAGATATCCCACTCGTGTATTCTCCCTCTGGTAGGGGATGTTTGGACCAGTCTAATCCACTGCCTAGTTCGTATTTTATTGGTAGGGGATGTTGGGATCCCAAACCGCTGCCACCATAATTTTTTGTTGTACTTCTGGTTTCGGGGAGTGTGTGTCTTAATCCTTAAAAGGACTAAGAGATCTCTTATAAAAGTTCCCGAAAACCAGTCGCACAACAGGGTTCGTTTGCCGTGCTTCCTTTGAGTCCAAAGGGAAGAGCAACGTCCTTGGATATGGGTCGAATGTCCTTTTCTTCTTTTGGTCTTCCAGGCCAGGTGAAATGAAAAACCGGGTGTTTTAGTTTTCAGATTTTATTTCTTCTCCCACTGGGGTATCTCCTCCAGGGACAAGATACGAATTTAAACTGCGGCCCGGAGATCACGAAACCATTCCTTTATAAAGGAAAAGGAATCGAAAATTTGTATCTCAAAGATACACATTTTCGTGCAACAATCTCGATCTTTTGGATATTTCGAGCGAGATGTTGTGTTTACACAAGATAAGAAATCAATTTCTTGAATTCCTATGAAACTATTGTGCAGATGTCGATATGTATCTGGTTTTGGGTTTTTGTTTGTTCAATTTATTAAGAATTTTCCCAAATAGAGATAATGATCTCTGGATTTTGAGTTTGGATGATGCCGTGGGGCAAATGCAAAACGATAAACGAATATATGATTCGTTTATTGTGAATTTTGATTTTAATTTGGTTTTTTAGATTAAATTATGCCGTGGAGGTAAATGTTAAGCGATAAACGGATATTTGATTCGTTTATTGCGAATTTTGGGTCTAGTTTGGGTTTTTTCGGGTTTTGATTGAATTTTAGGTTTTAGTGTATTACTGCTGGGATTTGGATGTAGGTGTGGGGGAAGGAGATGGTAGGGCTCTTCAGAGCACTACACCGTGTAGAACTAAGATATACAAATAGTTGATCAATAGGATGACGTTATAAGACTTTTGACTCCGTCTGGCATGGAGCATTGCTGAGCAAACTTCGTTCATACGGATTTTCTCAGCAGCTTTGCCACTAGACGAAAACTTCCTCGAAAAACGGTCGATCCGGGTTGTTGTGGACGACGAGTGTTCGGATCTGATTCCTGTTAACTCTAGGGTGCCTCAAGTTTCGATTTTGGCTCCAACCTTGTTTTTTGCCTCACAAATATGAATTTTTTGGAGTCAACGGGATGACAAAGTGTTCAGTTTTCCGGATGATAATATGCTTATTTCCTCTTTTTCGAACGACCGGCCGGTTAGTTAATCAACGTCGCGCCACCTGAGACTCTCTGAATCGGGATCTGAATAAGGTACTGCAGTAGGGAAAGCCCAATCTCGTCGACTTCAATGCAACGAAGACATAGTATGCAACATTCACAAAGAAAATTGGATCATCGGTTTCACAGCTGATGGTGATTGGCTCTCATAGTACAGGGTGTTTGGATAATAAACCCCGAAAATTAGGTCATTGAACGAGCTTATGGCTCTCGCAATATGTCCTCTGATCAATTTAATCAAAAAATTATCCACCCTATTTATGTATGCTTCATTATATACGGTCTCATTTGGATAATACTTTTTATAGTCCGATTCCAGTGTTCGGTATAATCTGAGACAAGTTCTGAGACGAAACCAGAATCTTTTCCATCAAATTTGGATCTATGTTAAACCATGCTGGGCTACCATATATAATCATTGGCCTGATTAGCGTCATGTAGCATCCAAATTTTACTCTGCTGTAAAGTTGGCAACTTTGGCCTTGTGAATAGGGCGTTAGAATATACTCACAGCTAGGCCGGCTTGTCGTAAGAGGCGACTGAAGGCCGAGTGGTAGCCGGGGCCCCAACGCCCTGTGCGCCCGGTGAAATAATACCCCATCAAGCTTTAGGCTCCGTGAAATGGTCGGGAGAAATCCCTGGCCATCTTTCGGAGCTTGGCTGATGGACCGGTTCGAAAAAAGGTTGGTTAGGTGGTAGTCGGTCCCAAGGTGAGATACCACCCCGTCACGCTGTACATTCCGCGATATCGCCGAGAGAAATCTTCGACGGTGTTTCGGATGTGTGGCTGATGGCTCGGACTGACACGGAGATAAGTCATAATGGTGCCTTCTGATATAAAGAATTCCGGAGGTAAACTAGTCTCCCATTCGAATCGTCGGGGGGGACTATGTCAGGGGGAACATCATGCAGATATCATGATAAATAACGGAACTTTGAGAGGTTCGTCATCGCATAATCGGGCTCGCTCTCGAGGCTCTGCCCGCTCTTGACTGGTGACGGCATATTGTAACATCAGGGGCATCGGTTTCACCAATACGAAGTAAACGCCGTCCACCAATATTTGCAAACCACGAAACCTGATATCCTTGCCCTAACTGAGACCCAGGTCGATTCGTCAACTGATTCGACATATGTTCGTTACTCAGGATACGACTTATATTCGAGATTCCGTTTTAAGGGCGGAGTCTGCGTCTTCGCGCGGTCCGATCTGGCCTGCCAGAGGATGGAGGCGTTGGAACCCAATAATATGGACATCATATGGTTGAGGGTCGTGCTGAGGAATTCCGCTAAATTTCTTCGTTGTCTTTACCGCTCCCCGAATGACGATCGACCGGCGACATTTTTCGAACATATTTCACATACTGTCGACTGGATACAGATTAACCACCCAGCTTCTGAAATTGTTGTCGTTGGCGATTTTAATGTGCACAATTCCGGCTGGTTGTTACATTCTAACAGAACTGACGAGACTGGGACGCTGGCGGAAATGTTTGCTGTAAGCCACAACTTGACTCAACTCGTGGGGGAGCCAACGCGAGTGCCGGATGCACGAGGCGATTATGCGAACACCCTGGATCTGCTTTTGGCATCCCAACCGAGTATTTATACTGTAGAGGTCTCTGCGCCACTGGGAAACTCAGATCACAGCTTGGTATCTGTCGCGCAAGCACTTGCATATCAAGCGAATAACCGGCCTAGGCAGATTCGCCATATATAAAAGTATGGGGCTGCTAACTGGGACGATTTGCGAGATTTCTTCGCATCCTTTCCATCCTCCGAGGTGTGCTTCGGAAACTCCGATGTTAACACTTGCGCGGAGTCGGTATCAGAGATTATTCTTCTTAGGATGAGGATGTATATTCGACATTCCATCAAACGAAGTTCGTCTGATAAACCTTGGTTTGATAAAAAATGCGAGCAAATTACAGCGGCAAAAAATAGTTTTTAAGCAATGGCGCTCTAATCCCACTGATGTTAACAGAACGAATTTTGTTAGAATCAGAAACGCGTGCTACCAGACGATTGATACCGCGAAGAAAGCTCACAAAGACAGAGTGATCAATAAGCTTCTTCGGTGCCCAACTGGTTCGCGCTCCTTCTGGTCAATGGCAAAGGCTGTCAGCGGTAACCTCGCATCCTCCTCATTCCCTCCGTTGGTCACAGACCGCGGGACATTAGTCACGAATTCAAAGGACAAAGCTAATGTGTTCGCGAATTTATTTTCCGCGAATTCAAACCTCGACCACGGCCTTTTGGAGCCACCTGTGATCTCGCGGTCTTCGATGCGAGATGTGAGATTTCGTCCGCGCACTATTCAACGCATTCTACGTGAACTGGATTGTAGGAAGGCAACCGGCCCGGACGGAATACCAGCAATAGTCCTTAAGAGCTGTGCTCCAGAACTATCGCCGGTTCTTGGCAAACTCTTCCGCATATCTTATGCATGGAAGACATTTTTTACCTGCTAGAAAATCGCTCGAGTTCAGCGAATCCCAAAGAGGACAAAGAAGTGTCTCCTGTTATGTTTTTATTTTATAACAATTAAATATATTTAGGGTAAGAAGGGGACTTACTGTGATTAAGTTAGAGCGACCGTTGAGCGGTCGCTGTGCTGTTGTTGTTGTTTTGTTCCGAAAGTCTGCAAGGCATCTAGTTCATCCACAATCTTGTCACCTTGAACTATTTTATTTATCAACGGGCTGTTATTACATTCTGCTTTGATCTCCTTGATCTCCTCTTCGTCAGATGAAAGAAGATAGTCTTGTATAGGTAAAGCCGCAACGCCAGAACTTTCACCTGCCTCGCCGTGGTTCTGTTAGAACATATGTATTTGACCCATCTTTGCTTAATGTGTCACGTCGTTTGTGAATCACTTCCTTGCGTTTTCTAATCTTCTCTTTGTTCTCTTTGTACTTTTTGACTTCCAATTGATTATATATGCGATCCTCTAGGTGTGCAAAACATTCGAAGATTTACGACGAATTGTCATTTTTCCGAATTTATTTTCGGTGTATTATTTTTATTTTATTATTTTTTTTTCTCCGCCAAGTAGAATTTGCATAAAGTAGTTTATGCAAATTAACTACTTGGCGCGTTATTTCCTTTTACAGGTAAAGAGGGGAATCAAAGGGGGATTACTGGATTCTGGGGGGACCTGGACTCAATGTCGGTCCGTAACACTCCCACAAAATTACCGTTCGATAGCATTACTGTCTATGTTATCTAAGGTGATGGAAAAGGTCATCAATGCCGAGTTAATTAAGTATTTGGATATCTCCAAGGCTTTTGACTCCGTCTGGCATGGAGCATTGCTAAACAAACTTCGTTCATACGGACTTTCTCAGCAGTTTGCCACTAGACGAAAACTTCCTCGAAAAACGATCGATCCGGGTTGTTGTGGACGACGAGTGCTCGGATCTGTATCCTGTTAACTCCAGGGTGCCTCAAGTTTCGATTTTGGCTCCAACCTTGTTTTTTGCCTCACAAATATGATTTTTTGGAGTCAATGGGATGACAAAGTGTTCAGTTTTCCGGATGATAATACGCTTGTTTGCTCTTTTTCGAACGACCGGCCGGTTAGTTAATCAACGTCGCGCCACCTGAGATGTAGCTATATCGACTCTCTGAATCGGGATCTGAATAAGGTACTGCAGTGGGGAAAGCCCAATCTCGTCGACTTCAATGCAACGAAGACATGGTATGCAACATTCACATAGAAAATTGGATCATCGGATTCACATGTGATGGTGAATGGCCAGTCCATTGAAACTGGGGAAAGTATGAAATGCTCGGCGTCACGGTCTGTGGAAATGTATCGTTTCATAAACACGTGTCGGACATCGACCAGAAATATTTTACTCCGGCCCAACTTCTTCTCCGGTATAAATCCCAAATTAGACCTGCGCTCGACTATTGCTCTCGTGTTTGGAGCTCTGCTCCTAAATATACCCTTGACCTATTTCAGAGCATACAGAGACGAGCGATCCGCCTGATCGGGGACTCGGTGCTGACATCAGGACTAAAGTCGCTATCACATCGAAGGCGCGTACCTGACCTCTGTCTGTTTTACAAGTATTATCACAGGTACTGTTCTTCTCTGTTTGAGATTTATGTGAAGTGAAAACAAGGTTGGAGCCAAAATAGAGCCTTGGGACACCTTGGAATTAACTGGATACTGATCCGAAAACTCGCCGCCTATATCAACCCGGATCCATCGATTTTTGAGGAAGCTCTTCGTTCAGTCGCAAAGTTGTTGGGAAAGTCCGTATCAATGAAGTTTGCTCAGTAACACCCCGTGCCAGACGCAGTCAAAAGTCTTCGAGATATCCAATGCAACCGCCCTTGACTCACCATGCCGTTCAATCGCAGATGTCCATATATCGGTTATAAGGGTCGAAAGGTCTCCCGTGGACCGCCTGCCACGGAATCCATATTGACGATCATTCAGAAGTCCGTTGCACTCCAAATACTTAACTAATTCTATATTGATGACTTTTTCCATTACCTTAGATAAAATAGACAGTAATGCTATCGGACGCTAATTTTGTGCGAGACACTTTTTTCCCGTCTTTGGGATTGGCTGAACTCAAGCGATTTTCCAGCAAGCAGGAAAGGTTCTCCGTGCATTAAGATAAGTGGAAGAGTCTGCCAAGAACCGGCGATAGTTCTGGAGCACCGTTCTTAAGGACTATTGCTGGTATTCCGTCCGGGCCGGTTGCCTTCCTACAATCCAGTTCACGTAGAATGCGTTGAATAGTGCGCGGACGAAATCTCACATCTCGCATCGAAGACCGCGAGATCACAGGTGGCTCCAAAAGGCCGTGGTCGAGGTTTGAATTCGCGGAAAATAAATTCGCGAACACATTAGCTTTGTCCTTTGAAATCGTGACTAATGTCCCGCGGTCTGTGACCAACGGAGGGAATGAGGAGGATGCGAAGTTACCGCTGACAGCCTTTGCCATTGACCAGAAGGAGAGCGAACCAGTTGGGCACCGAAGAAGCTTATTGATCACTCTGTCTTTGTGAGCTTTCTTCGCGGTATCAATCGTCTGGTAGCACGCGTTTCTGATTCTAACAAAATTCGTTCTGTTAACATCAGTGGGATTGGAGCGCCATTGCTTAAAAACTATTTTTTGCGGCTGTAATTTGCTCGCATTTTTTATCAAACCAAGGTTTATCAGACGAACTTCGTTTGATGGAATGTCGAATATACATCCTCATCCTGAGAAGAATAATCTCTGATACCGACTCCGCGCAAGTGTTAACATCGGAGTTTCCGAAGCACACCTCGGAGGATGGAAAGGATGCGAAGAAATCTCGCAAATCGTCCCAGTTAGCAGCCCCATACTTTTATATATGGCGAATCTGCCTAGGCCGGTTATTCGCTTGATGGTGACAAGATTGTGGATGAACTAGATGCCTTGCAGACTTTCGGAACAAAACAACAACAACAGCACAGCGACCGCTCAACGGTCGCTCTAACTTAATCACAGTAAGTCCCCTTCTTACCCTAAATATATTTAATTGTTATAAAATAAAAACATAACAGGAGACACTTCTTTGTCCTCTTTGGGATTCGCTGAACTCGAGCGATTTTCTAGCAGGTAAAAAATGTCTTCCATGCATAAGATATGCGGAAGAGTTTGCCAAGAACCGGCGATAGTTCTGGACCACCGTTTTAAGGACTATTGCTGGTATTCCGTCCGGTGGTTGCCATCCTACAGTCCAGTTCACGTAGAATGCGTTGAGTAGTACGCGGGCGGAACCTCACATCCCACATCCCACATCCTACAAAAGACCGGCATCCAGGTTTAAATTCGCGGAAAATAAATTCGCGAACACATTAGCTTTATCTTTTGTGTTTGTGACCAACGTCTTGCTGCTCGTCATTAACTGAGTAAAAGAGGAGGAAGCGAAGTTATTGTCAGTAAACTGCTGAAATCCAAACTGCTTTCACGGAATATAAAGCTCTGTGTCTATAGAACCATAATCATGCCGATTGTTCTATACGGATGCGAAACATGGACTCTCACAAAACGGGAAGAAAACATATTCCGCGTATTCGAGAATAAAGTCCTAAGGGGTATCTTTGGCAACAAATATGACGAGGAGGCAGGACAATGCAGGAAACTCCACAACCACGAATTGGAAAAGCTATACCGCAAACCTACAATAGTGAGAGTAATCAAGTTGCGGAGATTAAGATGGTCCGGGCATTTTTTTTTTATTTTTTTATTTTTTTTATTTTTTATTAGACTTCTCTCGGGAGAGGCGAACCTATAGCGCCGAGTGGGCGCCCCGAGATGCCATCAAATAACTGTTGCAGTTCTTTTTGAACAGTTGTAGGTTGTAACGCTCCGGGAACACTCGCGTGGGAAGGGAGTTCCACAGGTTCCCCGCTCTGTAACGGAACGAGTTCTGATGTATCAATGTTCGCGCCGTCGGGAGATGAACCACAAACGGGTGCGATCCGTCGGATTGTCTTGTGGAGCGCATATAAACTGAATTGCGCGGAACAATACAACGAATCTCCGAAGAACAGTACCCGTGATAATATCTGTAAAACAAACAGAGGTCGGCTACGGGCCTTCGATGTGATAGCGACTGTACTCCAGACGTCAGCGCCGAGTCCCCGATCAGGCGGATCGCTCGTCTCTGTATGCTCTCAAGTAGGTCGAGGGTATGTTTAGGAGCCGAGCTCCAAACATTAGAGCAATATTCAAGCGTGGGTCTAATTTGGGATTTATATAGGAGAAGAAGTTGGGCCGGAGTAAAATATTTCTTGGCTCTAAAAAGATAACTCAGTTTCCCTGAGGCTGACCTGGCGATACTCGACACGTGCTTGTGCCATGATACATTCCCACAGACCGTGACACCGAGCAATTTCAAACTTTCCCCAGCCTCGAGGGCCTGGCCATTCATCATCAGCTGTGGAACCGATGATCCACTTTTCTTTGTGAATGTTGTGTATTGTGTCTTCGCTGCATTGAAGTCGACGAGATTAGCCTTTCCCCACTGCAGGACCCTATCTAGATCCTGATTCAGAGAGTCAATCTGTCTGCATCTCAGCTGATGCGACGCAGATGCACCAATCGGCCGAACATTCGAAAAGGAGGAAACAAACATACTATCATCCGCAAAACTGAACACTTTGTTATCCGTTGCCTCCAACAAATCATTTATGTGAAGCAAGAACAAGGTTGGAGCGAAAATAGAACCCTGGGGCACCCCTGAATTAATAGTATACAGATCCGAACACTCGCCGTCCACAACAACCCGGATCGATCGATTATCGAGAAAGCTCCTCGTCCAGTCGCAAAGCTGTTGGGAAAGTCCATATGAACGAAGTTTGCTCAGCAATACCTCGTGCCAGCCGCGTTCAAAAGCCTTGGAGATATCCAATGCGACCGCCCTTGACTCACCATGCCGTTCAATCGCAGATGTTCATATATCAGCTATAAGTGTCAAAAGGTCTCCCGTGGACCATCGGCCACGGAATCCATATTGACGATCATTCAGAAGACCGTTGCACTCCAAATACTTCACTAACTCTGTATTGATGACTTTTTCCATTACCTTAGATAAAATAGACAGTAATGCTATCGGACAGTAATTTTGTGGGAGACACTTTTTTCCCGTCTTTGGGATTGGCTGAACTCGAGCGATTTTCCAGCAGGTAGGAATGGTCCTCCATACATAAGATAAGCGGAAGAGTCTGCCAAGAACCGGCGATAGTTCTGCAGCACTGTTCTTAAGGACTATTGCTGGTATTCCGTCCAGGCCGGTTGCCCTCCTATAATCCAGTTCACGTAGAATGCGTTGAATAGTGCGCGGACGAAATCTCACATCCCGCATCGAACACCGTACAGGTGAGATCACAGGTGGCTCCAAAAGGCCGGGATCGAGGTTTGAATTCGCGGAAAATAAATTCGCGAACACATTAGCTTTATCCTTTGAATTCGTGACTAACGTCCCGCTGTCTGTCACCAACGGGGGGAAAGAGGAGATTGTGAAGTTACTGCTGACAGATTTTGCCATTGACCAGAAAGAGCGCGAACAAGTTGGGCACCAAAGGAGCTTATTGATCATCCTGTCGTTGTGAGCTTTCTTCGCGGTATCAATCGCCTGGCTGCACGCGTTTCTGATTCTAATAAAATTCGTCCTGTTAACATCAGTGGGATTGGAGCGCCATTGCTTAAAAACTATTTTTTGTCGCTGTAATTTGCTCGCATTTTCTATCAAACCAAGGTTTATCAGACGAACTTCGTTTGATGGAATGTGGAATATACATCCTCATTCTGAGAAGAATAATCTCTGATACCGACTCCGCGCAAGCGTTAACATCGGAGTTTCCGAAGCACACCTCGGAGGATGGAAAGGATGCGAAGAAATCCCGCAAATCGTCCCAGTTAGCAGCCCCATACTTTTATATATGGCGAAGCTGCCTAGGCCGGTTATTCGCTTGATATGCAAGTGCTTGCGCGACAGATACCAAGCTGTGATCTGAGTTTCCCAGTGGCGCAGAAACCTCTACAGTATAAATACTCGGTTGGGATGTCAAAAGCAGATCCAGGGTGTTCGCATAATCGCCTCGGGCATCCGGCACTCAGGTTGGCTACCCCACGAGTTGAGTCAAGTTGTGGCTTACAGCAAACATCTCCGCCAGCCTCCCAGCCTCGTCGGTTCTGTTAGAATGTAACAACCAGCCGGAATTGTGCACATTAAAATCGCCAAGGACAACAATTTCAGAAGCTGGGTGGTTGATCTGTATCCAGTCGATGGTCGAAAAATGTCGCCGGTCTATCGTCATTCGGGGAGCGGTAAAGACAACAAAGAAATTTAACGGAATTCCTCAGCACGACCCTCAACCATATGATGCCCATATTATTGGGTTCCAACGCCTCCATCCTCTGGCAAGCCAGATCAGACCGCGCGAAGACGCAGACTCCGCCCTTAAAACGGAATTTCGAATATAAGTCGTATCCTGAGTAACGAACATATATCGAATAAGTTGACGAATCGACCTGGGTCTCAGTTAGGGCAAGGATATTAGGTTTCGTGGTTTGCAAATATTGGTGGACGGCGTTTACATTCGTATTGGTGAAACCGATGCCCCTGATGTTACAAAATGCCGTCACCAGTCTAGCGTGGGCAGAGCCTCGAGAGCGAGCCCGGTTATGTGGCGCGAATGGGCAACGATAGGACCGTGCATAGAATTCTTGACGGAAAGCCAACGAGAAAGAGACCGTAAGGCGGCCGCGACGGAGATGGGAGGACAATGTTAGGTTGGACCTCGAGGAGATCGGATCGGATGGCCGAACGTGGAAGGAGAGCGCACGGGACAGGGAACAATGGCGGAGTCGAGTCGGTGTGGTCATGAATTTTCGGGTTAAATATATTTACACACAAAACATCTATCATAGATTTTGTAGTTCTAATGCGGTTCATTATAACATCTGTAGCTTTCACACGAATGCGCACACATACACTCTGCATTCTGAATTGCTCGGATCTTCGAATCTACTCACTCCTTCAAACCTTTATGTTTGTTACTTAAGCACTTCTCCCACAATTCATTCTATCCGGGTATTTCACTTTATATGGCATGTCTCTTTTCCGTTTCAATAATTCTAGATTTATACGTAAGTAGAAGTTACATTTTAATATCTACGCGTGCGTGGAATACTCCGCTTGATTATAAAAACTCCCATTTACGCGGGCATATAATGAAAGAATGGGATATTGAAATTATTAATCTGATAATATTACTTTTACATTTCAAAAATAGATAAAGGATTTCCGTTATATTCTCAATATACTATATAGTGATAAATTTATTAAGCAGCACGCGGATATGCGTGGGTTTGCTGCTTAGTGGTGTCATTGCCATATATGCGATCGGATATATGATTGCAAAAATAAATATGGTAACTTGTACAACCTGAATATACTGTCAAGCGGCATCGCCAAACATGGTCAATGGGACTAACTAAGTTTGCACAAGAATAGGCGAACAACTTCTTCCGCAAGTCTTCTTGTAAAAAGTTCTACGAATAAATAAATGCCGGCGACTCTCCCGAAGGGGGCTTTTGTCATACTCCATTATTTTTAGCGCTTTGAAGATCCCATAAATCTAGGGATAAAAGTCCGTCTTGCGACCGAATAATTGTTTTGATAAGGCCTTGTTAACTCTCTCTGGTTTAACGATGTTGCGTGTAAATTGACCAATTAAACGAAGAGAGCATCACTAACTCGAAACGTTTAACAAATTAGTTGATCACACAATGAAATAGAAGGTGAGACATAAAAGCCGGTTGAAATAAGTTGTTAGAGTGTTACCTGTATCTGAGTCAACCTCGAATTGGCAGTGCTTGTTGACGTCATCCTTAAAAAAGATTTTGCTCAAATTCTTCCTTGTGTTCTGTTTTGTTAAATATAAAATTTTCTTCTTCCCTGACTCAGTTGTGGGTTGCAAAAATGATTTGCTGTTGTTGCTGCTTTCCTATTTAATTCACCGATGATTCACGCCAAATGAACTGCTAAAAGTTTTTTATTTATATATTTATATTGGCGATATGCGTGTAGGCTTCTTGCAAGGTTGATAAGCTTAAATCGGAGCTACGATATCCTCTGGTTGTGAATTGACTGTAAAGAAAAGGCACAATTAAGGCGGATGTCTTGTTGGAAGCTTTATATGAAATGGAAACCAACAATAAAAAAAATCGAAATAAAGTACGATAAATAGTGTAGACCGGACAATTTTGCCAATTCTCTACACTGAAGTTGTGTTGGATCGTTTCATGGGCATAACTGAGGATGGACATATTTGGGTAATTCGCAGAATTACCCCACACAAAACTTTGCTCCGAAGACAGCATGTACTTGGGTGGCAATGTCTTTAAATCAATTAAGCGATGTTTAATTTACGAAAAGATCACGCATGCGTAAATGCTGTATCTACGCAGATGTGGGATTTACTACTAACCCCAGTTTGAATTGAGGTCACTGCTTGAAATACACCCCTTTCCGTATAACCACTTTCTCGTAGGGACATAAAATGATTCATTAAAAAATTATTTCGAACAACAGGCAACAGCTGTTTTGTGCGCTTTGGTCACACGCATTTCAAAAAACACCCACAACGGCACACTTGTTTACCATGAGGAACACAGGTAAATATTTTCGATTGAAGGACGATATGCAGAAAAAAAAATATATAGGGAGCAATATTTTGTATTTTCAACTAGCGTCTAAACGGCGGCAGGTAAATTGATGACTGTGGGGAATTTACCTGGAATCTAAGCTTCCTTATTGTAATTTGAATTTCACTACAGCTATCGGATCTGCAGGTGTAAGTATATTTGTTCTGACGAGATTATTACACGAATTTACTACAATCTGCCAAATCACAATTCACAATTCAAATAAATTTAATATAAAAATTAATTAAAAAATTTACGAAAACAAAAAGAAATATGCCAACGGCATTTAAACCAAACTCGTTAGACACGAAATGACGACTGACAACAAGCGGCGTTGGCTGTCATGAACACTAGTTGTTTAGTTACAAGTGGTTGTGACGTCACACATTTTGTGGGGTTTATGTTTTAGCGAAAATAGCTAGAAAGAGAATAACAACAAAATAGAAATTGTTGGGGTTCACTTGGATAGTTTTGTTAGATGAAGTGTGGAGCTGGTTGCCGACGCTGTGGAACTTGTTTCTTTGGAGCTTCGTTTGCCTCCACTCATTGGATTGTGCCCAATGTGGGAGGCTGTGAGGTAAATAGTTTATTGTCATGTCTGAGCCAACTAAGTGTTCTGAGTAATGGTATAACGTATATATGTGAAGTCTTTTCTACAATTAACAAAAAAATATTTAGCAAGAAACAAAAGAGTTGTATAATTATATGGCAGCTTGTCCACCTACAAGTAATTGGGCTTCATCTAGAAAGGTCAAAACGGGCTTAATCGTTGAGCGTGTCTACCAAAAGATCAGCTAAATGGAGTCATTTCAAGGTTTGCTTGGATTAAATTTCGGAATCAGTTGGATAGATAATTTACAGAAAGCAAGCTAAGCGCTTGGAAGGAAAATCTCCTTCGGCTTCTCATATTCACAGCTATTTCAATCAATTGAAAGCGAGTTGTAGTTTGATTTCATGAACTGAGCGTTCGATTACTTTTCGGCTTAAGGCAACACCATTTTTACTACTGAATCATTATTTAAGGGTATATTATTATCATCATCATCGGCACTACAAGCGGGAACCGGTCTTGGCCTTATTTATTAAATTTTCCATAATGATCTGTTTTTTCCGGGCAGGGTCATTAGTCTTGCGCCAAAGGCTCCCCGACGGGGAATCGAACCCTGGTCTCCCGCGTGACAGGCGGGTATACTAACCACTATACTATCGAGGAGCCTGTTTATTTATTTATTATTATAGACCATCGAAAAAAGTGTTTTTTTTTGTGAAAACTGTAGGAATTATTCAGGCAAATACTTATTTCAAATAACATTTGTACAGCAGTGTAGTTTAGAATTTTTAAACTAATTTACTAAAAACGATCGACAAAATATATCTTTTTTTAGAAACACATTTTTTCAAATAAATACTTCTTTAATTTGTACATTAATGTAACATTAAAAAAAATATTTATTTTTGATCTCATTCAGTTTTCAACAGGTTTGATGAGGTTTTGGCGGATTTTTATTGCGTATCCTAGTTGATACTGGGGTGTTCCGCCGAACACTACTCCCAAAACAACGAAACAAAAGAACGGAGCGAAAGCAATGTCAAATTAAACCACGAGAAGAATTGTTTTGTTTTGTTTTTATATTTGGTTCTATTTTAGTCTTACAGCGCTTCACTACACCGCACGCGCGATCACACTCGACGTTACTTTATTTTTTTCCTACTTCGAAAACGCCTACTCAGATTTTTATACACTCGAAAATTGTTCTCCTCGTCTTCTGCCGATCGAAACCTAACTTCCTTGGTCGAAATATACCACCCGATATGGCTATCGAAATCAGACTGTCTGTCTGCCCACACAGATAACCAGATTCCAAACTGGTATCTGTATCTACACGGAAAAATTTTCCTAATTGCTCTGCTAACAGAACTTCCGAATTTCTGTTAGCAGCATGTTATCACGTCCCAGGGGTGATTTTTCATTCCTGAAAGAAGAAACTCGCTCATCATCGAACATCATTATCACCATCCGTGGTGGTGGTCGAAATTCAGTTCGACGGTTGTCGATTGTATGCCGCCTTATTTACATAACACATCTGGCGCGAAGGCCGAAAGATATCCTGCAATTTGCATGGATGCATGGTTCATGGGTTTTGTTTGACTTTTGTCAATACACCCGAAATCCATTAGATCTTTCTAATGGGTGTGAAATACAAACAGACACCGTGGGATCGGAGTAGTTTCCTTGTAGGTTTTCAACCTCATACAATTTGAATTATCTCGTTGAGATAATTACGGTTGCCGTTTCTTTATGTTTGCCGCTAGACTTGGTGGTCTTTATGGCAGCTACCCGCACGTGCATCGTTGGTCGGCTAATTTGCATTGCATAGACGTTTGAAATTGCCGATTCAATGGAATGTTCCTGGGCGCAGGCAGATTGAATGTTTCTTTTTTGTTTCAGGTATGATGACTTACGAATGTTGAGCTTGGCATTAAAAGCTTTGGGGACGTTCAGTTCCTTGCTTTTTGGTGTCGGTCTCAACGTTGGCTGCGAGTTGCAGGCCCTATCGTGGGACTTTGGGGGCACGCGTCTGTGGGCGCGTGCAACGCTCTCAGGTAAGTAAGTTCTTTGAAGGTGGAACCTTACCTGCGCAGAATTGTGCGTTCGTAGAACGCTACAAGGTCGCTTCAATTCAGCATTTAAAAGAGGCTTCGGAAAGCGGTGGTAATAAATGTATCCTCAGGTTCACCTGAAATTAAAAAGCCAAAGTTGTTTTTAAAGTATAGGTTCGGCTTAGCAAAATAATGTAGGATTTCTGTAAAATTGAATCTGTTTAAATTACTCAGACAGCATTTTTGTATAAATTACTCACGTGTTATTCCCCTTGGGGTTTTTTTTTTTTTTTTTTGAAAATGTTTATGATTTACTTTTCTCTGACTGTATGGGTGTGCATAACACAATCCTTCTTTTTCGATAGGGAGGTGAAAATCTTTAAAAGATACCTCTGGACCGATCCAGAGGCATGCCTGGTCTTTACCGACTAAAACCACCTCCCGCCAGGTACATATTCCCGTTGATCCCCGCGGAACTTTCTTTTAGATATTCCATTGCGGGTCGGGTCGGAGTTTACCTGTTACTCCGCTGGTCGCATCGCAACTGCTGCATCATTCACAGAGAATACCATTTGTTACGGACCATGTCTGTTTTGAACTCAGCATGTATTCTATTACTCCTGCCGGGGTAACTTTCCGTCTCATATGTCTCTCCAAAATCGTTCGCGCGGTCTCGAATCTCATGCACTCTGTGAGTACGTGTTCCGCATTTTCTATTTTGCCTTCGCAATACCAGCAGTATGGGTGATTCACATGCTTATACTTGTGCAAGTATTGCCGAAAGCATCTGTAGCGGTTCTATGAACCGCACAACCAACTATAGGTTGAGATGTCCTTTCCGCCAAGGAACATACTTACCTTTATTCATTACACGTGCCCACAGACACGTGTCCCAAGAGTCATGGCCATTACTGAAACAAGCAACAACGTTGAACCCGATACCAAAAAGCAAGGAACTTAACGTTCAAAAGCTTCCAATATCGAGTTCAATGCATTCATACATGGTATTCTACCCCCATCCAAAAAGGCAGCAAGCATCGCATATAAACAATGCAGGAAATCATCGCATGTAAATCGATCATCCAGCCTGGGGAGCACCTCGATGTTTTCCCACGAAATACCATGTCGGTAAGTAAACCGAACAAGGGGTACATTCTCGGGTAGTTAAATTCAATTAGCACCTGAATCCCTCGTATGATTTAATGATAAGGCACACTTGTTCAAACACAACGATTCGTTGCGCCACTGATTAGCAGCCATAGAGCCATAAACTCTAAACACTATCCTAGATAGGTGTTTATGAGTGAAAGGCAAACAAAAGAATTACATTCCATGGCTCCTATCCCATCTGAATTGCATGGGACCCTTTTCTTCATGCCAGATGTGTTGGATAAACAAAACCAGCGAAAGATCGGAGAATAAGCGGCGGCATCCGATCTGTAATGAAAAGCAAAAAAAAAAAAGATACCGACCACCAGCAGTGAATGTAATGATAATGAGCACGAGGAAGATTTCTCCTTTTTGCAGATTTTGGGAAATTCTCCTTTTGAGATGCAAAGGGAAATTTTATGCTGCTAACAGATACGATGGGAAAATCTGTTAGCAGACAGGATGAAAGATTTTCTTTTGCAGAGGCTAGGAAACGATTTAGAATGGGATATTTTTTGGATAGGGACAATTAGTCCAGGAAAGATACTCGAAACGAAGAGTTCTTTATCGAACAGTCTATATCGTAGATTCGCATCGCAGAGTCGAAATTGAGAATCCGAAGGACGAGGTGCGCAAGACCAACTACGTGTGTCAGGAATGACTGCGACGTAAAAATTAAAGAAAACGAGAAGGTCGAGCTTAACGTGTGTTGTAGCCACTGCTGTTAATTTCAAATTCAAAGAAATGTTCGTTTGCGGTTATTGATAGCAGAGGTTTTAAGAATAATAATAAACAACAATTAGTGCACGATTAGTAAAAGAAAGGCGAGATTAATTTGTGGATTGTGAAGTAATTATGTGTGACGTTAGTTGAAACATTTTTTGTAACAGCAGATCAGTAAAAGGAATAAAACAAAAATTAAAACAAAACAATTCTTTCTTAGTTTTTATTTGTGCTGTTTCCGCTCAGTGTGTTCTTCCTTATGTGCGGACAGTGTTCGGTGGAACACTTACGACCTAACAGACAACCACTCCCAAACATCCATGATATTAGCTGAGTCAATTGGTAATTCAGCTCGCCAAGTTTTCATTTCATCCATGTTTCTACATCAGGTATCATGGTGTGGGTCCATCTTCCTTTGGTGTAAGAATCCCACCTTCCTTGCCATTCTCTTAGGGCTGAGAACTCTAATTGTGACTGCATTCTCCGACGATTCTCTTGGGAGACCTTATGCAATGCAACGTTTTCTTTAGCTGCAATGTCAGGTGGCGTCCTCACGGCCAAAATATTTATAGCATCTTCGGAAACCGTTCGGAATGGGCAACATACTCTTAGTGATGCCAGTCTATGTGCGAGTTCACTCCCCCATGTACGACTTATACTGTGCAGCTCCTGCCCATATGTGAGCTGAGTTTCCTTATGTGTGGCCGGGGTCCTCCAACATTGGGTAGCAGTCTCGCTAAAACTTTGCATGCTCGTGCCGTTTTTTCACTCGTTTTCCTCAGGCATTCCTTGAAGCTCAACCTGTTGTCGAGTACGAGTATAACACCAAGATATTTAATATAGGGACTGGATCTGATTATTTGTCCTTCTATTTCCATATCAAGATGTTCAACTTTCTTGTGGCTGCTTATTAAAACTGCCTCGGTCTTATGTCTAGATAGTTTCAGTTCGGCCATATCTAGCCAGCATTTAATGCTCTGGGTTGCTTGGGAGCAAATATTCTGCAGGTCATCTAGATGTTTAGCTACGGCCACTATTGTCAAATCATCTGCGTGCCCGATGATTCTAACCCCCTCCGGTACATTGACCCTGAGAACACCCTCATACATGATTTTCCATAACAGCGGACCTAATACAGATCCCTGAGGTACACCCGCAGTTATTTTATATTCCTGTGGTCCCTTATTTGTATCATAGAACAGTCGCCTATCCGGAAGCTAGTTTGTTAGTATACGCACCGAGTAGGGTAAGATTTGTAGATCGTCCAACGCTTCTAGAATCCGATTCCAATTCACCGAGTACCCATTTTTAACATCTAGTGTCACCAGCGCGCAATTTTTTTTGTACCACCTAGCCATCGTGCTCCAGCTATCGCATTGCGAGCGATGTCCCACTCCACAGATAGTGCCTTACCGGTTGATCTACCTTTCCGGAACCCATACTGCGATTCAGAGAGATCCCCTCAGTGAGTTGTTCCAGGCGAGTGGCAATTACTCGCTTAAGCAGTTTTCCTGTTGTGTCCAGCATACTCTGGATTCTTTACTCCTTTTGGCCGCTGTTTTTTTCATCGTTTAGGAAATTGTCCTGTTTGAAGGCGATCATCGTCATCATCACCATCATTGACACTACAACCGGGAACAGGTCTTGGTCTTATTTATCAAGTCTTGAGGCTTGTTAAATTTCCCATAATGATTTGTTTTTTCCGGGCAAGGTCATTAGCCTTGCGCCAGAGGCTCCCCAGCGGGGAATCGAACCCCGGTCTCCCGCGTGACAGGCGGGTATACTAACCACTATACTACCGAGGAGCTTGAAGGCGATCAGAGACCTCTTAATCCAACAGTTTAATATTTGAAGGCGTAAGCAATTGCTATTATAAGGAATCCCCTATGCCACCTGGTGTAGTGCTTGCTTTTAATGTTTTGATATGCTGATGCGTGCACATGTGGGTATGAATGACTCGTAATTGGATAACGCGTAGCTTGGGAAATTACTGCGCAACACAGATGTGCAGTTAAAGAGGGAACTATTTTGACCTCTTGTGTGTGATGTAATTATTACGTTATATGGGGCTTATGTAGTGGAATACTAAACCCTTCTAGTAAGAGAAAATATTTGGTTATTCAGGCCAAGCTACGAATAATGTTTAATCTTACATTTTATTTACATTTAATTGTTTTCCCAAACACATACAAATTTCCTGGTCACTGATTCAGCACATTCGGAGGAAAATGCCTACTAGGGCCCACAATATGGAAATGAATGTAATCACTGCTTCGCTTTTTCGTGGAACCTTGATTCACACCTGCCATTCACACACTTGAAACCATTATAATTTCAGTTTGTAATTGTATTTAATGGCTATAGAACTTGTGCAAAGTTAAGAAAACATTTGGAGTTTTTACAACATTATAGAAAATAACTTTTGTAACACAGACAACTAGATGTACACGCAGATGAGATTATAGCATTTTGTGAATAAGTGAACAACGGGATTCGAACCTATAAATAGGTTAGAAGCACCCATGCAATGATGTAAAGTCCTGTTTTACTATGGGAGCGTGTGGGGGTAGAAGTTTCTGGGCCAGACAGGAGCACGCGGTTCACTTAACTCCCCCAACAATTGTTCCACCAAAAGAAATGTTCACCAGTTTGATGTTAATCCGTTTACGTAAATTGTTCACCAACGATGATCCGCAGAAAAAGGTAATAAAAAGGCACTGGTGTTCCGTTTTTAACTTAGTTTTTTTATTGGTATTTGTTTTTTTCTTTTTCACTTAACTTAGAACTTATTATTAAATTGTATTTTATAAATTTTATTCAAGACGAAACACTTCTTTCTCGACACCGTGACCGCAGTCATGAAAATTTAAACTTGACTTATTAAGCGGCAGCGTGACCAACCGCGATGATTATTGAATAGCGACTGACTCAATTAGGGATGACATTTTAATTTTGAATTCGCACGACTATAAGCCAATCATCATTACGCTCTTCTCATGAATCTTCTCATTTGCATGTCTCAGTGAGGTGAATAATACTTGCACATCATTCGACTGTCGCTTGACATGCGAAGGATGAAAATAACAAAAGAGAGAGCGCTATAACTTCGGGGTTGGCTTAGCTTGTGCGCTTGTATCAAATGCAGTCTCTGAAGATGACCTACTGCCCTAGTGCGATGGCTGTGGTGATCTCAGAGTGCATTGAACTGTAGGGAGACAGAATTATGGAGAAGAGGAAAATGTAGCTGGTGCTATTCACCTGTGAAATGAGATCCTTGATCTCAAGCGAATAGATGGTCTGGGAAAAGCCGAAGTGACGCTACATTGGCTAGGGCAATATTATCGTGAGAACCAAACTCGAATAATTTGGAATTACCCCAACCGTTGCATGTTTATGCAACAGCGTCGTTGGATTCGACTTGTTGTTGCTAACCACTTGGATTGGAATTTCCGGTGGAAATCTCATGGTTAGAGAACTGAAGTTGCCGTATGGCAGAAAAGGTAGCTGAATTCAATTATGCATTACTTGCGTAGAATAATGAATTCAGCTATGCGTCCGTTATTGCAACATGCTTTTCCAGGTGAATAGATAAGTAGGAGAAATTGGGTTTTGTTTGACACGCTGTTGGCGTGTTTGGGATACCGTTTCGTGAAATGTTTGGGATAACGTTTCGTGAAATAATGACGAACGAGATTTGAACCTACACAAAGGTTGGAACTAAAGCACCAATGCATCTGACCATGACCATTAACTAACTACATAAGGCGTGAATGGCTACGTTAATATTCTGGTGTATGCTCTTATTATTTTCTTTGTTTTTCTTTTTGGGCGTTTCACTACGGTTGCGTAATCTGTTGGAATCTGAAAAATTAATCCAAGTCATACACAAACAATTTAAACAGTTTTTTATTTATTATACTGAATCAAATAAAAACGGTTATTTCTTTTTAGACATTTATTGAATAATGTTACATACTAACTATACTATTGTTACGCGCAAAATCCTCCACCCCTTAATACCTACCTCTTTGGAGCCAGCCTCCACCATGAATCGCGGTACACGCAAAACCATCCACTTAAAGGATGAAGCGCTCTGCAAGCCCTAGCATTGTCCCCATACATAAAATATCCTCATATCAATATTGGATTCAATATCAAACAAATTGAACGAAACGTTCAATTTGCTCACATTAAATTCAACTTAAATAATCCAATACGTGATAAACGAATCTTATGTTCTGTAGTGCTCCACGAAGCCCTACCATTTACCTCCCACATTCCTTTTCCCTATATCACCCATCCACATCCTCAAATTGAATCCAATGTCAAACGAATTGAACCAAACGTTCAATCGTCGCACATTGATTCAATTCCATCAAACAAAACCCTAAATAAAATGGCACGTGTAAAACAGATGCTCACCTGTAGATGCATCATTAAAACGTCCAGGATCATAAATGCTCATCAGCAAGATCCTTTGTTGATTGTTCCCTTTTGTTTTTCCTCTTTTGATCCCAATCCGGGAAAAATAAAGAAAATGAATGCCGGGTGGCAAAGGGGCCATGCAAACAAAAGAACGTATCCTTCGATCTGCACGATCGAGGGAAAGAGTTTTCGTTCGGGCAGACGAGGAGAAAAACGGCCGAGTTGGTTGTGATTCACCGGCCAAGACGGCCACGAGAGTGTAGTAATAGTCTCCAGTGAGAAGTATCTAGAAGGGATCACTGGTAAAAGTTGAAGTGGGTGTTTTAAAAAGCAATCAGAAATTTATTTATATTTATAAATTAATAACGTGTGTGTGGAACGTGAGGGTATGTCCAGGTCAGTCATTTTTACAATCAAACTCTAATAACAATAAGTGGAAGTAAATACTCAATGCCGAAATTAAATGGTGAAGTGTCAAATAAAGGAAATTTAACACTAAAGAAACAAAAGCGTTTGTGTATCTCCCTGGACTCCGACACTTCCTCCTGTTATCATACTTGAGCCTGGTGGATTCAATCCTAGCCAGATAAAAGTAAGTAATCACTCATCCTATAAAGGGGTGGCCCAATTATTAATAATAAATAACAGCAAAATAATATAACCTGACACTATCAACAATTTTCAATATAGTCTCCTGCGTGGTCTACACATTTTTGCCACCGATGGGACTGTTAGAATCCCTTGTTTGTAGAAAGATTTAGGGCGAGTTGTTAGCCAACTACGCATGTGCTCCTCGACTTCTTCATTGCTTTCGAATTTTGTTCCTCCAAGTGATTCCATCGAGAGTACAAACAAAAAGTAATCACCGGGAGATATGTCTGGGCTATAAGGAGGATGTTCAAGGGTTTCCCAGCCCATTTCTTCCAATGTATCCCTTGTCAAGGGCGTCGTGTGAGACCTGTCATGAGGAAGGATGATATCTCGAATGCGCATACCTCGTTTTTTCGATACCCACCCATGATGAGATTTCTCCAACAGCTAATGGGCGATCATTTTCAATAATCTCTCGAACGGGACAGATGGCGTCGATCATGACTTTCGTTTCGATACGTTCTCTCCCACTTTTAAATGCTCTGGGCCACCTATACACGTGATTCTGAATTAGTATGTGGGGGTTCTTTATACCACATGGAGAACCAACCCACAATTTCATACCTTATTTCGACCGCTTTCAGCGCGTCATTTCTACCCTTATTCCCCTTATAAGCTATTCCACCTGTAAATCATGTTAAACGGACGTATAGCTAAACTCATTATCCTATGCAGATAATATATAATTGAGTTTAGCTGTCTTTTCGCCATACGGCAACCCCATTTCGCTAACCATGAGATTTCCACCGGAAATTGCATCATGTCGGTTAGCAACGGCATAGTCTGATCAAACGACGCGGTTACATAATCATGCACCGGCTGGGGAAATTATCAAAGCATTAAATTTAATTCCCATGATCAGATTTCCCTAGCCAATTCGGCGTCCTATTCACTCTCTCCAGACACTCTATTCGCTGGGGATCAATGCTCTCTTTTCGCTGGTGAATCATCATCATCATCGGCACTACAACCGGGCGCCGATCTTGGCCTTATTTAGCAAGTCCTGAGGCTTGTTAAATTTTCCATAATGAATTTTTTTTTCGGGCAAGGTCATTAGTCTTGCGCCAGAGGCTCCCCGACGGGGAAACGAACCCCGGTGTCCCGCGTGACAGGCGGGTATAGCACCAGCTAAATCTTCCTCTCCTCCACAATTCTGTCTGCCTACAGGTCAATGCACGCCGAGGTCACCACATTCACCGAATTGTGTCAGTGGGTTACCCTCAAAGTTGCATTGATTCATGCACACACAACCAAACCTAGCCCGAGATCATAGTACATCGTGTTTCTGTTCTCTCATTCTCCCACGTTCGTCGACTATCGAATTAATCGATGTATTCACCACACATCGACGGGCGTGGCAATGAGGGAGCAGAAGTATGATCTGTATTGGGTGTCCTGTGCGCAAAAATTAAATTACCCATCTTCATCCCTTTTTCAGTCAGTCGTTATTTAGTTACCGTAGTGTGTGCACGCTGGTGCACACGCTCGAGTCGGAACGCAAGAGAAGTGTTGTCAGACGAACGTAGTGCCCCATTAGGCAATGGAGAAAGAGAAACGCGTTGCCCTTTTAAAATAGACTGGTTACAGTTACTTATTTGGCGAAAAGACGAAATATTAATTTGACACGTCCACCGATTATATATCCATTGTTCAAATAAATTAAAATAAGAAATAAATTTAAACTCCGTGACATCAGTACGTTTTATTTTACTCTGTTCTTGCACATGTATTCGTCGAAACTTGAGGGGGTTTCAAGTGAAACAGTACCCATGTCATGGCACACCTACTTACATCCCCACAAGTGTACCATCACCAAACTGTACTTTCAATCGAGAAACAATTTCCGAGGGTGTAACGCCTTCATTTGTTAAAAATAATCCGTTCCGTAACAGACGTATGTACCTCTTGCTCGCTCATGGCTGTACTGACTACAAAGTCGAACGCGACCCCTAGCCAAGCCGGTTCCCATACTCTTCATAAACGAAACAACAGCCATGCACAAGACTTAGTTCGCAAATTTTTGCTTAGAAAAAAAGTAAAATTATCGTTTAAAATTAATTCACCCTCATACAACCTCGTTAATACTCGTTATCAACGAATAATAGTTACTTAGTAAAACAAGTTTATAATTTATATTTTAATATCAAAGCCACTAGTTTTGTTAATAATAATATTTTGTCATTTGTTTTGAAACTACTTTATTACATCTTCAATAAAATACTATGTCATGAACCCCATTATACATTTGGAATAGTTACGCAAAGTTTAGTGGGGCAACCACCCCATTTATGGGTGCATAATTTGAATTGTGGTGATTCTGTTGCTGAAACTAATTCGCCTGCGGCTGTTAGAGAGGAATTGCATATTTATAGTATCAGTGGTTGAATAGATTGTTTCATGTCAATCATTCCGCTCACGCCCTTCGTGGTTTCAAGTACTTCCACTTCACAGTTTTATATAATATGCTGTTTCTTCATTCACAGCTGCGACGACTTAAAACCACAGCTCATTTGAATCGTTTACTTCCTAGTGCAACTAAACTGTTCAAATATCTACGACGTGTTTAGGTGCAGCTTTCAAAGTAAGAACATATTTATTTGCGAATTGTGTATTGGATGACAAATTCTCTGTAAGTTGTGGTCAGGATAACTTATGATACTGCCATTAGAAAATATTTTCAGGGGAGGACGTTCCTTAATGATTTGACGGTCCACAGTAGTTCCCAGTTACTGTTTTTTCTTTTTTCAAGTAATCAATGAAGATGATTCCGCTTTCGTCCCAATGAGTATGTGGCGGTCCCGCCAAACCCCACGGTACACTTTCCTTAAAAACCCCCATAACATCCATCTTCCCATATAATTTCACAAATGCAATTTCACCCTATAAAGAAAACTTACCTTTTCATGCATCCCTTTGCATTCAATTTTCTGTAAGAATTCTTCTTGACCTTTTTAGAAATTCCATAACTCCCATTGTTTCCCGCCAATGCATTTGCATTTGCCCCAGAAAACATTTCCTTTTCCAAGGACATGTAATGCTTTCAAGCATTATCTGAAATATGAAACCGATTTCTCAGTACACATAGCAACCGAGGAATCTAACTTAGCCTGTACGGCAGGAATTCCCCGAAACAAATTCTCTATGCACGCATAGCAGCCTGTGGGGGACTAGTATTGTGTGCCGGCGCACGGCACCGGATTCACTGAGGTCGCACCGACGATTTTTCGCACAAGGATCGTTCCACCGCGACAACGAGAGAGAACTGTTCACCAGAGTGGATCGGCCACGAAAGAAAACACGTTGGCTTGATTTTAATGTTAATGTTTCTTTATTATTTAGCACAAATATTCGCCCAACGTTTAGAAATCGCACTTTCTTAAACGAGTTCGCCTTTTAACAGGTTCAGCGTCCGGCTGATTTTTAGTGTTCTTAACCACGCCCACGTTTAATTGACACTCGACCGTTCGATTTTACAATAAATGATAGTATGGACCAATGGGGGGGTGTCCAATTTTAAATTAAATCCGCAGTCCACTATGGTTGAAACTGGTCCTTTTCGCCTCATAAAACGGAAGAAAAACTTGACTTAACCGTGTACGCAGCCCAGCTCAATGGTGGTTAAAACTCGACTTTTGTGTTGTGGCCCCGGCGGTGGTTGGATCTCGACTGACTCATGAATGAATATAATTCATTCATTGCGTCGTGGCGGTGCGTCATAGCAGAGTTAGGCTCGCTGTCAATTACGGGGAATTGTGGACGAGTTGCTATGCTCGCATAGGGATTCAGTTCCAACGAATTCTGGCCGTACAGGCTGGGTTGACTTCGTTGGTTGGGTGTACCGGGAATTGGTTTGGCGACGCGAGCGAGTATGGGCATGCATTTTCGGGAGAAATTGGAATGGCTTGGGTGCAAGCAAGGGGTATCGTTTAGATAGAAATGTTAACCGAAATAATTTCGGGGAAATGTGCGCGGTTTATTTGGTTGGTAGTGTTCCGTTGAGGATTGGGTATATGCTTTGTTAAGGCATATGAACTTCGGAGAAATGTGTGCGGCTGGGTATGCTTGCTGATGTTCCGTTGAGGATTGAATATGCGTTTGCTATGGCATACGAGTTTCGGGGAAATGTGGATTGTTTGGTTGCGTTGAGGAAATATGGATAATTGAGTAACGCAATTTTGGGAAAATGCATGTGGTGGTGATTAGAATATATTCGGTTGAATTATATTCTCTTGGAGGTTTGGGAAATATTTTATTGCATATTTGGGAATATATGCTATTGCAGATTCGATTTTTGCATGTTTGCAGGTGAGGGTTGTGGGTTGGTTCTGTGTGATGTAGAGAACCCCCACAGTACTCCCCGCCCAGTGACGTAGTCACGAAATAAGGGTAGGGCGAAAGGAGTAGGTTGGTGTGTGGCGGGAGGAATGTTAGGTAGCTAGGGGTCTGGTGGGTTGGGTTTGTCGCTGAAGGCGCGGTGATAGGGATTGGGTCGTCGTTGGGAGTGGACCTGGTTGTAGGTGCCGCGTGTGTTGCCGGCAGGGGCGAGGGGGTTGCGGTGTGGTCCAGTGGTCTGTTGTGGTCTGTGTTGGCCAGCAGGTATGATGGCTGGGTAAGTGGTGGTCTGTCGGTAGCTCTCTCACATTTGCCGTGACGAAATTGCGTGTGTGGGATGGAGGAGCTTGGAGGCCGGAGTTTATTCTTCTGCGCAGTGACGGGGTGCCGTGTGCCGGGTGGAGAAGGTTTGGTTTGAGGGTTGGCATTTTTCGTGCATACGGTGGTATGGGGGGTTGTTTGCCGCTCTTGGTGGGAGTGCGGGTTCCTGGGCGTTGGCGTCGACGTGGAGTCTTGGCCTTGCGGGTTGGTGTTGGGGTAGGGGTTGCTGGGGAATTCCTAGGTTTTGATCTCCTTACCGTTTTTCGGCATTGATCCCACGTGTGGTCCGTATGGCCACATACCGCGCATCCGATTGGGCCGCTAGTCACTCGGATGGTTGATATAGTGGGGTTTTGGGGGGTAAAGGGTTGGTGTGGTCGCGGGTGTGCTTCCCTCGGGGACTGCCTCTGCTGGCGCGGTGATCTATTCTGTGGGAGTGGGATATGGTGTGCACGACATTCTACAATGTCGTGGCCATACTGCCAGCACTCGCGACAGAAAGGCGTGTTTCGCCTTTTTAGGCACTCGTCGTACGGGTGGCCTTTTTTATGGCAGAAGCTGCACGTGATGCGTGCGGTCAGTGAGTGCAATCGATGGGCGCCTTGATCCCTCGTGGGTTGATCCACTGGTGTGGTATTGTGAGGAGGCGGAGGCCGATCTGTCTGTTGGGTATGTGCGGTTCGGTGGGGGCTTCTTATCTTCGCGTGAATTTGGTTTAGTTCGCGACGGAGTGAGGCCTGCAACGCGTGGAGATCGGATATGGTGGCGGGCGCAGGGGAGCTGTCTGAGGGAGACTGGTTGGGCCTGCTGTCTTGGGTCCGCTGTGGGAATTGGGTTCCGCGGGGTGGGGTCCTGGGGGCTTCTGAAGGGGCTGCAGGAGAGTGCCGTGTAGGCGGTGCGGCGTGTTGGCTAACCGCCGCGGCCTGGTATGGTGGGAGGTCAGACTGTGGGTCTAAGGTTTCCATGATCGCGTCGGCCACCTTTGATAAATAGGCCAAACTTTGATTAGGTTGGGCCAATAGTGCCGAGCGGGCATGTTGAGGTAGACTCCTCAGAAAATGTGGCCTAATTAGGTCATCCGAGATCCTGGTCCCCGCTATGGAGCGTAAATGGGTCAGGAAAAGGGATGGTCTAATACCCGAGAAATTGGTCTCATTCGCCAGTCGTTGCTGTTTGATGCTGATGGGTTGGTCCAAGGCGTTGAGGAGCGTCTCCCGCATGTTGCTGTATGGGTTGGGGCCTGGTGACCTGATTGCGTGCGCGATATGCGTCCGCTGTGTCCCATCCAGCACCCGCAGCAATTCTATAGCACGATGTTCTTCATCGTGGATGTTGGCGAACCGGAAAAAACGTTCGGCTGTAGCGAACCAAAGCTCTGGATCCTCCTCGTCGAACGGGGGGAGCTTTATATTTTGGGTGAGGGGTGAGAATTCGACGCCGGAAGCGTCCTGAAACGCGGGGGAGTTGGATCGCGGCTGTTCCTGCTGGGTAGTGCCGGCTCGTGTGGTGGGCATAGTGGTGCCGGAGTCGGGAAGGGTAGCCGGGATTGAGGAGGGACGGGGTGTGTCTGTGGATGAAGCCAAGGGGCGTGGAGCGGGCGCGTGAGTCGAGGGGAGTCAAACGAGAGTCGCGTAAGGTCCAGTGGAGTCGTGGATATTGTCGCGGTTTTTACTTTAGTTGCTTCTATGTTTAGTGTGCGTGGATTGTACCCAGAAGGGGTGCACGATAGTTTATAATTTGATAAGGTTCTTGGGCCTAGTTTAGTTTGATATTTTTGGTTTTTTTTTTTTTTTTTTTTGCCTGTTGTGATTATGACACGGTGGTTTTGAAGTATGGTTCGATCGTGATCTTGTTTTTGGTTCGGACCCGGAAGGGGACTTACAATAGTTTGTAATTTTGATGGAATTGTTTCGCCTAATTTGGTTTTAATATTTTCGGGTTTGCCGATTGTTATTTTAATTTTTGATCTCGATAAATTTATAATTTTTATTGTTAAAAGGGAAATGCTTATGTTTTGTTTGGTCGGTTTTATGTTTGCGAAAAAGAAAAAAAAAAAAAAATTTTTAATTGTTCTTTCGCTCTTTTCTTTTTGATCTTTAATGTTGTGTAGTACGCTTTTTATTAGTACTTTGGATGTTTGATACGATAGTGAGCGTGTTTGGTTATATATATCCTATTTTTCTATTGTAACGAATTATGTTTGTATGTTTGTTTTAATATTTTGCTATTTTTGTTTAAAAGCTTTTAGGTATTCTTAGTAAGGCTTAATGATTGGTAAAATTGGTGTTTGGCGACTCGTTTCTCTTTACTGTGCGTGTGTGCGGAAAGATATCAATTTTGTAATTATTTAGCTTTAATTATTTAGTCATGAGTCTGTGTCGTTTAAATTAATTGTGTTCTTTTGTGATTATTTAATTATGCTTCTTTAAATATTAGTAACAATGTTCTTGAATAGATGTGTGATTACTTGGGCACTGAGGTCATTATAAATTAAAAACGGAATATAAGAAATATGTGCCAGAAAAAGTAGGAGACTGGGAATAATTTGGTTTCTTACTGCTGTCTTTAGCATAAAACTTTAGTTTGCGTTTCTATTGACAATTTTAACTTATTTTTAAATTTTAGTTTAAAGTTCACAATTTCATTAAATTTTGGAATATTATTTAAAAAATTATTTTTGGAGGCTCAGAAGGAGCTCGTCGCAAGGAGAAATGACACTTGGTATAATAAAAGAAAGGCAGACCTGATTATCCGGGGCTGTTGTGTCGATGCCGGTGCTGCAGCTTCAGATCCCTTGATGAGGTGTTGTGGCTTCGCTGTGGTGTTACAGGTGGGGGTAAGCTGCCGGGTGAAGGCTGCACTCCTTTCGTAAATTTGTGTCGATCAGTGCTGGATGAGGAACCTGATGATTCTACGGGTTCGGGTACTTCGTCTTTACTTGGTGTAACGGTGATTGTGTTGTTCGTTTGGTTGAGATACTTTTCTTTGTGCCAAGGTTTTGCCTCGAGTTTCACCCAAACATGGAGATGGACTCACTGCGAAATTAATATAAAATGTTCGTAAAATCCTAACACTTTTCTATTATAAGGCAATCTTCACTATTAGGCTGCAACTTTTTGTGAAATATTATTGATCCAAGTGGTAATGTCCCGTATAGCTATAGAATTGAATGTATAGTACAACATGGAAGCATGTGAATTCAATGGTTGTATTTCTAAAAGGTCAACAGGGACATGTTCGGCGTTTAGATGACGAAGTTGGAATGATTTCACGGGATGTTGCGGTTGTTAGTTTATAGAACGATCTGATGGTTACACACAATTATTTTCCCCGAGACGGCATGTACAAAATGTAAACTTATTAATTTACTGTAATAGTCTATATAATTTACTATAATACTATAAATGAAGGCTTTTTAATTTTATTAGAAAATATGGCAAACTTTTTGTTTCTTCCTTTGCTTGTTGATTCACTGGAATTGGTCTGTTTTTATTTTTCACTGAATGTTAATTGTTTTTTTGAGGGACTTGGTTGCTAGCACTGTCACTGTTCTAGTTTTTTTGGTTTGGTAAAGGGTAAGTCGGTGTTTAATGGTGTGTGTTTGCTCTCCGGTCGCTAATGTTCGGGGGTTGCGCGTTTTTACGGGGTCACCAGTGTGGGGGACTAGTATTGTGTGCCGGCGCACGGCACCGGATTCACTGAGGTCGCACCGACGATTTTTCGCACAAGGATCGTTCCACCGCGACAACGAGAGAGAACTGTTCACCAGAGTGGATCGGCCACGAAAGAAAACACGTTGGCTTGATTTTAATGTTAATGTTTCTTTATTATTTAGCACAAATATTCGCCCAACGTTTAGAAATCGCACTTTCTTAAACGAGTTCGCCTTTTAACAGGTTCAGCGTCCGGCTGATTTTTAGTGTTCTTAACCACGCCCACGTTTAATTGACACTCGACCGTTCGATTTTACAATAAATGATAGTATGGACCAATAGGGGGGTGTCCAATTTTAAATTAAATCCGCAGTCCACTATGGTTGAAACTGGGCCTTTTCGCCTCATAAAACGGAAGAAAAACTTGACTTAACCGTGTACGCAGCCCAGCTCAATGGTGGTTAAAACTCGACTTTTGTGTTGTGGCCCCGGCGGTGGTTGGATCTCGACTGACTCATGAATGAATATAATTCATTCATTGCGTCGTGGCGGTGCGTCATAGCAGAGTTAGGCTCGCTGTCAATTACGGGGAATTGTGGACGAGTTGCTATGCTCGCATAGGGATTCAGTTCCAACGAATTCTGGCCGTACAGGCTGGGTTGACTTCGTTGGTTGGGTGTACCGGGAATTGGTTTGGCGACGCGAGCGAGTATGGGCATGCATTTTCGGGGGAAATTGGAATGGCTTGGGTGCAAGCAAGGGGTATCGTTTAGATAGAAATGTTAACCGAAATAATTTCGGGGAAATGTGCGCGGTTTATTTGGTTGGTAGTGTTCCGTTGAGGATTGGGTATATGCTTTGTTAAGGCATATGAACTTCGGAGAAATGTGTGCGGCTGGGTATGCTTGCTGATGTTCCGTTGAGGATTGAATATGCGTTTGCTATGGCATACGAGTTTCGGGGAAATGTGGATTGTTTGGTTGCGTTGAGGAAATATGGATAATTGAGTAACGCAATTTTGGGAAAATGCATGTGGTGGTGATTAGAATATATTCGGTTGAATTATATTCTCTTGGAGGTTTGGGAAATATTTTATTGCATATTTGGGAATATATGCTATTGCAGATTCGATTTTTGCATGTTTGCAGGTGAGGGTTGTGGGTTGGTTCTGTGTGATGTAGAGAACCCCCACAAGCCCTTTTCGAGTTCCTAGTAAGTGGCAGTGAGTTTTACTTAGCGATGACTCCACTGCTACGACACCATGAATGGATTCTTGCCCATTTTAATCAGTCGAGTTTGGTACGCTGCGGAGCACGCACACCCCGAATCGAGCTTTCAATCACGTGAGCGCACAACCTCAAATTCGGGAGTTAGTTTGTTTTAAATCATTTGCACAACCGAACATTTTTCTTTGAAGAAAGTTTTGTGAGACATAATTTCCTCTTATTGTTTTCGTTTAAACCCGTTTTATAAAAATAAAAAACAACAAGTCATCTGCATTATGAACTAAACAGCCCCCCCCTGTGAAATTTGTATAGCCAAAAAGATCTTAAGTAACTCTATCAATTTAGTGTCGAAGATCAGTATTGTGGACATTACTAGTTTAAGAAGTTTAAATAAAAAAAAACATCAATCACAATAACAATATATGAGTGTTTATTCTTTTGATTCTGGGTCCGCTTATTTTCTCTCGGATATTTTTACGAACAATGTTCGACGGAACATCGCTGGGGACAAAGTGAACCACGTGCCGTATGTCGGCACACAAACCTAAACCCCCATGGTGTCATATTACAACACGAAGCAGTATTGTCCGTTTGGGTCGTATTAATAGCTACAGCCTACTTGATTTGAGATCCAATTTCTTCGTTGGGCTTAATAATTGTTGTAGCAGGAAATGAAATGAACGGGCGACACCTCGCACGAAATATATTGTTTATTCAACGAATACAAAGTTACACTCTTACTATGTGTTTATTCAACGAATACAGAATCACATTCTTATTGAGACTTGTTGTAGAAAAAAGCGCACTCGGAGTGGTGTAACTGACAGGTGTAGAGAGAGCACATTAAGGCGTGAATTCATTTGCCTTTTACTCGTAACGCCCGGTCCGGCGCTACAATCGCATAGAGCACACAGCTTAGGGCGGGTCCACAACACTCCCCCTCGATTGTAGTGCTAGGTTGAACCCTTCCAAGGTTATCATGCTCTTCGTGTACGTGATTCCGAAGTCGGCCGTCCCCTTCAGATATCTCAGGACGCGTTTCGCCGCCTTCGAGTGTGCCTCGCCGTGACAAGTGTTGAATTGACTGAGACAACTGACAATATGCGAAATGTCGGGTCTTGTGGCAATCGCCAAGTAATTTAGAGCTCCGACAAGCTCGCGATAAGGCCGATTTCCTCCTGGTGATCCTTCTTCTTCAACGTTCTTTTCGAGCCTTGAACCCGATTCAACGGGAGTACTGACGGTGTTACAGTCCTCCATCCGAAATCGAGAGAGTAGTTTCCGAACGTAATTTGGTTGAGAAATGGTAATCTGATTTCTGCTCCTGACGATTACGATCCCCAAACAATAGCGAGCTGTTCCCAGATCTCGCCTCGAATTCCTGCGACAAACGTTATCTGACGAAGTCAAGATCCTTCTGGTCTCAATAAAATATCAGAATGCCGTCAACGTAGACCAGTATTATCAACGGTTCTCCCCCTCGTTTCAGGCGATAAACGCACGGATCTGGGCGCGTCGGTGTCATGTTTAATTCTTCGAGTTTCCCATTCAGTCTCTTATGCCATTGCCGAGCAGCCTGTTGAAGGCCGTACAAAGCCCTTTTCAAACGACAAACCTTTTCGCCATGCTACAACTGTTTCAGCATTTCCTTGGCGCGGCTCTTGATGTCGGATTTGCCTCGTGTCGCGACGATTTTCTTCAAACATCCTGCGAGTAAATCGGGTAATTCCATGTACGTTTCCTCTTCGATCGTACCGTTCAGGTAGGCGGTCGTGATGTCCATCTGATGCACCTTAAGATCGTGCTTGACCGCCAGTGCAAGTAGCACACGCATGGATCCCAGGCGAGCGACCGGAGCGTAGGTATCGTGAAACTCGATCCCGGGTCGCTGCGCGAACCCCCACGCCACGAGTCGTGCCTTCCTTCTCTCGACCTTGCTGCCCGAGTCGTACTTATTCCTGAGAACCATTCGACATCCGACCACGTTGTGATTCTTGGGCCAATTCACGATCAGCCATGTATCGTTCTTGATTAAGCATTTGACTTCTTCGACGATGGCGTCCAACCATTCTTCTTTGTCCGGTCCGTTCAATGCTTGCCGATACGGGACCCCCGAGTGAAGACTGGCTAAATTTGCCTACAGGCCGTCCGAGATGTACGGGTCCTCGTTGTCGAGATTTCGGTCGATCTCATCCCCGCTCGATCCGCGAGGATCTTCGTCTTCTTGCGTGATTCGATGCAATTTTCGCGGGCGACCGGGTCGTCCGGTGAGAATCTTTCTAGGTCCACCCGGAGCTCTTCTGATCGTTTCGGTGATCTCGTCCTTTTCTCCCGTGTGCCTGCGATTCATTTCTCGATTCCTCGTCGTGGTCCCCACCTAGGTGAGGTTCAAAGAAATTCGGCAGTGATACTCCCTCGGGATTGTGATTCGAATCAAGATTCAGATTTGACGAAAACGATGACGATTCGTTATGCATTTCCGTTTTTGTATCGGTATCAGTAAATTTGATGTCTCGTGTCGTGGTTACCCTTCGTTTGTTTGATACCCATACTCGATAGTCGATTCGTCGTATCCGAGGAAAATGCGTTTTATACCACGCGGTTCCAGCTTCCCTTTTCCGGGAGTTTTAACCAACGTATATGCTGTCTCTCCGAAAGTTCGCATGTTCTTTACGTTCAGGCATTTTCCGTGACATAATTCGTAAGGGGTTTTATCTCCTAGCGTCTTCGTAATGCATCGATTTTTTACGAAGTTTGCCGTGGCGATCGCTTCTGCCCAAAACGAGGTTGGGAGCTTCGATTGCGTCAACATGCAACGTGCCATTTCCAAGAGCGTGTGGTTTTTCCTTTCCGCTACTTCATTTAACTGGGAAGTGTATGGCGTCGTGAGTTTTCGCGCAAATCCCTCTCCCTTCAAGAATCTGTCGAATTGTTCGTTACAGAACTCTCGTCCGTTGTCGGATTGCATACATTTAATTCTTCGTCCTGATTTATTTTCGACGAGAGCCTTGAATTCCTTGAAAAACTTCAAGACGTCGCCTTTCTTTTGCAAAAACCTTACTTCTGTCCATCGAGAGTAGTCGTCGGTTAGCGTGAGGAAGTACCTAGCTTTGCCCCTTGATTCGTCTCTCATCGGTCCGCATACGTCGGCATGGACGACGTCCAATAATTTTCCGCTTCGGTGCGATTTCTTTCTGAAGGGCAGCGCGGTAATCTTCGCTTCTGAACAAATCTCGCATGTATTTGTGGTTCCGTCGTCTTCTAGGTCAAGTCCGGACACTATCCCCCTTTTGCTCATCTCCAAGAGGTCGCGCCAGTTAAGGTGGCCGAATCTCTCGTGCCAAATGTTATTGAAGGCTTGCGCGTTCCCGTCGACAGGGCGCCGATCGATTATTTTCGGGATCCGCGGAGAAAATATAGATCTTCTTTCCGATCTGCTACTGCGATCGTAGATCCGTGGTTGCTTTTGATTGTAGTACCTTCGCGCGTGAACGTCACGCTGTTTCCGGCGTCCGTGATCTTCGCGACCGAGACGAGATTGTTACGCAGGTCGGGTACGTGCAGTGCGTTTTCAAGACGTACGAGCCGAGTCGTGTCTCCGCCAGATGCCGCGATTTTTACGGTTCCTTTCGCTTTTACGTCGATGGAGCCATGATTTTCCAGATTAATCTTTAAATTTCCTGCACTTGCGATTTGTTCGAATACGTCCTTGTCGTGGCATAAGTGTGATGTGCATCCACTATCGAGACACTACGTATCGTTTTTCTGAACGTTCCATGCAAAGCATGAATCCGCGTCGGTGTGGGAGGTAGGGAAGGAAATGTCTTCGCCGATGGCGACTTTTTTTTTATTTTCGGGATGTTTCGCGTTTCGTTTGGCCCTCTCCGGACAATTTATGGCCTTGTGACCGATTTGGCGACATCTATGGCATTTGTATTTGAATGGTCCGCCGGTACGTCGATCATCCGATTTCTCGACGGGCTTGTTCGGCGCTTTGTTCGTAGTCTTTTCCAATTCGGCGTTCCTTTTCTCGCGAACATTGCTTGGTCTTCGGCTTGGCTGCGTTGTCTTCTCGTCGCGCTTTCGTCCAGGATTTTAATTTTCAAATGTTCCGGAAAAGGTAGCTCGTTTCTCGAATCGATGGCGCATCTAAAATTCTCGTAGCTCTCCGCGAGACTGTGTAAAAGCATGATCGATTGTAATTCAATGCTGACTTGTACGGATAATTCGGATAAGTCGACCATATCGTAGAATTCTTCGACGTGTCGTTGTACATCTCCGCCTTCGTTGAGTCGATGATTCATTAGCCGTTTCCACAATGATGGCTTTTTCGCCAGTCCTTTCGCTTCGAAAACTGCTTCCAGTTCCAACTAAATTTCTCGGACTGTTTCGCAGTATCTAATTTGCCTGAGTTCGGCGTAGCCAATAGCGAGATATAGGTCGGCTTTCGCCTTTTCGTCCTCGTCTTTCCACGCTTGCAAATTTTCGGCTGCTTCCGGTTTCGGTCTTTCGCTGCTTGCGTGAGCCCACGTTTTGTTTTTTGTCATGAGTGCCCGCATTCTTAGTCTCCAGGTATCGTAATTTCCTCTGGTTAGCATTTGTATGCGCATTATGTTCGTAGCTTGACCGTCCATTTTGTTTGCAGTGAGGTTATATTTCCGCGTTGTTTTCCACGTTGTCTTCTCGTCTTTTGGAATCCCAATTTCGATTGTCCAGACGATGTTCTGCTCCTGGGCCCATAACCTGTTGTAGCAGGAAATGAAATGGACGGGCGACTCCTCGCACGAAATATATAGTTTATTCAACGAATACAGAGTTACACTCTTACTATGTGTTTATTCAACGAATACAGAATCACATTCTTATTGAGACTTGTTGTAGCAAAAAGCGCACTCGGAGTGGTGTAACTGTCAGGTGTAGAGTGAGCGCATTAAGGCGTGAATTCATTTGCCTTTTACTCGTAACGCCCGGTCCGGCGCTACAATCGCATAGAGCACACAGCTTAGGGCGGATCCACAACAATAATTGCCACAGGTGAACAATTCCTTCACTAAGTGAAACCTAAATATTTATTGACGTCTGTGTTCCCCACATATCGTGGTATAGCCACGTCTATAAAAAGATGTATTTCGTATCAGCATATTGTGGATTTTATTCCAAACTGAAATTGACTTTTATCGTAAACAAGTTTTGTAGCTGAATGAACTGTTTTCGATGTCGAGGTTAGTATGAATGGATTCGTTCACTCTGTGTACTGCCTCAAAACAGGCGCCAATGGAGTTCGCTTTCTCTTGCGGATCCTCGACTACTATTAGTTCTTCGTTGGAGTTAATGTGTTCCGGGGTGAGTCCTGCGTTCAGCAATATTTGACAATTCTCGGGAGTCCTCGGGACTCGAAGGCGGGGCATGTCATTATGATCTTTTCTTCTAAAAACTTTATTTATTTGCGGAAACATATTCCTACCGCTAGTTTTAATGGAGAGAATTTTGTGTTTCCATTCTTCATTAATTACTGATCTGTAGTTGTCACGGATCAGCTTTTGAACGTTTTCAATCGATGACTTAATTGTCTTTAATTCTTGGCTATAAGGATCGCTGAACTGTCTGTAGAACAGTTTGAGCTGGGAGAGCAGAGCGCTGTCTATACAGTGCATCAATAGTTGAGTTTCTGTATCTATTAAAATGCTTCTCCATGTGAGCCGCTTTTGGAATGGAACGGTGCATTGTTTTGATGACAATGTTGTCCATCGTTGAGAGATAATGGTCTATTTCCTCATTTTGAAGGTGTCTATATGTCGCCATTGGAGCGTAGTTCTCTTGTTACGTGCGTCCGCCACCCATCAATTAATCATTTTGTATTTTAACATAATTTGTTTTAAGGTAGTATGATGGTAAGGTGGTGGAGGAGTTGCACGATCCAGAAGTGAGTTTTTGAACACGCCCCGATTCGGGTGTGGATCGTGCAGTTCTTCGAGTTCGAATTTGGTTTTCGAAGTGGACGTGAATGGGGAGCAAGAGAGACAAGGGGTCAATGTTTTTGATGTACGGGTTTTTTTGTTGACGTTCCGTTGGCAGGAGAGAAAAAAGATCGGACTTGGTAGAATAATCGAAAAAGATTCCTGTAAAATGTTTTGTGGATGAAAGGGCAGAAAAAAGCCGAAAAAACCGAACTTTGTTAACCGTTTTGTTACCGTATATAGTTTTTCTTCGGTTGTAATTGAATGTGTACCTAATAAAGTGTGGACTTGTTTTACGAATTGTTTTGTATTGGATCTGATTTTGAACTTAACAACAGCTCATTCAACTAGAAGCAGTATTTAAATTGAGAGAATTCAAGGAAGACATTGCTGGATTTGAACAAGAAGACCTTTAACGTTGTGTTACCTAATGGACGATCTCAGTGGATATACAACTCAGTGTTTATGAGATTGTGTTGCAAATGGTGCTGCAAATTCAACAAATGGGAAATTAAAACACATTTCGAAAATAAAAGACGGCACATAAGAAGAAGACCTTTAACGTTGTGTTACCTAATGGACGATCTCAGTGGATATACAACTCAGTGTTTACGAGATTGTGTGCAAATGGTGCTGCAGATTCAACAAAGGAGAAACTAGAACACATTTCGAAGATAAAGGACGGCACATAAGGATCCCTCTACAGCAGAAGCAAGAATTCTATAAACCGGTTGGAGCCGTGGCTCAGCATCGGGACGTCGAGCTGAATAATTAGGTAATAAATCTAACCTTTTCCCACTAAATCTCCACAGCAGAAGTGCAAGGCCCGCACTATATAATAGTTACTATACCCATCATCATCATAATATTCGTAATCATAATATTACACTCTTTTTATTATGCGATCAAAGCGCTACTAATGTTCTTTTCGGAAAACGAACGAAGGTATCTGGTCGTGCTGCTCAAGTATTGCGTGTTCGTTTGGAACATGAAAAACGGCGCCGAGGCCGTAATGGTCGCTATCATAGCCGATTGTGTGAAGGCAATTTCGAGTAATTGGGGGCGTGTCTAATAATTGTAGTTTATGGTGGTTTTTTCTAATGGGACAACACGGACGCTAGTTCAACAAAAACACCACCGATGTTACGCAGGAAATTGCTCTGCCAAACACTGTTCTCCACGCTAATAAGGATGAAATAAAACACACTGGTAGTTGGGTGGCTTGGTAAAACTTCATTTTGCTCGATTTATCGTTTAGTTAGATAACACAAGTGGGATTTCCCTCGCAGGGGTAGAGTCCTATTGCCTCGCGTGTTTGCACCCAACGATGGATAAGATCTGACTCTCTGACGATTCTAGATTCGCGCCGATATCACTATTCAAGATGCACACAAACAGGAAGAGGGCCTGTACATGGGGAAGAACAGTATTTCATATATCGGCTGCAGTCGAATACGGAAAAGCGACAACAAAAACTGACTAACGATATTTGAATTCAAATAGGTCAGCTGTGTAAATAGATGGTCGCTCGTATAGCGGCCGAAAAAGGTCGCTATGTTTAAACTAGCGATTCGTTGATGCAGAGTTAGGTTTCTGAGTATTATGTCAACAGAAACGCTATTACGGGGGTCAAACGCTAAGATACGCGTTCGTTGGCTTTAGCTAATGGTACGAGGGTTGTTCAGGAGAACGATACCGTGGGACCTGATCTGGTGATCAGCGTGATTACACAATGACGGTTGTGTATTTATCCACGTCAATTGTGCACTGCATCCCTAGCGAGTCAGGGCCGAATTCCAGTATGAATATTTACACTGGCAAAGAATTCGGCTCTTGGCAGTTAGGCGCGAGTTGCGCTATGCTTTGTATTAGTGAACAAAACATGGGACGTGACCATTGCTAGATTGTTTAGGAAAAACAGAGTATGATCACGTCCAATTCGATGCTAGTTTATCGCTTATGCAACCGATCAGAGACAATAGGCTGCAGCGGTATAAGCAAGCGATTTGCCATGGCTTGATCGTGGGACCAGCGGTTGCTGGAGAAAAGCAAACACAGTGGGCTTGCTGTGTATATGGTAGGCATGGATGTCGGCAATAGGACCCGGTGGATTTTTAATGAATCGTAATGGTCATAAAGGGTGTGAACCGAATGTCTACCAGAGAGTTTGATGCTGCGCAAATACTGATAGTGAAAACGGTTGGTAACGAAATTGTGGTGTTTGATGCCATGGCAAGATGAAGATCTTGCCCTGGGTTATATTTCAGGTGGGAAATGGTTAAAAGAGAGCTTTGTGCTGCTCGTATGCAGGTAAGCTACTTATGGTTGGTGCAAGTACTTGCAGATTGGGGACGGGGAGTTCGATTAGGACGGTGGGTGGTTCTTCGGGAATGCTTAAAGAACCCCCCCAAGTCTGTCGTCCATCATAAGTAAGTCCAGAGAGAAGTTTCCTCTTGGATAAGATGGTGTACTTGTAGCTTACAATTCTAGTTTATATTCTGTTCCATTTATTTGCCACCAGTTGAATAGTGCATTACCTCTTGTGTTCGGCGTGATATGACCCCAAGCACTGTGTCTGGATTTGAAATCTCCCGCCAGAACAAAATAATTGTTTTTCGAGTCTAACTTGAGATTACGAAACAGGGTGGCGTGCGAAGTATTGTTGCCAACGTATGGCACGGTTTCACTTGCAACCCCGACACTTGTTTCGCCGAACACACTTCACGAAAATATCCACGAGCAGAAGAGGAGAAATAAAATATCCTGGTTTGCTTGTAATTTGATTTTATTGATCTTTATTGTTCGCTGGTGATTTTGAATTTACACTGTTAAAGGTACACGTAAGTGAATATTTTTACTTGGTACTTGGCACCCAAACACAAGCGATCGAGAACCGATGCCACTTTGTTTTAGTTCATTTAATTACATAGGTTTTTCCACTGTTGAGTGACAATTGACTACAACGAATTTTTAATTTCCTTATGTACCGTTTAGATGTTAAAGAATTTCCGAAATGATATTTGTTATTTTTATTTTTTTTTATTTTTTGATAATGGAATTGTAAACTCCGGTGGTATGCGCGACTCGAAAGTTACTGATTGGTGCGACGTGTCCGACACTGGTAGTGGTTGGATAGCGACTGGTGAATCAGGGATGAAAATTCTGGATTTTACTTTTGCACAGCTATTAGCCAATCATCATTGCGTTCTTTTCATGACTCTTCTCATTTGCATGCCTCAGTGAGGTGAATAATACTCGCGCTTCATTCGACAGTTGCTGGATATGCGAATGATGAAAAGAACAAAAGAAAGAGCGCAATAACTTCGGGGTTGGCTTAGCTTGAGCGCTGGTATCAAATGCAGTTTCTGAGAATGACACTGCCCTAGTGTTACGGCTGTGGTGATCTCAGAGTGCATTGAACCGTATGGAGACAGAATTATGGAGGAGAGGTAATGTGGCCGGTGCTATTCACCTGCGAAAAGAGATCATTGATCTCAAGCGAATGGATGATCTGCGGAAAAGCCGAAGTTACGCCAAATTGGCTAGGGTAATTTATCATGAGAACTAATTAAATATTTTGATAAATTCTCCAGCGGTTGCATGAATATGCAACAGTGTCGTCTGCTTCGACTTGTTGCTAACCGACATGATGTGATTTCCGATGGAAATCTCATGGGCTAGCCAAAATGGAGTTGCCGTATGACAAAAAGGTAGCTGAATTCAATTATGCATTATCTGCATAGAAGAATGAATTCAGCTACGTTTTTTTACAGGTAAAATAGCTGAACGGTGGTATAGGGGATAATGTGACGCCCTGTAGGCGGTCGAAATTAAGTTGGAATTGTGGGTTGGTTCTCCATGTAGTATAGAGAACCCCCACAATGAGTTGACTTTTCAAAGGTATATCTATAAGGCAAGCTTCCAGCAACTGAAATTTGTGTACATCTGTGCTGTAAACGACCTTGTGGTGAATGCCTTTCTTAATTAAGACAGCAACTCCACCTCCTTGTGTGGCATGTGGACGATCTCGTCTAATGACTTTATAGTTTTTGTAGCCCAAATTGTGGCTCTGATTTAGCTTGGTTTCGCTAGCTAGAAGCACATCGGGGCATTTGGCTTCAACCAGGTTACCGAGATTATCCCTCCCTTCCACGTCGATTCGTGAATTCACATTCACAACAATACTTTTTAGTGTTAAATTGGTTGGATAGTTCATCATTTGTGGTATGTTGGGTTGTCTGAGAACAAGGACGAAAAAATAATATCTATTCGGGCCGCTTGTTCAGTCAGTTTTTTTTCAAATCCAACAATCTGTCCTTGTATGGCTAACAGGATTGCTCTTATGTCTGAATTTGCCTCCGGAGCGGGAGCTTTTATGACGTGCGTGAAAGTTCCGCCGCCGTTGTATTAATTGCTTTACTAGCCCTTTGAGAAAATGATATGCTAGGGGCGGAAGATTTTGTGACATTACTTCACTGTGCCGCAAAGTGTGAATTTAATGGACTACCGGCAATTTGAGCGAATGATACTTTGGCGAATTTTCGTGTCTTTACGTCGCAAGAAGTGTTCTGTGGGGGTTTCTCTATTCTATATGAGAAACAACCACTATTCCAACCACAATTCCTACCTAATTTCGACTTATAGCGCGTCAAATCAACCCCATTTCCCCCTACTTACTTGTTCACCTCCAAAGCACGTCACCACACCAAGGACACATAGCTAAACTCATTGTACCACGCAGACAATGCATAAATGAGTTTAGCTTCCCTTTTTTGCCATACGGCAACTCGTGTCCATTTCGATTAGCGACAACCAAATCCAGCCGGACGAAGTTGTCGCATCATTGCAGAACCGCTGGGGAAATTTATCAAAACATTCGATTCAATCACGTGATAATATTTCCCTAGCGTTACTTCGGCTTTTCTCCAGACACTTCATTCGCTGGGGATCAATGCTCTCTTTTTGCAGGTGAATATCATCATCTTAATTCTCCTCTCTTTCTCAGTTCTGTCTTCGTACAGATCAATGTACTCTGAACTCACCATACTACCGAATCAGGTCAATGGGTTCCGCTCAGAACTACATTGATTCATGCACATACAACCAAATCCACCCCAAGATAATCGTACAGCGTGTTTCTGTTCTCTAATTGTCCCGCTCTCTTCGATCATCAGTTTACCGATGTAACCTACCACACATCGAAGAACGTGGCAATGAGAGAGCAGTAAGTATGTTCTCTTTTGGTTGTATCCAATTTCTTCCCCTTTCAAGCAGTCGATTAACGAGATTATCAGGAGGAGGTTGTGTCGCTAACCACCGCCGCGTGTGCATGCTTATGCACACGCTTGTCCGCGAAGATTAACTGTTTTTCGGGTAACAGGCTAACGCACCTCGAGTGCCTAAGAACGTTCTACTTGTCAAAATGTTAATTAAAAACTCAGCCGCGATGGCGCAACAAAATCAAATAAAAAAGAAACATTTATCCAACTGTGGGGAGGAAGTAAGTGCACCGGCGTACAGCGCTGATTAGCTTCCTTCTCCATCATAATTACTAAAAGTTCCACGAATGTTCCGCCAAGCACTAGGAAAACTGTTCACCCGGAAGAAACGAATGTTGGGGGATTTCCTTTCCTTTTGAAAACGTTTTATTGGGCAGCAGCACAGGAAACACGCTTTAACAATGAAATGTGTCTAGTTTTGAATTTAATTTACTTTTAAATTTTGAAAATCAAACAGTTAATGAAATTTATAAATTGTTTATTGTTTGTCTTTTACATTTTTGTATGATTTATTCGTTTTCACAAAAACTATTGAACACTTTCGTATGAACTTAATGATATTGTTTTATCAAAGAGACTATTGTATACCGATTTTTTTTTGCCGCACTATATGTTTTCGATAATAAACAATTTGGGATCAATAAATTTACGTTATTTCATAGATTCACGGATAAATTTACGTGGAAAAAAAATAAACTAAAACTTCCTAGAGTTGAAAAATAAAACACACACGACTCACGGGGGTGCGAACTCCGACGCACCCCTCGATGGTAAAAGGGTGGCCCATCGTATTTACGCGTACCGAGCGCAAAGGTAGCGTAGTGGAGACCCGACCGACTTGGTCTGGTGATGGAATGAGACTCAAACGATATCCTCACCAATAAGGATATCGTTTTTTACCTACCACCAGGGAAACGTAAAGTCTCTCTTGGTGGTATAGGAAACCAGATCTTGTAATACAGGTCATGGTGGTATGTGTGGGATCGTTGAGATCAATGCTATTCACACGTGCAGTGGAACAGCGAAACAGGCAGGCGGCAAGGACAAAAGAAAAGGCGACCAAATGGTTCGCTCTTTAATGAGGGTCATGTTTATACGATGCCTCGTCGCTATTTTCGACCTTAGGAGAAAAAGGTGCTAAAAGCAATATGGATGTTTATGGCATCTCTGGCTGCAATAGAAACCGGGTTCATATTTGCATTAGAAAATGCTGGAGAATTTGGTTTCAGCGTCTATTGCGCTAATTATATGCAGCTGCTTGGGTTGTTTGTTGGTAAGACAAACAAAAAAGGTTGCCAGGCAATGTGTATGTATGGTATATGACGCGGCTGGGAAAATAGACGGCGCGATATTTATGGTCCCTGTCATGACGGTTACATTGATTGCAATCCGAATTATTTTGTTTACAGGAATTTGTCTGGTGCCGAATTGGTTCAGAATACCAAATAGGAAAACAAAGAAATCTTATGAAAAATTGTATGCGAAGGGATGCATGAAGGTAAGTTTTCTTTATAGGGATTTTAGGGTTATAATAATTGGGTCTGTTTGATGCGTGAAGCATCTAAGATGCTAATGCGAATTGCATTAGCGAAAGCTGGTGCAGACCCGGGTTATGGTTATGGGGGTTTTTTCAGGAAGGCGAGCCGTGGGATCTGGCGGAATCGCCACACAACCAACAGGCATTAGTGTGTTATTTATTGTTCCTGTTATCCTGGGTAGAATATCCGCATCACAGCGAAACATCGTTGGGAGATATAAGGAATCCATGCCATACGCTGGCACATCACCACTTATACCCCCACAGTTCCACCGAACACTATCCAATACTTACACCAACAAAACACCAACGAATTTCAGCACACAAACGAAACGCAGACATACTTCGATTTATTTTAATTTTATTTTGTCACATTTAGTTCGTTACACAACTGGGGATTGAATACCCTAAACCATCCGTCGTTAGTCTACAAAGTTTTTCTCTGTCAATTGCTTGTGAAACAAAAGGAAACACAATTAAACTCTTTCAGATCCCTTCTACCGAAAACAAGTTGTTCGACACTCGACGTTACTCTTACAAACGACACCAAAATAAAAATCCAACGACACTATCGATACTTTTCGGGGCTCGGTCTTGACACCACCGCACGCACAATTAATCTTCCTCGTCTGGTTCTCTATTTCGACTGTCCTATCTTAATTTTCCTATCCACCCTATCTGTATCTTATCTTCAAGAGAAAATTTCTATTTTGGGTTTCAATTCCAACTTCTTATCGGAATCTTGTTTCGAAGGATCAAGCGTACCGCCACTTCTTTCTCGATCCTATCATGGGCTTTGTTTGCGTTACCCAGCTGGCTTACGACAACAAGAGGTTTTGTGTGGTTCAGATGGGTAACAAAGGAACCGTTGGATTTGGTTTGTGGATCGCATTTCCCAGTCATAAACATCTAGCGTGGGATAGGCGTTACGATGTTTATGATTGCAAGAATTGTTGGTCGGCGGGCGAATCGCTAGGCCTTTGCGCACGTGCGCTTGTCGGCTTGGGATCTTGCGAGGAATTTAGGGTGCTAATTGCTATTAGCTACATGAGGAGATTATTCTGTTTGTTTTCAGAAAAAAAATGGATGAATCGAATGGATTCATTGGGTGGATGCGTTGAATGGATGCATTGAATGGATGTATTGAATTCAATATTAGGAAATTTTGAACGTTAAGTTCGATTGGTTTTTACTATTGAATTCAATGTTGGGTATTTGGTATGTTACCTTTGTTTCAGGCGGAAGGAAGCACTTTTGAGGAATGGGTCTGTGGGCACGAGGAATGGATATACGTGAGTATGTTTCTTGGTGGAACGCGATATCTCAACCTATAGTGGGTTGTGTGGTTCGTAGAACCGCCACAATACACTAGGTGCAACGAACTTATTATAAGAACGAACCTTCATTCGTTTCTCTTATTTAAGTTGTTTTTTTTTTTAATTCCAACTTGGCTTTTAGTTGTTGGAATTTCAGACAACCTCTAAAGTTGGGTGACCTGTATTTTTGCACAGGACGAAGATAGTTTGCTCCTATCCTGAACCTGTTCTTTACCTAAGGGGCATTCTCCTACGGTATGATTGTTTTGGCACTTTACACATCTACATTCCATACAGCAGTTAGATGCAACGTGGCCGAATCGTTGTTCGTGGCAAATAAATCGATATGATTATACTATTAGAAATTAATATTAGTTTATTTAACGGATGAACTAGCTTTTGATCGATTTACAAATGATGTACGAGGATTGGGTTTATTGGACATCCGACCGTCAGGAGAAGTTAACGAAGAAGAGATTGTTTTCTCCCTTGACAACCAAATTATTTCTTTTTGTCAGCTGATTGCTGACATTTGTTATACTGTTGCCACGGGTAGCATTCAGTTGCGAATTTGCTGGTGGTGTCCAGTGCGAATCCGCAACACAGGGACATCTGCTTTCACACGCATACACATTAACGCACACACAGTTTTTATTGATCGTTCGGTATGTACACGGTGGTAGACACGTCAGCGGACACTTTTGTTTCCTCCTTGAGGAAGACACACACACACACGTGTACGCGACAATGCTGTAAATTTGTTGTGGGCGAGCGGCGAACGATGTGTTTTCAACAAGAGTTTTATATAGGCATTTGGCACATTGTCGTTTTATTCACAGTCACACCCTCTTTTTGAGTTTGATTAATGTTAATTATATATTTTACGCGTACACTGCACAACACATCTGTCGCTGGCTACGAGTTCAATTGCGATTCAAGCTCTTCAATGTTTTGTTTAATATTTTAACGCGGTGCCTTCTTTAAAGAACGTCCGACGCTGAGGAAGGTTACAATGTGACTCAGCACGAATGAGATCTATCATGACGATGGTCGTTTTCCTTAGGCCTTGAAGCTTTACATTCAATTCACTGAAATGCTGGCACAAGCCTGTAAAAAAGATTAATTTTGAAAGTTACATAACATCCACCAATGTTCAATTTTATTCTCAACTTGTGAGAAGAGCCTGTGGCGGTTCCGCCAAACCCCACGGCCCACTTACCTGAAAACCACACATAACTGCTACCCAATATATAATGCAATCACATTAGCACCTTAAATGCTTTACGCATTAAATAGAGCAATTTATAATCTAAAAGCCCCTAGAAGAGAATTCTTACCTTTCATGCATCTCTTCGCATACAAATTCCCTATAAGAATTCCTTCCTAACTTATCATAAATTCCCTGAAAGAAAATTCATCGGTTTACATATAATACAACCGTATTATCAGGGAATTTTACCCTTGAGTTGGCTTATCCCAGCCTCAACATGTGTACAATAAAAACTACCTACATACACATTGGCTGGCGACCACTTTAACCAACGATAAACAGTCCAACGCAGCTGCATGTAATTAGCACCATAGACGTTGAGACTAATTCCCTAACGCGCACCGTGTGCAAACAAAAGAACGCTGCCCTTCAAAGGTTTTCTGACGATACCATAAACAATCCACATCGTTTGTGGTATCCCAAATGCAATTCCCATTTAATGAGTTCCAGGTTATTTATTTAGCTGACCCTAATCACAGACCGATGTATTAGGTCGTTTTTCCTCGTTCTTTTTCCCTCGCTGTAGGTTTTGTTTATCCTTGCTGGAATGCATCGATAAACACGGTGATGTGTACGTTCACACATACACACCACTGCATCAAAATATCGCGTTTCCTTGGTGGCCACACCCTTAAGAGAAAACCGTTCTCTCTCTCTTCCGTTCCTTAACCCTAACCGAGGATGGAATTCAAGTCAGAGTTCTATCCTCGAAGAGTCTTATTACATCCGCCGACCACCACGGTCGTTGTCGCTCCCGCTCCCCGCAGCCCTCACGGGGACGCGCACATCATAGAGTCGAGTTCGAGCTAGCGTTGTCTAATTTTCTAAACGTATTTTAAAACTAGCGTTTCCTAAGTGCTTGTTATCCTGTTAAGTGAAGTTGTCGAGTTGTGTTTTTTTAACGTGTGAGCGTGCGGTCAAATCATAATGACATTTGTGTTCAGATAGTAATAGTCGGCACCATGGTGAAATTACTATAACAATAGCGGACATATTAATAAAAGTTTTAACTAGTTGAAATCGGTGTTTCATTTTATTTTCGTTTCCTGGTGATTCTTGCAGCTGGTTGAGTTCGTTCGAACAGTGAAGAGTTGTGGGGACGGAGTTGAACCCTGTGCCGTACGCCGACACCACGACTTCGCCCCCCACAAGCCTCCCACTCCCGCTTTTAGGTTGCACCTTGCAAATTGGTTTTATTTAAAGACTGTGAATAAATGAGCAAATTGGTTTATTTCTTTCCCTACAAATATTGGTGGAGCAAGCCCAATTCGTCAACAACTCTTCTTGATTAGCAGAGTTTACGTGTACTGCCCGAGAGTGCTTAAATTGTACTCTCCTCAACTCCCCAACTGCCACCGCTTATATTCTCTTTTGCGTCCCTCAGTGGTGGTTGGCTATTCCGTTGTTTAATTTAACTTAAATAATTTAATTCGCCGCGGTTACTATTAAGGATTCGTGTACCAGATCGACCTTAACAATGTCACCTAGCATTGTGTAGTATTGAAAATTAAAAAAAAAAGGGTGGCGAGAGGCCGACTTTAGCGAGACAAGGACAGATGTGTCCTTTATCGCGTCTCTGGCTTCTGGTCATCTCACGATAACCAGAATCATACACATCCGCGACGATGTTGGGCTCGGTATCAAGATGTCTGAAAAAGAAAAAGGGGAGTAAGTAGAATCTAAGGATAGTGTGGACAGGGTTAGTTCAGGTGTTGTCTAACAAAGTATTGAAAATTCTTACGGACGTGAGGTTAAATACTTACAATAATTTGCCAGCTTCAGCCTTCATTTCTAAAGATAAATATAATTATTCCTTATTGCTTTTTAAAATTACCTTCGATGACTAAAAGGACAAGTGATATGTAACAAAGTGGTGTTATTTTTTTTCAAATTATTTCTCATTTATTCTGAACATATATTCAGCATTGATAATAATTCACAGGACACACATCAATAATAACTATCGTAGGTACAATACATTGATTTTTGGTATAGCAAATGTAGAATGTTGTTTTACATTTAATTTGTCTATTACATTTAAGGTTTTCGTTTTAATTGTTAAATTCTTAACTTGTTATGTATTATTCATTTTTTGTGGCTTTAATGTAAACTATTGAATTTTATGTGTATTGATTTGAATTTAGAAATGAACACATTAGGTAAGAAGGTTTTATATTTCTTGGTTGTTAGGTTTGTTTTGTCTAATTTATATAATTATTTATTACTATTTTGGTGTTTCCTTATTTTAGAAACATATTTAACAATTACTATAGCATCAATTTCAGTGCTGAACAATGAAAATATTATGAATTCTAGCGAAAGGAAAAATTTATTATCAGTTTTGCAATTTGTTTATCTTTTAATTTGGTCCCAATTTTTGAGATTGATGTTGGAAGTTCAGGTGTTAGAGTGTTCGCGAAGAAATAGTGTTACCTAAAAAATGCACAATTCAGCTGAGTTGCAAGGTGCTACGACAATTTATATTGATCGAATTTGGAAGTCGTTATAATCGACGATTCGTTAAAGTATACTTAATGGAAACTCTACAGAAGTACTGTAAAAGTTGCAATAATTAAGGCTTGTAAAAAAATAGTTTTATTTTTGTGGAGCCATTCGTTTCGAGAAGGTTTTCCTGTACAATAGTTTGTGAGAACGAAATGAATTACGGATTTTGCGTCACTCTCTACAGCAATTCGAAAATCTGTAAGGATGAAGTTTACTTAGTAAGGTTCCCTGCCATATGTGGTCGAAAGTCTTGCTTTTCGATTGCTGATGTCGAAATGTTTGTCACGTGGCTGTTGCATCTGTATTGGGGACCATACAAAAGTTCGTTATATTGTAAATATTTATTTAATCATCATCATCATCATCGGCACTACAATCGGGAACCGGTCTTGGCCTTATTTAGCAAGTCCTGAGGCTTGTTAAATTTACCATAATGATTTATTTTTTCTGGGCAAGGTCATTAGTCTTGCGCCAGAGGCTCCCCGACGTGGAATCGAACCCCGGTCTCCCGGGTGACAGGCGGGCATACTAACCACTATACTATCGAGGATAATATAGTCAATAAGCCTCTTGATCAATTGATTTTTCGCTAGATAGCTATACATCTCATTAAGTATTGATCAAAAAAATTCAGCCTTGTGCAGGTTTGGAAAAGTGACATTACGTAAGAAAGAAAAAATGTCTTGACAGTTTCTTGATTGCTCGATTTAGTTTGTCAATGGGATGAACATTTTGGAAGTTAATAATTTCAGTATATTTATCAATTTTGCTTTGATAAAGGCGAAAATGCAAGCAAAGAGGGTGAACAGTGTATGGTGTTTTTGGTTGTAAATATGCAGTCAAATATGTGCGTTAATTCCGCTCTGTTATTTTCTATGTTAAGGGTGTATTTCGCACAAATATGCCCTCTGTAATCAGTTCACCCTGAGCTTTCGACTGCGTTTGACGTGTTCATCTCGGTCGCGAGTTCTCATTACAATCATTCCCAAACGCGATAGATCGCCTGATACCGGAGGCAATTGCTTGTCCTCGGATAAAAAACTTCGTTCCACTATGTATCCAACAAGTGGGCTTGGTAAAAACCCGTACTTTAATAAATTCACGCCCCTACAATGCCATCCAGATACAGATAATTCTGAAATGGGCGAAACTGATTCGCCAATAATCAGAAAAGTGTATGTGCCACCAATCAAAATGCTGCAAAAATCACCAGAATATGTGCATAGCCTCATGAAAAAGCTTAATATATGCAGTTATTCAATAAAAAAATTAACAATTGGTATAAAAATAATGTTCGGAACTATTGGAATCATTTAATATTGTGTTAGAAAAACTAAAAGAGGATAATTGTCAATATTTTTCTCATGATATTAAAAGTGCTAAAACTTTCAAAGTTATTTTGTATGGACTGGATGATATAAAAACTAATGAACTCCAAGCTGAACTCATTTCGCTTGGCTTAAAATGTTCTGATGTTAAAAAAATTGAAAAAAATATGATCAATTTACTGATTTTTTTTATCTCATTCACTTTGAAAATGGAACAATTAAATTAAGTGAACTTTAAAAAAATTATCGCTCAATTTTTCATACCCAAGTGAATTGGAACTTCCAAAGGAAAATCAAAGGTAAGGTGACACAATGCTTTAATTGTCAAATGTTTGGACATGGTGAGAGAAATTGTCACATAAAAACATATTGTGCTACTTGCGCTGGTTCACACAAAACAAGCGAATGTAATAACGCTTCTGTAAGTAAATGTGCCAACTGCAACGGCAATCATAAGGCTACTGACGTCACATGCACCAGTAGATCTAAATACTTAGAAATAAAAGAAAGATCATCTGGAAGAAAAGCTCATCCCCACCCAAGAACTCATTTCGCTGCATCAACTCAAATTTCTAATCATCAAGCTTGCCAAAAACCGATTTCGTTTGCCTCTATGAGTGATTTTCCTACGCTTCCACAGCCACAGCGACGACTGGGACTGATCAATGCTCCGAGCAAAAGCTTTCCAAATTCAAGCCCGCAAATTCAAAGTTTACCACCAGCAATTAATGCATGGGAAAACGACTCACGCGGCGCTTCTTCATCAAACAATAACAATAATTTACCCAACAACAATTCACCACTCTTCACAATCGAGGAACTAAATTCCTTGTGCATGGAAATGATCTCAAATTTATCAGTTTGTAAAACGAAAATAGAACAATTTAATGTGATCGCGCATTTAGCCACTAAGTTTTTATACACTAATAATGTTAAGTAAAATGGCAGATACACATATAAAAATAATTACTTGGAATGCTAAAGGCATACGCAATAAATTTCATGACTTTTTAAACTTCTTAAATAGCTATAAAGTTGATGTTGCTCTAGTAATAGAAACTTGGCTCAATTTTGATGTAAGACTCCCATCATCTGACTTTAACTGCTATCGCATTGATAGAGTAGACCAAATGGGTGGGGGAGTGGCAATTCATATCAGGAAGTCAATTCAACATTCGCTTTTACCTGTAATTCCAACTAGGCTTGTGGAGAATGTAGGTGTAATGATTAAGTTAAGAAACCATAAGACAGTACAAATCTATTCTGTTTTTTTCCCTGGTGGATCTTCGTCGGATATTAAAAGAAAATGGCCCAAGCAAGATTTAAAAAAGTTATTCACAATGAATGGTGAATTTCTATTAGGTCTAGCCGAAAGCCTTAGTTGCTAGTGCTACTAGATTTAAGTTACTATGTAATTTATTTACATTGTAATAAATAATAATAAATAAATAAATCTATTAGGTGGTGATTTTAACTGCCGGCATAGAGATTGGGGGTGTGTAAGAGCAAATGCTTGTGGCAATATATTGGCTACCCTTCCATTGGCACTACCAATTAATATTTTTTATCCACCTTGTCCAACTTATTTTCCCGCAGGTTCTCGTGGCATCCCCTCTGTCCTTGATTTGTTTGTGTCAAATGTCCCTGGTCTTACAACAGAACCCGTTTCGTTAAGTGCTCTCAGTTCAGATCATAATCGTGTTCTTTGTAACCTTTCTTGGTTGGGTGAAAGAAAGTTTCAATATTTCCTGGACATGAAGAATGCTAATTGGAATTCATTCAAATCAAAGATTAAAATGAGCCTTCAAAATAGTACTACAAATCTTGAAAGAGTGTCTTGTAAAATGTTGACCTTATTGTACAAAACTTTACACAAGCTATAATTTCTTCGGTTGATGAAAGTATTCCCAAAAAAGTAGAAAAAGATATTTTTAAAAAACTTCCAATCCATATCTTAGAGCTTATTAAAGTGAGAAACATTCATCGAAGAAACTGGCAGAATTACCGTCAGCTTTTCTTTTCTCGATCAATGGTTTCCTATTTTAATGAGCGCATTACTGACCAGATACAAATCCATCGTAATAGAGAATGGAACAAAAAACTGAGCGTTATGGATAAAAATGCTAAACCGTTTTGGAATATAGTGAAGTTAATCAAGAATAAAAACCGTAAAATACCATTTCTGAAGGATTCTTCTACTACTTTTTTTACAGGTTTTGAAAAAGCAAACCTATTTGGAACAAGTTTTTCAAAAAATCACTTGATTTCTCAGCACTTTGGGTGAATTTGAAACTAATGAACTTGTTGGTAACAGAATCGAAAGATTCGACACCACAAACGAATTAACTCCTCTAAATGCATTTGTAGAAGAAGAAAACGTAAGAAATGTAATCAAGTGCTTGCAAACACGAAAAATAGGAGGACTAGACAAAGTTAAGAATACCTATCTAAAACAATTGCCTCATATTGGAATTAAATACTTAACATTTATAATCAATGCATGCCTTAAATGTCAATACTTTCCTCAATGTTGGAAAAAAGCAATGGTTATACCTATCCTTAAGGCTGGACAAGCCCCAGATAAACCTGAAAGTTATAGGCCAATTAGTTTACTTAGCAACATAAGTAAAGTTTTTGAAAAAGTCCTGAAACAACATATTTTAAAAGTTGTTTCAGATAAAGATATTTTCCCCGATATCCAATTTGGATTTCGACGCTTTCACAGCACCTCGCACCAGGTTAACCCTTATGTCAATGACCGGGTACCCGGGTACCTATTTCGATTTTTTAAAATGTCAATTTGAAAGTAAAAAAAAATTTTTTTTTCATTGAAATTTCGTAATTATCATTCAGAAACGTTTGAATGGAGATGATCTAAGACATGGGACCGAAATTCGTCTACTAGGCCGAGCAATCGTGAAATTGCGACGAAATGATTACTGTCGGTAAAGTTGGTCATTGACATAAGGGTTAAACGAATTTGCACCCATGTTCAAGACCATCGTTCACGTGGTCAATCAACGGGCATGATACAGTTAGACATTGAAAAAGCTTTTGTTCCCGTATGGCACAATGGGATAATATATAAAATGATACAGTTCGACTTTCCTTTGTATTTGTGTAAGGTCATCCAGAGTTTCTTATCCAATAGATGTTTTCAGGTTCATGTCAATTGTGATGTTTCTAGATTGATATTTTTTGATTGTGGCGTCCCCCAAGGCTAAGTACTTGGTCCAGCTTTGTACAATATCTACACTTCCGATTTTCCAAATCTACCGCAGTGTGAATCAGCTATCTTCGCTGACGACACTGGAGTATTTGCATCGCATGAATTTTCTCTCAACGTTGAGATAAATCTAAAGCATGCGATCGAGATACTTGAAAAATATTATATGAAATGGAAAATCAAGCTAAATGTTGGGAAGACACAAGCCATCTTTTTTACACGAAAGAGAAAAGCTTGCTATCTTCTCAGCAGTCAGCTGCAAATAAATGGTACCACCATTGCATGGGAGCAATCCGTAAAGTATCTCGGAGTTCATCTCGATACAAAACTCACATTTAAACAACATATTCAAAGTACTCTTAATAAAATGAGTATTGCTATTAAGATGCTTTACCCTTTTATTAATCGCAAGTCTTTACTCACAAATGAAAATAAGATTATTATTCATAAAGTTATTTTCCAAGTTATACTGTTATATGGGCTCCTCGATAGTATAGTGGTTAGTATGCCCGCCTGTCACGCGGGAGACCGGGGTTCGATTCCCCGTCGGGGAGCCTCTAGCGCAAGACTAATGGATTTGCCCGGAAAAAACAAATCATTATGGAAAATTTAACAAGCTTCAGGACTTGCTAAATAAGGCCAAGACCGGTTCCCGGTTGTAGTACCGATGATAATGATGATACTGTTATATGGGTGTCCAGTATGGGGTAACGCTGCAAGGTGCCATTTAAAGAAGTTACAGGTATCACAAAACAAAGTTTTGATAATGATGCTAGACCTCCCTTGGTACTATTCAACCTTAAGTCTCCACGGAAGGGCGGATGTTGAATTGATTTCTGAAAGAATTCGTAAACTAGTATATAACTTTAACACCAGCTGTGAAAGTTCTGAAAATTCTCTCATAACCCAGCTTCTTGCTTTATTTGTCATAATTTTATGTAAATATTTACATTTTATATTATTTATTATTGTTGTTTTTTTTTTTTTTTTTTTTTTTTTTTTAATGAAGGTTTTTCTTGTTCGTATTTTCCTTCGATTTAGTCTTTTAATTATTAATTATACATATTTTTCTTTTCTTTATCCAAGATAATGTTTCAGTTGTAAGATATAACTTATCAAATCTCTGAATTGTAAAATGTGCGGTCACAGACTTTTTTTTTGAAAATATTATTACTAAATAAAAGATCTCTCTCTCTCTCTCTCACAGGCCCTCTGTAATAAAAACAAATAAACCCATTGTAATCAAATGTTGGAAATTATGCAAGAAGAACGGCAGTCGTAGTGTGGGAGCTAATGGTCACCTTCAAAACTGTACCAAACCTTGACACAATATACCCTTTTTGGGGGCTGCATGAAATGATGTACAAGCACAAGTATGATAGATCAAATGTGATTCATTTTCCAAACGGATGACGATTAGTAATGAAATATACGTCAATATTGTGTGTCAACGATCATAATCGAAACACTGTTAAGCTGTTCAAACGGTGGCCAAATCATGTCTACTTGCCAGTAAAATTTTGCCAGTGAAAGTTCGCTTTAGTTTACACACTGTCAGCATCATCATCATCATCGGCACTACAACCTGGAACCGGTCTTGGCCTTATTTAGCAAGTCCTGAGGCTTGTTAAATTTTCCATAATGATTTATTTTTTCTGGGCAAGGTTATTAGTCTTGCGCCAGGGGCTCCCCGACGGGGAATCGAACCCCGGTCTCCCGGGTGACAGGCGGGTGTACTAACCACTATACTATCGAGGAGCCCCACACTGTCAGCATGCTCGAATAAAAAAAAATCTCTAAGTAAGGGCAGAAATGCTGATCTCTGAGAAGTTGACTCATTTGCTCGAAAATGCTCAGGACACATTAAAACTAAACCTTTGAGGTTGAGGATACATACAAAATTAAATAATTTTAATACATAATTTTGCTAAGTATATATCTAGTGTATGTTAATAAATAATAACTGTTAAAATCATAAAGAGCTTTAATTAAGTGAATTATAAATTTAAATTACATTCACTTCATTCATACATTTTGGGAGAACTTTAGTTATATTTTCGATTATGGCTTCAGAATTGTGTTATATATTAATAGAGGCCATCTCGTCCTTGGCAGCTATTGCACTCACCCCACCCCCCAGCTTTGATGTCGCTACGCTCCACTACAGCATTTTAGTCTAGACTGCAATGGAGCTGCGTATACTTCTTTATGTGGTTTCTGCATCAGTTTTGGTTGTCTTCGTACTTTCACAATTTGTTTTTAGTATCTACAGGTTGCTTATATAAATGACAAATATCTCAGTGATACCTTACATCGGCTCTTTCTACGATACACAGCTTTTGTCGTCCGGAGAAAATTTTCGTGTAGAACAGATATGTTGCATGCATATATGACATTAACTGTCATAAATTAAACTAAACTAAATCATGATTCCAACGAATGAATTATGTTGCATGCATATATGACATTAACGGTCATACATTAAAGTTTTAATCACTTTAAACCCAAATGGTTTCTTTTAATTCCCTGTTACAACCGACAGAATTCTTTCAATGTAGCTGTGAAACTTTATCACATGCCTACCTCTTACTAAACGCAAATTCCTATCATACATTTTCCGTTCCCATAACTAAACATGCAATTCTGCAATTTCCACGTTCCACCCATACCCATGCCCATGCACCTGCATGCTATTTGGTATAAGCAAAAAAAAATCTCATCACCTTGATGGTCACCCAACACCCCAAGGAAATTCCACCCATACCCACGCACCTGCATGCTGTTTGCTATGGACAAATCAGATTCGCATCATTTTTAATCGAAATTTTCCCATGGCCTATGGGTGGAGCGGCAGCCAGAGTAGGTGTAAGGTTGCCACCCCAGGGTGAATGGCGGCAAAATTGCAACGCTTCAGTTCCTATCGTCGTTGGCATGGCCCTCGACTGGGGCTGGCATCAGGTGGCTGTCTCAAGGTGAGAAATGAATCGTGGGAAGAAATGTGAAATTCGGATTTGATTTTGGGTATAAATAGGGAGTTCCGTTATAGGCCAAATTAATTAGTATCCGGCATCACCAGTGGTGCATTTGATTTCATTAAAATAAAGACTACTAGGAAAAGAAAGCCTTTCGTTTAAATCCAGCCCTCTGGCCAACAATTGTGGAGGTACACCAACAAGTAAGTAATACATATAATAAAATAAAAATAAATGTTGTATAGAAATATACAATATTTTGCCGTCCGAGCAGGGACCAAGGAAGCCTGAGTTGAAAAACTCATAAGCGCTTGACAACCCTTGACCCGTAATTATAATCTACCTCAAACGTACCGGGCAAGATACCCTTAACCCTCGTCCGGAGCTGAGTCTGGCTCCGGAGGTACGTTTCGTAACTCGACGAAGGAAACCAAAAAACCAACACACATCAATTCGGAGCGGACAGTCCACGAAACTGCTGACGGAGGACCAGCTTGCGAAACGCCAATCTCTGAACGGAAGAGCGAATGGATCCTGGAGATTGCCGCTTAGATGACCAGAGGCCTTTACTCCAGCGACGCGGACGACAGGCCCCTTTATCAGACTACAAAAACAGAAACAAAAAAAGTTATAATATATGAAAAGTCTCAAAACAGTAAGACCTGGCGAATTCCGCGAAAGGACGCCGGAGGCAAACTTTGAGCAGTGACAAAGACCAGGGTAAAACTTTCATCTATAGGGCGTGAATGCTTACCTGGCAAAACCAGAAACAACGCCACAGAAAGTAGAAGGACAGTGGCAGATCAACAACCACAGCTGACCAACTCTGAACCGCAACAGTTCCAACAACGCAGCAAACTTGTCACGTGCAACTGGAGACAGTAAGATAACTGGAGAGTGTTGATTATTGAGGCTCGGATTATTGTCCTATGAAATGCAACAGCATCTTACTGGATAGGTAGAGACAGTAAGTAAAACGATGAGAGATGAGTTAGAGTTGTAACGCCTAGGGAGTCAAATAAAAACGCGGTTTAAAGCGATCTTGATTCAAAGCTGACTGTAGCAACTTGGTTTAATAATTAGTAAGTTGTCTAGCGTAGGTTCTGGTAGAAAAGGTTCTGGTACAAAAGTATGAGTGTGAATATTAAATCTTCTGTTATTTGTTGTGATATCACTTTTTGTTACGATATTCTTCCTTAATGGTTAAATGGTCAATGGACTAGCTCGGAATCATATGCAGTTTTCCTTCACGAACTCTTAATTGAATCAGTTTCGTAACTTAATGTCAATTAGTAAGGAATTCCCAACTTGCAGTTCATCATACGTAGATTCAATCGACCACTAGGAAGTCGGTAGTACAATCCGTCGTTTGTTTTTGAAGGTAACATATCAGAAAGCTTTAGTGAACGAAAAATAATTACACGAAACTTAAATATCACATTTCCTCTACAAGTGTTTTTAATTTCAGTCCGCACTGATTTTGTTGTTTCCAAACTAGGTAACATTCACATGCCTTTGAAATAATATTCTTCGAAAGATGTCATCTCGAAGAATATTATTTCGCCTTTTGTGCGAGTCCAGAGTTTGACTTTAACTTCACATTCCGAAATATATCATTGACTATTGATTGATTTTTTTTACATGGTTGATCAATCACTTGGTGAATAATTTTTCGTTTCATCAATCCTTCGGTTGATCTATCCTCTCGTTGATTAATACTTTATGGTTTCTTCATAATTTCTTTGGTTGGTCAATCCTTCGCTTCATTCGAACGACTTCAATCTGCCAGTCAACAGAAAACTGACAATTAACAAAATCGACAAATACATTCAACAAATAGACGAAACCGTATAACGAACAATGGACAAAACAATTCCCAAAACAACAGTTACAGATAACATAACCATGTACAGACTGCTATCAAAACTAAAACAATTACACATACAGTTTACAGACAGACAAGGCCAGGATATAGGGGGGATAGTAGCGAACATGCAGGGCAAAGTCTCTGATTGCTTTCAGCCCGGCTAAGGCCAGGACGATCCCTGTCCCTGTTCAATCCAAGTTGACATGCAGTCTCCACGTGACACCCCTGGATAGCTACTTTGGTACCCGCCAAGTAGTGAACCAATGCATGCAGCGACATCCTGAGAAAGGTTGGCGCAAGGCTAATAACCAGGCCCGTAAAAACGAATTATTATGGAAAATTTAACAAGCCTCGGATATGGGCCGGATACACGACGACGACCACGGAAACGAAAATGGCTAAATGATTTAAGAATTTTCTCATAGAACGTCTGTTCACTATACAGAGCTCGAGCTGCTCATCAGCTAGCCGATGCCCTGTCCGAATATAAGGCTGACATAACATTGCAAGAAATAAGATGGACGGGGAGTGGTGTTATTCAAAGAAACGAGTATGACATTTATTACAGCTGTCACGTAAAACACCAAGTGCTCGGGGTAGGCTTTCTAGTCAGCCAAAAACTGAAGCCTGCCATCATCGGCTTTAATGCAATAAACGAAAGGCTATGCACTCTTCGCGTGCGAGGCAAGTTTAAGAACATAAGCCTCATAAACGTTCACGGACCTACAGAGGAGTCCCCTGACGACGAAAAAGAACAATACTACGAGAACGTCGAACGGGCCCTCAATGCCTGCCCAAGATACGATGTGAAAATCGTACTTGGTGAATTGAATGCAAAAATAGGTCGGGAGCCGGATTTCAGGCACTACACAGGATCCCATAATTTGCATGAGAACACTAATGACAATGGACTACGAGTCATCGAACTGGCAGCATCGAAAACTTGGTCGTTGCGAGTACCAGGTTTCCGCGTAAAGATATCCACAAAGCCACCTGGGTATCACCTGATGGAGCCACTCGCAACCAAATTGACCACGTGTTGATAGATCGGCGCCATTCCTCGAGCCTGATGACGGTACGAACGTACCGAGGTGCTAATGTCGACTCAGATCATTACCTTGTTGGTATACTTTTCCGAGCGCGGATTGCCTTAGGGAGAGGTATTGCATCCGCAGATCAGGTTCGAATCAACACGGCTGCCTTACGCAATGAGAATACCAGTAACACCTTTGGTCATGCGTTAAGACTCGCCCTCGAAGAGCTCGATGGAGAGAGTAAGTCCTGGGGCCAGAATACCGAGCGTAGAAGATAAATGGACACGCCTTAAGAATACTGTCATTAGTACTCCCAACTCCATCTTAGGCAGTAGTCGTAGAGATCGGAGCGACTGGTTTGATGATGAGTGCAAACTAGCGACCGAGCGTAAGAATGCTACATACCGGGCAATGCAGCAGTCTCATAGAACGCGGGTGCGCGAGGAGAAATACAAAAAACTCAGAAGATCTGAAAACAGGCTTCACAGACAAAAGAAAAGTGCCTGGGAAGAAAACCTTGTCTGTGAAATAGAAAGTAGAGGGCGAGGTCCGCACCAGGCGCGGAAGTTCTACCAAATAATCCGCAGTATGATGCGGTACACACTACGCTGCACTTACTGCAAGGACAAAGAGGGTAATCTGATCACCGATCCAGAAGGCATTCTGGAGCGATGGGAAGTGCACTTCAATGAATTGCTAAATGGTCAGCTCACAGAAGAATTGGAGGCTCCACCAATGCAAGAACAAGATCAAATGCTGCCGCCACCAAGCATTGAGGAAACATAAAAAGCCATTAGACAGCTCAGATCAAATAAAGCCCCCGAGCTGATGATCAAACAAGGAGGGACAGCGTTACATCACGCAATTCATGAGATCGCGGTGCACGTATGGGAGCAAGAGGAGATGCCGGAAGTTTGGCGCCGCGGTATAATTCGCCCCATACATATGAAGGGAGATATCACACTGCGCTGCAACTATAGGGGTATAACATTGCTGAGTACCGCCTATAAGATACTCTCCACTATCCTACAAGATCGGATAGCCCCATACGCTAAAGCCATCATTGGTCAATATCAGTGTGGCTTCATCCCAGGCAAATCAGCAATTGATCAAATATTCACCCTTAGGCAGGCGATGGAAAAATGTCAGCAATTTAAGATTCCATTATATCATCTGTTTATAGACTTTAAGGCCGCCTACGACAGCATAGCCAGGGTAGAACTATATAATGCCATGAGCGAATTCGGCATTCCAAACAAATTGATACGACTTTGTAGGTTGACCATGATCAACGTAACTAGTCAAATAAAAATAGCGGGATTGCTGTCCAAACCAATAAACATCTATAATGGACTCCGACATGGGGACGGTCTGGCCTGCCTCCTCTTCAACCTGGCGTTGGAGAAAGCAATCCGTGACTCTGGCGTCACAACTAGAGAGACTATTATCACCAAGTCCAGTCAGATACTTGCCCACGCAGATGACATCGACATCATCGGTAGAACCGAATCGGCGGTACAGGAATCCTTCACCCAGATCGAGCAGGCGGCACAAAAACTAGGACTGCACATTAATGAGGGAAAAACTAAGTACATGGTGGCAACTTCTGCGAAGAGAAAACGTAAGGTTGGTCAAACTATCAGGGTAGTGGAGCACGAATTTGAAGTAGTGCAATCTGCGTAGGACCAGTAAGTTATAATATAAGGTAATTAAGCTAAAGTTTAAGCATTTTTTTATCTAGCATGTAATTTAGAAACTAAGTAGATAAAAAGAAAATAAAAAAATGTTGTAAATATGAAATGAAATGAATGGCCACTCCTGCGGTTGATCAATCACTTGGTTGAATAATTCTTCGGTTGATCAATCCCCACGTTGATAAATTCTTTGGGTGATCAATCCTTCGTTCGATTAATCCCTCGGTTCCGGATCAATGTTTGGAATATACAACGCTAAATTCGAAAACAACTAGTCACGTTTTAGTCTCCCGTCGTTTGAATACTCTGCTACCACAGTGTTCACAAAGTGGAGAACATGTCACGAGTATTGATATGTCGAAGTTCGGGGAAATAGGTTTTGGGATTCGAGGTTTTTGTTAAAAAATCCATCGATATTAACATCGCTATCTCAATGCATCATTTAATTGATTACGGTCTGAAACTAGTGACTATTAAATAACAAAGTGTCGTGTGTCAATTATGTATAAGAATAGTTGTTACAAAAAATTATCAAGTGTATACTTATCGTTACCGCCTTTACAGTCATCTTCTGTTAAATAATAAGAAGATAATAAGGATAACACTTAGGGACACATCAGACTTCAGACACATCACTGACAAATATTCATCTCGTAAATTATCCAATGAGAGTAATATATTTACAAAGCTGATCCTAGAATAAATTCAATGTTAAATTAATTTTGTACTTTATCCATTCCTATTAAATCATCATCATCATCATCGGCACTACAACCGGGATCCGGTCTTGGCCAATAAGTCTCGAGGCTTGTTAAATTTTCCATAATAATTTATTTTGATGGGCAAGGTTATTAGCCGTACGCTGTATTCCTATTAAATAATAATAATAATTATAGACACACGGACAATACGAGGATCGTTCAATAAGTCTTTAGAACATCCAAAAAATAGCGCTTGTGGTATCGAAATAGGTTCTGGGTAGGTTAAGGATGACTGCTCACCACACAATTTACTCCACAAGGTAAGTTCCCCGTTCACTGTCAGTGGAAAAAAAAAACGCTAACGCGTGGTCGACTCTAAGGCTGTTTTGTTGGAATTCTGATGAGTTTCTGCATCATACATAAATGTGAACGAAGCATAGATGTACTACTAAATTTTAGAGATAGAGGAATAATAAAAACGAGGCTTGTTAAATTTTCCATAATAATTTATTTTTATGGACAAGGTTATTAGCCTTGTGCCATATTCCTATTATATAATACTATATAATTATAGATACACAGACAATACGAGGATCGTTCAATAAGTGTTTAGAACATCCAAAAAATAGCGCTTGTGGTATCGAAATAGGTTCTGGGTAGGTTAAGGATGACTGCTCACCACACAATTTACTCCACAAGGTAAGTTCCCCGTTCACTGTCAGTGGAAAAAAAAACACTAACGCGTGGTCGACTCTAAGGCTGTTTTGTTGGAATCCTGATGAGTTTCTGCGTCATACATAAATGTGAACGAAGCATAGATGTTCTACTAAATTCCAGAGATAGAGGAATAATAAAAACGAGGCTTGTTAAATTTTCCATAATAATTTATTTTTATGGACAAGGTTATTAGCCTTGTGCCATATTCCTATTATATAATACTATATAATTATAGATACACAGACAATACGAGGATCGTTCAATAAGTGTTTAGAACATCCAAAAAATAGCGCTTGTGGTATCGAAATAGGTTCTGGGTAGGTTAAGGATGACTGCTCACCACACAATTTACTCCACAAGGTAAGTTCCCCGTTCACTGTCAGTGGAAAAAAAAACACTAACGCGTGGTCGACTCTAAGGCTGTTTTGTTGGAATCCTGATGAGTTTCTGCGTCATACATAAATGTGAACGAAGCATAGATGTTCTACTAAATTCCAGAGATAGAGGAATAATAAAAACGAGGCTTGTTAAATTTTCCATAATAATTTATTTATATGGACAAGGTTATTAGCCTTGTGCCATATTCCTATTATATAATACTATATAATTATAGATACACAGACAATACGACGATCGTTCAATAAGTCTTTAGAACATTCCAAAAATAGCGCTTGTGGTATCGAAATAGGTTCTGGGCAGGTCAAGGCTGACTGCTCACCACACAACTGGGTGTGAACAAAATCTCGACAAGGTAAGTTCCCTGTTCACTGTCAGTGGAAAAAAAAACGCTAACGCGTGGTCGATTCTAAGCCTGTTTTGTTGGAATTCTGATGAGTTTCTGCGTCATACATAAATGTAAACGAAGCATAGATATACTACTAAATTCCAGAGATAAAGGAATAATAAAAACGGCAGGTTTTTGGAGTCGAACGGGGCCCGAAACAGACGAAGGCTGTAGAAATCTGAGGACAAGGTGATGACAACGATATCTTGGGACGAATGTCGAATCGTCCACATCTATTACTTTGAAAAAGTAACTGGAAGGGGTTGTGTATCATTATTGCATAGGTTGAATCAATCAACAATAAAAGTACTCATCTGAAATAATTTTTCTAAGGACCTATTGAATGACACTCGTGTTGTGTGACCCATGAAGATCAATATCAGGTGTTAATCATAGTACTGTTCCACACTAGGGGCAATTAAAGGTTCTATATGGATTTGGCGGACGGATTTTTGAGGAGAAAAATACTGAATGCAGATCACTCACCTCTTCGAGGGCAGAAGTGACAAAGGTAGGGTACTAAACTGGGCCTTCACAAACATCAAAGTAATAAGCCAAGTGTTTTTAAGACATATGTAATAGCCAAAAGAAAAAAGTTGTTGTGTATGTGCTGGGACTTCAACTGGAAATGCAGGATTGTAATAAATTTGTGATAGGTCGAAATGAAAGTTATAAAAAATGAGATAATGTTTCTCTCAATAGATGCGAACCTAAAATATTGACATGTCAATAGGTAACTGTTAGCATTGGTGTACGAGTCAGTTTCCCTATTGACTGGATTTCTTAACAAAATCAGATAGCCATTTATTTAATAGTGGCTATCAAACATGAGTGTAGTTTCAGAAGTACCCTGATGACCTGATGTATAGGTGGCGGTTGTTGTTTGAAAAGAATGGCTATGGCTGGAAGTACTAACCTAAAGTTAGGAAGAGAGAATCATCGAAGGGAACTAATCTGGCAGAAATTCCGACTTTTACTCTTTGATTTTGGTCATCCCGATGACGGATATCTAGTTTTTTCTGTGATCACAAATTCACTGAGAGCACTCGTTATCGGTGGCTACCGTAGCGTTGCCAAACGTCAAATTTAACTTTATATGGGGGTACTGTAGGATGCATCTTAGTTATGTGCTGGCACGGGCACGGGTTCACTAAGATTCCCTAACAAGTTCATGTATGATTAAAACGCCATCTTCACTAAATTGGATGAGTACACTTGCCACACCTTGATCCAATCACTCTTATTCTCCGGTTTCTTTCTAGATATTAAATATCCTTTCACAAGGAACCTCAGCAAAATATAAACACGTATACCTCCGGACAGCGGATCCTGATAGAATTTATCCTTTAACCACTTGATTGATGTTAGCCTCCTTAATACCAAGTCAGATTTGCTGCGTGTGAGATGCGCTTTTAACAGAAGAGTTATGTAGAATTAAGGATTAAACACGTAAGGAAAATTTTGCACTCGCGCAGAGACTAAACTCGAATATGGGGTTTGCGCACTTCACCGTGCATTAAACTCGACTTTTCGTGTGTGCGCACTTGTGGTTGAATTACGACTCCGAATTGACACACTTAGGGGTGTGCACACTCCCGTGTGCACACGGCGGTGGTTGGTAAAAGAGTCCACCAGCTCGTTTGGTGGTTGTGATGCGACTGCTCATTCAACCCTCAGTTCGGGGTGTGTTTGGTAGTGTGGTGAAAAGGAAATGATATTTTCCTTTGGATCAGTGACCAATGGGAGAGGATCTCTGGTAAATAGATCCTAGCGAGGGGGCGGTTACCTACGCGGATTTCACTTCGTTTATCCATGACGCGAGCTTATGGGTAGACGTACCGTAGATAAGAAATTCAAACAAAAGGCATTTTTGAGAGAAGTGCATGCAGCTGAATAAATAGTTGCAAGTCATTAGAAAGACTTGGTGCCTAAAGCAATTTAGATGCTTACACAATGGCGATTGTATATAGCATCTATGCCGATTGTGTATAGCATCTATGGCTGCGCGAAGGGTCGAATTCTTGTGTGAATATTTACACTAATAGAGAATTCGGTTCTTGGCTGCTAGACGCGAGTTGCGATATGCTTTATCGGTTGGACAAAAGGTTGCCGTGGATGCAGATAAACCAGGAAAGTCTGTTGCGCACGTGTGTGACAGAATACGTAGGCAGACAGGGGTTTTTTTGATTTATTGCGGTTACTTAGTACGGCAACCGAATTGTTTTCTTTTCAGGAAAATGCTGAGATGCATTGATGCATGCGAGAATGCCCTTTTGGGAGAAATGTTTGCAGGTGCTAATGCAATTGCATTAGCGAAAAACAATGGGGTTTCTGGAGCTTCAGGATAGGAAGCTTTTGGGGTAATTGGGAAGGTAAGTAGTGGCGTTAGTGGAACCGCTACAGTACCCTTCATCATAGTAATTCTTTTCAAACACCAACTGCTACTTATACATCAGGTTGGGTACTTCTCGAACAACCCTCGTACAGATTCACATTTAAATCATTATCATCATCGGCACTACAACCGGGAACCGGTCTTGGCCTTATTTAGCAAGTCCTGAGGCTTGTTAAATTTTCCATAATGATTTTTTTTTCTGGGCAAGGTCATTAGTCTTGCGCCAGAGGCTCCCCGACGGGGAATCGAACTCCGGTCTCCCACGTGACAGGCGGGTATACTAACCACTATACTATCGAGGAGCCAGATTCACATTTATATAGGAAAGCTTATTCAGTATAGAATGAATGGCAACACTTTGACCTCATGTAATAATATCATTGTTTTATTGTTTCATTTTTATATTTACTGCTTATTGATTTAAATGTTTCTGCTTTTGTTTATTGAACGAAAACTTAAATTGTTTCATATTTATTTCGTGTTCATTTATTTTATACTTTTGTTTATTGAACGAAACTTTTGTATATTTATACTTTTGTTTATTGAACGAAAACTTAAATGAAATGAACAAGTAACTGCATTGTAATAAAGTTTATCTACCTCGACCAAACTTCCACTTGACTTCCATTTGGGATTCACGTATAAAATACATAATAAAATATTTGCAATTACCGTGGCGATACCTTGGCCATGAGTTCGGGGTGTTTGGAAGTGCACGACTTATTTCTTAAATGTTTTGTGATTATATACGACTATTTGTTTTTATTGGTGTTAGGTACTTATAAGCACGCTTAAATTATTCGACTTGCGATTTGTTTAAACATCAATTTTTTTTTTGCTGTTATCTAGAGATACAAATCTACAACTAAAATTAATTTTATTCCATATATTTGGTATTGTTTTACCAAATGCATTATAGAATACCAATTAATGCTTGTGTTTTATTATCGGACTGATATTTATTTATCAGTTAAGAAAACCTAACACAAATTGGCTTCCACACGATTGCCTTGTAAAGACTTTGTTTTATTGTTTTCTTGAAGAATATTTTCCTCAACAGATAATTTTTTATTTTTATTTTCCTATGTTTACCGTAACTGCGTATAAGTCATTTTGAAAGCCCCTATAACTTGTTGTTTGGCACAAATGACAAATGTGAATATTAAAAAAAAAACACTTTTTTCTGTCATCGATACTGTGGAGCCTTTTTTGTTTTTTTTTTTTTTAAGAACATTATATTTAATTTTTGTTTAGCCTTTTTTTTCAATTTGGTATTTAGATTTATTTTTATATTTGTTTGAATGTCAGTACTAATAAATAAATAACTATATTAGCTCAGATGATGTCGATTTGTTACATTTAGACATTGTTGTGCATTCTGCATTTTTTTGTTATACTTTTTTCGGGTTGTTAATTTTTTTAAGTTTTTGTGTTTTGGATTTTTAAGATTATTTGTGATTTAATTGACAATCAAAGGTTTGGGATCTTGGCCTCTTACGAAATAGTACGGAGTTTGTTTTAACTTTTATTAGTGTTTGATTTTATTTTTTTTATTATAGTTATCTTTTAGATAACAAACTCATCTTCGAAGTCAAGGATTTGAATATAAGTCTTTTACTTACGTTTGTAATATTAATATTAGTTTCTTTTTCCCGTTTTTCAAATTACTAATCTAACAACATTTTAAAGTGGCGTACACATTATTATATTTAAGGGTACATAATTATGTAAGTTTTATATATAGATATTTTTTGTTTTTGTTTTAAGAACATTTATTTTTAAGCACGATGCCGTAGTTAATGTTTTTAAGGCATTGTCTGTGTTTTCTTTGTTGTTCATCCTAAGTAGAAAATGTTTTATAAACTTGGAGGGGTGGTACAATGTTTGTTTGTTGATTGTTACATGTATGAGTTGTGCAAATGTGGTTTTTGGTTTTGGTTTTTGGCCACATATATTGGCATATACTTAAATACACATATTTCTATACTCAAATAACAAATGTACACATATGTGTATATATATTCATTTAACAAAGGTTCCAAAATATATATATAAATACCAATATACATTTACATATATATATATACCTACCTTAAATAGTTAGTGTGATTTGTATGCATGCATTTACATTAACCACGAGAGTTCTCTTTTTTAAATGTTGCATATTGGTGTTTTCTCTTACGTTGAATGTAATAAATTGTATAAAAATGATTTGCTATTAACTACAAACTCGTTTAAAAGAAACCAATGAACGAAATAAATATATACGTTCAGCGTTGGATTTTTTTTTTTGAGGCAGTGTAAAAGGTGTCAGATTCACAAACTTATTTATACTTATATAAAAAATGCTATTAAACTTAAAGAAATAAATTTGCCTTTTAGAAGAAAAACAAGAAATTTCAAACGAAATATTACTGTAAGCCGCAAGGCAGTGCTTAAATATGTATGCAGTAAAAAATAATGGCAGTATAATATGCGTGGACCACAAATTAAAGTGAGTTATATATTCGGCAGTTCCTGTCATTTTAGAGGAATATATAATATATTTATTGGAACCTTAAATTTCTCGCCGAATTTACGTGAAATTGAATGTTTTACTTTAAAAAGAAGTCATAAAACACTAAAAACTAGCTACTTAGTTTCCACCAGCAGCATTTAAGGGGGAACTACTAGTTGTGTTGGTCAAAAAAATCGATTTCTTTATTGCATATTATTTGAAAGCATTATCTCATAGATAGTTTGCCCTTCCTGTAGATATTTTGAAAGATATTAAGCCCATTTATGCAGTTTTATCGAAGAAAGAACTCTTTGAAAGATGCGTTGGTGGATTTACACAAAATAATAACGAAAGTTATAATCAACTTGGGGGGATGGTAGCGAACATACAGGGCAAAGTCAGTGATTGCTTTCAACCCGCCGAAGGCCAGCACGATCCTTGTCCCTGCTCTATCCAAGTTAACATGCATTCTCCACCTGACGCCCCTGGATAGCTACTTTGGCACCCGCCAAGCAGTGAACCAATGCATGCAGGGACTTCCTGAGAAAGGTTGGCGCAAGGCTAATACTCTTGCCCGGAAAAACGAATTATTATGACAAATTTAACAAGCCTCGGATATGGACCGAATACACCACGATGACCACGGAAAAGATAATGGCTTGCCGATGCCCAGCCCGCATATAAGGTTGACATAACAGCATTACAAGATATAAAAAGGACGGGGAGGGGAGTTATTAAAAGAAACGAGTATGACATTTATTACAGCTGTCATGCAAAACACCATGTGCTTGGGGTAGGATTTCTAGTCAGCCAAAAACTGAAACCTGCGATCTCCGGCTTTAATGCAATAAACGAAAGGCTATGTACTCTTCGCGTGCGAGGCAACTATGAGAACATAAGTCTCATAAACATTCACGGACCTATAGAGGAGTCCCCTGACGACGAAGAAGAAGAATACTACGAGAATGTCGAACGGGCCCTCAAAGCCTGCCCAAGATACGATGTGAAAATCGTACTTGGTGATTTGAATGCTAAAATAGGTCGGGAGCCGGTTTTCAGGCACTACACAGGTTCCCATAATTTGCATGAGAACACTAATGACAATGGACTACGAGTCATCGAATTGGCAGCATCGAAAACTTGGTCGTTGAAAGTACCAGGTTTCCGCGTAAAGATATCCACAAAGCCACCTGGGTATCACCTGATGGAGCCACTCGCAACCAAATTGACTACGGGTTGATAGATCGCCGCCGCTCCTCGAGCCGGATGACGGTACGAACGTACTAAGGTACCAACGTCGACTCGGATCACTGTCTCGTTGGTACAGTTTTCCGAGCGCGGATTGCCCTATGGAGATGTATTGCATCCGCAGATAAGGTTGGAATCAACACGGCTGCTATACGCAATGAGAATAGCAGTTGACACCTTTGGTCATGCGCTAGGAGTCGCCCCCGAAGAGCTCGACGGAGGGAGACTATGTCCTGGGGCCAGAATGCCGGTCGCAGAAGATAAATTGATACGCCTTAAGAATATTGTCATTAGTACTACCAACTCCATCTTAGGCAGTAGTCGTAGAGATCGGAGCGACTGGTTTGATGATGAGGGCAAACTAGCGACTGAACGTAAGAATGCTGGATACCGGGTAATGCAGCAGTCTCATAGGACGCGGGTACACCAGGAGAAATACAAAGACCTCAGGAGATCTGAAAAAGGCTTCACGGACAAAAGAAAAGTGCCTGAAAAAAAACCTTGTCTGCGAAATAGAGAAAAATAGAGAGCGAGATCCGCACCAGGCGCGGAAGTTCTACCAAATAATCCGCAGGATGGCGCGACACACATCACGATGCACTTACTGCAAGGATAAAGAGGGTAATCTGATCACCGATCCTGAAGGCATTCTGGAGCGATGGGAAGTGCACTTCAATGAATTGCTAAATGGTCAGCTCACAGAAGAATTGGAGGCTCCACCAATGCAAGAACAAGATCAAATGCTGCCGCCACCAAGCATTGAGGAAACATTAAAAGCTATTAGACAGCTTAAATCAAATAGAGCCCCGGAGCTGATGGCATATCAGCTGATCTCATCAAACAAGGAGCGACAGCGCTACATCTCGCAATTCATGAGATCGTGGTGCACGTATGGGAACAAGACGAGATGCCGGAAGATTGGCGTCGTGGTATAATTTGCCCCATACATATGAAGGGAGATATCACACTGCGCTGCAACTATATGGGTATAACATTGCTGAGTACCGTCTATAAAATACTCTCCTCTATCCTACAAGTGCGGATAGCCCCATATGCTAAAGTCATCATTGGTCAATATCAGTGTGGCTTAATTCCAGGCAAATCAGCGATTGATCAGATATTCACGTTTAGGCAGGCGATGGAAAAATGTCTGGAATTTAATACTCCATTATATCATCTATTTATAGACTTTAAGGCCAACTACGACAGCATAGCCAGGGTAGAACCATATAACGCCATGAGAGAGTTCGGCATTCCAAACAAATTGATACGACTTTGTAGGTTGACCATGACCAACGTAACTATTCAAGTAAAAATAGCAGGATTGTTGTCCAAACCAATAAACATCTTTAATGGACTCCGACAAGGGGACGGTCTGGCCTGCCCCCTCTTCAACCTGGCGTTGGAGAAAGCAATCCGTGACTCTGGCGTTACAACAAGAGGAACTATTGTCACCAAGTCCAGCCAGATACTTTCCTACGCAGATGACATCGACATCATCGGTAGAACCAAATCGACTGTACAGGACACAAAAACAGGCGGCACAAAAGCTGGGACTGCACATTAATGAGGGAAAAACTAAGTACATGGTGGCAACTTCTACGAAGAGAAGACGTAAGATTGGTCAAAGTGTGATGGTAGTGGAGCACGAATTTGAAGTGGTACAATCCTTTAACTACCTTGGGTCAATAGTATCAGCCGAGAACAATATGAAAGAAGAGATGCGCGAACGGCTGATCAAATCCCACAAGGCCTACTATAGTCTATCAAGGTTCTTTAAGTCCCGAAATTTATCCAGAACATCCGAGCTACTACTGTACAAACCCATGGTCTTACCAGTACTCATGTATGGATCCGAGACCTTGGTGTTCAATAAAAGGCACTCTGAACTCTTAGCCGCGTTCGAGAGGAAGGTATTAAGGAGAATTGTTGGCCCCGTATGTGAGGGAGGACGTCTGCGGAGACGCTACAGCCATGAGTTGTACGCAATCTACATTGAAGCTAATGTTGTAAGAAAAATTAAGATCGGTAGACACCGGTGGGCGGACACCTAGCTCGAATGAACAAAGAGGAGCCTGCCCGGAAAGTCCTTTGTGGCAGGATGTATGGAAGGAGACAGCACGGCAGACCTTGTCTGCGATGGAGGGATTGCGTAGACCAGGAAGCCCAGAGCCTGGGAATGGCAAATTGGATGACATCGGCTCGAAATCGGGACCGGTGAAGAGATTGTTGTAGGGCCGATGATGACGATGATAATCAACTTATTTGGAGAATCACACCAACGTATCTTTCTGACGTACCAATTCAAATTGCAGCCTATGCATCTGCTTGCATATTTAATGAACGCAACGTAGCCCTACTCAAGATTGTCGAGACACTAGGCGTGCCCTGTGGCCGAAATGCGCATAACTATGTCGCTAGCCAGGATGAATCCCGTATGACGAATGCCGAGCAGCGCACACAAGCAGCTACAAGAGAAGGTGGAATGGTTCGAAGGCAGCATCAGATCAATCTTTTAGAGATTGCAGCAGATGCAGAAAGGCTACTATATGGTCGTAGAATCGACGACATGGTGTAAGTTTAAAAAATAAATTTTAAATATCAATGAAAAAAAATTAAATATTTAAACGCGGTTATCTCAGAATCGTGTGTTTTGAAAAACACCATTGCGGTGGGCACGATAACTAAAAAACTATTTATCCGATCAATCCCAAATTTATAGTACTTATTTATTATGTTAATAGCTGGAGTCTGAACGAAGGATTTTCAGTTTTGTTGACATTTTTTTTTAGAGCAAGAAAACCGAATATTTAACACCCTTAAAAATATATGTCTTCATTTTTTTAAAAATTAAAATTTGTATAAATCTTTTGTTCAACCCCTAGATAATGCAATATATTAACGTAATCTTTTTGGAACTCTGTTTCAGATAAGACGTTCTCAAATTATCTTGCCCACTAGAAGTGATGTCCAAAAAAGGCGCTGCTGAAAGAGAGCTGTAGTTCGGTTATTTTAAAATACTTTTTAATAAAAAAAATTCGACAAATACATGATAATATATACTAATCGATGTTATAATCAGTTATGAAATAAATATTTATATTGCTGTCGAAAAAAAAATCGAGAAAAAGTCGTCATTTTGCCTACTTTAACTAGTACTCTCCCCTTAAATTCCTCTTTGGAAAGACGATACGCCTTTTAGAGCCGTCGAACCGTCTATCGCCGTTTTCATATGAATGGAAGTGCTGGTCAACCAAGCCATATTTCATCGATAGAAATAGTCATATGGATAATCAGGAGGGAAATTTCTGGTGAATACGGCGAATGAGATAGGACTTCCCATTTAAGGGTTTCCAAGTTGGATTTCACTCCTTGCGTATTATTTTACTTAGCTTCGTCATGCTGCAGAATTACTTTATGGTTTTGGTTGGATAGTGGCCGTTTTTCTTTCGACGTTCGGCTGAAATGCAATTACTTGTAGTCGATCACTCTTGATGGTTTTGTACGATTTGAGCAGCTCATAATAAGCTACAAGCAACTGACCCCTCCAAATGTAGAGATGTTACGTGCGTTTTCCGCCACCCCATCAATTAATTGTATTTAATTTAATTTGTTTTAATGTAGTTTGATGGTAAGGTGGTGGAAGAATTGCGCGATCCACAAGTGAGTGTTCGAACACGCCCCGATTCGAGTGTGGATCGTGGGGGAGTTCGAATTCGGTTTTCGAAGTGGATGTCGATGAGCGCGAGAGAGACAGGAGGATATTTGAATTCGGTTTGTTATGATTCCGTTGTTGACGGTTGTTTTTGAAGATACGGTTTTTTTTGCGACATAGAGAGGGAGTTAAGAGTTGAACAGGCGAAGAAAGGCAACGTCCCGGCTGAGAAAAAGTAAAAAAGAAACTGTAAAAAACTAAAGATTCCAAAGGAAAATGTTAAAACTAAAAGTTAAAAAAGGAAAATGTTAAAGAACTAAAATTGTAAAGGAAAACGTTAAAACTAGAAGTTAAAAAGGAAAATGTTAAAAACACAGAAAGACAAAAAGTTTGCCCCGTGTGTTTTTTTTTGAACAAGTTGTAACATTTTGAAAGAGAAAAAGATTGTCAGCATCAAAAGTTTGAAGATTAAACGCATAGAGAAAGGAATAAGGGCTCGTTTTCTTTTCTTGGAGCGCCGTTTGCCGACGTGTGTCGAAAACAGAAAGTTTCAGAGGAGGAACCCGCAGAAGGTTGTGAAGCTGCCGCTGAAGAGGAAGAGATTTCCCCATTCCTGGAGAATGACATAATAGACTCTCCACGCTGGAAAAACAGGTAACCCGTTCAATTTAAATACATAAATTTATGTGGCTATACACGTCACAGAGAGGAAGTTTCGAACCAAAGATATTCGATATACCCCATCTTCCATCGTAGAGTTATATTAATGTATTCACATATCATATATGTATATAGGTATATTCGTGTATCCACATATCATATATGTATATAGTGCAGGCTTTCTACATAGGCCCTTACCCTACTGTTCTCAGTTTTTTCGCGCCCCATCATCTCAGTTATAAAGGTGTTATTTATAAAATGATACAAATAAACAATTTAGAATGCAAGTCAAGTGCCAACAGTTACATTAGATATTAAATATATAATTTTAGTTTTAGCTAATAAAACTGTGTACAAATAAAGAGAATATTAAAGTATTAATATTGTTATATAACTTCCTCACTGCTTGTCATATCGGAAAACTTCTGAGGAATATGTTTGTACGTGATCTGTTAGCTGCAAGTGATTGTATATACCAGCGTACAATAATATGCTTGAAAATCTGACAAGTTTTAACTGCAAAAAGTTTTTCTAAATGCTTATGCCACTCTTAATAACATCCTATACAAACACTACGAAAAGAAATACAAATTAAAAAAAATTAAAAATGACTTCGTCCTATCAAATGGAGGACGGTGATGCAGTACAATTGTGTACAATATATAAATACTTAATTACATTTATTTTTTTCACAAAAACTCGGACTACACACTCCTACATTTATTTTTTATTGCGTGAATAATTTCTCAATACAAAATGTTTTCTTTTGTTTTATTTTCATGTCATTTGTTTTTTTATTTTTTTTTTCAGAAACATTTATGTTTACATATAAATATATAAATGCATTGTTTTGCATTGGGGCTCTTTTCACTTTAATAAATACACAATTATGCGTTTTGATTTTTACACCTAACATCACATTCAAAATTCCTAGGTTCTAATATTAATAATTATATATATATATATATATATATATATATATATATATATATATATATATATATATATATATATATATACGGATATATATCTATATAATGTTTCATTTTAATTTATCTTTCACTTGTTATTATCATATTCTTAAACTTATATTTAATTTGAAATAATTTCATTGATTGTGGGTGAATATTTTTTTTGTTTCAGTTCAATAAGTATCGATGTTCATATCGATTGGATTTACGTCTGCCTTTTAATATTCCATAATATATATTTCATGTAATTCATTTATTTCTTTTGGCCGCGCTAAAATGTGAACACTAATTGTTTTCCATGTAATGAGCCATTTTACTTGTACATGCTGTGGTTAAAAATATTTTCCCCTACACTCTTTCAACTAGTTCGATTTTATGTTAATAGTTTTTTGTTTTGTGTGAGTTAATGCCAACAATGGTAATGTCAAAAAAGAAATTTGAGTAAAATTTTTAGCTCTTCGAAATTTTTATAAATTAAGGAATATTTGTTAGCCTTAAGTTATTTTTGGAGTCGTTTTGTTTATACTTCAACTTAGAAATCATTAAAAAAACTGCCGAGTAAACTATGAATGTATCTAAAATTTGTTGGAACTTCAAAATAGTGTAATGAGAAATTAAAATGTTTTAAATAGTTGCGGGCTATTTGTAAAATTCTAGTGTGAAAAATCCAGTTTTATTTATATACTTATGAAGGGGTGTTTTCGATACCTTTAAATGCCAATATATACGGTGAAAACAATAGATGGAGAAAGATTGGGGAAAGTGGTTAAGATTAAGTCCTTCGTTTTCGAATGCTTTTTTATCCGTATATCTTTATACATTGAAGCCGCATCGACCAATAATTCGATTATTTTGTTTTGCTAAATTAAATACCCATACTTTTAAAAATGTATAAAACTTGAAGCGTATAGGTAGTTTAATCATAGAATCCAGATACCCACATTTACAAAAATTCTATGATGACACAACAAGTAACAATTTTATGGGGCAAATATTACTACTCATAAGACAAGTAATTACGTGGAGTTGAATCCGAAATTAAATACAAATATGCAATTAAATATAAAAATGCAACAATATCTTTGATATCCTTGATCATGAATAGACACTTGTGCAAATGCAAGTTGCCTAAAATCGTGATATACATTCCCAAATACGAAGGCAGTTTGATAAGTCGGTGACTTTTTGAATTTCCCGCGCAGTAACTTTAAATGCAACACTGCCATCGTCAACTGTCATCTATAAACAGACTACTGTCAAACTAGGCTGCGTTATTTAGTTTGTGTTTGACAGCCATTGAAAGCCGACAAGCTTGTGAATTTTAACGTTCCATCAGGACAATGAACGGGTGCACACGAGTGTAGTCTCCATGTCAAAAATCCATAAATCGAGCTACAAACTGGGTGCACACGAGTGTAGTCGTCATGTCAAAAATCCATAAATTGAGCTACAAACTGCTACCCCTTCCAGCATATTCTCCAGATTTGGCCCCATGTGACTATTTCCTGTTTTCAAAAATAAAGAAATGGCTGGGCGGTAAGAGATTTGGGTCGAATGAAGAGGTCATCACAGAAACTAACGCGTACTTTGAGAGCCTCGAGGCAACCTATTATTTAAAAGGAATAAAAAAATTGGAAAAACGCTGGACTAATTGTATCGAGCTAAAAGGAGACTATGTTGAAAAATAAAATGCTTTTATTCAAAAACTCACTGACTTATCAAACTGCCCTCGTAATAAACAAGTCATCATCGGCACTACAACCGGGAACCGGTCTTGGCCTTATTTAGTATGTCCTGAGGCTTGTTAAATTTTCCATGATAATTTGTTTTTCCGGGCAAGGTCATTAGTCTTGCGCCAGAGGCTCCTCGACGGGGAAACGAACCCCGGTCTCCCGCGTGACAGGCGGGTATACTAACCACTATACTATCGCGGAGCCCCGTAATAAATAAGTGCCGATGCTCAATTAGGAAGTACAATGTAAACATTCGTCCCAAATCTTTAGTAAACAAAGAATATACTGCGTTGTATGCACCTTAAAAGATGTTTAGATTGCCACCGATAGTGTGCTCCCATCGAAATGAGTTATAAATCAGAGGTAAGGAAAATTTAAAAATATATTCATTGATCTGCGCGATCGAAGACGAAAAGAGTTGCAACGCAACCGTCGTACACAAAGCATGTATTTTAAAACCTATATAACCGGAGTCAAATTCAAACCCTCCACGAAGACGGTCGGATGTTCAACTAGAGAATCAACGTGTTAGTTGAAGATCGTCGTATAAGACAGCATGTGGTCAATTACTTGTGCATTGAAGAGGTAAACAATTATCGACGATTTAAATACCATTGTGGCTCCTCGATAGTATATTGGTTAGTATATCCACCTGATACGCGGGAGACCGGTGTTCGATTCCTCGTCGGGGAGCCTCTGGCTCAAGACTAATAACCTTGCCCGGGAAAAAAAAAATAAAAATTCGTTTCTAGCACGTCCAGATACGCCCCATCAAGATGCGACTAATCTAAAGCAGGCAGTGATGCTTAACCATCATTGATAGATTCCCGCGATGGCCCATGGCGGTGTCCTTGCTCTACATCCAAATAACCACAGTCGCCAAGGCATTCATGGACAACTGGGCCAGGAATTACGGAAACCCACTTTGAATCATGTCGGACAGAGGGCCACAATGCGAGGCGGAGCTGTTCACGGAGCTCGCTAAATGCATCGGCGCAGAAAAGTTAACAAGCCTCAGGACTTGCTAAATAAGGCCAACACCGGCTCCCGGTTGTAGTGCCGCCGATGATGATGAAATACCATTGTAATTCGCAAACTCGAAACCCAACTTCAGGTGCAGATACAGAAAGTCATTCTTTGGTGTTCGGACAGCTCGGGGAGCGGATCGCAGAATCAACGAGGACGATCAAAATTAAAAAGCAAAGGCATATTACTAATGCCGTGCCGGAGCTGGTCGAGGCTGCCTTTACGATAAGGAAGTGAAAAATCGCTTAAAGAAGCCATCTGCGCCGGCTGAAGCAAGCGGTGGAAACTTGCCAATCTAGCCAAAGCAAAACTCGCACACAGACGTAAGCAGAGTCTCGGGGCAGATCAATGTTGAGTCACGCAATTATAATTGGTTTACAATTGGCCAGAGGCGAAGAAAGAGGGATTTGAGGTTGGAGGGTGAAGACGCCCCAAAAGGTGATACTGGGAAGGCCAACATTATGAAAAGCAGGAAAAGAGAGCAATTAACTTAAACCATTGTGGAGTCGTACAAGATCTCCTTTCTCAAACGATTGAGGAATATGGTGCCGACGTGGTACTCATCAATGAGCAGTACAGGATGCCTGGCACTGGTACTATTACATGTGAGTAAGACAGCAGCCGAACAGTGGCCATCTGGACAACTGGAAATTCCCCCATGGAATGCAGAAGTGTCCAGCGGCTGGAAGGAATTGCCTATGCTAAGATCAGAGGAATTCATTTCTACTGCTGTTAAACTCCGCCAAGGTGGGAAATAGATTATTTCAAACGTTTTTTAAACAGGATTATACAAGAAGGTAGAGATAAGAGTTCTTCGCGGATCAGAGCTATACCTCAACACTTAATAATATCAAACTCACTCAGACACAATATAAAATTATTATTTCTTGTTTTATTATTTAATTTGTTTACTTATTTATTTTATTTTACTTCATTTATCTTTCTATTTAGTTTTTGATTTATTTATTTATATGTAAACGATGGCTACCGGGGGAGAGCCAAAATAATCCGAGACACAAACGGCTGTCTGGTCACAGAAACAAACAATATCGTGAGAAGATGGAAGCAGTACTTTGAAAACCTGCTCGATGTGCGCACCCATCAACCAAAAATAAACGCACCAGACGTACATACAGCCGAGTCTCAGATCCCAGAGCCCTTCTTTCGACGAAGTTATAGACGCAATAAACCCATTGAAAAACAACAAGGCCCCCGGAGTCGACTACATACCGGCAGAGCTTGTGAAGCATGGAGGGGAGGCAACCGCTCGAAAGATACACCAGCTCATTAAAACAATATGGGATAAGAAAGTCACTCCGGAAGAATGGAAAACCTCAATAGTCGTCCCCGTTTTCAAAAAAGGTGACAGATCTGATTGTGAAACTTACAGAGGAATATCATTGCTCCCAACCACATACAAAGTAATAACAAATGTCATACTGGCGAGAATCCCACCGTACGCAAAAGAAATACTGGGAGACTACCAATGCGGATTCTGTAGGAACCGGTCAACAAGCAACCTAATGTTTACAATAAGGCAACTGCTGGAAAAGATGTGGGAATACGGAGAGACGGTTCACCAACTGTTCGTTGACTTCAAAAAAGCCTACGACTTAGTCGACGAACAAGGACTCTACCATATTGTAGTTAAGCTGGGAATCCCGAAAAAATATGCCACCCTCATTCAAATTTAAATGAATGAAACTAAAGGGCGAGTTTGAATAGAAAACCACCTCTCAGAACCATTTGAAATCCGGGACGGAATAAAACAGGGGGATGGCCTCCCACCATGTCTCTTTAACCTTGTGCTCGAGTATGTCATCAGAAAGGTACAAGACGACAACATGGCCGGATCATCCCTGCACGGGGTGACAAAAGTGCTCGCATATGTCGATGACATCGCCGTTTTGGGCGATAATCTAGAAACTGTAAGTAAAAACTGTGAAATCATCATGCAAGCGGCAGAAGAGGTGGGCCTAGAAATAAATGAAGACAAAACAAACGACATGATTAGCAGGCGGACCTCAGGGAACACATATAAACGTCAGAGGCAAGATATTTGAAAAATTTAAGAATTTAAATATCTGGGAACGATACTGGCGGCCAGTAACGAAATGACGAAGGAAATTCATAAAAGACTACACTCCGGCAATGCTAGTTGGCACGCAATCAGGAAACTGCTGATATCTAAACTGCTATTGCGTAAGCTCCGTGTCTATAGAACCATAATCATGCCGATTTGTCTATACGGATGCGAAACATGGGCTTATACAAAACGGGCAGAAACAAATTCCGCGTATTCGAGAATAAAGTTCTAAGTGGTATCATTGGCGGTAAATATGACGAGGAGGCAGGACAATGGAGGAAACTCCACAACCACGAATTGGAAGAGCTATACCGTAAGCTCCTCAATAGTATACTGGTTAGTATACCCGCCTGTCATGCGGGATACCGGGGTTCGATTCCCCGTCGGGGAGCCTCTGGCGCAAGACTAATGACCTTGCCCGGAAAAAACAAATCATTATGGAAAATTTAACAAGCCTCAGGACTTGCTAAATAAGGCCAAGACCGGTTCCAGGTTGTAGTGCCGATGATGATGATATACCGTAAACCTACAATAGTGAGAGTAATCAAGTCGCGAAGATTAAGATGGGCCGGACATGTTGGGCGAATAGGCAACGATAGGACCGTACGTAGAATTATTGACGGTAGATCAACGGGAAAGAGGCGACAGGACGACCGCGACGGAGATGGGAGGACAATGTTAGGTTTGACCTTGAGTAGATCGAATAAGAGAGTGGAAGGAGAGTGCACAAGACAACGAACGATGGCGGAGTCGAGTCGGTGAGGCAGTGAATTTCCGGGTTCCTACAGGCCAATAAATAGTAACATGTCAGAAAACTTTTGAAAGGTCTTTAGTAATCATTCCCTGCGTTTCCACTAATACTACAGCATAAAAAGGTGTTCATGACAAAGTCCCTGATTATGAAGACTTGAAGAAAACATTTTTTTTTTCAAATCAGAATGTGGGATAAGTTCTAAGTTTGACGGCCTATTCTTAGATGACACTACATGTTGAACTTTTTGAGCTATTTGGCACATTTATTTGTTTTTAGATATTGGGGCTACACTCTAAATTTATTAGAAGTAGTAAATAAAAAAAATTAATAAATAAATAAAAGCTCGGTATAGCTTCTCCTTAAAAAATGTAAAAAGTCAATACTATTAATGCACATTAACGTAGAAAACAATTAAAGCTTCAACAAGACTTCAAATAATCAACTCATTTAAAAATCGTTGATGACAAAATGTCTCCTTAACGACAATCTGCTTCATTACAAGTTCAATCTAAGATTAAAATGTAATGCACATAATGATCAGTGATTAATCCTCATAAGTAGTTAACCTAGATATAATTAGATACTAGATCTTGCTTTAGTTTAAAATTTCCGTAACAAAATTTTCCAAAAAATATCCATCGAAACACATTTGCGTATATACTATATGTATACCCGTATTAATAAGCTTCAACAACTAGTCTGTAACTTGTTCAATACACATCCAAAAATATACGTTGCATTATTTTCGTTTCTTTTAAAAAATTCAATCGTCTTTCTTTTGGGTGAGGTGTTAGTGCCGTGAGTGTAGGTGTGTGTTCTTTAAATTCGAATTATGCAAATTTAAAATATGAAATCTCCACAATCCATTGCATAATCAAAATCCTCGCCTCCGAGGTCCTCGACTCCAGTCGAGTATAAATCGAAATTTCCAACGTCGGTATGATAAATAGCTCCATTGCATGCAATATTCTCAATGAGATTAGTGCAATGGGTTGTTGGTAAGGCGTGTAGGGTAAATGTATCCTCGCATTGCGACCAGGTTAACCCTGCAACAATAACAAAAAAAAAAATTTAACAGTGGATAAATAAATATTTCATGCTGCAGTTGAATGTTCACTGAATTCTCGCAGATACATATTATTAATGTAAACGCAGTTTTTCGATAACTATATTATATATATAAGCAAAACTACACAGTATACAATACATTTTAAATATTTATACCTTTTGACGTACAGAACTTTGTTATTTTATTTTAGTACGATTAAATTTAAACCAATAAATCATTTCAAGAAAACATGCTTGTTTATATATATAGAGGGCTTCACTTGGCGATAAAAAGCCTTTACAATCTGCGACAGAGTTGGATCTACGCATAATTGAGGCATTAGTCATATCTTTTGTATTAACTAAGTGTGAATTATAAAACAACTAAATAACATTTCTGTTAGTTGGTTTCTGACTTTTATTTACTTATCTATTTAGCTTAGTTCAGGCTAATTCAATGAGTTACGGCCCAGCTAGATATCTAAGTTAACAAAGAGAAAGAGAAAGGATGGAAGGCAGCAGCTTCATTTAGGATCAATAGGTTGCACTTGAACTACGAAAAAATCCGAATTTTGTTTTACACTTACACGCGAACCGTACGTAGAATTCTTGACGGAGGAAGGGGTGACCTTGACGTGTTCGGATCAGGGCGGAGTGTGGAAAGAGAATGCACAGCACAGGGAACGATGGCGTAGTCGGGTCTGTGAAGTCATGAGCTCACGGGTTCATACAGGCCAATAAATAATAAAAATAATCGTAAATAATACACTTATACGCGTTTTTGAGGTCCATTGTTAGGGCATTTATTCCGCGGCTTTGGGCTTTCAAAAATTGTTACACATTAACTAAGTGATACAACTTACTCAAATAATTATTATGAATAGTGATCTTCGTAGGACTAGTTGTTGAGCCCATCCCAAAAATAAAGTTTTAAACTATACTTTGTATTTAGTGAACACTACAATTGCACCATTCTGCAAAGGATTTTATAAAAGCAAGAAAAAGAAACAAAAGAATCCTACTGAAAACTCACCGCCACTCCAAACTCCGTTTGGTAATGTCGCCCAACCCCAGCCGTGACCCCATGGTAATGCGCAAGCTAATGATGCTCGTGAGTCCGGTTTTTTGCTTAGAATAGCAACGGCTGCGTCGCTTTTGATTAAAGGATTTAGTGTATTACTCGTTGAGGTTTGTTGATTAGTTGAAATTTGCTTTTTGCGTGCTTTCACTTCCGTTGCTGTTGCAGCTAAAAATAATTAAATGTAGTTTGTTAGTTTATTTAAATATAATATGTTAGTTCCTGTAAGCACTCAAAAAAAAGTTGGCTCTATCGAATTTTTTTTAAATAAATAGACTGTCCTAATTATGCGGTTTGCCACCTTTACGGCTGAGTTGATGGCGAGGTTGTGTCATGCGTTTGGATATTTATACATAGGTTCAACTGAGGATTTTTGCTATTGTGGCAGTATGGCATAGTTACTGAAGTGGCGGGTTGGGTCCCGATACTTATCCACCCACTGAGATATGATCCCATAAAGCTATAAGTTGTGTGAAATTGCATTGTCATCATTAATGCTAAGTTAAGAACGAACGGGGAAAACAAACAGAACGAGTATTTAGATGTATTCTAGGCAGCCTGTTTTTGATGGAAAAGGAATTGTTCGGTCGTGAAGATATATATCGAAAAGTATTCGTTGTGTCCGGCGTCAAAAATAAAAAAAGGCAAAAGGAAATTAATGTAATATTCATAAGTTAATGAAAAATTAAAATAAATATTGTAATGTCAAGAGAAGAGAAATCGTGATAATAGTGTAAAGACAAGGAATGAAACGCTTCGTTGTGGATTGTGTTTTTTGTTTTTACTGTTGGTCGGTTAGCTGCTCAGGCACAACACATACGACATGTACATGGTGCCAACGATTGAACTTAACGAACTTAATGAAACCTTCGTTTACTTCCACGTATATAACATTCTCATCAGTGTCGCAGTTTGACCTACGGTTGGCACGCGTGTTACGTCAAAGAATTCTTGACGACACAAAAACCCATCAACCAAAATGTGTAACCTAATTACACATTTTGTCTAGACAGAAATATTATTAAGAACAAAACTCAAAAGGTTACTAACTACAAAAATTCAAAGAAACGTAAAATAGGGTATAACCAAATTAGAATATGATGTATATCACAACATATGTTACCTAATTGCACATTTCATCCAGATGAACAAATTCAAAGATAATTAGCAAGAACTCGTGGAAACACGAAAATGAATATTACACTAATTGCAATATATATTGCAACGTAGAGAAACAAACCTAGATATACGATTTTATGTTAGAGTAAGTTTAGTTTACAAAACGGCAATCTGTAGAGCAGACGTTTGTTAAATTCGAAATTAAATAAAATATAAATTTTATTTAAAAGTGTTTTCCTTCATTTCACTCAAGTGGAGTTTAAGAAAACATAATTGGCGCAGCCGGTTAACTTATCATCCGAAGATGATAAATCGAACATATAACTTATGCGATAAGTACGGTGAATTATTTTATTAAATAAATATAAAACAAAAAAAAACTAGCTGAAATTTAAAAGTGCTTCAAATCGAACGAAATTCACAACTTTCCCGGTTAACCATTAAAATAAAAAAAAAAAAGTGTACCGTGAGGAATTAAATGAACAATATTCAAAGTAGAAGACTTAAAGTTAAAATTAAAGGTGTCTTAGTCTTATAAAGATAAAATAAAGAAGAAAACATAATTCGCGTGGTATTTAATCAAAAGAGAAACAATTATAGAAAATTATTAAATACAGTTTTGGTGTTTAATCAAAAGACAAAACAATTATTGAAAATTATTAAATAAACAGTAACATTTAACTAAATTATTAAGTAAAAGTGACGGAATTTTGGAAATAGTAACAGTTTCTAGAAAATTAGTAAATAAAGTTTTGGTGTAAATAAAAAAAAAAAAAGAAATACAATTAAAGGGTGACAAACATCCCAACAACAACAACAACAAAAAGAATTCGGGAACAACGAGGGTAAGAAGAACCCCACCTCATCTCTAATTGCAAGCCGTACAACACCAAGAACACCACTACAAAGGAGGAAGTAAAAGTGAGCAACACTTATAATAACACAATTCATACATTGTACATTTATATTCATAAATTCATACACTGTTTAGAAAATAAGTTAGTTTCATGTCTTTTGGTTTTAATTAGTGGTATTGAGAAAGAATACTTTTTAAATTTTAAAAATATAGAAAATCTATTTACAAATCAAAAAAAAAAAAAAAAAAAAGTCAGACGAAATACCGGCAGTCGAATTAATAAGGGAAGCCGCGAAAATAAAAGAATTTCACGGGGATGGAAGATATGACTTGTCCTCCTTTATAAGGGACGTAGAGCTTATCCTGCCACTTTTTAATGAAAACCAAGCGTTGAAAAATTTCATTTATCAACGACATGTCCGCAATAAAATTCAAGGAGCCGCTCTCCATTGCATAAGGACATTAGGACCCAATCCCACGTGGGAAGGGATAAAAACAGAATTAATTAAAAACTTCGGAATTAGGGAAACATATCACAAATTGCACTATGAAGCAGTGACATGTAATAATTCATCCGTAAGCTCATACTATAGGGATCTCCGGAGAATATTAGACAAATTAAACGGTAATACGAATTCGATGAGAAAAAACCTAGCGAATTTTCCCCAACGTCGAATGAATCCCTTATACTAAAAATATTTTTAAATGGAATTAACCCCAATTTATCAAGTATAATTTACAGTAGGAACATAGAAACACTTAGAGAAGCATATTATACTTTAGAAGAAACAGGAATGCTTAGACATTATAACAAACCAAATAATTACGAAAATAGAACAAATAGACCTAACAACCAAAATTTTAATAGAAATCAATACTCCCGACATAATGACTATAGAGAAAAGCTACAAAGAGACAATAACGACCCAACACATTATTACAATAGAACTAATACATACCAATACAACAACACATACGAAAACAATTCTAGGCAAACTAGACAAAATAATAACAATACATACGAAAACAATTTTACACAAATTAGACAAAATAATCACAATACTTACGGAAACAATTCCAACCAAATGAGACAACATAATAACAATAACTACAATACCAACAACACATACCATCACAATACAAACTGGAACCAAAGTTTTTCGAATAATTCTAATCAAACAAGACGAAATCAGACAAACTATACAGGCAGAAATTACACCCAGGCAAGAAACAATTCGGTTGAACCAATACAAGTGGACCATATCTACAACACAAATCAAAACTTGAATCATGAAAATTTTCAAGTGACCAGTTTAACAGGAACTTTACCAGTAATCGAATTGACAATAGGTAATGACAAATTAAAATGCCTAATAGACACAGGGTCAACAACCACTTTTCTAAACTCAGACAAACTGCCATATTACAAAAGAATAAAATTAGAAAACACAATCCCCTGTAACACTCTTAACGGACAAATCTCAATAAACACTGAGATAATAACACCATTGCCAAACGAGTTCAATGAGAAGAGCTATATGTGTTGGAAATTAACTCCTTTTTATAATAAACCATTCGATGGACTTATAGGTCAAAACCTACTCAAACCTCTGCAAGCAATAATTAACTTAGAAGAGGAATACATAGAAATAAATATCACAAAAACGAAATTCATTAACTTTTGCCCACTCAAATACGAGGAAATACATACATTAGAAGAACCTAAACTAAAACTAGAAAAATTAGAACGCGAAGACATGAATAGGGAAGAAAAAAGGGAACTACGAAAATTAATTAACAAAAATAGAGATCTCTTTTACCAAGAAGGACAAAAACTTTCACATACCCACGAGATCCAACATGAAATTATAACGCCTGTAGAAAAACCTATATACTCAAAAATATACAGATATCCCCAAATACATGAAACAGAAATAAATAGACAAATAAAAGAAATGTTGTCACAAGGTATTATCAAAGAAAGTAATTCACCATACAACTCACCATTATGGATTGTTCCGAAGAAAATCGATAATTCTGGTGAAAAGAAATGGAGAATAGTGATCGATTATAGAAAACTTAACGAAGTTTCTATATCAGACAAATATCCAATCCCTAACATAGAAACTATATTGGAAAAATTAGGGCGATCGCAATACTTCACTACCTTGGACCTTGCCAAAGGATTTCATCAAGTATTAGTCAAAGAAGATGACAGAAAGAAAACCGCATTTTCAACGCCTCTTGGACATTATGAGTTTATATTAATGCCGTTTGGACTCAAAAATGCCCCTGCAACTTTCCAAAGACTAATAAATGCAGTTTTAAGAGAGCACATTAATCGAATTTGCGTAGTTTATCTGGACGATATTCTTATTTTTAGTACGACCTTAGAAGAACACACTGTAAATATAGAAAAAGTGTTCAATAAACTTAGAGAACATAATCTGAAGATTCAAATTGATGTGTAATGTCTTTAGTCGAACTACAGAATATTTAGGTCACACTCTGACAACAGAAGGTATTAAACCTAATATGAATGAAATTGAAAATATACAGAAGCTTAAATTGCCGGAAACCCAAAAACAAATAAAATCATTCCTGGGAATGACCGGATACTATCGCAAGTTTATTAAAGACTATGCAAAGGTTGCCCACGGTATGATAAAGTATTTGAAGACAAATTCTAAAATTGATAAAAAAGACCCTCAATATACAGATTCATTTCAGAAGCTTAAAAGATTGCTCATGGAAGCACCAATTTTAAAATATCCAGATTTCAACAAAAGATTTAAGTTAATAACGGACGCCAGCGATTTTGCTTTAGGCGCAGTCCTTACACAGGACAACCACCCACTAAGCTTTGCAAGTAGAACTCTAAACGACCATGAGAAAAAATACTCCACAACGGAAAAAGAACTTCTTGGTGTCGTTTGGGCCGTTAACTACTTTCGCCCATATATTTATGGTAGAACTTTCGATCTACTCACGGATCATCAACCTCTCAAATCGCTCCAAAGTAAACATAAAGGGAAAGATATAAACCCTAGATTACAAAGATGGTTGCTTAAACTTGGAGAATACGACATAAATATAAATTACATTAAGGGCACAGAAAACAAAGTTGCAGACTTTCTATCCAGAATAAATGCAAATACAGGAGAAATAAATGCCATCGATTTAGAAGAACAAAATGATAACATGAGCACAGCTGCAACAATACACTCACAAGAAGAAGAACAAAATGATCATTTTCCAATCTTAGAAACAGTTGTTAATAGATTCCAGGCACAAATTATTTTGACACATACTAAAACAAAGGAAATCGAAATTATAGAAGACAAACGAAAAATTTACATAAGTACAAATGACATTGAAAACAACTTCATGACTGATATATTTCGCAGATTTATAAAATCAGGGAAAATAGGAATTTTTTCAGAACTTTCTGACCATATATATAACAAAGTACAACAAAAATTGATCAAACTACTCAATACAAAGTTGAAATTTTATAAATGCACCTACCATGCAAAAGACATGACGAATGAAGACGAAACATATAGATACATTGCAAAATATCATAGGAACGAAACAGGACATACAGGAATTAACGAAAATTACGAAGGACTAAGAAAAATTATATATTTCAAAAATTTAAAAACATATATCCAAAAGTACATTAACAATTGCGATACTTGCAATAAAGCAAAATATGATAGGAAACCAATAAAACCAAAGTTCCATATAACTGAAACCCCCAATAACGTAAATCAGATAGTTCACCTCGATGTATATATAAACAAGAGACATAGCTTTTTATCATTTATCGACAAATTCTCAAAACATGCAGTAATACTAAATTTGGAAGACAGAAATAGCGTTACAATCATTGAAAAAATACGACTATACTTTTCCATTAAAGGCAAACCCAAATTAATGATTTTAGACAACCAATTCAATTCAATTAACATCAAGGAGTTTTTAAGGTTAGAAGAAGTAGAAACACACTTCACAAAACCAAATAGTCATACAGGTAATTCAGATATTGAAAGATTTCATAATACATTAGGAGAAAAACTTAGAGTTTTAGAAACCGAAAAATCCGAATTATCAATTAAAGAAAGACTTTTCAAATGTGTAGAATGGTATAATAAATCTATTCACTCCGTCATTAAAGCAAAGCCAATAGACGTAATAGAAGGGAAAGTCGATAGAAAACAAATAGAAAAACTTTTAAAAGACTAGAAAGAAAAAACCATTAACAAGCGCAATGAAAAACGAGAAACCTATAGACCAAACCAAGATGAAGGTTACGTAAGAAATTATAAAGCATTAAGACACAAAGACCAACCTAAATATAGAAAACTTAAACTAGAAAATATACACCCGACAAATATAAAACGACCCACGAACTTTTTAGATCAACTAGACGTTAATACTTACAATAATGACAATAACAACACTGATCCACACAACAACAGGAACATTTAGGAATAATTGACCAAAATAATCAAAGCATAATCACCAACTTAATAAAATATAAATATTAAAGATCATTTCAACTTAACTTTCAAAAAACAAAAAAAAAAAATATATATCAGACTCGGTATCGCAGAATACAAGAAAGAAAAAATAATATTATTCACAAAAATCCCAAAAGACATAATAAGAACTAAATATTCATTTATAACAACTCTATCCAATGAAAATTCTGAAGAACTTGTGTTCAATAATAAAAAAAAAAAATGTTTGTTTGTAATTTATAACAATGAAGAAAAAGAATTTGTACAACATTTTGTAATGAAGACTAATTTGAATTAAATATATAAATATAATACCACACTATCATAGAAGAACTAAAATTTAATAAAAAAAAAAAAGAAAAAAAAAACAATATGTGGCGGTTTCGCCAGATCCCACGGCTCGCTTTCCTGAAAAAACCCCCATAACCACAACCCGGTCTGCACCAGCTTTCGCTAATGCAATTCGCATTAGCATCTTAAAAGCTTCACGCATCAAACAGATCCAATAACTATAACCCAAAAGTACCTGCAAAAGAATTCTTACCTTTTCAAGCATTCCTTCGCTTACAAATCCCCTGTAAGAGTTCTTAATTTCCTCATCATAAATACCCTGAAAAGAAAAACCCTCGGTTCACATATCATGTAACCATTCCAGCCAGGGATAATTAGCATTGCGTCGTCTATTCCCAGCTTCATTCATGTATACGATAAACTTCCTTATGTATACATTTAGCTGGCGACGGTTTTTCCTCCAGCAATAAAATTCTCTGACTCGCACAATGTGAAAACCAAAGCAAATACGCATCTCGCGTCTTAAACCTATTAGCACCATATGCATCGGCATTGCGGCTATCGTAACAGCTGCAATGCATACCATAGACAATTCACATCGTTTAGGTATCCGAATCACATTTTCTATTTAATGAGCGGCTGCTATTTATCTAGCCGACCCTCATTACCAAACTATGCATTAGGTCATATTTCCCTTGTCCTTTGATTCGCCGAATCTTGTCCCTTACGAACTAGATACATAAACAAATACAAAGCCATTAGCATCCGACGAGATGCGATTCGTTTGTTTCAACAAACACACATCTCCTGGATGCCCATTATGCCCCGTCCTTGAGTTTCAGGTTTATTCCTATGGCCTTGTTTATGAAAAATAAACCAATGTGATCTTCTCTCACACATACCATCATGACCACGATGTGCGAGTGAGCTCTGAACGAGCAAAATATCGTTGAGTCTTATCCTAACCACTGAACGGAGCGGTCGAGCCGTCATCATCCCATGTTGGGTGTGCCCGAAAGTGTACACCCCTGAGTGTGCCCCTTCGCGGAGTCGAGTGTGCTAATGTACAACTGCTGATTTTTAACCGGTGTGTTTCAGTGTGTAGTATTTTCAAAGTTATAATTAAAGTAATAATAAACGGTGATCACCAATAGACTGTGTTTCATTTTCCGGCAGCGGTTCCTGGATGTGTTTCCTTAATCGTCGTTTCCCTGGTGTTTTAACCAAAGTTGTGGACAAACGTGGCGGCGTTTCGTTCTTTTTCTCGGCGAACAATTTCCCGGAGGAACTTTAAAATAATGTTGGAGGAGGAAGTAGAACTCGCACCCATGCCGGTGCTACGACTTACTCCCCACAAATATATTTGGTATAATTGGACAATTATAATTGTTAATAATCATAAGCATTTTTACTACCTGTTCTTATTTTTTATATAATTGAATTAAAAACAAAACTCAGGAGAGTTTCGAATTAAAAGGGGGAGGTGTTACGTCAAAGAATCCTTGACGATACAAAAACCCATCAACCAAAATGTGTAACCTAATTACACATTTTGTCTAGACAGAAACTCAAAAGGTTACTAACTACAAAAATTCAAAAAAACGTAAAATATGGAATAACCAAATTAGAATATAATGTATATCACAACATATGTTACCTAATTGCACATTTCATCCAGATGAACAAACTCAAAGATAATTAGCAAGAACTCGTGGAAACACGAAAATGAATTTACACTAATTGCAATATAATATCCATTGTGATAAAGATATTATATTGCAACGTAGAGATTTTATGTTAGAGTAAGTTTAGTTTGCAAAACGGCACTCTGAAGAGCAAACGTTTGTTAAATTCGAAATTAAATGAAATATAAATTTTATTTAAAAGTGTTTTCCTTCATTTCACTCAAGTGGAGTTTAAGAAAACATAATTCGCGCGAGTTAATTTGTATTTTGAAGTTGGAAACAAAAATATTTATTTTCACAGATACTACACTCTGTCTCTGTTACTCTTTATTTATTTATGTACAAGTATTTACACCTTAAGATTAAAATTCCAACTCCCAGTGGACTCTTTTGTTTTTTTCAAAACTGTATTTATTTGACCAAAAATGAATAGTTACAATAAGTAATACAGCTAACTTATAATAGATTTGTTACATATTAAGTGTTTACATGTTATTTGTTAACATTTTTCAAACAATTCTTTTTATATGTGCTTAAGATTTACTGGTAATTATATATATCGGAAATTTTGTTTTTGCTGGAAAAGGTCAGAAAAAAAACCAGGAACTCTGTTTATTTTAACTTAGCCTACTTAAAATTACTTAACATAACTTAATCTGACTTAATCTAATTTTATATACAATTTACAATATTTGATATTGCAATGATAGTGACAATTCGAATTTGACTTAAAAATAATATTTACAATTTTTAGTTATGGATGTGGGATTTCTTGTTGTGATTGAGAGTAGTATGTTCTTGAAGGAGGGGAGAGCCATTCGGTTCTGTGTTAAAGGTAAGGATCTTGGAGAATGGTTGGATGTTGCTGTATTTGAAATGATTGGGTGCCAGTTCGGTGTTGTGGTACACGATCTCGTTTAGATCGTTAACCAGCCTGCCTGCGGCGAAGAGGGTCCTGATTTGGAGACAATTACGGTAGTGAGCTCCCGTATTGGAAGAGGGTGATGGTAGGTCCGTTATTATCGGGTTGGGGTTGTTAGGAAGGTTTTCTATGAAATTTATCGACAGTTCTAGGATCCGTTTATCCAGTCGTTCGATGCCTGCGGTGTTGTAAAGGTCGTTGTTACAATGGTATCTACATGAGTTGGTTTTGCGGTGTAAGCCAGTGGATAAACCGGAAACATTTTCGTTCAAACACTCGTAATTTCTCCATTTGGGGGGGTGAGATGTGGTACCATAATGGGCAGGCGTATGTAAGAGTAGGTCTGATTCTCTGTTTCTAGATGAGCTGTTTGACCTTAAGAGAGAGAAGCCTTTAGGTTTCCATAACACTCGTCTGCAGGGGTTAAGCTGTATTGAGGCTTTTTGAAGAGAATTTTTGATGTCGGTTGAGAATGACCAGTTGTTGGAAAGGGTTACTCCCAAATATTTTAGGGTTTTGGAAGGTTTTATGAGTGTGTTATTAAGATTTAGTTTAATTTTGTTGTGGCAACGTTTAGTGTTGTTTGTGCAGTGAGCGTTTTTGCCCTTAAACACTGTTAGCTGGGTTTTGGTTGGGTTGAGGCGAATTTTCCATTTGTTAAAATATGCTGAGATGAGCGGGAGGAAGTTGTTAACGCGGTTTCTTGCCGCTTTGACAAATCTACTGCTAGAGTAGATTAAAGTATCGTCAGCATAATTTAGTATTACAACACTAGGTGGAGGTTGGGGAATATCGGATGTGTATAGAAGATATAAAAGTGGTCCAAGAATGGTTCCTTGGGGAACTCCTGCGGTTATGTTGTGAATTTGTGAGAGGGAAGAATTTATTCTGACCATGAATTTCCTCCCAGAAAGATGAGATGCTATGAGCTTTGTGATATTGGAATTCTGACCAAATAAGCAGTGCAGCTTATAAAGAAGTCCTGAGTTCCAGACACGATCAAATGCTTTGGAGATATCGAGAGATATGCATACGGTAGGGCATTGGTTTTCTAGACCAGTTGTGACATCGTGTGTAAGTTTTAGTAGCGCATGGCAAGTAGAGTGTCGCTCACGAAAGCCAAACTGAGAATTAGGGATGAGAGCGTTATCACTGGCAAACGAGGGAAGGTTTTGGTAGATCTTACATTCCAATATTTTGCTTAGGGTGTTCAATAAAGATATCGGACGATAGTTGGAGGTGTTATTGGAACTGCCGGACTTTTTAACGGGAATTACTACCGCAATTTTCCAGTTCTCTGGGAAATGTGAAGCATTTATGATATGGTTAAGAAGGACTAGAATGGGAAGTAGATTTGGCGGGTGAAGTCTTTTAAGTAGAAGGTGTGGTATTCCATCTATACCGGTAGATTTTTTGTTGGGTCGTGATTTTATGAACTTGATGAGTTCATCTGTGGTTAAAAATGTGGTGGTGTCTGAAGGATGTGACGCCTTGGTTGTGTCGTTAAATTCTCCGATGAAAGGCGTATAAGATGCGGGTAACCTGTGTGAAATATATTCGTGGACAGTATTTCGAAAATTAGGGACTGAGAGGGAATCATTTTCTTGATGGATTTTTGAGAAGTGATCAGCCAGGCAATTGGCTATGTCCGTGTCGGATTGGATAAGATTATTGTTGCATGGGTTGATGAGGTGATCGATTGGCGGTTTAAACTTCTGACCAGTTAGTCGGTTGATGTTTTTGAAGAGATCACGATTGGGTTTAATACTGTTAAGTGTAGAGGTATAAGTCTGATCCGCGAACTTTTGTAAATGTTCATTTATTAGGGTGGCCAGGAGTTGGGTCTGACTTTTAATAAAGGGGCAGAATCTTATATGAAGTTTTCGGCGGAGTTGTTTTTTGAGACGCAGCAATTTAGTTAGGATGCTGGGTAATGGTTTTCCTAAATGATTATGAGGGATGTATTGCTGGTGAGGGCATCCTTGAGGGTCTGCTCAATTGTTAGGGCTGCTCGATCGATATCAGCAGGGATTAGGTTAGAAGATTCGGGGATTTGCAAATTAGAAAACCTTTCGGCGACGTCTCTATTGACCTTTTTCCAGTTAGTCTTGGAGAAGTTCGGGACAGGACTGTGTGAGTAGAGCAGTTCGAAGGAGGGAAATTGATCGAGGTGTGAACGGAACCATGGTCAGAGGGAAAGAGGAAGGATACAGTGGTGGGCCCGTTGAGTAGACATCAGCCGACATGAGAAAGAAGTCAACTGTTGACCGCGTCGAGTTGGTGACACGAGTTGGCTGCAGTGGACTGTCGATATACGTATATGGGTGAGATGAGAGGAGGTCCAAAAGTTGGCACCCGTATTCATTATTCTTTATGTCGTTGAATGCTGTATGTCGAGCGTTCCAGTCTCCACCGATTATGAATGGTGCGGGGAGAGACTGTCTGATTATTTGACATATGTCAGAGTCAGGAAAATCTGGTTCTCGTGTTGGGTGGATGTAAACGGATGTTATTATGATTACTTTTTTGTTTTCACAAAAAAGTTTAACTGCCGTGTATTCAATATTGAAAACATTGGCGAACCTTATTTCGGTGAATTGAAGTTTATTATTTATTAGGATGCCGGTACCTCCATGGGATCCAGTAGTTCTGGGGTTGGAAATAAATGTATAATTGGGGAAGTATACTCGGGACTTGGACTTAACCACGTTTCTGAAAGGAGAAGGATGTCTGGGGAGAATTTTTATGCGGGCACTGGGAGAAATTGGCTGGTTGTGGACCTCCGCAGTTACAGCATGTCACAGCGATTTCCTTAGTAGTAATGGATCCATCGGGGTTTGTGGTTTGGATTTTTCCTGGTTCCATACCTTGTGGATTGACCTTACATTCTCCTGGTTGATGTTCATCGGCACATCTGCCGCATCCTATATTTAGGTGGCAAGACACCGCCAAGTGTCCCGAGTCTTGGCATCTCTTGCAATGAAGGATACTTTGTTTATGAGGCTCCTCGATGCTGATTTTATGCGTAAACAAGTACTTAATTTGTTTGAGCTTGTTGGTGTCTTCATTTGGAGCGATTTGGATAATCCGTAGGTTCCTTAAGTTATTTTCACGCATGTACGGAGTTTGAAAATAGTCCAGCCTGTGGATTTTCAGCTCTGGGCAAATCCTGATGATCTACGACGCTAGTTCTTCGTTGGTCCAAGTTGGGTCAATGTGCCTAATGATGGACGTTGTTGGTTTGAGCTGATGGTGTTGGAACGTAAAAAATTGGTGTTGTAGTTCCGCAAGTTTTCTAACTTTTTTTTTTTTTTTTACATTTCTGTATTTATTGACCATAAATAATTTTTACAATAAGCAATACAGATAACTTATGATACCTTAGCTATAATTGTTTACATATACTTACTAGTACATTTTTCAAACAATATGATAAAAGTCATATATTGGTTATGGATTAAGATTTTAGGGAGTAGAGCTTCCTGGAAAAGGTCAGAAAACCAGGATATAGTTATTTACTTAACCTATGCTAAATTGCTTAACTTAACTTAACTTATCTTAACTTAGTCTAGTTACCTAATTATTATTGAAATAAGTTAGTGTGGTGTGGAAGGGGGTAGCATAGTGATCAATGGGTTAGTGAGGATATTGTCAGTCAGGGATGTGAGTTGGGGAACTACTTTCCGTTTGTTCGTTGAAACGCAAAATATTGGAGAAGGGTTGAATATTACTATATTTAAATTGGTGAGGTGAAAGCTCTGTATTGTGGTATACAATCTCATTAGAGTTATTAACCAATCTGCCAGAGGTGAAGAACGTTCTGATGTGGAGACAGTTCGGGTAGGCAGTTCGGTTATCTGACGGAGTCGATGTGAGCGCATTTATTATCGGGTTGGGATTATTGGGGGTTTTCTAACGGTTTTCTCGTGATCAACCAGAGTTGTTGTTGCAATGGAGACAGAGGAGCCATTAGTATTTGTGGTGAAGTTGCGGTGTCCTAGGGCATTTTCTACTATTACAATTATTCCCTTTATACTGGTCACATTTTTTATGTAGATTGGTGGTGGTCTAACATTTTTGTGCTGGGCTGGCAGGGGACTCGGTGCTGGCTTGGCTTGTTTGGTGGCTTCCTTATGGGCTGATGATAGTTGTTTGGGTGGAGATGTTTTTTGGTTTAAGCTGGAAGAAGGCGTCATCTCCATACTGGCATCGTCGCTGTTTTGGCTGGGTTGCTTTAGAGAGTGAATTTCCATTTTTGTGGTCTTCTTTGATGAGTTTTGAAGTGTTTCAATGGCTCTTCTCTTCTGTTCCAATAAATATTCCCGGGTAGCGCTCGGATTGTTGTCTGGCATCTGTGAAGACAGATTTCGACTACGGCATCCAGCGAAAATTACACGTGTTTGCGAGTGTTTGTATGGTTTTTTTTTTTGTAACTATAATTTTCGCAATTTATCACACAACAAGATTCGGTGTGAACGCGATCGATCGTCGACGACTTAACGTCTACGGATTCAATTCTTCAATTTTAGTCGTCAACGAGCACACGATTAATACGTCTGTCCGCATGAACGATCGGCGAGTGAATCGGCCAGTGGATTCGACGAGAGTGGTTATTTATACTCAGCGTTTATCGGAGGTTTTCCCTGATTGTAGAAGCGTTATCCGGAGTGTGATATTCGTCAATTGTAGTTTTCTTTACTGGATGTCCGGTTATTTGTTATTAGTTGCTGAGATATTGTGAGTCATGAAATTATCGCTGGATGTCTGGTTATCGATCTTCATGGGTTGAGATGGTATGAGTCATATTGTTATCGGAAGCGATAGCTCGTGCCGTCTCAATTCTGGACATCTTTTTCGTGTTCAAAAACTTAAAACATATCAGATTACGTTCGCATAAATTTGGACAACTACAAATCACATCGTACGAAAAGCTCCACAACCTCCCACTCCAACTCTACTTCACAAGATTATGATTGAAACTTCAGAGACTCGTGCTCCAAAATACAAATCTATCAGATAACCTATGACGACGTAATTTTTAATCTTATCCGGGAGCGTAAAACACTTTACGGAATGAGATTTAGTTACCGCTTTACGTAAAGGGAATCAGTATCGCGATCCATCATTCACAACCCTTTATGTAAAGGGAATCAATATTGCGATCCATCATTCACAACATTAGCACACTGATATAACAGGAATCCAAAATTGTCGCACCCGACGAGTGGAAGACAACCTGAAGGGCATTCGGACGCAACAGAACGTTTACAAAAACGTTAAAAAGAGATGTGGCACTGCTTGTATCACCACAGCGGTGTTGTTGTCACCAATGTAACATTAAAGCGTAACCCCTAATGTTAACATTTAATATTAAGTTATCTGAAATAATGTTTGGTTAAATTAGTTATATTTTCTTTTATTAGGCCCCACGTTGGGCGCCAAAATGTAACACCTGAGAGTAACCCCAGATGCTAACACTTATTAATTAATTATCGGAAAATGTTTTATTTTGTTTAGTCCCTGTATCACAGGGTAATAGCGTTTTTATGGCTCGTACCGAATTTGGTTTCAATATTTATCCATCTAAGATTGTAAAATTGGGTTTTAGCTTTATTATTTGTTCACTACGAATACCGTATCTAGATTTAACATTTAGTCATTAAGGATTGCTTACTTGTCTTGGACCAGCGGTCTTCCTTCCGGGTTGGCCTGTTGCTCTGATGGGGACTGGTCTTCCGTGGTTGTGGCTTCTTCTATTGACTCTTTGCTTCCCTCCGGTTTAGACAATAGTTTTCTTTAATATCGCCTTTACAAATGGTCTTCTCAATAGTCTTCAATAGTCTTCCTTAATATCACTTTTAGTTTAAACTATAGTAGCAAGAAGATCCGTTGTACCGTTGCAAGGCTGCAACATTGTTACTATAAAGTATTATAATAATAACCATCTTCCCATTCACAACCTTCTTTTTATATACCAATTTACTGGCGAATTACTGTAGATGATGCATTTCCCTCTATCAGAATGTGTAACCTGTTTTGATGTTATTTGCCTGTCAGAAGTTATTTGCATTTTCAGTAATTGTTAAGTTTGCCCTGCTAAGATGCATCGGTAATGAATTTCGCAATTACTTAATCGCTTTCAATTCATCGAACCAATTATAGGCCATTGCCCGCACGTGCCAATCGTATCATACGATTTATTTGCGCCTCACTGCTGTGTACGCTACTTCGCCGACTCGGCACTTTACCGACGCTCAATTATTTCGTCGTCAATATAGCTCGTATGACACTTAATCGGACATGAAAAAAAAAACGAAAAACGTACAGTCGAAACGTGAGCGTGCCAGGTGCTCGCTTGGTGTCTTGGTGACACAGCAGAATGATCGTAGCGAGCGACCATGGGATCGTTTGCCATGATCGGCGTCTTCCGTCGGCCGGTATTATGAATGATTTGAATTACTTGTGGGAAAAGGCGACAACGCTTTGCTTCTGAATGAATGCGTGATTATCGCAACGTGTGTGATGTGTGTTTTAATTGAATGTCTATGGGAAGAAGGCGTATTTTGTATTGTATGCAAAATACTTGCGAGGATTAATTGTTTGGGATGATGTGAGGATTGATTGTTTGAGAACATGTCTGAGATGGTGTGCGGATGCTTGAAGTATTAGTTGTTTTGTTTAAGAAGGGGTTTGTAGCGAGGTGCTGGCGCAAGACTAATGACCTTGCCCGGAAAAAAAAATAAATCATTATGGACAATTTAACAAGCCTCAGGACTAAATAAGGCCAAGACCTCTTCCCGGTTGTAGTGCCGATGATGATGATTGTAGCGAGGTGTAACACCAATACCGCAAATATCATCGGAGAGATCTTTGAAAATAATCACAGGCTCACTCTCGAGGATGGCTCCACAACAAATTAGGTAACTTTAACGAGTCAATTGTGGTCTTCAAAAAAACTAACATTGTGCACTACGAGAACATACGGTATGATGCTCACGGTTTCGCCACCCAAAACACCCATCAGAACATAGTTAAATCTCGAAACCCTAAGAAGTCACTGGCATCCACAACATGTCGTACCCCTCATTGCGACGGGTTTTTGTCTGATTTGTCATAAAACTTTCCATTCTATTCAACGGTATACACATGAGTATTTTCCCCATTACCTATAAATATCCTTTTCTATGTCTAATGGCCAAGTAGGCAAACCAACACATCACCCCTCAACCTTCGGTCATTTTCAGTGCTCACTTGCGCCAGTAAAATATATGAAAAGTTCATATATGAAAAGTTAAACACTTATATGAGCTAAGCACTTAATATCAGATTTCCAATTTTGATTAGAAGAAGACACAGCACCACTATGGTTTTGAAGGTGTTCCAATACGACCAGATCTCCTTAACAAAGAATCCTCCACCGCGGTGAGCCTGGAGATTGGGTCTCGTTTTTACATTGGTGAGTATTGGTCTTGTGGCGGTTCCCTTGAACGCCACCAACCATCTTCCCATAACGTAGGTAAAAACCCCCATCTAGGGCATACAACCAGAATTAAAAACAAGTACCGTGGCAGTTCCATTGAACGCCACCTTACAAGTACAAAAGGTAACAGTTTCCTAAAATACACTAAAAGCGTGTACTTACCTTCCATGCCGTACCTGAAACATTAGAAAAACCGGTGAAACATTAATTCTCGCTGTATGAAATTCCAGCGGCAAAAAATGGAATATTTTCAAAGCAATTTGGCTTAACAAGCAAGCAACCAATATTGCCCGTTCAATATCTGTACGATATTCCACACTTGCGGGAAATGTGTATCTTTCCTTAGCACAGCATGCCCACATCGATCGATCACCCGACCGACCGATACATGTGGGCATCCGGCTGACGCCCAGGCAGTCGAATTCGCAAATGGAAATTTACCATCAGAATTCGACTGCGAGGATATACCAGCGAAATGTACACGATCAGCAATAATGCTTTACGCAGTCGTTGATCGTGTAAACATTTCAACCCCTTTTTACCGTTGAGATACTCACACCTGTTGCGAACATTTAGATGGGACCTATGCTACGTCTGCATACTTGCGGACGCACACGATGAGCAGCAGAAGCAATCATCGTGTGTGTATTTCAACCCCTTTTGTGTTGAACAAAACGCAAAAGGGATATCTTACCTTATATGGTCATCGAAGCGATGATTGAATATGTGGTATTCTATCGCTTCGATGAGCTTATTTAATCGCGAATTGGATTCCGTGAGGGTAGGGTGTGCCCTCACGTTAAAATACACATCTCTCGTGGGGCGTCCCAAGAGATTCGAGTCTGAAATTGCCGGTGACATAGTCTGGTCGAGGAGCCAATATCTTATAAAATTTGTGCACCGAAAGAGTAGTTACAACTGAGAACATTTAAGTTACCTTTATAAAATTTGTGCACTGAGAGAGTAGTTGCAAGTGCGAACATTTAAGTTACCTTTATAAAATTTGTGCACCGAAAAGAATTCCTAAGTGGAAACGTTTGATTGTAATATTAACAAACTGTGTACAAAAGACGAGTTATGATGTATGAGTGGAAACGTATGATTGTAATGTTAAAAGAATTTGTGTACAATAAATGAATTAGAATTCCTAAGTGGAAACGTTTGCTTTCAATATTAACAAAATTGTGTACAAAGGACGTTAGATAAGCGTGGTGAACCTGTGCCCCCGTGGCATCCGGTATTTCTGCCGTACCACGTAAACACCACAGTCTCAGTAGAACGCTGTGCAGTATCATCTATCCGGTCATTCGGGATCGGACTTTGAAAGTTCGAATGAATAGAATGGTGTCTCGAATTTTCCACTCCACCACAGGTGTACCAGAGGGCTGCAGTTAGGCCCCATCAAATTCAATATTTACAATATTTCCCGCCTCATAGATGGTAGAGTAAAGCAAATATGCTACGCGGACGACGTCCTTGTGTTCACTTCATCCATAAATCCCCAACTCGCAACAAATCGTGTCCCCCGTCACCTGGGCGAATTCGATCAGTGTTACAGTCGATGGAAAATTCAACTCAGTCGCCATACTTGTGAGTAGTAAGTACTCCCAACCTCCTTCTCTTTATTTTTAATTAACAAAATATCTTGAGATCATTTAGACCTCGAAAAATGAATTTCATGACACATGTGACCTATATTCATATTTCATAGGGGCCTCGGTCTGTCTAAAAAATTGCAGAACATTTTGAAGTGGAGTAAAAAAGTTGATAGCAAAATTAAACCACTCTGCTATATGTAACTAATCCGAACTGGAATATCTTCGGTCCAAATGGAAAGATGGCGAGGCCTGGTGGTCGACATTATCCCAACTCTCCCCTATATGAAGCTGCTTCCATTACCTCTATCAATGAGTGTTTGCTACAGATATTATATCTCAAAATCATTCAGAACAGTAAGAATGTACTTGTACGATGTTCTTGCGTTCATGACCCATCCTTCGATCTCTTCGAATCCGATCGCCACAATACCCATACAATACGAAGAAGAAGTTCTTCAGTATAAAACTGAAGAAAGCAGCCTTCCCAACAATATACCCATCTCTCTGGACCCGTCCCACAGGACCTGCTGTTGCCACACTATATACCATATATACGCGCACCTCAGTCGTTACCAACACGAGATAAGACGTATACCTGACAACAGGAGAAAGCAAAAGAAAAGAAAAAATAATAATAATTAAATAAATTCGTCGCGCGAGTGTAAGTGAACAAGTGTAGATTACACAGTGTGGCCGCCACTGAGAGCGGTTGTTTAAAAAATAAAAAATTATGGAAACAAAGTGTTAAAGAGCTCGTCGCCTTTCATGAAAAGGGGCCAGGCAGACCTGAAAGCGATGACACGGAGCCGACTCGAGCGACAGCCGAGTATTATAACAAAGCGGCACAAGCCAAATTCGGACGGCGAAAAAAATGCAAAAGGAAAGAAAAACGAATACACAGGCGCAGGTAACCAATTCAACGAATTGGTTGACCTTAACCCAAGTGAAATCGAATTACCTGCTGAGGAAGAAAACAATATCACAGGTACTGCAACAGATCCGGCGGAATTAGAAAAACTCCTTGCGGATATTGACACAAAAAAAGAGGAACTTAATAAACAAAGAGAAGCAATCCTCAAATTAAAAGACCTGGTGCAGCAACAACAAAGCCAAGAAAATACAACAGCACAACGGAAAAATCAGGAACAACATCAGGAAGCAAACAAAAGGCAGCAAACAAAGGAGATGCAGAAGCAGCAAACAAACCAGCACATCGTAACCAACGAAAAGGAAAAGGCGCCGCCTATAATACTTACGTCCATGGAAACAAAGGACGTTATAAAATTAGGTGAGTTAACTTGCGAAGATTTCAAAACAAAAAAAATTAATAATTCTAAAATAAAATTAATGTGCGATGATATTGAAGGTTATCGCAAAGTAATGACTGCTTTGGGTAGGACAAAAAGCGAGTACTACACGTACACCCCGAAATCGGAGAAAATAATCTCCATGCTCCTAAAAGGCGTTGATCCATGTTTTTCCCCTGAGGAGGTATTAGAGGAATTAAAAAATGTCGAAACCGATAATTTAAAATTTACAGGTGTGAAACCCTTCTCTACCGCCAACTCCAGAAAACGCAATTGCAAATTGCCTTTCTTTATTGTATCACTGAGTCCCAACAGTAAAGTTGATGCTCTCCGATACATCAAACACCTCAACCACCAAACAATAAGTTGGGAAAAAATTAGAAAAATCGATCGCGTATTGCAGTGTATGCGTTGTCAACGCTTCGGGCACGCGGCATCAAACTGCCACATGCAATTCAGGTGCGTAAAGTGCCTCTCCAACCATACCATTGGTGAATGCCCCTTGGGCAAGGAACAGCTTCCAGATAGGAAACCACTGTCCTGTGTCCTCTGTAAAAATACAGGTCACACTGCTAATTTTAGAGGATGTCCTAAATTTCAACAAATGAAATTAAAATTGGAATCCAAAAAGAAACAAGTTGAAGAAGAGAAAAAAATGAAAACTCGTTCTTACAACAATTTCGTGGCTCCTTGTGTGTCATATGCACAAATGGCCGGTGCTCCTAAGCAACCAGCATCCATGGAACATACATATAGTAATGGGAAAATGCCTGCACCAGTGGCACATTCAGAAATAATAACAATGTTATTAACCATGCAAGGACAATTTGCCGAATTTCAAAGAACACTGACTGAACAAAGAGCACGAATAGATACTCTCTATTCAACCCTGTTCTCAAATAACTCTCCATATCAAAATCTTCAACCCTCCGTCTGAACTTAACCTAAAAATTATAGCTGTGAACGTAAATTCACTAATCCACATCGAAAGAAGGGATAATTTAGGCAATTTGCTCCAAGTCGAATGCCCAGATGTGCTCTTGGCTAGCGAAACTAAGCTAAACCAAAGGCACAAAATGGGCTACAAAAATTATAACATAATTAGACGAGATCGACCACACTCTATTCGAGGGGGTGGGTTCGCTATCTTAGTTAAGAAAGGTCTTCACCATAAGGTCGTTTACAGCACGGAAGTACACAAATTCCAGGTGCTAGAGGCATGCATTATAGACATTCCGCTAAAAAGTCAAAGCCATCTATATATAGTCGCTGCTTACGCTCCTGAATCTGTTCAAGGTACCCAATTTATCAGTGAAATCGATACGCTTTTCCGAAGTCTCAAGTTAGATTTGGAAAACAATTACTTTTTAATGGCAGGTGACTTTAACGCCAAGCACAGTGCCTAGGGCAATCTGACCTCGAACACCAGAGGCAATGCCTTGTTTGATTGGTGGCAAACAAATGCGATCGAGCATAAACTAGAATTGTACGCTACAAGTACACCGTCTTATCCAAGAGGTAACTCCTTCCTGGATTTACTTATGACAGATGATCGAATTCAGTTACCAGATACCGAGGTAACTACTCGAAATTGTCTTCGATAGTGATCATTACGGACTTGGAGCCGTAATACACGTGCCAAACGAGTACCATCTACTTGAGTAGGACGACCAGGTACACTCTTTCGATTTCCGAAAAGCACATTGGTCGCGTTTCGATCGCATAGTAAAAAGAGAAATACGCAACATTGGCATAGACCCACCGACTAATAGAAACCTCCATAATGATGAAATCGATCATTACCTCCTAACTATGAACGATATTGTTACTAACACAATGAATCGTTCCATCCCCAAAGTAGCTCATATGGATGGCTATAACCACCGATACAGAAATGCAACTATCGATGCTTTGTATAGGCAAAAGAGCACATTGCTCTCAAAGCTGAAATTGTGCTATAGGCAGTTCAGTGACCCAAATAGCAATGAAATCAAAACAATCAAGTCCTTGATTAAAAATCTTCAAAAACTGATCCGGGATAATTACCGAGCAGTAATAAATGAGGAGTGGAGCAACAGAATTCGAGCTGTCCAAGCAAACGGACCGAACATGTTTTCACAAATCAAGAAAATATGTCGAAGAAAAGATCACAATGACATTCCCTGTCTCCGAATTCCACGGACTCCCGAGAATTGTCAGATAATGCTGAACGCAGGACTCACCTTAGAGCACAGCAACTCCAATGATGAAGTAATAGTAGTCGAAGATCCGCAAAAGAAAGCGAATGCGATTGGAGCCTGTTTCGAAGCAGTGTACAGAGTTAACGAATCAGTTCATGCTAACACTGAAATTGAAAGCAATGCCCGTCAAAGACATTGTTCGCTGCGCAATCAACTTCACAACTGGCGATCCGAAAACCATAGTTTCATCACATTCGGCGAAAATAATAGGGCGGATTCTCCCGTCAGAAATGAAAATACAAATATGTTTGTGCGCAAGGATGAACTTAGAAACATACTTATATCAATAAAAAATACGAAATCATCTGGAATAGATAGCATTCCAAATGTGGTTCTAAGGCATTTGCCTTGCGAAGCAGTGAACATATACACTACTTTGTTTAACAACGCTCTAAACAATGCACACTATCCAACCCATTGGAAGACTGCAGTAGTCCACCCTATCCCCAAAAAGGGTAAGGAGAAGAGCAATCCAGCTAATCTGCGCTCGATCAGCCTGCTTCCCAACATCAGCAAGGTATTCGAAAAAATTATAAACAAAGCACTGATAGGTTGGTGTGATGAAAACAATATCATCCCCAACAAGCAGTTTGGCTTTCGAGCGTGACATGATACAGTTCATGCAGCGACGAAACTTGTTTCCGATATACAGTGGAACAAGGCAAAGCGACAATGTACAGGCGCCTGCCTGGTTGACTTTGAAAAGGCTTTCGACACCGTATGGTTAGAAGGACTTGTCTATAAGTTAACAAACCTGGGTATGCCGCAATATCTGCTATACATTATTTATGATATGATAATGGACAAACATTTTATGGTGAAATGCGGGGACATACTCTCCAACAAGACCTTCCAAATTAAAAATGGCTTACAGCAGGGAGCTGTGAATTCTCCCATTCTATTCAATATTTACACTAGTGATCTAGTGAGTTCTCTCGAAAACGCCATTGCGTACGCCGATGACATAGTGGTGTACAGAACAGGAGGAAAAATAGACGACATCAATAGGCACCTTCAAGATGACTTCAACAAAATAAAACAATTTTGCGACGACTGGAAATTAAAAACTAATCTCCAGAAAACCGAGACTATTCTTTTCAGAACGCCCCTATCCAGGGCCTCGAGGGATACAAAATACAACTGGAAACACTTCTTTATTGTAGGTAACAATAACCTTCCACTACAAGTGAAAACTGTAGTTAGATACCTTGGAATCTGGCTAGACCAGTATTTATATTTTGACAAGCACGTAGCAGCGTCCCTCTCCGCAGCTAAAAGCGCATATTCTATGACAAGAAGTCTATTCCGGAGTAGTCTTCTTGACCCCAGAGTCAAAATAATTTCGTACTCGGCATTCATCCGACCAGTTTTGATTTATGGCTGTCCAGTATGGTATAATATATCTCCACTTTATATGGAGAAGTTTCGTGTGTTCGAACGGCAGTGTTTGCGCTCCTGCCTCGGACTTTATAGAACACCAGAGTCGCAATACAAAAAATTCTATCCCAACAAAATCCTGTATAACAAATCAGGGTTAAATAGGATAGACAATTTCATAATTAAAATTATTCGTGGTCACACAGCAAGGGCAATGTGCAGTGACAATAATCTTATCTCGGGAGCATTCTATCCCAATGATATGTATCTGGAGAATACGCTCCAGAATGGGTTTATTCCCCCAGAAGCGTTCCCTTTCTAGGATCAAAAAGGCCTTATCCAAGACGTGCATGGAGTCCCGATTATTTACCACGCTTTCCGTGGTGCCAGGGACAAACGAATTCTCCATGATAGTGATATCTCCAATGCCCCAGACCGCATGCGTTTTAGCACAGCGATCAGTGAAAGAGATAAATCAGCCAAAGATCGAACATCTCCCAAATGGTGGTGGCTTCTCAACGAGGAGAGGACTTCACTTCCTCAGATATAGTATGTCTCTCAAGAGCAACGCTCTCCTTCCTCTTGTCCCCCTCCCCCTGTCCACCTTTCACCATTACTTTTATTTTTATTTTATTTTTTATTTCTTATTTAATGTTTTATTCGTTTTGTTTTGAAGTTTTTGTTTGTTATAATTACAAAAAAAAAAAAAAAAAAAAAAAATTGTAATATACGCGCACCGTACAAAACAGCACATCGCCAAAAAAGTAATCTGTGTTTATTATCGCACCCAAGACCTCTGATCTTGATTGATTACATTTTCACCTTGCTTCCATCCAAGTAGTTAGAGAACGCATGAACTAGCCCTGTGGAGAGTATCTATGGTTACCCCTCTTCCCACTTTTTTTCAGATATCCGGAGACCGAGCCCAACATTCTCACCATGGATGTGGATGATTCTGGTTGTCGGTTTGTATTGTAAGTGTTACCCAGTGCATTGAATATTTACATAAATACCTATATGCATATAGAGTCAAAACAAAGTGGCCTATAATATGGAAGAAAATCAAAACTGATTACAATGTGGTGCCGTGGAGATGGGCATAATCTGCAGCCGAATTTCCAAGCCAAACACACAATCACAAATCAAACAAGGTTAAAGATATGGGCATATGAGTGACAACAGTGACGGCGAAGAAAATGCAAATTGTGCTCAATATTCAGGAATTGCACACCAATTCAAAAAACAAATCAGCATACAATAGGAGTGATGGTGGTGCTCAATAAACTGATTGCCGTGATAGAGATGAAGAGACAAGAACTGGCGAAGCAAATGGTGAAAGTTCTAGAACTCAAAAGAAAGTTGTACCAGAACGGGCAGCAAACGAAAAAAGAAACATAGTGATAACAACAGAGGCAAGAAGGACAACATCAACCTTTGAAGGTCAACAAAACACAGCAGGTAGAAGGAATTTAATTCCAGGACCCGCATAAATAGGAAGAATTGCTTCACCAGCAACTAGTCAACAAAAAGTAGAAAGTGCCGTATTGTTACTAGTTATGTTACATGGAGACCAAGCATTTCATAAATTTGGGTCAGTTAACTTGCGACCATGTTAAAACGAAACGATTAAATAACAAAAAATACGTGTAAGGTTCGTGATTTAGAAGATTGTCGCAAAATTATATCTGTCCTAAGTAAAGCGAAAAGCAAGTACTACGCGTACGGCCCTAAATCGGAGAAAACCGTCTCCATGCTCCTTAAAGGAGTTTTTTCTTCCTTTATTCCCGACGATGTGTTTCCTTGCCGTTGTGATGTCCAGACATTCAAGAACAATACATCGACACCTCCTTTCCTTATCCACTTCCTCTCCATCCACTCTGACATTTAAGGGTACTTCAAAATCCTCTTTTGTGCGCGCGGTAGTGTAAAAAAAAGATAACGTGGTTTTTATTTGACAGTCGTTTGAGTGAGTCGATGTGAGTGTTTTTGAAAATGGACAAAATTGAGTATCGAGCCATCATTTAATTTGTGTTTTTGAAAGGCAATACGCCTACGCAAATCAAGGATGAGTTGGACTCTGTGTATGGGGACTCTGCACCATCATTTACCACAGTGAAATTTTGGGCACGTGGCCGTGAGAGCTTGGGAGACTGTGGGTAGGTTTTGCTAGGGGCGTCGGCACGGACGCAGGTTGAGCAAAACACCAATGATTGTTCACTGAGTATTGTCCGGAATTGTAACAACGCACACTATTCTCCACACTTAAGTTCACAAAACTGTGCACAACAGCAGAATAAAAAAACAAATTACAGGAGTTGTTGTTTGAATCATTAGTTCTTTATTTCTCTGGGTTATTTATCACCTTCTACAGTCATGTCTTCCACAGTGTCCTGGCATTCACCTGAGTTTGAAGATGATGTCAGTAGAGCGCAGGTAATAAATAATTATGTCCGCAGGTTATTAAAACAGTAAATGTATTTTTGAATTTATGAAACTTACTTTTAGAATAGTCTGACAATACACACAATGTCGCTGTCTCCAATTACACACCGTTAAGTAGGTCCGATTTATTAACAACTGTAGCTTAGATTTTGATGACAATTGTATTTTATTCAGTGGCTAATAAATCAAATAACAATTCAAGACACTTATGGTTATGACACTTTATTAATTAATCACTCTTGGTGAAACACGGTATAGCAAAAACACGCACACGAAAAGAAATGACACAGTAAAGAGAGAACTCTCGGACAAACTCTCGGCAACTCTCCGCGGAGATTCGTAACGAAGGTGCGCACCCTTCAAAGAATAAAATCTGACGCGCCGATGCAATCCATATCCGTCAGATTCAACGGTGGTGGATTACATCGGTGTGGGAGGATTCTATATGTGTCCGTGTAGGACAAGTACGATGCCCTTCAGCCTGCATATCGGCAACGACGAAAATGCACCTGAATAAACATGGGCCGGGGTAATGAACTGCAGGCATTATTGAGATACGTGATAGCGAAGATCGCCGAAGGAAGAAATAGGTTTCTGTGTCCTAAATAAACAGAAACGCTATTTCGAGGGTCATGCACATTATTTGTGATTAAGCCGATGCTACATGGGAACATCGGCTGTTTACATAATCGCCCCAGACTTATGCCATTGCAGGCAATCGATTTTTCCGTAGCGATAAGCCAACCGAAGGTTTGCTCGCCTATGCCCAAGGCTATGGTGGTTTTTGTTTGATCTAATTTCCTCCATAATACAGCATCGTTAGACATGATCTACGGTATGATTGTCTAACGTCAAACATATTCGTGCCAAAATCCCATGATCGGTAGAAATTGGTCGTAAGTGTTGCGAACCTCGGGATTGGGGCAATGAATGGTTATGAACCGTAGGAAAACCATCGGCTACAGCTGAATCAGCAATTACGCTGGCCAGCGAGTGTTTATCTATAATAATTGCTTACGAGCCGAACCGATGGGGATATGGAGTGATTCATATAATATGAAACGGAAAAATTCAATGTGATGCATGCCTTGATGAGGTTTAACTTTCAGGTGAATATTATTTGAAAGACACCTTACGCTGCTCGAATACAGGTAAGTATAGTGGTTTATGAAGTGAGGGAAAAGCGGTCGGTTTAAAAAAATGTATGGTTCTTTGGGAAACCTTTAAAGAACCGCCACAAGACGATGAACGTTCGGGATGTCCAAAAACTGCAACAACTGACGATAACATCGCATTCACCAGATGGTGCTAGACAACCGCCGAATTAAAGTGAGAGAGATAGCAGAGGCTATGAAAATGTCTAAAGAACATGTTTGTCCCATATTAAATCAAGATTTAGACATGACAGAGCTGTCAGCGCCTTGGGTGCCGCGTTTGCTCACGTTAGTCCAAAAACGTGTTCGAATGAACATTTCCAACGCTCTGTTGGCGCAGTTTAGGCGCAATAAATCGGAGTTTTGGCGCCCATTAATTACTGTCGATGAAACTTGAATACACCATTTTACGCCCGAAACAAAAATACAGTCAAAGCAGTGAACTGTAAAGGGGGAATCGTCTCCAAAAAAGGCAAACACTGTTTTTTTCGGCTGGGAAAGTGATGGCGACTGTTTTTTGGGATAGTCACGGAGTTATCTCAATCGATTATCTTCAAAAACGAAAAACCATTACAGGAGCACACTACGCACCATTACTTGACCAACTGAAGGCAGAAATTGTGGAAAAACGGCCACATTTGCAAAAACACAAAATCCTGTTGCGCCAGACAACGCGCCGTCTTACACCTCAGCGCCTGCCGTGGAAAAATCCACGAATTACGGTTTGAGCTGCTTCACCATCCGCCTTATTCAGCAGATCTGTGGGGAGGAAGTATGTGGGGTTTGGCGGAACCGCCACAGATCTACCCCCAAACAATTTATTTTTGTTCTGTAATCTATAAACTGTGCTCGGAGGACAGAGATTTTCGTCAAGTGAGGAGGCAATCACCTTCGTGAACAGTTATTTTGCAGAGAAAAACGCCGAGTACTATTTGGACGGGTTAGAGAGATAGGAGTATCGCTGAGAGAAGTGTGTATAGTTACAAGGAGACTATGTAGAAAAATAAAAATAAATTTTAAGAAAGAATGTCCTGAATCTTTGTTAGGTCGGAAACTTTTCAGTCCACCCATGTATGTACCTCTTCCTCGCTCATTGCGATACTGATTATAAAGTCGAGCGCGACCGCCAGCCAAGCCAGTTGCCCTACTATTCATAAACCAAATAACAGTCACGCACAAGATTATCTAGCTCGCAACTTTTTGCTAAGTAAAAAAGTAAAATTATCGTTTATATTTGATTCATCCCCGTGTAAAATGAGTACAAAACGAACCTTGTCTTACGATTATTCCTTCAAATTAGAGCAAGTTTTGGAAACCATAATTAATCTTAAGAGTTTGTGTCCCCAACCCGCAAAACCGCCCTAAAAAGTGGTTATATTTTTTAAGATTAAATTATATTTGATTTGAATGGTTCGTTATGGACTAACCCAATAAAAATGAATTAAGTGAAGATACTCATATTGTGCGCAGGAGACTATGTGAATCTAGGGTCAACTGAATTTTAAACGTAATTTTAGAGTACCAATGTTATCTGTACGAAGTAATAAATGTGTAAGTTCAACAACAGTTCGACGAAATAATTTATGTTTATAGTGCCATCCATAACTTTCCGACTGATGGTTCATAAAAAAGAAAGTACACTTACGTCGAATTCGAACTACCGGTCTCCGAAGGACATTCAGTAAATGCGGTTTGTCGACGACAAGCTCGATTTGCGGTGGCGGTGGTAACTGCAAAGGACAAAAGCAAACGAACATAAAATTCAATCGAAAATATTATCTCGTATCCTTGCTTCATACCGTTTTTGTTATAGCATTTATCCAATCACTGAAATTAAATTTAAGAAAGGAAATTCTATGAATTATATTGTATTGAATGCATCTTTGGTATGGTTTGAAATCTATTGAACAAAAAAAGGAAATTAAACAAATTAAGGGAATTAAAGACGGAAGAAAAACAAAGGGAGATTTAATTTAAAATACATTTGCTAAGGCAGCTCAATGAAATCCATTCTAATAATACAGATACAAAATTTAGTGTGGTCTTCCCAACAATAGGATCAATGAATCGTTATACTTTGAAATCAAAGATAAAAATAAATTCACAGTCGTCCTATCGTCCTAGGCACAGAAAATTACCATTAGACAAAAGCAACAAAAGCGACTAAAAATCATTGCGATTGTTTATGAGTATGGAACCGAAATTGATATGTACTTTTCTATGGCCATAGATAAATAGACGCTCGTACACGTAGAGGACTTACATAACCAGGGTATATGCGGTAATCCGTATACACCCATGTATAAACACAAACATACAAATGTATTATCCAAAATCTTTAATTTGATGTTCGTTCTCACAATTCAGTTCCGGCCTCAGTGGCTGTCGACATACAATGGCATACAGTAAATAATTCCAAAAGACTAAAACAGGGATATCCTTATCCTTCGTGTGGAGGTTAGGATTCCTGGGGCATGTAATTACATAATAATCGTTCTTAAATCAAGGGTCTACTTGCTTTTAAATTTAAATCTATTGATCCTCTTATTCTTCCTTGTCGGTTATATGAAAAGTATTAAAAAAAATAATAATAATGGTTTTCCTTCTTCTCATTTTTTTTTTGTTTTTCCTTTAGCATCCACCTTGAAAGGACATGGGATAGATGAAACTTAAATTGAATAAGTTTTATGTGTTCAACAGAGAAAGTCTTGGGGTATGATGGTAACGTATACGTAACCCCGTTGTCCTGGCGTTTATGCGAAGGAATAAAGAGACATTTTGTGTCTCAAAGAATCATAAATTCTTACAAAATATTATAGGGTGGGATGAGAGGATAACGGAATAAGATATTTTTACTGTGATTTTCAAGCGAAAGGAATAATCCAAGGACGGGACACTATTTGCTGATTTTATGGCATAGTTTCCTTTCTTCAATGTGGTATCACACGGCAGCAGATCCTCTGAGAGTATGTATTACACTTGACATACTTTCCAGGAGAACATTCTTTTACATTAAATTTACTGAAGGGCCCGAGAACGATGATGAACCGAGGGACGTGCCGAAGTGTGACACAGCCATACGATGGCGAGGTTATCATAGCCTGTGTAAAAACTGTTGTTCCAGTGATAAAACTATTTAGACCAAGATTGAAAGGTACTAATTGTTTTTCAAGTTATTCCACTTTCTCCTTCCTTTCTTCTTGGCTCTTACAAGCTTGCACATCCTTTCCTATATAACGGTATTCGTCACTAGCAAGGTTACTTCACATAAGAATTTAATTCAATTAATGACTTATGAAAGTTTGTAGATTTAAATGCCCTTTCGGCTTTCATTGATTTTCGCTTCATCCTATTAGTTATTTCATTTTCTCACAAACGATGTTATGCTGGCGTGCAAGTACTGCTAAGGACTTCAACCGACTTGAGAACTTAGTCGATGATGTATAGAAAATTGAACTGGGACTCCGATTGGATCGGATAATTTGCCGAAATATGGCTTCGTCGGTTGATTTATAAGGATTTCAGAGTCTCTCTCTGCCAAGATTTAATTTTACTTATATAAATGGATTTAAAGATATTATTTATCCATAAGAAGCTTGTAGGTAATTCATTTAGTTAAGCACGTAAATTGGTTGAAAGGTGAATCTCGGATAGCGTACAACTTTACATACTTTACTAGTCGACTGGACAGCGGCCATATATTTTATAGTAGAACCAGTGCCGGATTAAGCCAATCGGGGGCCCTAGGCCATTCAAATGTTGGGGCCCTCTTTTTTTTAATAATCGTAAAATTAATCGTTATTGATGCATTTGTATAATTTAAACAACTAATTCATATCATTTTAAGGTTTTCAAATACAATAAAATAAAGGAAATCATTTTTTTCAGTTGAATTATATATTTTTTGATTAAAAATAATTAACAGTATATTAAATTATAAAATAATCTTTGGACATCTCTTTGGAAGATGAAAGCGACGCTCGTTTTCAACAAACTTTTTTTCTACATTTTTGATCAACAAAATCATTGATGATTTCTTCAAAATCAATTTGACGAAGAATGTCCGATTCAATGGACATCAGACTTAGCATGTCTAATCGTTCTTGACGCATAACACTTCTTTGCTCGTTTCTGATGCGTTTCAATTTTGAAAAAGAGCGCTCTGTCGAACAATTCGTGATCATAAGAGTTAAAAAAATGCGAAGAGCAATTTCAACGTTCGGAAAAACTAATTCAAGATGATCTTGTATCAAACTTTCGTAGAGGTCAGAGTGAGTGAACTTAAGTTTCATTGGGAATTTTGATTTAATGAAAGCGTGAAACTGTATGAGTTCAGCGTAAAATTCTTCTAAATCGTCAGAGTAAAAGTCAACTAAATCGGAAATCTTTTTGGAATACACATTTTCGGTCAAATCAAAATCAGCCAAAAAAGAAAATCTCTCCGAAACCTCTAAGTAAACTTTGCTTCGTCTGTTGATTTCAATCTTGAGCGTATCGATGATTACCAAAAAACCGTTTACGCGAAAGTAGTCGCGCGGACTTAATGCAACCTCTGGATCATCGCCATCGTTTGCTGTCTTGTTCTTCGTCGAACTCGCGATGCAACATTCGCATAATCTGTCTCAGGTAAAATTGATCTGACTTTGTTTTCAAACACTTTTCTCTCATCTCATCTAACAAATTTTCTACTGACGAGCACATTAACGCGCAGGTTTTCAGATCAATTTCTACTGACTGCAATGCTTTGCTCGTTGCCCGAAAATTGTTCAAAATATCGCTCCACAAAACAAGCATGAAAACAAATTCGAAGGTTTGAATTTTATTCGCGATACATTCAGCTTCGTGTCTACAGTCACTTTTTTGTGTTAAATCATCAGCAATTTCATACAATGCTGCTACGATTTCGTTGAAAGATTTTTGAGTTGCCTCAGTGGCGTTCGCATGAGCTTCCCAACGAGTTTGGGATAACGATTTCAGTACCTTTTCGTTTCCGATACGTTCCTTCAAAACGTCCCACCGGTGGGTTGATCTTGAAAAGAATGTGTACAATAATTGTACAATAGAAAAAAAGTTCACTGCAAACAAGCAGCACTTTACAGCAGTTTCTCCAACTAAGTTAAGCGAATGCGCTGCACATGATAAATAAATCGCAAATTCGTTGGGATTTAACAAGATCGATTGCATACTTTATTTACTCAGGTAAATAATATTCGGAGCATTATCATAAGATTGACCCCTGCAGTATTTAAAATCTAAGCCGCAAATCGCAAGAAATTCTAAAACCACTTCAGCCATCGCAACACCTCTATGGCTATCAAAGTTTAAAAAAGTCAAAAATCTTTCAACGGGCTTTCCATTCTTAGCAACATATCGGACAACTACACTGAGTTGATCAACGTGAACGATATCCGGAGTTGAATCGACTGAAAGACCAAAATATCGCGCGGCTAAGACCTCTTGTATAATGTGATGTCTTACTTTTGAACCCATAATGCTGATCAACTCCTCACAAATAGTTTTTGATAAATACGAGAGATTCCCCTTGCCTCGGTCCGCAAAATTTTCAATGTGACTTTTTAAGAACGGGTCAAACTGTGCAATTAGATCGAGTAAACCTAAGTAATTTCCATTATCTGGAACGCCGAAATGCTCGTTTGTGCCTCTGAAAGGTAATCCTCGTTCAGCCAACGTTATGATGACTGGAATCAATCGTCGCACTGCATCTTTCCAATAATTTTTCTCTTTCTGGTACTCAAGTTGAAGGTTGTCGGAAACATCGACGCAGTTCTGTCGCCTTTGAATGTATGTCAACATACATTCTCTGTGAAGAGATCTATTCTCATGTTGATGTAATTGGGAAACATTTTTCCAATCATTATATCCATCGCTGGTCAGTTTGTTTTGTTTGTCTTTGGAAGCAAAAATTTTACATACAAAACAATACACGCAACCAGTCGTGGGAGAATAAATTAGCCATTCGTGCTTGAACCGTTCTTGATTTGCCTTTCTTCCAAAAAACGTTTTTTCTGAGCAATATCTTGCTCTACCTTCTGCATCGTAAAATCTACGAGAAGGCTCAAACGGTCCAGTGTGATTTTGGCACATGCTTGGACCACGATTGATCCAAAAATTGGCGTCATCGTCAGTGAAATGCTGCAGGCTCAAAAGTACCCAAATCCGCGTCTCTGAGCTCTTCGTATTCGTTCAGACTAACATCACGCTTCGAGTTTGATCCATCATCTGGATCCAAAGATTCAGAGGTTTTGAGATGATCGACTTGCTCTGTTTCAGATTGAATCTGCAAATTTGATAAAACAATTTTGAATTCAAAAGTTTTAAGAATTAAAAATTAAACAACAAAGTTTAAAATAAAAAAATCGAACTCAAAAATAAATCAAAAAAACAAAACCAAAATGTTAAATTATCGAAATAGCTAAAACTAAATCAGTTTACAAAATCAAAATCGAACAACAAAACAAATTTCGAAAAACTGAACGAAACTTAAAAAAGAAATTTAAAACGAAAACAATATACAAACTCACTTTCTCACTTATTGTTGTTGGATAACAAAAAAAGACAATTTGATTGGTGATGTTTTTTGTGTTGTGTGAAAAGATACAATATAAAACAGAACCTACCTTTTTCAACAAATGCGTAGTTTTCGATATGTTCATTACACACAATACCACAATTTCACATTAATTAACATCTAGATTCGTCACTAATTGAAAAACGTTCTTTTTTTCACTAAGAACAACGAACAAATGTAATTTGCCAAACGACAAAGCAACAGATAGTTTTGTTTTGCTTAAAACACTGAAATGAATCGTTTTTGTTTATATAAACAAGTTCGAGTTTTTCAAGCGCTGTTTCGGTTATTTAGCGCGCGATTTGAAATTCAAATCGTAGCTTAAAATAACAATCAAAAGAATAAATCAATTAAGATTTTTAAATATTTTTGTTTGAAAACACATTTGTATAATCAATTACATAAGATAAATAAATTGTCTTTAAACAAATTTTTGTTTACAAAATTCCAAAAAATATAAAATAATTTAATTAAAATTAAAAATAAATTAAAAACAATCATGACAAATTTTCTTGTGGGCCCTTGCTCGCCAGGGGCCCCAGGCCATGGCCTAGTCCGGCCTAATGGGTAATCCAGCATTGAGGAGAACATTTTGCTTTTTGTATATATATATATATATATATATATATATATATATATATATATATATAGATATATATATATATATATATATATATATATACATATATATATATATATATATATATATATATATATATATATATATATATATGTTGTGGTAGAGCCAGAATAGGTGATAAGCTAATGGTATTGAGCTCACGACGAAGATCGTCAAATGCCCGAAATTTAAATAAATTCAACCAAGGTAGACAGGAATACAGATTAGGGTTATATAATGTTTTTTTTACTTTTTAAATAATTAAACATTTATTAAAGATTTTGTTTGATTTATAAATACATATATTAGATGACATTCTTTTCTTTATATAATGTACACAATCAAAAGGGACTATGGATATCTTTATGGTATAAACAAATATAGGGCGTATAAAAAGCTGGGAAGGGATTGCAAACATAGGTAGGTTAGAAAAAACAGTAAATTCGCCATTAAGGTGGTTGCCTATAATATAATTTCAGATTAATTGATGCTGTTAGTTATTATTACTATGATTAGTATGTGGTAAGGTGTTACAATGATTTCACCAAAATATGGATCGTGGAGATCCTTTCGCATAAGACTTTAATATAAATGGGCCATTTCACGAAACCAGATATATCCAATCACGTTAGACAAGAATGTATTTTCAGGATGATTGATGCGTGGATAAAAGGGGGAATGTAAGCTGGGAATGTAAACTGATGTGTGGTACAATATAAGGTGATGTGTGATTTGCTGTCGACTACTGACAGATTCTGACAAGCAAGCGTCGGAGTCAGTGTTAGTGTTGATCTTTTTGTTCAATAAATCTACACGTGCGATGGGCGCTTATCTAAAAATACCACTTCTTTTCAGTTTTTTTTTTTTTTTTTTTTATTAAAAGAATGTGTAATCGTCCAAAGATATTAGGAGCCCGAGTCTCTGGCATGATTCACAGAGTTATACAGTATTTAACAATACCGCGTACTGAAACACACCGCATCATCTTCGACCATACTGCCCGCAGGACTGACTTTGGGTTTTCCTAAATGTATATTTGGCGGAAGGTTATTTGGTGTGATTTGACTTTGGCGAATATTTACTGTCCTTCGGCTGAAGATCCTGGTTGCAGCGTTCCGCCGCACACTGCTAGCACACAACGAATCCACCGAGCGAAAAGCACAAATAAAACACGCAGATCGTTTACGGATTTAATCTTTTTTATTTCGTACAACTAATTGTTCATAAATTGCGCACTATGCCGGATTCAACTTAAATACGTGTCTCGACAATATTTTAATTAACAACGCAGCGAAACACATGCACGAAACACACGTTACTCCCTTACATCAAATTAAAGGAAATTAGGATACAATTAATCGTTTGCTTTTTTACATCTCCCTCTCCGTACGAATTGTCTTCCCGTTGACGGTCCAAATTATACTGTCTATCTCAACCCCAAAAATATCCTGCTACAGATCGTATCTATATCTGCACAGAGAAATTTCCTATTCGCTCTGCTAACAGAATTTCCGAATCTCTGTTAGCAGCATGTTATTAAGTCCCAGGGGTAATTTCGGTGCCTGAAAAGGAAAAAGTCAATCGACGCATACATCCTTAAACGTCATTATCACCATCCGTGGTGTGATCGAAATTTGGTTCGACGGCTGTCGATTTTGTGCCGCCTTTATTTGCACAAAACATCTGGCGCGCGGCCGACGGATATCGTGCAGTTTGAATGGACGTACGGCCCATGGTTTTGTTTAACTTCTTTCGGTTAAAACTAACAATCCATTAGACCTTTCTAATGGGTGTGAAAATCGAAAGGGATCGTGGGATCGGAATAGATCCTTTGTAGGTTTTTAGCCTCATAAATTTTCCGAATTATCTCGTTGAGATAATTACGGTTGCCTGCAATTTGGTAGCGGATAGGTTGTCGCAGCCTTTGTTTGCTTGACGGATTTGGGTGGTCTTTATGGCAGCTACCCGCACGTGCAGCCGACGATAGCGATTCCTTGTAACATCCGGTAGATGTTCAGGATTTCCTGTTATGCAGAGCTGGGATGCGATGCATTTCGATCTTTCGGAATTTCTCTAGGGAGCCGGATGAAATACAATCGACATGTTGAGCTTGACATTGAAAGCCTTGGGACGTTCAGTTCCTTTGTGGTGTAAAAGTCGGGATGACAAAACACGGACACTTATTTCCTTTTACACCCAACGATTGTTCGAGGAATAAAACACAAATCTCCATTCAAAGTTCATATTAGTTTTATTACGCTACACTGAATTTTTTTAAATTTTTATTCAAATTATTTCTTCACTGTTTCCATTCATCACATTAATCCAATTAAATGCTATTTGGGAAAGCATACGAACTCTTCTTAGGAATACCGAATTTTGGGACTAAAATTAACTTTCCACTCGCGAATTTTTCGACGCACTAAAAGAAACTCGGCTCCTGGGCACGTGTGTGCGGTTGAGTGGTAGCAATCTGACTGGCGGTAAATGCCGTAGCAAGGTTACGTAACCTTGCTGAAGGTTCGACTTCGAGGTAAGTCGCATCGCTTGGAATAGTGGGGATCGAGCGATGTATGGCTCTTCGGGCCCTGAAAAGCCCCACACCTTCCTTTTTCGTGCCGGACTCAACGTTGTGGTGAATGTTTCAGGGCCCTAGCGGACTTAGTGGCACGCGTCTGTGGGCGCGTGTAACGTTTTCAGGTTAGGTATGTTCCTTGAAGGGTAGGAACCCTACCTGGGTGGAATGGTGCGTTCCTAGAACGCTACATATATGTAAGGAAAGTACCCTCAGTATAATTAAATTTAGTAATGTAAACCCACAATCTAAACCATGATGTAAACCTCGTACAATTAAACTCAGTAATATAAACCCACAAAAAAACCTCCATGTAAACCACAAAGGGCACATGTCAGTAAAAGACTAAGAAGAAAAAACGTGTTCGCGAAATTGCATTTCAAATAGTGGAATTAATAACATTGAATGTTGTTTCTTTGTTAGAAGAAGAATAGTAATTAGTTTAAGCTATAATATTGTAAATTTTGTATATTTTAATAGTTTAAGCTATAATATTGTAAATTTTGTATATTTTAATAAAAAACTTTGTTATTATAGAGAAACAATTCTATTATTAATTGCACTACGGAAGAAATCCATCAGATTATATATATATATATATATATATATATATATATATATATATATATATATATATATATATGGATATGCATTGATATATATGAATATATACAAACTGATAATGTCCCTATATATGCCTCTATCCATGTATCTGTGGGGGTTCTCTATATCAACCGGAGAACCAACCCACAATTACTACCTAACTTCGACCGCTAACAGTGCGTCACCATAATCCAAACCTGCAATAGCACACATTCGCAAACATGCAAAGAATACACACTTCCCGAAAAAGTGAATATATAAAAATAAAAAATAGAAAAAAAAATGTATATATTATAGAGTATGCAGCAAAGACCAGAGTAATCCAACTTTAGGGCGGGAAGCCTACCCGGCAGGAAAAAAAAAGAGAAGAAAAGAAAAAGTTATAACCAACAATCAACAAAAGAAAAAAAAAATAACTACAATCAACAACAATTATAAACAATAGTAAGTTAATAAAAAAAAAAAAAAAAGAAAAGATTTTGGAAATTAACTTAGGTCCTTTTCATAAAATAGAAATTTAAAATTTTCTTTAGTTAAAATATAAAAATTAAAAAATTTTATTATTATTAATTTTAAAACGATGATTTCTTTCTCTTTCTTATAAAAAAAAAAGATAAGAGCATTTTTTAATTTTTTTTTTTAATTTAGTGGAAAAAATCTCTCGGTTCTCTATAGCGGCTTTGTTGTCTTTTTAACCCACTTTTTCTTTTCTATACAGTCCCAAAATTTCGCGACACTATTTCACTAGACAGGCTGCTAGGCGGTTACGGGAAATTTCTTCTCAGAATTCGTTAGCTCAGGATTCACCCCAGGCAGCTAGGCAGAGGGAATTTAAAGTCAATTTAAAGGAAAATTCACCGCAATCGTTAGACCCGGATTCGCTCAAAATGTCTCTCTCAATTGGGATTTCAGATGTCTTTAAAATCGTTCCAGTTTTCAATGGAAAGCCGTCGGAACTAAATAAATTTATTTCAGGGGGAGATATTTTATTTAATTCCATAAACGACGCAGACCCGAATATATTCACTACATTTCTTGAGTTAGTCAAAAATAGATTAGATGGCCCTGCCTTTGACTTAATTCTTATCGCACAATAACCAATTGGGAAACTTTAAAAGAAATATTAGAATCGGAATATAAGGAAGAACAGTCTCGTTCAACGGCACATAACGAGTTGATTTTACTGAAACAACAGTTTAGAGAAACGATTCGAGAATTCGGAGACAGAGTCGGGACAGCTCTGAGGAATTTGAACTCCGCTACATGTAGCATGACTAGTGACGAAGTAGTTAGGAATTTTCTAATTGCAGAGAACACCAAATTAGCAGTAGAAATATTTGAGGAGGGTCTGAAAAATGACGAACTCAAAATAATTGCCAAAGTCCATGGGAGGACGAATTTAAAGCAATCGATAGCACATGCAGAAGCTCATGCGGTACGAATAGACAACACTCCGCAAACTTATAATAAATATCCGAATAGATTCCCTCATCCTACTAGAATAGTCTGTCAAACTTGCGGTAAGTTAGGTCTGTGGGGGGTTAGTCTAGTGCACCTACACGGGCGCGGTTTCAGTAAAACACCCACCGAGGGGAAGACAAATCACCAACGCACAAGTGAAGATAAGGAGGAAAAATGTCAAAATAACAAAACGCTGGTAAAGTTGCACTGTATACTGTTTCCTATTTTATTTTACGTATTTTCCTTAACTATTTTTTACAAAAATCCCTCCAAATTGTGGTGGGCTTTTATTATTTAAAACCCTTATGTCATAATACTCTTATCACTATGTACAAGAAAGTTTAAACAATTACAAATTTACCACTAGCACCGTGACACCTTTTACAACCAATTCTTCTATTAATTTAATGCTCTCAAGTAAGTTCTTAACACGACAGAGTTTGCTTAATTTATCAGCAGCACAGGAAACACACTTATTTGTAACTTTAGTATATACATGAAGTTGTTTATCGATTAATTAACACGCACTATTCGTGGTACGATGCACATAGGATTCACGGGGGAATAAGGGTTAAACTAGGAAACAAAATCCTTTTGTTTTGCGCGGAGACGGTATACGACCCGTGTGCGTAGTTCGGCGGTTAAGATCTGACTCCACATTCACTGCCGACGAAAGAAAAGGGAACCCGCCAAGAAAACCGCAAAAGGGGAGGAGCTGCACGATTAACTCGAGATAGTTAATCGTGATTGGACCGGGGAATAGGCATATATTTCACATGTGTGTGTATGCCTCGCATACGATCGTCCGGTGACCGAGGATGGTTGCCAGCATCGCAACTGCATCTTCCACGAATGCAAACAATGCATGGCCTGCGGCTGTGTACACAATTGATTGTGCTATACTTGCCGGCAGCAAGGAACATCTGGGGCAAAAACAACACGAGCCGAAGATCTGGTCATCCTAGGAGAGGCCATAAATCAACATTTGAGTTGATGGGGTGTGAATTTCCTTAGGTCCGCCGACGGTTGGCGGCCGTTAATGGGAAATTGTATATACCATAACAATCTGTGGTGCAAATGCAATGTTTAGATATTGCAACGAATATAGGGTGCAGCCATTGCCAGATGGTAAAAGTAAACACTTGCTGGCTGCATCCAATTCGTTGCTTGTTTGCGGTCCCTGATCGGTAGAGACCGATAATAGGAAACCAGCTATTGCTGGTAATTAGGGAAATGTTTGGTTTGCATCCGCCGAAACCTTGTCGGCGGTGGCAAACCGATGGGACCTAATAGCCGCATGCTAGGGGTGCCATGGACAAACAAGACAACGAGTAATCAAGGAACTCTTTGTTGATTTTGTTTCCATAGCATAAGGCTATGGAAACGAGATGCCCTGGGTGCAATGCATGCCCGAGGATGAGATTTCCAATGCCACGGCTAAGTGATAAGCTTTGCCGTGGACTTAATGTTTTCAGATATTAATGCCTGCCCGAGGATGAATTTTCGATGCCACGGCTAAGTGATAAGCTTTGCCGTGGACTTAATGTTTTCAGATATTAATGCCTGCCCGAGGATGAATTTTCGATGCCACGGCTAAGTGATCTAAGAGATAAGCTTTGCCGTGGACTTAATGTTTTCAGGGATGGTGATGGAGAAAAAGGGGTTTGGAAGGAAAACCCCCACAGAAAAGGTAAGCTGCCTAACAGATATTCATGACAGTTATCCGATTGGGTAACTGTATTAATTCCAGCGATTTGGCTGGCGGTAAATGCCGTAGCAAGGTTACGCAACCTTGCTGAAGTTCGACTTAGAGGTAAGTCGCTTCGCCTGGAATAGTGGGGATCGAATGATGTATGGCTCTTCGGGCCCTGAAAAGCCCCACAGGTCACTCGCAGGAAACATGTTATCGAAACATGCAAATCCCGAGCTTTTCGCAACCCATAAAAAGGGAAATACAAAATATCGTGTGTAGCTACTGTGGAAAAAATAATCACAATCAAAACGAATGTAGATTGAGGCTATCAAGGAATGGTTCAGTTCCGAATTACCATCAAGCTGTAGCGCGGAACCCCTTAAAAGATAACACTGCAACTACGAACAATCGTTTTGAAAGTTTAAGATCTGCAAATACTGGGAGGCAACAAGACTACCAAAATGTTCGATTTTCAAGTACAAAATCGGAAAATGAGGCCTGTCGCCAAAAGAATCATACTGAACACCAAACTAATTTTTCAATTTATAGTATTCGTACGAGTCATACAGAGGAAAGGGAGTCATTGCCCTCGGGCAATGATAGTGAGCATCGAGGAAAGCCATACAGCTCTATGAACGGGGCACCGAGCCTAATCCGTAATGAGTCAGTATGTGAATCACGATCCACTTGCCCAGACCCTCAGTTAGATTCGAATCAAAACACCGAAGACAATAAATATTATAAAAATAAAATTTATGAAAATACTTCAGCAGCTAAGACTGAAGAAAAAGATATTTCCGCAACATAGGCTGAAGAAAAAGATATTTCAGCAGCTAAGACTGAAGAAAAAGATATTGCAGTAACAAAGACTGAAGAAAAAGGTATTTCAGCATCACAGATAGAAGAAAAAATATTTCAGCAGATAACACTGAAGAAAAAGATATTTCAGAAGCTAAGACTGAAAAAGAAGATATTTCAGCAACACAGTTAGAAGAAAAAGATATTTCAGCAGCAAAGACTGAAGAAAACATTTTTTCAGCAGCAAAGACTGAAGAACAAAATGTTTCAGCAACTAAGACGGAGGATCAAAATATTTCAGCAGCAAAGACTGAAGAACAAAATGTTTCAGCAGCAAATAAGACTGAAGAACTAAAGGTCCCTGCAGCAAATAAGACTGAAGAACTAAACGTTTCAACAGCAAGTAAGACTGAAAACCTAAATGTTCCAACAGCAAGTAAGACTGAACAGACATAGGTTCAAACAGCAAGTAAGACTGATGAATATAATGTTTCTGCAGAACACAAAACAAAAAATAGTTTATATATCCAAACTCTAAATATTCTAGACAACAGATATAACAACATTAAATCTAAAATAATAGGACTACGAGATAATCAAATAGGGAAATCTTACCCCCACATTAACAATCATTTTCTAGTTGTCTACTTAAAATATTCGATTGTCTTAAGTATTCGCTTCCTTTTATTCTTTAACCTATTTTTAACAATCATCTTAAATTTAGAACCCAAACGAGTATGGAGAATTTTCCATAAATTTAAAGAAAAAATTAAAATAAAACAAATGGCTTTCTTCTATTATCCTAATATGTGTATATGAACATATGAATAATAAAACCGAAGTACAAACAATAATAAATTTGAATGAGAAAAAAAAAAAGTGGGTGAGAGAGAGAGAAGGAAAAGATTTATTAATTTAACTTATTTATTTAGAAAATTTTAATATAAAATATTTTAGAAGAAGAAGGTTTATTAAATTATAAACTTTAAATTAAAATAGAAAACTTTAATAATGTTAATACATTTTAGAAAAAGGAAAAATTTATTAATTTAAATTATTGTAATATAACTTAGGAAAAATATTGTAATGTAAACTTAGTAGAATAATCAAAATACATTCCACGCTCTTCCCTCGGTCGAGACGAGGAAGCACGTTGTTGGAATACAACATACGAAACGTCCAAGTTTCGAAATACGCCTCCGTTTCCGCAAAGACTTCCTCATTCGATCTGAATCTGTTTGACTGGAGCCCTCCCTTGAGGTTTGAGAACAGATAATAGTCGCTGAGGGCCAAGCTTGGAGAATACGATGGCTGAACAACCACTTAAAAACGTAATTGGTCCCATTTTTCAATCGCTTTCAAGGACGTCTATAGCGTTAAGCAAGGATAGTGAAGAAGGTGAATTGAACACACGATGAAACGATTGAAAAGCGAAGCAGTGAAGCATCAGACTACTGACCGTGTTTAGAATTTGATTTCCAAACTCGAGTATATTCCACTGGTGTGAATTATTTTTATTTATCGCTTGGTATACGGTTCTGATGTATTTTTCTTATTCGATTTTTTCGTTCGGTGTTCGTCACTATTTTTGCTTGTGAATTGTGTGTATCTGTTAGAATCGCTACACGTCTGTGGCGGTGCGTTATCGTGATCGTACAGAACATTTTTCTTTGCCATATGTGGCCATTTTTTCATTATTTCGTCGTTCAGTTTTTCCAAAAACACCGCATAATACTCTCCTGTGACTGTTACTCTCTTCTGCATGTAATCGATGAAGATTATGCCAAGTGAATCCCACAAAAACGGAGGCATAGCCTTCCCGGCTAAGTGTGGGTCTTCTGGCCGCTTTGGTCGATTTTACGTGACTTTCCAGGCACTCTGGAGACTGCCTATTGGAGTCAGGCGAATGGTAATGGGCCCACGTTTCATACATCGCCATAAAATATTGCCCGCTCGATTACTCTGCCATAATGTCACACCGGCCGTTAAGTCATTAACGGGCTACTGTTTTTGATCGGCGGTTAGCAAACGCGGCATCCATCGCGCCGATAGCTTTTTCTCCAAAAGATCGTGCAAAATGTTCTTTTGAGTTGCACACTCGCGCAACTTCACTTTACGATCACTCAAAACGATTCGATGCACTTGCTCTATGATTTCCACATTCGTAGCCTCATTTGGCTTTCCACAGGGAAGTACGTCTTCGTGGCTTGTACAACCCTTTTTATGTTAAATTCACTCAACCACTGATAAACTGTTGTCCTCGAAGGAGCAGATGTGGGATAATATTTCTGGAACCATTGCATTCATTGTTCAGAAGTTATTCCCATCAAAAAACAATGTTTGATCGAGGCGCGATATTTCTGTATTTCCAGTTTTGTTTTACGAAGGCGAAAGTGGCGTCACTCAAACGACTGTAGCTTCTAAACGAATGTACGAAATGTCACAAAACTTCATACATAAACTAGTGATAGATGAGCTTCTCGAAATGAGTCATGTTCATTTTCTAATGTCGTCACCTATTGATAAAATCCCGGGACTTTACAGCCCATGTAGTATGACAAGGAATGGCTGTGGTAAAAATCAACCTTACGATAAGGGTTCGATGCGATAAACTCGATATCAGTTTGAACCATTAATTAGATTACATTGTATTTACAGTCATTTTCAATATACTTCACAAATACTGTGAAGAATTATTATCAAGAAGAATATGTGTATCCAATATTTATGTGAAATAAATGCTGCTTTAGATTATAGGCTACATGAACTACTATGTCCATTGTGACTAATAACTGACCGGACCGTGCAAGAATATGAGACGGCTTGATTCAGTTAAAAACACACCCTACAAAAACTACATTCCGTCCGTTCTCCGATAACATTACTTTGAGCTTTTTAACATAACGCAAAAAAAAAAAACAAATAAATTCACATAGTTTTCCATTGTGCTCAGAAAACGGGTTAAATATTTTTTATATAATCGAAATGAAAAGAAACAACACTCCTTAAAGGCTTTTTAAAACTGCATAAACCCTGAATGAGCGCCAAGTTACTTGAGCTAATATTGAAAAGACAGCCAGAATTTAGCGCTATTTTTATAGGCAACGTCACCAAATGACACTAAATATTACATAGAAAATGCAAAAATCTTTTGTGAATTGGCTTGGTATTGGGATCGAAACGAGACTTTATTGCATAACTAAACTCGTCGGGCGGGCGAGGCTACTAGTGGAATTGATTCTAAAAGCTCTTGAATAAATTATCGGTTAAAGCGAACCATAATCATCTCCACTCTTACATTTATGTATATGCACGATTCTGTACCCACTCGACGAAGTGAAATATATCTTCACCTGCTTACAATTCAATTAGGGCCCAGTTGAGAAGGTATTATATTGCGCTTACCATCTACAGCAAGGATATTCCGGGAAATGGAGTAAACATAAAATTTGGATGGAAGCACTCGAACGAGCTGGAGTACCTACAGAGTCTTAGAAAATTATGATTTACGCTAAAAAGCCATCAACATAAATGGTACGGAACTATGTAGAATGAGAACGTGTTGTATGCCACAGACGGCGAGTAAGTCCAAATGACGTAGAAGACGGCGCTCTTATCAATCGATCATTTTGGATTTTAAGGGTTTAATGCCGCTTTGGAAAATGGAGCATTGAAAACCCATTGAATACATAAATGAACGTGCATTCATTTCAAATTACGTTTACATAATTAAATCTAAGAAGTTGTCTTATAGCTAGGTAAGTGCATCCTGGATAATTCAATATTGGGAGAGAAACCTTCCAAAAACTGGGGTGAGATTGTTATTGGACATGTGCTTTGAAATTAAAAGGTATGAGAAATGTGCTTTGGATGCACGTACTACATTCATAGTTTTCTGTTAAGCCTTCTACTGTGTGTTTTTTTAAATTTAATTTAATTTAACACTTATATGGTTTTTATGTTATATCTTGAAGATCAATTGTCTCCTCCCTTTCTCTATTTAAAATTAATCTGATTTTACTATTCATAAATCTTATCTGATTTGATTTATATTCTTTGCCATCTTTTCAATACGGGCGTTGTCAACAATTAAAAAGTTTGGAAAGGTTTAATTAGGCTGACTAAGTTTAGCACCAGCAAGTGAATTCTGGTAATCGGTTTGTGGGTTATAAGTATGTATGCCGTCGTACGACACCGGTTCACTAATAAACCCCAACGATTGTTCCGCTGAATATACGAGCACAAAAATCCAAGCACCAAGGAAAGTGAAAGATAAAAACGCACTGGGTTGTTTTGGTGTAATTATTTTTTATTGTAATCTTTCCGTTCAGTTAGACGAATACATTAGATTGTTGTAGACTTAATTACGTAACACACAACTATCATATGTTTTTATATTAACCCGCGGTACATATTATAGTTAACAAAACGGAAGCTGCGTTTAACTTATTTGATCTTAACACTTTTACGCTGACAGGAAGTTATATTTAGCGAATCGCACAAGGACGGGCTTCAACACCAGCTCGACATAGGATCACACACGATACAAAAGAAACTCCGTTCGGACTCGACTCCGTATATTAAAAAAACTTACTAGGAGCGTATAGTGCGTGTGTACTCTTGTAACGATGATATCTGACTCCCAGTGTAATGCATTGCAGGCATTATAGAGATACGCGATAGCGAAGGTCGCCGAAGGGAGAGAAAGGTTTCTGTGTCCTTAATAAACAGAAACGCTATTTCGAGGGCCATAAATCTTTGATGACCTGCGCCTGAGAACGAAATAGGTTTTTGCTTTAAGATATACAAAAACGCTATTTCAAGGGTCACGATGATATACACATCGTGTTTACTGAGGCGTTCATGATAATGCCGTTGTAGGCTATACTTCTGGTGACGATAGGTTAGCCGAAAATTTGGGTCTTGTTTATTTTAGGCATTGGATAATGCACAGAAATGCTGGCATGCAGGCAAAAATAATTTCTTCTGTTTACGTAGAGTACACAGAAACATTTCGTTTAGAATAGCCAGCGTGAGAATAGTGGCTGGTCGTTGTTTAGACAACGAATCATTAGACATGATCATGGGTATGATTGTCTAACGTCAATCATATTCGTACCCAAATCCCATAATCGGTAGATAACCGGTAAAGGAAATTGGTCGCAACTGTAGCGAACCATGGGATTGGAGCGATATTCAATCATGAACCGAAGCAAGAACACCAGCTACAGCTATGCCAACAATTATGTTGGCCAGCGAGTATCTATCTTTTATAATTGCTGACAAGCCGAGCCGATTATCTGGCACGGTTCGTGTAATATGAATGAAATAACTTGTTTGATGTGCATGTTTGCTGGGGTTTTATTTTCAGGTATAAAAAATGCTGCTGAGAGCTTACGCTTCCCAAAATTGCAGGTAAGTAGGAAGACTTCAGGTGAGTGTGAGACAGGGTAATTTTAAAGGGATGGGTGGTTCTTTGGAAATGGCTTAAAGAACCGCCACAGGTTACGTCTACGAAATGCATTATTTGTAAATATAAAGTTTTGGAAAACCGCTTCCAAACATAGATTTTAATTTCTCATGCGCTCAAAAGAGTAGTTTTATATACAAACATGCTAAGCACTGTTTTTGAGATTTTTAGATAAATGTGGGAATTGAATTTCAGTTTTCGATGAATTTCCTTCAGGCAAAAACCTCATTTAAAATATTATATATTACAGCTTCTGTCGCATCTCCAATAAATGATAGAAAATGATCCTTCATATTCGGTTGGAATAAAGAAACTGATTAATTAAAAAGGAAAAGTTTGATTTTGCTTAGTAGTCGAAAAACAAAACGCTGAAATAACAAAAAGGAAAAAGAGAATGATTTTCAAACAGAGGATAATGAAAATAACCTTTCGGAATATAAGAACTATATAAACAAAAAGATAGTGCAGTTATGAATAAAAACATACATTCTAGAGATAAAAGGAACCAAATAAAGTTATAGATAAAAACTCACCCCAATAAAGAGAAAGAAAAAAGGAACTATTCCAACTTTCGATCTGTCAATGTACTTATTTGGATAATGGTGAATATAAAACCACCTCCCCCTAGCACATATTCCCGTTGTTCCCCATGTTGTGGTCCTTCTCTCAGGGAGCATATCTCCTTGTCCTGAAAAGGATGAGGGATCTCTATAGACCGCTCCTGAGGGGACCCGTTGCGGTCGCCACCGTGCTTCTGGGGCCTTCGAGAAGAGTGACAACCGATTGTTTATTTGGTTCCTGGGAATCGGGTAGGCTAAAAAAAAAATACTTTTTATTTTATTGTATTATTATTTTATTTTGAACTTAATTTATTGACGTCCTACCACTTCGGACGCCAATCGAGACTGATCCTCGAATAAAGAAAAAAAAAAAAAAAAAAAAAAAAAAAGTGGGCGGCGAGAGGGCCGACTTTGGCGAGACAAGGACAGGTATGTCCTTCATATTGTCTCTGGCCTCTGGTCATCTTGCGATAGCCAGAATCACCCACATCCGTGAGGATGTTGGGCTCGGTCTCGAGATATCTAAAAAAGAAAAAAAGGGCGTGGGGGGGGGTGGGGGGGGGGGGGTGGGGGGGTTTCTAAGGATAGTGTCGACAGGGTGCATCGAAATGCAAGCAGAATTTCGAAATGTACTTCGACTGGAGTCGAGTACTGGAGAAAAGGAATGTGGTATCTATTTTTAGAATGTACATATCTGCCAAGAATGGAGATAAAGATAAGGAGTTGTAGGAACATGAGTTTGTTTGCATACGAAGATATGCATTGTGGTGTTTAGTTTTTAGGAAGTTCTGGAAATATGAGTATGGTAATTGAACATCTGGTTCAACTTACCGTGTGTTTGTTTTGGTTTGGGGATTACTGGAAATTGGGTGTATTGGGGAAAGGAGATGGTAGGGCTTTGTAGAGCACTACACCCACGGAACTTTACTTTTATATATTTCATCACATAGCGGGACGGAGTTTATTTGTTACTCCGCCTGTCGTGTCGCAACTACTGCATTATGTTACGTAGAATACTATTTGCAAAAAAGAGTCCCGATTGGCAAATTTAAGGTACTAGTACACATTACAAAGGCGACTTTTAGTATACATTTGCAGATTTTCTTTCCCAAAATCCTTATTATTTATCGAGATACAATTTTGTTTACCAAATAAGCAATTGAAAAATTTTTTTTTTTTAATTACGATAATTTTTACGTATAATAGATTTTGTTGAAGTTGAGTCATCGAAAAAGATGTTGTTGCATGGCGGACAGTTAATCTCAGGACTGAAAAGTCTGAAACAAAAAAATATATTTTCTTAAAGAGGAAGGGTATTCACAACGGAATCTACCACAAAAAAATCAATTAAAACAAAAAAATGTGTATAACTGGGAAATAACGCCTTAACCCTTTCACCCTTACGAAAGAATTAGTATTACTATTTATTGGCCTATAGGAACCCGAAAGTTCATGACCTCACCGACTCGACTCCGCCATTGTTCCATTTTGGAGTTTCCTCCATTGTCCTGCCTCCTCGTCAAATTTCCTTCAAAATATACCACCGTCCATTTTTTTTTTCGTCGGCCACCGCCCAGAAAATTAATCTCTCCCAGATAAGTTCTATTTTTAAAGGATTAATCATTATTATTATTTTACTCTACGAGATTTCAATCTGTCAGAATAAACATCTATTCTATTCTATTCTATTTATTGGCCTGTAGGAACCCGGAAGTTCATGACCTCACCGACTCAATTCCGCCATTGTACCCTGTCCCGTGCGCTCTTCTTCCACGTTCGACCATCCGATCCGACCTCCTCGAGGTCCAACCTAACATTGTCCTCCCATCTCCGTCGCGGCCGCCCTATCGGTCTCCTTCCCGTTGGCTTACCGTCAAGAACCCTGTGCACGGTCCTATCGTTGCCCATTCGCACCACGTGTCTGGTCCATCTTAATCTTCGCGACTCGATTATTCTCACTATTGTCCTTGCAAAAGAATTTTTTTTACATATTGAGGTGGATTCCGATAAAATATGTGTTAATAAGGAAAACCCAACAACTTTTCAAAATAGGTCCAGCGAATGCAGAGATTAACTATCGGCTATTTGAAGAAAAGTCGTTTCCAGAAAAACGCGTTTAAAGTTTTCTTTTTTTATAACTTTTACGTAATATTTTTTTGTTATCTACTTTTTCAATTACCTGTAATGAATGCGCCATCCCTAGACCATACAGATGGTTACTTGAGTAACCGGCTCTATAGAGTACCTCTGCTACCTCTGGAGTACCTCAGGGCAGTCATTTAGGTAGCCTTGTGTTCATATTAATAATAAACGACATGGATATGATTATATAGCATCACTGTATCTCCCTTTATGCCGACGATACCAAATTCTTCAAAATAATTTGTTCTCCGCTCGATTCTTTCCTTTTCCAGATAGACCTTGACAACTCTTCGTGATGGCGTCAGAAGAGTTGTCTGGAGCTTAGTGTCAACAAATGGCACTGACTTACGTTTTCACATTCAGCCAAATCATCCTTTTCTTCTTATCGATCCATAGCACTAACTTCTATTCGCTCCAAGGTAATGGAATCAATTATCAACCGTCAACATTCGAAATATTTGGAATCAAATGACCTCCTCATTGACCGCCAGTATGGCTTTCGTAGCAACAGGTGCACGGGAGATTTGATGGCGTACCTTACCGAAAAGTGGTGCCATTCCATCCACTACCTCGGTGAAAGCAAGGTAGTCACATTGGATATTTCAAAAGCCTTCGACAGAGTTTGGCATCCAGCCCTTTTGTAAAAATTGCATTCATATGGAGTTGACAATTCCCTGATCCAATGGATAAGAGACTATCTTTCTGGCCATTCAATCCAAGTGGTTCTTGATGGTGTCCAATCTGTCTCACATCAAATTAATGCAGGTGTTCCTCAGAGTTCGGTACTCTCACCCACTCTCTTCCTGATCTTTATAAATGATCTCTTGTCAATTACGCACAACCCAATTCACTCGTTTGCTGATGATAGCACATCGAGTTTCTCATACTGATACGAACACTCTCGACCACACTCTTCAAACGTCACTACCAACCAGCAACTTATGCTTGATACATTGAATTCAGACCTCAACAAGATATATCAGTGGGGATTATCTAACCGAATAGAATTGAATGTCCTAACAATTCAGTGCTGCCTCTTGTCGTCAAAGGCGAACCCCGAAGTAAATATCCTGTCTATGAATGACACTTACATCAACGAAGCCAAAGATCTATCAATCCTCGACACTCGAATTAATTCGACTCTTAATTGGACCCACCACATTTTCGAAGCTGCGAAAAGTGTCGCCAAATGTATGGGGTTCCTTAAGAGATGGAAAAGATACTTCACTCCATCCAACCTAGCCACTATTTATAAGGCGTATATTCCTCCAAAAATGGAGTTCAACTCCGATATTTGGTCAGGCGCTTCCAAAGCTGCACTACACGCTCGACAGGATTCAAAAACGAGCAGTGTAACTTATTGGGGACTCTGGCGTAAATCGAGCAATTCCGTCGTTAGAACATAGACGCAACGTATCGTGCCTATCTCTTTTCTATATGTATTACCACGGTCGCTGCTCAATTGAACCTGCTGAATGTGTTCCGCCCCTTCAGACATTTTCCCGCGATAACCGCCAGTCTCTGAATGTGCATCAGTTCTCGTTGAAATTGGACTTTAGGCGCACAAATAAACATAGAGAGTCATTCTTTAGCCGAACTACACGAATGTGTAATGTTCTGCCTGATCATGTGTTTCCTAGTCGTGATGATGTCCAGACATTCAAGACCAATATAAATCGGCACCTACTTTGCTTATCCACTTCTTCTTCATCCGCTCGCACTGTGCTCTGACTTATAAGGGTACTTCAAAATCCCCTTTTGTGTGCGAGTTTGTGTAAAAAAGAAAAACGAGGCGTTGCTACGCAACGTCAACTTTTATTCCACCTCCTTTGATTTCAACGTCACCTCACCTGCGCTCAAACCCCGTCTTTTTACTTGCTCCTATTAGCCCCGAACTCAATTCACATAGGCACACAAGTGCATATATACACCCTTGCCCATATAATACCTCAGTACCTTAATTTTTAAGTTAGTAGTTCACTATGTTGTTGTATGAAAAACGCTTGTATTAAGCTAAATAAATGAGGATTTTGACCTCACTAAATTAAAATTAAAGTAAATTCCCTTCCATATATATATTACCCACTAATCGAATTCCCGTCCAATATCATCCGTTCATATCCCCAAATCAACGTTGAAGTCGATGTCAAGCAAATTGAACCAAACGTTCAATTGTCGAACATTGAATTCAATTCCTTAAAATCCCTACATCACAATGCATATCTTCATGTGCATTGGATGTCCAGTAATCACGTGATAACGAACCAAGAAACCATTTGTTTCGTATACACACAATTTTCATAAAAATTCCTACAATCCTTTTCTCCATGCGTCATCCTGCATCTGGCTAATGTTCTAAAAATAGATTTCCAATCCTTTTCCGCAGTTTCTCACATACGTCGGTTCTACTGGAACAGGCAATAGTAAGAGCTAAGATTAGCTTAGGATTATAAAGCCAGTGTCGTAAGAAAAGAAGTGACTTTGTCCATTTATTGGTCTATAGGTGACGGAAAGTTCATTACCTGAATCAGTCGGATACTCCGCAAGTCCCTGTTCCATGCAGTTTCCCACCACGTTGCGCCATCTGATCCGATTCGCCCAAACTCACAAAAAGGAAGACACTCACAATAACAATTAACATATACCGGCAACAACGACAAGCTTAGACATTCGATCGATATTTGTGTATGACATTGGGGCTTGATTTAATAATATTGTAGAATCCCTTTACTTACCTGTCTTTGTTTATGGGACAAGGGCGTATATAAGCCTGAAAACACACATTTATTGTCGGAGATTTTTGTGGTTTTTGGTATCCATTAAAAACTGCATGCTCTAACCCTTGAAATCTAAGTGGGGGGTCATGTAATTTTCATAGTGTCGGCATCCAAGCATGTATACTGTTAAATGTTTCCAATCCATCACCTATTCTTACGTCTGCACTGTAATTTGACATTCTGAGCTGTACACTAAGACGCTCTATTTAAGGATATGGATCGTCAAACACACTTTCTAATTTATATTTACGGGACCGTTCCTAGTTCTGATGGTTGTTTTTGGGTTCACGTTTATTCTACAAAATTCTGTTTGGAATGAATTACCGAAGACGACTCCGCCGTCTTTTGTCAACATGAAACCCTTGAGAACCCAAGCATGAAACTTGCATCTATCTCCTCTGTTCTTACTAACGTTTCTCTACTACCCGGTCCTTATTCATCTCCTGTTTCCTATCGATTGGGGTTAAATGCACACAGCCCATGATCTAATCATGAAATCTCTTTTATGACATATTTCTTTTGCCTTGTACTAGTTCCAACCATCTGACGAAGAATCGTTGATGCAAATAATTTATAAATCCCAATAATTGTATATAGAAAGTCAGCCAGAAGACGAGGAAGAAAAATATTTGTATTCAAAATTCTTGAAGCGAGTTGAGCCCCCATTCATTCCCGCCCCCATTGTCTCATTGTCACGTTTCATATTTCAAAACAACGGCACATAAATTGAGGCACGCAAATGAATTCATTTAAATGTGTTTTTGTCGGTTTTTTTTCTGACATCAAAACACAAACAGGAAGTTAAAGAAATCGATAGGAGAAAGTTGGGTAGAACCTAGTGCGTATCATGGCAAGCTAACAAAGACAATAAACGAAAGACCGCCCAGGGAAGAGGGCCCCGAAAGTTTAATTTGAAAAATTTTGTTTCAAATTGTGTGTGGATCTATTGGTTCAGATGTAACTCAACGTTTTTACGTTGGGAACGGGAGGAGTATTTCTTTCCACTTGGCAAATTTTACTTTTTAAAGAAGGGTGTTTTCTGCTTTGTCCTTATTCATTCGACGATAATATAGGATGGCGTTTGGGCTGATAATTTTGAAGGTCCTTTTAACAATAACTATAAATTATGTGGTTATTTTGGAAAATGTATATAACAGAATCAAATGAATTTGATTTTTTATATTTGGAATATTTTGCTGAGTCGTTACCGTCAAACTATTTAATTGCAAAGACGGTGCCTGGCTTCTTCGTGGGGGGATAAGCTTAAGTAACACGAGTTTATGAAGTATGATTTGTATTATATTCATGTATGTTTTTTCGTTTTCATTCTACAGACATTTTTTTCTTTCGTCCTTACTTTTATATTTAACTTACTATTCTTGATAGACAAAAATGCTTAAATTTTAGCTAATTTATGTTATATCTCAACTTACTGGTCTCCTGCGGACACTTTAAGCTTAATTTGAGGTAACTAATGTTGTTATGGGCTGTTCCCTTTCAGCTTTATTTCTCTTCTACTTATTCATATCTATATTAATTATTTGTAGAAATAGAGACACATGGATATCACCCGACGGCGTAACGCGTAACCAAATAGACCACTTCCTCATAGACAAAAGACACCACTCGAATATCCTTGACGTAAGATCATATAGAGGAGCAGATTGCGACTCCGATCACCTTCTAATGATGGGCAAAATCAGGACTCGCCTCGCAGCAATCCCACATGGGCAGTCACGGGAGGCGAGCAAAAAGTTCGACATTGATAAACTAAAAGACCTACACAAAAGGGCTGAATATCAAGACGAACTAACGAGTAGATTTAGCATTCTAGAGAATGGGAGCAGTGAGGAAGGGGAAGCCAATAGTGTGGACACTAAATGGACATCGATCAGAGACACAATCAAACAAAGAGCTCAAAAGGTTTTAGGATTTAAGACAACAATTAAGTTCAAAACTTGGTTTGACGATGAGTGCAGGGCGAAGATCGAACAACGTAAACGACTTAGAGTGATTCACTTAGAAAGATATGATGAAGTCAACGCAGAAAGGTACGCCACAATTCGGAAAGAGACAAGATGGAAGTGGTATTTTGAAAACCTGCTCAATGTACGCACCCATCAACCACAAATAAACGCACCAGACGTACATACAGCCGAGCCTCAGAACCCAGAGCCATCTTTCAACGAAGTTGTAGACGCAATAAATCGATTGAAAAACAACAAAGCTCCCGGAGTCGACTACATAGCGGCAGAGGTTGTGAAGCATGGAGGAGATGCAACCCCTCGAAAGATCTATGGAGGTATTTTTACTTGTGCGTCGACACGGACACACTAATTCAGTAAAATCCACCACCGAAGTTACTAAGTTCGAAACACCCAAACACAAGAGCAAATAGAGGAAAATAAAAACACACGATCTGTTCTTTTCTTTACTTTACGTTAAAAAGGTACTCTTATTTGCAATGATTTGATATTCATAGTGCACTTCCAATTACAAGTTCATCTTAATTGTAGGTTTAGCAATGTCTATTTGTAGGTTTGACAAGGACTGTCTATTTTATTAATAACGAGCACTTCGTAGGAATTACTTATCACACCTCCAGTGGTGGTTCTTTGGCTGGATTTCGATATCACTTTTTGCACGATTTTCCGGAAAGGAAGGAAACTGCGTTCTAAGCTATTCTTATTATCGCGAATCAAAATCCAATCGGATCACTTGTATTCACAACAGCAAAACGATTACTTTTTAACACGGACAATTCAACTGCACACGACTTTTACACGCTCACGGAAATTACTTCACTCCCTCTGGTTAGTGGTTAAGATTAATGTTGTAAGGCGCGACCGTCCGCTATGGAGATTGACATCTGACTCAACGATGCAACTCACATCCATCAGATTCAATGGCCGCGAATTGCGTCGATAGGGGAGGATTCTATATGTGTCCGTGTAGGACAAGTACAATGCCCTGTGATGAGGACGATGATCCGCGGACACCTGATTAAACAGACGTACGATCATCGAAATAGATTTTTGTTTCAAAGTAAACAAAAACGCTATTTCGCAGATCAAATGGTGGCAGACATTATGTACATGATGTGCCTATGATACAAAGAGGTCGTCATGGTATTTGCCTAAGATTCTTTGGAAACACCGATGTACGCAATATCCAATCTAGCCGTTTGGCTCCGGTGCACAAGGAGGCAAATTATTTTGTTGACATAAGTCAGCAGAAACCTCGTCGACGGCGGCAAAGGGCCAGGCTGGACGGCCATATGTTTAGATTAATGTGCGGGTAAGTAAAACGAACACAGTGAGATACTGTATGTTTAATTTAGGTTTTCAGGCGGGTCATCATAGGCATGGCATGGGTAAGATTGCCTAAACAATGATCATATCCATGTCCAAATTCCATGATCGGTTGATAGGCGATAATGGGGAATTGTCGCAACTGTCGCGGACCTAAGGCATAGGCGCGATATACAATTGTAACTATGTAAAGAATATCGGCTACAGCTATGTCAACAGTACGCTGGCCAGCGTTTGTTTATCGTAATTGAAGACAGGCTGAGCCGATAGGAGATGAATTGGTTCATGGAGTATGAACCAGGGAAATTCAGAATGTGTGAATGCTGTCCGGTAGGTTTTCCTTCAGATATGATGCTGCAGGGGAGTTTACGCTGCCCCTAATTGCAGGTAAGTACTATGGGTTTGCATGGAAAGAGGAAGGTGGTTAATTTAAGAGGATGGGCGGCTCTTTGGGAATGTATTAAAGAACCGCCACAGATCCACCAACTGATCAAATCAATATGGGATAATGAAGTCACCCCGGAAGAATGGAAAACCTCAATAGTCGTCCCCGTTTTCAAAAAAGGTGACAGATCTGATTGCGAAACTTACAGAGGAATATCATTGCTCCCAACCACATACAAAATATTAACAAATGTCATACTGGCGTACGTAGAAGAAATATTGCGAGACTACCAATGCGGATTCCGTCGGACCCGGTCAACAAGCGACCTAATGTTCACAATAAGACAACTACTGGAAAAGAAGTGGGAATACGGAGAGACGGTTCACCAACTGTTTGTTGATTTCAAAAAAGCCGACGACTTACTCAACGAACAAGGACTCTACCATATTGTAGTTGAGCTGGGAATCCCGAAAAAATATGCCGCCCTCATTCAAAATTGCATGAACGAAAACAAAGGACGAGTTAGAATAGAAAACCACCTCTCAGAACCATTTGAAATCCGGGACGGACTAAAGCAGGGGATATCCTCTTACCATGTCTTTTTAACCTTGTCCTCGAGTATGTCATCAGAAAGGTACAAGACGACAGCATTGCCGGATCATCCCTGAACGGTGTCACACAAGTGCTCGCATATGCGGATGACATCGTCGTTCTGGGCGATAATCTAGGAACTGTAAGTAAAAATTGTGAAATCATCATGCAAGCGACAGAAGAGGTGGGCTTAGAAATAAATGAAGACAAAACAAAATACTTGATTACGGCGAAAGCAGGTGGACCCCAGGGAACATATATTAACGTCAGAGACAAGATATTTGAAAAAGTTAAACAATTTAAATATCTGAGAACGATACTGACGGCCAGTAACGAAATGTCGAAGGAAATTAACAAAAGACCGCATTCCGACAACGCTAGTTGGTACGCAGTCAGCAAACTCCTGAAATCCAAACTGCTAGCACGTAACATAAAGCTCCGTGTCTATAGAACCATAATCATGCCGATTGCTCTATACGGATGCGAATCATGGGCTCTCACAAAATGGGAAGAAAACAAATTACGCGTATTCGAGAATAAAGTTTTGAGGGGTATCTTTGGAGGTAAATATGATGAGGAGGCAGGACAATGGAGGAAACCGCACAACCACGAATTGGAAGAGCTATACCACAAACCTACAATAGTGAGAGTAATCAGGTCGGGAAGATTAAGATGGACCGGACATGTGGCGCAAATGGGCAACGATAGGACCGTGCGTAGAATTCTTGACGGTAGACTTGTGGCGACTCTAACAGATACACACACAATTCACAAGTAAAATAGTGAAGAGCACCGAACAAAAAATCGAATAAGAAAATACATCAGAGCCGTATACCAAGCGATAACATAACAATACACATCAGTGGAGTACAGTCGAGTTTAATAATCAAATTCTAAAATCGGCCAGTAGCCTGGTGGGTAACGCTTAGGTACAATTTTTGGTGATTCAAACTGTCATAGCGTCAGTTCGAATCACACGTTCTTCTTCACTATTATTTCAAACGCTATAGACTAACGAGAAAGCGACCGGTAGGACGCCCCGACGGAGATGGGAGGACAATGTTAGGTTTGACCTTGAGGAGATCGGATCAGATGGTCAAGCGTGGATGGGGAGTGCACAGGACAGGGTACGATGGCGGAGTCGAGTCGGTGAGGTCATGAACTTTCGGGTTCCTACAGGCCAAAAAATAATAAATAATAAAGTAGAAATAGAGAAAATTTAGGATGACAAAAAATACTGTGATTTTTTTTCTTTTACATCGAATTAAATTTACCAAGGGCTCCTCGATAGTATAGTGGTTAGCATATCCGCCTGTCACATGGGAGACCGGGGTTCGATTCCCCGTCGTGGAGCCTCTGGCGCAAGACTAATGACCTTGCCCGGAAAAAAACAAATCATTATGGAAAATTTAACAAGCCTCAGGACTTGCTAAATAAGGCCAAGACCGGTTGCCGGTTGTAGGGCCGATAATGATGATGAAATTTACCAATAGAGCCGTATCGTTTAATAAACAAGGATCAGCTATTAATTATATTTGATAATCGAATCCAATGAATATAAATATAAGATGAGAAATTGTTATGCAGATGTTAATTTCAGTGATGGAATGAAATTTTAGTTTTTATGTCTACTAACTCTTAAAAATTGGTCATATGAGAACTTTAGGTAGTCGGTCAAAAGTTTGGTTGTAATCAGCTGGTGGTCCAATGGCGAAGAAATGGAACTCAAGTATGTCCAAATATCACATTACTGCATTACCGAGGTTTAGGCTAATTTTAAAGGAACAAATAGCAAAAATGATTCCGAATTGCGGCCGTCGACTTGTTCTTAGAGGGCGAGCGGTACATATTCTCTAATTAATGTCGACAGGTTTTTTATGTTATTTACTCTAACGCACAAAAGGGTATTTTGAAGTACCCTTAAATGTCAGAGTAGGAGTACAGTGCGAGCGGATGGAGAGGAAGTGGATAAGAAAAGGAGGTCTCGATGTATATTGCTCTTGAATGTATGGACATCATAATGACCAGGAAACACATGATCAGGCAGAACATTACACATTCGTGTGGTTCGGCTAAAGAATGATTCTCTAAGTTTATTTGCGCGCTTGAAGTCCACTTTCAACGTGAACTGATGCGCATTCACAGACGGCCGGATATCACGGGAAAAACTCTGAAGGGGCGGAACACATTCAGCAAGTTCAATTCAGCAATGTCCGTGGTAATACATATAGAAAAGAGATAGGCATGATACGTTGCACCTGTGTTCTAACGACGGAATGGATGGAATCACAGTTGGGTCCCCAATAAGTCACTGCTCGCTCCTGCATCCTGTCCAGCACGTGTAGTGCAGTTTTGGATACGCCTGACGTTGAACTCCATTTTTGGACGAATATACGCCTTATAAATAGTCGGCTAGGTTGGATGGAGTGAAGTATCTTTTGCATCTCTTAAGGAACCCCATACATTTGGCTGCACTTTTCGCAGCTTCGAAAATGTGGTGGCTCCAATTAAGAGTCGAATTAATTCGCGTGCCAACCATTGATATTTCCTTGGCTTCGTCGATGCAAGTGCCCTTCATAGACAGTATATTTACTTTGGGGTTCGCGTTTGATGACAAAGGGGAGCACAGAGTTTTTAAGGCATTGAATTCTACTCGGTTAGATGGGGACTATCTATATTGATATATCTTGTTGAGGTCTGAATTCAATGTATCAAGCATAAGTTGCTGGTTGAGAGTGACGTTCGAAGGGTGTGAACGGAGGTGTTCGTATGAGTATGAGAAACCCAACGTGCTATCATCAGCAAACGAGTGAATTGGGTTGTGAGTAATTGGCAAGAGATCATTTATAAAGATCAGGGAGAGAGTGGGTGAGAGTACCGAGTCTTGGGGAACACCTGCATTAATTTGATGGGAGACAGATTTGACACAATCAAGAACCACTTGAATTGAATGGCCAGAAAGATAGTCTCTTATGCATTGAATCTGGCAATTGTCCATTCCAGAGGAATGCAATTTTGACAAAAGGGCTGGATGCCAAACTCTGTCGAAGGTTTTTGAAATATCCAATGCGACTACTTTGCTTTCACCGAGGTAGTGGATGGAATGGCTCCACTTTTCGGTAAGGTACGCCATCGGATCTCCTGTGGACCTGTGGCTACGAAAGCCATACTGGCGGTCATTGAGGAGGTCATTTGATTCCAGATATTTCGAAAGTTGACGGATCATAATTGATGCCATTACCTTGGAGACTATAGAAGTTAGTGCTATGGGTCGATAAGAAGAAAGGGATGATTTGTCACCCTTTTTGGGAGTTGGCCGAATGTTCGCTGACATCCATCTATTTGGGAAACGGCCAGTAGAATAATAGACAGAGTTTCCGCAGTGGTTTAGCGAGTGAAGAGGAACATCTCTCCCAGAGGATTGGGGGAATGCCATCCGTACCAACGGATTTGTTTGTGTTTAGCTCTTTGAGTTTTCATTTACCTTACCATTTCTAAACATTAGATTTCCATATTGGATATGGGAATAAATTTCATTAGCTACTACACTTTAAGTTTTGTAAAACTTAGCTTAAATCTTTAGTAACAAGCCCTGAAAATCAGTCTTTATTTCTCTTGATGAATTTTTTACCTGTTTAAAAATGGCTAAATAATGGTGCAGTTTCATCATCATCATCATCATCATCATCATCATCATCATCATCATCATCATCATCATCATCATCGGCACTACAACTGGGAACCGGTCTTGACCTTATTTAGCAAGTCCTGAGGCTTGTTAAATTTTCCATGATCATTTGTTTTTCCGGGCAAGGTCATTAGTCTTGCGTCGTATGCAATTTAATAATGTGTGAGGTCGTTTCAACTCTCTACTAAAGCTGTGAATGCTACGTTAATGTTCAGGTATATGTCACTGATGATTTTTTTTCTCTTTCGGTGATGTGCTCATCACGTATGTGTATGTCTGTTGGTATCGACCCACAACTTTTTTGGGAAGTCATTTTGTGGCGTTTGCATAGTTCACACTGGGCCACTTGTTATACCGTTTCGTCATGCTAGTGAAGACCACAGCCTCGTGTATATAGGTCGTTTCAATTAATTAAGCTATGATTGTAACACTGATACCCTGGTACATGACACTGATGGTTTTTTCGTTACTTTTTCAGTGCTGTGATCTATATTGTCGGGCTCCTCGATAGTATAGTGGTTAGTATACCCGCCTGTCACCCGGGAGACGGGGGTTCGATTCCCCGTCGGGGAGCCCCTGGCGCAAGATTAATGACCTTGCCCAGAAAAAAAAAAATCATTATGGAAAATTTAACAAGCCTCAGGACTTGCTAAATAAGGCCAAGACCGGTTCCCGGTTGTAGTGCCGATGATGATGATGATCTATATTGTAGAGGGGATGGGAACGAACACACAGGGCAAAGTCTCTGCTTTCAACCCGACGAAGGCCAGGATGATCCTTGTCCCAGTACAATCCAAGTTGACTTGTAGTCCCCACGTGACACCCCTGGATAGCTACTTTGGCACCCGCCAAGTAGTGAACCAATGTATGCAGCGACATCCTCAGAAAGGATGGCGCAAAGCTAATAACCTTGCCCGGAAAAACAAATTATTATGGACAATTTAACAAGTCTCGGATAAGGACCGGATACCGGCGGAGAGACTTGTTAATAAGGCCAAGACCGGATCCCGGTTGTAGTGCCGATGATGATGATCTACATTGTCGTCGCGCTTGCGTAATTTGTTTAAATTGAATCGCTTCAGGTAACATATAAGCAGAAATATAATTGCTACGAATACAGAACCTAGAATCACTCCAGAATTAGTAAAAGCAGATCCGAAAGCACATAGTGCTTAGCAATCCGAATTGATTGATGTTCGAGGAAGCTGATTGAGTTCGGAGGTCTTGGAAATATTCAATGAGGCCGGTCTTGATTTACCATGTTTTTTGTTTGATAAAATATGGTAGGAAGGTCAACTTGTGAAGCAGAGTCAAGTATGCCCAACAGCATTGTCTTCTGCTTGTCTTGCAACCATCAAAATAGTCAATATTCATGCGATTATTAGAAGCGGCTGTGGGATATATGAAAAGTGCGGGGTTGTCAGAATTGATAAATTCTATTAGATATGTGTAGAAGAGATCTCTCATTGCGAAGGTGGAGGGAAACTAAGAGAGAAATCATGATACCGGTCTGTCTTGGACATAGTAGTACTCTCCCTGCTGCAAAAAAAAAAAGGTGATAGGAAGGTCGACTCGATATCCCTGTCTTCTTGTTGTCATTTAATCATCTCAATCACCAATATTCATGAGAATGTTAGGTCGGTCTGAGGATTATTTGAGGGTGAAGGTTTATCTATATTGATAGTTTCAACTAAAGCAGAGGTCTCTAACCACAAAGGTGGTGGGATAGAAACAAGGAAAAATGTAAGACTGCTCGGTCGGACGAGACGTAGACAATTCGGGCACTCGTGTAGTTGGTTGGTTATTTTGTCTTCTTCCCAGGCTCAATTTGGTTGCGTGTTTCTGATTTTCATAAAATGATTCATGTTAGCCTCCGTTGGAATGGGGAGAGAGCGCGGGTGGCGGAGGGGGGGAGGTGTAAGAGGGGGACAGAGGGAGAGAGCTGTATTCGATATTGAACTGTACTTTGTCGGATAAATTCCGTTCGTTTCAATGAGGAATGTGAGGATCCACATCGAGAAGAACAATTCCCCGGACAGAATTTTGCATTAATATAAGAGAAAACCCTCAAACAAAGAAAACCCTCAAACGAAGAAAACCCTCAAACATAATTCTGCAATTTTTTTTATTTATTTATTTTTTTTTTTTATTAGACTTCTCTCGGGAGAGGCGAACCTATAGCGTCGAGTGGGCGCCCCGAGATGCCATCAAATAACTGTTGCAGTTCTTTTTGAACAGTTCAGGTTGTAACGCTCCGGGAACACTCGCGTGGGAAGGGAGTTCCACAGCTTCCCCGCTCTGTAACGGAACGAGTTCTGATACAGGGATGTTCGCGCTGTCGGGAGATGAACCACAAACGGGTGCGATCCGTCAGATTGTCTTGTGGAGCGCATATAGACCGAATTGCGTGGAACAATGCCAAGAATCTCCGAAGAACAGCACCCGTGATAATATCTGTAGAACAGACAGGTCGACCACGCGCCTTCGATGTGATAACGACTGTAGTCCCGACGTCAGCGCCGGGTCCCCGATCAGGCGGATCGCTCGTCTTTGTACGCTCTCAAGTAGGTCGAGGGTATGTTTAGGAGCCGAGCTCCAAACATGAGAGCAATATTCGAGCGCGGGTCTAATTTGAGATTTATATAGGAGAAGAAGTTGGGCCGGAGTAAAATATTTCTTGGCTCTAAAAAGATAACTCAGTTTTCCTGACGCTGATCTGGCGATACCCGATATGTGTTTATGCCATGATACATTCCCACAGACCGTGACGCCGAGCAATCTCAAACTTTCCCCAGCCTCGAGGGCCCGGCCATTCATCATCAGCTGTGGAACCGATGATCCGGTTTTCTTTGTTGGTGAGGCTACTTAGATAATTCAGTCGTTGGAGCAGCATGCGACTGCAGAACATATACTAAACAGTGAATCGAATTTCTCAATGTCGTTGTTGTGTGAAGTAAATGCTTGGTTCGAATGACAAAATACGGTCCAATGTGGTCGACAAATTATATTGGTGATATGGAATTTGTATAGTTAGATCTGGACTGATAGCGAAGGTCCCAGGCAGCCTCCCACCGTCATCTATTCTATTAGAATGTTGGATTTGCGTCTATTAAAAACGTGGATAGCAATACTTTCAGATAGTGCGAGGTTAATTTTTATCTAGTTGATGTATAGTGAAAGGTGTTCAAAAAGACTTGCTAGCCGATTATCATTTGGAGATCGGCAAAGACAACTTATAAATTTGACGGAGCGTCATAAAACGACTTTTAGTCAAATAACGTCCAGTTGTTGTGATTGAGTATTTCTCCCTTTGGTCAGCTATAGTGAACCAGGTGAAGGCGCAGATGCCAGCGCAAACCGGAATCCTGGGCGCAAATCGTATTCAAGGTAAAGACAATTAGTTGAGTCGGTTAAAGAATCAATCCGATTCTGAGGTAGGATCAGAATGTCGGGCTTTGCTGTTCGTAAATGTTGATAATGAATATTTACGGTTGCGGAAACGATTTGTTTGAAATCACAAAATGCGATTACAAGCTAAGCGCTGGCAGCGTTTTGCGTTCTAACGGAGAAATATGCCTCCTCCTGTTGTTGACCCAAGTGGTTGATATTGCAAAATGCTACATGTGCCGCGTTGGCGACATTTTGCGAGCACCCAGATTTCGTCGTTGTTTGACTTGTAAGAAAAAGTAATTCACGTCTAGTTGAATGTCGGAGACAGTCCAGACGAAGATCCAAAAGGGCCATTATCTATTTCAGCTCCTAAATGTAGTTAAAGATTTTCTTCTTTCTTTTAGTCATATCGCCACACCTATAAATATGTTGTAGTAGAGTTTCACTGGGATTCTAACGATGAAACTAAATACCCCACATAAACCAATTTTTTCAAGTTCCGCATAATTTTTTCGATCGGCTCACCAGTCAAATTCAGAATAATAGTGAAATATTTCTTCCGGGTATTTCACGCAAACTTTTGCTTTATATTATACATTGTATCGTAAGGGAAAGGCGCTCAATCTGTCACTTAATCCGATTTTATTTACCGATCCTTCAACCACCCTTCGAAAGGTTGTCAAGGATTTCCATGTGTATAGTACGAAAGATCGGTTTCTCACTCACCGACCGGGTGTTACGGTTTACGGACAACTCCGTACAAGAGCCACGAAGAGGTCGTATTGTATTCTAATAATATAAATTTGTACAACTTCTATAAAGACTCTGTATTCCGATGAAAAAAATTATTCCCATTTTTGAACTCAAGTGTTGTACGATCTCTCAAATACTGTCGCAGCAGTTCACTTGATGATCTTTTTGAGTCAGAGTATTTCCGAAAAGCAAGACGAAAGAGTTTTCAATTGATGACATTTTACTGTTGTTGCGATCGGTTAGTAATCTCACCATTTATTTCTATGCAATAAAATTGTTAGTTTCACGATCTGGAACTGTTTTTATATGTATGTGGATTTATGTTTATTTTACACGTGTGATTGGGAACATACTTAAATTCTGCATGTTTTTCATATGGAACAACTGATACAGCTACTGACAAGTGCCTTATTGTGTTCTTTTAGGCACCTATTATATTGTAGAACATAGGAGTTACCTGCGATATTACTTTTAAAAAAATGGAAATAAAATAATCCAATGTTGATATTAATATTAGGAAGAACAATTTATACTATGACCACATTTAAAGTAGAACATAATTGGTTGGCAACGAGGAATTCGTTCATTCCAAATTTAAATAATATTATTAAAACCAACGAAAAATTAAAAAAAAACTACATTTTAAAGTTATAACTTTATGCAATCGTCTCACCTGACTTCATTCTCGGATTTAGCTAGCATCCAATATACTTTTGATTTTTTACGTCGGGATCCTAGAGCTATTAACTGTGAAACTGTGCATCCTTCGGGAAGGGGTGGTCGTTTGGGAATTTGCCCCGTCCAATGGGCAATAGCTAACATTTCTGGAGCTTCCTTAACCAATATCTTCCCTGCCGGCGATGCTCGGCCCGGTTCCTGGATAAGAATTATGAAACCTTAGTAATTTATCCATTTAGTGACCGCGGGGGGCACGCTTACCGTAAACCAAGCCATCGTTGAGTCGTCGTATAATACAACCCATTCTTCTGACCATCGATTCCACAAAAGGTGCCCTGGAAGAAAGATTACATAGATTAATGAGATGAAATGAAAGTCCCCTGAAATATCTGTGTCCTAAGAGCATCCTGTGTAGTGATGTATCCATTAATTTTTTTTTTAATTATTAATACGTTTATCTCTGGGGAGGCGAACCTATAGTGCCCAGTCGGCGCCCCGAGATGCCACCAAACAACCGTTTTATTTTTTTATCTTTTATTAGACTTCTTTCGGGAGAGGTAAACCTAAAGCGCCGACATGCCATCAAATAGCTGTTGCAGTGCTTTTTGAACAGTTCAGGTTGTAACGCTCCGGGAACACTCGCGTGGGAAGGGAGTTCCACAGCTTCCTCGCTCTGTAACGGAACGAGTTCTGATGCAGGGATGTTCACGCCGTCGGGGGATGAACCACAAACGGGTGCGATCCGTCGAATTGTCTTGTAGAGCGCATATAAGCCGAATTGCGCGGAACAATACCGCGAATCTCCGAATAACAGCACCCGTGATAGTATCTGTAAAACAGACAGAGGTCGGCTACGCGCTTTCGATGTGATAGCGACTGTAGTCCTGACGTCAACGCCGAGTCCCCTATCAGGCGGATCGCTCGTCTCTGTATGCTCTCAAGTAGGTCGAGGGTATGTTTAGGAGCCGAGCTCCAAACATGAGAGCAATATTCGAGCGCGGGTCTAATTTGGGATTTATATAGGAGAAGAAGTTGGGCCGGAGTAAAATATTTCTTGGCTCTAAGAAGTTAACTCAGTTTTCCTGAGGCTGAGCTGGCGATACTCGACACGTGTTTATGCTATGATATATTCCCACAGACCGTGACACCGAGCAATTTCAAACTTCCCTCAGTCTCGAGGGGCCGGCCATTCATAATCAGCTGTGGAACCGATGATCCACTTTTCTTTGTGAATGTTGAATATTGTGTCTTCGCTGCATTGAAGTGTACGAGATTGGCCCTTCCCCACTGCAGGACCCTATCTAGATCCTGATTCAGAGAGTCAATCTGTCTACATCTCAGCTGGTGTGACGTTGATGCACCAATTGGCCGATCACTCGAAAAGGAGGAAACAAACGTACTATCATCCGCAAAACTGAACACTTTGTTATCCGTTGCCTCCAACAAATCATTTATGCGAAGCAAGAACAAGGTTGGAGCGAAAATAGAACCCTGGGGCACCCCTGGATTAACAGTATACAGATCCGAACACTCGCCGTCCACAACAACCCGGATCGATCGATTCTCGAGGAAGCTCCTCGTCCAGTCGCAAAGCTGTTGGGAAAGTCCATATGAACGAAGTTTGCTCAGCAATGCCCCGTGCCAGACGCGGTAAAAAGCCTTGGAGATATCCAATGCGACCGCCCTTGACTCACCATGCCGTTCAATGGCAGATGTTCATATATCGGTTATAAGTGTCAAAAGGTCTCCCGTGGACCATCGGCCACGGAATCCGTGTTGACGATCATTCAGAAGTCCGTTGCACTCCAAATACTTAACTAACCCTGTATTGATGACTTTTTCCATTACCTTAAATAAAATAGACAGTAATGCTATCGGACGGTAATTTTGTGGGAGACACTTTTTTCCCGTCTTTGGGATTGGCTGAAATCCAGCGATTTTCCAGCAGGTAGAAAAGTCCTCCGTGCATAAGATAAGCGGAGGAGTCCACCAAGAACCGGCGATAGTTCTGGAGCACAGTTCTTAAAGACGATTGCTGGGATTCCGTCCGGGCCTGCTGCCTTCCTATAATCCAGTTCACGTAGAATGCGTTGAATAGTGCGCGGACGAAATCTCACATCCCGCATCGAAGACCGTACCGGCGAGATCACAGGTGGCTTCAAAAGGCCGGTATCGAGGTTTGAATTCGCGGAAAATAAATTCGCGAATACATTAGTTTCATCCTTTGAATTCGTGACTAACGTCCCAACGGAGGAAAGGAGGAGGATGCGAAGTTACCGCTGACAGCCCTTGCCATTGACCAGAAAGAGCGCGAACCAGTTTGGCACCGAAAGAGCTTATTGATCACCCTGTCGTCGTGAGCTTTCTTCGCGGTATCAATCGCCTGGATGCACGCGTTTCTGATTCTAACAAAATTCGTTCTGTCAACATCGGTGGGATTGGAGCGCCATTGCTTAAAAGCTCAATTTTTGCCGCTGTAATTTGCTCGCATTTTTTATCAAACCAAGCTTTATCAGACGAACTTCGTTTGATGGAATGTGGAATATACATCTCCAACCCCAGAAGAATAATCTCTGATACCGACTCCGCGCAAGCGTTAACATCGGAGTTTCCGAAGGACACCTCGGACCACGGAAAGGATGCGAAGAAATCTCGCAAATCGTCCCAGTTAGCAGCCTCATACTTCCATACATGGCGAAGCTGCCTAGGCCAGTTATTCGATTGATGTGCAAGTGCTTGCGCGACAGATACCAAGCAGTGATCTGAGTTTCCCAGTGGCGCAAAAACAGTATAAATACTCGGTTGGGATGTCAAAAGCAGATCCAGGGTGTTGGTATAACCGCCTCGGCCATCCGGCACCCGCGTTAGCGCCCCCACGAGTTGAGTCAAGTTGTGGCTTACAGTAAACATCTCCGCCAGCCTCCCAGCCTCGTCAGTTCTGTTAGAATGTAACAACCAGCCGGAATTGTGCACATTAAAATCGCCAAGGACAACAATTTCAGAAGATGGGTGGTCGATCTGTATCCAGTCGACGGTATATGAAAGATATTCGAAAAATGTCGCCGGTCGATCGTCATTCGTGAAGCGGTAAAGAGAAGAGAAATTTAACAGAATTCCTCAGCACGACCCTCAACAATATGATGTCCATATTATTGGGTTCCAACGCCTCCAGCCTCTGGCAAGCCAGTTTGGATCACGCGAAGACGCAGACTCCACCCTTAAAACGAATGTAAGTCGTATCCTGAGCAACGAAGATATGTCGAATCAGTTGACGAATCGACCTGGGTCTCAGTTAGGGCAAGGATATCAGGTTTCGTTGTTTGCAAATATTGGTGGACGGCGTTTACATTCGTATTGGTGAAACCGATGCCCCGGATGTTACAAAATGCCGTCACCAGTCGAGCGTGGGCAGAGCCTCGAGAGCGAGCCCGGTTATGCGATGACGAGCCTCTTAAAGTTCTATTATGTATCATGATATCTGCATGATGTTCCCCCTGACGTAGTCCCCCCGGAGATCCGAATGGGAGACTAGTTTACCTCCGGAATTCTTTATATCAGAAGGTACCATCATGACTTATCTCCGTGTCAGTCCGGGCCATCAGCCACACATCCGAAACACCGTCGAAGATTTCTATCGGCGATATCGCGGAATGTACAGCGTGACGTGGTGGTATCTCAGCTTGGGGCCGACTACCATCTAACCAACCTTTTCTCGAACCAGTCCATCAGCCAAGCTCCGAAAGATGGCCAGGGATTTCTCCCGACCATTTCACGGAGCCTAAAGCTTGATGGGGTGGTATTTCACCGGGCGCACAGGGCGTTGGGTCCCCACCTACCACTCGGCCTTTAGTCGCCTCTTACGACAAGCCGGCCTAGCTGTGAGTATATTCTAACGCCCTGTTCACAAGGCAGTTCTTCTTGAACAGTTGCAGGTTGTAATGCTCCCGAAACACTCACGCGATGACGGAATTCCACAATGTTCCATCTCTGTAACGAAACGAGTTCTGATACAGAGATGTTCGCGCCATCGGAAGATGAACCGCACATTGGAGCGATCTGTCGGATTGTCTTGTGGAGCGCATATAAACCGAATTGTGCGAAAGAAAAACACGAATCTGCGAAGAACAGTACCCGTGATAATAACTGTAAAAACAACAGAGGTTAGCTACGCGCCTCGATGGGAGAGCGACTGTAGTCCCGAAGTTAGGGCCGTGTCCCCGATCAGGCGCATCGCTCGTCTTTATATGCTTTCAAGTAGGTTGAGGGTATGCTTAGGAGCGAAGTTCCAAACATTGGAGTAATATTCAAGCGCGGGTCTAACTTGGGATTTATACGGAAGAAGAAGTTGGGCCGGAGTAAAATATTTTTTGGGTCTAAAAAGATAATTCAGTTTTCTGGAGGCGGTCTTTCCACATCTTAGCTGGTGCGACGTTGATGCGTTAATCTGCCGATCATTCGAAAATGAGGAACTAGGTGTACTATCATCCGTAAAACAGAAAATGTTGTTATTGTTTATTCTAATAAATCATTAATATTGAGCAAAAACTAGATTGGAGACAAAATAGAACCCCGGAGTTAGTAGAATAGAGATACGAAGAGACATCCTCGCCAATGATTCGGATCGAGCGATTTTTGAGAAAACCCTTGAGGAGGAAGTCTGTATGTACAAAGCTTGCTTAGCAACGCTCCGTGTCAGACGAAGATAAAGCTGCCGCCCTTAATTCTATTGCACAGGTCTCACGTAGACTGTTTGATATGGAATCCGTATAAAGGATCATTTAGAAGTCCATTGGGTTCTAAGTATTTAAACAAATCGGCATTGATTTCCTTTTCCTACAGATCTGATTGCGAAAACTACAATATCATTGCTCCCAACCACATACAAAATATTAACAAATATCATACTGACGAGAATCACATCGTACGCAGAAGAAATACTGGGAGACTACCAGTGCGGATTCCGTAGGAATCGGTCAACGAGCGAGGCAACTGCTGGAAAAGAAGTGGGAATACGGGGAGACGGTTCACCAACTTTTCGTTGACTTCAAAAAAGTCTACGACTCAGTCGCAAGACAAAGATTTTACCATATTATAGTTGAGGCGGGAATTCCGAAAAATATGCCGCCCTCATTCAAATCTGCATGAACGAAAATAAAGGGCGAGTTAGAATAGAAAACCACCTCTCAGAACCATTTGAAATCCTGGACGGAATAAAACAGGGGGATGGCTCCTCACCATGTCTTTTTAACCTTGTACTCGAGTATGTCATCAGAAAGGTACAAGAGGACAACATGACCGGATCATGCCTGAACGGGGTCACACAAGTGCTCGCATGTGCGGATGATATCGCCGTTCTGGGCGATAATCTAGAAACTGTAAGTAAAAACAGTGAAATCATCATGCAAGCGACAGAAGAGGTGGGCTTAGAAATAAATCAAGACAAAACAAAATACTTGATTACGGCGAAAGCAGGTGGACCTCAGGGAACATATATAAACGTCAGAGGCAAGATATTTCAAAAAGTTAAACAATTTAAATATCTGACGGCCAGTAACGAAATGTCGAAGGAAATTAACAAAAGACCGCATTCCGACAACGCCAGTTGGCACGCAGTCAGCAAACTCCTGAAATCCAAACTGCTAGCACGTAACATAAAGCTCCGTTCCTATAGAACCATAATCATGCAGATTGCTCTATACGGATGCGAAACATGGGCTCTCACAAAACGGGAAGAAAACAAATTCCGCGTATTCGAGAATAAAGTTTTAATGGGTATCTTTGGCGGTAAGTATGACGAAAATGCAAGACAGTGGAGAAAACTCCACAAGCACGAATTGGAAGAGCTATACCACAAACCTACAATAGTGCGAGTAATCAAGTCGCGAAGATTAAGATGGGCCGGAAATGTGGGGAAAATGCGGGACGATAAGCCTGTGCATAGAATTCTTGACGGTAGACCAACGGGAAAGAGGCCGGTAGGACGACCGCGACGGATGGGAGAACAATGTTAGGTCTGACCTTGAGGAAATAGGATCAGAGGGTCAAGCGTGGAACCAGCCTGCACATGACAGGGAACGATGGTGCAGCCGAACCAGTGAGGTCATGAAATTCCGGGTTTCTATAGGCCAATAAATAATAATAATAAAATAATGATATTTGTTTGCGCCGTGGCTTCATTAGGTGGTTTTGATGAAGGGAATTCAAGATAGTTGGAATAGTCGCAAGCCGAGAGGTTGCTGAAGAAAGTGGTAGTTCCCACTATTACGTTTCCGACGGGGTTTGCGGTTTAAAAAAAGGAGGCTGTTACTGAAAGGCGGCGTCTCGGTAATGTCACGAGTACGGGTTGCTCATCATTGAGTGGACTGTATTCTGTATTATCTTATTTTAAAGTGCAAGCGTATTATATTTATTTGTTTGATTATATATTTACATAGATAGGTATTTATTTGTTTATATAGAACTCTAATCTGTTATACGATCCCTTTATTTGTGAACCTCCAGGCCGGACTCTACTCTGGATGACGGGCCTTATAGTCTTGCCCCGTGCTTGCGTTGTACTGATTGTACTCCCAAACTGCCGCTGCTTTTATTCTCTCTTTTGTTCCCGTTCACGTTGTCACAGGAACAAAGAGAGCGACTGGTATAAATTGCCGATCCCCAATCCGCCAGTCGGAACACCCTCCTTCCATGTAGTTAGAGAACACCTGAACTAACCCTGTCCACACTATCCTTAGATAGAGACCGAGCCCAACATCCTCACGGATGTGGCTGATTCTGGTTATCGCAAGATGACCAGAAGCCAGAAACAAGATGAAGGACACATCTGTCCTTGTCTCGCCAAAGTCGGCCTCTCGCCACCCATTTTTTGTTTTTTTTTTGGGTGGCACGGAATCGATAGCATGGGTTCACTAACAAGGGTAACGCCAGTCGGTAGTCGTGTGCTGCTCCATCCTCGGCTTCGTATGTTACGTCGCTAACGGAGGTAAAGAGGTTTAAGTTTTATGCCAGGAATAAGAATTTAAAGGGAAATGGAATTAGAAATTTCAGTGTAAAGATTGGTAGCAGGGACCTCTAAGGTCAGATGAACAAAATGAAATAAGATTTTGCTAAGACAATCGTTAATATGGCGGGAATTCGCTTTGTGGAAGTCATATGACTAAAAGCCGCGGGGAGGGTTGAACTGCAGTGCAGAATTGTGGAAACAAGACAGGACAAGAGGTGGTGGTAATTGTCAATGGCAGACAGACAAGAGGAGACAGTGCATTACCAAGTTCGGATGTGAAAATAAGGTCTAGCTGGGTGATTTAGAAAAGACGAAACTTTAAGGGTTAGAAACGCTGCCATTGTAAAAACTTGATTCGATTATTTGGTCGAGAAGTATATAAAAATAATGAGCAGTAACATTGTCCTAACACATACTCAAAATTATATCTGCTTGTCGTTAAAAGCGACAGAAGGCTTAATGATAGGTGGGGTCTCAACTCCCTGCCGGCCGGTAAAATACCATCCCATCCAGCTATGGATTACTTGAATTGGTCGGGAAAAGCCTTTGGCCATTTTCGGAGTGTGGCTAGTGGACCGGTCGGAAAAATAGTTGGTCACACCGTACGTTTCGCGGTACGGTCGGGAGAAATTTTTAACTATGTTTCAGACGTTTGGCCCGGACTGAAGTTGAGATAAAACATAAGGGTATCCTGAGATTAAGAATTCCGTAGGGTGCCATCTTGAGCGGCAACATCATGCAATTGTTTTGATTTTGTAAATACCTCCTCTCCATTCGTCTGCGAAACATATTCAACTTTACAACATCAGAGACGGCCTTACCAAACGAACATAAACGCCGACCATCAATATTTTCAAACAGTGACACCTGATAACCTCGTCCTAAATGAGACCCCGGTCGACTCGTCAACTGACTCGCCTGGGATACGACCAGCATTCAAGACGTTTTAAAATGGAGTATGCGTTTTATCCCGATCCGATTTGGCTTGCCATTGGAAGAAGCACCCAAGAACTTGGAAAGCATTTGGATGAAAATCGTGCTAATGAATTCTGTCAAATTTCTTTGTTGTCTCTACCGCTACCTGAATAACAAATTTTGATTTTTCGACTGTTTGCGATTCCATATTCGATGCAATGTAAGTTAGAGTTATTAGAATGGCGTTTAAGAGTCTAACCATTCCACTTTGTTAGATAAACATGGTTGGTATACCTTATATACGTTGTTTTATGATTTGGAGGAATAAGTTTAAATAGCAAAGTAGTTGATTTAATTGTGCGTGGTAAACAAGATGTCATTTATAAAAATGCAGAGTATGGCAGGTGACAGTTCGGAACTCTGAGGAGCTCCGACATTAATTGCATGCGTTCCCGATTGGACGTTAATGTGTCAAATAATTTCTTAGAAGCATGGAACAGGACAAGTAAGACTTACTTTTATATCGTAGTAAATATCCACCTTTTATTTGCTTTCCAATAGGACCTGTGAAAGAGTAAGGAAATGAAACTGTTACACAAAGTTGATGTAAAATGTAGTCGAATTAACAAAACTATTTTCTAAATGTACTTCTTAAAAATAACATTTGAACAAACAACTTGTACAATAGTCTGTTTGGTAATAACGAACTTAATAATACAGTCAGAGGTGTTTATACGTTCAATACGTATACGTTTTACATTTCGATGAATGTAATTTTCTTGCTTTAAGGGTCTAGTACGTATTACATTTTCAAAAAGTCAGTGTGCTTTTATTGTTCAATTCATAATACCTCCAGAGAATGTCAAAAGAAAAAAGTATTAGTAATACGTGCATATTCTTTGCTCCCCAATGGAAAAGATATTCAATAAATCAAATTTGGAAAAACTGTAAACGTCTTCTTCTCCAAACTGGGAACCATCTGGATGTGCCAATCCAAATAAATGTTAATACTTTTTGTTCATTAACATGTTCCACATGGTAATAGACCGCAATCTGCCCAAATCAATGAGAAAAACTTTAGCAAGGTCAACTCAATTTTTTTACACATACGCCGTTTTTATCGAATGATAATAAAGGGTAATGATATTCTACCTCAAAAACTTTCCTTTTTAAGATGTTGTTTAATGTATTTGTTTCAGGCTCACCACTCCTGAGAATCACTAATTGCAATGCGACAATGAGTTTTTTAAGGACTCGACTACCTTCAACTACTTTCAAGAATTCTAAACATGTTTTTAAAAAAATCGCATTAAATATCTATTTCTTGAAAATTAACACACATGATACATGGACGAGATGAACGATAGTGTTATGTTTATTTTAGAGATTAGGTTGTGGAAAAAACTGATTACTAATATCGCTACTATCGTGTGTCATGGGAAGAAATAGAAATTTCAGTTATTATCTACTTTTACGCTTGGTGCCAGAATTGGTCTGTATACAGATGTTGGACTGGTCGAGGCGAAACTCTTGTGCCATTGCAACAATTTATAACATAGAATTAAACCCCCTCACAATGAGTTATGTAATGAGAATGAGCGATGAGTCTATAGCGTTTGCGACGATAGTGAAGAATGCGTGATTCGAACTGACGCTATGGCGGTTAGAATCACTAAAAATGGAACCAACGTTCAACACACCAGGCCACTGTCTTGTGTACGAATTCGATTTCTAAGCTCAATTACATTCAACTGATGTGGAATTGCTATGTTATTGTTTGGTATATGGCCGATGCATTTTCTTATTCGATCTTTGTACGGTGTTCTTCACTATTTGCTTGTGTATTGTGTGTGTGTCTGTTAGAAACGCCACCCTACTCCCTCCTCAGTAACTTGGTTACGATCAACTTCGTGTGCGAACGACAGAGCGAGGAATGTGCAAGCGAGAGAATATATTATGCATACATACATTTAAGCATGAAATGTGGAGCAGGCGAGTGTGCCGGTGTTCTATGCGGAAGCCGGGATCATAGTTTAAAGTCCTGTTTACTATGGGGGAGTGTGTGCTGTGTGTACAGCTCACACGTTGGAATTGTAGCGTTAAGCAAGGATAGGGAAGACGGTTAATTGAATATACGATGAAACGGGTGAAAAGCGAAGCAAGGTTACTGGCCGCGTGTCTCGATGTGGTGGAAAACGCCGGATTTGGCTCGTCGTAGATAGCTGAGCGGTACAGTTATGTCCGCGAACTCTCGCAACAGGTCCCTACATGGGCCAATTGCAACGATGCACGATAACGTCAACGCTTCTCCCGCCTTTGCGTTTATTGGCTTGGAGAGCGACGTTTTCGGATACAACAGCCCGTTCCGAGCTAAGTCGACTATCAACTTGTAGTACCTTAATAAGTCTGAACCTATTAAGGGTTCGCTTACAACAGCGACGACGAAGTGTCATCGGATGGGTCGTCGAAAACCTAGGTTGAGGGTGAAAAAATTCCGTCCGTATGTTGTGATAGGGGAATTGTTTGCAGCGAACAATTTTAGTGAGTCCGGCAGCTGATTGGCGGGTGCATATGAGCGAGGGAGAACGGAGATGCCTGCACCTGTGTCGATAATAAAGTCCATATTTGAAATCCTATCGTGGATCGACAAGCGACTTAATTGGGGGGCGCCGGTCGTTTGCGCTTGGTTGACGGTCGGCAGTTCTAGTTTAAAGAACTAGACTGCGTAGAATGAGCTCGCGACTAGTTGGAGGAGATGGAAATAACAGATGTCAGGGGGGTGCGAATCGCCTGGCGTGCGCGTTCTGCTACGCTGGTGTCGTGCATTTCCACGTGACCTATCCCTGCGCCTTTATCGACTTCGGTCGGCCTATTGTGAATTCCCGACTCCGAACCTGCTTAATTGTGCATTCAACTACCGGATTCTCAAACACATACTCTCGAATTCGTTGTTCCGATGAGCTCTGCAATTATGCATCGTTGTGGGGAGTTGACCTGGGCATTGATGGGCCTGTAAATCTGCTCGTGAGCTATTTGTAGCTATAACGGCTTCCGCCTGTCTTGCGAGCTCGTCCAGATTTAAATCTGTTTGGATGGCGAGGATCGCTTGCACAGAATCGGGTAGGGATTCCCGGAAAATGGCTGCTAGGGCTTGGTTCGTCATGTCTGTGCCGGCTAAAGAGGGGATGTGGTCGGCATGTTTTTTTTTTTTTAGCTTTAAATCACATTTATTTTCCTAATTCTTTTTACATATTATGTATAATATTAGGGGTAAATGTTAAACCCTCTTTTACAATTACAGTCCTTAAATTAATTTACCAGCTCTATGCGAGCTCTCTAAATTACGCAGTATAAATTGATTTTTATTTATGCCTTTCGGCGTACATTTTTTCTTCTTATATACATATGAACATAAAATAGGTAATATATTAGGACTCCTCGTTTACATCTATATGTATACATTATTATTATAATTTTTTTTTTTATAACAAACAAAAACTTCAAAATGAAACGAAAAGGTAAATAAAAAATAAAATAGAATAGCAACAAAATAAGTAATAAACGTCATGGGGCGGGGGGCAAGACGAAGGAGAGCGTTGCGCTTAAGAGGCATACTATATCTGAGGAAGTGAAGTCCTCTTCTCGTTGAGAAGCCACCACCATTTGGAAGAAGTTCGATCTTTGGCTGATTTATCTCTTTCACTGATCGCCGTGCTACAACGCAGGCGATCTGGGGCATTGGAGATATCACTATCATGGAGAATTCGTTTGTTCCTGGCATCACGGAGAGCGTGGTAAATAATCGGGACTCCATGCACGTCTTGGATATGGCGTTTTTGATCCAAGAAAGGGAACGCTTCTGGGGGAATAAACCCATTCTGGAGGGTATTCTCCAGATACATATCGTTGGGATCGAATGCTCCCGAAATAAGATTATTGTCACTGCACATTGCGCTTGCTGTGTGACCACGAATAATTTTAATTATGAAATTGTCTATCCTATTTAACCCTGATTTGTTATACCGGATTTTGTTGGGATGGAATTTTTTGTATTGCGACTCTGGTGTTCTATAAAGTCCGAGGCAGGAACGAAAACACTGCTGTTCGAACGCACGAAACTTCTCTATATAAAGTGGAGATATATTATACCATAGTGGGCAGCCATAGACCAAAACTGGTCGGATGAATGCCGAGTACGAAATTATTTTAACTCTGCGGTCAAGAAGACTACTCCGGAATAGACTTCTTGTCATAGAATATGCGCTTTTAGCTGCGGAGACGGACGCTGCTATGTGCTTGTCAAAATATAATTACTGGTCTAGCCAGATACCAAGGTATTTAACTACAGTTTTCACTTGCAGTGGAAGGTTATTGTTACCTACAATAGTAAAGTGTTTCAAGTTTTGTATCCCTTGAGGCCTTGGATAGGTGCGTCCTGAAAAGGATAGTCTCGGTTTTCTGGAAATTAATCGCAAAATGTTTTATTTTGTTGGTCATCTTGAAGGTGCCTATTGATGACGTCTATTTTTCTTCCTGTTCTGTACACCACTATGTAATCGGCGTACGCAATGGCGTTTTCTAGAGACCTCACTAGATCACCAGTGTAAATATTGAATAGAATGGGAGAATTCACAGCTCCCTGCTGTAAGCCATTTTTAATTTGGAAGGTCTTGTTGGAGAGTATGTCCCCGCATTTCACCATAAAATGTTTGTCCATTATCATATCATAGATGATGTATAGCAGATATTGCGGCATACCCAGGTTTGTTTACTTATAGACAAGTCCGTCTAACCATACGGTGTCGAAGCCTTTTCAAAGTCAACCAAGCAGGTGCCTGTACATTGTCGCTTTGCCTTGTTTCACTGTATATCGGAAACAAGTTTCGTCGCTGCATGAATTGTATCATGTCGCGCTCGAAAGCCGAAGTGGTTGTTGGGGATGATGTTGTTTTCATCACACCAACCTATCAGTGCTTTGCTTATAACTTTTTCGAATACCTTGCTGATGTTGGGAAGCAAGCTAATCGAGCGGAGATTGGCTGGATTGCTCTTATTCTTACCCTTTTTGGGGATAGGGTGGACTACTGCAGTCTTTTGTGGGCGGCATGTTGGGACGGTTTCATTATTTGTGTATCTACTTGTCGCAGCAAACGTCGCAGGCGGTTTTGGGGCGTCTCTTGAAACACTCTTATTACCATTTCCTTAAATGCGGCATAGGGTCGCGGCGGGGGAGACGTAATTAGATATTTGGTATATGGGAGGAGGATTGGGTCGATGTCTCGCGTGAGCAACAGGGATCTCGTCCGGTCGTCGGTGATTCCTTCCAGTTCGAAGGTCTGCAAAACCAGAAATCGGGGTCGGGTGAGGTGAAATTCAGACATTTTATGTTTCTTTCTGTTGGACGTCTGTCCGAGTTGGGGCGTTGTCGACCTCTGGGGGGTTAGGGCTGGCTTGTTGCGCTGCCGCGGACGAAGGTTGCGTCCTGGTTGTTGGCATCGTTGCGCTGCCTTTATATCACTTGGTACGCAGAAATTGTTTGTACTAGAAGGGGCGCGTTTGTTTTTCTGGTGGGACCTCTATACATGTGGAACGCGGCGCAACGACCTGCTGGTTTCAGAAATAATTTCAGGGATGGGCCAACCCACAAAGGTAGAATAATGCGTGGGTGAATACAGCGCGGCATTAAGCCTTACTGGGAACGCGAAGGTGCGGTTGAGGGGTTTTCCTTGTTCGGACGAGACGGAGAAGGAAAGAAAGAAAAACCAGGGATGTTCGCGATGTGCAACTATGATTTGAAGTTGCTTTTCTTGCGCAGTCCACTGTAAATTACTTATATGCGAAGAAAAACCGTCGAGTGTGTCTTGGAGCTCTGAAGGAGCTTACAAATTTGCCACAATTCGTACTTAATGTATGTATGTATAATATATTTTTCTTATTTAAACGTGACTCAGAAGGAGCTAATTCGCCGTATTTTATAATTACTTACGGGCTCGGATGGAGCTTCACAATAATTTTAAGTATAAAATTTCGGACCACAATCCGTTATTTATATTGTGACGCATATGACAATCAACTGGACATCTGGCAGGTCTCCAAAACAAAATACTGGAAAACTGGAGACTATGAGCAGTAAAAACGATAAGTCGCCAGTGAGGGAAGTGTCACCGGGAATGAGAAACGAAAAGTGAGGGGAGAAATGAAGTAACGGTTACCATTAGCGGACGAATAGAGTTTTTAAATAGCAAATTGATTGCACGGCTCTTATTTTCTGAGAATAATTAATCCAGCGAACGCTAAGCTCGCTACAATATATATATATATATATATATATATATATATATATATATATATATATATTTATATATATATATATATTATATATATATATAAATATATTTATATATATATACACATATATATATATATTTATATATATACATATATATATATATATATTTTTTTTTTTTTTTTTGTTACATTATAAAAAAAAACTTGTTGTCTCCAGTCGGCTGTGGCTCGCTGTTTCTCTCCGATGCTGGAGGGGGCAGCTGTTTGGTGCTGGGGTCGGCTGAAGTGGTTGAGCACTCGTGTGACACTTGCACAATATTATCACACTGACACTGGGCCGTATTGTCTTAATTCTTAATGTTACTTATTCGCGATTGGGTCGCACTACAGCTTTTCGTTTCCATTATATGTGGGCAACAAGACATTTGATGTACGAATCGGCGGAATCACTTCAATCGTAGACTTAAAATAATTGTCACCGTTGGCACATTGCACCTGATAGTTCGACGCACGTATTCCCTTTTTGCGTGTCGTTGCCCTAATCAGCGTTTAGCCAACTAGTTATTTGCAGACGCGTAACCCCCTTATTTGCGTTCAGTCACTAGTTAGGTTATGTATCAACCCGTGTTTATTTTCTGATCACGTCGGGGTCACCACTTTTAGCGCTTGCGACGATAATGAAGAACGTGTGATTCGAACTGAATCACTAAAAATGTAACCCATGCTCAACACATCAGTCAACTGTCGCATGTACGAATTCGATTTCTAAACTCAATACACTCAACTGATGTGGAATTTCTATGTTATTGCTTGGTATATAGCTGATGTTTTTTCTTGTTCGATTTTCTTTCTGTGTTCTTCACTATTTGCTTGTGTATTGCGTGTGTATCTGTTACAAACGCCACAAGTCTACTGGCTATTAGTCTCTTATTTAACAGCTCAGGACTTCTTCAATTTGTAACCCTTAACCCTAACACTCATGATCTCTGTGTTTCTTCAATACTACCGACATCGAATTAACCACGATATTAGTTAACCGATGTCTCAAATGTTACGCAAATGGAATCCCTCCTTTGGATACATCCAATGTTACAAAACCGCTACCATTACAGATCAGGAATTCGATGAATTATTTAACGACAAGAATGTTGGTAGTAATCGTATTGGCACGATAGGTTGATAATCTTTGCTTTATGTGTGAATGGAATTTACCGAGATAAAGACTTGTTGGATGTCAATTTTGGAGAAGGGCCATATTATTTTCCTGTACATAACAGTCAAAGTGCGTTTTAATATCATTGGTGCAATAAACTTAATCCTTTTTTTTTGCAGTAAAGTTTATTGCTTCGTAATCTCATTTCCTTTGTATTGGGGGAGAATCACATACAACACCGCTGGCGGGAGGGAAGTAGCCCACTGGAATTGAATAGGTGTTTTCAACTCCGAGAAACGCGTGGGAAGTGCATGTTCACGTCTCTAACCATCAACTGCACCATTTATTAAATTCTCCGGCCTTGAGATTGTTATACAATATGAACACCAGTTTTGCTGGTTGTATTATATGACTTAATGTCGACCTGCATGTCATTTTTTATAATCTCTCTTTCTTATTTTCACGTTCTGTTACAATTATTTCCCTTTTTGTTTTCCTCACAACCTACCTTTACATTTGTCCCGTATATGTAGTGCATTAAAGTTGCGTATTCAAATAGCTTTTTAAAAATCCTTCATTCAAATGTGAGTGGAATTTTAACAACTATATGTGTCTATTTCTACATGTGTAGCTGCACAAGAGGTGCATAAACAGAGTCTGTATACGTTTTTACAAGCCGCTGTATATTAATATATGCCCAGTGCATAAGGCCTCATCCTTGCGACAAACTATTTCTAATAAGGATGCTTCAGGCTTGCATTTAAGTGTCCTTTATTATGATGACAAAGCTGAAAAAATATATATTGTATGATTGTGTATATATTTCATTTCCATGCTGAGCTCTCGAGTAACTTTTTGCAATCCTGTCGATTGTGTGTTTAAAGGATTTCACTCCATTTGAAAAAATAAAGAAAAGAAAAGAAGAATCCAAATTTAATATTTGCTCTAGGTGCCAGGAAAAGGGACATAGAACTGGTGAAACGCATAGGGTTATGTTTCACCCCCACTGAGATGTGATACCTAAAGCGACTGGAATAACTTATTCCTTTGGATATCTGTTACTCCTAGAGCTCCTTTGAGGACGTACTTACACCCATTCGTAGAAGACTTCAAGTGCCACTCTCGTGTATAACTAGCGTCTGTTAAATGGAGATGTTCTAAAGGAAAGTTGATTGCAGAGAGGATGCTTATTCTTGCACTAAGTTGTCACGCGTATCTTTGTACTATAATTATAGATTGTTCTTTAAGTTAATGCGGAACACCATGAATGCCTTTTTAGCGAAAATACGCCCACATATTGTTCGAGGCGGGGAGGTACACACAGTTTGGGGTAAACGAGATTCCTGATCATTTCTACAAATTTTACGAATCAATGAAGTCGACTTGATGGAATTGTTTTGACTTTTTCCTTGTTTTGTGTTTTAAGCTGATGGGAAAACACTCGATGCGGAACATTGCGGCATTTGGTAAAATCGCATTGCTGTGCCTCATATAATACAAACCTGGTTTTCACATACAGGGTGTGGGACAAGTTAGGGATATGTTTTGTAGTATCACTTTTTATATTGTAATGACTCCTCTATTCGTTGTCGTTGATTGAAAACGTGTGGGCGCACAACGCTACAACAAGTAAAGTTGGGTGGTGTATTTGACATACAATGTCGTAATAGAAGATCGTTAAAAGTAAATGTGTTATATATTTTTAATTCATAATATGCACACTTAAAGGGTTTCTTTTTTAATACCCTTAGCCGGTACGGCTGGAAGATGAGGCAGATGATTTGAAAAAAATATATCGATATGCCTTGGATTTAAATGCCCGAAGGTTTTAACCATGGGAACGTGTGACTTGGTGGAAAGTTTCTCTCTCGTGTTGTTCGACTGAAGAACGATTTCCTGCAATTATCTGTCCGATTGAAATTAACTTTTAGTTTGGACGTACGTGTACGTGTTCTGATTGACAGTTTTTATTGGAAAATACCTGTGAACAGACAAGCTACATTTTGAATTAATTTAGACAATGTTTGTCGTACTACGTGTAGAACTGGGGTGGGTATTCCTGATTCGTATGAATGACAAAATTGTATGTGTTGCATTTGAGCTTCGTATGACTTTGCATTCTGTACTGTTGTTTTTGATGCACATGACTAGATGTGAAAAATGGAATCATAGTTTTAAATGAACATTGATTTTTATATTTATATTGTTTTTAGAGTGTTGAAATATATCTTGCGTCTCCTCAGGACCCTAAACATAACATCTGAATTGCACTCCAATTGAAGGACGTTGCATTGGTCGACGCGAAACTAAAATGTTGTTGGAAAGGCTTGACTCAGAGTACTACCTCGGAAAGGAACGTATTCTGCAATGGACAAATGGATAAGCGAAAGCTACTGCTTTAACACTGACTTCAGTTGACTGCCGATTTGAGCCCGAAGTGTAATAGTGAATCAAAGGTTCGCCCCTTGTCACACGCCGATATATATATATATATATATATATATATATATATATATATATATATATATATATATATATCATCATCATCGGCACTACAACCGGGAACCGGTCTTGGCCTTATTTAGCAAGTCCTAAGGCTTGTTAAATTTTCCATAATGATTTATTTTTTCTGGGCAAGGTCATTAGTCTTGCGCCAGGGGCTCCCCGACGGGGAATCGAACCCCGGTCTCCCGGGTGACAGGCGGGTGTACTAACCACTATACTATCGAGGAGCCCAATATATCTATATATATATATATAAATATATATAAATATTTATATATATATATATATATATATATAAATATTTATATATATATATATATATATAAATATACATATATATATATATATATATATATATAAATATTTATATATATTTATATATATATATAGATATATATATATATATATATGTATATATATTTATATATTTATATATATTTACATATTTATAGTTTAACAAGCCTCAGGACGTGCTAAATAAGGCCAAGACCGGTTCCCGGTTGTAGTGCCGATGATGATGATGATATATTTATATATAATATATACGAAGGTGGACTGAAAAGTTTCCGACCTAAACGTGAAGATAGTGAGTGGCACTGGTCAATAAAAGTTAGCGCATCTTTTGACGGGTACTCCCCAAAATTTCAGTCACTTTGGATGTGTAGTTTTTATTTGACAGTCGTTTAAGTGAGTCGATGTATTTTGTTTTTTTTTTTTGGAGCCGATTCCTTCTTTGCAGTCCACTGTTTTGATTGTATTTTTGTTTCCGGCGTATAATGGTGTATTGAAGTTCCATCGACAGTATTTAGTCGGCGTTTTTGGTCTAACGTGAGCAAATGCGGCACCCAACACGCGGACAGCTTTCTCATGCCTAAATCTTGATTTAAAATGTGACAAACACGTTCTTTGAACATTTTCATAGTCTATGCTATCACTTTAATTCGGCATTTGGTGAACTTTAGGGATGTTATCGTCAGTTGTTGCACTTCTTGGAGGTCCCGAACGTTCATCGTGTCCCAAGGTCTCAAGGCCACGTTTAAATTCAGCTACCCAAAACTTCACAGTGGTAAATGATGGTGCAGAGTCCCCATACAGAGAGTCCAACTCATCTTTGATTTTCGTAGGCGTATTGGCTTTCAAAAACAAAAATTAAATGACAGCTCGATACTCAATTTTGTACATTTTCACAAAAACACTCACTCAAACGACTGTCAAATAAAAACGAGGCGTCGAAAATGGTGAAATTTTGGCGACTAACTGTCAAAAGATGCACAAGTACATTCACTAGCTTTTATTAAAGAGTGTTGCTATCTTCACGCCGAGATCGGAAACTTTTCAGACCACCCATGTGTGGATTATACATATATATATATATGTATATATATATATATATATATATGTATACATATATATATATATATATATATATAAATATATATTTATTTTTATTTTTTGTTATTTCTTTTTATTTTTTTCTATAATATAGTTTTTCGGGATAGACGAACCTATAGCACCACCACGGCGTTCCGAGATATCACGACGTAACTGTTGCAGTTCTTTTTGAACAGTTGCAGCTTGTAAAATTCCGGGGCCACTTGCGCGGGAAGGGAGTTCTACAGCTTCCCCGTTCTGTACCGGAACGAGTTCTGATGCAGGAATCCTCGCGCCGACGGGAGATGAACCGCAAATTGGTTCGATCCATTGGATTGTCTTGTAGAGCGCATATAAACCGAATTGCGCAGAACAATACCACAAATATCCGAAGAACACCACCTGTGGTAGTACCTGTAAACACAGACAGAGGTCAAATATGGGCCTTCGATGTGATAGCTACTGTAGTCCCGATCTCAACGCCGGGTCCCCGATCAGGCGGTTCGCTCATCTTTGTATGCTCTCAAGTAGGTCGAGGGTGTGCTTAGGAGCCGAGCTCCAAACATGAGAGCAATATTCGAGCACGGGTCTAATTTGGGTTTTATATTGAAGAAGAAGTTGAGCCAGAGTAAAATATTTCTTGGCTCTAAAAAGATAACTCAATTTTCCAGAGGCGGATCTGGCGATGGTCAACGCGTATTTATGCTACGATACATCCCCACAGATCGTGACGCCGGGCAATTTTAAGCTTTCCCCAGATTCGATGGCCTGGCCATTCATCATCAGCTGTGTAACCGATGATCCACTTTTGTTTGTGAATGTTATATACTGTGTATTCTTTGCATTGGAGTCCGCGAAATTGGTCGCTTCCCACTGCAAGACCCTATCCAGATGCCGACTCAGAGAGTCGATCTGACTACATCTCAGCTGGTGCGAAAACAAGCTACTATCATCCGAGAGACTAAACACCTTGTTATCCGTTGACTTCAACAAATCATTTATGTGAAGTAAGAACAAGGTTGAAGCCAAAATAGAACCTTGGGGCACCCCCGAATTAACAGAATACAGATCCGAACACTCGCCGTCTACAAGAACCCGGATCGATCGATTCTCGGGGAAATTTTTTGTCCAGTCGCAAAGCTGCTGGGAAAGTTCATATGAATGAAGTTTGCTCAATAACGTCCCGTGCCACAGGTGGTCAAAAGCCTTGGGGATATCCAATGCGACCGCCCTTGACTCACCATGCGGCTCAATTGCAGATGCCCATATATCTGTTATAAGGGTTAAAAGGGTCTCCAATAGACCGCCTGCCACAGAATACGTATTGCTGATCATTCAGAAGTCCGTTGCACTCGAAATGCTTAATTAACTCGACATTGATGATCTTTTCCGGGACTTGCTAAATAAGGCCAAGACCGGTTCCCGGTTGTAGTGCCGATGATGATGATGATGATGATGATCTTTTCCATCACCTTAGATAACATAGACAGTAATGCTATTGGTCGGTAATTTTGTTGGAGACACTTTTTTCCCCTCTTTGGAATTGGCTGAAATCGAGCGGTTTTCCAGTAGTCGGGAATGGGTCCTCGTGTATAAGATAAGCGAAAGAGTCTGCCAAGAACTGGCGATAGTTTTGGATCACAGTTCTTAAGGACTATTGCTGGTATTCCGTCCAGGTCGGTTGCCTTCCTATAGTCTAGTCCACGTAGAAATCGTTGAATTCCACGCGGGCCGAACTTCACATTACCCATCGAGGACCGTACCGGGGCGGTTACAGGTGGCTCCAAAAGGTCGGCATCGGGGTTTGGATTCGCGGAAAATAAATTCGCGAACACATTAGCTTTATCCTTCGAATTTTTGACTAACGTCCCGTTATCAACGGAAGAAAAGAGGAGGAAACCAAGTTACTGCTGACACCCCTTGCCATTGACCAGAGGGGTGCCCACTTGGGCACTCAAGGAATTTATTAGTCACTCTGTCATTGTAACCCTTCTTCGCAGTATCAATCACCTGGTTGCATGCGTTTCTGATTATAACAAAATTCGTTCTGTTCGCATCGGTGGGATTACATCGCCTCATCCACTTTGCAGTAAGCGCTGTTTTTTTTTCGTTTTAATTTGAAGAAAAATGCAGCTGATGGAAATCAATTGCCGGGTGAAACATATGGGGAATATGCTCTATGAATAAAAACATTTGAGTACTGGTTTCAGCGTTTTAAAAGTGGCGATTTTGACACCAGCGACACAGAACGCGAATGAATTCCAGTAGAGGTTTAAGACGCTAAGCTGGAGGGGTTATTGGACCAAGATCCATGCCCAACTCAAGAGAGTCCTACTGAAATTTTGGAAGTGACTTAACAAACGATTTCAAACCATGTTAATGCTATGTTTAAGGTCCAAAAACAAGGAAATTGGGTTCCGTATGAACTCAAGTCAAGAGACTTGACTGGCGAAATCAGCTCGGACTAATCTACTATGAGCTACTGCAGTCTAACGAAACCCTCACTAGAGGACGTTACCGACATCAATCGATGCATTTAAGCCGATCATTGAACCTCAAACGCCCACTATAACTCAAAAGACATGAGTGATCTTTCAGCACGAAAAAGCTCATGTTGCAGGAGTCGTCAAGGAAACTTTGAGGGCGTTTCAATGGGATGTCCTTACCCACCTGCTATTCATAGCCTGGCCGAGCAGCACATTAGTTTTTACGAAGAAACTAAAAATTTGATCGATTCTTAGATCGCCTCAAAAGACGAGGAATTTTTTCAACCCAGAATCCTTATGCTGGCTGAAAGATGGGAGGAAATCATACCCACCGATGGACAATACTTTATAAAACACAGTTTCTCCGAAAAAGCTTCGAAATTACAAAAAAAAAACAAACTTAAAACTTATTTGTACACCGAATATACAGGATGTCCCGTAGATAAGGTGCCGCCTTTGGAGCGGTGATTCCTTACCGTATAACATATCAGAAAAATAAAACAAGGCTTTAGTAAAAGTCTCACCATTTTCGAGTTAAGTGGGTTTTTTCAAAATTTCGGATTATCCCAGAATATTCTGTTTTGAAAAAACAGTTGAAAATTTAATGGCTCATCAAAATTATGACATCTACGGTCATATTTTTTGTTTGCTAAAAATTCTTGAGTAACCAGCGCATCGAATGAAAAGTAGCTATTTTGACTTCTCTTAAAATTTTTAAAACGAAAACAAGTCTCAACTCTTACTATAGCAAATTATCATCGGTCAACTTTGAATTATTGTGGTAAACAAAAAGTTTACTGAATTCCGATGGCAAATTAATTTAAAAACATCACTAACTTATGAAGATTTCAGAAAGGTTGAACACTATTAGATTAGGTTTGGCCAAAAAAGAATTATATTGGTATTTTTATTTAAGAGGGGCGAATTTGTTTTATAAAATCATTGCACAATTTCATAGAAAATTAACGAACTTATGCAAACAATTATTTTTATTATAGACTATTTCTTACGACATAAGAAATTATTTAAATAGTACTTTATAATAAATGCTCAAAATGTTTTTCATTGCACTAATACAACCTCGACATCTACACAAAGTGACCTTTAATGTTTCTTAGCCTAACTAACTGAATTTCCCGAGCTGCTTGATTGATTTGTTTCCGTAGCTTCCCCCTACTGTGGATCGGTTTAGTATAGACTCTATCTTTAAAAGAGTCCCAGTAAAGAAAATCCATGGGTTGATGTTAGTTTAGTGGGGCTACCAACCTATTTATTGCACCGCACCGTTAGATTAAAACTACTGAAAAACGTGTATACTCATTGACGGATGAACTTTGACTCCCCGGCAACATCCTCGAGACGTGTGGTCTGGTGAGCAATTCAAATCTGACTCTTCTATGCAATCCACAGCCGTCAGATTCAACGGTGATGGATCACACCAATGTGGGAGGGGCGAACAGGCTCAACTTGGCGACGGCCAATGATGATCGAGGAAAGGGTTCAATGGGAGCATTTCTCGAATGCTGCATAGGGACCGTACAATGTCCCTTTCGCTTGAAGTATCGACAACGAACGATACTGCACCTGAATAAACAAGGGAACATAAGGGACTGCAGGCAATGTGGTCATAAATCCTCGATGACCTGCGCCTGAGAACAAAATAGGTTTTTGCTTTAAGGTAAACAAAAACGCTATTTCAATGGTCACGATGAGATGCACATCGTGTTTACTCAGGCGTCCATGATAATGCCGTTGTAGGCTATACATTCTTAGGCGACGATAGGTCAGCCGAAAATTTGGGTCTTGTTTACATGACGGTGCTGGTACATGAATACAATGGCGAGGAATTAGCCTTGCAGATGTGGAAGCGTACGTCTCGCCCAGGGTGGCCATAGATTAGTGGTTGGTTAGTAGCATAGACACAGTGATGCTACTGTGTGTTTGTTTGTTTTACAGGTCGGGGCATTATTAGGCATGATCATGGGTATGATTGTCTAACGTCAATCATATTCGTGCCCAAATCCCATGATTGGTAGATAACCGATAAAAGGAAATTGGTCGCAACTGTAGCGAACCTTAGGGGATAGGAGTAATGTATATTTATGTACGGTACGAGGGTTGCCTTTTATATTTCGGGATTAGAGAACAAAAACAAATATTGATCATCGAAAATCACTTTATTGTTTTTCAAAATATTCCCCATGAAGATCTATACACTTTTGCATGCGTTTGAACCAATAGTCGAAGCACTTTTGCCACTCTGATTGAGGTATCTCCAACACATGCATTCTGAATGCAGCAACCGCTTCTTCAGGTGTCGAAAAACGTTGACCTCTCAGATTGTTTTTTACGTACGGGAATAAAAAGAAGTCATTCGGTGCCAAGTCAGGACTATACGGCGGATGACCCATCAAATCGATGTTTTGGGTGCTCAAAAATGCAGTTGTCGCAGCCGATGTGTGAGAGCTCGCATTGTCGTTATGAAGAGTGATCCGTCTTCGGCGGTTGGTTTTCCTGATTTCTTGGAAGACAACTGGCAAACAAATGGTTGTGTACCACTCAGAATTGACTGTTCTGCGTTGTTCTAGTGGTACGGTTGCGACATGTCCAGTTTTTCCGAAAAAACAGGCGACCATTTGCTTGGAAGTGCTTCGTGCGCGAACAACTTTTGTTGGATTTGGCTCATGTTGAAACACCCAGACAGTCGACTGCTGTTTACTTTCGGGCTCATACGCGTAAATCCACGATTCATCACCTGTCACGATGCCATAGACGTGTTTCGAAGCACCGCGACCGTATTTTTTGAGCATTTCTTTCCACCAATTGACACGAGCCTTTTTTTGGGCGATTGACAAATTGTGTGGGATCCAACGCGAACAAATTTTTTTGACAGTCAAATGTTTATGCAATATTGAATGTATGCTGGTCCCACTAACGCCTAAGGTTGTCTCAATCTCACGATAGGTCACATGACGATCTTCCAATATCAGTTCGCGCACAGCATCAATAGTTTTCGGAACAACAACTGATTTTGGACGACCTTCACGAAATTCATCTTGGAGTGAACTACGACCACGATTGAATTCACCATATCATCGATAAACACTGGTCCTTGATGGAGCTTCATCGCCAAAAATTGAATTAAGTTCATCCATGCACTGTTGCTGAGTTAATCCACGCCGAAAGTTTTAAAAAATAATTGCACGAAAATGTTTACGATTTAATTCCATTTTTGGGCCGAGAAGAATCTTTTAAGTTACCGTAAAACGTTCTGAGTGCGTATAACCTCAAAAATGTCCAACTTTACGACAGAGCTGTCAATTGCCGGATTGCAACACTAGGGTTGCCAAATCCCGAAACATAAGAGGCAACCCTCGTAGGAGGGAATATCGGTTGCAGCTGTGTCCACAATACGCTGTCCAGCGTTTATTTATCGTTAATTGCTGACAAGCTGAGCCGATAGGAGATGTAAACTGGTTCATGGAGTATGAACCAGAAAAGTCCGGAATTATGTACGCCGTCGGAGAGATTTCCTTTCAGGTATGAAAAATGCTGCTGGGAGCTTACGCTGCCCAAAATTGCAGGTAGGTATGGTGTCTTGTGGGTGAGGGAAAAAACAGGTTAACTTGAGGAAGTGGGTGGTTCTTGGAGAAGACTTTAAAGAATCCCCACAAGTATAAAGCCAAGCGCTTATAGCAAATAAAGGTGCTCGTCTCTTATTTCGTGTTATTCATCGGAAATAAGGAAATAAAACTAATAATTGTGTTCACATCTTATTTCGTGGATTTGTTATTAGAATAATCCCAGTGAACTGTAAACGGATTTCAATTGAAAGACCTCAAGGGAACAATGGAGGACAGATACAAATGCCTATAAACAACTGCGAAGCATTTGTTCCTCGATCCAGCGTGCAGATAAACGCGGATAGCAACTTTCCCAACAAGGGGCAAAATAGGGGCGAGTTTGGTAAAAATTAAATACACATAAAACAATTGTTAAATATAAATATAGCACTGGCCATGCCAAATCGTCAAAATGGGAGATTATGCGACCAGGAAACGCTTCCTTCACAATATCTATTGTGGGTTGTGCTGTGTACGGTTGCACCGTCTTGTTGAAACCACATGGTCACCAAGCCCCGCTCATCCGATTCCGGCAGTAAGAAGTCGTTTATCATGGCCCTGTAGCGTTCGCCAGTAACAGTGACCGTATTGCCGATGGCGTCGTCAAAAAAATACGGCCCAATCACTCCTCCGCGTGAACGCTGCACCACACAGTGGCTTTGATTGGGTGTTATGGCCCTTCGGACATCACACGCCGATTTTCAGTGCCCCAGAAACGACGATTTTGCTTATTGACGTAACCGCTTAAGTGGAAATGTGCCTCGCCGCTCATGATGATTTTCGACTCAAAATCGTCATTTTCGTTGTTGAGATTAAGGACGGCTTGACAGTAATTCACATGCGACTGACGGTCAGCAGGCATTAAGGAGGTATTCCGGTCTAGAATTTTTGAATCTTGTTATATTTTTTTATAGTTTATACTTTTAAGAACATGCTGTCCAAAGGAAATTTTAAAATTCCAATAATTGGCGAAGTTACAGCTGCTTTGGAAATATTATGTCACTTGAAGCTACTATACCCTGAAATTTTTAAACGCGTTTTTCTCGAAACTGTCTTTTTTAATACAATACGCACTGTAGTGCTCTGAAAAGCCCTACCATCTCCTTCCCCACACACCTACATCCAAATCCTAGCAGTAATACACTAAAACCTGAAATTCAATCAAAACCCGAAAAAACCCAAACTAGACCAAAAATTCGCAATAAACGAATCAAACATCCGTTTATCGCTTAACATTTGCCCCCACGGCATAATTTAATCTAAAAAACCAAATTAAAACCAAAATTCACTTGGCGTTCTAGGTGTAAGAATGCCAGAAAATGAATATACAAATAAAATTAAAATTTAATATAATAAAAAGCATTTCATTGGGCCTGGCCGATTCTTCCTACTCGACGATCGGTAGCTGCTCTTCCCTCGAGGTTTGAGGAAGCACGGCAGCAACCGCAACGGGTCCCCTCAGGAGCTGTCCTAAAGAGATCCCTCGTCCTTTTCAGGACCAGACACGCTCCCCGAGAGAAGGACCACTACAGCACGATTTTTTAAGTTCTGCTAAACCGACTTACGTCAAATTTAGTATATGTCTTCCGTTTGTTTATAACTCTAAGTAGTCCGCGTGTAAACCAATAAAACTTTGTCGTAGGAGACAGAACCACAAAAAGGGCAGAAGTGGACTTGACGGTAGCTTTATTAATTGATGTATTGATTGACAATTATTGACCGATGGTGTTTATTCGATGAATGTTGATTGTACACTGACGAATTGGCATAACTCCCAATTCAAAAAGCGACGCTATGACATCATTGTGGTGACAATGATGGCCAGTTGGTGCCAGCTGCTGCGCAACTGGTATACATGCGAATGTACTAGATTTCTCCAGTACATTCCAGCACATTTAATTGCCAATCCGCAACATTCCGCCCGCCTTCGCCTTGGCTAGGGGCCGGGAGTGTGCGGTCTGCTGGTGGCGGTTGGTCTTGGTCGGGTGTCCACTTTCACGTGGATGATCGGTTGAGAGGGGGCCGCCCGCCCTGAGGAGCGCTGGAGGCTTGGGGGTCTGGGATGGCCCGTATGATCGATGGCGACAGGAACCTCTTTCCCATCGCTGATGTCCGTTGCCTTTTGTGGTCGCGGGACCGGCCAGTTGATCTGGGTTAGAGTTATAAGGTCGCAACCCACGATCAATGACCACGTGATGACTGGTGATGGGTCTAGCTATGTCGAGACCGGTGGTGGTGCCATGTACTGCGCACGTTGGCGCCCGTCTGAAGTGAGTGGCCGGCGGGATGCGACCGTTGGGGGCGTGTGCTGTAACGTGCGTGGATGCATAGAGGGGCGTGCTTTCTTGCTGGGGTTCGAGAGACCGCTGGTTGCTGGGGAGCGCCGCCCGCCAAGCGGGGTATTGCACGCTCCTGGTCCTGTTGTGGTGGCTACAGGTGGTAGCGGTTGGCCTGGGTAGCTTTCGAAGTGTTCGGGTATGTCTTGTAGTTGGGTCGCGCAAGTGGTCGGTGGCTGGCAATTGAATGGGCTTCGTATGTGGCCACTGTGGCCGATGCCGGCGAGACGTCCTTTGGGTTCTCTGGTGGAAGCCGCGGCCGTCAGTCGGAAGGTCGACCAGTTCCTCTGGGTCGGAGTTGTAAATTCGCAACCCACGAGGAATGGCCATATGATGGCTGGTGACAGGCCTTGTCATCTTTGCGCTGGATGATGTGGTGGGTGCTGAGCCTGTTAGCACCCATTCCAGTTCAGTGGCCTGCGTGACGAGGCCGGGACGTTGGTCCTTCCTTATGCCGTCGAGGATGATGTTGGGGTATATGTCTGCCCCAAGGATGATGTCCACCTTCTCGGCGGAGGCGATGTTCGGGCCCGCAAGTTTCAGATCCGCCACGAACGAGAGATCCCTTGTCGATGATTGTGGTGGTGGTGTACACACTGAGAGCCCTGACAGGATGAAGGGCCTTAGTGTCCATTGGCTCGAGCCGTGGAGGCGAGGAGTGATGCTGATGGCGGCCTGAGTCCTGGTGGCAAGGCCACGAGTGCCCCCAACACCGTAGGTGGAGACGGGTGATGCTTGGCGTCGGAGGTGCAACCTTCGGGCGAGTGATGTTGAAATGAAGGTGCCACTGGAGCAGGGGTCCAGCGAGCATGGACTTCAATCCTCTGTTCGGTCTCCGACGTCACGATGACTCTGGCTGTTGGCAGCAACGCGGAATGCTGTGAAGGGGTGCTGATTGTATGTGCGCAGACCCCTTCCTGACGGTCGATACGGGGGGCGGATCCTTTGGCGGTGATGTTGTCCCGTCGGTGGCGGTAGACTGGACATGCAGCAGGGTGTGATGTATCCACTGGCATCGATGGCACGTCTTGCTGGAGTGGCAGTCGCGCAGGCGGTGGCGACCCAAGCAGTTGGTGCACAGGTTTCTTTTGTGTGCGAAGGACTTCCGACGGCCAGGTGTGAATGATCGGAAGCCCTCGCAAGCGTAAATGGTGTGTGATGCCCTGCAGAATGTGCAAGTTCCCTGTTGATTTACGGGTGTCGGCGGTGTTTTGTGCATCGGGACACTGGGCTGGTTAGTCATCGGGCCGGCTACTGTTGCTAGAACAGTCGAATTCGTGGAAGGCATTGGCGTTGAATCTGACACGGATCCTATGTACGCCGCGCCCACTGCTTGCTCTGCAGTCCGCGTGATGGTAGCCAGTTCCTCTGGGTCGAAGTTGTAAGTTCGCAACCCACGAGGAACGGCCATGTCATGTTGTGCCCCACAATGCGTGCGCGGCATCGTCTTCTGTGGGGGCTTCGGCTGGTCGATCATCGGGACCTTGAATAGGTTGGGCTTTGGGCAGGCGGCACTCTGGTCGGCGGCCTGCTCACTCTTATCCACTGTTCTGGGGTGCGGTTCCGTTTCTGATGGCTTGATGTCGGCCAGGGTGAAGGCGTTTGGTGCTGTTGGCCATGGTTGGGGAGGCTGACTTGAGCGCGTACTGAGCCTCGAGGAGCTTCGTCTGTTCCTCCAGGTATATTTCTTCGGTTTCGCCGAAACAATCCTCCGCGAAGTATGCGTGTTGTAGATGGTCCGGTGTCGCCGTGACGAAGATGTCGTGGTGCCGTTTGGAGAAGGCTTCCCATTCGGCGCGGAGTGCATGTTTGGTTGCCTTGATTGCTGTCGGACTTGGTTGTCCCTTTTCCTGTATGTTGAGGAAAGCGCCGGAGATGGTGGCCTGTGCCGCGAACCAACCTATCGATGAGCAAATGCCGTTTGAAGAACTCATCGCCGCAGAAATATTTGTTTATAACTCTAAGTAGTCCGCGTGTAAACCAATAAAACTTAGTCGTAGGAGACAGAACCACAAAAAAGGCAGAAGTGAACTTGACGGTAGCTTTATTAATTGATGTATTGATTGACAATTATTGACCGATGGTGTTTATTCGATGAATGTTGATTGTAGACTGACGAATTGGCATAATTGCCAATTCAAAAAGCGACGCTATGACATCATTGTGGTGACAATGATGGCCAGTTGGTGCCAGCTGCTGCGCAACTGGTATGCGTGCGAATGTACTAGATTTCTCCAGTACATTTCAGCACATTTAATTGCCAATCCGCAACACTTCTTTATAGGCTTTTCTATTGCGTGAACTATCCTCATCTCCAAATTTTAATCTTAACTATTTTTAAAAAATTCGAAGAACTAAAAAAGTGGTATAAAAATAAATTTTTTTTCAACTTTTTTTAGTTCCAACGATAGAGGCATTTCTCTGAATTAATAATCTTTCCTTTTTTTCAGATTGCTAGGAGGGTTGAATCGTGGGTATGGTCGCGTGCCAACTTTTTGAGATCCCCCGCTTCATCAGCTGCTAACTTTTTGAATTTTGAATTTTTTACTTTCAATTTGTTTTACTGTATTCTTGAAATATTAATAAACATCCTATAAAAAAAATTAATAGTAAAAATATTGATTGCTTGTTTTTTACAGCACTTCAAAAATTGCGTTAAATTCGTGCGTCTAGACCAGAATACCCCCTTAACTGATCCACTCTTTGCACTTTGAACGGGAACATGTGTAAATCTTTCATAAAATTCGCTGTAGGGCCCGTCTGGTGATGCCCAATTGCGTGGCCCATCGTCTGCTTAATGTTTCTTCGTTCTCAGCGACATCGGCGGCTACAGCTGTGATATTCTCGGCCGAACGACCAGTCCGGTGGCGGCCACACCCTACATGGTCTTGTGGCGGTTCTTTAAGGCAATCCCAAAGAACCGCCCATCCTCTTAAATTAACCACCTTCCTCTTCCTATACAAAACCATGGTATTTGCTCGCTATTAGGGGCAGCGTAAGCTCCCCTGCAGCATCATACCTGCTGCTGACGGTTTCTGCTGACTTATGTCAACAAAATAATTTTCCTCCTTGTACACCGGAGCCATACGGCTAGATTAGATATTGCCTACATCGGTATTTCCAAGGAATCTTAGGCAAATACAATGACGATCCCTTTGTAACATAGGCACATCATGTACATTATGCGTGCCACCATTTGACCTGCGAAATAGCGTTTTTGTTTACTTTGAAACAAAAATCTATTTCGTTCCCTGGCATACATCATCAACGATGTATGGGTACATCGCCGCAGCCCCTGATGATCGTGCGTTTGTTTAATCAGGTGTCCACCGATCATCGTTTTCATCGAAGGGCATCGTACTTGTCCTATACCGATACATATAGAATTCTCACACGCCGATGTAATCCACCACCGTTGAATCTGATGGATATGGATTGCATCGGCGAGTCAGATTCAAACCTCGTAGGAGTACACACGCTATTCTTCGAGGAGTCAGATAATATGCAGTCAACCGGACACACCAAGGGGACGTCGCGTATCTTACCTCAATCGAGTCATTTCATCTGTGGAGAGGTGTTATTTTATTCCGCCGTACAGCTGGCCAATTACATTTGTTGTGTCTTTTGCGTGTAATCCGAGCTTTAACCTCCGAAGTATCGTGTGTGTGTTTATTAAATAAATTAATTGACTCGTGTGTACATTAATACATTTTACAAACTTTAGTGTACATTTATCTGTTTCGTGTATTTAGAATATCGTGCGTGTACCAGGTTGTATGTACCTTTAAATTTGAAAAACTCAAAACGTTAAATCGTAGACCGCTAGCAGGGCGTTATGTTTGTATATGCTGATATTCTTCCGAAATAAAAATAAAGAGTTTGAAACTTTAAACAACAAGATATCACTAGTGCCTTTTTATTTATCTTTGTTCTTGGTGCTCGTGTTTTTGGAAACAATTTTAGAGAGGAATTCGTTCGTGGGTGATAGGTGTAAACCCGTGTCCATGTCGGGCACATCACACCTACGCCATAGTCTTCTGTAATTTCAGTCTGTTCGAGTCGAGTAGCTAAGCGCAGGAATGTTTGCCTAGTTGGCGTGACACGATTAGGAAATCGACGTCAAAATTCAAGCTGCGCTAACACCACCGACCGATAAAAAAATTGACACACTTATTACACGCTCTTGCGGAGTATAGCGCTCCATTGCTTGTCTGTTTGTATACTGCAGCTGTCTAGTTCACAAATGTCAAGTATGACAGTCGTACGACGCCTTTTGTCAAAATTATAACATCTTCCGATGGGGTGATTAATTTTGCGCCACCTTGTATATATTATTATTATTATTATTATTATTATTTATTGGCCTGTAGGAACCCGGAAGTTCATGACCTCACCGACTCGGCTTCGCCATCGTTCCCTGTCCTGGGCACTCTCCTTCCACGCTTGACCATTCGATCCGATCTCCTCAAGGTCAAACCTAACATTGTCCTCCCATCTCCGTCGCGGCCGTCCTACCGGTCTCTTTCCAGTTGGTCTACCGTCAAGAATTATATGCACGGTCCTATCGTTCCCTATTCGCGCCACGTGTCCGGCCCATCTTAATCTTCGCACCTTGACTACTCTCACTATTGTAGGTTTGCGATATAGCTCTTCCAATTCGTGGTTATGGAGTCTCCTCCATTGTCCTGCCTCCTCGTCATATTTACCTCCAAAGATGCCCCTCAAAACTTTATTCTCGAATACACGGAACTTGTTTTCTTCCCGTTTTGTGAGAGCCCATGTTTCGCATCCATATAGAACAATCGGCATGATTATGGTTCTATAGACACGGAGCTTTATGTTACGTGATAGCAGTCTGGATTTCAGCAGTTTACTGACTGCGTGCCAACTCGCGTTGCCGGAATGCAGTCTCTTGTTAATTTCCTTCGACATTTCGTTACTGGCCGTCAGTATTGTTCCCAGATATTTAAATTCTTTAAGTTTTTCAAAGATCTTGCCTCTGACGTTTATATGTGTTATCTGAGATCCACCTGCTCTCGCCGTAATCATGTATTTTCTTTTGTCTTCATTTATTTCTAGGCCCACCTCTTCTGCCGCTTGCATGATGATTTCACAGTTTTTACTAACAGTCTCTAGATTATCGCCCAGAACGGCGATGTCATGCGCATATGCGAGCACTTGTGTGACCCCGTTCAGGGATGATCCGGCCATGTTGTCGTCTTGTACCTTTCTGATGACATACTCGAGCACAAGGTTAAAGAGACACGGTGAGAGGCCATCTCCCTGCTTTAGTCCGTCCCGGATTTCGAATGGTTCTGAGAGGTGGTTTTCTATTCTAACTCGCCCTTTGTTTTCGTTCATGCAAATTTGAATGAGGGCGGCATATTTTTTTGGGACTCCCAGCTCAACTAGAATATGGTAGAGTCTCTGCCTTGCGACTGAGTCGTAGGCTTTTTTGAAGTCAACGAACAGTTGGTGAACCGTCTCTCCGTATTCCCACTTCTTTTCCAGCAGTTGTCTTATTGTGAACATTTGGTCGCTTGTTGACCGGTTCCTACGGAATCCACATTGGTAGTCTCCCAGTATCTCTTCTGCGTACGATGTGATTCTCGCCAGAATGACATTTGTTAATATTTTGTATGCGGTTGGGAGCAATGATATTCCTCTGTAGTTTTCGCAGTCAGATCTGTCGCCTTTTTTGAAAATGAGGATGACTATTGCGGTTTTCCATTCTTCCGGAGTGACTTCCTTATCCCATATTGTTTGGATGAGCTGGTGGATCTTTCGAGCGGTTGCCCCTCCTCCATGCTTCACAAGCTCTGCCGGTATGCAGTCGACTCCGGGAGCCTTGTTGTTTTTCAATCGATTTATTGCGTCTACAACTTCGTTGAGAGACGGCTCTGGGATCTGAGGCTCAGCTGTATGTACGCTTGGTGCATTTATCTGTGGTTGATGGGTGCGTACATTGAGCAGGTTTTCAAAGTACTGCTTCCATCTTGTCACGACATTGTTTGTTTCTGTGACCAGACAGCTGTTTGCGTCTCGAATTATTTTGGCTCTTCCTCGGTAGCCATTTCTAATTGAATTTATGCCGACATACATACCCCTGATGTTCTTTGCCCTAGAATTTTCTAGGATTTTTTCGATCCGAGTCTTCTCCCATTCGCGTTTTTTGCGTTTGAAGAGCCTCATTGTCTCTCTCCGAATTGTCGCGTATCTTTCAGCGTTGACTTCATCATGTCTTTCTAAGTGGGCCACCTTGTATATATATATATATATATATATATATATATATATATATATATATATATATATATATATAATCAAACATTAATCAAATAAATAATAATGTTATGGTTGCTAGTATAAAATTAATATATAAATGATTTAATTAAATATAACACGTTTGCATGATGACGTAATGACACTGATTAGGACATTTATATTAAGAATTTCTTTACTTCTATATTTATTCTTATATTTAAGAGAAAAATTCTGTAAGAAAACAAAATGAACAAGACAGTCAACGTGCTCTTTCCAATTTCTTTCCAATGCTCGAGTTCAAGATTGTCACATTGAGGACAAAATAATTATGTCACGATATGTTCTGTAACATTGACCCAATTTGAGTTCCATTCAGTGAGGGTGCTATGTGAGAATGAAAAAAAGATTTCATCCACGTAGTTCTACCTATTGGCCACAACACCGCCTTTATATTGACTTAGAAGGAGTTTATAAAACTTAGCTTCAGCTAATTAATTTAGTACGTACAGTGTTTCAAGTGAACCCGACTGTATTCTGTGTGCTTTACGATCCCAGCTCGACAACTTAGTTGATGAATATCCACGAGCATCTGACAAGTGGCGCGAAAAACATACCAGAAGATATGTATCCTTGATTAATGACTTCAGTTACAAGTCGTCTTGGGTGCCTGCTGCTTTATTCAACGCAATGTGTCCGTCGTAAGTTGGTGCAGAATTAAGGTCAATATACGTACAATAATAAAAAGAGGTGATTTAATACTAATTGTTAGTTGAACCTATAATGTGAGAATAGCCAATTAAACTTGTCCTAGGATATTCAAGGATACTCAACATTATGAAAACTCATCTTCAAATGAGAAAGCAACCGAGTGTACTGATTATGACCTTAATCTTGTAGATATAAAGATTTTCTTGTATCTATTGATCAATAATCACTGCTTTTGAAAAGCGGGCGTGTCTCAGACCAAAAGCAAAAAAACAGAAGAAAAATAGGAAAAAAATACCGTCTGAAGGAAAAACAATGAAAAAGTAAATCAAGCGTTCCCAGTAAATACAAATAATTATGAGAGCCTCAGTAAGGATAAAATCTACAGAGAAAGGATTCTCCATCTGCACATAAACGATATTTGTTTTTAATTATTCGTAATTCAGAAAGTTGTGAATGAAACTTCCCTGGTCGTAATGTAAGAACCTCGAGCTGAATTTTAATCAGTACATCGTAACTTTTCCTTCTTTGTATCCTTCTCGGTTAAATCTGTTAGGACCTAACTTTTATTTATTCAATAAATTTAATAGATCCCTTACTACTACTCTAGTTGTTAGTATACTTAAAAAGGAACAATAATTAACAGGATTGTGTATCCTTACCAGTCGGATGAAGTACATTGCGTGGAGTTCTTGCTTTCACTTTGGAGCACATTGAAAACATAGCTTTTGATTAATGTAGTTATTCTTTTACTATTAGTATCCTTATCTGTGAGTCTTCCTCGTGCTATCTGTCGAATTTTGCATACACTTTCTGACGGAAACACTTTATAAAGCAATTGAAATCCGTGATGCAGCTGGCAAGGTTCTTGGAGGGAATAATTTAAAAGCTAAATTGTTTATTGTTACACAAAAACGGCACTTTCCACAATACTTTTTTTTAATGTAAACTTTAAATTTTACAATAATAACAAAATTAAAATTAAGGGAAAAGGACCACCAGTTCAACGTCGTACACAAAAAAAGTAAATAGTTATGATATTTCCAAGCTATGGGATAATTTCGATTTCCTCTTCCGAACGGTAGACCAAGAAGGAATTTTCACTTTCAGGACATTCGGTTACACCTGCCTGGACGAAGAATTAACAAACAAAACAAAACAAAAAATACGTATGTACAAATAGGAAAACGAAATATTCTTAAAGATTCTGATTAGGAGGTGTGTGGTGTCACACCTTAATTGAACAGAGTGCAAACCTGTTCTGCACAATGAAATGCAAGTTAAAGAATAAAAATCCCCGACTAGGAAAGCGGCAAAGTACTGAATTGTGCTCCTTTCTTGATGGCCACCGCACAGAACACACGACACAACAGAGATGAGATTATGTTCAAAAACAGATGATTCCTCGGAAAACAGACGAAAGTCCTGTGGTCGCTGGAAAAGCTTTGCGGCTCTGTAAATGTGTTAGTAGGTTAAACGCCCCCATCATTAAATGTATTTGGCGGACAAGGCGAAAGCAATCATTCATCTACAGATACAACAATAACAACAATAACAACAATAACAACAATAACAGCAACAACAACAGTAATCGGGTGAAACTTTCGTTAAATTTTTGTTTAGGGACGTGTTTTCAATGCTTGAGTACGAACAGCACGACAGAGTCCTGACAACATTACGTGTGTTATCAAGAACGTGTGGAAAAAGTTGTAGGATAAAATTGTGCGGCCTTCTCAGGGATATTTAAAACTTTCGTTGTTTTTTTTAGCACTTTCGTTGTTTTTGTTGGCAGGAATTTGGGAGGGAATATACATGATATGCGATCTATGTATAGGTGGGCGGCATTGTATGTACATCTTCATATTCCTTCGCTTATGAATGAATTTGAATTGATGTAAGAATTTGGTTTGGAAGGGGACGAAATTCGTATAGATTACAGTGTGGCTTTGTGGTGGAATATTTTATGTTTGGCCGCAATCTTCCTTACAGATGTTTATCACAAAATTGTAGGGATTTCATTCAGGCCTAGTGAACCAGGTAAGCCCCTTTTATCACGAATTACCCAAGTGTTTTTTGATTGTAAAATTGTATTAAATACAAAAAAATGTCATCAAGTGTATTAGTTGGGACTTTTGATAACTTCGTGTTCCAATATCACACGTCTGCAAGGAGGATATTCTATCATATGTATAGACGCTCTCTGGTCTCTACCTAATCTTGCCCAATATTCCATTGCCATGCATTCTATCGCACACTTGGCAGAGCACGTGCAAGATCCCTCTTCGCTATTCATTAAAAGCTCGAAACAAGTCCCCCCGGGATTCAGCCAACACGCCCCTGCCTTTCGATGCATTAAAAAATGAAATCGAAAACTGTGTCATCGTCAATCGATTATAAGTCATGTAAAAGGTTTTTAAAGTTTATTGAATTTGCTGAGTTTCAGAAACTCGATTTTCGAACATTGACCTTAATGAAATAATATAATTACCTCTCAGCAGTGTAACAAAAATTTTAAGGAGGACTGTAGAACCTTAAATCCATGGCGAACTGGCAGTTCTTTTATGGTGGATTTCGAACACAATGCAACTTGGTTTTATAAAAGACCTTGCGGTAGTATCAATGTCCTTGGTGACCTTTGGCAAACTGTACCTGTTGTGTATATTCAAAAATGGGTCATTAGATCTGGGAGGGAAAGTAAAGGACCTTAACTAAGTAGAAAAAGCTAATTTTCAGAATAAAATGTGCAATCGGCGCACTCATTTTAGGGCAATTATATAAGCGTAGCGTATAAGGCTCCTCGATAGTATAGTGGTTAATATACCCGCCTGTCTCGCGGGAGACCGGGGTTCGATTCCCCGTAGGGGAGCCTCTGGTGCAAGACTAATGACCGTGCTCGGAAAAAAACAAATCATTATGGAAAATTTAACAAGCCTCAGGACTTGCTAAATAAGGCCAAGACCGGCTCCTGGTGGTAGTGCCGATAATGATGATGATATAAGCGTAGGGATATTTAAGGGCGACCCATCAGTCGTAAAATAACTTATGTAAGGTCTTTATACTTACCAGTTAGAGTATCTCATCATTCTACGCTCCGAAAACATTTCGTAAAATATTATAGACCACAATATACAACAATTAGTACGGTTATATCTAGGTGGAGGATAACAAGTAATGGTACTTAATCAAGCATTGCAAATTATTTTTGAGTGCAAGGAACCCTCTAAATTAAATATCAAGAGCGGCAACGTACTCACGGTTCGTGTCGGGTTTCCTTGAAGTGTTCTCCTTTGGGGGTTGTGCGTTTTCCTTGATTCCCAGTCAGACGAAAAGTTCACGTTCAAAGTTCACATATATTATTCTCATTCAAAATATTTGAAAAATATTGCATCCATAGTCTCTTTGTGTTTTTGCTTCAATTTCAGTTTTATTATAATATAATTCTGGCATTAAATCTTTCTTCAAATTTGTACACACATGTCTTTAAAAATTCGAACTTGGCAACTAAATAGATTATATTTTAATATTTGAGTAGGGAATTTTTAGATTTCTACTTTCGGTAGGGTTTATTGTTTGTGTTACTGATAACATTTGTTAGGGGTTGTGGGCGGCTTCCGGCTCGTTTAGGCCGTGGGTTGAACGGCTGGGTTCCTTGGTTGGCCAAATAGGTTATCTTTTATTGCTGTGCAAAGCTTACAATGTTGTAACTAATGTAGTTTAACATATAAAATAAAATAACTAAAAAAGTTAACAATTGTTGCAATTTAAAAACGAACAGAATACTAATTGAAAGTATCAAATAATTGTTGTGAAGTGCGGCACTAAGTAAATCGACCAAAATAAAAAATAAAAAAAAAGACAACGACAAGACAATCAAAACAAAGAAACTTAAAATCAAACAAACAAAACAATACATATAATAAACGTATAAACAATGCAGTGAAGCGCGAAAATAATATAATTCGCAACTAAAAGAAATAAAATATATCACCTCGGTCGCATGTGTAAAAATAATAACTAACAATATATTGCTGGTTGAGCAATGAGTTTCTAAATCACGATTTAGCGCGAGTATAAGGTGACTGACTTTTAGTCAGCGAAAGCCGAGTTCGAGTCAGGTTATGGAGAAACCGAATTGCGTCGCGGTTCGTATGGCAGGTCGCCTTTGTTTTTTTAAATGCAAACAAACCGGGGAGTACCAGCATGAGCCTGCAAGAAGAAAATCACACAACAAAAAACAAAACATGCCACGAAAAACGCTATTGTGACGCGAAGTAAAACCGCGAAACTAACAATGGAGTCGAAAGAACAACAAACCCCCCACCCCAATTTTAACATATATGGGGCAAAGAACTCATTCACTTCTCTTGCATCATCAGAGTCTAAGGATGAAGAAGAGGAGATATGGGAAATGGAGGCGAAGCTTTGCGGTGGCACATCAACATTAACATCAACATCAACATCAACATCAACATCAACATCAATATCAACATCAACATCAACATCAACATCAACATCAACATCAACATCAACATAAACATAAACATAAACATAAACATAAACATAAACATAAACATAAACATAAACATAAACATAAACATAAACATAAACATAAACATAAACATAAACATAAACATAAACATAAACATAAACATAAACATAAACATAAACATAAACATAAACATAAACATAAACATAAACATAAACATAAACATAAACATAAACATAAACATAAACATAAACATAAACATCAAACATAAACATCAAACATAAACATCAAACACATCAAACACATCAAACACATCAAACACATCAAACACATCAAACACATCAAACACATCAAACACATCAAACACATCAAACACATCAAACACATCAAACACATCAAACACATCAAACACATCAAACACATCAAACACATCAAACACATCAAACACATCAAACACATCAAACACATCAAACACATCAAACACATCAAACACATCAAACACATCAAACACATCAAACACATCAAACACATGCAACATCCAACATCAACTACTCACACCAGCAAGCAGCACAGCAGCAACAAATCAACAACAACAACAGAAAAATAAAGATGCCACCAATCAACACCATCGATATATTGAGTGTAAGGAATTGGTAATTTTTTGTAAGCTAGCTGTAAGAAACAATTTTGTAATTAAAAGACTGGCAGGTAACAGGCATGCCACTCAAATCTATGCGGTGGCAAATCACGACAAAATTAAAGAACCACCGCGGAATTTTACTCGTTCACGCCGAAGCAAACAAAGACTGTAACGGTTCTATTAAAGGGCATCGAGATTGAAATGGAACCGGAGGCTATGTGGGGTACGAAGTCGTGACGCCAGCATGGGTGAGAGTTCTACTTCGTCCCGCTCACTAGTTCCACTAAATGTTTCACCGGGTTCGGTCCACCGTTGATCAAAAGAACGAAACAATTCAGCGACACCGCCACGTTTGTCCACAACCGAATGCAAAGAAAAAACACTATCCACAGATAACAATTAAAACACATTATTATTTATTCTGGAGAGGTTCTTTATTGTTTTGTTTATTGTGTAACACGTTGCTGTATAATTGTTTATTCCTACTTATACTCGTAAGAATTCTTTTTGTTAACTTGACATGATCCACAGCTTTGAAAATTATTAATTTTTTTAAAATATCAAATCGTTGTACCGCGAAAAGAAAACAAACACAAACAGTCACACAAAGACATACCAGACACCGCCTTAACACAAATTTCACGAGAACAGGTAACCAACGAGATTTTCTCCAGACACAGCTATTGCAATACTGACATCTTGAAAAGGCTGTATCTATTCGAGGATAGATCACTTGACATAGTCTTACGACTCCGGTTATGTAGGCGTCCCCGAGGTGCGAAACGGAGAGCGGGGGCGACGCGTGACCGCGGCGGTCAGCAGATGGTAAGAGACTCAACGATATTCAATCGTTGTCCAAGGGAAATTTGCGTGCATTCACTTTAATGGTGGTGATAACCGGATCTCATAGAGGAGATTGTCATTGTACACATGTATATATGTACGTCGGTTCTTTTCATGGGTCGAAGCCATGATAACGAATCTGAAACAATGAGAGGGCATAAGTGCAATTACCAAATACAATTTCGGTAAAGTCAATAAAACCGAACTCGTCGGATGCTAATGGGAGCTTTGTATACATGTGCGTCGCGGCTAAACAGAGAGACGACGATACGATGTGGAAATGTGCTACTAGGTTTTAGCTAGGTTACTGGGAAATGATGTTTATGGCATCGCTAGTAAGGGTAGGTATTGAATTATTTGCGTATCGCCAGAATGCCCGATGAATGACAGCGGTCTTTTGTTTACTCATGGTGTGAGTTAGGGAAATAGGCTTCAGCGTCGATTGCGCTAATTGAATGCAGCTGCTGGTATATTATTGCTGGGAGAAAAAGGTCGCCGGCAAATGTGTACGTTAAGAGATTTATCATACACATGGCGAAGTTGAAAAATAGACAGCACAATGTTTATGGCCCCAGGTGAAGGTTACATTATATGTAATTCAAATCCTTTTGTTTACAGGAATTCGTCTAGGGAGATTTGCTTGACACCGAAGGTGTCGAATTAGTTTAAGATTCTTGATAAGGTAAGAAAGAAATCTTACAGGAATTATATGCGAAGAGTTGCATGAAAAGGTAAGTTTTCTTTACAGGGGCTTTAAGGTTATAGATTTGATCTAATTAATGCGTGAAGCATTTTCAGTTGCTTAATACGATTGCATTAGCAAAACTTATGCGACTTGGGATGAGGTTATGGGGGTTTTTAAGTAAGTGTACCGTGAGGTTTGGCGGCACCGCCACAGCTCTGCTCGAAATGCTTCAAAAGCTGAAAAATGAAGATCTCGAGTTTACCGTAAAACCGTTCAACACAACCAAGGCAACAAGAGAAAACCGGAAGCTACCCTTCTTTTTGGTCCAATTATCACCGAGCAGCAGAATTGGTGCTCTAAGGAAAATTACAGTCCTGGATCATCAAATTGTCACATGGGACAATTTAAAAAGAGACAGTCTGCAATGTGTCCACTGCCAAAGGTTTGGTCACGCAGCGGTGAACTGTGAAATGCAGCATTGTTGCGTAAAATGCGGACAGAGCCATAAGGCAGAAGATTGCACTCTGTGGAAAGAAAGGGTAGAAGCCAAAGCCCCTCTAAACTGTGCTGTGTGTCGGAACGTGGGACATCCCGCTAACTATCGAGATTGTCCTAAATTCTAAGAATTAATGTCGGAAAGTGTGATTCGGCAAAAAAACATAGAGACAACTCGAAAAACAACAATGCCCGTAACACCGCATCGGTCGTACGCACAAGTTGCGTCGGGCGGGAGAACATCAAAACAGTCTACAACACTGGTAGCCACAATTACTCCCACACAGACGGAAACAACATCACAAGCAGACATGTTCACAATCCTGCTCAATCTGCAGATACAAATGACTAATGACCTTGCCGGAAAAAACAAATCATTATGGAAAATTTAACATGCCTCACGACTTGCTAAATAAGGCCAAGATCGGTTCCCAGTTGTAGTGCCGATGATGATGATGATGATGATATACTTCTGGCGGGGGAAACAAAGTTAAACCAGAAGCATAAGATAGGGCATAAGAACTACGATATTATACGAAGAGATCGACCTAACTCCTCTCAAGGGGGAGGTGTCCCAATCTTCATTAGAAAAGGAATCGAACAAAAACTTATATAAAGTGGAGAGGTGACAAGGTTCAAGGTGCTGGAAGCCTGCATCGTACGCATACCCCTTCAGCAGGGAAGGGGTTTGTATGCGTTTGCAGTCTATAGACCCGAGGAGCACCAACATAACCTCTTTATAGCAGAGCTCAACACTTGCTTACAATTGCACTTGGACAATAACTATTTTATCCTAGGTGGAGTTATGAACGCCAAGCATAAAAATTGGGGAAATTATATACCTAATGTCAGAGGAAATCAGTTGGCTGGCTGGTTAGATCTGTATCATATTGAATATAAAACTGACCTGCCAGGTACGGAATATCCATCGTTCCCTAGAGGTTGTCGTTTTTAGATATCTTGCTAATTGACTCACCACTGGGACTACTTAACACCAACAGATGAAACAGAAATTGTTTACGGACCGTGAATACGACAGTGACCACTGTGCATTCACGCCGGTACTAAAGCTTCCGAACGATCTGGCAGATCTGGAGGAATTCGTGATCACGCAACCCTACAATTATGGGGCCACGGTTCGTCAAATCATTAACAAGAGAACTTCGTTCGAATGACTTTAATCTGTCAATAAACAGAAACCTGACAAATGACGAAATCGACCAATACATTCAACAAATGGACGAAACCGTAAAACGAACAATGGACAAAACAATCCCCAAAACAACAGTTACTGATCACATAAACATGTACAGAAGCGCAACAATCAAGGCACTCCACAAGAAAAAGAGCAGACTGCTATCGAAACTAAAACAATTACACAGACAGTTTACAGACCAGACAAGACCAGGAGATAATATCACTGAAATCTCGATTAAAAAAACTCCAACAATTACTTAAAGCTAATTATAGATTAGCAACAAATTTGTATTGGAACAACAGAATTCGAGCTATAAAAACTAATAACCCGAATATGTTCCCACAAATAAATAAAATATTCAGGACAAATAATCAAAACGAGATTCAGTGTCTCCAAATTCCACGTACTGATGTAAACAAGCAGCTGCTAACCAACATTGGTATAGATACAGAGAACGCGATCCTCAATAATGAGCTCTTCGTGATCGAAGGTTCCTGTAGACGGGCGATTGTGCTACGGCCGGGAAGACACGCGCACGCGCATAATCATTTGTACTTAGAAAATTGTTCTATAGAAGTCAAAACAAGAACTATTAGGGATCAACAACACAAACCATTAGCAGAAAGCCCTGAAAGTTTAGAGATCAAAGACACAAACCAGTAGCAAAAACACAAACCATTTCAAGTATTGAGACATAGGGCAAAAGCAGATAGAATCAACAAAAAATTTCCCATATATTAAGAACCAACTTACAGCCGAAAATTCACATATATTGGTGGGGCTATATTTGATACTCTAAGACTCATGGGGGAAAATGAATGACCAATATTCGAATAATTTTCTCACAAAATTAGCCAAAGGGAAAAAAACATCAATTAATTTTAATATAATTATATTTTATTTATTCTTGTTTGATGCAGCTACAAATTCTTTAAAAGATTTATTATATCGGACCTTATCTATCAAGCTCGAAATGGCTCGTATTTGTTGATGTTAATTTCGATCCTCTGAAATGCTGCCAACGCCCATCCGCTATCTTCTTCTTGGAACTCTTCCAATTTTGCCTTGATAATTTCAATTGCCGTGCTCAAATTTTCTCTTATGTCTTCCTCTTTCGCAATCGTGTACATTTTAGTTTGCATGCTTTTTATATCTATTTGCATTAACTCATCACATTCTTTGGATAGTTTCGCAAAGCTAGCAAAAAGCTCCATGCTAAATTTAAAAGCTTTCAAAACTTTCAATTCATCTTGTAGTAACTCGTTAATCAATGGAATATTTTTTTCAAATAACGTATTCACATTTATCATAGTCTCATCTTTGTTGGTAATGGCAAATATTTTGATACGATTTTGGAATGCGCTTGCTATTAAGGAGACGTTTTCATTAAGAGCTTGTTGGGCGTTTGCTTTGTGGGTATTTTTTCTATGATGTTGGACCCAAAGCCGTCCCTCAACATCCTCATCACAAAACAAGCATCTTTTATAGATCTGTTGTTTTATTTTCTTTGCAGGTTGTTGTTGTTGTTGTTGTTGGCGTTCCTCAAAAACTTGCCTCAGTCTTTTTCTAACATTATTATTGTTAATATTGTAGTTGTTGCTGGTGTTGACCTCGTTAGCAGACATATTTCTCTAAAAAAGTAATGAAAAATTTACTGTTAATTCTTTTGCTTTGTTACGCTTTCAGAAAAAAAAAAAAACAGCTGTCTCGATGATTAAAATCCTCCGAATATAACATAACATTTGACCAAATAAATTAAACATCCTAAAAATGGTTCATGATAGGTGTTAACTTACCGTTTTTTGTTGTTGTTTTTTTGTTTTAAACCTTTCGCAACAATTTTCCTGCTCAGCCAAATATATACCACAATGGAAACTTTTTGTGTTTTTCTTTAATGGTTTAGTGACGCAATGATTTCTAACTAGTCAAGATGGCCTTATCTATACCGAAATTCATTCATTATTACGCATACACACATCTCATTCGTCCACAAATAGACTCTCTTTCTCTCTCTTGCTCTCTCTTTCTCCCTTTCTCTCTTTCTCTCTTTCTCTCCTGACGCCGATACATACACATAATTATAAACTATAACCTTGAACGCTGATCATTGAAACCTAAGACTTAATTCACATACTGAGATAAGAAAGAAATCCAAACCACTACGCCAAACGACGATGAATCACTTCCATACAAATCCACGAACAACTGTGTCACACAATTAACCTACCCCAAATTTTAACCTTGAATGCTGATCACCCAAACCTAAGACTTAATTCATCACTTCCATACAAATCCGAGAACAACTACTGATAACAACACCGCCACTACAACCGAAGATGTGTACAACTGCCAACAGCTCAACAGGTGAAATTCAGATATTTGTCCATCAATACACATACACATACATATACACATAATTAATATAACAACAAGCTACAAAAAAATTCCCTTATAATACTCAGCTCAATGACTAATAATAATATATTCGCTACTAACAACATTGTTGCGCTAAAAAAAAGTCTACAGATACTAATATATCCATATAAAAACTGCCTGTGCTTTTCAAAAATATCCTCATATGATTATAAGCAAACAAAGAACTTTCAAAAGATCTCAAAACTTTGAACAATAAAACATAACATCATTATAACAATAAACTAAATACAGCAACAACAACAGCCTAATATAACCACACTAGATAATAATAAAAACATTCGAACAATATATCAATAAATACAGATTAGAAAATAACGCTGATCATCCAAACCTAAGACTTAATTCACATGCTGAGATAAGAAAGAATCCCAAAAACCACGACGTCAAACGACTACGAATGACTTCCATACAATTAACCTATCCCCAAACTTTAACCTTGAACTCTGTGATCATCCAAATCTAAGTCTTATATCATCACTTCCATACCATATCCCTCGAACAACAAAAATTCCTATATATATTACTCAGCTCAATGACTAATAATAATATATAAAAGAGTCCTCAACTTCCAGACAAATCGACGACCAACCATGTCATACAATTAACCTACTCCAAACTTTAACCTTGTACGCTGATTATCCAACCCTAAGACTTAATTCACATACTGAGATAAGAAAGAATCCCAAACGACAATGAATCACTTCCATATAAATCCACGAACTGATAACAACAACGCCTCTATTTTTTTACTATAAATGAAAACAGTACAACAAGCCAAAACAACTATGCATCACACACCTCAAATTGAAAAAAATACTGATAATAAGTACAAATCCCCAACCCACTGAAGATGGTCGCAACTAGTAACAGAACAACAACAACAACCCAAACGATTACGATGATGAATCATTTCCATACATTATGCAGCAATCGCAAAAACAGAGGGATTATTTAAACTCAATATTATTATTATTGATAAACTCTCTAAAAAAACATTAACGCCTTGTATACTGATAAGTAAATGTTCACAGCAATTGCTGAACCTTGAACGCTGGTCAATCAAACCTTATAAGCAAACAATGAACTTTCAAAAATCTCAAAAAAACTTTGACCAATAAAACAATAATCTAATATAATAACACTAGAAAATAAAAAAAACATTCGAGCCATATACTAATAATTACACCTTAGAAATAACATAAGAATTAATTCACATACTGAGATAAGAAAGAATCCCAAAACCACGACGTCAAACGACTATGAATGACTTCCATACAAAATCCACGAACAACTACTGTCACCTATTCATATACACAACTGATAACGACGACGATGATGATGAATCATTTCCATACATTATACAGTAATAGCAAAACATCGGGATTATTATTATTATTATTGCTAGACTCACGATACAATACACAAAAATAAATACTAGCACCGCGTCAAAAAAGGAATAACAATTAATATATAAATAAGGTAACTCACCAGTTGATGATGTTGATTTTTTTATTTCCTAGCTAATCCCACGTCGAATATTGGATTTGATGATGATTTTTTCTTCTTTTTTTTCAAATTTAAAGCCCGTATTTCTATATATATATATTTCAGCATAGATTTACTGCCAAGTGAATATATTCATAAAAAAGCCTTTAGCACCTCAGACAATCCCCAAAAAAGCATATATTCAATATAACAAAAAACTCCATTTCAACATAGATTTACTATCAAATAGTAGCATTTCAGTATAGAGCAAAAAGCCCTAAAAGCATATAGAATCATCAAAAATTCTCATATATTAAGATTCAGCTTAGATTTACTGAAAAAGCCCTCGACAACCAAAACAAAAGCCAAAAGCAGATAGAATCACAAAAAATTTCCATATATTAAGAAACAACTAAAGCATACATCCATTTCAACATAGAATCACCAAAAAAAAAATTCCCATATATATTACTCAAACTCAATGACTAAATAATAATATATTCACTGCCAAACAATCATGAATCACCTATCACCTATTCACACATCCAATTCAAAAATACCATCTGCTCATGTCACACAATTAACCTTGAACGCTAATCGCACAACCCACTGAAGATGTATACACCTGATAACAAATACCCAACAAGCCAAAACAACCATGAACCACATCTGAACAAAATTAAAACAATTGATAACAACACTATTACTATATTTTTGTCCCTCAATTAACCTATTCCAAACTTTAACCGAAACAAAAGCCAAAAGCACAAAGAATTTAATATATCATATGAATAATGCGTATCCCCTAAAGTATGCAATTAACAATATATCCATATAAAAACTCAAAATTGTAGCGCTAAAAATAGCCCATATTCAATATATATATATATAGCAAAAAGCCCGATAGTCTAAAAGCATATAGAATCACCAAAAAATTTCCATGTATTAAGAATCATCTTAGATTTACTCCCAAGTGGTATATTCATAAAAAGTCCTCAACAATCGAGACAAAAGCCAAAAGCACAAACCATTTCAGCATAGAGCGAAAAGCCCCCGCCCCCACCCCCGCCTTGTTATTGCATCTGTTTGAATACTGGCTTAGGTCTGCGTCTTAGGGGAAGTCAGTTTTAAGTTCCAGCAAAAACAACCCATTTCCCATACAAACAACAAAATTCCCGTATATATTACTCAGCTTAATGACAATAAGATTAAAAAGCACAACAAAGACACCGTTTTTTTATTTCCGCCACAATTAACAGCTTACAACCGAGACAAAAGCCTAAAGCACAACCCATTCATCATCATCATAGAACAAAAAGCCCCCGCCCCCCGCCAAATCTCAGCCTTGAGCCCCCGCGCTCCAATACTCGGCAAAAACATCTATCACCACCACCTACAAAAACAATATCATCAAAAACACAAACCCCATAACAACAAGCCCCGATATCACCACCTAAGCACAAATCCATTAGCAAAAAGCCCCTATACTCACCAAAAAACAATGCCATCAAAAACACAAACCCCATAACAAAAAGCCCTGATACCACCTAACTACAAATCCATTATCGAAAAGCCCCAATACTCACCAAAAAACAATGTCATCAAAAACACAAACCCCATAACAACAAGCCCCGATATCACCACCTAAGCACAAATCCATTATAAAAAAGCCCCTATACTCACCAAAAAACAATGCCATCAAAAACACAAACCCCATAACAAAAAGCCCTGATACCACCTAACTACAAATCCATTATCGAAAAGCCCCAATACTCACCAAAAAAACAATATCATCAAAAACACAAACCCCATAACAACAAGCCTATAGCAAGCAAAACCATTCACCACCTAAGCACAAATCCATTATCAAAAACACAAACCCCATAACAAAAAGCCCTGATACCACCTAACCACAAATCCATTAGCAAAAACATCCACCACCTAAGCACAAATCCATTATCAAAAAGCCCCGATACTCACCAAAAAACAATGCCATCAAAAACACAAACCCCATAGCAAAAAGCCCTGATACCACCTCCTAAGCACAAATCCATTATCAAAAAGCCCCGATACTCACCACCACCTACAAAAAGCCCAATAGCCAACAAAAGCATCCACCACCACCTGCAAAAACCATAGCATCAAAAGCACAAAATCCAACAACTACATACCCCCTCGATTACGACATCAACCAACAACCACGCTGATAACGATTAATCACTACCCAAACAAACAACTACTGCGATAAGAATACTACAAACTATACCCAATTACTACTAATACTACAATTACCACCTCAGATAAGAACCCACAACACCCCGCCAACCATTAATCACATCCACAAAATATCACAATTACTACCAATACTGATAAGAAATACACTAAATACTACTATTTCCACCCCAGATAAGACACACCAACCATGAATTGCATCCCACTATCACCACTCACCACACACCAAACACATCTCCACCTTGACGTAGAGCTTTGGGGCAGAAAAAGAGCTTTGGGGCAGAACCGCTATAACCGCTAAAGCCCTGATACCACCTAACTACAAATCCATTATCGAAAAGCCCCAATACTCACCAAAAAACAATGTCATCAAAAACACAAACCCCATAACAACAAGCCCCGATATCACCACCTAAGCACAAATCCATTATAAAAAAGCCCCTATACTCACCAAAAAACAATGCCATCAAAAACACAAACCCCATAACAAAAAGCCCTGATACCACCTAACTACAAATCCATTATCGAAAAGCCCCAATACTCACCAAAAAAACAATATCATCAAAAACACAAACCCCATAACAACAAGCCTATAGCAAGCAAAACCATTCACCACCTAAGCACAAATCCATTATCAAAAACACAAACCCCATAACAAAAAGCCCTGATACCACCTAACCACAAATCCATTAGCAAAAACATCCACCACCTAAGCACAAATCCATTATCAAAAAGCCCCGATACTCACCAAAAAACAATGCCATCAAAAACACAAACCCCATAGCAAAAAGCCCTGATACCACCTCCTAAGCACAAATCCATTATCAAAAAGCCCCGATACTCACCACCACCTACAAAAAGCCCAATAGCCAACAAAAGCATCCACCACCACCTGCAAAAACCATAGCATCAAAAGCACAAAATCCAACAACTACATACCCCTTCGATTACGACATCAACCAACAACCACGCTGATAACGATTAATCACTACCCAAACAAACAACTACTGCGATAAGAATACTACAAACTATACCCAATTACTACTAATACTACAATTACCACCTCAGATAAGAACCCACAACACCCCGCCAACCATTAATCACATCCACAAAATATCACAATTACTACCAATACTGATAAGAAATACACTAAATACTACTATTTCCACCTCAGATAAGACACACCAACCATGAATCACATCCCACTATCACCACTCACCACACACCAAACACATCTCCACCTTGACGTAGAGCTTTGGGGCAGAAAAAGAGCTTTGGGGCAGAAACTTGAGGCAGAACCGCTATAACCCTACTACTCACTATCTTTAGTGAAAATAATAGAGCGGATTCCCCGCTTAGAGATCTAAACACTAGCATATTTGTACACAAGGATGAACTGACGGACATTCTTAGATCGATTAAGAACAAAAAATCTTCTGGAATAGACAGTATTCCAAACATTGTTCTAAAGCATTTACCTCTTGAAGTAGTGAAGGTTTACACTATTTTGTTCAATAACGCTCTAAATAATGCATATTATCCAATCCAATGGAAATCTGCAGAAGTCCATCCCATCCCCAAAAAGGGCAAGGACAGGAGCAATCCAGCCAATCTTCGCTCGATTAGTTTGCTTCCGAATATTAGCAAGGTATTCGAGAAAATTATAAATAAAGCATTGACTAACTGGTGTGAGGAAAATGTTATTATCCCGAACAACCAATTTGGTTTTCGATCGCAACATGACACAGTTCATGCTGCGACAAAACTTGTTTCCGACATACAGTGGAACAAGGGGAAGAGACAATGCACAGGGGCCTGTTTGGTTGACTTTGAAAAGGCTTTCGACACCGTATGGTTAGAAGGGCTTGTATATAAGTTATCAAATCTAGGTATGCCCGAATATTTATTATACATTATCTACGATATGATAATGGGTAAACAATTTGTAGTGAAATGTGGAGATATAATCTCTAACAAGATCTTCCACATCAAAAACGGCTTACAACAGGGAGCAGTGAATTCTCCCATTTTATTTAACATTTATACTAGTGATCTAGTGGGTTCTCTCAACCATGCAATTGCGTATGCCGACGACATTGTGGTGTATAGATCTGGAGAAAAGATTGATGTCATCAACAGACTTCTGCAAGATGATTTCAACAAAATCAAACGTTTTTGCGACGACTGGAAATTAAAAATAAATTTCCAAAAAACAGAGACTATCCTTTTCAGAACACCACTGTCCAGTGCATCAAGGGACACAAAACGGAATTGGAAAACATTTTCTATTGCGGGAAGTAATAATCTTCCACTACAAGTAAAAACTGTAGTCAGATGCCTTGGAATCTGGCTTGATCAATATCTTTACTTTACAACAAAATTCCCGTATATATTACTCAGCTTAATGACAATAAGATTAAAAAGCACAACAAAGACACCGTTTTTTTATTTCCGCCACAATTAACAGCTTACAACCGAGACAAAAGCCTAAAGCACAACCCATTCATCATCATCATAGAACAAAAAGCCCCCGCCCCCCGCCAAATCTCAGCCTTGAGCCCCCGCGCTCCAATACTCGGCAAAAACATCTATCACCACCACCTACAAAAACAATATCATCAAAAACACAAACCCCATAACAACAAGCCCCGATATCACCACCTAAGCACAAATCCATTAGCAAAAAGCCCCTATACTCACCAAAAAACAATGCCATCAAAAACACAAACCCCATAACAAAAAGCCCTGATACCACCTAACTACAAATCCATTATCGAAAAGCCCCAATACTCACCAAAAAACAATGTCATCAAAAACACAAACCCCATAACAACAAGCCCCGATATCGCCACCTAAGCACAAATCCATTATAAAAAAGCCCCTATACTCACCAAAAAACAATGCCATCAAAAACACAAACCCCATAACAAAAAGCCCTGATACCACCTAACTACAAATCCATTATCGAAAAGCCCCAATACTCACCAAAAAAACAATATCATCAAAAACACAAACCCCATAACAACAAGCCTATAGCAAGCAAAACCATTCACCACCTAAGCACAAATCCATTATCAAAAACACAAACCCCATAACAAAAAGCCCTGATACCACCTAACCACAAATCCATTAGCAAAAACATCCACCACCTAAGCACAAATCCATTATCAAAAAGCCCCGATACTCACCAAAAAACAATGCCATCAAAAACACAAACCCCATAGCAAAAAGCCCTGATACCACCTCCTAAGCACAAATCCATTATCAAAAAGCCCCGATACTCACCACCACCTACAAAAAGCCCAATAGCCAACAAAAGCATCCACCACCACCTGCAAAAACCATAGCATCAAAAGCACAAAATCCAACAACTACATACCCCCTCGATTACGACATCAACCAACAACCACGCTGATAACGATTAATCACTACCCAAACAAACAACTACTGCGATAAGAATACTACAAACTATACCCAATTACTACTAATACTACAATTACCACCTCAGATAAGAACCCACAACACCCCGCCAACCATTAATCACATCCACAAAATATCACAATTACTACCAATACTGATAAGAAATACACTAAATACTACTATTTCCACCCCAGATAAGACACACCAACCATGAATTGCATCCCACTATCACCACTCACCACACACCAAACACATCTCCACCTTGACGTAGAGCTTTGGGGCAGAAAAAGAGCTTTGGGGCAGAACCGCTATAACCGCTAAAGCCCTGATACCACCTAACTACAAATCCATTATCGAAAAGCCCCAATACTCACCAAAAAACAATGTCATCAAAAACACAAACCCCATAACAACAAGCCCCGATATCACCACCTAAGCACAAATCCATTATAAAAAAGCCCCTATACTCACCAAAAAACAATGCCATCAAAAACACAAACCCCATAACAAAAAGCCCTGATACCACCTAACTACAAATCCATTATCGAAAAGCCCCAATACTCGCCAAAAAAACAATATCATCAAAAACACAAACCCCATAACAACAAGCCTATAGCAAGCAAAACCATTCACCACCTAAGCACAAATCCATTATCAAAAACACAAACCCCATAACAAAAAGCCCTGATACCACCTAACCACAAATCCATTAGCAAAAACATCCACCACCTAAGCACAAATCCATTATCAAAAAGCCCCGATACTCACCAAAAAACAATGCCATCAAAAACACAAACCCCATAGCAAAAAGCCCTGATACCACCTCCTAAGCACAAATCCATTATCAAAAAGCCCCGATACTCACCACCACCTACAAAAAGCCCAATAGCCAACAAAAGCATCCACCACCACCTGCAAAAACCATAGCATCAAAAGCACAAAATCCAACAACTACATACCCCTTCGATTACGACATCAACCAACAACCACGCTGATAACGATTAATCACTACCCAAACAAACAACTACTGCGATAAGAATACTACAAACTATACCCAATTACTACTAATACTACAATTACCACCTCAGATAAGAACCCACAACACCCCGCCAACCATTAATCACATCCACAAAATATCACAATTACTACCAATACTGATAAGAAATACACTAAATACTACTATTTCCACCTCAGATAAGACACACCAACCATGAATCACATCCCACTATCACCACTCACCACACACCAAACACATCTCCACCTTGACGTAGAGCTTTGGGGCAGAAAAAGAGCTTTGGGGCAGAAACTTGAGGCAGAACCGCTATAACCCTACTACTCACTATCTTTAGTGAAAATAATAGAGCGGATTCCCCGCTTAGAGATCTAAACACTAGCATATTTGTACACAAGGATGAACTGACGGACATTCTTAGATCGATTAAGAACAAAAAATCTTCTGGAATAGACAGTATTCCAAACATTGTTCTAAAGCATTTACCTCTTGAAGTAGTGAAGGTTTACACTATTTTGTTCAATAACGCTCTAAATAATGCATATTATCCAATCCAATGGAAATCTGCAGAAGTCCATCCCATCCCCAAAAAGGGCAAGGACAGGAGCAATCCAGCCAATCTTCGCTCGATTAGTTTGCTTCCGAATATTAGCAAGGTATTCGAGAAAATTATAAATAAAGCATTGACTAACTGGTGTGAGGAAAATGTTATTATCCCGAACAACCAATTTGGTTTTCGATCGCAACATGACACAGTTCATGCTGCGACAAAACTTGTTTCCGACATACAGTGGAACAAGGGGAAGAGACAATGCACAGGGGCCTGTTTGGTTGACTTTGAAAAGGCTTTCGACACCGTATGGTTAGAAGGGCTTGTATATAAGTTATCAAATCTAGGTATGCCCGAATATTTATTATACATTATCTACGATATGATAATGGGTAAACAATTTGTAGTGAAATGTGGAGATATAATCTCTAACAAGATCTTCCACATCAAAAACGGCTTACAACAGGGAGCAGTGAATTCTCCCATTTTATTTAACATTTATACTAGTGATCTAGTGGGTTCTCTCAACCATGCAATTGCGTATGCCGACGACATTGTGGTGTATAGATCTGGAGAAAAGATTGATGTCATCAACAGACTTCTGCAAGATGATTTCAACAAAATCAAACGTTTTTGCGACGACTGGAAATTAAAAATAAATTTCCAAAAAACAGAGACTATCCTTTTCAGAACACCACTGTCCAGTGCATCAAGGGACACAAAACGGAATTGGAAAACATTTTCTATTGCGGGAAGTAATAATCTTCCACTACAAGTAAAAACTGTAGTCAGATGCCTTGGAATCTGGCTTGATCAATATCTTTACTTTACAACAAAATTCCCGTATATATTACTCAGCTTAATGACAATAAGATTAAAAAGCACAACAAAGACACCGTTTTTTTATTTCCGCCACAATTAACAGCTTACAACCGAGACAAAAGCCTAAAGCACAACCCATTCATCATCATCATAGAACAAAAAGCCCCCGCCCCCCGCCAAATCTCAGCCTTGAGCCCCCGCGCTCCAATACTCGGCAAAAACATCTATCACCACCACCTACAAAAACAATATCATCAAAAACACAAACCCCATAACAACAAGCCCCGATATCACCACCTAAGCACAAATCCATTAGCAAAAAGCCCCTATACTCACCAAAAAACAATGCCATCAAAAACACAAACCCCATAACAAAAAGCCCTGATACCACCTAACTACAAATCCATTATCGAAAAGCCCCAATACTCACCAAAAAACAATGTCATCAAAAACACAAACCCCATAACAACAAGCCCCGATATCGCCACCTAAGCACAAATCCATTATAAAAAAGCCCCTATACTCACCAAAAAACAATGCCATCAAAAACACAAACCCCATAACAAAAAGCCCTGATACCACCTAACTACAAATCCATTATCGAAAAGCCCCAATACTCACCAAAAAAACAATATCATCAAAAACACAAACCCCATAACAACAAGCCTATAGCAAGCAAAACCATTCACCACCTAAGCACAAATCCATTATCAAAAACACAAACCCCATAACAAAAAGCCCTGATACCACCTAACCACAAATCCATTAGCAAAAACATCCACCACCTAAGCACAAATCCATTATCAAAAAGCCCCGATACTCACCAAAAAACAATGCCATCAAAAACACAAACCCCATAGCAAAAAGCCCTGATACCACCTCCTAAGCACAAATCCATTATCAAAAAGCCCCGATACTCACCACCACCTACAAAAAGCCCAATAGCCAACAAAAGCATCCACCACCACCTGCAAAAACCATAGCATCAAAAGCACAAAATCCAACAACTACATACCCCCTCGATTACGACATCAACCAACAACCACGCTGATAACGATTAATCACTACCCAAACAAACAACTACTGCGATAAGAATACTACAAACTATACCCAATTACTACTAATACTACAATTACCACCTCAGATAAGAACCCACAACACCCCGCCAACCATTAATCACATCCACAAAATATCACAATTACTACCAATACTGATAAGAAATACACTAAATACTACTATTTCCACCCCAGATAAGACACACCAACCATGAATTGCATCCCACTATCACCACTCACCACACACCAAACACATCTCCACCTTGACGTAGAGCTTTGGGGCAGAAAAAGAGCTTTGGGGCAGAACCGCTATAACCGCTAAAGCCCTGATACCACCTAACTACAAATCCATTATCGAAAAGCCCCAATACTCACCAAAAAACAATGTCATCAAAAACACAAACCCCATAACAACAAGCCCCGATATCACCACCTAAGCACAAATCCATTATAAAAAAGCCCCTATACTCACCAAAAAACAATGCCATCAAAAACACAAACCCCATAACAAAAAGCCCTGATACCACCTAACTACAAATCCATTATCGAAAAGCCCCAATACTCGCCAAAAAAACAATATCATCAAAAACACAAACCCCATAACAACAAGCCTATAGCAAGCAAAACCATTCACCACCTAAGCACAAATCCATTATCAAAAACACAAACCCCATAACAAAAAGCCCTGATACCACCTAACCACAAATCCATTAGCAAAAACATCCACCACCTAAGCACAAATCCATTATCAAAAAGCCCCGATACTCACCAAAAAACAATGCCATCAAAAACACAAACCCCATAGCAAAAAGCCCTGATACCACCTCCTAAGCACAAATCCATTATCAAAAAGCCCCGATACTCACCACCACCTACAAAAAGCCCAATAGCCAACAAAAGCATCCACCACCACCTGCAAAAACCATAGCATCAAAAGCACAAAATCCAACAACTACATACCCCTTCGATTACGACATCAACCAACAACCACGCTGATAACGATTAATCACTACCCAAACAAACAACTACTGCGATAAGAATACTACAAACTATACCCAATTACTACTAATACTACAATTACCACCTCAGATAAGAACCCACAACACCCCGCCAACCATTAATCACATCCACAAAATATCACAATTACTACCAATACTGATAAGAAATACACTAAATACTACTATTTCCACCTCAGATAAGACACACCAACCATGAATCACATCCCACTATCACCACTCACCACACACCAAACACATCTCCACCTTGACGTAGAGCTTTGGGGCAGAAAAAGAGCTTTGGGGCAGAAACTTGAGGCAGAACCGCTATAACCCTACTACTCACTATCTTTAGTGAAAATAATAGAGCGGATTCCCCGCTTAGAGATCTAAACACTAGCATATTTGTACACAAGGATGAACTGACGGACATTCTTAGATCGATTAAGAACAAAAAATCTTCTGGAATAGACAGTATTCCAAACATTGTTCTAAAGCATTTACCTCTTGAAGTAGTGAAGGTTTACACTATTTTGTTCAATAACGCTCTAAATAATGCATATTATCCAATCCAATGGAAATCTGCAGAAGTCCATCCCATCCCCAAAAAGGGCAAGGACAGGAGCAATCCAGCCAATCTTCGCTCGATTAGTTTGCTTCCGAATATTAGCAAGGTATTCGAGAAAATTATAAATAAAGCATTGACTAACTGGTGTGAGGAAAATGTTATTATCCCGAACAACCAATTTGGTTTTCGATCGCAACATGACACAGTTCATGCTGCGACAAAACTTGTTTCCGACATACAGTGGAACAAGGGGAAGAGACAATGCACAGGGGCCTGTTTGGTTGACTTTGAAAAGGCTTTCGACACCGTATGGTTAGAAGGGCTTGTATATAAGTTATCAAATCTAGGTATGCCCGAATATTTATTATACATTATCTACGATATGATAATGGGTAAACAATTTGTAGTGAAATGTGGAGATATAATCTCTAACAAGATCTTCCACATCAAAAACGGCTTACAACAGGGAGCAGTGAATTCTCCCATTTTATTTAACATTTATACTAGTGATCTAGTGGGTTCTCTCAACCATGCAATTGCGTATGCCGACGACATTGTGGTGTATAGATCTGGAGAAAAGATTGATGTCATCAACAGACTTCTGCAAGATGATTTCAACAAAATCAAACGTTTTTGCGACGACTGGAAATTAAAAATAAATTTCCAAAAAACAGAGACTATCCTTTTCAGAACACCACTGTCCAGTGCATCAAGGGACACAAAACGGAATTGGAAAACATTTTCTATTGCGGGAAGTAATAATCTTCCACTACAAGTAAAAACTGTAGTCAGATGCCTTGGAATCTGGCTTGATCAATATCTTTACTTTGATAAGCATACAGCAGCTAAAAACGCATATGCAATGACACGAAGACTCTTCCGTAGTAGTCTGCTGGACCCCAAGGTGAAAATAATTTCATACTCAGCATTCATCCGACCAATATTGGTGTATGGCTGCCCGGTATGGTACAACATATCCCCATTTTACATGGAGAAGTTTCGGGTGTTCGAGAGGCAGTGTTTGCGTTCCTGCCTCGGAATGTATAGAACCCCAGAGTCGCAGTATAAGAAATACTATCCGAATAAAGTCCTGTATGACAAATCATGACTAAACAGGATAGATAACTTCATTATCAAGACTATTCGTGGTCACACAACAAGGGCAATGTGCAGCGAAAACGATCTCATTTCGGGAGCATTCTATCCCAATGATATGTATATGGAGAGTACTCTCCAGAATGGGTTCATTCCCCCAGAAGCGTTCTCTTTCTTGGATAAAAAAGGACTTATCCAAGACAAACGTGGAGTCCCTATTATTTACCACGCTTTCCGTGGTGCCAGAGATAAACGAATTCTCCACGATAACGATATCTCTAATTTTCCAGATCGCCTGCGTTTTAGTATGGTGATTGGTGAGAGAGATAAATCAATAAAAGATCGATCCCATCCCAACTGGTGGTGGATCAGTGATGAAGAAAGGACTGCACGTCCCCAAACATAGTATGCCACTCAGGCGCACCGCTTTCCTCCCCCCTATCCACAATTCCCAATTATTTTATCTTTTAATTTTGTTTTTAATTTAATTTTAATTTTTTATTTTTTTTTTTATTTTAATTTTTATTTGTATTCCTTTATTCCTTGTTTATGTTTGTCCGTTTTGTTTTATTTTTATTTTGCTTGTCAACCCCCTATATATGTAATTAAAAAAAAAAAAAAAAAAAAAAAAAAAATATATATATATATATATATATATATATATATATATATTGTAAATAATAAAAAAAAAAAAAAAATGTAAATAATACATGATGTAGAAAAAATAGAATAACTTTTAAAAGAGAAAACATCAATTATTGTGACATGTTGTAAAAACAGTTATTGTACGCCGAAAGGCATATGAAATATGATAATGTGTAATTTAGAGTGCTTGCGACGAGCCAGTAAGTTAATGTAAGAATGTTATTTGTAAAATAGATGTTAACATTTAGTCTTAAGTGAAATATGTAATTGAATTGTTGAATAAATGTGGATATAAAACAAAACAAAAAAAAAAAAAAGGATGTAGTCGAATGCGCCATACATATACGGCAGAGAAATAGAAATTTAAGCTTCAGATGTTGCACCAACCGATGCGAAACTCTTGTTTTGTTGTCGTGGGTGCGCGTTCATTGTTATGAAATTTCCGTTGGTGATTGTAAGATAGATACATTCAAATTTTAAGGAATGATTATGTTACATGGTGATTAAAACTTGCATTAGTCTTGATTCAGAAGACTAACGTTGATGGTAGCAATTTTTTGGAGCAGTTTGAATTGAATGAATTTATCTGGTACTTTTTAATCTTTAACTAGGGTTACAATATACCGTACTCTAAGAGACCAAATTTTTTTATGTTACTTACTAATGCATAACTGATGATCTGTTTATAATGAATATGTGAGTGTAGCATCCTTCCTATAAGGTAATTTGTACAAAACTCGAGCTTGTTTTTCATCAGTAAATAAATGACAATTGGTTACAAAATTGTTGTTCCATTTTTGTTGACGCGCTGGGTGATGAGTATCAATGTAAGTATTCTTCTAGTTCGCCAAAAGCCGAAGAGATCGAAACTAGTAAACAAATTATCCAAACGAATTACGGATTCATACTAAAGAACTTCGCTGACATGAATGAAAGTATATCTCATTGAAGTGCACTGTACTATAACTGCGTTAAATTATCTGCATTTTTAAAAGAAATACATTAGATATCGCTAATAAGGATGCCCAAGGAATATTTAACACCATTTCAGCGGCAGTATATTAGTTTAAATTAAACGTATTTTTCACATTTGCTTCATGGCACGGTATTGTTACAATCAATACGTAGTCTTTGTCTGAATTAATTTCAAATTGTAAGAGGAACAATGGATGGTATTTAGGCAATCACAGCCTAACCACTTTCATTGTTGGACTCTCAGAATTAATCTTCAAATTTTCTATAACCATTGAATCCCCGATGAAAGCGTTTCATATTATTGAATTTGGCTGAAGCCAAATATGGTTAAAATACTTCATAGTAACACATAATGAAAAGAAAAGCAACAACAGGATATAGAATATGGAAGGACTATTACATCACTAGTGAAAAGAGCCTAGAAGCACTTCAATTGATTCCACCCTTGACATTGGTTCGATGACATCTTCAGTATGAATCCTTCAGTTGAAAAGACGCAACTTTACTGATTCAAAGTTGTTATGTTTCGTATGAGAATGATGCAGGTAGATCCAGAGGAGAAGTGCAAAGTAAGTTCTTCTTCAATAGAGCACAATCACTCTTTCAGATTTTTATTCCTGTATTATAGTATATCTGCAGTCAATAGTGTTGTTCAGAGGGTTTTTCATCGCTTGCACTTGAAGCTGCGCTTAGAATTCGTTATTCTTACCAATATTAAAAAATGTTTAATTTGTCTTTTACTGCAATTCTTAAAAGTTAAATTTGTCTACACATGAAATGAAGCCATTGGAATAACAGACCGTTTTTATAGTGCAAGTTGTGTTGTAAAGGCTTTAGAGGCGAACACTTAGACGTGTATTTTATTGCGCGGTTCACGCGACACCATTCGTTGTTGTTGTTGTTGAATAACGCATTTATTGTACAATAATTTAACAAATGTTGACTTAGGAATAAAATGCTAAATCCTATTTTACAATCTTTTCTTATTCTTAAAATAATTTACTGGCTCTACACGGCCACTCTAAATTACACGATACAATTTTGTGCAATGCCTTTCGGCGTACAATATTTTTATATTTTTATATTTTTATATATTTCCTATTACCCGAATATTTTAGAAGAAGAAGTTCTCTCTCTGTATTTATTAATTTTTTTTTTTTTTTTTTTTTTTTTTTTTTTTAAATATAAGTTAAAGAAGTTTACAAAAAAAATAATAACAAACATATTAACAAAAATGTTAACATAAAGAAATTATAAAACGAAAAGGAATCTAAATGAAAAATGGAAATGGAAAGGAAGAATAAATAAATATGAAAAGGGAAATGAGGAATGGGAAGGGAAGGCGTAGCGTCTGAAGATCTTACTATATTTGGGGATATTAAATCCTTTCTTCATTCTCAATCCACCACCAGTTGGGATGGGATCGGTCATTTATAGATTTATCTCGATCGCCTCTTGCCATGCTAAAGCGCAAGTGAACTGCAGCATCTGATATATTACTGTTATAAAGAATCCGTTTGTCCCTGGCACCACGAAAAGCGTGGTAAATAATAGGGACTCCGTGCTTGTTTTGGATAAGGCCTTTTCTATCCAAGAGAGGGAACGCTTCTGGTGGGATAAACCCATTTTGGAGTGTATCCTCCAAGTACATGTCATTGGGGTAGTATGCTCACGAGATAAGATTATTTTCGCTGCACATTGCTCTTGCAGCGTGACCACGAATAATTTTGATAATGAAATTGTTTATCCTATTCAATCCTGATTTGTCATACAGTGTCTTATTAGGATAGAATTACCTGTATTGAGACTCAGATTTTCTATGTACCCCGAGGCAGGATCGCACGCACTGCCTCTCGAACATGCGAAACTTTTCCATGTAGGATGGGGAAACGTTAAACCATACCGGGCAACCATACACTAATATTGGACGAATAAATGCTGAGTACGAAATTATTTTAACTTTGTGATCTAGGAGACTATTTCGAAACAGACTTCTTGTCATTGCATATGCACTTTTAGCTGCAGAGATGGCAGCTGCTATGTGCTTATCAAAGTATAGGTATTGGTCCATCTAGATACCAGTTTTCATTTGCAGCGGAAGATTGTTGCTTCCTACAATGGAAAAGTTTTTCCAATTATGCCTTGTATCTTTTGAAGCTGTAGAAAGAGGTGTTCTGAAAAGGATGGTTTCTGTTTTTTGGAAGTTAATTTTCAATTTCCAATCGTCACAAAAGCGTTTGATTTTATTGAAGTCGTCTTGAAGAAGTCTGTTAATGGCATCGATTTTTTTTCTGATCTGTACACTACAATATCGTCGGCATATGCAATAGCATGAGTAAGAGACCCTGTTACGTGGAGGGGAGAGGGGGTGGCAGGGGGGGGAGAGAGGGAAGAAGGGGGGAAAGAGAGGAGAGAGAGCCTTTAGTGCAACGAAGACATTCACAAGGGAAAGTGGATCATCGGTTCCACAGCTGATGATGAATAGTCAGGCCTTCAAATCTGGAGAAAGCATGAAATTACTCGGCGTCAGGGTCTGTGGAAATGTATCGTGGCATATCGCCAGGTTCGCCTCAAAAAAACCTTGTTACACTTCGACCTCTCTACCCGTACCCTCAAGCATGGCCTTGTAAACCATTGTAAATGAGTAACCTCTGTGCCGTGTTTGTTTCAACCTACTCAGCTGCATTAAAATTAAAGTTTAAACAATATATTTCTATATAATTTAAATGAATACTGGTTGAATGCGGCTGGGTTGGGCAAAGTCGATATGTAAGCCCGGTTTTTGTTCGACGGTGGTGGCTTTTGCTAGTTTCGAGGTCGACCATCGTCGAGTTCGAATTATTGCATACACAAATGGTTCACCGCTTCGTAACGTTTTTTTCGTTTTTCTTTTTTTGAGCTGAGACCATGGTGACAGTTAGAGAACGGAGGGCAAGATTTTTTGGACAGAGATTTTAGCTGGAAAAAGAGAAAAGGATAATAACTGGGTGTTCGTTGTTTTTTTTTTGTCGCACGAAGCGAAGAAACATTTTTTTGGTTTTGTTTTTCGTTAATCCTTTTTGAGTGAAAAGGTGTCTAAAGTAGTAACCTGTTGATTAAAAATAAAACATTATAACGTACACAACATCGATTAAGTATTTTATTTGCTGGAGTATTCACCGGGCCCTGCAGTAGCAGGTGAGGCAGTTTGTGGCGCCAACATGTGGACACAATAGTACACCTGGAGCAAACCATCGCCACTGGAGGTAACCGAGTGGAGAGACGTGAGTACCTAGGGGCGTACTACCCAGGTACGTCTTGCATGAATCAATTGATATGTATATTCAATTTACAATTGGAAAGTGATAGTTTATTAAAGGAAGATATAGGCTGCACACCTCTTCAATTACATTTTTCATCTGCCTTTAGCAGCCAGCAGTGTGATATATTTATTACATCTATCCAGATTTCTGTAGCAAAATACGTTACAACCCAACTAGATCACTAGTATAAATATTGAAGAGAATGGGAGAATTCACGGCTCCCTGCTGTACCCCATTTTTAATATAGAAAGTTTTATTGGAGATTTTGTCCCCACATTTTACCACAAATTGCTTATCCATTATCATATCGTAAATGATGTATAACAGATATTCGGGCAAACCCAGATTTGATAGCTTATATACAAGTCCTTCTAACCATACGGTATCGAAGGCCTTTTCAAAGTCAACCAAACATACGCCTGTGCATTGTCGTTTTGCCTTGTTCCACTGTATATCGGAAACAAGTTTTGTAGCTGCATGAACTGTATCATGCCCCCCTCTAAAGCCAAACTGGTTGTTCGGAATGATGTCGTTTTCATCACAACAGTTTATCAATGCCTTATTTATGATTTTCTCAAATATTTTGCTAATGTTTGGAAGCAGACTAACCGAGCGAAAATTGCCGGGATTGCTCCTGACCTTGCCCTTTTTGGGGATGGGATGGACTACTGCTATTTTCCAACGTCTTAGAAAGTATGCATTATTTAGAGCGTTATTGAACAAGGTAGTGTAAATTTTCACCGCTTCCGAAGGCGGATGTTTAAGAACAGTATTCGGAATACCATCTGTTTCAGAGGATTTCTTGTTTTTAATGGATCTAAGGGTGTCCATGAGTTTGTGGCGACTCTAACAGATACACACACAATCCACAAGCAAAATAGTGAAGAGCACCGAACGAAAAATCGAATAAGAAAATACATCAGAGCCGTATACCAAGCGATAACAATTCACATGAGTGGAGTATAGTCGAGTTTTAAAATCAAATTCAAAAATCGGCCAGTAGCCTGTTCTTCTTTGGAGTTGATGTGTTCCGGGGTGAGTCCTGCGTTCAGCAATATTTCACAATTCTCGGGAGTCCTCGGGACTCGAAGATAGGGAATGTCATTATGATATTTTCTTCTAAATACCTTATTTTTTTTTTGCGGAAACATATTCCCACCACTGGTTTTAATGGAGAGAATTTTGTGTTTCCATTCTTTATTAATTACTGATCTGTAGTTGTCACGGATCAGCTTTTGAACGTTTTTAATCAATGACTTAATTGCCTTTATTTCCTGCCTATAAGGATCGCTGACCTGTCTGTAGAGCAGTTTCAGCTGGGAGAGCAGAGCGCTTTTTTGTCTATACAGGGCATCAATAGTTGAGTTTCTGTATCTATTAAAATGCTCCTCCATGTGATCCGCTTTTGGAATGGAACGGTGCATTGTTTTGATGACAATGTTGTCCATCGTTGAGAGATAATGGTCTATTACCTCATTTCGAAGGTTTCTATTAGTCGGAGGATCTACGCCATTGGAGCATAGTTCTCTTTTTATTATGCGATCAAAGCGCGACCAATGTGCTTTTCGGAAAACGAACGAATGTATCTGGTGGTACTGCTCAAGTATTGCAAGTTCGTTTGGAACATGTAAAACGGCGCCGAGGCTATCATACCCGATTGTGCGAAGGCAATTTCGAGTAATTAGGGCCGTGTCTAATAATTGTAGTCTCTCGTCCATCATAAGTAAGTCCAGAAAGGAGTTTCCTGTTGGATAACATGGTGTACTTGTAGCTTACAATTCTAGTTTATATTTTGTTGCATTTGTTTGTCACCAGTTGAATAGTGCATTACCTCTTGTGTTCGGCGTGGTATCACCCTAAGCACTGTGTTTGGAGTTGAAATCCAGTTTTTTTTTTCAAATCCAGCAGTCTGTCCTTGTATGGCTAACAGGATTGCACTTATGTCTGAATTTGTCTCTGGAGCGGGCGCTTTTATGACGTTGCGTGAAAGTTCCGCCGCCGTTGTATTAATTGGATTACTAGCCATTTGAGAAAATGATATGCTAGGTGCGGAAGATTTTGTGACATTACTTCCCTGTGCCGCGAAGTTTGAGTTTAATGGACTACCGGCAATTTGAGCGAATGATACACTAGGTGCAACGAAGTTATTATAAGGACGTACCTACATTCGTTCCTCTTCTTCAAGTTGTTTTTATTATATTCCAACTTGGCTTTTAGTTGTTGGAATTTCGGACACCCTCTAACGTTGGCCGGGTGACCTGTATTTTTGCACAGGACGCAAGATAGTTTGCTCCTATCCTGAACCCGTTCTTTACCTAAGGGGCATTCTCCTACTGTCTGATTGTTTTGGCACTTTACACACCTAAATTCCATACAGCAGTTAAATGCAACGTGGCCGAATCGTTGGCACCGCATGCACTGCAACACACGGTCAACTTTCCTTATTTTTTCCCAAATTATTTTTTGGTGCAAAACAACTTTAATATTCCTAAGTGCATCGACTTTGGTGTTGGGGCTTAGGGAGACAATGAAGAACGGCAACTTGCGGTTGCGACTTCGGGAGAGAGAAGTGGAGAATGGCTTCACATCAGTAAATTTTAAACTGTCAGTTTCGACAGTTTGTAGTTCCGAGAGGAGTTATCCGGAGGAAAAAGAAGGATAACTCCTTTAAGTAACATGGAGATAGTTTTCTCCGATTTAGGTGTGTATGTGAAGTACTCACTACTTGCTTCCCTTAGCGCAGATTTAATTTTATGATAGTCATCTAAACTATCACATAAAAAACTTATTTTATTGTTACTTAAATTTTTGGTTTTGAAATTTCTGCATGTTAACTTGTGGGTGGGTTTAGTCAGTGCGTCGACACGGACGCAGGATCCACTAACTCCCACTACTTCACAACTGCTGGTCCTCTGGAATCACTTGCAATTCTGCGACGACGTCCCAAGCGGAAAAAGGAAATGAAATACTTTGGTTTTTTTTATTGCATTTATTTCACCTATTTTCTTCTTTCCAGTCACACAGTTCTTTGTTGTTAAGCAAGGAGTAAAATTTATTACAAGGGAACATGCCTTAAATTGTTAACTGTTCGTTATTCACTTATTTCGATTACAAAGGAATATAACTTTCCGCTCACAACCTTTTAATTAAAAACAAAACGTCTCGACTCGAGAAAATGGAGCTTTCCGCGCACAACTCTTTGTATAGAAAAATTGTATTTTCTCGACTTCGCGAACTCGTGTACGTCGTCGCTGGTGGTAAAAATCTGACTCCGGATCGCGAAGACCTTTTTATGTCTGCCCCGTTGGACGGTAGAAATTTGACTCAACGATGCAACTCACATCCATCAGTTCGATGGCCGCGAATTGCATAGATAAGGCAGGATGCTATATGTGTCCGTATAGGACAAGTACAATGCCCTGCGATGAGGACGATGATCGGTGGACACCTGATCAAACAGAAGTGCGATCGTCGGGGGCGATGTACCCATGCATCGTTGGTGATGTATGCCAGAGATCGAAATAGATTTTTGTTTCAAAGTAAAAACATGGTTGTCTGGGCGCAAGGCGCTCGGACATTATATTCGTGACAACGTATCCTAAATATGTAACATTGAATATACAAGTTATTAAATCAAAATTAAATTGCTTTTTTCCGAATGCCTCCAAGTGCAGGCATTAATTTTGGTTTGCTTAACGAAATTTTACAAGTATTGCAAACTACTGTGTATTCGCCAGGACACAGTTGTCGATTTTCTTTTGTGTGCTAGTCCGAAATTACGTTTATCTGTTGCACTGCGATCGGTTTTAAATCGCGTTCAAACCAAAGTCTATCGCAAACAGAGCAAGCATACCCAAAGTCATTGTCAAGAAACATCAATTTAAATCTTGATATCGATTTGTTCCATTTCATGTCCCATACCTCTTGCGCCGATATAACTGGTTGTATTGTAAAATACACGGGTTCTGCTGCTGAAGGCTGTTGTAGGTTTACAACCTGTAGTTCTTGAACGTTTTTTGAACTTGCCGCTGCGAAACCACTATGAACAGACAATTTTCTCTTAGCTATATCCGATTTATTTAATGCTGCAAGGCGCTGCCTGTATTCGCGTTGTCTCTGTGTATTTTTTGTCTCTACACTTTCAACCTGTACAGCTGTTCTCGACAGTGCAAGGCGCTGTCTGTATTCCCGTTGTCTCTCTGCATTTGACTTAGGAGCAATTAAGAGAGTCGCGCTCTCGCTCACTGCGGCTCGTGCGTTATCGGTTATCGTTATCGTAACGCTACAAACTTTTTTCCGAATGCCTCCCAAGGTATACCGATTTCTAAGACGTTGTCACGTCAAAAACGCTATTTCACAGATCAAATGGTGGCACACATGATGTATATGATGTGCCTATGATACAAAAGGGGTCGTCATGGTATTTGCCTAAGATTCCTTAAACCGATGTAGGCAATATCTACTGGTGTCAACAGCTCGACCAGAGATTGGGAATTTGTTTACTCTAGCCAAATGGCTCTGAAGCAGAATGGAGGAAATTGGTCCTGGACGTTAAGTCCACAGAAAACTCGACGACGGTGGCTATGGTTGTTTGTTCGGGTTGGATGATGGGTCTTCATGAGACAAGAACGTGAGTAAATAAACGATCACGTTCATGCTCAAATCGAAATGCATGGATGGGTAAAGGTTAGGGAATTGGTCGCACTAAAGCGGACCTTAGGGTAAGATAAGATATACGATTATGTAGGTATATCGATTGCCGCTGTGTCCGCAATACGCTGGCCAGCGTTTGTTTATCGGTAATTGAAGACAAGCTGAGCCGATAGGAGATGAACTGGTTCATCGAATATGAACCAGAAAAAATCAGAATGTATGCATCCCGTCGGGTAGGTTTTCTTTTAGGTATGGAAAATGCTGCTGGGCGCTTATGCTGCCCAAAATTGCAGGTAAGTACCATGGCTTTGTATGGGAAGAGGAAGGTGTTTAATTTAAAGAAGGTGGGCGGTTCTTTGGGAATGTTTTAAAGAACCGCCACAGATCTGCGGCCACACGGGCAGCAACTTCCGCGTCTGTGTGTGTGAGTGCATCCATACATCCGGCCTGCGACGAAGCGGAATCCGCAGGGAACAATAAATGGTTATGAACCGTAGCAAAACCCATCAGCTACGACTGTGTCAACAATTACGCTGGCCAGCAAGTATTTATCTATTATAATTGCTGACAAGCCGAGCCGATGGAGATATGGTACGGTTCATATAATAATTCAATGTGATACATGCCTTGATTTTAACTTTCAGGTGTGATGCTGCTCGATTACAGGTAAGTAAAATGGGTTTGTTGGGTGTGGAAAGGCGGGTTGATTTAAAGGGAAAGGATGGTTCTTTGTGAATGTTTTAAAGGACCACCACAAACTTACCCAATTTAATTAGGTCCTTAGCATCCATAAAGCTAACTATGATGGGAAGCACTTTCTCTTTCTTATTGGCTGCTGCTTGTTGTTTTCCCGGCAGTTGCTGCTGGTGCTGATGCTGTTGCTGTTGCTTCTGCTGCTGTTGTTGTTTCTGCTCTTGCTGTTGAGTGTTGCTTTCCGATAGGGCTTCTTTAATTTGTCGCTCCAAATCGTTCTTCCTTTTGGAGAGCTCCTCTTTCTTTTTGTAAAGCTCCGCAATAAATTGAGCACGTTAGTCATCTATGTCACTCATTTCTCTATTGCTGGTTTGGTGGTCTTCTGTTGCCAGTTCTTTGAATTTATTCCCTTCTCCGGAATAATGTGGCTTATCAGGAGTGGTCATTACTTCTATGAAAGCTTTTACCCTAGAGTTGCCTTTATGCCGTTTGGCAAGGAGGTTTGGCTGGGCTTTGGGCCTCCTCTTTGAAATCACTTTTAGCACAGCTTTTCTTTTTTCCATTATTATTATTTGCCACCGTTAGATCTAATGTTTTATTTGTGAAGCAACATGCAGGGACATCTGCTTTCACACGCATCCACACTTACACACACAGTTTTTTTTTTGTTGATCGTTCGGTATATACACGGCGGTAGACACGCCAACACACTTTTGTTTCCTCTTTGAGGGAGACACACACACACACGTGTACGCGACGAGTATAAATGAACTGAAGTAAGTACGACACTGGAGATCAGTTTTGTTTTTGTTTTTTTTTCACTTCACTGGACTGATTTGCAGTTTCCTTGTTTTGACTGGCTTTTTTTTTTAAACATTTTATTTTGATCGACTAAATCCAATAACATATCTTCATTTTGCTTTGACTGTTTTATCGATGGCATTTATTTATAAATAGTTTTTGTATTTTAAACGCTCCCGGACTCACAAAAACAACTTTTTAATTTCACTCAATAAACGAATTGCAAACACGTCCGAACTCGGTCACTGTGTCACTCGTTATCGTACATCACGCAATTCATGAGATCGAGGTGCACGTAAGGGAGCAAGAGGAGATGCCGGAAGATTGGGGTCGTACAATAATTTGTCTCATACAAAAAAGGGGAGATATCACTCTGTGCAGCACCTATACGGGTACGAGGGTTGCCTTTTATATTTCGGGATTAGAGAACAAAAACAAATATTGATCATCGAAAATCACTTTATTCTTTTTCAAAATATTCCCCATGAAGATCTATACACTTTTGCATGCGTTTGAACCAATTGTCGAAGCACTTTTGCCACTCTGATTGAGGTATCTCCAACACATGCATTCTGAATGCAGCAACCGCTTCTTCAGGTGTTGAACAACGTTGACCTCTCAGTTTGTTTTTTACGTACGGGAATAAAAAGAAGTCATTCGGTGCCAAGTCAGGACTATACGGCGGATGACCCATCAAATCGATGTTTTGGGTGCTCAAAAATGCAGTTGTCGCAGCCGATGTGTGAGAGCTCGCATTGTCGTGGTGAAGAGTGATCCGTCTTCGGCGGTTGGTTTTCCTGATTTCTTGGAAGACAACTGGCAAACAGATGGTTGTGTACCACTCAGAATTGACTGTTCTGCGTTGTTCTAGTGGTACGGTTGCGACATGTCCAGTTTTTCCGAAAAAACAGGCGACCATTTGCTTGGAAGTGCTTCGTGCGCGAACAACTTTTGTTGGATTTGGCTCATCTTGAAACACCCAGACAGTCGACTGCTGTTTACTTTCGGCCTCATACGCGTAAATCCACGATTCATCACCTGTCACGATGTCATAGAAGTGTTTCGAAGCACCGCGACCGTATTTTTTGAGCATTTCTTTCGACCAATTGACACCAGCCTTTTTTTGGGCGATTGACAAATTGTGTGGGATCCAACGCGAACAAATTTTTTTGACAGTCAAATGTTTATGCAATATTGAATGTGTGCTGGTCCCACTAACGCCTAAGGTTGTTTCAATCTCACGATAGATCACATGACGATATTTCAATATCAGTTCGCGCACAGCATCAATGGTTTTCGGAACAACAACTGGTTTTGGACGACCTTCACGAAATTCATCTTGGAGTGAACTACGACCACGATTGAATTCACCATACCATCGATAAACACTAGTCCTTGATGGAGCTTCATCGCCAAAAACTGAATTAAGTTTATCCATGCAGTGTTGCTGAGTTAATCCACGCCGAAAGTTGTAAAATATAATCGCACGAAAATGTTGACGATTTAATTCCATTTATGGACCGAGATGATTCTTTTAAGTTACTGTAAACAACACAAAAAGCGCTCGTATGTCAAAACGTTCTGAGTGCGTATAATCTCAAAAATGTCCAACTTTGCGACAGAGCTGTCAATTGCCGGATTGCAACACTAGGGTTGCCAAATCCCGAAACATAAGAGGCAACCCTCGTATAACACGTTTTTTTTTTAATTATATTTCTCTCTCGAGAGGCGAACCTATAGCGCCGAGTGAGCTCCCTGAGATGCCACCAAATAACTGTTGCAGTTCCTTTTGAACAGTTGCAGGTCGTACCGCTCCAAAAACAATTGCGCAGGAAGGAAGTTCCACAACTTTCCCGCTCTGTAACGGAATGAGTTCTGATGCAGGGATGTTCGCGCCGTCTGGAGATGAACCGCAAACTGGAGCGATCCGCCGGATGGTCTTGTGGAGCGAATACAAACCGATTTTCGCGAAACAATCGTACGAATCTCCGCAGATCAGTATCCGTGATAATATTTGTAAATCAGAAAGAGGTTGGCTACATGGCTTCGATGTGATAGCGACTGTAATCCCGATGTCAGCTTCGAATCCCCAATCAGGTGGATGGGTCGCCTTTGTATGCTCTCAAGTAGGTCGAGCAGAGCTCCAAACATGAGAGTAATATTCGAGCACGTATCCAATCTGGGATTTATACTGAAGAAGAAGTTGGGGCGAAGTAAAATATTTGCTGGCTCTAAAAATATAGCTTAGTTTTACAAAGGCCGACCTGACGATGCTGGACACGTGTTTATGCCACGATGCATTCCCAGAGCGCGTGACGCCCAGCAACATCATGCTTTCCCCAGATTCGATGGCCTGACCATTCATCATCAGCTGTGGAGCCGACGATCCAATTTTCTTTGTGAATGTTGTATACTGTGTCATCGTTGCATTGAACTCGACGAGATTGGCTTTCCCCACTGCAGGACCTTATCTAGATCCCGATTCAGAGAGTCAATCAGGCTACTTCTCAGCCGGTGCGATGTACTATCATACGCGAAACTGAACACTTTGTTATCCGTTGTCTCCAACAAATCATATATGTGAAGCAAAAACAAGGATGGGGACAAAGTAGAACCTTGATGCACCCCAGAGTTAACAGGATACAGATCCACTCACCGTCCACAACAACCCTGATCAATCGATTTTCGAGGGAGCTCTTCGTCCAGTCGCAAAGCTGCTGAGTAAGTCTATAGCATTTGCGACGATTGTGAAGAACGTGTGATCCGAACTCACGCGAAGACGGTTAGAATCACTAAAAATTTAACCAATGCTCAATACATCAGGCCATTGCCGCGTGTATGAATTCGATATCTGAACTCAAGTACATTCAACTGATGTGGAATTGTTATGTTATCGTTATGGTGTACGGCTCTAATGCTTTGCTTATTCGAATTTCCTTTCGGTGTTCTTCACTATTTGCTTGTATATTGTGTGTGCATCTGTTAGAAAAGCCACAAGTCCATATGAACGAAGTTTGCTCAGGAATGCCCTGTGCCGGACGCGGTCAAAAGCTCTGAAGATATCCAATGGGACCGCCCTTCAATCGCGGATGTCCATATATCCGTTATAAGGGTCAAAAAGTCTCCCATGGACCGCCTGCCACGGAATCCGTATGACCATCATACAGAAGTCTGCGGCACTCCAAATACTTAATTAACTCGTCATTGATGACTTTTTCCTTCACCGTAGATAACATAGACAGTAATGTAAACGGTCGATAATTTTGTGGGAGACACTTTTTCCCTCTTTTTGGGATTGGCTGAAATCGAGCGTTTTCTAGCAGGTAGGAAATGTCCTCCGTGAATAAGATAAGGGAAAGAGTCTACCAAGAACCGGCGATAGTTCTGGTGCACAGTTCGTGAGGACTATTGCTGGTATTCCGTCCGTCCGGTTGCCTACTCATAATCCAGTCCACGCAGAATGCGTTGAATAGTACGTGGGCGAAATCTCACATCCCGCATCGAGGATCGTATGGGCCGACCACAAATGGCTACAAAAGACCGGCATAGAAGCTTGAATTCACGGAAATTAAATTCGCGAACACATTAGCTTTAACTGCCTGTCCTCAACGGACGAAAGGAGGAGGAAACGAAGTTACTGCTGACAGCCCTTGCCCCTGACCAAAAGGAGCGCGAACCAGTCGGGCACTGAAGGAGTATATTGGTCACTCTGTCCTTGTAGGCCTTCTTCGCGGTTTCAATTGCCTAGTTGCACGCTGATTGTAACAAAATTCGTTCTGTTAACCTCCGTGGGACTGGAGCGCCATTGTTTAAAAGCTCTATTTTCTGCCGATGTTATCTGCTCGCATTTTTTTATCAAACCAAGGCTTATCAGATCAACTTCGTTGGATGAAGTGTGGAATGTAGATCTCCATCCCGTGTAGAATAATCTCTGTGACCGACTCTGCGCAAGCGTTAACATCGGAGTCTCCGAAGCACGCCTCCGACCATGGAAAGAATGCGAAGAAATCTCGCATATCGTCCCAGTCAGCAGCCCCATACCCCCATACACAGCGAAGCTGCTTAGGTCGGTTATTCGCTTGAAATGCAAGTGATTGCGCGACGGATACCAAGCAGTGATCTGAGTTTCCCAGTGTTGCAGCAACCTCTACGGTATAAACACTCTGTTCGGATGTCAAAAACAGATGCAGGGTGTTCGCATAATCACCTCGGGCATCCGATACTCGCGTAGGTGCCTCTAAGAGTTGAGTCAAGTTGTGGGTAACAGTGAATAACTCCGCCAGTCTCCCAGCCTCTTCGGTTCTGTTAGAACATTGCTGAGTACCGCCTATAAGATACTGTCCCCTATCCTATAAGATCGGATAGCCCCATACGCGAAGGTCATCATTGGTCAATGTCAATGTGGCTTCATCCCATGCAAATCAGCGGTTGATGAGATATTCACCCTAAGGCAGACCATGGAAAAATGTCAGCAATTTAAGATTCCATTGTATCATCTATTTATAGACTTTAATCCCGCCTACGACAGCATAGCCAGGGTAGAACTATATAATGGCATGAGAGAGCATTCCAAACAAATTGATATGGCTTTGTAGGTTGATCATGACCAACGTAACTAGTCAAGTAAAAGTAGTGGGATTGCTGTCCAAACTAATAGACATCTTTAATGGACTCCAACAAGGGACGGTCTAGCCTACCGCCTCTTTAACCTGGCATTGGAGACATCAATCCGCGACTCTGCCGTTACAATTAGAGGGACTATTGTCACCAAGTCCCGCCAGATGACATCGACATCATCGGTAGATCCGATTCGGCTGTACAGGACTCCTTCATCCAGATCGAGCAGACGGCACAAAAACTGGGTCTGCACATTCATGGGGGAAAAAGTAAGTACATGGTGGAAACTTCTGCGAAGAGAAGACCTAACGTTAGTCAAACTATCAGGATAGTGGAGCACGAATTTGAAGTATGTTAGTGCAATCCTTTAACTGCCTTGGGTCAATAGTAGCTCTCTTTTTTTTTGTTTTTTTTTTCTTCAGTTCATAAGTGGCTGTCGTCCGTTGATCAGTAGGAACGTCGGTAATTCAGCCTAAAAGCTTCCCAGGGGAGCTTCGTAAACATCGGTTTGGTGTAATGGCATATAATGGCTTGTTCTTCTGTTAAGAACAATCTCGCTCACCTGGATTGAGCCGGCGTGGACTGTAGGTTGCTTTGATTTCGCGGCTCTGTTGCCACTCGAGAGGCGATGAGCCCCTGTGGGCATGCCTTTTATCGCGACTAGGTGTAGTCCGGAGCGTTGTTAAAAAAATATGCCTATGCCAAGAGAGTCGTAACAAAAACTCTAAAAAAAAACACGAACAAGTATAGTAACTGCCGTTAGGGTCACCGTACGTAAACACCGAATTTATCCTCTTGCAGGAGTGACCTCGTTGGTAGTCGCTTATTCGGCAGTGGTGCTGTGGTGACATAGAATGTGGCGCGTGTAATTTCGTTCTGCCTTACCTTCTTTGGGATCCGATTCAGACATATCGTGGTCGCTAACGCTGAGATACCCAAGAGTATCCACTTTCCGACCTTTAACTAGAGTGATTAACGTTCTGCTTTCCTCGGGGAAACTGCCGACGTAGACAGTACCGCGAACAGGAGTTTGGTTCCAACGAATGGTGTCCGCTCGGGACTGAGCCAGTGTTCCTTCTGCCCTTGAATTACTGAGTGATCGGTGTGATGATTTTCTGCATTTACCCCGACAAGTTTGCAATCTAATTCCGGTCATCGGTGTCATCGTCGCAGGTGGGAATGGCGTAAATGTTCATTTGCCAGCAGAGTTTTTCCTGCTGATATAAATCCAATTTAAGTATATGCCGAGCGATGAAGATGCATTCGTCTGCGAAGCTCTGAGGCACTTCCACAGCATTCCGGCAACGGTAGTTGGCACGCAGACAGTAAACTGCTGAAATCCAAACTGCTAGCAGGTAACATAAAGCTCCGTGTCTATAGAACCATAATCATGCCGAATGTTCTATACGGATGCGAAACATGGGCTCTCACAAAGAGGCGAGGAAAACAAATTCCGCGTATTCGAGAACAAAGTTTTAAGGGGAATCTTTGGACGTAAATATGACGAGGAGGCAGGACAATGGGCACTCTCTACAATTCCACAACCACGAATTAGAAGAGCTATACTGCAAACCTACAATAGTGAGAGTAATCAAGTCGCGAAGATTAAGATGGGCCGGAGATGTGGCGCGAATAGGCAACGATAGGACCGTGCGTAGAATTCTTGACGGTAGACCAACGAAAACGAGACCAACAGGACGGCCGCGACGGAGATGGGAGGACAATGTTAGGTTTGATCTTGACGAGATCGGATCGGCTGGTTAAGCGTGGAAGGAACGTGCACAGGACAGGGAACGATGGCGGAGTCGAGTTGGTGAGGTCGTGAACTTCCGGGTTCCTAGTAATATATATATATATATATATATATATATATATATATATATATACTCGTATATAGAGTTTTCCAATAGGGACTTGACAACCTTTTTTCGGTAGTACGTTTTTATAATTTGCAGACATAGTTCGTTCGTGTACTTAACCATGATGAAAATGTTGAGTTTACTGAATAATTTGACAGTGACAGTTCGATGATTAGTGAAAAAATTATCAAAGTTGTCAAGTCCCTATTGGAAAACCCAATATATATATATATATATATATATATATATATATATTACTAGGAACCCGGAAGTTCACGACCTCACCAACTCGACTCCGCCATCGTTCCCTGTCCTGTATATATATATATCATCATCGGCACTACAACCGGGTACCGGTCTTGGCCGTATTTAGCAAGTCCCGAGGCTTGTTAAATTTTCCATAATGATTTATTTTTTCTGGGCAAGGTCATTAGTCTTGCGCCAGAGGCTCCCCGATGGGGAAACGAACCCCGGTCTCCCGGGTGACAGGCGGGTATACTAACCACTATACTATCGAGGAGCTTATATATATATATATAAGGTAGCGCAAAATTAATCATCCAATCGGTTTTTGAATCACTTTTTTACTAATTAAAAAAAAAATGATTTTGAGTGATGGAAATCTCTATTTAGGCTTTTATAATTTTTTCTGTTCCAATTCAGTTCAATTTTCTGTCTAATTCACAAATCTCAAATATGATTGGCATACGACGCCATTTGCTAAAATTATAACATTTTCGGATAGGATGATTAATTTTACGCCATCTTGTACAGAAAAACTATAAAAAAACTTCAAAATCATAATAATGTATCGTATTCAAGTTTTCCTTTTTTTTCTGATATAATTTGTAAATTTTACTGGTGTACACCGAAAGGTAAGATATTTGTATAGAAAACAAAATAAATCTACGTAGAATAATTTTGAGTGCTCAATAGTAATATGTTAAAATAGGCTTAGCATTTGTTCTAATATTGTAAAAAACCTTATATGTACTTCTTTTCTTTTGCAAATAAATGCGTTAAAAAAATATCGCAGTAAACTTCCAGATACGACCATATGATCGATGAGAACGAGGATGGTGCGGAACAGCTCCAAAGATAGGGAATATTCGTGTTGGTTTTTTTGAACGTCCAACTGTTGTTGGATCTAGTTTGTTTTGCTGTTTGGTTTGTGTGGTTACTCTCGACTTGGTGCCTGGAGTAGACGGTGATGTTGTAGTAGTTCTACGAACCATGCAACTCATTACAGGTTGAGGTATCCTTTCCGCCAAGGAACTTTACTCATCTTTTTCAGCACACGTTCCCACAGACACGTGTCTCAATTGTCAGTAACCATACCTGAAACAAAATGTTATAGGACATGCAACGACGTTGAACTCGATATCAGAAAGCAGTGAACTAAACGTTCAAAAGCTCCCAATATCGAGTTCAACGCATCCATACATTGTATTCTACCCCAATTCTAAAAGGCAGGAAAGCATCGCATCTAAGCAAATGCGCCATGCAGGAAAGCGACGCATGTAAATCGCTCACCCATCCTAAGCATCAACGCGATGTTTCCAATGAAATACCATTGTCGGTAAATAAACCGAACAACGGATGCATACTCTGGTAGCTAATAGCAATTAGCACCTAAATCCCTTGCACGACCAAAACGCAAAAGGTACACTTATGCAAACAAGGCATATCGTTTCGCTGCCGTCCAATAGTCATGCAATCATAAACCTCTTAACGTAGATCGCTCGCTAGATGTTTATGGTTCGAAAATCCTAACAAAGGAACTATACCAATCCCATGGTTCCTTTTATTACCCAGCTGAAACGCTCAAGAACATTGTTAGCTCAAGCCAGATGGGTAATCTAAACATATCTCATGGAATGATCGGAGAATACGCGGCGGCGTCTGATCTTAAAACAAGAGGAACAAGATTCCGATAATCAACAGCTAACGGTGTTGATGATTATGAGGTAAGATTTCTCCTTTTCAGATCCTATGGGAAGTTCTCCTTTTGAGATGTGTGGGGGTTTCTCTATTCTATATGAGAAACAACCCACAATTCCAACCACAATTCCTACCTAATTTCGACCGCCTTACAGCGCGTCAAATCAACCCCATTTCCCCCCACTTACCTGTTCACCGGCAAAGCATGTTTTCACCAAGGACACATAGCTAAGCTCATTGTACCACGCAGACAATGCATAAATGAGTTTAGCTTACCTTTTTTGCCATACGGCAACTCGTGTCCATGTCGATTAGCGACAACCAAATCCAGCTGGAAGAAGCTGTCGCATCATTGCAGATCCGCTGGGGAAATTTATCAGAACATTCGATTGAATCACGTGATAATATTTCCCTAGCGTTACTTCGGCTTTTCTCCAGACACTTCATTCGATGGGGATCAATGTTCTCTTTTTGCAGGTGAATATCATCAGCTCAATTCCCCTCTCTTTCTCAGTTCTGTCTTCGTATGGATCAATATACACTGAACTCACCATACTACCGAATCAGGTCAACGGGTTCCGCTCAGAACTACATTGATTCATGCACATACAACCAAATCCACCCCAAGATAATCGTACAGCGTGTTTCTGTTCTCTCATTGTCCCGCTCTCTTCGATCATCAGATTACCGACGTAACCTACCACACATCGAAGAACGTGGCAATGAGAGAGCAGAAGTATGTTCTCTTTTGGTTGTACCCAATTTCTTCCCTTTTCAAATCAGTCGATTAACGTGATTGAGCTAGTGAGGTTGTGTCGCTGACCACCGCCGCGTGTGCATGCTTATGCACACGCTCGTCCGCGGACACTCAATGTTATGTTAAATAAGTCGGTTCAATTTGTACGTTGTATGGTCGAAAGTGACGATTAATAATTATAAGAAATATTATCTGAGTTATATGTTGTGTGACCGCATCGGAATGTCCCCGCGAGTGAATATTTTCAATAAATTAAAACGCTTGCTGAAAGTACTATCTGTTATCTTTTTTATTGATTACTTTGGTGTCTTAACTCACTTATTCGAATTAGACTTCAATCGTTTATTTATCTATCCACTCGAAGGAGATGTCGTCCAATATGCGCATCGGATTCGATACAATCAGGAAGTAGACGTGCGTCCCATAAATGTTTACAATTACACATTCCTCAATAGAGGTGAACATAAATCGATGCCGCATTTTGAGAGACGACAAACCTGGGGTTTCGAGCAACTTTTTTCTGACGTTAGAATTCGAACAATTCCTTCCTACGGATCGAAGGGAGATATAAGAAATACGTGCCATACGCTGGCACATCGCCACTATACCCCCACAGATGCAATGGGAAATTTTATGCTGTTAACAGATACTATGGGAAAGTCTGTTAGCAGATATGAAGGGAAGTTTTGTGCAGAAATGCGCCGGGAAGATTTCCCTTGCCGATAGGGTAGTGCCAGTTAGTCGAACGAGACGGTTCCAACAAAGATAGTCGAACGGAGAGGATCTCTAACGAAGACAGTCTAAGAAAGATAGTCGAGCAGCATAGTCAAGAGGAGATAGTCGTATTAGAAAAGTCTTTATCGAACAGCAGGCCAGCGAATCCCACCGAGGAGGTCGAACTGCGAGAAGATTACGATAGTAGAAATAACGCGCAGTAAAATACGAGTCCTTACAACTTTTGAAAGTCGTTCGAGTTCCGCGAAGATACCCACAAGTCTAGTTTCGCCTTTGATTGAGTAGTGGAAGATATTAATTCAATTCAATTCAATTTTTATTAGGTAGATAATATGGAACATTTATATTTTACAACTAGTATTTAAGAGATTTGTCTGGCGCAAGACTAATGACCTTGCCCGGAACAGATTATTATGGAAAATTTAACAAGCCTCAGGACTTGCTAAATAAGGCCAAGACCGGTTCCCGGTTGTAGCGCCGATGATGATGATGGTGATGATTTAAGAGATTTAGGACAGCAATTCCTTTACAACTATAATCATAAATCTAGATATTAAGATATGGATATATGGAAGATATTAAGAGTGCTATGAACCTAATCAAGTTATACTAACAACTGTAAGAGCGGAACAAAAATTATCGGAAAGGTGTCATCTGTGATTAAGAGTGCTAAAGAACATAGTGGAGTCACTGTAACTACTTTAAGAACAAAACAATATAATTTGATTATCAACGATAAAATAAAAAGGATGTGATCAATAAATAAAAGAAATTTGTGTTTCATTTGTGACGGTGTCCGTGTACCAAGTTATTTTCTTGTTCGTGAACAATGTTCGGTGGAACACTGCAGAGACCTACGACACTTGGACAACATACAAATCCGCTATAGCCACAATTCACGACAACTATACCGCCAAAATGTTATTGAGGTAGCCCGTGGGTGGTACTTTAACGTTAAGGTGCCGGGTGGACGGTTGTGTTGGTGAGACAACCCGTGCGTGGTGTTTTAACATCTTCATTTTGAGTATGTTCTAGTTGATGGGTATTTATCTCAGGACAGAGCCCTGTGGGGCTTTTCAGGGCCCGAAGAGCCATGCATCGTTCGATCCCCACGATTTCCAGCAATGCGACTTACCTTGAAGTCGAATCTTCAGCAAGATTATACAACCTTGCTACGGCCTTAACTGCCAACCAATTCGCTGGAATTAATTCGGTTATCCCAAAGGATAACCGACATAAATACCTTATAGGCAGCTTACCTTTCTTTGGGGGGTATTTTCCAAACCCCTTCTTCACGATCATTCCTGAAAACATTAAGTCCACGGCAAGGATTATCACCTAGCCGTGGCATCAAAAATTTCACCCTCGGGCATGCATTGCACCCAGTGCACCAAGTCCCTATAACCTTATGCTACCCACGTCATGCCATGAAAACAAAATCAACACAGAGTTCCTAATGTGCTTGTTTTGTTTGTCCATGTCGCCTCTAAGCGTGCGGCTACCAAGTCTCACCAGTTTGCCACCGTCGACAAGGTTTCGGCCGATGCAAAGCAAACATTTCCCGCATGTTCAGCAATAGCTAATTTTCCATTATCGGTTTCCACCGATCATGGACCGCAAACAAGCAACGAATTGGATGTGGCCATCAAGTGTTTACTTTTAACAACTGGCAACGGCTGCACCCTATATTCGTTTGCAATACCTAAACGTCGCATCCATATTTTCCGGATTGTTTATGGTACATCGGAATTTTCTATTAACGGCCGCCAACCGTCCGCGGACCTGGAAAATTGCATGTCCATCAACCGAATGTTGATTTATGGCCTCTCCTCGGGCGAGCAGATCTTCGGTTTGTTTTTCACACCAGAAGGGTCTGTTGCCGGCAAGCATTACACGATCGATTGTGTACACAGCCGCAGACCCATGCAATGTTGGCGAACGCAAACAATGCATTCCCATTACCCGATCATGGAAATAGCGTCTCTGTTCACATAAGATCGCAGAGACCTATCCCTTCGCTTAATGATCATTACGATGAGATGCAATAACGACGCCCGCATCTATCTATGTTCACCGGACGATCGTACGTGACGCATACACATACATGCGAAACGTACGCCATATTTTCCAATCCAATCACGATTGACTGCCTCGAGTTGATCGTGTAGCTCCTGCCCTTATAGAGGCGATCCTTGCGATATCATTCTGATGGTGGCGAACGGAAACCAGTCTGATTTTACCACCAAGGAGTACGGAGTCTAAGTGAGTCGTGAGGTAATCAATTCGTTCGAAAACTTTTCCTGCGCACTGTTAATATGATCTTTAGTGATTCAAGTGTCTAGTAACCTATCGTTAGCTGTTCGTGTTCAAAGACGATATACATACGTCACTCATACTCGTTTCGTGTATTGTAAAAAATATTTGTAAAATCAAAACAAAAAGGAAACTGTGAGATAGTTTAATTAAATAAAGTGAACTTTAAACAACAAGCTATCACCAGCGAGATTTTATTCGTATTGCTTTCTCTTGTGTTTGGTGTTTCGACAGCAGTGACAATCGCCAGTGTTTTCTTTATCCGTCGGAGTTTAGGTTATCAGCGCCGTACGTCGGTGCACTCTACTATAAACCCACAGCCTCTTCACACTTCTGAAAATCTGACGAAATAACTTGTTCCTTCCAACGACAAGAGGGACACATTTACTGTGACTTCCGTTAATATATTCACGTTTGATGTCCTGGTAACCACTGCTGATAAGAGCTGTACTACTTTAAATTAAGCTTGGCAGGATAATATTACTGTTGTTGTTCAAAACCCACTTCATCATCAGAATGTACAGCCTCTGTTGAAATCTTTTCATTGCCAGTCTTCGATTGGAATGATAGTACGATTGTAGGAGCTTTAATTGTTGCAATTGTGGTTTGATTAGGACTTGACCTGAAACCGTCATGTTCGACGCATGGTAGTCACAACCGATGGTGTGGTGCGATTTCTGTTTGCTGATGCGCTGTGCTTGAAGCCGCTATTGCTTGAGCACGACGTTGAGTGAACCAACTGGAAAATAACGTTCAAAGCAATTGTTGAAGATTACCTTTAATTTAATGTCTTTTGCGTTCCAATTGGGCGTTATTATACGGCCTAACATGTGAAACTAAAAAAAAAAAAACTTAAAAAACGATGTACCAATAAAGATCCAAAAATTCATGTCTAGAAAACCAATCCATGAAGAAAATGTTCACGGTGATTGTAAACCAGTGTTATTATGACAAGATAGTTCTAAGAGCAATCATGTTCATAAGTGAAGCAATATACTTATATCAAGAATGCTATTTAATTAATCTAAAGGTCAACGTTTACGTAAGGTGAACGTTGCAGAATTCATTTAAAAATTCAATCAATTTTCATGGCACATCCAGCCCTTCAAATTCAACAGATATTGGTGATTATAAATGCATCAGGAATAATGCATTTACTACCGTTTACCAAAGGAGGTCCTTTTGTTTGAAAACTTACGGGTGCCTTAATATCGTACCCTAACTTAGATAAGCCCTTTACGATATATAAAGCTCGAAATTTCTGGCTTTTATAATACCGACTGCAGAAGCTAGCCATGGTTATTATCTGCGCTGAATGGTAAGATTTTGACAATGGAAAAGTTTATAAGCTCGACGGCTTCGGGCTTTTTGGCAAACATTCCGAAAACGATTCGTGTGGAGAGGAAGGGGTTAAAAGTTGCAGCTTATTATAGAATGAATACTGGCTAAATTGTAAAAGGTTGTAGGTGTAAAAATATGATAACGTTACGTAACGTGCATCTAAAAAAACGCCCACTTTAGTTCGACATATTTAATAAGGGCACGGCAACCGTTCGCACAATAAATCCAAACATTGGATATAAAAACATTCTTATGATCCGAATAAAAACATTTTTTAATAGAAAAACACTATACTTGCTCGGATAAATCCATCTCAGTAGTGAAGTTGGGGTAGTGGTTCAGATATGCAATTAGTTTTATTATTTATCTAGTTGCTATGAAAAAAATCCTTAAACTGAAGTGAGGGTAGGACCTGTAGCGATTCTAACAGATACACACGATTCACAAGCGAAATAGTGAAGAACACGAACGAAAAATCGAATAAGAAAAATACATCAGAACCGTATACCAAGCGATAAATAACAAAAAAAAAAAATAATTCACACCAGTGGAATATAGTCGAGTTTGGAAATCAAATTCTAAACACGGTCAGTAGCCTGGTGTGTAACGCTTAGGTAAAAATTTTCGAATCACACGATCTTCTTCACTATTATTTCAAACGCAATAGACCCTCATAGGGGACTACCAAAGATGGATAGACGATAGCATAAATGGTAGGACGATGATGGGCCGGAGGCTAGGGTGTGGGAATGAGTGTGGATTGAGGGAGTGTATGTGATGAGAAAGGAGGGCTGGAGGGTGAGATTGAGCTCAAAGAAGGTGGAGTAAGATTTTGTCCACCGCGCATTCACGAAATGTGTTCATTGGAGCCTTAAGAAGTGTGATGTGCGGGCAAATAGAAGAGACGAGGGATTCCCATGTTTCGAGGGTTAGTGTAAAATATTATGGAGGAGGTCAGGCTTGGGCAGTTAATTGAATCTGAGAGCAGACGAAGGTTGAAGAGGATGTCAGCATGAATTATACGCTTTTCAAGTGTGCTAAGTTTAATTAGACGGCGACGGCTTTTGTATGGGGTGGAATCAGAGCATGTTCCTAATTTTCCTCCAACGCAGAAAACGTCGTTGCCGAGTAATCCAGACCTGACTAACATATTCAAGAAAGGGACGGACAATGGCTATGTAGAGCGATCGGGAAACGTAGGGATTTGAGAATTCTTTCGACCAGCGTTTCACAGAACCAAGGGCGGAGTTGACCTTGAGGATATTATCATCAATATGTGAAATGATTTAAGCTCACTACCACATAAGATGCCAAGGTCTCGAATTGATTGTACAGCTGATATCTGTTGGATGAGTAGGAAATAGGAACGTAGCGCCGAGTGGAAGCGTTTACGGGAGAAGGTGATGGAATGGCATTTGGCAATATCTAGCTCGAAACAGGTATTTCGGCACCAGATTGAAAAGCTGTCGAGATACATGTGGAGGAGTTTAGTTTTGAGTACAGAAAGTTTAGTGGAGCTGAGAGGAGAGCGGATCGTCTTGAAGAGTTTAGTGTGCCCGGGTATATAGAGATGGAGGAGCTTGATACTAGAGTCTATAACGTTAATAGTAAGAATAAATAGGAGGAGTTCTAGAACAGCCCTGAGGAACCCCTGACGTGGGAAGAAAACGACCGGAAAGGGTGGATAGGAGGCAATCCACTTAATCAGTAGAGGTTCGAAATTAAGGGCGGATAGCTTAAAGAGGATGAGATTGTGGGAGGTTTTGTCGAAGGCCTTGCTGAAATCGGTTGTGACTACATCTATTTCCCTTCCATTCTCTAAGGCACAGCGAGTGTGAGATGAGAACTCGACTAGCTTCGTGGTGGTCGACCTACCCATAAAAAAAAACATGCTGATTGGATGTGATAATGGATTTGCAGCGGAAACATAACATAAAGAATGCCTTCGAACAGTTTTGGAATATGTGGTAGTCTGACGATGAGACGGTAATCACTAATGTCATTTTTATGTCCCTTTTTATGTATGGAAGTGACAAAAGAAGTTTTCCAAAGAGAGACCTTGTGTAAGAGGACATTATGATTTAGGACATTGCTTATTTGAAAGAGACATTCCTTGGTTGTTGTGGAGTTTGAGATGAAAAAGGATTGATCGTTTGACAACGTCCATTGGTGATAGGGGAGGTACAAATTCATAGAACAACGATATCCTCTAAGGAAATACTTATCTCGTTTTTTTTTTCTTCTATTAATATACTTCTCTCGGGAGACGTGGAATTATAGCGCCATTACGGCGCCCCGAGGCGCCGCCAAATAATTGTTGCAGTTACTTTTGAACAGTTGTAGGTTGTACGCCCCGGGAACACTTGCACGGGGGGGGGGGGGTAACCGGCTTCCCGCTCTGTAACGGAACGAGTCCTGAAGCAGGGATATTCGTGCCGTCGGGAGATGAACCGGAAATTGGTGGGATCCGTCGTATTATCTTGCGGGGCACATATATACCGAACTGCGCGAAATAATACCACGAATCCCGGGAAGAACAGTATCCGTGATAATATCTGTAAAACAGACAGAGGTTGGCCTTCGATGTGATAGCGACTGTAGTCTCGATGTCAGCGCCGTGTCCCCGATCAGGCGGATAGCTCGTCTCTGTATGCTCTCAAGTAAGTCGAGGGTATGTTTAGGAACAGAGCTCCAAACATGGGAGCAATATTCGAGCGTGGATCTAATTTGGGATTTATACAGTTGGGCCGTAGTAAAACATTTCTTGGCTCTAAAAAGATAGGTCCATTTTCCGTGACGCCGAGCAATTTCAAACTTTCCCCAGCCTCGAGGGCCTGACCATTCATCATCAGGTGTGGGACCACTGATCCACTTTTCTTCGTGAATGTTGTAAACTGCGTCTTCGTTGCATTGAAGTGGACAAGATTGGCCTTTTCCCACTGCAGGACTTTATCCAGATCACGATTCAGAGAGTCGATGTGTCTACAGCTCAGGTGGTGCGACGTTGATGCACTAATCGGTCGATCACTCGAAAAAGGGGAAACAAGCGTACTATCATCCGGGACACTGAACACTTTGTTATCCGTTGATTTCAACAAAGTATTTATGTGAAGCAAAAATAAGGTTGGGGCCAAAATAGAACCTTGAGGCACCCCGGAATTAACAGGATACAGATCCGAACACTCGCTGTCCTCAACAACCCGGATCGAATGTTTCTCGAGGAAGCTCTTCGTATAATCGCAAAGCTGTTGGGAAAATCCATATGAATGAAGTTTGCTCAGCAACGCCCCGCGCCAGACGCGGTAAAAACCTAATTAACTTGGCGTCGATGACCTTTTCCATCACTGTAGTTAACATAGACAGTAATGTGACAAACATGTTCTTTGGACATTTTCATAGCCGTTGCTATCTCTCTCACTTTAGTTCGGCGGTCGTCTAGCACCATTTGGTGAAATTTAGCGATGTTATCGTCATTTGTTGCAGTTTTTGTACCTTCCAAACGTTCATCATCTCGCAAGCTCATACGGCCACGTTTAAATTCAGCTGCCCAAAATTTCACCGTGGTAAATGATGGTGCAGAATCACCACACACAAAGTCCAACTCATCTTTGATTTGCGTAGGCGTATTGTTTTTCAAAAACAAAAATTTAATGACAGCTCGTTACTCAGTTTTCTTCATTTTCACAAAAACACTTACATCGACGCACTCAAACAACTGTCAAGTAACAGTGACGGGTCCAAAATCGCTGAAATGTTGGCGAGTAACTGTAAAACGATGCACAACTACATTCACTAGCTTTTATTGAAGAGTGCTGCTATCTTCCCGTTGAGGTCGGAAACTTTTCAGGACACCCATATTGTACGCTGAGGTACAGCAAATTCTTAAATTTTAATTTAACATAAAATCAACAACAACAAATGGCCAGCTTTTGGAATTCTATTCGTGTGAAACGAAAAAACAAAGAAAAGAAACTCGAGTTATCTTTGATTAAAATTGTATTCACTATTTGAATATTGCTGCACAGGAAGTCAAAATTTTTTTTTTACAATTAACTACTGACAGGTTTGAAAAACCTTTCATGACGCGCCGAAAACTACTGCCAAAATCATACGACGAAATTTTACAGAAACTCTCTTTCTCGGACCCAACATTTTCAGATTGGCCTTGATTTGGGCCACTTACCTGCAATGTCTATAATGACTCTCCATTCCATATCTCTCTCATGGGACTAAGTTCAATCCGCCTTATCTATTGCTATGCTATGTTTGTGGAAGCCATGTGAATGTTTCAGATCATAATTTCTCCATTTGCTTCACACGTTCCTTCGGTCTGCGCCTTACTTGACAATGCAAGTATTATGCCGATGGCGGCTAGCTAATCGACAGGCGTGTCCTAAGATCTTCGCAGACTACCGGCTTCCGTAATCGAAATTTAGGTGATCACGTAATTAAAATTTACGTGATACGTTTATGTGTGGATAGACCATAATAATGTATCCGGTTCATGTTTTCCGGACAATTGAATACGACAGTGACCACTGTGCATTCACAGCAGTAATAGAGCTTCCGAGCGATCTCACAGATCTGGAGGAATTCGTGATCCCGCAACGCTACAACTACGGGGCAATGTGATGGCCGCGGTTCACCAGATCATTAACAAGAGAACTTCGTTTGAAAAACTTTAATCTGCCAGTAAACAGAAACCTGACAAATGACGAAATCGACAAATACATTCAACAAATGGGCGAAACCGTAAAACGAACAATGGGCAAAACAATTCCCAAAACAACAGTTACAGATCACATTAACATGTACAGAAACGCAACAATAAACGCACTCCACAAGAAAAAGAGCAGACTGCTATCGAAATTAAAACAATTACACAGACAGTTTACAGACAGACAAGACCAGGAGATAATATCACTGAAATACCGATTAAAAAACCTCCAACAATTACTTAAAGCTAATTATAGATTAGCAACAAATTTGTATTGGAACAACAGAATTCGAGCTATAAAAACTGATAACCCGAATATGTTCCCACAAATAAATAAAATATTCAGGAGAAATAATGAAAACGAGATTCAGTGTCTCCAAATTCCACGTACTGATGTAAACAAGCAGCTGCTAACCAACATTGGCATAGATACAGAGAACGCTATCCTCAATAATGAGCTCTTCGTCATGGAGGATCTTTTGGAAAAGGTAAACGCTGTGGGAACTGTCTTTCAAGAAATGTACAATGTGAATGAAAGCATTCACCGAACTCACGACTTGAAGGACAGAGTTCTATTGAATCACCTACACCTCCGAAATGAAATTTCACATTGGCAATCGGAGAATCCGGGTTTTACCGAATTCAGTGACGATAACCTGTCAATTGACATTAATGCCAATGGTGGGGCTAATAGCCTTTTAATCACGAGGAAAGGAATCCAGAGTATCTTCGACTCATTGAGAACCAAAAAGTCAGTGGGAATAGATGGAGTACCTAACATCGTACTCAAGAACCTGCCCCCAATGGCAATCGATATATACACGGTCCTGTTTAATAACGCGTTGAATAATGCATATTATCCCGGGCGTTGGAAAACGGCTATCATTCAGCCCATCCCGAAAAAAGGCAAAGACTGTACAAACCCAATGAACATGCGTTCGATAAGTTTACTCCCAAGTATCAGTAAACTATTTGAAAAGACTATTAACAAAGCTCTGCTAAAATGGGTAGACGACAACAACATTATTCCAAATAACTAATTTAGCTCTAAGACGGGTCATGAAACAGCAGCTTAACTGGTCTCCGGCATGCAATGGAATAAATGTAGGAACCAATGCACAGGTGCCTGTCTGATCGACTTGGAAAAAGCCTTTGATACCGTCTGGATCGAAGGGTTATATTACAAATTGGTCAGACATGACATACATAAGCCTTTACTATATGTACTTTCCGATATGTTAAAGGACAGGAGGTTCGTGGTGAAAAGTGGTAATGTAGCCTCTAATAAAACGTATAATATCCAGAATGGCTTGCAACAGGGAGCGATACGTTCTCCGATTATTTTTAACATTTACATTAGCAACTTATTAGATGCATTTCCGCAGGCTTTTGCGTACGCAGACGAAAACTTTTGCTATGACTAGGAAGCTATTTCACAGTACCCAACTTGACAGCAGGGTAAAAGTCATATGCTACATGACGCTAATCAGGCCAATGCTCATATATGGTTGTCCTGTATGGTTTAACGTAGGTCCACATTTGATGGAAAATATTCGGGTGTTCGAAAGGAAGTGTCTGAGAACCTGTCTCAGATTATATCGGACACTGGAATCGGATTATAAAAAGTATTATTCAAATGAGACTTTATATAATAAAGCGTACATAATTAGGGTGGATAATTCTATGATTAAATTAATCTGAGGACATATTGCGAGAGCAATAAGCTCGTCCAATGACCTGATTTTCGGGGCTTATTATACAAACACTCTGTACTATGAGAGCATGCGTCGCAACGGCTTTGTTCCACCAGAGGTGTTCCTTGATTTGGACATGAAAGAGGTTATACAGGATAGATCCGGAATTCCACTGATCTATCAAGTAAGTAGATCATCCGTAGACGGGCGATTGTGCTACGACCGGGAAGTAACGCGCACCGAAGAAGAGCTCTTGCACCCCAGTAGGGCTATCTCCCACAGAGACTGGGACGATAGTATTGGACAGCGTCAACAGTTCTGGTGGTTGAATGGAACCAGTAAATTACATCAAAATGTAATATGTTAAAATATAATATGTAATATTGTAAAAAAAACCTTATCTGTCCTTCTTTTTCTTTTGCAAATAAATGCGTTAAAAAAAAACTTCGAACGTCGTTACCAATCAGGCGGTTATATTTAATACATTGAATACCGACCTCAACAAGATATATGGTATCAATGGGAATTATTTAATCGAGTAGAATTCAAAGCCATAAAAACTGAGTGGTGTCTCTTGTCGTCCAACGCGAACCCCAAAGTAAAAATACCATCGACGAAAGGAACCTCCATCACTAAAGCCAACAAACTGGTACGTAGTAACTCCCCCACCACCCTTATCAAACATTACATTTTCAAATTAAACTTAAACACGAAACGCAATGTACATTTCGACACACACATTTAATACATAAAACATAAATTACAATACATTCATTTACAAATTACAACAACATTCACTTACAACATAAAATAAACGCATTCATTTATACAATCTACATTTCACATTTTAAACACACATAACATATTGTACGCCGAAAGGCATAAGAAAAACAATTAGTAATGTATAATTTAGAGTGCTTTCGAAGAGAATTTAACATGTAGTCTTTAGTCAAATCTTTAATTGAATTGTTAATAAATGTAGAGATAAAGCAAAGCAACACGCATAACATACACATTACATTCAACATAACAAATATAAAACATAGAGCATAAATTGAAACGTATAAACTTAAACATAGAACTGGCGCATACAAACCCCCAGTTATTTCACCGGCGATGGTATTTCTGATAAACTAGAGATCGATCATCGTCGTTTTTTTTTTTGTTAATAATTAGACTTCTCTCGGGAGAGGCGAACCTATAGCGCCGAGTGGGCTCCCCGAGATGCCATCAAATAACTGTTGCGGTTCTTTTTGAACAGTTATAAGTTGTAACGCTCTGGAAAAACTCGCGTGTGAAGGGAGTTCCACAACTACCCCGGTCTGTAACGGAACGAGTTCTGATGCAGGGAAGTTCGCGCCGTCGGGAGATGAACCACAAACTGGTGCGATCCGTCGGATTGTCTTATGGAGCGCATATAAGCCGAATTGCGTGGAACAATACTAAGAATCTCCGAAGAACAGTACCCGTGATAATATCTGTAAAACAGACAGAGGTCGGCTACGCGCCTTCGATGTGATAGCGACTGTAGTCCCGACGTCAGCGCCGAGTCCTCAATCAGGCGGATCGCTCGTCTCTGTATGCTCTCAAGTAGGTCGAGGGTATGTTTAGGAGCCGACCTCCAAACAAGAGGGCAATATTCGAGCGCAAGTCTAATTTGGGATTTATATAGGAGAACAAGTTGGGCCGGAGTAAAATATTTCTTGGCTCTAAAAAGATAACTCAGCTTTCCTGAGGCTGACCTGCCGATGTTCGACACGTGTTTATGCCATGTTACATTCCCACAGACCGTGATGCCGAGCAATTTCAAACTTTCCCCAGCCTCGAGGGCCTGGCCATTCATCATCAGCTGTGGAACCGATGATCCAGTTTTCTTTGTGAATGTAGTATACTGGGTCATCGTTGCGTTGAAGTCGACATGATTGGCCTTTCCCCACTGCAGGACTTTATCCAGATCCCGATTCAGAGAGTCAATCTGTCTACATCTCAGCTGGTGCGACGTAGATGCACCAATCGGCCGCTCACTCGTTGTCTCCAACAAATCATTTATGTGAAGCAAGAACAAGGTTGGAGCCAAAATAGAACCTTGGGGCACCCCCGAATTAACAGGATACAGATCCGAACACTCGCCGTCCACAACAACCCGGATCGATCGATTCTCGAGAAAGCTCCTCGTCCAGTCGCAGAGCTGTTGGAAAGTCCATATGAACGAAGTTTGCTCAGCAATGCCCCGTGCCAGACGCGGTCAAAAGCCTTGGAAATATCTAATGTGACCGCCCTTGACTCACCATGCCGTTCAATGGCAGATGTCCATATATCGGTTATAAGTGTCAAAAGGTCTTCTGTGGACCACCTGCCACGGAATCCGTATTGACGATCATTCCGTTGCACTCCAAATACTTAACCAATTCTGTATTGATGACTTTTTCCATTACCTTAGATAAAATAGAGAGTAATGCTATAGGACAGTAATTTTGTGGGAGACACTTTTTTCCCGTCTTTGGGATTGGCTGAACTCGAGCGATTTTCCAGCAGGCAGGAAAGGTCCTCCGTGCATAAGATAAGCGGAAGAGTCTGCCAAGAACCGGCGATAGTTCTGGAGCACAGTTCTTAAGGACTATTGCTGGTATTCCGTCCGGGTTGGCTGCCTTCCTACAATCCAGTTCACGTAGAATGCGTTGAATAGTGCACGGACGAAATCTTACATCCCGCATGGAAGACTGTACCGGCGAGATCACAGGTGGCTCCAAAAGGCCTGGATCGAGGTTTGAATTCGCCGAAAATAAATTTGCGAACACATTAGCTTTATCCTTTGAATTTGTGGCTAACTTCCCGCTGTCTGTCACCAACGGAGGGAAAGAGGAGGATGCGAAGTTACCGCTGACAGCTTTCGCCATTGACCAGAAGGAGCGCGAACCAGTTGGGCACCGAAGGAGCTTATTGATCATCCTGTCGTTGTAAGCATTCTTCGCGGTATCAATCGCCTGGTTGCACGCGTTTCTGATTTTAACAAAATTCGTTCTGTCAACATCGGTGGGATTGGAGCACCATTGCTTAAAAGCTCTATTTTTTGCTGCTGTAATCAGCTCGCATTTTTTGTCAAACCAAGGTTTATCAGACGAACTTCGTTTGATGGAATGTGGAATATACATCTCCATCCCCAGAAGAATAATCTCTGATACCGACTCCGCGCATGCGTTAACATCGGAGTTTCCGAAGCACACCTCGGACCATGGAAAAGATGCGAAGAAATCTCGCAAATCGTCGCGGTTAGCAGCCTCTTACTTCCATACATGGCGAAGCTGCCTAGGCCGGTTGTTCGCTTGGTATGCAAGTGCTTGCCCGACAGATAGCAAGTAGTGATCTGAGTTTCCCAGTGCCGCAGAAACCTCTACGGTATAAATACTCGGCTCGGGTGTCAAAAACAGATCCATGGTGTTCGCATAATCGCCTCGGGCATCCGGCACTCAGGTTGGCTACCCCACGAGTTGAGTCAAGTTGTGCCTTACAGCAAACATCTCCGCCAGCCTCCCAGCCTCGTCGGTTCTGTTAGAATGTAACAACCAGCCGGAATTATGCACATTAAAATCGCCAAGGACAACAATTTCAGAAGCTGGGTGGTTCATCTGTATCCAGTCGATGTTCGAAAAATGTCGCCGGTCGTCATTCGAGGAGCGGTAAAGACAACAAAGAAATTTAACGGAATTCTTCAGCACGACCCTCAACCATATGATGTCCATATTATTGGGTTCCAACGCCTCCATCCTCTGGCAAGCCAGATTGGACCGCGCGAAGACGCAGACTCCGCCCTTAAAACGGAATCTCGAATGTAAGTCGTATCCTGAGCAACGAAGATATGTTTAATCAGTTGACGAATCGACCTGGGTCTCCGTTAGGGCAAGGATATCAGGTTTCGTTGTTTGCAAATATTGGTGGGCGGCGTTTACATTCGTATTGGTGAAACCGATGCCCCTGATGTTACAAAATGCCGTCACCAGTCGAGCGTAGGCCGAGCCTCGAGAGCGAGCCCGGTTATGCGATGACGAACCTCTTAAAAATTCCATTATTTATCTTGATATCTGCATGATGTTCTCCCTGACATAGTCCCCCCCGGAGATCCGAATGGGAGACTAGTTTACCTAATTTTTTATATCAGAAGGTACCATCATGACTTATCCCCTTGTCAGCCCGGGCCACCAGCCACACATCCGAAACACCGTCGGAGATTTCTCTCTGCGATATCGCGGAATGTACAGCGTGACGGGGTGGTATCTCACCTTGGGACCGACTACCAAAGTTGATTGGGTCATACGATTAGGTGGCATGAGCCAGTTTTCTCATCGGGATAACTGTGGGTGAAAACGAAAAAAGAAAGAACAAAGAAGAGCGAATTTATACGGTTGTTGAGTAGTGGGTGTGTGGGGGTTGTTTAAAGCGCCCGAAGAACCACCCACCGTCCTAACCCAACTCCCCTTTCCAAACCTACAAATACCATTACCGATCATTAAGCCGCTTGCCTGAATATGAGTTGTTCAAAGCCCGCCTTCGATCAGTCATACCTGAAGCATAAGCCACGGTAAGATTACCATCTTGCCATGGCATCAAACAAATTGCATCAACTAAACCATCTCGGTTCATCTGTCATGAACCGATCGGTTCCTATGGGCGGCCAGATGCCCATCAAACACACGACAATCCTTCTGTGTGTTCTTGTTCCAACAATCCGTTGGTCCAAAAAAAGACACACCGGGCAACTTCCTTGCGTGCACATCTGAAACCCAGATTTCCGATGATCGATCGCCCAAGCGACAACCGATCATCGAATGGGACACGACCATGATTGTTATTCAAACAATCATACCAATGATCATGACCCAAGTATCGTTTTCCTTAACTAAACGATCTCCACGATAGTCCTTACTGCTGGGATAAGCGATAAGCACCCATTGGATCGGACACGATCACGATTGGCATTCAAACAATCACACCAATGATCGTGTCCCACGATACGTTTTTCCTAAAACAAACATGCACTCATGCATTCTAACCTTTGCCATCGTAAGCGAAGTTCTGATGACATAACATCAACAGAAAAACCTGTTCCGGGTCGTTTATGATGGCAGGGCAGCCAGAATCCGTACATCGGTCATCATATTTGACCAGCTGCATGTTTGCTTTCGTTTCCTTTACCCAACGCATGTTGCGTTTGTCTTTCTTTCCTATCGGGACGATGTCTATGGGAACCTTCCAATGGGATGCGAATCGGTTTCTCATTGGTCGTTGGGGGGAAAGAAAGATCCCCCACGATGACATGAGTGGAAACCCAAATCAAATAGTTTGTTGTTTAAACATCTTATTAATTTTAGCGAAATTCCACTTACGTAACTAACCAAGTGTGTTTGTAGATGTGTTATAATTAAGTGAATAGTTTGTGTGTAGAAGTAAAACTTTAGGTAGATCTCAGGGTTTCACCCTGCCTGTTCACTGTTGGTGGCAAGTTTTTCCGTTTATCCTACAACATTGTGCCGGATAGGAACAAAATCTTAAATGTTAAAGGTATCTGTTTAAACGAACTCTTGAATGTTGGAAGTAACTTTGTGTTTTTAATAGAATCAATGAAACTTTTATCTCCGCTTTTATCAACACATTGCTGTAAAAATATAAAAATCAAAAGGTCAATTAAAGAACCATTAAAATTAATTCAGTGCGTTTTCATTTGCTTTTAGACATCGTCGAAATTATATGTTGGGGATTAAGTGAATCTGTACCCATGAACGGCACCACAACTTGCAAACCCCTTTCTTTCTTTCCAACAGAAAAACAAGTAGTGAATTAATTCGATTGTTAAACTCTTAGTGTTATAACTCGAACAGAAAAACAAATAGAGAAATAAAAAAACTAACAACTCGGGCGTGTCACAAATTGCACATCATACAAACCAATTCCGCAATTCACCCGACCAACCTGCGAGCTTAGGGAAGAGAAACCGTGAGTACCCCTTTGTATCCTTATTATATATAAAGATATTATAACAGAACTCTCAATCCTTGGCACTGGTATTAGTTTGATTCTTAATTGGGGTGACCACATTTTTGAAGCTGCGAAAAGTGCGGCCAAATGTATGGGGTTCCTTAAGAGATGAAAAAGATACTTCACTGCATCCAACTGACCACCATTTACAAGGCGTATATTCGCCCAAAAATGGAGTTCAACTCCCATATTTGGTCAGGCGCATCCAAAACTGCACTACACGTCCTCGACAGGATGCATAAGCGCGCAGTGAAACATACTGGGGAATCAACCGTAAGTCGATCAATTCCGTCGTTAGAACACAGGCGCGCCGTATCATGCCTACCTCTTTTCTATATGCATTACCACGGGCGTTGCTCAACTGAACTTGCTGAATGTGTTTCGCCCCTCTAGATATTTTCCCGCGATACCCGTGAATCTAAGAATGCGCATCTATTCACTTTGAAAGTCATCTTCGGGCGCACAAATAAACATAAAGACTCATTCTTTAGCCGAAGCACACGAATATGGAATGCTCTACCTGATCATTTAGCCGAACCACACGAATATGGAACGCTCTACCTGATCATGTGTTTCCTCGTCGATGTAATATCCAGACATTCAAAGCCAATGTACGAGGGTGGGCTGAAAAGTTTCCGACCTCAACGTAAAGATAGCAGCACTCTTTAATAAAAGCTACTACTACTACTATTTACTATTCATTGGCCTGGCGGAACCCGAAAGTTCATGACCTCACCGACTCGACTCCGCCATTGTTCCCTGTCCCGTGCGCTCTCCTTCCACGTACGATCCGATCCGATCTCCTCGGTGTCAAATCTAACATTGTCCTCCCATCTCCGTCGCGGCCGTCCTGTCGGTCTCTTTCCCGTTGGCTTACCGTCAAGAATTCTATGCACGGTCCTATTGTTGCCCATTCGCGCCACGTGTCCGGCACATCTTAATCTTCGCGACTTGCTTACTCTCACTATTGTAGGTTTGCGGTATAGCTCTTCCAATTTGTGGTTGTGAAGTTTCCTCCATTGTCCTGTCTCCTCGTCATATTTACCGCCAAAGATACCCCTTAGGACTTTATTCTCGAATACGAAGAATTTGTTTTCTTCCCGTTTTGTGAGAGCCCATGTTTCGCATTCGTATAGAACAATCGGCATGATTATGGTTCTATAGACACGGAGCTTTATATTCCGTGATGGTAGTTTGGATTTCAGCAGGTTACTGACTACATGCCATCTAGCGTTGCCGGAGTGTAGTCTTTTGTTGATATCCTTCGATATTTCGTTACTGGCCGTCAGTATTGTTCACAGGTATTTAAATTCTTTGACATTTTAAAATATCTTGGCCGTGATGTTTATGTGTGTTCCCTGAGGTCTACCTGCTCTCGCCATAATCATGTATTTCGTTTTGTCTTCATTTATTTCTAGGCCCACCTCTTCTGCCATTTGCATGATGATTTCACTGTTTTTACTTACAGTTTCTAGATTATCGCCCAAAACGGCGATGTCATCCGCACATGCGAGCACTTGTGTGACCCCGTTCAGGGATGATCCGGTCATGTTGTCGTCTTGTACTTTTCTGATGACATACTCGAGGACAAGGTTGAAGAGACATGGTGAGAGGCCATCGCCCTGTTTTAGTCCGTCCGGGATTTCAAATGGTTCTGAGAGGTGGTTTTCTGTTCTAACTTTAATAAAAGCTAGTGAATGTAATTGTGCATCTTTTGACAGTTACTCACCAAAATTTCAGCCATTTCGGGCGCGTAGTTTTTAATTTGACAGTCGTTTGGGTGAGTCGATGTAAGGTGTTTTTGTGAAAATATCCAAAGTTGAGTTTCGAGCTGTCATTAAATGTTTGTTTTTGAAAGGCAATACGCCTACGTAAATCAAAGATGAATTGGACTCCGCACCATCATTTATCACAGTGACATTTTGGGCGGTGAAAAGGTGGCCGTGAGAGTTTGGGAGACGATGAACGTTCGGGACGTCCAAAAACCGAAACAACTGACGATAACATCGCTAAAGTTCTCCAAATGGTGCTAGACGACCGGCGAATTGAAGTGAGTGAGATAGCAGAGGCTATGAAAACGTCCAAAGAATGTGTTTGTCAGATATTGAATCAAGATTAAGGCACGAGAAAGCTGTCCACGCATTGGGTGCCGCGTTTGCTCACGTTAGACCAAAAACGGGTTCGAATGAACATTTCCAACGGTCTATTGGCGCAGTTTAGGCGCAATAAATCCGAGTTTTGGCGCCGATTAATGACTGGCGATGAGACTTGGATACACCATTATACCCCCGAAACAAAAATACAGTCAAAACAGTGGACTGCAAAGGAGGAATCGGTTCCAGAAAAAGGCAACAACTGTTTTTTTCGGCTGGGAAAGTGATGGCGACTGTTTTTTTTTTTGGATAGTCATGTAATTGTCTTAATCGATTGTCTTCAAAAACGAAAAACCCTTACAGGAGCACACTACGCATCATTACTTGACCAACTGAAGGCAGAAATGGCGAAAAAACGGCCATATTTGCAGAAAAAGAAAATCCTGTTTCACTAAGACAACGCGCCGCCACACACTTCAGCGGTTGCCATGGCGAAAATCCACGAATTGCGGTTTGAACTGTTTGACCGTCCGCCTTACTCACAAGATCTAGCCCCAAGCGACTGCTTTTTGTTCTCTAATCTAAAAACTGCGTTCGGAGGACAGACATTTTCGTCAAATTAAGAGGCAGTCACCTTCGTGAACAGTTATTCAGAGAAAAACGCCGAGTACTATTTGGACGGGTTAGGGAGATGGGAGCATCGCTAGGAGAAATGTGTAGAGTTACAAGGAGACTATGTAGAAAAATAAAATTTAAATTTAAGAAAAAATGTCTTGTATCTTTGTTAGGTCGGAAACTTTTCAGCCCACCCATGTACATCGACACCTCCTTTCCTTATCCACTTCCTCTGCTTCCGCTTGCACTGTGCTCTGACATTTAAGGGTACTCCAAAATCCTGTTTTGTGGGCGCGTTAGTGTAAAAAAAAAATCGGATCTAGTTGAAAATGGTATTTTGGTATGTGGGCGGCTGATGGCCGTTTCGGCTTAGAACATAGTTGTCCGAAAATGTAGAGGTCATGTGGGGTTAAATTTTGTATCGTAGGTCTTAGATTTTTCGTTTCTTAGCCTACTAACCTTGTGGCGCTTATTGAGTCTTTATTATACGACTACTGACCAAAGGCGAGTCCCGGTTCTGGTACCGAATAAACCGATAAGTAAGTACTCAGAGAAATTGAAATAGACTATACTCATATAGTTAGTGCTGAAAAACTAACGAGTTCACCTTGATCCCTCCACTACTGGTCTTCTAGTTTATTACGTCCATAAACCATATAGTTCCCTTTTTTGCGTCACCATTAATCCGACATTCATCCCCATTATACAAATATGAATGCGTCAGAAATGACTGCCAAAATACCACATTTCAAAATACAAATTCTTAACTTTTATGAACGCGCACATAAGTTCTACCTTCATACAATGTTCAGACTTAGTTTAAAGTACTCTTGCATCATTCACCAAATGTCGTTTCAACATAAGCTCTCTGGCGGTTATGAATGACTTATGACACCAACAGTCACTCAAATACACGAGCCATTTCTTGAACCGATAAAAAAAAGTACGCGAAAGACAACATAGATCTGCATTCACATCCTTCCTCATTTCTGACTGAACCTCCTGGCCAGCAATTCATCCCCATCGCCCTAGAATCAATTCACGTTCACATGTCTGACAAAATGCTCCAAAACGACGTTTTCTGCGCGTTGGCACAATGAACCTTTGAAATGCGGATTTCGTGTAAACAAAAAACTCACTTAAACTCTCCTGAAGTGTATCCTGTGGAACTTATGCAGACCCCCACTCTCCTGGACACGAATTCAATTGTACGCCTTGTTTCCCAACACGTGTACGAAGAGCTTTTGAAACACTTTTCTAACAAGGAATTTTGTAGCCGGACAAGCAGTGATTCTTCACAGGACATTCCTGCTCACTATTTTGCCCTCAACAAAAATGGCTTATTTTAATAATTTATCATGTTCGTGGTCAGGTGAATCTGCTGCTCTCTAAAACAATTTTGTGATGCGTGCACTGCTGCGATAACAGAAAATTCTGTTTCAGGTGCATGAGGAGACGCCGCTTTAAATATGCAAAACTAAGTTAAATTACACGCGAAGGAACGTGCTTATAATTAATAGGTGTAGCGGCCCACGCTCGATTGTAAATCTGCGAGGCAAGAAGAAGTATTGTATTTCGGAGTGCTGATGTCAGGACAATTTGAAATCACATTCCGACAATTTAAGGCTCCATTGTCCTCGAGAGGAAATCAAGCTCTTAATTAATTGTGGACGAACACGCCGACCGTAAATAGTTTCGTACTTAAAGTTTTTAATTCATTTTGCGGGTGTTTATATCAAATGTAGAAAGAAAAAAATCAAACATATTTATGTTCGAAGTTATCCTTCAGTTGCTGACGGTATATGTAGTAGAAGTTTAATTCCACAGCCACCGGAAAAGAATTTTTGAAACCCACATTTCAAAAACATCTCCATTTTCTTATTGTACAACCATCTTTTCTTATGACTAGTTAATGTAATTATTTTCTTACCCTTAAATGTCAATCCACAATGCAAGCCGAGTATGAAGGGGAAGATAAGGAAAGGCTGTACTTTGGTCTTGAATACCTGAAAAGTATCATCATCAACAATTACAGAAGTTTACATTCGTGTTATCCCACTAAAGAACGTTTTTCTGGGTTTATTCGCATGTCGGAATTTCTTACGTGAACTTATGCGTACTGATTGATTGACGGACAGCACAGGAAAGTGTTTGCGATATCAAATACTCCCAGTTCAGTTGCTCGCCGACAATGATAGATCTATGGAAAGTGATTCTTTTAACCCAAACTCACCTATAAAAGAGGACTGTAAGGTGCCTTCAAATCTCACAATACAAGCGGAAAAATAGGGAAATATGATTTCGTTTTAATGCCTAGATACTATAATTATGTTTTTTAATTCACCTCTCACAAGATAGGAAAATCCATACCAGCGAGTCGGCACCATGAGATCTTATTTTGTCGTGGCAAAATCTCCAAAGGAGTTTAAGGATTTCTTTCGAGAATGCCACGGTTTGGCATTTTACCGGGTAGCCGGATCCTACCTCTCAGTAATTGTGCCGAACTGCTGCAATTGTCAAAATTGTCATTTGAACAAGATATTTGGTGGTATTCGCGTACAAAATTACTTGATTCATTACACTGACTTGTGTTTTATGCGTCTATTGGTGAATTCGATATGCATTGATTGGGTTTCGTTTAGGTTGAGACGCCATTTTAGTGTCCAACGCAGCACTTTGACTTTTGTGAGAAAGTGACTAATATGATAGTTTCATTATACAGAAGATACACGTCTGTTCCGAATAGATTTCCTTGTGGCACTCCTGCTTGAACTTTCCTTAGGTTGGAATAGTCGTGGAATAGTCATGTGGCGGTTCCATTGAACGCCGCTACTTGCCTTCCCACCAATTATACGAGGACTTCCAACATAGAGCATCCAAAGGTCCTATAAAACAAGTATTGTGGCAGTTCCATTGAACGCCACTGCTTACTTTCCAGCCTATAATGAGGAAACAGTTTCCTAGTGCACTAAAACCCGGGAATAAATTCACTTACCTGTCCATTGTTTGCTCAAACTTTCGCCTAAAGTATCTAAACCTATAATTTTCGCTGATGTAAAATCCAACAGCACCAAACAGATATTTCCCTAAAGGCACGGATTCATGAAACGCACCATTTCCTCAAAAGCAATTCAGTTGCACCACGAAGCAACTGACATAACTCGACCACCGCGGTGCACATATCCCCCTTCGAATTTACAGCACACAAGCAGGAGTTACTCTTGCTTTACTTCAATGCTGCAACCATATCGGTCGCTAAGCCGATCGACACGAAATGGTTGACTCGCACCTGGCCGCAAAAAGGGATCGAGTTCTCGTTAGTGTAAATACACACACGATGGTTCGACCCTCTGATGACGCCAGCAACGTGCGCCCGATCAGCATGGATCTTTTACGCGATACCAATCGGATAAACATTTCCTTTTATGGAAATGCAATAATCACGGTCCGCTTGCTCCTGCACAGCATGAGCGTGCGAGGTTACCACATCTGTGTGTGTGCACATCCTCTCGGTGATCAGCATCAAAGATCATCCCTCATGGTCACCGAAGCGATGGATGGAATTTTTGGTATTCGGTCGCTTCGGTTGAGATAGTTAATCGTAAAACTGATTCCGTGGAGGAAGTTCGGGTCCTCCACGTTAAAACGCGAGACGAGAGTGGTGTGGCGACGCGAGTGTTGTGCGTTGATAACGTTGTCGATGAACATCGTTTTTTTTTTTAATTTGTATTGTGAAGTTATTTTCATCATCATCACCATCATCATCGGCACTACAACCGGGAACCGGTCTTGCCGTTATTTAGCAAGTCCTGAGGCTTGTTAAATTTTCCATAATGATTTCTTTTTCCGGGCAAGGTCATTAGTCTTGCGCCAGAGGCGTTATTTTAATGCTTGTTAATTATAAACAATAAATAAATATTAAATCGAGGTGTACTATTAAAGGAAATGAAAAATGTGTTTTAATCTCATTCGACTAATTCTGGACTGACCACAATCGGGAAGTGTGTTGCTCGCCATTGAAATTCCTTGACGTTTATCCTTTTGCTACTTCTTCGCCAACTGATCCGCTTTTATTGATGATGTGTCGTTTCATTGCATTACGATAGACGCATTAATAATGCTATGGAGAAGCCCATCGACAAGATGACCAGTAAAGTCAAATGGCATCCACGGGAGTTGCATTCCTCAAAGTGATCGTCAGCTCCATTAATAACAAATCCGAAACCGGAGCTCGTACCCCACATTGACGACAACCCAATGGTATAACTTAATGGATAGGAGTAGAACCGGTGCCAACGACGGCACATATACTTTTCTACCCATAGTCATCTGCTTGTTTCTGAAGTATCGTCCCGATATGGAGAATTCCAGGCGTTTCGAATATTGGGCAGGGAGAAGCATCCCGAGTTTATGGATTAGTCCCTCATCCCAGACTTTATCGAAAGTTTGAGCAACAGCCGGTTAAGCTCACTTGCCGCGATTGCGTTGATAGATAGATAGAAGCGATTCGCACAGACGCGATGACGATTAGAATGACTAAAATATGGAATCAAAGCCTCAACACATGAGAAAACATCCGCGTGAACCAATTCGATTGTTATTCTCAAGTACACACAACTGATATTTTACGTACATTTTTTTATTTTGTTCTTTTTCTTATATTTATCTTACTTGCTAAAGAAAAAATGTTTGAATTGTAGCTTATTTAAATTATATTTAACTTACTGGTCCCCCGCGGACACTCTTGTGGCGGTTCCCTTGAACGCCACTGCTCATGTTCCCATTAACTATGGGAAAACTTCCAACATAGAGCATCCAAAAACGATATAAATCAAGTATTGTGGGAGTTCCATTGAACGCCACTACTTACCGTACAACCTATGATGAAGAAACAGTTTTCTAAAACACATAAAAACATGTACTTACCTTCCATAGTTGTCCAACTATATTCTGAAATACTTTAGAACTATAATTTCGCTGATGCAAAATCCATCAGCAACAAATAGGTATTTTTCCACAAGGGCATGGTAGCATAAAACCCATCATGTGCCTTAAAAGCAGTTTGGTTGCACCATCAAGCACCCAACATTATCCGAACCACATCGTTGAGATATCTCCTAACGAGTCTGCCACACACGTGCAGGAAATATTTCTTCTTTTCTTTTCTTTTACCTATGCCCACATCGGTCGATCATCCGATCGACAAATACATTATGGCATACGGCTGACCGCCCAAGGAAGACGAGTTCTCAAAAATGGAAAATTACCAGTGAGAATTCGACTACTCGGAGATGCCGCCAATATGTGCACGATCAGCATAAATGCTGTACGCAGTTGCTGATCGTGTAAATACCTAAACATCTAGATAGTTGCACCAGCTGCAACCATGCCAGCTAATGTTCCCCTTATGGATTCGGTTGATCCACGGTCCGCATACTCGTGGACACACACCATGAGCAGCAGAAGCGATAATCGTGTGTGTGTTTCGCGCCCTTTTGCTGGACCAATGCAAGGAAAATCATCCCTTGTCGGGAACGAAATTTGCTGTGCTGTCGTCTTCGGTGAATTAATCAGTTGCGATACGGATTCCGTGGAGGTAAGTCGGGCCTCCACGTTAAATAATTTCGGTTTTTGATTTAAAATTAGTCAGAAAACAACCATCGTCGTGCCTTAAAGTAATTCACTTTTGTAATCAGTTTGAAACATTTTTCAATCATTTTACAACAGTTTTAATCTTGGAAGGTTTGTGTGTCGAAAGCTTGTAAAGTTACTGCGTGTGCTGTGAATTTCTTGTACGCCAATCAATGCATAGTCGGTCAGCATTGATGCACTCTTAGGATGTTGCAAAACTGTTAATTCGTGTAAAAATCAGTAATTCATTTTATATAAATCAGTTTAAAACATTTCGTTAAATCAGTTGAGTCATGTGGAAAGTAGTGAATCGCTTGTAACCAGTTAAGCTATGTTAGAGATCAGTAATTCATTTTTTATAAATCAGTTGAAAACATTTTCTAAACCGTTAAGTCATTGTGAAGCATTTCCAACATTTTAAACCTTAGAGGACTGTGCACCTAAATCAGTGCGCCTTTCTGTTATTTTGTTTAATATAAAATCTCTAGAGTACTCAACTTAGCACCTAAGCTATTTGTAAATAGTGAACACCTCAGAACAATGCAGTGAAGTTTTGTAGTTAAAGCCCGAAAACCTGGCCTTTTGTTTTAGTTGTTGTTTGTGTTAACTTCTTGTAAATAAAGAAATAATTTAAATGCAGAGGAAATTTTCGTGTGTTTCTGTTATCTACTAATGGGAAGACTCTCAGAGACTAAAGAGACATAAAAAACCCACACTCTAACTTGGGGTGACTATTGTCATGTATTGTTGCATTTCGGCTTGGTTTATTTATTTTTAATTAGGTTACAATCTTCATTAATAATTTAATTTAACTTGATGATCCGGGATTAGATATTTTCTCCTATTTTTTTATTCTTTTCGGTAGAAATTCTTCGAATAATTTCGACATGACGGCTTTCCGGGTTTGCGAATCGTAATAACTTCAGCCATTTTCCATAGTTGTGGTACATGGTGCAGTCTGAAAGAAGCATTAATCAGTTTGGTTATTTTAACTCGTCAATTACCCTGCAGATAACAGATGTGTTACATAATTAACAAGTGTTATTGATCACTCCGCTCCTCGATAGTATACTGGTTAGTATACCCGCCTGTCACGCGGGACACCGGGGTTCGATTCCTCGTCGGGGAGCCTCTGGCGCAAGACTAATGACCTTGCCCGGAAAAAACAAATCATTATGGAAAATTTAACAAGCCTCAGGACTTGCGAAATAAGGCCAAGACCGGTTCCCGGTTGTAGTGCCGATGATGATGATGATGATGATGATTGATCACTCCATTTTAAATCATCAAGAAAATATCGCTACTTGGTGTCCTCATCCGAAGAAACACACATCACATTCCTAAAATCAATATTTTCCTACATGCAATCATCATCATCACCATCGGCACTAGAACCGGGCTCCGGTCTTGGTCTTATTTAACAAATCTCTCCACCGATCCCGATCTTGAGCCGATGACATCCCGTTTGGCACTCCCAGGCTCTGGGCGTCCTAGTCTACGCCATCCCCCCATTGCAGACAAGGTCTGTTGCGCTGTCTCCTTCCATACATCCAGCCACAAAGGTCTTTCCGGGCAGGCTCGTCTTCGCTCATTCGGGCTAGGTGTCCCGCCCACCGGAGCTACATGCAATAGTGATTTTAAAATGTGACTACATGTGTCGCGTCGTGCGTGAAGAAACCTTTGTTATTAATTAGCATATTTAGATTTATTCGCATTATTTAGATTCATTCGTATTGTTAGTATTTTCTGTTATCACATTTGTTATTAATTAGTATAGTTATATTTATTCGTATTGTTAGTTATTCATTGTTGTTATAATTTACAATTACTTGTATGTTTGGCAGCACTTGCCTTTTTTGTTATCGTTTGTCATTAGTTTTGTTTTCGTTTGTCATTTTGTTATATGTAAATTAGATAGAATTTCTCGTTTGTATGGATTCGTTCGTTTGTCAACCAACATTGTGTTGTAAAAAATCTAGCTTTTTCGTTCGTTTTTAATCGTTAACAATAAAGTGTCGTTTGTGCAATAAACTTTTCGTGCCGTATCTCGTTTTCAATTTATAATCGTATTGCACGGTAAACGCACCGTGCCGAAACATGGTCCTTCGAGCCGGATCGGTTTGTTAATCTAAAGAATCAGTGCGCCTGGTGATTAATTGGTCCGAAAAACAATTTGACTCTTGAACATTGAATCGATGTGTCGTTATTGCTAAGATAATTGAAATTAGCGAATTCCCATTCCCCATCAAGTGTTAAATGATAGAAAAGTTATTAGAAAACTTATCGATTGAAGTGACGCGTCTAGAACATTAAATCGTCACCATCGCTCTCGCAGTCACTGCAATTGTCACTGTAGTCGTCATCTTTCTCGTCGTCGCCATTGCCGTCGTTTTCGCTGCCTTCGAACATCTAATCGTGTAACTTACAATCATCCAATGGACGCTAATTTATGAAACAAATATAAATTGTTATTCGGCAGTTCTTGTTCGAACTAAACCAAACTTAAACGGAAACCGATAAAATAGAAGGAAAATATACGAAAGCAAAGCCAACTAGAGAGGGAGTGACGCTATTCAGAAACACCCACTAGAAGGTTAGTGGTGATAACCAGCTCCAACCGGAGAGAGTGGTTAAGGACAGTGGCAGCCAGCGGAGATACCAGTAACTGCAGATGAGTCGTATTCTAGTGGATAAGAAGCATAAGTCCTTACCCTTCCTCTTTCAGCATTCATTTTCAATAGCACATTCCCTCATCATTCCCGCAGCTTCAATTCCTTCTGCCCTTCAATATCCTTCTATTTCGATAACCTAGGTTGATTTTTCGTTAATATTCTCGATTCTTTCAAAATGGCCGAAGATCAAATCAGATCCCTGGCCAACAAAAGAGCTGTCGCCAAACGCGCGTTGACGAAGCACGTCAACTTTTTAAGCAAATTTGATCCCTCGACTGATGAGGAGGTCGTCTGAGATTGAAAAGGTTCGGGAAAATTTTCTGCTCTTTCAGGAAGCTCTCGAGGAGTTACTCGAGCCAACTGATGAGCTTGATGAGCATCGAACTGCCTTTGACGACCAATATTTTCAGGCTTGTGGCACCGTCGCTAGACTTTTAAGCGAGCATGCCAAAACTGTTACTCGGGTAGCATCAACGATAATTGAGCCGAAGGATGTTGGTGCCGTCGAAGGTAAGGCTATTGATGCCGAACACAGTCCCCCGTCTAGCCCTTCAAAACTGTCTTCGTCGCTTCACGAGGTGTCCCAACCCGAAATTAGCACCTCACAAAATGTTGAGTACTTAAGCAACCAAGTACTCTCCCAATTGTCGCAAAACATCTTAGACAACGTTCAGTCGGCCCAGTTGCCCACCATTTCGTGGCCGTCTTTCGATGGTTCGACTGAATCCTGGCTAGGATTTCATGATTTATTCAATGCCTTGGTTCATCAAGATTTAAAGATTGCACCGATCAAAAAATTATTTTATTTGAAAGGCTGCTTGAAAGGTGCCGCGGCAGAGGTTATTGCTTCCATCGAATCCTCGGAAGCAAATTACCAAAGTCGCTTGGGATCTCTTGAAGGAGAGATATGGCAATCCCAAGGTCATACGTGATTGTCACATTAAGGCCATTGTCGATTTCTATAACAAAAGAGATCTCGTTTCGAGCGTTCATAGACGCGTTACAAAAGCATCTGCGAGCGCTTCAAGCTCTAAAGGAACCCATCGAGTCCTGGGATTCCATTTTAATTGTAATACTCCGGGAAAAACTTAATTCCTCATCTCGTGAGCGGTGGGAGGACTGTAGTTGCAGCATAACGCAACCCACCATAAAAATGTTCATCGATTTCCTGAAAAGGCGTGCTCAAGTAGAAAGTACCCGAGCGCAACCCACTTCTAATCCACATTCAGAAAAGCCCTTTACACGTCGCGACCATCGGCCACAACAGGCATTCATGGCTTACACTCAAACTTGTGTTTTTTGCGAGGACATTAGTCACCAGGTGTATTGCTGTGAAAAGTTCGCGTCCTTATCTCCTCAAGCTCGATTTGAGGCAAGCAAGGATGGCCGTTGGTGCATTCAATGCTTAAGGAAAGGGCATCAAGTTTCAAGTTGTAAGGCACAAACATGTGCCAAATGTAGACAACGTCATCATACCCTATTACATTTCGAAAGGGTAAATAGTTTAAATTCGGTTACGTCGCACTTCGTGACTAACATTACGAGCATGAAAGCTCAAACTACCCCCCACCGGGGTTTTAGCCACCGCTTTAGTTGATATCGTCAACAGTCAAGGCAGTAGCAAGCTGTGCCGCATATTCTTGGACGCAGGTTCACAAGTTCATTTCATGACTCAGGAAACAGCTCCGTTTCTGAATCTCGTCCAAAAACCTGCCAACATTTGTGTTGCCGGAATTAACAATACATCGACAATGGTTAGGCATTCAGCTCAAGCAATCCTGCGGTCTCGGTTCAAAAAGTATGAGAAGGCTGTTGAATTCTTAATCTTACCTCAGATCGGTCATCCAATTCCTTCGACTACGATTGATAGAAATTGTTTCGAATTACCAAAGGACATCTCATTAGCAGACCCTGAATTCTTTAGAGCTTCGAAAATTGACACGTTAATCGGCGTCAATTTATTTTATAAATTGCTCTGTAATGGGCAAATATCATTGGGGAAACACCCCAATCTCGTACTGCAAAAAACGCAATTAGGATGGATTGTCGCGGGCGAGTTGGATCCCAGTTTTCGGGCATTAAACGTGTCGTGCCACCTAGCCATACAATCCAACACTCCAAATATTAATACAACTCGGTTATGGGACTCTGAGGAGCTTTCCATTCGATCAGCTGAAGAAATAGATTGTGAGGAACACCACGCGCTTCACACAATTAAATGCCCTGACATTAGGTTTGAGGAACAGCAACAAATAGCTGTTGAAAAGGATTGCGGAGAAAGTATGGTCATTACAGTTCCAAATACCACAGACGAAATTAATTCGGATTTACAATTCAAATGTGTTACATCAAAGATGCCGTTGGCCACAGCGGAAATAGCTTGCGTTCCATTAGTGGGAGTACCTCCATACAAATATCAGTCAGGAGATTCCATCGGAATTGTAGCGTCAAACAGCGATGACGATGTCGGGCTGAAGTTGAAGTCGGATAATTTATCGCCATCCTCAGAGGACATAGGTAAAATCAGCTTCGAGCCTGGAACACCAAAACAGAAAGCACCTTCTCACATTCCGGCACGTGCATCAGCACGGACGATTCTTCGAGATTGCTTGGATTTGCAAAATATTCCCAAAGGGACTTTGCCTCGTGCATTGGCACAATACAAAGAAAATATCGATGAAAGTAATTTCATAATATCGGTGGCCTTGAAACAAGGCCCACAACTATATATATGTAATGAACTAATTGTTCACAGATCGTTAATAACACTTTTCGTTGGATCTTCTTGTGAGAAACTTGCATTTCACAGAGATCAATTAATCCATTATCGCAATAATTGTATTATCCAGAACAAGTACAATAGCTGTTCTAAAATTTCGTGTCGAACCTTCTATATTAAAGAAAGGCAACATCCCAACAAAGTTCGGTGGAAGGTTTACGCAGCGGAGTACGTTAGCCTTACGAAGACAGTTCATTTACAACTAGTTGGTGGATTCGCCACCGAGTATTTTATCGCAAGGCCGAAGCGCTTCTTTTCAGGACGGAAGAGGTCAGTCGAGATCCGTTATGATAATGGAACTTTGTTCAAAGGGCATCAAAAACCCGTAGTTAGTTTTCTTATTGGTCAAAGAATTGATTGGCACATTATTCCGCCAAGAGCGCCTCCTTTGATTACTTATGAGCAATTAGTAACCTCTATTATCGAATTGAAAGCAATATTTAATAAATCTCTTCCCATAGCACCCATGTCATCCTATCCAAATAATCTTGAACCTCTCACTCCTACCCACTTCCACTTCCTAGTGAGTAGCCCTTTAGCTTCTTTCCAGCAATTCGACTTCGCAGATAAGCCAGTTAATCGTATATCCGACTGGCGCCACTCGCAACTATTGAAGCAACATATTTGGAAGCGTAGGCGCAAGAAATCCCGAAAACAGCTGACTCGATTCGGTCGCGCCCGACCCCCAGAGGTTCGACTGAATGAAGGAGCATTGGTGCTCATTTTCGAAATTGGTCCTGCTTACATGGCCCAATCGAAACCTTATAATCTACAGAAGATCATAGTTGTACACAATGGTTTTCAATTGATCAGTTCAACCTCGAAACGATGTGAAATTCGAAGGAGCAGACAGGAAACGTTGCAACTGTATTCTGAAAAACGGTCGTATTTATTCTCCAAAATCATCGATCTTACAAATACAAATTTATCGTCGCTCGTTCCTGATAAAGTCACCGGGATGCAACATATTCCCGATCGTATAATTACAAATTTCGTCTTTCTGCGAAAAGAGGAGAATCACATATCATTCTCACACATATGTCAGCATACAACTACAGCATTGTTTTCGTTTGGTTATCTTAAATATGCTCCTGGTGAACAAGGTGTCATCCTCGGCATCTTGGCCTTCCTTCGTCCAAATCCTCATGCACATTTACTGCGTGGTTTCTTCAATGGGACCAAATCATCAACAGTGCAGCACAATTCGAGGTTACATGAGCTTAGTAGCCGCGAAAGATTGCAATTGCCTGCGTTGTCAAAGGCGATCGAGGCAAACAAAATTTAATCCCAGCAAACATCCTGCCGAAGACGAAGGCTCCACAATCAAGGTGAACCTGACGCTTCAAAGCGGGCTGTATGTCGCGTCGTGGGTGAAGAAACCTTTGTTATTAATTAGCATATTTAGATTTATTCGTATTATTTAGATTCATTCGTATTGTTAGTATTTTCTCTTATCACATTTGTTATTAATTAGTATAGTTATATTTATTCGTATTGTAAGTTATTCATTGTTGATATAATGTACAATTACTTGTATGTTTGGCAGCACTTGCCTTTTTTGTTATCGTTTGCCATTAGTTTTGTTTTCGTTTGTCATTTTGTTATATGTAAATTAGATAGAATTTTAGAAAAAGTTTGCATGGATTCGTTTGTTTGTCAACCAACATTGTGTTGTAAAAAATTTAGCTTTTTCGTTCGTTTTTAATCGTTAACAATAAAGTGTCGTTTGTGCAGTAAACGCACCGTGCCGAAACAACATGCAATAGTCACATTTTAAAATCACATCATCCCGTACACCACAAAATCTTGTCCCAACAATGATAATTGTGGTCGAAACTTTCCACCCTTCATCCATAAATTCCCACATGTCGCAATTCCTACCCTAATAGGAATTACAAAATGCTCTCAACGGGCATCTCAAATATCATACGAGGTTTGCCTCTTATGTTTCGGGATTTGGCAACCCTAGCGTTGCAATCCGGCAATTGACAGCTCTGTCGTAAAGTTGGACATTTTTGAGGTTATACGCACTCAGAATGTTTTGACATACGAGCGCAATTTGTGTTGTTTACAGTAACTTAAAAGTTTCATCTCGGCCCAAAAATGGAATTAAATCGTCAACATTTTCGTGCGATTATTTTTTACAACTTTCGGCGTGGATTAACTTAGCAACAGTGCATGGATGAACTTAATTCAATTTTTGGCGATGAAGCTCCATCAAGGACCAGTGTTTATCGATGGTATGGTGAATTCAATCGTGGTCGTAGTTCACCCCAAGATGAATTTCGTGAAGGTCGTCCAAAATCAGTTGTTGTTCCGAAAACCATTGACGCTGCGTGCAAACTGATATTGGAAGATCGTCATGTGACCTATCGTGAGATTGAGACAACCTTAGTGGTTAGTGGGACCAGCATACATTCAATATTGCATAAACATTTGACTGTCAAAAAATTTGTTCGCATTGGATCCCACACAATTTGTCAATCGCCCAAAACAAGGCTCGTGTCAATGGGTCGAAAGAAATGCTCAAAAAATACGGTCGCGGTGCGTCGAAACACGTCTATGACATCGTGACAGGTGATGAATCGTGGATTTACGCGTATGAGCCCGAAAGTAAACAGCAGTCGACTGTCTGGGTGTTTCAAGATGAGCCAAATCCAACAAAAGTTGTTCGCGCACGAAGCACTTCCAAGCAAATGGTCGCCTGTTTTTTCGGAAAAATTGGACATGTCGCAACCGTACCACTAGAACAACGCAGAACAGTCAATTCTGAGTGGTACACAACCATTTGTTTGCCAGTTGTCTTCCAAGAAATCAGGAAAACCAACCGCCGAACACGGATCACTCTTCACCCAAAACATCGATTTGATGGGTCATCCGCAGTATAGTCCTGACTTGGCACCGAATGACTTCTTTTTATTCCCGTACGTAAAAAACAAACTGAGAGGTCAACGTTTTTCGACACCTGAAGAAGCGGTTGCTGCATTCAGAATGCATGTGTTGGAGATACCTCAATCAGAGTGGCAAAAGTGCTTCGACAATCGGTTCAAACGCATGCAAAAGTGTATAGATCTTCATGGGGAATATTTTGAAAAACAATAAAGTGATTTTCGATGATCAATATTTGTTTTTGTTCTCTAATCCCGAAATATAAAAGGCAACCCTCGTATTACACAAATATTAAACACTTTACATGAATGCTTTTATAAGAAGATCCTGTATGGACCTTTGTTTTACACTAACGGTCGCACGAAAGGGGTTTTTGAAGTACCCTTAAATGTTAGAGCACAGTGCGAGCGGACGGAGAAGAGGTAGATAAGGAAAGGAGGAATCGATGTACAATGACTGCAGCGGGGGGGCCAAATCTGCGCCTGCGCCTGCGGCTGCAAGTGCACCCGTAAGCGATATTTAAATATAAACCTACATGATGTCAATATATGTTGTTGCGCACGCTGCGTTGATTAATAATTTTAATTGCGGCCTTTCTTTCAAAAAGGTTGGCGATCCCTGGACTAGAGCAACCGTTTTTCGTTTTTTTTGTTTTGCTTCCACATTTATTTAACAATTCAATTACAAATTTTAGTTAACCATTCATAATTCACTCAACATAATTCTGCTTATGGTGCTATTCTATTTTCTATCACCAGCTTAGCGCATAGTGTAAGAACAGTGACACGAGTTGACTCGATTAATTGTGAATCACCCACCAGCAGCAAGCTCGCAAGCGGGTGTCATATGATTCTTTCAAATCGTAACTGAAGCAATTCGTTTCTTTTACTCAATGAAAAGAATCGACCTTGAATTATTGTTGGCAACGAATGCTGGTTACTTGAAACTTGCTAATTGTGACAAGGGCGATTGATTTATTTGATATGATTATTCATGGTCATTTCGTGGGGATGTTGTTACACGACAAATGTTAACTTCTATTTTACAAATATCATTCTTACATTAATTACTGGCTCTTCGCAAGGACTCTAAATTATACATTATCATTTTTCTTATGCCGTTCGGTGTACAATGACTAATGTTTTTATAACATGTCACAATAATTGATGTTTCCTTTTTAAAATGTATTCTATTCTTTCTATATCATGTATAATATTACTTATTAATTTTTTTTTTTAAATTACATATATAGCGGGTTGACAAGCAAAATATAAATAAACGAAACAAAACGTACAAACATAAACAAGGAATACAAATAAAAATCAAAAAATTGAAAATCAAAATAAAATTAAAAATAAAAATAAAAAAATAATTGGGAATTGCGGATAGGGTGAAGGAAAGCGGTGCGCCTGAAAGGCATACTACATTTGGGGATGTATAGTCCTTTCTTCATCACTGATCCACCACCAGTTGGGATGGGATCGATCTTTTATTGATTTATCTTTTCACCGATCACCATACTAAAACGCAGGCGCTCTGGAATATTAGAGATATCGTTGTCATGGAGAATTCGTTTATCCCTGGCACCACGGAAAGCGTGGTAAATAATAGGGACTCCATGTTTGTTTTGGATAAGTCCTTTTTTATCCAAGAAAGGGAACGCTTCTGGGGGAATGAACCCATTCTGTAGAGAAGTTTTCATATACATATCATTGGGATAGAATGCTTCCGATATGGGATCATTTTCACTGCACATTGCCCTTGTTGTGTGACCAATCTTGATAATGAAGTTATTTATTCTGTTTAGTCCTGATTTGTCATACAGGACTTTATTGGAATAGTATTTCTTATACTGCGACTCTGGAGTTCTATACATTCCGAAGCAGGAACGCAAACACTGCCTCTCGAACACCCGAAACTTCTCCATGTAAAATGGGGATTTGTTATACCATACCGGGCAGCCATACACTAACATTGGTCGGATGAATACTGAGTATGAAATTATTTTCACCTTAGGGTCCAAAAGACTACTACGGAAGAGGGTCCGTGTCATTGCATATGCTTTTTTAGCTGCTGTAAGAGCAGCTGCTGTATGCTTATCAAAGTAAAGATACTGATCAAGCCAGATTCCAAGGTATCTGACTACAGTTTTTACTTGTACTTCCTGCAATGGAAAATGTTTTCCAATTCCGTTTTGTATCCCTTGAGGCACGGGTCAGTGGCGTTCTGAAAAGGATAGTCTCTGTTTTCTGGAAATTAATTTTTAATTTCCAGTCGTCGCAAAAATGTTTGATTTTGTTAAAATCATCTTGCAGGAGTCTGTTGATGACATCAATCTTTTCTCCAGATCTATACACCACAATGTCGTCAGCGTACCCAATTGCATGGTTGACAGAACCCACTAGATCACTAGTGTAAATGTTAAATAAAATGAGAGAATTTACTACTCTCTGTTGTAGATCGTTTTTGATGTGGAAAATCTTGTTAGAGATTATATCCCCACATTTCACCACAAATTGTTTACCCATTATCATATCGTAGATAATGTATGATAAATATTCGGACATACCTAGATTTGATAACTTATATACCAGCCCTTCTAACCATACGGTGCCGAAGGCCTTTTCAAAGTCAACCAAACAGGCCCCTGTGCATTGTCGCTTCGCCTTGTTCCACAGTATGACGGAAACAAGTTCTGTCGCAGCATCAACTGTGTGATGTTACGATCGGAAACCAAACTGATTATTCGGAATAATATCATTATCCCCACAACAGTTAGTCAGTGCTTTATTTATAATTTTCTCGAATACCTTGCTAATGTTCGGAAGCAAACTAATCGAGCGAAGATTGGCTGCATTGTTCCTGTCCTTACCCTTTTTGGGGATGGTATGGACTACTGCAGATTTCCATTGGATTGGATAATATGCATTGTTTAGAGCGTTATTGAACAAAATAGTGTAAACCTTCACTACTTCCAGAGGTAGATGCTTTAGAACAATGTTTGGAATACTGTCTATTCCAGAAGATTTTTTGTTCTTAATCGATCTAAGAATGTCCGTCAGTTCATCCTTGTGTACAAATATACTAGTGTTTAGATCTCTAAGCGGGGAATCCGCTCTATTATTTTCACTAAAGATAGTGAAACTTCGACTTAAGAGACACCAATTGTTAAGTTCATTGCGTAACGAAATATGTTTTTGGAGAGCCCTATTTTCCAGGTCAAGGTTAGAATGAGCCGATTCGTTCAATCTATACACTGCTTCGAAACAAGCGCCAATTGAGTTTGCCTTTGTTTGCGGATCCTCGACTATTATGAACTCTTCGTTAGAGTTGATGTGTTCCAAGGTAAGACCTGCGTTCAGCAGCGTTTGACAATTCTCGGGAGTCCGCGGAACTCGCAGACATGGGATGTCATTATAATCTTTCCTTCGAAAGACTTTATTTATTTGAGGGAACATATTCCGTCCAGTAGCTTTAGTGGCTTGAATTCTCTTGTTCCAGTCTTCATTGATTACTGATCTATAGTTGTCAGGGATCAGTTTTTGAAGATTTTTAATTAGTGACTTAATTGATTTTATTTCCTGGCTATTTGGCTGGCTGAACTGTCTGTAGAGCAGTTTTAATTTAGAAAGCAGAATACCCTTTTGCCTATACAGTTCGTCGATCATTGAGTTTCTGTATCGGTTTGTATGACTCTCCATGTGAGACACATTTGGGATAGAACGATTCATTGTATTAGTAACAATGTTGTTCATCGTCGGAAGATAATGATCAATTTCATCATTATGAACATTTCTGTCAGTTGGTGAATCTATGCCATTGGATCGTAATTCTTTTTTTTTTATTAACCGATCATAGCGCGAGCAGTGTGCTTTTCCGAAATTAAAAGAATGTATCTGTTTATACTGCTCAAGTAGCGAGTGTTCGTTTTGGATATGTATTACGGTGCGAAGTCCATAATGTTCGCTATGGTACTCGATTGTACTAAGACAATTTCGAGTAGTTAGATCCGTATCTAATAATTGTATGCGCTCGTCGAGCAACAGTAAATCGAAGAAGGAATTTCCTCTTGGATATGACGGAGTACTTGTAACGTTCAATTCTAGTTTATGTTCGATAGCGTTTGTTTGCCACCAGTCGAACAACACATTGCCTCTTGTGTTTGTGACAAGGTTTCCCCAAGCACTGTGCTTGGATTTGAGATCTCCCGCCAAAGAGAAATAATTATTTTCCGAGTCTAACTTGAGACTTCGAAAGAGGGTATTGTGGACAATGTATATGTAGTATGTCAATACGGACACTGTTTCACTTACATTCCACGTAATTGTTCCAATAACTCCGAAAGAAACTGTTTACGCGAGATTAAGAGGTACAATAAAACACGTTGTTATTAGTTGCTTGATGTTGATTTTTTTATTGCAAACTTACGTGGTGACTCCAATTGGTACAAGAACACTAGCACGTAATTATACATTAAGTTCGATACACTACAATTCAGTGATTCGGATGTGGTCTTTACATTATTAATTATACACTGGTCCTTTGTTTTCCTACTCGGTTCACATGAATTTAATTTGGGACAGGCACTGTAGGCTAACTTAGAGTAATTTAAAACAGTCAACAGACTGACTTTCCACGATTCGATATTGTCTATTTCAATACAGGCCTCCTCGACTCTGTATCCCGACTCTTGACATTGACTAGGTGAAAAACGCGACTTTAACACTACGCCCACAATACGGGTTTCCATCTCAGCAGCTCAAATTGCACTCCTTGAAGAAAAACGTGTGTACACCGTTTTTGTTATTATGAGACTCCTCGAGAAATCGTCGTCAACATTTCTTGTAGTATTAGAATACCAGAGAAATTCCAATACACATCTGGTAAAAAGAGACTGGCAGAAAATGTAGTCATAAATCATGGGAAGGGTTTTCCTATGATGTTGATATAATATCAACAGAAACCCAAGGCTGCCTGAGAGCATGTATCTTTTCGACTACATTATTTGTGTAGGAAATTGCCGCCTGGACGAAAATGTTTTCTTTTGTCCACATTGGATAGACAGAAGTGTTTCGGGTAGCATAAAGGAACAATGCTGGCGGCGGCAATTGGATCTTCTCTGATGTAAAATTCACAGAAGATCGCTCGCTATAGCAACTATAAAAAAGGTTTATTGGTCTTTGGGATATTGGTCTTTTTATTATCCCGCTCATTATGTCCTATTGCAGGGCTATTAGAAATCTGGCTTGCAGATGTGCAAGCCGGCAAATACCCTGGCATGTATTTTTGGACGCTAATGGGCATGGAGACGGTGTTGGTATACCCTTTGCTCAGCTCAGACTGTAACATCCCATCTGGTCGATGGGTCTGCAGATAAAAGGTAAGTATACCATGCCGAATATAGAAAAAATGCTCCACAGCCCTGTTCGGGGTATTTATGTCGGTTATCCGTGGGGATAACCGAATTGTTTTCAGCAATTTTAGGACAGTGGTGAATGCTATGGCAAGGTTGTGTGATCTTGCCAGGGATTCGACTTAAGGGTAGATATGGGGTTTATAGGATTTTAATGGGGCTAAAATGATGCGAGGCTCTTCGGGCCCTGAAAAGCCCCACAGTATCAAGTTCTTTGATAAACTGTATACACTGTGGAGCTTCGGGAGCATAAGCAGAGATCACATATAGATGCTTTTGACTTTTCAAAGGAATATCTATAACGCAGGCTTCTAGTACCTGGAACTTGTATACATCTCTACTGTAGACGACTTTTTGTTGTAGACCTTTTTAACTAAGACAGCGACCTCGCCCCACTGTGTGGAATATGGACGATCTCGTCTAATTACTTTACAATTTAGGGGCCCCAATTTGTGCCTTTGATTTAGCTTAGTTTCGCTAGCCAAAAGCACATCTGGGCGTACGCTAAAACACATAAACCTATCAAAACCCAAAAAAACCCAAACATGATTCAAAATTCGCAATAAACGAATCTAATATTCGTTTATTGTTCTACATTTGCTCCACAGCATCACCCAAATCTAAAATTCAGAGATCGTTATCTCTATCCCAAATTTTCCATTCAGGAAAACAAACAAAAAACTCAAAAGCAGATACATTCACACATCTGCGCGATAGTTTCATAAGAATTCAAGAAATTAAATTCTTATCTAAAGTCAATACAACATCTCGCTCGCGATATCCAAAAAATCGAGATTGTTGCACGAAAATGTGTATCTTTGGGATACAATTTTCGATTCCTTTTCCTTTATAAAGGAATAGTTTAGTGATCTCCGGGCCGCAGTCTTTAATCGATCTTAGTCCCTGGAGGAAATACCCCAGTGGAAAAACTAACGAAAATAATTAGAAAAATAGAACTCTTTAATTTGTAAAAGAAAAACAACACGGATTTTCATTTAGCGGCCAATTGATAGCTAAGTATCACCTGGCCTGGAAGACCAAGAGAAGACCAAGGACAAACGCCCAATTAAGGACGTTACTCTTCCCTCAGGTATACGAGTAAGCACGGTAACGACCCCTTTTGTAGGACGAGTTTCAGGAGCGGTCAAATTTTAAGAGATCGCCTTGTCCTTTTAAGGACCAGGAGACACGCTTCCTGGAACAAAACCCCTACAAAGAATACAACAGTTACGTTAATGCTCTGTTATACAATTCTGATGGTTTCTTCTTGAATTCTTCTTTAGTGCTGTATTCTTCACAGCATTTGCGTGTATATAATTTTTTGGACAGTATTCTCTTCCTAGCAACTAAGTTATGAACAACTTCTACGAAATACGAAACGTTAACGCGTGCGGTACGACGGCACTCTGGAACAACTGGAGAAATGCGACGTAAAGTGCTGGTATACTACGAGGAAGTATTGTATTTTGTTGCACACACATTTTATCACACCATATATTATAGTTTCTTTTACATGGGACCAGTCGAGATGGCTGAATGTAAAATATGTGGCAGATCCTTTACTAAGGATCGCATATTAAAGCATCAAACCATATGCCAAGCATCAATGAAACAACGAGATGTATTCGATGCAAGGAAACAACGTGTCAAAGGTACAGCAGCTGAAAACTTTTTCAAAACCCAATACGAGAAAGTTCTCGAACAATCCTATAGCAAAAGATCATTGCCTTCAATACCAGAGTTTCATTGGCCTACAGCTCACGATGAATTTATATCCATGATCCGATCAGCTCAACAATTCTATAAAAAAATCCTAGAATAACCAGTTAGATGAACCAATAACTCGCTATTACCAAAAATCAATGTCCTCACTGCTTACGATACTTTAGTAGTTTAATATATTCTCTGCATATCCCTGCATGTAATATTTATGAGATGTAACAGAAGAGGCGAAAATCTTAGAAAATAAAGCGCTGTTTAATTTAAGTATAGACGTCTTAGTAAACACAGTAGTCGGAAAACTGGTGAAGTTTTGGAAGACTTGGCGCTTTGAGATGGAAGAAATATATTTGTTGGTGGATGCATATTAGTCTCTTTCCCGAACTTTGTGAATTTTCTAGGGGGTATTATTTTGTGCTCCTCGATGGTATAGTGGTTAGTATCCCCGCCTGTCACGCGGGAGACCGGGGTTCGATTCCCCGTCGGGGAGCCTCTGGCGCAAGACTAATGACCTTGCCCGGAAAAAACAAATCATTATGGAAAATTTAACAAGCCTCAGGACTTGCTAAATAAGGCCAAGACCGGTTCCCGGTTGTAGTGCCGATAATGATGATGATATTATAGTGTTTAGCAAAGCAAGGCGAAAGGAGATTCAAAGTTACAAAATAAAATAAGAGAACACGATCTAGTTACAATAAATAATTATAACACTTTATTTTGGGAAACGTCAATCTTATGACTACTGACATTCGAATCTATCTTAAGACTCTTATAATATTTATTTGTTTTACGAGAGGCACTTGCCACTTCAGAATCTAACTTAAGACTGATTTATCTTTATATTTTTACTTAAAATCTAACATAACAAATATGATATAATGTACCTCAGGTAATTACAAAATGTCTACCTGTTAATAGGTCTGTTAATAGGTAATTAGGCACTTCATATATAATTACATTCTAACGACATTATAAATATGTATTCATTCTGTTATGCTTACATTATGTTCATGCCATTTTTCTGTTATGACTATGTTATGCTTATGTTATGTATATGTTATGGCTATGTTATTATGATATGTAACAATTCAACTCACGCTAAAAATTCAGAATCGAAGCACGCTGTGGTTGCTAGGATAATGCTCTGGCATACAGCTCTAATGATTTCTTTTGGTGTTTTTTCTTCATGATGATTGCGCATGTAATCTCTTAGAAACATCGCAAATGCACTATGTTTAAAGAGCAACAATGCAGTAAATGCAACCAAGATTGCTTATGATAATCTCAAATAACGGATAGAAATGCAAACGACTCAACAACGCCATGCAGAAACTTTGCAGACCACAATGACTATAAGAATACTAGCAACGAAATATGACGACCTTCCTTTCAGATAAAATGGCAAAAGAGGGTCTCTGGAGAAACAAACAAGAATGTTTTGTAGTAGCGGTAGGTTTAGTCGATAGGCACTGCCGGACAACTGAGTATGAAGTTAATCGTGCAGGTAAGTAAATTCGAACCACCTGTACCTTGTGACGATTAGATCCCCTAGGTAGCAAAAGAGATCATGTTTCAAGTCACGAGTACGCCAATGCGGCGACTATATTAACGTATAAAAAATTCCGGGATAAATTAATAAGGGATTGAAGTCCGCCTGTTGACGACAAGTAATAAAGAATGACGATTTGGAAGCACGGCTAGAGGATAGTATAGCGTTTGAAATAATAGTGAAGAAGATCGTGTGATTCGAACTGACGCTATGACAGTTTGAAGCACGAAAAAAATTGAACCTAAGCGTTACCCATCAGGCTACTGACGGTGTTTAGAATTTGATTTTTAAACTCGAGTATACTCCACTGATGTGAATTATTTTTGTTATCGCTATGGTATACAACTCTGATGTATTTTCTTGTTCGATTTCTCGTTCGGTGCTCTTCACTATTTTTGTTTGTGAATTGTGTGTGCATCTGTTAGAGTCGCCACAATAGTACCTCTTTTGGGCGAAGGAAGGTAGTGAATGATAAAAACCGCATTGGTGAAACAGAAGGGGGTAGGATCAAAACGAAGCGTTGTTCGGTTTATATCAGTTATTGAAATTGGTGAATAAGCAGGTAAAAATGTTCTAATTGTATAAGGAAATCGGCTTATTCAGGGATAAAAAAAGGACCCAGATTACAATCTGCTCATAAGTGACGAAGATGACGATGTGCCTCACCCTCACCCACATTGTATTAAGTTCAATCTCACGCGAACTTACCAACGCCGAGATGTCTCGAGTGTGGGACAGTCAAGGTCGAATATTGTTCATTGTCGTTCTCGTTGATTAAATTCAAAGTGTGGCAATGTGTTCACTCCTCAGTTCAAACAAAACTAAATCTACACATTTCCTGTGCGTTTACTCGGAATACTTGTTGTAGGTTGACGTTCAGAAAGACATCTCATTTTCTTGTATACCATCAGATAAACATCTAATCAAATCAATAAAGTGGGCCGACGGTGCGACCCTTGGGAATGCAGTCTTGTTAGTGTATCACTAAAATGTGTTACACTTCTGAGATTGAATGCGAAACCACGTGGGTGATGCGTACATATCTTTTTATCTTAGTTGACGGCCTTGGCAGCCAATGAAATGACAACTCGTACGGATCGAATGTGGCATTTATTTCTGAGCGTCGCGTGGAATACTGACACTCGGTCCATTTAAAAATTCGGATTATTACGTAGTTTGTAAAGGACTCCTAGAGAGAAGCTGTGTATTATTTACATTTGCAAGTATGTAAAGTGTGGCTGTTGAAACTTGTTATGGATGTTGAGGGATTGGGATGAAAATATTTAAAGTGTAATTGATGCTGTTATTGTTCGAACCATTGCCCTTGATCGGCGATACGTTCTTAAAAGTATCTAATCTAGAACGAAATACATATTACAGTTATCTATAAACACACAAGTTGTTGTGGATACAGAACAAATAACCAGTGAGAAGATGTGTGCATTCAAAACAGTGCAATAATTTAATTATGGCGCAAGGCTAATAACCTTGCCTGGGAACACAAATTATTATGGAAAATTTAACAAGCCTCGGAAATTGATAAATAAAGCTAAGACCGGATCCAGGTTGTACTGCCGATGACGATGATGAATAATTTAATTATCTGTGACGATCGACAATGATTGCAAAGCTTACTTTGCATTGATAATGGAATTTTGGTTTTGAGTAACTTTCACTCGTTGAACGTTGCTTCAAATTCAGGGATTTACCATGAAATCAAATTAAGTTGGATGCCAATATGTCGGTATTCTGATAGAGGTCTTTTCAGTTAACATAGAAAATTGGAGGACATAAACTCAACGTCAGATACTATTTGTTTGTAAGGATGAGTTTGTGGGGGAGGATGGTCGCGACCCCAGCATGGGCTAGAGTTCGACCACCAACCCACAACTTCTATACAGTTCCGCCGAACCCCAAAAGAAACCTATTCACCGGAAAAACAAAACAAATCTCCACAACACACTGTCCACAAGGAGTAAGTAAAAATGAAACACTGTTTGGTCTATTGTGATTAATTTATTTAACTGTTTAAAATTCGAGGAATGTTCGCAATTATTTTATTATACTGTCAAGTCATTTTAAGTGCAACTTAAAAAGTTTTATCTTACTTAAATATCCACTAAATACATTTTGGTTCTTAAATAATATCCGACTCACTGCCCGCAAACACAAACGAGATTTAATACGGAGTTTGCAAATCATCGATCAGCGCATCTTATGCTTCCGGAATTAATTGACCGAACGAAATACGACGACGTAAGGGACACGTCCCGCAGGGGTGCAGACTCCGATGCACACCCTACGGGGGATGATAAAACCAATACTTATGCGCGCGCTGAAGGCTGGAAAAAGACTTCACGGTATTTACGCATCCCCGACGATACGGGGAGCGGAAGACGAACCGTCCGGATCGGCGGTTGAAATACGGCTTAGTGATTCAACCCTCGTTTGGGGTGAGTTTGGTGGTGTGGTGAAAAGGAAATGAAATTTCCTTTGGCCAGTGACCAATGGAAGGCGATCTCTGGCACACAGTGGTGTGCGTGTGTGATCGTACCCATCACCGAATTATCGATTCATTTAGGGGATCAAATAGATCATTGTTTACGCAGTACATTGTGGCTATCATAGACGGCAATTCTTCGAAGAAATGGTGCTAAAAACAAATAAGGGCGTCATTAGTGTCGCGGATGACTGGTGCGGGTGCGTTAGTAGATGCGTCGCTATTAGGAAAAGGTGCTAATGGGTTTTAATGTTTATGGTCTCTCAGACTGCAGTAGGAACCGAGTTCTTGTTTGTACTAGGAAATGCTAGAGGATTCGGTTCCGATGATAATGCTTGGGATGCGGTATTTGTTTGTCGATTGGACAAACGAATCACGGGTCGGTTTATTGCAGCTGTATAAACAAGCTGTCCGACATAGCATTTTACGATGAAAAGGGTGCCGAATGGTTTGGGATTTATGATGCCGCAGGATATGAAGAATTCTTTACAGGAAATTTGAATAACGCATTAAATGTGTGAATGCTGTGAGAATTCTCTTTAGGGATTTTCAGATAATACGTTGGATGCATTAAATGTCCTTGAGAAAGGAAATGTTTCAGGTATGCTGGTGATTGGGATGCAAATATGGGTTGCGAATATGGAGGTTCTTCAGGTCAGCTTTAAGAACACCCACAAGTTAAGTTTCTACATTGATTGTAGCCGCAACACATTTATTAGGTTCTTTATCTGAAACAACCTTTTTGGTATAATGTCTTTTTTCATAAATCTTGTGGCTATTTCATTTTTAATAATCACAGATCAAATTTTAAAATTACTAAACTAAACTCTTGTTTGCAGTTAATTAATAGAAGTTACAAAGGAGCTTCTATGTTGTCCCTACATACTACAGCAGTCTCGATTGCATTTGTAGTTTAGCAAGTTATTCAATTCGACAGTTAATATCCTCCCCACACCATTTATAGAAATACTTAAAAATATAAATAATTATTAACTTCTACCGCGTCCTCTAAATATTTAGTTACTCCACTTTCCTCAACCCTCAACAATAAATCACCCACAAGTCATAGATTTTCTACGCAAGGGATTACTACGATAATTGCCCTAATATAACGGTCCAATGGTTTATTTTTTGATTTTCTATTGGTGGTGTGTTTGTGGCGGTTCCGCCAAACTCCACTGTTACTTACCCGAATAACCCCCCTAACTTCGAATCAACCTTATAAGTTTCGCTAATGCAATCGCATTAGCACCTTATGTGCTTTACGCAACTAGGTTATAAAATTTATTTACCTAAAAGTCCCTGTAAAGAATTCCTACCTTTTCATGCATCTTTTCGCATACAAATTCCCTGCAAGAATTCTTTCCATTATACAGGTGCATAAAACCAAAACCTATTCGGTACCTTCGGTTGCCAGGCAAATTCCAACCTTCCCACATCTGCACCGCAATCTCCCGGCAGCAAAAACATTTCCTTCCCAAGGATAGTTAGTGTTTTCAATGCATTACCTGGAAATGCCTGCAAAGAATTTTTCCTACAAGGGCGTTCATACATGTATCAATGCATCTCTGCATAAGCGACCAAAAACCGAATTTCCAATTGGTGTAGATTTTCACACTAGAGTTCGACACTTGCGTCGCCATAGGTGCCATGTACAATTGACACAGATGGTATATACAAACCGTCATTATATAACCATCTAATCTGCTTTGCAATGACTTGCAACTATCGATATAGCTGCAAGCACTGTACCCAGAAATGCTCCTATGTTTGAATCTCCAAACAATCATTGACTTCGTGCATAGCCGCCGGATTGAATTCAAAGCATAAGCAATGCAAATATAGAATCCGTTTCCCACAAACGAATTTCCCTGCATATACAAATGCAAGCAAGGGATTTGTTTCGTCCACCAATCCATCCATCCATGATCGCCCCTATTCCTTTGTCCTTGCCGCCTGTCTGCCTTGTTTTTCCATTGCCTTCGCGCATGAGTAAACAACACCGACCTGAACGATCACACACATACCACCATGATCTCCATTACGAGATCTGGTTTTGTATTCCACCAAGAGAGACTTGAAGTTTCTCTGGTGGTAAGTAAAAACATATCCTTGGTGGAGAGGATGTCTACCACCACACCACCAAACTCACCCCAAACGAGGGTTGAATCTTTGAGTCTTATTACAACCGCCGATCCGGTCGGTGCGTCTTCCGCTCCCCGTTTCGCGCCACGGGGACGCGTAAATACCCGGAGTTTTAATTAAATCGGAGTCGCGTTTTTGTTTGGACTATAATCTTATAATGTTACCTTCGTAATAGTTAGGGCGGAGAGTTTGCTTAGTGTGTATTGTGTACGTCCATCGTTCGAACGAGGATACTTAAATTAAGATATTTTTAAGTAATTTTCAATCCGTGTTTAGTTGATTAAGTGCAAAATAACTATCCGTGAATTAAATAAAGATAACATTTTCCCCGAGTAAAAATAGAAGAGAAGGCCACGAGAGTCCAGTCTTTTGATTCTTGTGGCATTCTCGGGTATCTGTGGTGATTCGCGTCAGCGGAATTTTGTATTGAATCGGCGAGGACGAAGTAGCACTCTGCGCCCATGCTGGCGCTCAGACTTCGTTCCCCACATGTTCTTCACTATGGTTGCACGTTTGTGTGGCTTTGCTGGAATCGCCACTGAGAGCTGTTAAAAGCGTACATTTGTGTCGTTTAAAATTCACTGATACTTGATACAAAGAGTGTTATGTACTGGCGGAATTTCTCTATTAGCTGTTGGATGTCATATAAATATTTTACAATGATCTCCGGGCGAAATCCAAAAGTGTGTTATTGCCACGAGAACCTTTTTGGAACTCGGGGCGGAGTCAAAACGAATTTTATAACTCAGAAAAATGTTTGACCTCCAGGCGGAGCAACATTTTTTTATTCCCTGGCGAAAAGATGATAGATTGATGTGTATGTTTTCAAATTTTAATAAAATATAAACGCACCTTTTAAATCCATTGCCTTTTTCCAAATGCACGTAAGTGGAGAAAAAAGCCGAAGATGGCACATTGTTTTAAGCAGCCTTTGGCGATTATTATGTCTTCAGTCGTAGTGTTTCGCCGAACACTGTAGACGAACAAAACTGCACCAGAAATGAATGCTGTCACCAATAAAACAAGGGTTTGAGTTTGTTTTTAACCTGTGGTTAATTTTTATTTTTCCAATTTAGATGACACTGTTGGATACTCATAGGTCACGATTCATACACGGATTGTTTTAAATATTTTTAAAGAGGTTTAGTTTATTAATACCCAGATTGTTTTAAATATTGTTAAAGAGCTTTAGTTTATTAATACACGGATTGTTTAAAATGTGTTAAAGAGTTTTACAATTCTATTTCTTTGTTACTTGCGATTCTCCTCGTTCGTACACTTTATGCTAAACACTTGGAAGCACATTAATCTTTATTAGAATTTGAATTCCCGGATGAATAAACTAGTAAACTATTTTCTTTACAAACAAAAATCGCGCACACGCTTTACGTCGTTTGTTACACTTCGTCGGGTTTCTCTCTGTTCGACTCACTTTCTAATAGACGGATGACTTTCTAATAGACGGATGGCTTTCTAATAGACGGATGTTTCCAGTAGACCTTCCGGTGCGACTATTTCCTCCAGACTAATTGTCCCTATCCAAAAAATATCCCATTCTAATTACTTCCTCGCATCTGCAAAAGAAAATTTTTCATCTTGTCTGCTAACAGATTTTCCCATCGTGTCTGTTAACAGCATAAAACTTCCCTTTGCATCTCAAAAGGAGAATTTCCCATCGGATCTGAAAAAGGAGAAATCTTCCTCATGATCATTATCATTAACATTCGTTGCTGGTGGTCGGAATCTTTTTTCTTTTGTTTACTGATCGGATGCCGCCGCTTATTCTCCGATCTTTCCGTGGTTTATTTGAACTGCACATCTGGCATGCGGCTGTTACGTCTCCAGCGCCGTGCTTCCTCTTTATATCGTATCATCAGTATCATCAGTATCATCAGTATCATCAGTATCATCAGTATCATCAGTATCATCAGTATCATCAGTATCATCAGTATCATCAGTATCATCAGTATCATCAGTATCATCAGTATCATCAGTATCATCAGTATCTTGATCATCAGTATCTTGCTCCCACCGCTGCCACCAGTGTCACGTCTCCAGCGCCGTGCTTCCTTTTTATATCGAGGGAAGAGGGTGGAGGTTTTGATATAAGCATATTACTCCTCTTCTTTGGTTTAGTTTAAAATAATTTTATTTCATTTTCTTGATCTAATTTCATTTTAAATTCTTTTATTCTTCGAATTACTTTTATAAATTCTCAACTCAACTTAACTGATAACTCAAACTTAAAGTCAACTCTAAACTCTAAACTTTAAACTGAACTGTTACTGCTTAGAACTGAATACTAAACTGAGCTAACTGAAACTCAATCTCAAACTGATTTTACAATTAAAATTTCTCTCTTCTTATGCTACTTATTGTTCTAATTGGTTGTAAATTATAATGTGAACAAAACTAGTTTTATCAAAGTATTCCTTTAGTCTCTGTGACTTTTAAATTTTGAATAAACTTTGAACGAAAATCAAAGTGCTATGTTTTGAATGAAAAGGGGTACATGTTATGAAAAGGGGCATGTTATCAAATGTGCTGTAACTGGCTTGATATAGAATATTGTGAATGTTTATGAATGGTATGTATTAAGTGAGAATGTAAGATATGTTAAGAGGAAGTTTTAAGGATTTTTTAGAAAAGTAATGAGATTCAGTGTTAAAGCTAATAAGGGTAGTATTTTGGAATACTACACGGCAAAGGATCGCCTGCATTTCGGATGTGTACACGGACTATGGGATGTCAGGCTTTGTTTGCTTTTTCCATCATAAACATCGATCAGGGATAGTGTTACGAGTTTATGATAGTTCGCCGGCTAATCAGCGGCGCAACGAATCGTTAATTTGCGCAAGTGTGCCTTAGCATTAGGTCATGCGAGGGATTTAGGTGCTAATTGCACTTAGCTACCCGAGAATGCATCCCTTGTTCGGTTTACTTACCGACAATGGTATTTCGTGGGAAAACATCGCGTTGCTGCTCAGGCTGGGTGATCGATTTACTTGCGATGATTTCCTGCATTAGCGCATTGTTTAGATGCGATGCTTGCTGCCTTTTTGGATTGGTTTTGTATACGATGTATGGATGCGTTGAACTCGATATTGGAAGTTTTTGAACGTTAATCTCCTTGGTTTTTGATATCTGGTTCCACGTTGTTACAATTGCGTATAACCTTTGTTACAGGTATGATCACCGGCTATTGGGACACGTGTCTATGGGCACGTGTAATGGATGTTGTATTCCAGAATACTACCCTTATTCGCTTTAACACTAATCTCATGTCCTTTCTAACACAACCTTTAAAACTACATCTTCACATATCTTACATTCTCATTTAATACAATTCATAAATAAACAGACACAATATTCTATATCCAGTCACTTACAGCACATTTAAAAACATGCCCCTTTTCATAACAAGCACATTTTTCATTTCAAAACATAGCCACTTTGATTTTCGTTCAAAGTTTATTCAAAATTTTAAGTCACAGGGACTTCTAGATTATTTTGTTCATTTTATACGACACAGTTAGTTGGAACAAAATGTTCTATAAAAACAGGAAAATTTATATTGTAAAAGTAGTTCAGAATAGAGCTCAGCTTGAGACAGCTGAGTTCAATAAAATAAAAATAAAACAAATAATTATTTTAATAAAGAAAACTTAAATTATTTTAATAACCCCCACGCTCTTCCCTCGAAAGAGGAAGCACGGCGCTGGAGGCGTAACATGGATAAAGGTAAGTATCTTCCTTGGCGGAAAGGACATCTTAACCTATAGTTGGTTGTGTTGGTTCGTAGAACCGCTACAACCCACCTGGGGAGTCTCATTTCTATGACATTATATGAACGAATACACGAACACGCAACCATTAGTCACGCTACACCACACCTCCCTGCCAATCAGAGCCAAAGTATCTTACCCTCGAAGTCTACACCCAAAGTTCGGCGTTTTTCCCACTGTTTTTTTTTCTTTTGTTTTTTTGAAGAATTACCAAACTTCGCCCGTTACGCAATTTAGTTGAGTCAGTTAAGCTACCCACTCAAAACGTATTAAATTGCTTAATGGATGGCTACATCGTCTGTACAAAATCAACGATCCTATCGTACTTTTGTAGTTTAGGCGAATATTTATCATCGACATCATTCGATATTGAATAGCTCTTCATAAATCAGTTACAATTAGTTCTCTAAGACTTGACCTTGATATTGTGTGCAGAATTTCATCTGCTAGCATCTTAACATACATAATCCGATTGACGTCGTCAATCATGCCCATTAGCCTGTCGTCTGTATCACTTATTTGCAACATGGCAGGAAGTCTCGCCATTAAACACTCTAAGACCATTATTTCATTAACTAGAGTATAAATATGACAGCGATTCGTTTACGCAGTCCACTCCGTTCACAATTACACACTTCTCAGTATACCTAAACGCTCTTAGAGTCGTACGTTAATTATTCCTAACAGTTAAGCTTCTTAAGACTTAATTCTTTTCCCTTTCTCCATCTTGTTCGCCTTGTTGGTCTTGTTCGTATTCGTCCTCTTGGCCATCCTCGCCTATACTTCGTCCTCATCTTGGTTGTTCAGAGCTGACAATTAAGTCCGATAGAAATGTGCTAGATGGTTGGCATGCAGAACACCTTTCAATTGGAATTATCTAGCTTCTAAATTTATAAAAAATTCATTGGATTACATGCTTGTTTATTTTTATGACCATCGGAAAGAGGACTGGTTTTTGACCACATTAGCAATGTGCGATGAGCCATTTAGTGCGAATGCCTGGTAGCAAAGGTTTCGCACAGCGTGCTTATTTAAGTGTGTCATCTCCCTAATAAGCTAGCTTGTGACTGGCGACCAATTTGGACGGTTTGGCCTTTAATAATGGTATCACCAGCTTGCGGTTGCTTTGCTATGAAATTTATGTGCGGAACGACAATAACTTAGTTAAGCTTACTCAAGTGTTAACGATAATGTTATAGAGATTGCTACAGTGCCAAGTGGGGTGGTGGACATCTACTTTCCAAATGATATCGTACAAATTTCATCGACTTGAAGCGGGTTGTTGTTCTCTTTAAGGCCCCGGTCTACTTTAATCCTTGACAATTTGTATGACGACGGAAACAAGTTACAAGAATGCTCTTACGTTCTCTCTCAGAACTCTGGCCAATTCAAATTAAAAGGATGCCTACCTCGTCGATTAGCCACGAAAGAGCCTGACAAAACCGCATCCACTGTGGATTGCTTTGTGTCGACTCTACGGTTTTACCTTTATTTGTTGGCATAGAGAGGATGCGGATATAACAAGTTTGTTTGATTTTCTTCTTGTTTTTTCGTTTTTTGCCTTTTTATTGTTTAGGGTTTTTTTTTTTGATCAGTCCCTTGTCAATAGACGTTATGAGGCATTTAATTGTCAGCAGGGAAGCTTTTACTACTTCTTCGCAAATCAATAAATGGACGTTTCTAGTGGTGGCAGCTTTTTCGAAACTCCCATGCACGCGCATGGTAGTCCATGGGAAGTATCTGTGGCCATTCACATTCATTGACTACGTAGCACATAGGACTTTTTACTCACAAGCTTTAGTATTTCGATGACATGCGCTGCATGAGTTGTATTTGGTAGATGGCATATAAAGTCCAAAATAAGAGGAAAATAAACCAAAACAGAACAGAAGATACACATGTTTTGGCTTTTTAATGCTTTATGCAATTACCTCGTAGTGTTGCTGTGAGTTCGTTTCCGCCGCTTACTTCAAGTATAAAGTCGGGAAAAATATGTTTGGTCTGAAATTGTGTTTTCCAGATCCAATGTGTATTCAGACCCGATTTAACCTTCTTTAACATTTTAAATTCATATTTTAGTTTATTTTATTTATATTTTTTAAATTGGCGACTATACATGAAATACCTTTTATATATCATACATTATTCTTACATCTTAACTTACTGGTCGCCTAAGTTAAAAGCATCAATGTCGTCAATAGTCGTCAGTCGCTACGAAAAACGGATGGACTTCACAGACATCGAGAAGGTCGATGTCTGTGAAGTTCATCGCGTCTAAATAAATAGACGACGATGCTTCGAAGAAATGTGATAAGAGAAAAGATGAGACGAGGGCATCATAAACGTTTTATATGAGTGATGCTCTTGTGTAAATATACGTATAGACATTGGAAAAGGTGCTAATGGTTAGTGGACGAAACGAGTGCCTTGCTTGCATTTGTATATGCAGGGAAATTCGTTTGTGGGCAACGGATTCTGTATTTGCATTGTTTATGGTTTGAATTCAATCCGGCAGCTATGCACGAAGTCGATGATTGTTTGGAGATTCAAACAAAGGAGCATTTCTGGGTAAAGTGCTTGCAGCTGTATCGATAATTGCAAGTCATTGCGAAGCAATTCAGATGATTACACAATGGCGGTTTGTATATACCATCTGTGTCAATTGTACATGGCATCTATGGCGACGCCAGGATCGAACTCTAGTGTGAATATCTACACTAATTGGAAATTCGGTTCTGGATCGCTAATGCAGAGATGCATTGATACATGTATGAATGCCCATGTAAGAAAAATTTTCTTGCAGGCATTTCCAGGTAATGCATTGAAAACACAAACTATCCTTGGGGAGGAAATGTTTTTGCTGCCGGGAGATTGCGGTGCAGATGTGGGAAGGTTGGAATTTGCCTGGCAACCGAAGGTACCGAATAGGTTTTGGTTTTATGCACCTGTATAATGGAAAGAGCTCCTCGATAGTATAGTGGTTAGTATACCCGCTTGTCACGCGGGAGACCGGGGTTCGATTCCCCGTCGGGGAGCCTCTGGTGCAAGACTAATGACCTTGCCCAGAAAAAACAAATCATTATGGAAAATTTAACAAGCCATAATAATCGACTTGCTAAATAAGGCCAAGACCGGTTCCCGGTTATAGTGCTAATGATGATGATGATAATGGAAAGAATTCTTGTAGCGAATGTGTATGCGAAGAAATGCATGAAAGGTAAGAATTCTTTTACAGGGACTTTTAGGTTATACCTTAGATAACCTAGATGCGTAAAGCATTTAAGGTGCTAATGCGATTGCATTAGCAAAACTTATAAGGTTGGGTCGAAGTTATGGGGGTTCTTCAGGTAAGTAACAGTGGGGTTTGGCGGAACCGCCACAAATATATGTCCGCGTCAGCACTTCTATCAAACAAACAAATTCAAGAAACACCGATTGAGACGTGGCATCCCAGGATGGGTCACTGAAACATCAACGACCTTTTGACAAGCCACCTGGACGGCGCTGAGTGCGGAATGAAGATTAACAATTCCAAACAAGAATTGAAATACAACATGTCTATACTTGGAAAAATGGAAAAGAGGGACATTGGAGCTGATCCACAGGGACGTGGCCGCGCCAATAAATATACAATAGAATCAACCGGTAAGTCATGGGGCTTATTGACATTCTTCGACGGATGTTCGCAAAGGTGAGTAATTAACATGCATAAATGCAACAATGGAGCGTTCAACGTCGTTGAGGAGTTTAAAGCATTCGCTAAAAATCAGATAGGATGCAAAACAAAATGCCTTCAACTTGTTATATAATTAACTTGAGTTAATTACCACCACCGATCGGTCTGATCGGACATCGATCAGAGACACAATCAAGCAAGTAGCCCAAAGGGTATTAGGATTTAAGAAAACAATTAAGTCCAAACCTTGGTTTGACGGTGAGTGCATGGCGAAGATCGAACAACGTAAACGCCTCAGAGTGATCCACTTAGAAAGATATGATGAAGTCAACGCAGAAAGATACGCGACAATTCGGAAAGAGACAATGAGACTTTTCAAACGCAAAAAACCCGAATGGGAGAAGACTCGTATCGAAAAAATCATAGAAAATGCCAGAGCAAAGAACATCAGATGTATTTATGCCGGCATAAATTCGATTAGAAATGGCTACCGAGGGAGACCCATAATAATTCGAGACACAAACGGTTGTCTGGTCACAGCAACAAACAATATCGTGACAAGATGGAAGCAGTACTTTGAAAAGCTGTTCAATGTGCGCACCCATCAACAACAAATAAACGCACCAGACGTATATACAGCCGAGCTTCAGATCCCAGAGCCCTCTTTCAACAAAGTTGTAGACGCAATAAATCGATTGTAAAACAACAAGGCTCCCGGAGTCGACTGCATACCGGCAGAGCTTGTGAAGCATAGAGGAGAGGCAACCGCTCGAAAGAACCACCAACTCATCAAAACAATATGGGATAAGGAAGTCACTCCGGAAGAATGGAAAACCTCAATAGTCGTCTCCATTTTCAAAAAAAGCAACAGATCCGATTATTGAAATTACAGAGGAACATCATTGCTCCCAGGCTCTTCGATAGTATAGTGGTTAGTATACCCGCCTGTCACGCGGGAGACCGGGGTTCGATTCCCCGTCGGGGAGCCTCTGGCACAAGACTAATGACCTTGCCCGGAAAAAAACAAATCATTATGGGAAATTTAACAAGCCCCAGGACTTGCTAAATAAGGCCAAGACCGGTTCCCGGTTGTAGTGCCGATGATGATAATGATCATTGCTCCCAACCACATACAAAATATTAACAAATGTCATACTGGCGAGAATCACACCGTACGCAGAAGAAATTCTGGGAGACTACCAATGTGGATTCCGTAGGAACCGATCAACAAGCGACCAAATGTTCACAATAAGACAACTACTGGAAAAGAAGTGGGAATACTGAGAGACGGTTCACCAACTGTTGTTTGACTTCAAAAAAGCCTACGACTCAGTCGCAAGACAAAGACTCTACCATATTGTAGTTGAGATGGGAATCCCGAAAAAAATATGCCGCCCTCATTCAAATCTGCGTGAACGAAAACAAAGGGCGTGTTAGAATAGAAAACCACTTCTCAGAAAAAGTTGACATCTGGGACGGACTAAAACAGCGAGATGGTCTATTACCGTGGCTTTTTAATCTTGTGCTCGAGTATGTCATCAGAAAGGTACAAGACGACAACATGGCCGGATCATCCCTGAACGGTGTCACACAAGTGCTCGCATATGCGGATGACATCGCTGTTTTGGACGGTAACCTAGAAACTGTAAGTAAAAGCAGTGAAATCATCATGCAAGCAGCAGAAAAGGTGGACCTAGAAATAAATGAAGACAAAACAAAATACATGATTACAGCGAGAGCAGGTGGAACTCAGGGAACTCATATAAACGTCAGAGGCAAGATATTTGAAAAAGTCATAGAATTTAAATATCTGGGAACGATACTGACGGCCGGTAACGAAATGTCGAAGGAAATTAACAAAAGACTACACTCCGGCAACGCTAGTTGGCACACAGTCAGTAAACTGCTGAAATCCAAACTGCTATCACGTAATATAGAGCTCCGTGTCTATAGAACAATAATCATGCCGATTGTCTCTACGGATGCGAAACATGGGCTCTCACAAAACGGGAAGAAAACAAATTCTTCGTATTCGAGAATAAAGTTTTAAGGGGTATCTTTGGAGGTAAATACCTTATCACGAGGAGGCAGGACAATGGAGGAAACTCCACAACCACGAATTGGAAGAGCTATAGCGCAAACCTACAATTGTGAGAGTAACCAAGTCGTGACGATTAAGATGTGCCGGACATGTAGCGCGAATGGGTAGAATTCTTGACAGTAGACCAATGGGAAAGAGACCGGTAGGACGACCGCGACGGAGATGGAAGGACAATGTTAGGTTTGATCTTGAGGAGATTGGATCAGATGGTCAATCGTGAAAGGAGAGTGCACAGGACGGGGAACGATGGTGGAGTCGAGTGGGTGAGGTCATGAACTTCCGGGTTCCTACAGGCCAATAAATAATAATAATCCCAAGTACTTGATATCTTGTGGCCTAAACTTCCATTCCAGTACGATGCAAAAAACTTCTCATATTCCCAAATTAAATGGCAGCTGTCTATACGATTTGGCCAAAATACCGATTACAAACAACAACACTTGCCCCAATTTGTTTTTGGTTTGCCGTTAGCATTGACCCTAGCATAGGGTGGAAAATGGTAAATGCGGTTGATTTCCACAGACATGCAGGTAGTCAATTAACGGTTTGGAACAAATTGGAATCGAAAAAGGATTATGAGTAGGTAAGGGGTTGAAAAGCAGTAAAGTTTGAGCAGTTGTCGTCGGTGATCGCTGAAGAAATGTATAAAAAAAGCAAAGTTCATCCAAGCGATACGTCGCTGTTTTTTCAGTGCAGTGAATGTTAAATGATTAAAAATAATTTACGAAATATCCTTGGACTTTGTGATGCGCCAGAATTGTTTTAAGTTTTATTCAATAAAGTTCTGTTAATATCATATAAAGTTTAATCATCCTTGTTGTTATATTCCTTGAAGTTTAAATGATTAAAAATAATTTACGAAATGTCCTTGGACTTTGGGATGCGCCAGAAATGTTTTAAGTTTTATTCAATAAAATTCAGTTAGTATCATCTAAAGTGTTTTAATCAAATCAAATATCAAATATCAAATATCATTGGACTTTGGACCAGCTGAATTAATGATACGCTTCTTACCCACGACTCACACCCCCACCAAGGCAGACCAATCAGGGCTAAGTAAAAATTAACAACAATTGTTATAACAATATTATATATATATAACAAACTCGATAAAGGTAAGGAATATGCTAATGACGAATTTAATACTTACTTAAAGGAAAACGGTAGCAACTGAAAGCTCTCAACGAGGCACACCTCACAGCAAAACGGAGTAGCAGAACGAATGAATCGAACTCTTTTGGAGATGGCGGGATGCCTGCTCATACAATCGAATCTGTGGGCACATCTGCAGGAAGATGTGCTTTCGGAAATAGTACCGAAGGTCTGGTACTTTCGAGAATTTGACTGTACAGCTTATTTGCTCAATAGGGAGCCAAACAAACAAAACAAAAACTCGAATGCCGATCAAAGAAAGGAATTTTCGTAGAATACGCTGAACACTCAAAGGCCTACAGAATATGGATGGACATCAACAGAGACGTGGAGGTCACCAAAATTCCAGAAAAAATGAATTTGGACCAATCGACGAGGGAACCAGTCCGAGAGGAACAACAACCGACTTCCCATTATCAAACGCGTCTAATACAGAAGATACCGCTATGATGGTCATGCATCCCATGTGGGATGCGTGGGTATCTTGGCGTCCTTTCCATTGGTATGGTCATAGTCATCTAAGGGTTTGCTAAGGGTTTCTTTATTTATGGGTACGCTTAGAGGTTCTCTATTTATGGGTATGCTATGGGATTCTTTGTTTGCTCAAGTCGATGACAGTGCATAGCGTTACCTCACGCCAATCAAAATACGAGTGTCGAGCACCGAAAAGATAGCCCCTGGTGTAAATTGGTTTTAATTTAAAGGCTGTGAATAAGTGAATAAATATGTTTATTTGTTTCCCTATAAATATTGGTGGAGCAAGCCCTTTCAAATTCGTCAAGATCTCTTCTTGATTAGCAGAGCTCACGTGTATTGCCTGCGACTACTTAAATTGTACTCCCCTCGACTCCCTTTTTTTGTTTTGTTTTTTATTTACTGCATTTATTTGATCAAAAATTAAGAATTACAATAACTAATACAGTTAACTTATAACATAATAGCTTGGTTATATAATAATTGTTTACATGTTATTTGTTAACATTTTCCAAACAGTTTTTTTTTTATGTGCTTAGGATTTAATAATTATATTTGTAATTTTTATTTTGATTTTTCCTGGAAAGGGTCAGAAAAAAAAAACAGGAACTCTTAATTACTTAACATAACTTAATCTAATTTAATCTAATTTTTTTTTTTACAATTTACAATATTTAATATTGCAATAATAGTGACAATTTGATTATGACTTAAAAATAATATTTACAATGTGATTATGATTTTGATTTATGTGGATATGGGATTTCTTGTTTTGGTTGAGGATAGTAGGGGATAAGGTTCTTGGGGTAGGGGTTGCCATTCGGTTGTGTGTTAAAAGTTGTAATCTTGGAGAATGATTGGATGTTGCTGTATTTGAATTGATTGGGTGCCAGTTCGGTGTTGTGGTACACGACGTTTTTTATTGGTAGGCGGCGTCTCGATTATGTTGCGAGCACGGATCGCCTTATTTAATCAGTGGACAGTATTTTTTTTATTGTTTATTTTATTGTATATTCTATTTACATTGATAGAACTATAATCTGTTAAGATCTCTCTTCTTCGTTTATTACAATATTATTTGCTGCGTTGATATTTATTTATTACCTCTGCACCGAACTGAAACGGTTGCACTTTCCAACTGCCGCTGCTTTTATCCTCTTTTTTGTCCTCGTTCTCTTGTTTGCGTATTGTCACGAGAACCAAAGAGCGAGTCGTATAAATTGCCGATCTTCGGTGTGCCAGTCAGCAGTCGTGTGTTGCTCCATCCTTGGCTTCGTATGTTACGTCGCCAACAGTCTCCCCCGCAGTGCAAGGCACTTCATCATGTTGAGGCGCCGCTTTCGTGGGAACCAAAACGACGATCCGGCGGGTTGGTCTTCGCAGTACTCCAAATGTCGTTCTCACATCCAGTATCCTAATTCTCCCATCTGGTCCCGGATACACGGTCTGGACCTCCCCTCGAGGCCAAGTGTTTCGTGGTAGTGACGCATCCACCACCAGGACTATATCTCCGACCTGTGGGTCCGCACGGGGTCGTCCGGAAATCCTCTTCGGCATCAAAATAGGTAGATATTCCTTGATCCATCTATTCCAAAAATGATCCGCCAATCGCTGAGCAGTCCTCCAGTTCGCTTTTCCCACGAGCTCATAGTCATTGAATTCGCCAGGGTATGTTGCTCCGCAGGATCGCCCCAGCAAGAAATGGTTGGGTGTCAGACTCTCTTCTTCCTCCGGATCAGCACTTATGGGAGTAAACGGGCGTGAGTTTATGACATGCTACACTTCAGTCATAAACGTATGGAGAACCTCCTCTGGCGGGACCCTCGTGTGCGGAACGGCAAACAAGGCTGTCTTTACCGAGCGCACGAGCCTTTCCCATGCACCTCCGATGTTCGGACATCCGGGCGGTATGAACTTCCACTGGATCATTTCCCCTTGTGCCGCCGCTTCCAGCTCTCTATTTGCGCCCACGAAGTTAGTCCCGTTGCCGCTCCATATCACCTTCGGGGCTCCTCGTCTGGCCATCATTCGCCGTAAGGCCATCATCATGGAACTACCATTGAGTGAGTTCGCCAACTCCAAGTGCACAGCTCTTGTGGTCGAGCATGTGAATAGAACACCCCAACGTTTTTCTGTTCTTCTTCCAACAGCGACATTGACTGGACCGAAATAGTCCACTCCCGTGCTAGTGAAGGGGAACTTGTGGTGGAGCAGTCGTTCGCTGGGTAGATCGCCGACAGGCGGTACCTGGGGCTTGCCCTTGTTGACTTTGCACCACTGACATTGATGTATCACCTTCTTTGTCGTCGTCCTTAGGCCCAAGATCCAATATTTCTGCCTAATTTCGTTCATCACCGTGGCTGTGTTGCCGTGAAAATACCTCTCATGGTAGTGTCGTATAATGAGGTGACTGATGATGTGCTTTCCGTCCAATATAACAGGATTTACTTCCCATTTGGGTACGCACACTTTCCCAATTCGACTTCTCAATTTCACGACGCAATTTCCATTAAGGTAAACGTCCATTTTTTGCAGCCGACTTGAGGTTCTCAGTGGCTTTGCTTTCCGTAAAAGAGATATGTCCTCGTCGAAACTCTTTCGTTGGCTTAACTTGAGCAATTCTTCTTCAGCTCTTATTAAGCATTCCTTTTCTATGGGCATGATGATGCGCAGTTTCTTCTCAAGGTGGTCTCTCTATGACTTCCGGCCGCCCTTTTTATCTGCAATGGTATCCTTTCTTCGATCATGATTGCACTTTTTTTAGCACGTATATGAATTGGAACATGCGTGCCGTAGTTCTTAACAGCCGTATCCAACTGGAGAAGTGTTCTGGATCTGGCATGTACCGCTCGGTGACCTTTACCGTAGCTATTACTTCCCTGTTTTTCTCCTCCCCAGTGCTGGTGTTCATTTTTGTTTTGAAACACTGGTCGGGCCACCTGCTTTCATCATTGTACAAAAAGGTGGGACCCTTAAACCATCTTGCGTCACTGCTGAATTCCTTAGGTGTCCCTCTTGTAGCGTCGTCGGCTGGGTTTTCTTTTGTCGGCACCTATCTCCAGTCCCGCGGTTCGGTAAGTCTTTCGATCTCTGCAAGGCAGTGCGCTACGAAGGTTTTGAATTGGCGGGGACTTGACTGTATCCATTGTAAAACTGTGCTGGAGTCCGTCCAATACCATTTGCCTGATATCTTCCCCCTGAGCTCTTTTTCGATTGCTGCTGATAGCCTGCTGCCCAGCAATGCTGCTTGTAGTTCCAGTCGTGGCATTGAGACGGGTTTAGTTGGTGCCACTCTTGCTTTACCAGCTATCAGACTAACACTCACTTTTCCATCGTTGTCCACAGTTCTCCAATAGACTACTGCTGCATACGCCTCTTCGCTGGCGTCGCTGAACGTGTGGAGTTCACCCTCCTTTCGGCCCCACGACAAGCACCGAGGAATCTTTAATTCTCTGAGGAGGGATATCTCTCGCAAATACTTCGTCCAAGCCACCTCCTGTTCTTCTGGGATCTTGTCATCCCATCCAATGCCGGCGCGTCAGATGTCTTGTATCATCTTTTTTCCTTGTATAAGGACTGGTACTGCGAGTCCCAAAGGGTCGAAACTGGACATTACCGCACTAGTAACTTCCCTCTTGGTAGGAGTCCTAATTCCACTAAGTACATCCGGAGGACTGTTTCGAAATCCCACATTGAATGCCAATGTGTCTTCCTTTGTTAACCACCTGAGTCCAAGGGTTTTCTCCTCTTTTGTTAGATCTGGGGCTTCCTTCCTTTCCTCCTGTTGAAGCCCCTGGAGTATCTCTGGTCTGTTACTAGCCCATCCTCTTAGGTGAAATCCTGCCCTTTCATGGATTTTATATACGGTCTTCGTCACTTCCATAGCATCCTCTACTGTCTCGAAACTCTGTAAATAATCATCCGTGTAATGGTTCTCGTGCACAGTCCGCACTGCGACTGGATGATGTTCCCTGAATTCCTCAGCGTTTTTGTTCATCACGTAAATAGCTGTTGATGGTGATGACGTAACCCCAAATACCACTGAAGTCATGCGATATTCCTCTGGCTTTCCTTTGCTGTTACTCCCGCGCCACAGGAACCTCAGATCGTCACGATCTGCCTCTCGTATTTGAATCCGAAGAAACATTTCTTTAATATCTGCCACTACTGCAACCGGGTTTTCTCTGAATCTGACCAAGACCCCAAACAGCGATTGGAGGAAATCCGGCCCCGGTAATAGGGCGTCATTCAAACTTTTCCCATTGAATCTTGCAGCTGCGGGAAAAACTAGACGGGGCTTCTTCTTAGTGGGTTGTATTACGGCGAAGTGGGGCAGATAAAAGGTTCTTCCCGGAACGGTACTTGAAGGAGCCAACTCTGCGTATCCGTTATCCAACAAATTCTTTATTTGTCCCGTGTATATCCTTCTCAGTTCTTCATCCTTGTCGAGTTTCTTCTTTGTATTCACAAGTCGCCGGTAAGCTTGATCATAGTTGTTAGGCAGAACTTCATCTTCACTCTTCCACAGCAGCCCAGTTTCGAACCTACCACATGACAATCGTCTTGTAGTTTCTTCCAGTACCTCCAACGCCCTTCTGTCTGCGTCGTTGCTTGGATTGGCCGGCTGCACTCCGATGGCCTCAATTTCGAAATGATGACGGACTAATGCTTCTGTCTTGTCATCTACCATTCTGCTATGGTTCACAAATTTCACTGGCACGTTGCCTCTACCTTCGCACCCATGAAGCACCCATACTAAACTGGTGAGCGAGGCGACTGGTTCGGCGGTTCTGCCCTTCTTCAGCTTCCTGGTGACTATAAGTCCCCAACTATCTTGGCCAATGAGTAAAAGCGGGTCTTCTTTTCTGTAGGTCAGTTGTTGTTCAATTCCTTGCAAGTGCTTACATTTTTTTATCGTGTCGCTTGTCACTTCCTGCTTGGCCAGCCTCAAGTCGTCGATAGTCCTCGCTTCAATCGATATCTTTTCCCTTCTGTGGGCTCCCTTGATCTTTAACCGGATCCTCTGCGATTCGCCTTTTCTGATACCTTGTCCGCCAACGGTCTCTAAAACGAGGGGTTCGGGCTTGCCTTTTACCCCAATCTTCTCGGCGACGGATGCATCCAGCAATGAAACGGTCGATCCTTCATCAAGGAGAGCTAACACTTTGGCTGATCCCTTTGGCCCGTACAGACACACTTGCACCATCTTTAAATAAACCCTTCCGCTACCCAAGGAATGGACGGAACTAACTATTTCTTCCCCCGCCTCAGTTTTCGGTTCGCCGTTTGGACGGGCCGCATTACGACGCAGTTTGATTTCATCTTGCATCGTTGTTGTTGAATCACTGTGAAGAATAGTGGCACATCTTTTGCAAGGCGGCGCTCTGCAAGTTGACCTCTGATGTTGGTGTCGAAGGCACTTAAAACAGAGCCGTGCGTCTTTTGCCATTTTCCACCTTTCGCCTACGTCGACTCTTTTAAACTTGGGACATTCAAGAATCCCATGTCCTTCCTCACACACGGGACACACCAGTCTGCCATCCTCCAGAACCGATTCATCTCCTCGAACAACGTGGACAGCTCCTCTCGAGGAGCCGCGTCTCGCCTCGGGCAATGGGTGCGCCTGGGAGTTCTTTTTCGGATCCCAAAACACTTCCGGTGGCGTCAAATCACCACACATTTCGGCTTCCATCTCAAAGAATCCGCTGAAAAGCGAGAGCTCAGGCCGGTCTTCTCCTCGGTGGCTATGATGGTATGAGAACCACCTGTACCGCATTGATGACGGCATCTTGACGATAAATACCTTTATCGTTTCTGGTGAACACAGGTACTGTGCCTTTTCCAATGCACAAATGGTGGGCACGGAATTCTTCATCTGACTGGAAAATGCACACTCGTCCATCGGGTCCTCTGTCATTCGGGGCAGACTCTTTAGCTTTGTTAATTCAGCCAAAGCCAAGGCTCCGGGCGTTCCAACCCTCCCATTACCTCCATAGGATCCTCGGCGGTGAACAAGAGACGCCTGACAGCCTCTTTCGCCCTTCCTTGTAGCGCTCTCTGTAAACATGCCAGATTCTGCGCATGGCTATAAGCGCGCGCCGTGTCATTAAATGTTCTCTTGAACGACAACCACTCCTCGCTGGTTCCACCGAAGTGTGGAAGCTCTAACATCTGCCTTGCCGTAGCTGTCCTAGATTATGTATGTGATAGCATGGCTATTGCTTGGGCCAATTCTTGGATGTCGTTCCTTGTTTCGTCTTTGGGAGCCTGCTACCTCTGCTCTTCTTCACCCATATTCAATTAGTTGAGCCATGGTCCAACGCATTCTTCTTGTTTTGTTTCCTCAATCGCCTCATCCTCTGTTTCGGAGTCCAATTGCAAAATCTCAAGCTCCGCCCGAGCCATCCTTCCTTTAGCTTCGGCGATTTCCAAATCTCGCCTGGCGATCAACATTTGGGCTTCGGCCAATGCCCGTCTTCTGCTTGATTTTACGGACCGTCTTTCACTTCGTTCGGCGGATCCATCACTTTTCTCCGCACCGCGGCTTTCTGCTATACCGCTTGTCCGTACCGGAGTATAGGGCGCGGACAAGTTTTCCTTTAACCTACTGTGAGCTGCCACTCCCTGTCCTGAATACCCCGGAATAGGTGCCGTGTCATCTCCCTTAATGCTTATGGGAGATATCCTTCCTGCGGCATCATCGGTTTTGATGTTACTACTCACCACGGCGGTGGGTGAAGCTCCTCCAGCGTGATGTGGCGGCCTACTCTTCTCTGCTCCTGATCGGGCATTCTTTCGCTTGTTGGGTCCGGCTCGAAGGACCAACTTTTACTGGTAGGCGGCGTCTCGATTATGTTGCGAGCACGGATCGCCTTATTTAATCAGTGGACAGTATTTTTTTTATTGTTTATTTTATTGTATATTCTATTTACATTGATAGAACTATAATCTGTTAAGATCTCTTTTCTTCGTTTATTACAATATTATTTGTTGCGTTGATATTTATCTATTACCTCTGCACTGAACTGAAACGGTTGCACTCTCCAACTGCCGCTGCTTTTATCCTCTTTTTTGTTCTCGTTCTCTTGTTTGCGTATTGTCACGAGAACCAAAGAGCGAACGGTATAAATTGCCGATCTTCGGTGTGCCAGTCAGCAGTCGTGTGCTGCTCCATCCTTGGCTTCGTATGTTACGTCGCCAACAACCTTGTTTAGTTCGTTAACCAGTCTGCCTGAAGTAAAGAAGGTCCTGTTTTGGACACAATTACGGTAGTGAGTTCCCGTATTGGAGGAGGATAATGGTAGGTCTGTTATTATAGGGTTGGGATTATTACGGAGATTTTCTATAAACTTTTTCGGCAGTTTTAGGATCAGTCTATACAGTCGTTCGATGTCTGCGGTATTGTAAAGATTGTTGTTACTATGGTATCCATTTCAATTGGTTTTGCGGTGTAAGCCAGTGACAAACCGGAAACATTTTCTTGCAAAAACTCGTAACTCCTCCATTTGGGAAGGTGAGATGTGGTACCATAATGGGCAGACATATGTAAGATTCGGTTTTTTTTTTTTTGGTTTCGGTAGGTAGGTGGAAATCATCAAAAGATACCTCTGGACCGATCCAGAGGCATGCCGGGTTTCTGCCTACTAAAACCGCCTCCCGCCAGGCTCATATTCCCGTTGATCCCCGTGGAACTTTCTTTCTTTTAGATACGGACCATGCCTGTTTTGAACTAAGCATGTATTCTATTACTAAAATCGTTGGCGCGGTTCGAATCTCACGCACTCTGTGAGGACGTGTTCCGCATTTTCTATTTTGCTTTCGCAATACAAGCAGTATGGGTGATTCACATGCTTATACTTGTGCAAGTATTGCCAAAAGCATCCATGTCCTGATATTAGCTGAATCAAGTTGTAATTCAGCTCGCCATGTTTTCTTTTCACCCATGTTTCTTTATCAGGTATCATGGTGTGGGTCTGTGGGGTACGAAGTAGGGTGTGCCGGCATACGGCACAGGGTTCACTCCGGTGCCCATCTTTCTGCCACCGTACCGTTCACAACGAAGAGAATATAGGGAGCCAAACATCCAGGACACTGCGGGGCGGCGGGGAAGCGAAGCCGCGGGAAATAAAACACACTGTATAGTCATTCACAAATTGTTTGTTTATTGCACTAAAACATATTCGTTTGCACGGCCTACAATAACCGGTGGTTGCTCAAGGGAACCTTTAATTTCATTAATATCCAGGATTACAGTTGTCTTATCGTGTCCTTCTTTCGTTTTCCTCGCTATTGACGGTGGCAAGGATCTGAACCATCACACGAGTTATCCGTTCCACTGACAAGCACTCAACTGACACGATTGTACCGAATACCGGTTTTTGAATCAAATTAGGATTTTTCATAAGTTGTTTAGTTTGTTCGGGCCCGACCCCGCTCGACTGAGACGCGATAGACTTGATTGTATACTCAGGGGTTTGCACCCGCCGATGGTAGAATGATGACTGACTAATGAAAGGAAAAGTTCATCGCATCGTTCATCGCGACGTGGCTAAAATAAGCTCGCTGCCACTTACTAAGAATTTTGTGGCAGGGTTGCTATGTCTGCATAAGAATTTAGTTCCAGCGAAACCTCGCCGTATAAGCTGAGTTGGATTCGTTGGTTGTGTGTACGGGGAAATTGGCTTTGGGAACACGAGCAAGTATGGGCATGCATTTTCGGGTGAAATTGGAATTGCTTGGGTGCAAGCGAGGGATATCGTTTAGGTAAGATATTAACTGAAGTAATTTCGGGGAAATGTATACGGCTGGGTATAGTTGGTGGCGATGGTTAATGTTCCGTTGTGGATTTGAATTTTGTTACAGCATATGAGTTTCGTGGAAATTAAGATTGCTTGGTCGCGATGAGGCAATATGAATTAAGTGGAGAATTGAACGAAGCAATTTTGGGAAAAATTATATGTGTGGTGATCTAATTGACGATTAAGAATATATTCTATTGAATTGTATTCTGTTGGTAGTTTTGGGAAATGCCTTTCATTGCAGATTGGGAGATGAATTCTTGCAAGTTTTGGATGGATGCGCTTGCAGATTGGGATTGTTTTTGCATGTTTATAGGTTAGGATAGGGTGACGCGCTGTTAGCGGTCAGGGTTGGTTGGCATTGTGGGTTGGTTCTCCATGTGGTATAGAGAGGTCCTCTTCCTTTGGTGGAAGAATTCCACCTTTGTTGCCATTCTCTTAGGCTTGAGAGCTCTTATTGTGACTGCGTTCTCCGACGATACTCTTGGGTGACCTCATGCAATACAACGTTTTCTTTAGCGGCAATGTCAGGTGCCGTCCTCCCGCCAAGATATTTATAGCATCTTCAGATACCGTTCGGAATGCACAACATACTCTTAGTGATGCCAGCGTATGTGCGGAGTTCGTTCCCCCATGTACGACTTATACTGGGCAGCTCCTGCCCATATGTGAGCTGCATACATTATAATGGAGGTGTTGACACTGGTTATGAGTTTCCTTATGTGGGGCCGTGGTACTCCAACATTGGGTAGCAGTCTCGCCAAAACTTTGTATACTCTTGCCGTTTTTTCACTCGTTTTTCTCAGGTGGTCCTTGAAGCTCAACCTGTTGTAGAGTATAACACCAAGATATTTAATATAGGGACTGGATCTGATTATTTGTCCTTATATTTCTAAATCAAGGCTGCTTATTAAAACTGCCTCCGTCTTATGTCCAGCTAGTTTCAGTCCGGCTATATCTAGCCGGCATTTAATGCTCTGGATTGCTTGGGAGCGAATATATTCTCCAGGTCATCTAGATGTTTAGCTACGGCCACTATTGTCAAATCATCTGCTAACCCCCTCCGGTACATTGACCCTGAGCACACCATCATACATTATATTCCATAACAGCGGACCTAATACAGAACCCTGAGGCACACCCGCTGTTATTTTATATTGCTGTGGTGCCTCATCTGTATCATACAGCAGTCTTCTATCCGAGAGATAGTTTGCTAATATACGCACCAACTAGGGTGAGACTTGTAGATCGCGCAACGCTTCTAGAATCCGATTCCAATTCACCGAGTTAAACCCATTTTTAACATCTAGCGTCACCACCGCGCAATATTTCTTTGTACCACCCAGCCATCGTGCTCCAGCTATCGCATTGTGAGCGATGTCGCACACCACAGATAATGCCTAAGCGGTTGATCTACCTTTCCGGAACCCATACTGCCATTCAGATAGCCTCGACGTCCCCTCAGTGAATTGTTCCAGGCGAGTGGCAATTACTCGCTCAAGCAGTTTTCTGTCGTGTCCAACATGCACAACGGGCGATAAGACGACGGCGCCTCTGGATTCTTGACTCCTTTTGGAATAAGTACAAACCGCTGTTTTTTTCCATCGTGTGGTTTGAAGGCAGGTTGTGAAGAGACTGCTGAACACTTCCGGCTTTTTTGTTAAAACAGTCTTCACCACAGCGTTAGGGATACCATCCAGTCCCGGCGTCTTGTTTTTTTGTTTTTTTTTTTGATAACCCTTGCAGCCAAGAGCACCTCTTCGGTGGTGACGGGAGGTATCTCTCCTTCAGTGATACTCCATTCCTCTTGCACTTTCAACACCCTATCACAATGCGGGAAGAGAACAGCAACGATTCTGGCCATGTCAGTTTTACTTTTTTGCATTCGACTACTGTTGTTCTGTAGTCTTTTCATTACTATCCTGTAGGCGTTGCCCCATGGGTTGTTATTTAATTCATCCCTTAGGGAGCAGAACGCGTCATATTTACTTTCGCGGATCACATTCCTCAACTCATTCCGTTTGCTGACGAATTCCGCATGCAACTGTGGGTAGGTGTTACGGTTTCTTGCTCTTTGTTGCAAACATCTTACTTAACCTGTTGCACTCCGATCGCACATGGGCGATTTCTGAGTTCCACCAATACACTGGTTTGATAGCCCCTGCTGGTTGTCTTTATTGTGGCATAGAAGCATCACATGCGGTAGTTATCCACTTCATGACTTTTCCAGCCTGACTGTTCGCATCGGCCTCTGCGTCAAACTGTGCGATTTGATCTTCCAGTATATAATTGAGCAGTACCGCATCGAGGTCCTTCTCTTTCCACCCATTTTTTGGGCTTTCTTCGCCAATTTGCCAGTGATGAATCCCCTGTGCGGTAATATTTCGTACATCACGGTTGGTGGTCACTATGGGTGTAGGTTCCCAAAACTCGTCACTCCATACTTCTTGCCAACATGGCGCCGGCAAATGTGATGTCCATTTTGGACCGGCCTCTCTCGTTTATGAAGGTGTCATCAACACCATCATTAAGTAAGACCACATTTAGGACTGGGAAGGCTTCGAGTAGTGCCTGGCCTCTACTGTTGGTCCTTGTGCTTCCTCATTCTACTGCCCAAGCGTTGAAACCTCCAGCAACTATAAGAGGGCTCTTATCTCTAGCTTCTTGTGTTATCCTGTCCAAAAAACATTTGAAATATTCTTTTTCCCACATTGGCAGAGTGTAACAACATTAGAAACGAATTCGTAGCATAAGCAATTCCTTCCAGCCGCTGGATACTTCTGCATTCCATGGGAGAATTTCCAGTTGTCCAAGTGGCCGCTGTTCCGCTGCTGTGTTCCTCACATGTGATAGTACTAGTACCAGGCATCCTGTACTGCTCATTGATGCGTACCACGTCGGCACCATATTCCTACACCGCTTGGGAAAGGAGATCTTGTGCGGCTCCACAGTGGTTTAAGTTGATTTGAATGCACTTAAACCTGTCCATTTGTAAGGGTGGGTCTGATTATCTGTTTGTAGATGAGCGGTTTGTCCTTGAGAGAGAGGCCTTTAGGTTTCCACAACACTCGTCTGCAGAAGTTAAGCTGTATTAAGGCTTTATGAAGGGAATTTTGGCGGAAGTTGAAAAGAGTTACTCCCAAATGTTTTAGAGTTTTGGAAGGTTGTATCAGGTTGTTATTAAGCTCAAGTTTAGTGTTGTTTGTGCAGTGATCGTTTTTGTCCTTAAACACTGTTAGCTGAGTTTTGGTTGGGTTGAGGCGAATTTTCCATTTGTTAAAGTATACTTAGATGTGCGGGAGGAAGTTGTTAACGTCGTTTCTTGCCGCTTTGACAAATCTGCTGCTAGAGTAAATTAAAGTATCGTCAGCATAATTTAGCATTATAACACTAGGTGGAGGTTGGGGAATATCGGAAGTGTATAGAAAATATAAAAGTGGTCCGCGAATGGATCATTGGGGAACTCCCGCAGTTATGTTCGGAGTTTGTGAGAGGGAAGAGTTTATTCTGACCATGAATTTCCTACCAGAAAAATAAGATGCTAGCAGCTCTGTCATGTTGGATTTCAGACCAAAGCAGTCCTGAGTTCCAGACACAATCAAACTTTAGAAATATCGAGAGATATGCATACGGTAGGGCATTGGTTCTTCAGACCAGTTGTGACATCGTGTGTAATTTTTAGTAGAGCACAGCAAGCGGAGTGTCGCTCACGAAAGCCAAACCAGGAATTAGGGATGAGAGCCTTATCATTGGCAAACGGGAGAAGGTTTTGGTAAATCTCATATTCTCATATTTTGTTTAGGGTGTTTAATAAAGATATCGGACGATAGTTGGTGGAGTTATTGTAACTGTCGGACTTTTAACAGGGATTCCTACCGCGATGTTCCAGTTATCTAGAAAATGTGAGCCATTTATGATATGGTTAAGAAGGGCGAGAATGGGAAGTCAATTTGGCGGGCGAAGTCTTTTAAATAGAAGGTGTGGTATTCCACCTAGACTGGTCGAATATTTGTTGTCTCGTGATTTTATGAACTTGATTAATTCATCTGTGATTAGAAATGTTGTGGTTTTTGATGGATGTGACGCCTTGTTTGTGTCGTTAAATTCCCCTATGAAAGGAGTATAAGATGCGGGTATTTTTCATTTTCATTTTTAAAACATTTTTTTATTTTCTTTTTATCTTCTTAGTTTCTAAATTACATGCTAGACAAAAAATGCTTAAATTCTAGCTTAATTATCTTATATTATAACTTACTGGTCCTACGCAGATGCTCAAAGCTAAACATTACATAACTATTGTATAATTTGCCTTTCGGCGAACGAATTTTGTTTGTGGGAGTACTTATAATTATTTAAATGACAAAGAAAAAATTTGAAAACTTTGTGTCGAAATTTTTTTTGTTTTCTTTCTTAAAATTTAACCAACCTTTTTTTTTTTCTATATAATTTTATTTAAAAAACTTGACTTAACTTAACTTAAATCTTATACTACCCTAATTCTAGAAAAGCTAAGTCTATGTAAGCTGGCTGATAATACTGTTATTCTTTACCGACTTTGGTATCCAGGTCTTTATATGCCATTCAACCACCAGAACTGTTGACGCTGTCTAATACTATCGTCCCGGTCTCTGTGGGAGACAGCCCTACTGAAGCGCAGGAGCTCTTCTTCGGTGCGCGTTACTTCCCGGTCGTAGCACCATCGCCCGTCTACGGATGATCTACTTACATGATAGATCAGCGGAATTCCGGATCTATCCTGTATAAGCCCTTTCATATCCAAGTCAAGGAACGCCTCTGGTGGAACAAAGCCGTTGCGACGCACGCTCTCATAGTACAGAGTGTTTGGATAATAGGCCCCGAAAATTAGGTCATTGGACGAGCTTATTGCTCTCGCAATATATCCTCTGATTAATTTAATCATGAAATTATCCACCCTATTTATGCAGGCTTCATTATATAAAGTCTCATTTGAGTAGTACTTTTTGTATTCCGATTCCGGTGTTCGATATAATCTGAGACAGGTTCTCAGACACTTCCTTTCGAACACCCGAATCTTTTCTATCAAATTTGGACCTATGTTAAACCATACCGGACAGCCATATATGAGCATTGGCCTGATTAGCGTCATGTAGCATATAACTTTTACCCTGCTGTCAAGTTGGCTACTGTGAAATAGCCTCCTTGTCATAGCAAACGTTTTTCTAGCCTTGACCAGAGCAGCCTCTATATGTCTGTTGAAATACAGATATTGGTCTAGCCAGATGCCAAGGTATTTAACTAAACTCTTGGTTTCCAGTTTATCTCCATGCGGTCCCACGATAGCTAGCTTTCGCCAGTTTTTTCTTGTATCGTTCGTGGCTTTAGTTGAGTTCTAAATAGGATGGCTTCAGATTTCGGGAAGTTGATCTTAAGTTTCCAGTCATCGCAATAGCGCTGCACGTTGTTGAAGTCTCGCTGTATTAAACTATTTATGATCTCAACTTTCGGAGCTGTTCTGTAAATTATGAGATCGTCTGCCTACGCAATAGCCTGCGGAAGTGCATCTAATAAGTCGCTAATGTAAATGTTAAAAAGAATCGGGGAAAGTACCGCGTCCTCTTGCAAGCCGTTCTTGATATTATACGTTTTATTAAAGGTCACATTACCACTTTTGACCACGAACCTCCTGTCCTTTAACATATCGCAAAGTACATATAGTAAAGGCTTATGTATGCCATGTCTGACTATGTCTGATGCGGGTATCCTGTGTGAGATATATTCGTTTACAGTGTTTTGAAAATTGGGGACTGACAAGGAATCATTTTGTTGATGGCTCTTTGAAAAGTGATCAGCGAGGCAATTGGCTATGTCCGGGTCCGATTGGATAAGGTTATTGCTGAGTAGGTTGATAAGGTGAGCGATTCGTGGTTAAAACTTCCGACCAGTTAGTCGGTTGATGTTTTTGAAGAGATCACGATTGGGTTTGATATTGCTAAGCGTAGAGGTACAGGTCTGATCCAGGGGGAGGGGACCGAACATACAGGTTAAAGTTACTGATTACTTTCAACCTGGCGAAGGCCAGGACGATCCTTGTCCCTGGTCAATCCAAATTGACATGCAGTCTCCACGTGACACCCCTGGACAGCGACTTTGGCACCCGCCAAGTTGTGAACAAATCTATGCAGTGATATCCTGAGAAAGGTTAGCGCAAGGGTGATAACCTTGGCCGGAAAAACGAATTATTATGAAAGATTCAACAAGCTTCGGATACGACCGAATACACGACGACGACACTGTACGAAAATGGCTAAACGACTTGAAGATTTTCTCATGGAATGTCCGCTCGCTATACAGAGCTCGAGGTGCATACTAGCTGAACTGATCAAACAAGGAGGACAGTGTTACATCCCGCAATTCATGAGATCGTGGTGCACGTATGGAAGCAAGGGAAGATGCCGGAAAATTGGCGTCGTGGAATAATTTTCCCCGTACATAAAAATGGAGATATCACAGTGTGCAGCAACTATAGGGGTATAACATAGCTGAGTACCGCCTATAAGATACTCTCCACTATCCTATAAGATCGTATAGACCCACACGCTAAAGCCATTATTGGTCAATATAAGTGTGGCTTCATCCCAGACAACTGAGCAATTGATCAGATATTCACCTTAAGGCAGGCGATGAAAAAATGACTGGAATTTAAGATTCCATTATATTCTCTACTTATAGACTTATAACTTATAAGGCCGCATACGACAGCATAGCGATGCTAGAACTGTGGGGGTTCTTTAAAGCTCATCCGAAGAACCACCCATTTCCCTTAACTCAACTCCCCATTCTCAACCTGCAATAGAAGACATTACAAACCATTTCCCTCACCTGCAATCGAGCAGCATCAAGCTTACCTGAAAACCATTTCTGTTCGCATTCGTCATGAACCATTTCGAATCTTCATCAACCATTTCGTTTCTCCTTGCTGGCAATTTTCGTCCATCGTGTACACAATAATTTTTCTGTGTACATATGCCCAACCAACAGTTGGTCCAACGATAAAGCCATGGCAAGTTGCCTGCTTGCACAGCTGCAAGCCTAATTACCCATTATCGGTTGTCTAACCGATAATCAATCATCGAATTGGACACGACCCATGATTGGCTTATCTAAACAATCATCTCAATGGTCACGTCCCATGTTCCGTTTGTCTAATCAACAAACATCCATTATTTTCACGCTTGCCACTAATTTCGAGCTCTGTTGTATACACAACATATAAACAGAAGAATCTATTTCGGCCTGCCCGGCAATATTCCCTATCGTAAACGATAGCAATGCCCTTCGGTATCTATTGTATTAATATTTGTTTTATCCAATACCCGATGCAATTTCGTTTGTCCTTCTTTCCAGTGCATGGACATTCAACCTGATCTGTAAGATCACCATCACCACAACAACATTATTCCGAATAATATAGTTTGGTTTTAAGCTGCAGCTGAACTGGTCTCCGACATACAGTAGAATAAATGTAGTAACCAATGCACAGGTGCCTGTCTGATCGACTTGGAAAGAGCCCTTGATACCGTCTGGATCGAAGGGTTATATTACAAACTGGTCAGATAAGGTATATATAAGCTTTTACTATATGTACTTTACGATATGTTAAAGGACAGGAGGTTCGTGGTGAAAAGTGGTAATGTGACCATTAATATCAAGAATGGCTTGCAGTGGGGAGCGGTCTTTTATCCGATTCTTTTTAACATTTACATTAGTGACTTATTAGATGCACTTCCGCAGGCTATTGCGTACGCAGACGATCTCATAATCGGAACAGATCCGAAAGTTGAGATCATAAATGGTTTACTACAGGGAGACTTCAGCAAATTGCAGCACTATTGCGATGACTGGAAACTTGAGATCAACTTTCAGAAATGTGAAGCCATCCTATTTCGAACCCCATTATATAAAGCCACGAACGACACAAGAAAAAACTAGCGAAAGTTAGTTGTCGTGGGACCGCATAGAGATAAACTGGAAACCAAGAGTGTAGTTAAATATCTCGGCATCTGGCTAAATCAATATCTGTATTTCAACAGACATGTAGAGGCTGCTTTGGCCAAAGCTAGGAAAACTTTTGCTATGACAAGGAGGCGGTCCAAAATGGACATTACATTTGCCGGCTCCATGTTGGCAAAAAGTATGGAGTGGCGAGTTTTGGACACCTACACCCATAGTGACCACCAACCGTGACGTACGAAATATTACCGCACAGGGGATTCATCACTGGCAAATTGACGAACAAAGCCCAGAAAAAAGGGTGGAAAGAGAAGGACCTCGATGCGGTACTGCTCAATTATATACTGGAAGATCAAATCGCACAGTTTGAAGCAGAGGCCGATGTGAACTGGCAGCTTATACCAAAAGAAATCAAGAATCCAGAACAGCCGTCGTCCTATCTTCCGTTGTGCATGCTGCGCATAACAGGAAAACTGCTTAAGCGAGTAATTGCCACTCGCCTGGAACAATTCACTGAGGAGACATCGGGGCTATGTGAATCGCAGTATGGGTTCCGGAGAGGTAGATCAACCGCTAAGGCACTATCTATGGTGTGCGACGTCGCTCGCAATGCGATAATTGCTGCACGATGGCTAGGTGGTACAAAAAAATATTGCGCGGTGGTGGAGTGGGGGTTTCTCTATTCTGCATGAGAACCAACCCACAATTTCAACCGTAATTCCTACCTAATTTCGACCGCTTTCAGCACGTCATACCTACCCATTTCCTTTATATGTTATTCCCCTGTAAAACATGTCAAACGGACATTAGCTACACTCATTATCCTATGCAGATAATGCATAATTGAGTTTAGCTACATTCTTCTCATATTTTTTTTTTATTTTTTTATTAGACGGGAGAAGCGAACCTATAGCGCCGAGTGGGCGTCCCCAGATGCCATCAAATAACTGTTGCAGTTCTTTTTGAACAGTTGCAGGTTGCAACGCTCCAGGAACACTCGCGCGTGAAGGGAGTTCCACAGCTTCCCCGCTCTGTAACGGAACGAGTTCTGATGCAGGGATGTTCGCGCCCTCGGAAGATGAACCACAAACGGGTGCGATCCGTCGGATTGTCTTGTGGAGCGCATATAAACCGGATTGCGTGGAACAATACCAAGAATCTCCGAAGAACAGCACCCTTGATAATATCTGTAAAACAGAGAGAGGTCGGCTACGCGCCATCGATGGAATAGCGACTGTAGTCCCGACGTCAGCGCCGAGTCCCCGATCAGGCGGATCGCTCGTCTCTGTATGCTCTCAAGTAGGTCGAGGGTATGTTTAGGAGCAGAGCTCCAAACATGAGAGCAATATTCGCGCGTGGGTCTAATTTGGGATTTATATAGGAGATGAAGTTGGGCCGGAGTAAAATATTTCTTGGCTCTAAAAAGATAACTCAGTTTTCCTGAGGCTGACCTGACGATACTCGACACGTGTTTATGCCATGATACATTCCCACAGACCGTGACGTCGAGCAATCTCAAACTTTCCCCAGCCTCGAGGGCCTGGCCATTCATCATCAGCTGTGGAACCGATGAACCACTTTTCTTTGTGAATGTTGTATACTGGGTCTTCGTTGTATTGAAGTCGACAAGATTGGCCTTTCCACACTGCAGGACTTTTTCCAGATCCCGATTCAGAGAGTCAATCTGTCTACAACTCAGCTGGTGTGACGTTGATGCGCCAATCGGCCGAGGCTAACCATGAGTTTCCCATCGGGAATCTCATAATGTCGGTTAGCAACAGCAAGTCTAAACGAACGACGCTGTTGCATCATAGCAAAATCGCTGGGGTTATTTCAGCGTCTTAGAGAGTGGTTCTCACACTGATTATTTCCCAAGCATCAGCGGCGTCCTATTGACTTTTCCCAGATCACCCATTCGCTTGGGATCAATGATCTCTTTTTGCAGGTGGATAACATCAGCTAGGTCCTCCTCTCCTTCGTATTTCTGTCTTTCCACGGTTCAATGCGCTCTAACTACACCATAGCCGTACCACTGGGTAGTAGGTCATGTCAGTAGCTGCATTTGATACCAACACACAAAACCAAAGCTACCCCGAGATCATAGCACATCATGTTTCTGTTCTCTCATTCTCCGTGTCCGTCAATTACCCTATTAACAAAAGTTACTCACACTTTGACGGGCGTGAGGTTGAGAGAGCAGAGGCTTGGTCTCTTTTGGTTGTCCTGTGTGTGGAATGAAATATGAATTTCACCCCTAATTAGAGTTAGTCACAATTGAATAATCACGGTGGAAGGTCGCGCCGCCGCTTGTCACACCAATTTCGAATTTCTTCTCAAAATATGACACATGCGTTAAACTTCTTGCCAAAAAAGCTGGAACATACAGCGGAAGACCGGGGCAAATTTCATCAATAAAAAAACTAACAAAATAAAACGAAAAGTTATTAATTTGAAGCTTTCTTTAGAGTGTAAAATAGTATATTGCGTGCGTTTCGAATTCATCTATTTAAAAAAGGATACCTGCAAACAGACTTGAGCTGCAAGAAAAATTTGAAATAAAAAAAAAAACAACAAAATAAAAGTGTTTTCGTTTTCCATTTCTTTCGGGCGAACTATTGTTTTCGCAGTGACGGTGCAGTGGGGAAGAAGTGAATCGTGTGCCCGTGCTTGGTGCAATACTTCTTACCCCCACAGTGACACTAGATGTTAAAAATGTGATCAACTCGGTGAATTGGAATCGGATTCTAGAAGCGTTGGGCGATCTGCAAGTCTCCCCCTACTTGGTGCGCATATTAACAAACTACCCGCATATTAGCGGGTGTACCTCAGGGATCTGTATTAGTGTGTTCAGGGTCAATGTACCGGAGGGGGTTAGAATCATTGGGTACGCAGATGATTTGACAATAGTGGCCGTAGCTATACCCATTCGAGATGTCACCCCTCTTCATGACAACGCCAGGCCTCACTCCGCGGACTCGACAAGAGATACATTGGAAAAAATGGGCCGGGAAATCCTCGAACACCCTGTGGGTTATGTAGGTTAGTATGTCAACACTGACACTGTTTCACATACACTCCACGAAATTGTTCCACCAACTACAAAAGAACGTGTACACCCGTGATAAGTAAAGTACAATAAAACACGCTGGTACTTGTTGCATACAGTTAATTTTTATTGAAAACTTTACATGAATAATCAAATTTATAAAACGAGAACACAACAACGTAACTCTCACTTAATTACGGCGTAATACAAGTCAATGATTTAGATGGAGCCCTTAAATTTAATTTATACATTCTTGTTATTCTTGTTTTTGTCCACACTATTTTAAACTTGATCAACTTGGGGTAATTTAAATGGTCAACAGACTAACTTTTCACACGACACTTATTCAGTGAATTTGGCGCACCGACTTCCTCGAGGTGTATTTCGACACTTTTCACTGACCGCTTAAAACACGACTGTTACAACTCGCTTTACACCCCTCTCAAACAATTAATATACCATCATCCTTCCATCCAATACTCATATGATCAATCCTCAGAGTATTTTGCATACAATGCATACAATTAAAATTCGCATTCATTCAGAAGCAAAGCCTTCTCCATGGGCAATTAATTCATATCGCATACGTTGCGTTAATTACCCATTCATGCCCACCTTCCAAAGCCAAAACAATTATCATGTATCAATCACTTGACCCACTCCCCAAGGCCACCGCATTCTGCTTCGTATTGCAAAAATCAAGCGAGCACCTGTCCGCGGACCTATATACATTTTTTTTTTGTCGTGAAACAAGTGTGATACACGATATATGATCACAAGCGGTGTTGTCAAAGGCCACCGACTACGAAATAATTGAGCGTCGGTAAAGTGCTGAGTTCGGCGAAGTAGCGAACACAGGAGTGAGGCGCAATTAATCGTATGATACGATTGGCCCACACGGGCAAAGCCCTATAATTGGTTCTTCGTATGAAACCACTTAAGTAATTGCTCAATTCTTTGTCGCTGCATTTTTAGCAGAGCAAATTAAATGATTATTGAATATTGCGAATGGCTTATGACAGGCGAATAACCTCCGAATAGATTACACGTTCTAGGTGAGGAAAATGCATCACCTGCATTAACTCACGAATAATTTGGTATAAAAAGGTGTGTGCAAATGAGTTTCTTCGCAGTGTAGAGTAAAATCCAAGCGAAAGACTGCGGCCTAGCATAAGAACAGCGGGCCTTCTTGCTATGGAATAAAAGTAAATCACTCTTGTTTTGACTAGTGAATTAAGTAATGTATGTTAGTGAACTTTTGTAAAGACTAGAATTAAAAAGTGTTGCTTTTAACAATAAAATTTACGTTATGTTTTAATTGCTACAAACAACCCAACCCAGAAGGAAGCCCGCTGACCAAAGACGCAAGAAAACAATCAAAGAAGTCACAACAAAGTAAGAAAAGTCCCCGGTTGAGTAACAATCCAAACCAGAAGGAAGCCGGCGACCAAAGACGCAAGTAAGCAACCGTTAATTCTCATGAATAAATATTAAAATTAAATGTTGTATGACCAATAAAAAATTATACAACATCTTGGCGCCAAACGTGGGGCCATAATAAAAGTAAATATTAATAAACAACCACTCTCCGACAACTAAATAATAAATGTTAATATCTAGGGTTACGCTCAGGTGTTACATTTTAACTATAATAGAAGAAAATAGTAATAACATATACAAACACATTCATGATAACGAAATATTAAATGTTAATGTCAGAGGCTTGCACTCTGGTGTTACATGACTTTTTCACACGACGTTCACCATACGTGCCTCTGGCTCAATAGCTCAAATCTGACTCTGTAACTAAAATCTGCGTCGTGCGTGTGTGCACGCGGCGGTGGTTAAGATCTGAGGCGTGGTTGTTGAACATACAACCAGTCGCGGCGGTGGTGGATTTCCACCGATGTGGGAGGAGCAAATCGGATCTTTTCCTTTGGTGATGACCAATGAACATTCGATTTGGGTTTTAATGGAAGTATTTCCATTGTGACCGTACAGGTCTGATAGAATGCCCATTCACTGGAAGCAAGGACAAACGAAAATGCATCGGCGGTTAGATGTGAGGGTGAGCGATCCATCCTGCAGCTGTTCAAATAAATGAACAAGCAACAGAGGCTGCAGGCATTGCTATCGTACGCGATAGTGTTGGTTACCGGATGCAGGAATGGGTTTCTGTGTATTGTGTAAATAGAAACGCTATTTCGGAGGTCAAGCGCTAAGATGCGCGTTTGTTTGCCTTAGCCAATGAAACATGGTAACGTTAGTTGCTTACACGTTCGGTTAAAATCATGCCATTGTAAGATATTGCCGAAGGCAGGAATGGATTTTTCTGTGACGTTAAGTCAACAGAAAATTTGTTCGCGATGGCAAGGGTTAGGCTGGAGATTGTTTGAATTAGGGAAACGGATCGTGGGACACGGGCGTTGATTTGATTGTTTGGACAACAATTATGGTTGTGTCCAACTCGATGATCGGTTATCAGTTTAGGCAATCGATCATCGGAAATTTGGTTTGCAGATGTGCAAGGACACAACTTGCCCAACTTGTATTTTTGGACCAACGGATTGTTGAAACAAGTAAACACAGGAGGACTGCTGTGTGTTTGATGCACATGTTGCCGCGCAGAGTAACCGATCAGGTTCCAAGATGATGATCTTGCCGTGGATTTATCTTTCAGGTAAGTAATGATTGACGAAGAGCTTTGTACTGCTCTTATGTAGATAAGAGGCTATGATCGGCAATTTATTGTAGGTTGGCAAAGGGGAGTTGGGTAGGACGATGGGTGGTTCTTGGAAGATGCTTATAGAAGCCCCACAACCCTCCTTATACCCCAGACTTGTCTGCATGTCACTTGAAGGAATCAGTTGGAGGAAAACAAATTGAAAGTGAAGAAGTCGAGAAGCACTTGCGCAACTGGCTAACATCATCATCATCGGCACTACAACCGGGGACCGTTCTTGGCCTTATTTAGCAAATCCTGAGGCTTGTTAAATGTTCCATAATGATTTGTTTTTTTTTCGGGCAAGGTCATTGGTCTTGCGCCAGAGGCTTGTGGGTAATTGTCGTATTGTCCCAAGACACGGGCACTCGGTTCACTAACTTATCCAACGCTAAAAGTCAATTCACCAACACACCACGCATAGAAATGTTATTCCTTCTCTGCAACGATGACGCAAATTAAAACACTGGATGGTTTTTTGTTTCTTAGCTTTTTTATTTAAACTTCAAGGGTTATTAAACATCACCACTTAATGATACATTGTCAAGGTTATTAAACATCACCGCTTTATGTTACATTGTCAAGGTTATTAAACAGCACCACTCTATGATACATTTCGTTCTAGTTTTCTGAGAAAAACGACTAGCAACACAGTTTTCTTATACACAATTTCAATTCGACTTTAATTTGAAACGCATACAAACTCGTCGATTAATGTTGAAGACGCGACAGTACTTCCCTTGGCATTCATCTGGGAACGAACTCGACTCCTTGAGATGTTAAATTTGACTCTGCTAGTGACTGTTGCCGCCAACATCCACTAGCTGTGATCGTGATGGATTTCCCGACCTAAGGGTAGCCAATACGCTCTTCTGCTGGGTGATAGCCAATGGGCGATCGAATCGGGATTTAATGGGAGGATTTTCCGTATGACCGTACGGTCAAGTGTAATGCCCTTTCGCTCGAAATACCGACAACGAACGATCCTGCACTTGTTCAAACAGGGAACAAGCATTGAGGCTGCAGGCATCGTTGTTGTAAATCATCGCAATGCTCCCTGAGAGCGAAATAGGTTTCTGAGTCCTAAGTAAACAGAAACGCAATTTCGAGGGTCGTACACTAGATGCACTTTGTTTGGTTTAGCCGTATTGTTCTGGTGCGCGATGGAAGACAGATATTTTGTTGACATTAAGTCAACAGAAACCTCGCCGACGATGGCAAAGGACCAGGCTGGATCATTGAATGTTTAGTTTCGGCAAGCATTGTAGGGCATGGCCATTACAATGATTATTTGTCTTAAGAAACGATACTTGTGACATGACCAGGGTATGATTGTTTAGGTAGCAATCATATTCATATCTAGTTCTACGATCGGTTGGTAGCCGATAATGGGCAATTGGTTGCAGCTGCTGCGAACCTAAGGATATGGGGGCAATATTTAATTACCGAATGGTAGGGAAACTATCGGCTGCAGCTGTGTCAACAAGTACGCTGGTCGGCGTGTGTTATGGACCAACGAAGGAGGATGAACATGTCATGCACGTGTGAGAAAGTGGTTCTCAGCAGTGCGCATTGACATGTTCGGTAATTAATGTCGGTTACATGAAGAGGTAACCGAATTAGATTTCGGAAACATGATGCGTTGGATGCAAGCATGCCCCGGGGTGAAAGTCTGATGCCACGGCAAGATGGTAATCTTGCTGTGGGCTTATGTTTTCAGGTGGAAGGTGATGCAGAGTAGCTTATGCTGCTCATTTGCAGGTAATTATAATGACTTGCCTGGTAAGTGGGAGACGGTTAATTAAAAGGGAGTGGGTGGTTCTTTGGGAATGCCTAAAAGAACCCCCATATGCTTGTGGGGTTAACGTATTATTGCCAACGTATGGCACAGCTTCACTTTATCCCCCGACACTGGATCAACGGTATTGTCACCAAGAGAAGAGCAAAACAAAATCGACAGTTGACGAAAACACGAGTAGTTCCTGGTTTATTGTTGAAGTTCCTTATTTTTTTTATTTTAAATTTCTTTCGTTTTACAGTATATTGTTGTTGAATATTGAATTTAAGTATCCTCCAAGGAAATGACTACGGTTTGAATAACAATTGTTTAATTAACACTCGAACTCCTTATTTTTGTTATTTTAAATTTCTTTCGTTTTACAGTATATTGTTGTTGAATATTGAATTGAAGTATCCTTCAAAGAAGTAACTACTGCTTGAATAACAATTGTTTAATTAACACTCGAACTCCTTATTAGCATCAAGCGGTGTGACTTTCCGCGATAGTGGTTGAGATTCGACTCTATTAGCCGCAGCGCGTCTATACGCTTTAACGTGGTGATGTGACTCGGACACGTGTCGCTACTTGAACGGTTGAAATCTGACTGCCTCGACTCTGACGGGAAGTAAGAAAAAGAAAAGGGAAATTTATTACTGGTGCGCACTAGCCAGCCGATGTGATTGCGCTCCCTCTTGTGCGCTCTTCGTTTCCCCATGGGCACCGGGGTGAACAAGCGCTGGCGCATTCGTTGCGCACCGATGTGCGCAGAGCGGACGAAAAACACAAAGCGAGGAGCGCAATAACTCGGGTTGATCTGGCTTGGTGTGCGTGTGGTAATGCGGCCTCCGAGGTGTTTCACACTGGGGTAGTGTGGTGTGGTGATTATCCCCGAGGCGCATGGCTATAGCAAGGAAGAAATGCAGAGGAGAGGAAAATGTGTTTTACCCTATTCACCTTGGTAAAGAGATGTTTGATCCCCTGCGAATGGAGGAACTGGGAAAAGGCTGTGGCGATTCCCTTGAACGCCACCAATCTTCCCATAACCTAAGTAAAAACCCCCATCTAGGGCATACAACCAAAAATAAAAACAAGTACCGTGGCAGTTCCATTGACCGCCACTACTTACCTTACAGGTACAAAAGGTAACAGTTTCCTAAAATACACTAAAAGCGTGTACTTACCTTCCATGCCGTACCTGAAACATTAGAGAAACCGGTGAAACATTAATTCTCGCTGATATGAAATTCCAGCGGCAACAAATGCAATATTTTCAAAGCAATTTGGTTTAACAACCAAGCAACCAATATTGCCCGTGCAATATCTACACGATATTCTTTTGCGCGCCAGCTGCACACCAGCAGGAAAAGTGTATCTTGCCTTGGCACAGCATGCCCACCTCGATCGATCACCCGACCGACCGATACATGAGGGCATCCTGCTGGCGCCCTGGCAGTCGGATTCGCAAATGGAAATTTACTATCAGAATTCGACTGCGAGGATATACCAGCGAAGTGTACACGATCAGCAATAATGCCTTACGCAGTCGTTGATCGTGTAAACATTTCAACCCCTTTTTGCCGTTGAGATACTCGCACCTGTTGCGAACATTTAGATGGGACCTATGCTATGTCTGCATACTTGTGGACACACATTGCAGAAGCAATCATTTGTTGAACCAAACGCAAAAGGGATACCTTACCAAATATGGTCATCGAACCGATGATGGAATATGTGGTATTCTGTCGCTTCGATGAGCTTATTCAATCCCGAATTAGATTCCGTGAGGGTTGGTTGTGCCCTCACGTTAAAACACGCATCTCTCGTGGGGCGACCCAAGAGATTAAAGTCGGTGATTGCGTTTGACAGGGTATGGCACGGATCTAATAGTCTTTATAAATTTGTACCGAAATCGAATGTGCGAACACTTGAGTTGTATCTATAGATTTGTACCGAAATTGAATGTGCGAACATTTGAGTGTATCTATAAATTTGTACCGAAATCGTATGTGCGAACACTTAAGTTGTATTCATAGATTTTGTACCGGAATTGTATGTGCGAACACTTAAGTTGTATTGATAGATTTTATACCGAAATTGAATGTGCGAACACTTAAGTTGTATCTATAAATTTTTACCGAAATTGAATGTGCGAACACTTAAGTTGTATCTATAAATTTTTACCGAAATTGAATGTGCGAACACTTAAGTTGTATCTATAAATTTGTACCGAAATTGTATGCGCGAACACTTAAGTTGTATCTATAAATTTGTACCGAAATTGTATGTGCGAACACTTAAGTTGTATTCATAGATTTTGTACCGGAATTGTATGTGCGAACACTTAAGTTGTACGAGGGTTGCCTCTTATGTTTCGGGATTTGGCAACCCTAGTGTTGCAATCCGGCAATTGACAGCTCTGTCGTAAAGTTGGACATTTTTGAGGTTATGCGCACTCAGAACGTTTTGACATACGAGCGCTATTTATGTTGTTTACAGTAACTTAAAAGATTCATCTCGGCCCAAAAATGGAATTAAATCGTCAACATTTTCGTGCGATTATTTTTTACAACTTTCGGCGTGGATTAACTCAGCAACAGTGCATGGATGAACTTAATTCAATTTTTGGCGATGAAGCTCCATCAAGGACCAGTGTTTATCGATGGTATGGTGAATTCAATCGTGGTCGTAGTTCACTCCAAGATGAATTTCGTGAAGGTCGTCCAAAATCAGTTGTTGTTCCGAAAACCATTGATGCTGTGCCCGAACTGATATTGGAAGATCGTCATGTGACCTATCGTCAGATCGAGACAACCTTAGGCGTTAGCGGGACCAGCATACATTCAATATTGCATAAACATTTGACTGTCAAAAAAATTTGTTCCCGTTGGATCGCACACAATTTGTCAATCGCCCCAAAAAAGGCTCGTGTCAATTGGTCGAAAGAAATGCTCAAAAAATACGGTCGCCGTGCTTCGAAACACGTCTATGACATCGTGACAGGTGATGAATCGTGGATTTACGGGTATGAGCCCGAAAGTAAACAGCAGTCGACTGTCTGGGTGTTTCAAGATGAGCCAAATCCAACAAAAGTTGTTCGCGCACGAAGCACTTCCAAGCAAATGGTCGCCTGTTTTTTCGGAAAAACTGGACATGTCGCAACCGTACCACTAGAACAACGCAGAACAGTCAATTCTGAGTGGTACACAACCATTTGTTTGCCAGTTGTCTTCCAAGAAATCAGGAAAACCAACCGCCGAACACGGATCATTCTTCACCACGACAATGCGAGCTCTCACACATCGGCTGCGACAACTGCATTTTTGAGCACCCAAAACATCGATTTGATGGGTCATCCGCCGTATAGTCCTGACTTGGCACCGAATGACTTCTTTTTATTCCCGTACGTAAAAAACAAACTGAGAGGTCAACGTTTTTCGACACCTGAAGAAGCGGTTGCTGCATTCAGAATGCATGTGTTGGAGATACCTCAATCAGAGTGGCAAAAGTGCTTCGACAATTGGTTCAAACGCATGCAAAAGTGTATAGATCTTCATGGGGAATATTTTGAAAAACAATAAAGTGATTTTCGATGATCAATATTTGTTTTTGTTCTCTAATCCCGAAATATAAAAGGCAACCCTCGTATTGATCAATTTTGTACCGAAATTGTATGTGCGAACACTTGAGTTGTATCTATAGATTTGTACCGAAATTGAATGTGCGAACACTTAAGTTGTATCTATAAATTTGCACCGAAATCGTATGTACGAACATTTGAGTTACTTTTAATAGATTAGCGAGCAATAAATGAATTGAAATTCCTAAGTGGAAAAGTTTGTTTCAATATAAATAAAATCGTGTACAAGGACGTTGGATAAGCGTGGTGAACCTGTGCCCCCCTGGCACCCGGTATTTCAGCCGTACCACGTAAAGCACCACAAGGCCAAGTAACGTTAGGGAAATATTTTCGTGTGATTCGATCGAATGTTTGGAGAAACCCCCTCAGGCTCCCCGACGGGGAATCGAAACCCGATCTCCCGCGTGACAGGCGGGTATACTAACCACTATACTATCGAGGAGCCTGGCTAGCAACTCGCCCTACATCTTTCTACGAACAAGGGATATGAAAGCTTCCAAATCGGCGGCAAAAGTGTGTTGATCACGCAGGAGACTATATTGGAAAATGATAGATTGATAAGAAATTACTGTTTATTTTTGATTCACTCTCGTATTTCCTACATATTTTCTATTTCACTTAATGGTGTGCAATAAACCGCACTTTAGACACATCCTCAACATTAGATAAATACTATAAATAACGCCATTGGCAACTCTGAGATTGCAGGACAACTAACATGCATCCGCATCCTTTAAATATACTTTTCAATACTCTGGAAGAGTAATGGAATTTCTTCCTATTCGCAGTTCGCCCTAAAGGATTCACTTACTACACAACAGAAAGCACATGTGCCAAAATTTTCATGCACAAAAAAGTCTATCTGCACACTTCCTCTCGTTCCTAGAAAATCGCTTTGGTGTGGCGGTAAATAAGCCAATATACGCTATGTGGAGGCTTAGTTCAAGGTACTACATGTCAAAGACATTTCTATAAGGCACTGCAAGCTTTCTAAAAGCTTATTAATTTATATAGTCCCCTATAGATATCAGCGCACGTCCAGCTAAAAGCGAAGGGTAGAAATCTGAAATTCAGTTTCGTGTCGGTTGCAGTGTGGTACACTTAATATTCCGTCATAATCTCGCACACAATAAATGAAAATAAAAGAAAAAAAAAAAAACCAACAACAGAAAAACAGTGCACGAAATTAAAAGTTATTAACGACAATAATCAAAACGTAAAAAATTATTAAATTTCAATCATAATGAATTGTTTTCACTTTGTGTTTTTCGCTTTTGCTTATTTGTAGTTTTTTTTTTTTCTGATGGAGAAAAGTGAAATGCGATATACAAAAATATTTCCACCGTCGTTCAAAAATTTGTTCATCTACTGCTATGAAAATAACTGCTAAAGAAGCATTCCTTTCAAAACAATTGCGTGCATGCGTTTTCCATCTACAACAGTGTTAAAAATAATATTATTTCATTTTTTAATCCTCGGAAAACAGATATGTGCAATTGATTTCAATCGTGTTGAAGAAGAAAAAAAGCTTAATTGGTGAAGGCAACGCACAGGATGAGGAGTGATAGCATCGCACAGACTTATCCACAATATTATATTAGGATTTTTCCTTAGATCAATTTGATAAAAACGCATCCAAAAGTGTCACCTGAACAAATAGCAGTGAAATAAAAATACAAGAAAAACAAGAAAATAACAAAAATGAAACATGCACTCTTTAAAAAATCACAGCAAAACGAAAATTTCAAAAAGCTCCTTTAAGCTGTTTCCTGCCTTTGCGCCTTCGCCCTTGTCGGGGTAAATTCTTCCTTCGTAGCGGACAGTGTCTCACAGAATATCTGGAATACGTTGAACAGAAGCTCATCGCAATGCCGAATGAATAACAATATCTCGAGATATCCGCTTCAGATGAACTTTAGGTAACCAAAAAAAAAAAGGGCAGGATTAGGTCAACACGATTGGGACAATATCTGATTTAAGTTCTAAGTAAAATGTCAAACTTTATTTGCCGGTAGTTTAAGCGTAACGTAAATTGCAAAATACAATTTTGAATAGAAGTCCGGAAAGGTGCCGAATATTGAAACACAAATGGCGCCGGAAGTGATGGTTCGGAAAACTAACGAAATGCCGCATCCGACTATCGCAACGGTTCAAAGAAACTATCGTAGTAATGATAGTAGGAAACACTTTCCAGTAAAACTTCAATTAAACTTGAAATCCCGTAGTACAAACAGTGTCCTTGTCAAGCTGTTAAGCGGCATCAAAGCTACGTCCTATGAAAAATGGAAAACAAACAACAACAATACCAGTGGCTGGTGTAAGAGGCATAGGTCAGTGCAAGAATACACCGACAATCGAGATAGTGGTGATAATATCAAAAACACTTATAAATACATTAACAAACATTGTGTGCCAGGATATCCGCGAATCTCAATAATGCAAGCGATAATAATATTCGGATTAATATTGCTGTTGGGAATATCCATGTGTGAGGCATTCCAGTTGGACGGTTCGCAAAATTCATTCGCTCAATTCCGTAAATGGTATGCGGGTCTGAATGGTTCGTTAGAGCTTGAATTCAAAACGGAACAACCGAACGGACTCGTCCTCTACACCGACGACGGTGGTACATATGATTTTTTCGAATTAAAACTGGTCGAAGGTGCTCTACGTTTACGCTATAATTTGGGTGGCGGTGCACAAATAATAACCGTTGGACGTGAACTACACGACGGCCATTGGCATAAAGTTCAGGTAAATCATAATTAAAATTTCATCTCATTTCCTTGTTGCGGTAAAAGCTTTTAAATAAATCGCTTGCCATATAGACTACTATATATATATGTATATTATATATGCGCAGTCGATTGGAAAGAGTTTTTGAAGGTCGCTAATGCGGTCTATCACCGTTTGTATATCCTTCAAATAGAACTGTATGTATATCCAACTGAACAGTTTTATTTACGTTGTCTTCACCTTACGCTTATTATTATGATTTTTTTATTTTTTAGATTTTTTTTTGTATAACCTTGTATTGCCTGTTTAGGTATTACCTAAAGTTTTTAGGTATTACCTAAAGGATGAAATGCAAGATGGCTTCACCTTGATACATTGTTCCATTTATCAACAACACGCGACTATATTATAAAAACGAAATTTGTTGTAAATGCTATTATGGGTGGCATTACCATTACCTTTCCGAAAGTAGGAGGGAACATTTTAATAAAACATAATAAGGGTTATTATCCTTGGACACATTTCTACGGTCGAATAAGTAACCATCGAAATGTAGCTAAACCCATAAGTTCTGATGGGCCCCCTTTTAATCAGCTGCCCACGATCATTGTTGTGGGTGTATATTACACAATAATACGTACTGGGGAAACCAATTTAAATGTTTACTTTATTTTGTGGCTTGTTGTGGTAGCTGAGATTCAGAAGAGAAGCAAACGAAACTAATTAGCATCTTGCCCTAAGGATGTTTGCGGTTTTTAATACTCTTGTATCTAGCCAATGAAACAACTTGTGAATACTTAGAAAGGTCTTTAATAAATGTATTTTATCAGACTAATTAAACATGCCTTTTAAATCATTATTACTTCCTGAGGTTTTCTTTTGTTGGGAAAAGGTTTTTAAAACCGAACAATGCGTCATTAATACAGATCCCTTACAAAAAACCTCACATTTCTCTTCAGCCAGTTTTTACTTGCCCTCTTTATACTCACTAGAAAAAAGGGGTAATGAATGAATTTTAAGGATTATGTTCTATTAATATATTGTGAAAGGAAGTTGCATCAAGGAAGACAGAAAGGACTAAATTTTACTGAAATTCTTGGTTCAGAAATTTAATTTCACTTGATAAACATAAATATATGGTATATGTATGCAATACAATATTATTTTAACGTATTTAATTCAATACTATTTACACTATAGAATGGGTATCCTTTTCGCAATTAAACAAACAAAATTATTAATGTCGCACTTTTTCAATTCAATTCAATTCTTATTATGTAGATAATTACATTTATGGTATATTATTTTATATTAAGAGGTTTAGGACAGCAATTCCTTTACAACTATAATCTTAAATCTATATAATGAAAATAGCACAATTTTAATGAATAATAAATAATAAATTAAGGGAAAACTACAAGAGAAAACCCTTATTTGAATCTTAAGACTTATATTGCACAGGCTTCCGGCTATTTTATGTAATAATGACCTCGATATAATTTTCATAGACAGGGTGCATATGTAGCGATTTAGGATAACACAAGACGGGAAACGAGAACATTATCAGAAAAAGAACAATTGACGAAGAAGTTTCGATTGATTTTGTCAATAAGGAACTATAGCGTTTGAAATAATAGTGAAGAAGAACGTGTGATTCGAACTGACGCTATGACAGTTTGAAACACCAAAAATTGTACCTAAGTGTTACCCATCAGGCTACTGGCCGATTTTAGAATTTGATTTTTAAACTCGACTATACTTCACTGATGTGAATTGTTATGTTATCGCTAGGTATACGGCTCCGATGTATTTTCTTATTCGATTTTCGTTCGGTGTTCTTCACTATTTTGCTTGTGAATTGTGTGTATCTGTTAGAGATTCCACAGAACTCTACCGGTTTAACGTTAGCGTTTTCATGTAGTTCATGTGTCGGATAATGACATGGCAAATTCAGCAAATTTTCAATATTTTATTTTGACACCTTTGCAGTTTTATTTTATGTGTGCGAGCACAATTACACCATACAGGGGCGCCCTACAGGAGTGTAGCTTGAAAAATGGTTTTAAAAATTATAATTTTATTTTCGAGGCTAAGCTTTGACTTTCTACTGTTACGGCCACAACCACCCATCCCATAAAACTTATCCCTTTGGAGCCAGTCTCCACCACTAACGGCGACACACGCCAAAAACATCCACTTAAAGGATGTGACATTACCTAAACCAGAAACATTACCGCATACACCAAATGGTCCTGTAGCGGTTCCACCAAACCCTACGGTCCACTTACCTGAAAAAACCCCAATAACTACTACGCAACTTCCTTAAGTTCGCTAATGCAACAGTATTAGTACCTGTAAATGCTTCACGCATTATATAGATCACCATCTATAATCTTAAAATCCCTATAAAGAAGACTTACCTTTTCATCCATCCCTTCGCATACAATTTTTATTTTTTATTTATTTTTTTTTATTAGTAAGATTTCTTTCTTTGCTTATCTGGTATTCTAAACCAATTCGGTACCAGACAAATTCCTGTAAACAAAATGATTCGGATTGCATTCAATGTAACCGTCATGACAGGGACCATAAATATTGCGCCGTCTATTTTCCCAGCCGCGTCATGTACCTTTTCATACCCATTGGCTGGCGACCTTTTTTTTTTCATCAATAAACAACCGAAGCAGCTGCATATAATTAGCGCAATAGACGCTGAAACCAAATTCTCCAGCATTTCCTAATGCAAACATGAACCCGGTTTCTACTGCAGCCAGAGATGCCATAAACATCCAATTTGCTTTTAGCACCTTTTTTCTCCCAACGTCGATAAAAGCGACGAGGCATCGCGTAAACAATGACCCGCATTACCAACGGCGCATTTGGTCATTTCTCCCGTTTGTTTTTCCGCCTGCCTGTTTCGTTGTTCCACTACTGTCGAGCACGTGTGATTAGCATCGATCTGAACGATCGCACACATACCACCATGACCTTTATTACAAGATCTGGTTTCCTATACCACCAAGAGAGACTTTACGTTTCTCTGGTGGTGGGTAAAAACGATATCCTTATTGGAGAGGATATCGGGGAGTCGCAATTCAATCTTCAAGGCGGCCGGGTCGCACGCCATCCGCCGGTACGGGGCGAAACAATGTTTAATGCAAGTCGAGCGCGTTCAAAATAAAAAAATAATTTTTCTTATGCACTGATGTCGGGATGGATGGATATAATAGATGTAAAATACTAACCTTAATAAAACCAATATAGATGATTAGTCAATGTGTTTTAATTTTTATTCGTGGACAGTGTTTTCATTATTTTCACTTGACTGTTCCTGTGAGTGTCTAGTTTACTTCTTGTATTGGTGTTTCCTGACTTTGCGTGATCGGTTCGTGACGGAGTTTTACTGTTTCGGTTGAGAACTATGAATCTTCGTGACACAGATGATGGGAGAGGAAGTGAACCAGTGCAGTACGCCCGCACAACATACTTCCTCTCCACAGTCCCACATAAATGGATAGCAAGCAAATCGAACTAAACGTTCAATTTGCGCTAATCAATTAAACCCCAAGCAAATTGAACTAAACGTTCTATTTGCTCACATAAAAATCGAACCAAAGATTCACCACAAAAACCCCCTAAGAGCCAAATGTGCAGGCCAGATGCCGTCTTTCAAACGATATCGCTGAGAATCATAAAAATGCGCCCCAGCAATTTTATGACCCCTTAGAAAAATGGTTACCTAAAACCATTAAAACAACCAGCGCCAGTTTCCGTTTTAACCAAACCAAGTTAAATCAAACAACAGACAATAAAACAAAATGCACGTTCGCCTGGGCGCTATTGATCTTTCTTTCAATCGGTTTTCCACGGAAAAAACCCTTGCTCATTCGGTTAAAGAAAGCAACAGGCGCAATAAAAGCACTATTGATTTTTCTTTACCGAAAAAAGGAACAGGCGGGAAGAATGAGATATCCTTTTATCTGCCGGAGGAAACCAGATTTCGATCCTAAAGAAAAGAAAAATGAGAAAACCATTAGCGATGGTTGGCACTACAGGTTTTGGGCCGAGACAATGAGACGAGAATGAAGTTGGGTTTTGAAACGAGTCGAGAACGGATAAAAGTTCTTGGTTGAGGGTTGGTAAGAAGCGAGTAACGTGATGAGGTTGACGAATCGTGTGTCCGGTGATTTAAGATATCGACTTAGTTTCTAGTTGTGATATGTTCAGTCTTTTTGATTAAGAGTATGATTTCGTGTTTAAACAACTTCAGGAGCGTTCCGGTGTGTGGTTATTATTGCTATATCTAACATAATCGTTTGTGCCAACAATGGTGAAGTAAATTGATTTGACAATACAAAACATAAAGAAGTGTACTCTTTTAAATCATCATCATCATCGGCACTTCAACCAGGAACCGGTCTTGGCCTTATTTAGCAAGTCCTAAGGCTTGCTAAATTTTCAATAATGATTTGTTTTTTTAAATAACTCCTATGTAATCGATGGCGGTGCAACAGACTAAGTAATATGTGTATTAATAAGGGTGACACACCATATAACATAAAAGGTAGCATAGTTTAAATAAAAATAAAACAGTGTTTTACTTAAACGGTGAGTGGTTTAAAAAAAGTAAATAACTAAAACCCTACACTACACACTAATGGATACAGAACTCTTACGACTTTGTTTATTTTGTCAATTGTTGTACTGATGTGTTTTTGAAAGATAGGTTTTATATCTAGAATAATACCTAGATATCTACAGTCTTCGGACCAATCAATATCAACTGCACACATACTGAGTTTAGTGTCATTTGGTAGGTAACAGAGCTTCCTACATCTCGAAAACCAGATAGCTTCTGTTTATTACCATTTATTTTTATTTTCCATTTCCTGTAATATACTGCTAGTTTGTCAAGAGCTGCTTGCAAAGAGTTGTAGACCTTAGTGAATAAGGCACCCGAAGAGAAAATGGCCGTATCATCGGCAAACATAGCTACCTGAATGTCTTCACCTAGACATGGTAAATCTGCGACAAACAATGTAAATAATATGGGACCAAGGACCGAGCCTTGGGGTACACCATAGTGGATTTGTTGAGTAGAGGATATGCCGGTTCCTATACTCAAACATATTTTCTCGAACGAAGAAAGCTCTGGATAATTTTGATAAGCGGTATTGGCAGCTGGGATGGGTACGAACATACAGAGCAAAGTCTCTGATTGCCTTCAACCCGGCGAAGGCCAGGACGATCTTTGTCCCTGTTCAATCCAAGTTGACATGCGTCTCCACGTGACACCCCTGGATAGCTACTTTGACACCCGCCAAGTAGTGAACCAATGCATGCAGCGACATCCTGAGAAAGGTTGGCGCAAGGCTAATAACCAGGCCCGTAAAAATGAGTTATTATGGCAAATTTAACAAGCTTCGGATATGGACCGGATACACGACGACGACCACGGAAACGAAAATGGCTAAATGATTTAAGGATTTTTTCATGGAACATACGCTCACTATACAGAGCTCAAGCTGCACAGCAACTAGCCGATTCCCTGTCCGAATATAAGGCTGACATAACAGCATTACAAGTGTGATGTTATTCAAAGAAACGAGTATGACATTTATTATAGCTGTTATGCAAAACACCATGTGCTCGGGGTAGGATCTCTAGTTGAAACCTGCCATCATCGGCTTTAATGCAATAAACGAAAGGCTACGCACTCTTCGCGTGCGATGCAAGTTTAAGAACATAAGCCTCATAAACGTTCACGGACCTACAGAGGAATCCCCTGAAGACGAAAAGGAAGAATTCCACGAAAACGTCGAACGGGCCCTCAATGGCTGCCCAAGATACGATGTGAAAATCGTTCTTGGTGATTTGAATGCTAAAATATGTTGGGAGCCAGTTTTCAGGCACTACACAGGTTCCCATAGTTTGCATAAGAACACTAATGACAATGGACTACGAGTCATCGAACAGGCAACATCAAAAAACTTGGTCGTCGCAAGTACCAGGTTTCCATGTAAAGATATCCACAAAGCCACCTGGGTATCACCTGATGGAGCCACTCGCAACCAAATTGACCACGTGTTGATAGATCGCCGCCACTCCTCGAGCCTGATGACGGTACGAACGTACCGAGGTGCCAACGTCGACTCGGATCAGTATTTTGTTGGTACAGTTTGCCGAGCGCGGATTGCCTTACGGAGACGTATTTCATCCGCGTATTAGGTTCAAATCAACACGGCTGCCTTACGCAATGAGAATACCAGTAACACCTTTGGTCATGCGCTTAGACTCGCCCTCGAAGAGCTCGACGGAGGGAGAGTAAGTCCTGGGGCCAGAATGCCGGGCATAGAAGAGAAATGGACACGCCTTAAGAATATTGTCATTAGTACTGCCAACTCCATCTTAGGCAGTAGTCGTAGAGATCGGAACGACTGGTTTGATGATGAGTGCAAACTAGCGACTAAACGTAAGAATATGGGCAATTCAGCAGTCTCATAGTACGCGGGTACGCGAGGAGAAATACAAAGAGCTCAGAAGATCCGAAAAAAGACTTCACAGACAAAAGAAAAGTGCCTGGGAAAAAACCTTGTCTGTGAAATAGAGAATAGTAGAGAGCGAGGTCCGCACCAGGGGCGGAAGTTCTACCAAATAATCCGCAGGATGGCGCGATACACATCACGATGCACTTACTGCAAGGATAAAGAGGGTAATCTGATCACCGATCCTGAAGGCATTCTGGAGCGATGGGAAGTGCACTTCAATGAATTGCTAAATGGTCAGCTCACAGATTAATTGGAGGCTCCACCAATGCAAGACCAAGACCAAATGCTGCCGCCACCAAGCATTGAGGAAACATTAAAAGCCATTAGACAGCTAAAATCAAATAACGCCCCTGGAGCTGATGGCATACCAGCTGAGCTGATCAAACAAGGAGGGACAGCGTTACATCACGCAATTAACGAGATCGTGGTGCACGTATGGGAGCAAGAAGAGATGCCGGAAGATGGGCGTCGCGGTATAATTTGCCCCATACATAAGAAAGGAGATATCACACTGTGCAGCAACTATAGGGGTATAACATTGCTGAGTACCGCCTATAAGATACTCTCCACTATCCTACAAGACCGGATATCCCCATACGCTAAAGCCATCATTGGTCAATATCAGTGTGGCTTCATCACAGGCAAATCAGCAATTGATCAGATATTCACCCTTAGGCAGGTGATGGAAAAATGTCAGAAATTTAAGATTCCATTATATCATCTGTTTATAGACTTCAAGGCCGCCTACGGCAGCATAACCAGGGTCGAACTATATAATGCCATGAGAGAATTCGGCATTCCAAGCAAATTGATACGACTTTGTCGGTTGACCATGACCAACGTAACTAGTCAAGTAAAAGTAGCGGGATTGCTGTCCAAACCAATAAACATCTATAATGGACTCCGACAAAGGGACGGTCTGGCCTGCCTCCTCTTCAACTTGGCGTTGGAGAAAGCAATCCGTGACTCTGGCGTCACAACGAGAGGGACTATTATCACCAAGTCCAGCCAGATACTTGCCTACGCAGATGACATCGATATCATCGGTAGATCCGAATCGGCTGTACAGGACTCGTTCACCCAAATCGAGCAGGCGGCACAAAAACTGGGACTGCACATTAATGAGGGAAAAACTAAGTACATGGTGGCGACTTCTGCGAAGAAAAGACCTAACGTTGGTCAAACTATCAGGGTAGTGGAGCACGAATTGGAAGTAGTGCAATCCTTTAACTACCTTGGGTCAATAGTATCAGCCGATAACAATATGGAAGAAGAAATACGCGAACAGCTGATCAAATCCAACAAAGCCTACTTTGGTCTATCAAGGCTCTTTAAATCCCGAAATTTATCCAAAACATCCAAGCTACTACTGTACAAGTCCATGTTATTATCAGTACTCATGTGTGGATCTGAGATCTGGGTGCTCAATAAAAGGCACTCTGAACACTGTGCCGCGTTTGAAAGGAAGGTCTTAAAGAGAAGTGTTGGTGCCATATGTGAGGGAGGACGATCCAGGAGACACTACAACCACGAGACTTACGCAATCTACCTTGAAGCTAATGTTGTAAGAAAAATCAAGCTCGGTAAACTCCGGTGGGCGGGACACCTAGCTCGAATAAGCGAAGAGGATCCTGCCCGGAAAGTCCTTTATGGCAGGATGTATGGAAGGAGACAGCGCATAGACCTTGTCTGTGATGGTGGGATGGCGTAGACCAGGATGCCCAGAGCCTGGGATAGCCAAACCGGATGACATCGGCTAGAAATCGGGACCGATGGAGAGATTTGTTAAATAAGACCAAGACCGGATTCCGGTTGTTGAGCCAATGATGATGATGAAGTAGTGAACCAATGCATGCAGCGACATCCAGAGAAAGGGTGGCGCAAGGCTAATAATCTTGCCCGGAAAAACAAATTATTATGGACAATTTAACAAGTCTCGGATCTGGACCGGATACCGGTGGAGAGATTTGGTAAATAAGGTCAATACCGGATTCCGGTTGTAGTGGCGATGATGATGATGATGATGATGATGATGATGATGATGATGATGATGATGATGATGATGATGATGATGATGAAGTATACAAACATGGAAGCAATATTCGAACGCGAGTCTAATGTGGGATTTAAACAGGAGAAGAGCTTGGGCCAGAGTAAAATATTTCGCGCCTCTAAAAAGATAACGGAGTAACAGGTAAATTTCACCTGACTCAGCGATGGAATATCTAATAGAAACTTCTGCGAGGAACAACGGGAATATGTGCTATTGGGAGGTGGTTTTAGTCGGCAAAAATCCGGCTTGCCCCTGAGTCAGTCCAGATGTATTATTTGAAGATTTACACCTTCCTTTCGAAACAAAAACAAAACAAAAATGAAAATTATTGAAAGAGGAACAATACACATATAATACTGTCTCACAGGCAGCACAAATTTCTGGGTATTAGAATATGAATTTGAAGTGTCCCTTCTTCGATTTAATTGCTCATAGATCATGCGTCAAAGACTTTAGTACAAGAGAGCACCGTTGGCATTTCAACGCTCCCTGTTCTTACTTTAGTTCTGACTCTACGCGAAGCATTTCATGATCCAAATTTAATAGCTAAATCTAAAAATCAAACATAAATTTAAATACAAAATTTCTTAGAAGATGTGCTATAAGAAAAAAAGAATGCCAAATCCAAAAGAAGTTACTTTTTTGATAACCCTTGCCCTCTTTATACTTCTGGTAAATTCTTCCCCTGCCTCAATATTTCTTGTTCTAGCTTTCCTTATCTGGTTTAAATATTGTTTTCTCTCTACCTATCTACCAATATAACTTTTTATCTATCTATCTATCTATCTATCTATCTATCTATCAATTGCGATGTACCACATTAAATGTCTGATTTTATAGTAAATATTTAAAAGCCAATATTATTTTTCCGTACATTTTTATTCAATCAAAATAGGATCCGTTGGCATCTATGACATACTTCCAACCGGAAACAAAGTCAAATATTCCTTTTTCGTAGAAGTGCAGACTTTTTGAGGCAATGAAATATTCAAAGGCTTTTATGACCTTTACTCGGTTTCGGAAGACCTTCTGCCGAAAAATTGAGTAGGGGAAATGTCAGCAGAGTACGGTGGATGCGGAAGAATATCAAAACCCAACTGCAACCGCTTTTGCACCGTTACTTGTATGCGGTCCAGTGTTACATCTCCAGCGCCGTGCTTCCTCTTTATATCGAGGGAAGAGCGTGGAGGTTTTATTTTCCTTTTATTTTTTTTCCTTATTAAAACGCAGGATCTTCTTCTCTTCTTCTGACTTAAAACTTCAAACTTAAATTAAACTGTATTTCTTCAACTGACTTAAACTTCAAACTTAAACTGAATTTCTTCTTCTACTGTATCTCAACTCAAAACTCTTTCTTATGACTGTAATCTCAAACTCAATGTAATCTCAAACTCAAACTGATTTTACAATTAAAATTTCTCTCTTCTTATGCTACTTATTGTTCTAATTGGTTGGAAATTATAATGTGAACAAAACTAATTTTATCAAAGTATTCCTTTTAGTCTCTGTGACTTTTAAATTGAATAAACTTTGAACGAAAATCAAAGTGCTATGTTTTGAATGAAAAAAAGGTGCATGTTATGAAAAGGGGCATGTTATGAAATGTGCTGTAACTGGCTTGATATAGAATATTGTGAATGTTTATGAATGGTATGTATTAAGTGAGAATGTAAGATATGTTAAGAGGAAGTTTTAAGGATTTGTTAGAAAAGTAATGAGATTCAGTGTTAAATCTAAAAGGGTAGAATTCTGGAATACAACACCAGCATTGTCATGCAAAGGGATCGGGCCGTGCCTTTTGACCAACGTAGGTTACTTTTCAGGCAATGTGGCATGCAAATGTAGATTTCGTCACAATATTTAATAGCGTTTATCGTTTCTCCTGGTTGAAGAAATGAAAACTGGATTGGTCCTTTAGATGTCCACCAAATTGTCATCATAACCTTTTTTTGGGAGAAGACCGGCCTTGGGAGTGTGTTTTGGTTTTTCACCTGCATCCAACCACTGCCCAGGTCTTTTACGGTTATCATATAGAATCCACTTTTCACCACAGGTGACTATCCGGTGCAAAAGTGGTTCTGTGGGGATACGAAGTCGTGGTGCCGGCGTACGGCACAGAGTTCTACTCCGTCCCTACAACTTTTCACTGTACGAACGAACTCAACCAGCTCCAACAATCGCCAGGAAACAAAATTAAAATAAAAACACCTATTTTAACTAGTTAAAACTTTTATTCATATGTCAGCTATTGTTATAGAAATTTCACCATGGTGTTGACTATTACAATCTAAACGCAAATGTCATTATGATCTGGCCGAACACTTACACGTTAAAAAAAAAGGAAACACAACTCGACAACTCCACTTAATAGGATAACAAGGACTTAGGAAACGCTAGTTTTAGACACGTTCATAAATTTAGATGACGCTAGCTCGAACTCGACTCTGTGATGTGCGCGTCCCCGTGAGGGCTATGGGGAGCGGGAGACGGACCCGCCGACCGGCTCGGTCGGGTGATGAAAAACGAATCAGCGATATCAATTCGCTGGGTAAGGAAATTCGGCCAGTGAAACTGACTCTCTTAATATAAGGATGCATTTTCTATTTCAAGAGAAACGTAAAGTCTATCTTTGGGGGTACGTAACCAGATCTCATAGAGAAGATCTATAATGGTACACATGTATGTGTGAACATTGGTTCTTTCATGGGACAAAGCCATGAGAACGACTCTGAAAACAAAGAAAGGGAATAATGTGCATCAATGAGATGTGAGTTCGGCTAAGTAAACAAGCCGAATCTCATTGGGCGCTAATTAGGTTTCTGTTTGTTCAGGCCGCTAGGCCATGAGAAGCAGATCCAGAAATATGTAGGACAAAGAGATCACGTAGATGATTGTCTATGATGTGCATTGCAGCTGTATTGATAGCCGCAATGCGTCATGAACATGGTGCTAATTGGTTTTAGCTTATTTGATGAGAATTGGTGTTTATGGCATAGCTGCCAAGGGTAAGTGTACAATTCCTATTTGCATTTGCCTATGCCATATGATTTAATTTATGCCTTAAGACGCAAGATGAGTATATTTTCTTTTGTTCCTTGGGTGTAGGTCGTCAGCCAATGTGTATGTAAAGGAATTTATTATACACATGGTGAAGCTGGGAATAGGCGACGCAATGTGTATGATCCCTGTTATGATGGTTACATTATATGTAAACCAAATTGTTTAGTTTTCAGGAATTCGACTGGGGAAAATGCGTACGTAAGATCGAGATTTGCCTGGCAACCGAAGGTGCCGAATTGGGCCTGGGATTTATGATGTTTGGAACAGAATTCTTATAGTGAATTTTGAATTCGAATAAATGAATGAAGGTAAGAATTCTCTTCCAGGAGCTTTTAGTTAAATACATTTGATAAATTTGTTGCGTGAAGCATTTACAGGTGCTAATGCGATTGCGGTTGAAATTGTGTCATCCTGAAATGCGTCATTAATGTTATTCATTGCCAATGACGCATTATGTCTCATCCTAAATTCATAAAGGAAGAGGGTTCGAATTTGAACTGCTGACAGGATGTTAAACAATTCCTAGAAAAAAAAATTATTGTGCCTGTAACGAACCCTAAAATTCTCACCCGTCAAACACACGTACCACTTTACTCTATAAAAAAAGAAAATTTAACGTTCTGGCATAGATGCTCACTCGAGAACATCTTATTTGCGACTGAGCAAAAATCAGACATTTCACGTGATACAACCGAATATCTATTTGTATATTTATCAACATGCCACCCGTCTACATCGATTTTCTTGTTTTGTTTAAATTTTCTTCGTTCTTCTAGTAATTTTTCTCTATTTCTCTGCTTGCTTCTTTCTATTTATATTCCTTTATCTATTTCTCTGTTTGGAATTTTGACATTTTTGTAGTATAATATTGTGGGGGTTCTCTATATTACATGGAGAACCAACCCACAATTTCCGCCCTGTTTCGACCGCTTTCAGCGTGTCATACTAACCCTATCCCACCGTTCGGTATTCACCTCAGAATCATTTATTTCCCAAGGGACGCATAGCTAAACTCATTATCCTATGCAGATAATGCATAATTGAGTTTAGCTACCATTTTGCTAGCCCATGAAATTTCCATCGGAAATCACATCATGTCGGTTAGCAACAACAAGTCTAACCAAACGACGCTGTTGCATCATAGCAAAACCGCTGGGGTTATTTCAGCGTCTTAGAGTCTGGTTCTCACGCTGATTATTTCCCAAGCATGAGCGGCGTCCTATTGACTTTCCCCAGATATGCCATTCGCTTGGGATCAACGATCTCATTTCGCAGGTGAATAGCACCGGCCATGTTTCCTCTCTTCCATAATTCTGTCTCCCTACGGTTCAATGCACTCTGAGATCACCACAGCCGTAGCACTAGGGCAGTAGGTCATTCTCAGAAACTGCATTTGATACCGGCGCACAAGCTAAGCCAACCTCGAAGTTATTGCGCTGTTTCTTTTGTTATTTTTATCTGTCCAGCGACTGTCGAATGATGCGCGAGTATTACGGGGGTTGCCTCTTATGTTTCGGGATTTGGCAACCCTAGTGTTGCAATCCGGCAATTGACAGCTCTGTCGTAAAGTTGGACATTTTTGAGGTTATACGCACTCAGAACGTTTTGACATACGAGCGCTATTTGTGTTGTTTACAGTAACTTAAAAGATTCATCTCGGCCCAAAAATGGAATTAAATCGTCAACATTTTCGTGCGATTATTTTTTACAACTTTCGGCGTGGATTAACTCAGCAACAGTGCATGGATGAACTTAATTCAATTTTTGGCGATGAAGCTCCATCAAGGACCCGTGTTTATCGATGGTATGGTGAATTCAATCGTGGTCGCAGTTCACTCCAAGATGAATTTCGTGAAGGTCGTCCAAAATCAGTTGTTGTTCCGAAAACCATTGATGCAGTGCGCGAAATGATATTGGAAGATCGTCATGTGACCTATCGTGAGATTGAGACAACCTTAGGCGTTAGTGGGACCAGCATACATTCAATATTGCATAAACATTTGACTGACTTGAAATTTGCTCGCGTTGGATCCCACACAATTTGTCAATCGCCCAAAAAAAGGCTCGTGTCAATTGGTCGAAAGAAATGCTCAAAAAATACGGTCGCGGTGCTTCGAAACACGTCTATGACACCGTCACAGGCGATGAATCGTGGATTTACGCGTATGAGCCCGAAAGTAAACAGCAGTCGACTGTCTGGGTGTTTCAAGATGAGCCAAATCCAACAAAAGTTGTTCGCGCACGAAGCACTTCCAAGCAAATGGTCGCCTGTTTTTTCGGAAAAACTGGACATGTCGCAACCGTACCACTAGAACAACGCAGAACAGTCAATTATGAGTGGTACACAACCATTTGTTTGCCAGTTGTCTTCCAAGAAATCAGGAAAACCAACCGCCGAAGACGGATCACTCTTCACCACGACAATGCGAGCTCTCACACATCGGCTGCGACAACTGCATTTTTGAGCACCCAAAACATCGATTTGATGGGTCATCCGCCGTATAGTCCTGACTTGGCACCGAATGACTTCTTTTTATTCCCGTACGTAAAAAACAAACTGAGAGGTCAACGTTTTTCGACACCTGAAGAAGCGGTTGCTGCATTCAGAATGCATGTGTTGGAGATACCTCAATCAGAGTGGCAAAAGCGCTTCGACAATTGGTTCAAACGCATGCAAAAGTGTATAGATCTTCATGGGGAATATTTTGAAAAACAATAAAGTGATTTTCGATGATCAATATTTGTTTTTGTTCTCTAATCCCGAAATATAAAAGGCAACCCTCGTATTCACCTCACTGAGGCATGCGAATGAGAAGATACATGAATAGAGCGCAGTGATGATTGGCTAATAGCTGTGCGAATTCGAAAGCCAATTTTCCATCCCTAATTCGAGTCAGTCGTTTTCCATCCACCATCGTGTGCACACGCTCGAGCTCCAAGCAAAACGAAAGACGTGTCTGTCGGCAATTTGTGTATCAACAACCATTCCCATTAAAGAGTTAAAACGAGTTTGATTTTAAATTAGATCCATTCCAATTCCGTATCGGTCAGCAAGTTTTTATTGTTCGATTTTATAATGCACACAGTTTTAACTCGTGGAAATGCCACCGTGGTGTATTCACTTAATGTGTTGGTGTGCCTTACATTCTGCTGCTTCATCTCAACCGTATCCTTGAATTATCGCACGTTTTACGTCAAAGAATCCTTGACGACACAAAAACCCATCAACCAAAATGTGTTACCTAATTACACATTTTGTCTAGACAGAAATATTATTAAGAACAAAACTCAAAAGGTTACTAACTACAAAAATTCAAAGAAACGTAAAATATGGAATAACCAAATTAGAATATAATGTATATCACAACATATGTTACCTAATTGCACATTTCATCCGGATGAACAAACTCAAAGATAATTAGCAAGAACTCGTGGAAACACGAAAATGAATATTACACTAATTGCAATATAATATCCATTGTGATAAAGATATTATATTGCAACGTAGAGAAACAAACCTAGATACGAGTATAAGATTTTATGTTAGAGTAAGTTTAGTTTACAAAAGAGCAGACGTTTGTTAAAGAAGAGCAGACGTTTGTTAAATTCGAAATTGAATAAAATATAAATTTTATTTAAAAGTGTTTTCCTTCATTTCACTCAAGTGGAGTTTAAGAAAACATAATTCACGCACGTACGGATTAACACAGTGAAAGTCCTAGTGAAGAACATTTCAGGTTTTTACTTCAGCATTTTTGAGCTCTTTTTGAGTAGCCTCAGATCAACACATATAACAAGCAACTTTTAGTTACTCCACATTGAAATATACTGACTCGTGCACTTACTTGTTCTTCTGCCTAAAGACACGAATTCATCCAATCACTACCTGAACTCCTACTTCCATTATCTGTATATAATGAAAATCAATGTGCATTGATATCTCTCTCCTTTTACATCCACTCGTACCCGATCTCTCTCTCCCTAAACAGTGTTATAATATTATAAAAACATTACTAAGCCGGTTAGTGCGCGTGAATTAGACACATATGTATATAGTCATGAGAGACAATTAAAAAATTACATCTGATTTGTTTTTGTTTCTTTTACTGTTCACTTTTACTCTTAAGGCACGCTGCATTTATCTGTGGCGGTTGTGTTGCTTCCAGTACAATTAAATGATAACACTAGATGTACCTTCGGAAAAAAAATGCCGAAATCTTGACCTGTATACACGCGGTGCAAACGTGCCCAACAGCACACAACTTTCCAAAATTAAATACACCATAGATTGCTTTGCCATTTCTAGACGCTCTTCTCGTAAATTCTATTTAATTTTTCATCACTCTGTGTGTGGTAAGGCTCTCGTATTTTGCCATACATGTCCTCCCAACTAACTGCAGTTTACCTATGCTTACCAGGTTAAGGTGTAACACCAATAGGAATCGTGGTTTTTGTGAGCGACTGGTGTACCAGGCGCTCGAATATGTTTTGTCAATTGCTGTGCGAAAAATAAAATAGAATTTATGGACTCTGGGTTGGGTAGTTAGTTAAAATAAATTTCAAAATAAATCTTTTAAAAATAGAAAAATAATGCCCTTTGAAGGAGAGGTTTTTTGTTCCACTGGAGGACTTCCTCTTTTCCGTTCCAGAAACCGTGTTACACTATTGTCTGAAGTCTGGAGAGGTGTTTCAGCTATTTGCAGACTCTTTCATCTTGTTGTCACATCACAATTTCTCCCTCCGAATGACTAGTTGTTCTCGTTTTATTTGTAATAAGAATGAGGATACATTAACGGAGTGTGAAATTGCTTGGGCTTTTCCAAATTTTATTGTCCGCGCAGTTTCGAAAAGATTGTAGTGTATTTTGTTGAATTTATTTGTTTGTTTTCTTCTCTTTAACGCATAGGTGAGTGAACGCGTATTAATGTACGACGCGCCATTGTTAGGTGTGCAAAAATGATATATTAAGCAATTGGATTAAGGCAACCTATGGTATACTAATCTATGCAGCACGCCAGATATTCCAGTTTAGTACAAATGCCTGTGTAACCATCACTCTTTTATTTTTAATTTGTAATTTGTTTTTTTGAGTTCTGCGCTGGAGTTACACTCGTCCCATCGACTGTTATATAATTGATATCTTTTATTTTATCACTCTACACACACAGAGAATGAAAACGCACACACACAGTTAAATCAAAACACATGAGACTATTCTTAACTTAATTCACCCTTTATTTATAACTTCGGTGTTTTTTGCTTTTGCTTTGAATTCACTTCACAAAATTCAGTTTTCTAACACAATCTTCTTCTTGTTTCGGTAAAACGAGAAACACAACACTGACACTGAATTGGATTTAGAACACGTATCCAAAAGATTCGAATTACTGTTCAACTTTTGCGAACACCCTGCTTTTAAATAGAATATACACCGGGGAGCTAAAATTTATCCGTGAAAGAAACTCGACGAAGTCGTCCGGTAAGCGCAAACCACCGATGCTCTTTTTCTTAACCACCATCAAAAGGTTACTTGCAGCGACTTTATCTTCCGTCTTCGATGACGGGTAATAATCACTTCTCTTTTTTATTGTCCGATCGTAGTGGGGGTTGCGCTCAGACTAGCTGATAGTATCTCCAAAACCGGACGATGTTCATACACACACACCCTTATCTCTCTTTCGGTCTTGCAAACCGAAAGATGCATCCATTGTTTACCCACACTAGATCTTTTTTGATACACATGAGATATGCTTCGCAGTACATTTCCTGATAATCATAAACATTGAAAATGTTTATGATCTGCGAGATCTGATTGTGTGGATGCGTGTATACAATTCTTAGAACTTTGTATTTACACAAGTGTTCATTTACGGCCAACGATGGCAAAGATATTTTGTATACCTTATTGCTTCGTTACCATAGAATTGTTCTTTGCTTTGACTAGCACATTATTTTCTTTGTGCCGTCATAGAATTTTTCGAGATGTGGTATCTGGATTCCATGATTCACCCGTATATGCATTGTATATTTCAGCGACAGAGCTTTATTTGTGGCTTTAGATTTGAATATTTGTTTAGCCCTGTGAATAGGGCGTTAGAATATACTCACAGCTAGGCCGGCTTGTCGTAAGAGGCGACTAAAGGCCGAGTGGTAGCCGGGGTCCCAGGCGGCCGGTGAAATTCCACCGCATCAACCTTAAGGCTCCGTCAAATGGTCGGGAGAAATCCCTGACCATCATTCGGAGCTTGGCTGATGGACCAGTTCGAGAAAAGGTTGGTTAGGTGGTAGTCGGTCTCAAGGTGAGATACCACCCCGTCACGCTGTATATTCCGCAATATCGCAGAGAGAAATTTTCGACGGTGTTTCGGATGTGTCGCTGATGGTCCGGACTGACACGGGGATAAGTCCTGATGGTACCTTCTGATATAAAGAATTCCGGAGGTAAACTAGTCTCCCATTCGGATCACCCGCGGACTATGTCAGGGGGAACATCATGCAGATATCATGATAAATAATGGAACTTTAAGAGGTTTGTTATCACATAACCGGGATTGCTGTCGAGGCTCTGCCCACGCTCGACTGGTGACAGGATTTTGTAACATCAGAGGCATCGGTTTCACCAATACGAATGTAAACGCCGTTCACCAATATTTGCAAACAACGAAACCTGATATCTTTGCCCTAACTGAGACCCAGGTCGGTTCGTCAACTGATTCGACATATCTTCGTTGCTCAGGATACGCTTTACATTCGAGATTCCGTTTTAAGGGCGGAGTCTGCGTCTTCGCGCGGTCCGATCTGGCTTGCCAGAGGATGGAGGCGTTGAAACCCAATAATATGGACGTCATATGGTTGAGGGTCGTGCTGAGGAATTCCGTTAAATTTCTTTGTTGTCTTTACCGCTTCCCGAATGACGATCGACCGGCGACATTTTTCGAACATCTTTCATATACCGTCGACTGGATACAGATCAACCACCCAGCTTCTGAAATTGTTGTCGTTGGCGATTTTAATGTACACAATTTCGGCTGGTTGTTACATTCTAACAGAACCGACGAGGCTGGGAGGCTGGCGGAGATGTTTGCTGTAAGGTACAACTTGACTCAACTCGTGGGGGAGTCAACGCGAGTGCCGGATGCCCGAGGCGGTTATGCGAACACCCTGGACCGGTTTTTGACATCCGAACCGAGTATTAATACCGTAGAGGTTTCTGCGCCATTGTGAAACTCAGATCACTGCTTGGTATCTGTCGCGCAAGCACTTGGATATCAAGCGAATAACCGGCCCAGGCAGCTTCACTATGTATTGAAGTATGGGACTGCTAACTGGGATGATTTGCGAAATTTCTTTGCATCCTTTCCATGGTTCGAGGCGTGCTTCGGAAACTTCGATGTAAACGCTTGCGCGGAGTCGGTATCAGATATTATTCTTCTGGGGATGGAGATGTATATTCCATATTCCATCAAACGAAGTTCGCCTGATAAACCGTCGATTGACAAAAAATGCGAGCAGATTTCGGCGGCAAAAAATAGAGGTTTTAAGCAATGGCCCTCCAATCCCATCGATGGTAACAGAACGAATTTTGTTAGAGTCAGAAACGCGTGCAACCAGGCGATTGATACCGCGAAGAAGGCTCACAATGACAGGGTGATCAATAAGCTCTTTCAGTGTCCAACTGGTTCGCGCTCCTTCTGGTCAATGGCAAGGGCTGTCAGCGGTAACTTCGCATCCTCCTCTTTCCCTCCGTTGGTGACAGACAGCTGGAAGTTAGTCACGAATCCACAGGATAAAGCTAATGTGTTCCCGACTTTATTTTCCACGAGTTCAAACCTTGATTCTGGTCTTTTGGAGTCATCTGTGATCTCGCCGGTACAGTCTTCCATGCGGGATGTGAGATTTCGTCCGCGCACTATTCAACGCATTCTACGTGAACTAGATTGTAGGAAGGCAACCGGCCCGGACGGAATACCAGCAATAGTCCTTAAGAACAGTGTTCCAGAACTATCGCCGGTTCTGGGCAGACTCTTCCGCTTATCTTATACGCGGAGGACCATTCCTGCCTGCTGGAAAATCGCTCGAGTTCAGCCGATCCCAAAGACGGGAAAAAAGTGTTTACCACAAAATTACCGTCCAATAGCATTACTGTCTATTTTATCTAAGGTAATGGAAAAAGTCATCAATACTGAGTCAGTTAAGTATGTGGAGTGCAACGGACTTCTGAATGATCGTCAATACGGATTCCGTGGCAGGTGGTCCACAGGAGACCTTTTGACACTTATAACCGATATATTGACATCTGCGATTGAACGGCATGGTGAGTCAAGGGCGGTCGCATTAGATATCTCCAAGGCTTTTGACCGCGTCTGGCACGGGGCATTGCTGAGCAAACTTCGTTCATATGGACTTTCCCAACAACTTTGTGACTGGACGAGTAGCTTCCTCGAGAATCGATCGATCCGAGTTGTTGTGGACGGCGAGTGTTCGGATCTGTATCCTGTTAATTCGGGGGTGCCCCAAGGTTCTATTTTCGCTCCAACCTTGTTCTTGCTTCACATAAATGATTTGTTGGAGACAACGGATAACAGAGTGTTCAGTTTTGCGGATGATAGTTCGCTTGTTTCCTCCTTTTCGAGTGAACGGCCGATTGGTGCATCTGCGTCGCATCAGCTGAGATGTAGACAGATTGACTTTCTAAATCAGGATCTAGATAGGGTCCTGCAGTGGGGAAGGGCCAATCTCGTACACTTCAATGCAGCGAAGCCATAATATACAACATTCACAAAGAAAAGCGGATCATCGGTTCCACAGCTGATGATGAATGGCCGGGCCCTCGAGGCTGGGGATAGTTAGAAATTGCTCGGCGTCACGGTCTGTGGGAATGTACCATAGCATAAACACGTGCCGAGCATCGCCAGATAAGCCTCAGGAAAACTGAGTAATCATTTTACAGCCAAGAAATATTTTACTCCGGCCCAACTTCTTCTCCTATATAAATCCCAAATTAGACCCGCGCTCGAATATTGCTCTCATGTTTTGAGCTCGGCTCCTGAACATACCCTACCTACTTGACAGCATACAGAGACGAGCGATCCGCCTGATCGGGAACTCGGCCCTGACGTCCTGAACCCATCCCATAGGGTCTACTGCTGACACAGTACAAACACGCACGCACAGTACAAGACAGCACAAACACACACATATACACACCGTCCCAAGCGCAGATTATCAGACGCCAAAGACGTGATCTGCATTTACTACCGCACTCAAGACCTACCGGTCTTGTATGATTTCTTTCCCACCACCCCCCCATGCAAGTACTTAGAGAACAATTGAACTAACCCTGTCCACACTATCCATAGATACGTTCTTCCCCTTTCTTTTCAGATATCTTGAGACCGAGACCAACATCTTCACGGATGTGGTTGATTCTGGTTATCGCAAGATGACCAAAAGCCAGAGACAAGATGAAGGACACATTTGTCCTTGTCCCCCTAAAGTCGGCCTCTCACCACCGCATTACTTTCCGAGCAGGCTCCTCTTCTCTCATTCGAGCTAGGTGTCCCGCCGACCGGAGTCTGCCGAGCTTGATTTTTCTTACAATATTAGCTTCAAGGTAGATTGCGTACAACTCATGGTTGTAGCGTCTCCGGAATCGTCCTCCCTCACATACGGGGCCAACAATTCTCCTTAAGACCTTTCTCTCGAACGCGGCACAGAGTTCAGAGTGCCTTTTATTGAGCACCCAGATCTCAGATCCACACATGAGTACTGGTAATAACATGGCCTTGTACAGTAGTAGCTTGGATGTTTTGGATAAATTTCGGGATTTAAAGAGCCTTGATAGACCATAGGAGGCTTTGTTGGATTTGATCAGCCGTTCGCGTATTTCTTCTTCCATATTGTTATCGGCTGATACTATTGACCCAAGGTAGTTAAAGGATTGCACTACTCCCAATTCGTGCTCCACTACCCTGATAGTTTGACCAACGTTAGGTCTTTTCTTCGCAGAAGTTGCCACCATGCAGTCGCAGTTTTTGTGCGCCTGCTCGATTTGGGTGAAGGAGTCCTGTACAGCCGTTTCGGATCTACCGATGATGTCGATGTCATCTGCGTAGGCAAGTATCTGGCTGGACTTGGTGATAATAGTCCCTCTAGTTGTGATGCCAGAGTCACGGATTGCTTCCTCCAACGCCAAGTTGAAGAGGAGGCAGGCCAGACCGTCCCCTTGTCGGAGTCCATTATAGATGTTTATTGGTTTGGACAGCAATCCCGCTACTTTTACTTGACTAGTTACGTTGGTCGTGGTCAACCTACAAAGTCGTATCAATTTGTTTGGAATGCAGAACTCTCTCATGACATTATATAGTTCTACCCTGGTTATGCTGCCATAGGCGATCTTAAAGTCTATATATAGATGATATAATGGAATCTTAAATTTCTGACATTTTTCCATCACCTGCCTAAGGGTGAATATCTCATCAATCGCCGTTTTGCCTGGGCTGAAACCACACTGATATCGACCAATGATGGCTTTAGCATATCTTATACGCGGTACTCAGCAATTTTATACCCCTATAGTTGCTGTACAGTGTGATATCTTCCTTCTTATGTATGAGGCAAATTATTCCACGACGCCAATCTTCCGACATCTCCTCTTGCTCCCATACGTGCACCACGATCTCATGAATTGCGTGATGTAACACTGTCCCTCCTTGTTCGATCAGCTCAGCTGGTATGCCATCAGCTCCGGCGGCTTTATTTGATTCGAACTGCCTTATGGCCTTTTATGTTCCCTCAATGCTTGGTGGCGGCAGCATTTGGTATTGATCATGCATTGATGGAGCCTCCAATTCTTCGGTGAGCTGACCATTTAACAATTCATTGAAGTGCACCTCCCATCGCTCCAGAATGCCTTCAGGGTCGGTGGTTGGATTACCCTCTTTATCCTTGCAGTAAGTGCAGCGCGGTGTGTACCGCGTCATACTGCAGATTATTTGGTAGAACTTCCGCGCCTGGTGTGGACCTCGGTCTATACTTTTCTCTATTTCACAGACAAGGTTTTTTTCCCAGACACTTTTCTTTTGTCTGTGAAGTCTTTTTTTGGATCTTCTGAGCTCTTTGTATTTCTCCTCGCGTACCCGCGTGCTATGAGACTGCTGCATTGCCCGGTATGCAGCATTCTTACGTTTAGTCGCTAGTTTGCACTCATCATCAAACCAGTCGTTCCGATCCCTACGACTACTGCCTAAGATGGAGTTGGCAGTACTAATGACAATATTCTTAAGGCGTGTCCATCTCTCTTCTATGCCCGGCATTCTGGCCCCAGGACTTACTCTCCCTCTGTCGAGCTCTTCGAGGGCGAGTCTAAGCCCATGACCAAAGGTGTTACTGGTATTCTCATTGCGTAAGGCAGCCGTGTTGATTTGAACCTAATCCGCGGATGAAATACGTCTCCGTAAGGCAATTCGCGCTCGGAAAACTGTACCAACAAAATAATGATCCGAGTCGACGTTGGCACCTCGGTACGTTCGTACCGTCATCAGGCTCGAGGAGTGGCGGCGATCTATCAACACGTGGTCAATTTGGTTGTGAGTGGCTCCATCAGGTGATACCCAGGTGGCTTTGTGGATATCTTTACATGGAAACCTGGTACTTGCGACGACCAAGTTTTTTGATGTTGCCTGTTCGATGACTCGTAGTCCATTGTCATTAGTGTTCTTATGCAAACTATGGGAACCTGCGTAGTGCCTGAAAACTGGCTCCCAACATATTTTAGCATTCAAATCACCAAGAACGATTTTCACATCGTATCTTGGGCAGCCATTGAGGGCCCGTTCGACGTTTTCGTGGAATTTTTCCTTTCCGTCTTCAGGGGACTCCTCTGTAGGTCCGTGAACTTTTATGAGGCTTATGTTGTTAAACTTGCATCGCACGCGAAGAGTGCGTAGCCTTTCGTTTATTGCATTAAAGCCGATGATGGCAGGCTTCAACTAGAGATCCTACCCCGAGCACATGGTGTTTTGCATAACAGCTATAATAAATGTCATACTCGTTTCTTTGAATAACATCACTCCCCGTTCATCTTATTTCTTGTAATGCTGTTATGTCAGCCTTATATTCGGACAGGGAATCGGCTAGCTGCTGTGCAGCTCGAGGTCTGTATAGTGAGCGGACGTATATGAGAAAATTTTTAAATCGTTTAGCCATTTTCGTGCAGTGGTCGTCGTTGTGTATCCGGTTCATTTCTGAGGCTTGTTAAATTTGCCATAATAATTCGTTTTTATGGGCATGGTTATTAGCCTTGCGCAAACCTTTCACAGGATGTCGCTGCATGCATTGGTTCACTACTTGGCGGATGCCAAAGTACCTAGCCAGGGGTGTCACGTGCAGACTGCATGTCAACTTGGATTGAACGGGGACAAGGATCATCCAGGCCTTGACCGGGTTGAAAGCAATCAGAGACTTTGCCCTGTATGTTCGCTCCCATCCCACCTGTTTGTATGCTTACATATACAATACATACATACATACCCTCGACCTACTTGAGAGCATACAGAGGCCAGCGATCTGTCTGATCTGAAACACGGCGCTGACGTCAGGGCTGCAGTCGCTATCACATCGATTTTTTATTCTAATAAAACTACAATTACTGTGGAAGATAACGTTGATCCCAATGCTCACCCATTTCTTTATTTCTTGATATGTGATTCGTAAAGGAGTAAAATAACCCTTTCTTAACACATCTTAAAATATAGGTAATTATTGAATATTTTAAAGGCGTCGTTCCACTCACTCGACATCATATCTTTTATTTAAATTGAGTGGATGTCTGTGAAAAGTTGAGGGTTAGTTCTAAGCACCTTCGACTTTTATTTAAGGTATTATATTATATATTAACATTACTTCCAAAACAGAGAAGGATAAACACCGCTTCCGCAGTCATTTGTAGAGAGTTCTAAAGCTAGAAACTTTCATTCTGAATGCTCCTAAAAAATGCATAAATTTACAGTACTCTACGCGACCCGCGTTTTCCTGTTTCCTTCTTCTTAATTCATCTCAGTTAACAGGAACAGCAAGAATGTATCCTGCTACGAGTACGTAACCTTTTCAATTATGGAAAGTAGTGCCTTCCGTCTTTTCTCATATCAACTGTTTGTCACGTTAATTTTCGTAGGGAAGTTGAAAATGTATTTTTAGTCCTTGGCAATAATTTTTGTTTGACCTTGTGTTATAGAAAATAAAAAGTCCAAGACTACATTCTGACTTCTTTTTTTATTTTTTTTATTACATTTCTGTATTTATTGACCATAAATGATTTGTTACAGCCGCGGTGCGACTTAGAGCTAAGGTGGTTGAGCTGTATCATTCTGACTTCATAAAGGTTAAAGAGAGCTTACGATTATGTATCAGTAACAACTACCAAACACGATAAAGGTACGAATATACCTGGCAGCTAGGGAGGGATAAATTGTGCATAATTATTCATGTTGAAAAACATCTAAGTATGTCCAAAATATACGGGCGGATTAAAACTCGTAAATTTACCGTATTTTCGACTGTTTCTTTTTTCGCCGAATAAGGTATCCGTCTTTTCGAATGGAGAGGTATGTGGCACTATTACACCTTAAAATGAATCTCTGTTTTTCTCCTAATCTCATTTTTTCTGCCTGCGCCCGATTCATTATTTTGTAACAAGCGTAGACTAGAAACTTTATTTATTATTATCTATGAACGTCCACGTGGGACAATTTCGTAGAAAGTTATGCTACTTTATTTAGATTCGCTTTTCGAAGGCTGAGGAGATGGCATACTGGTTCATTTGTCGCTAAATTTTCAAGTGGGAATGGATGACATTTTATTTTGGTTTTTATATTTTCCCCATTGCTTTAATTCGGTATTCTACTTAAGCCTAAACGGCATTTGTGTTTCGTTGTATTGATTTAATCACTTAACTTTTATGTTTGAACAATATCTACTAGACTGGGGCTTGGACAAAAAATATTTATACCTAAAAAATTGTAGCAAGTTCCAGAGCGTAATGTGTGGGAGTTTTGGTCGGCATTGGACTATTGTTGTTATCTATCTTACTTAAAATGAAATTTCTACTTCAGTCATAAAAAGCCAATTTATTTACTACCTTAAGCCAATCTTACTACTTGACACAGGCCTCTTACACAAGCCACTTACACACTAAATTTTATTTCCTGATATTGAATTGATGTTTTTTTTCATTGATTGGTTTCTTTTAAAATAATGTTTTCATGAGACTTTTTTAACAGTTTAACTTGGTGTTGTATTTGGTCTACTATATAACGACGTTAATGATTTACATTACATAACGACTAATTTGAAATATTAGTTTCCTGGGTACTGCTAGTGCTACCCCTTGATTGATGTTGTGGGGCTGCGGCTAGTTTCTGCTAGTGCGTCAACACGGACGCTGGTTCCTCAGAAACCCCATCAATATTACGCTGGAAATTAGAGCACAACCGCGAACACAATAGCTCTCCAAAGAAAACACACTGGAGTAGTTTTGATGATGTTTTTTATTTCGTGCAAAAATCCTGTACTATTAAATCAATATCCCGAATTCTCGTTACACGCACGGTGACAATCCTTGTTTATTATTATAACGGGATCAAAGTTAGTGGGCTACACTTTGTTTAAAGAACTATATTAAATTATATTTCTTTTACACTGGTAAAACACGAAATGGCAAAAAGACGTACACGAAAAGAAAGGACTTAGTGACGAAGTAACTCTTGGAGGAACTCTCGGTGACTCTCCGCAGGGATTCGTTAACGAAGGTGCGCACCCTTAGAAGAATACAATCTGACTCCTGGTATGAATCTCGATGTAGTTTTGCGTGGATATCTCTATTCGAGATTGCACACATACAGAGAAAGGGCCTGTACATGGAAAGGACAGAATTTCAAGTATAAACTGAAGTCGAATAAAGAAAAGCGGCAACAACAACTGCCTAGATGATATTCGAATTCAACTCAGGTCAGCTGTGCAAATAGATGGTCGCTCGGATAGCGACCGAAAAAGGTTGTCATGTTTAAAATAGCGATCGTTGATGCAGGGTTAGATTTCTCTGTGTTATGTCAACAGAACGCTATTTCAAGGGTTCAAACGCTAAGATACGCGTTTGTTTACCTTGGTTAATGGTACGAAAGTTGTTTAATGGAATGATACCGTGAGACCTGATCTGGTGATCTGAATGATTACACAATGACGGTTGTGTATTGATCCACGTCAATTGTGCATTGCATCCATAGTGAATCGAAGGTTGAATTCCAGTGTGCATATTTACACAGGCGATGAATTCGGCTCTTGGCAGTTAAGCGCGAGTTACGCTTTGCTTTGTAGCGAACAAGAACACTCGGCAGTATTGGTCTGTGTTTGATGGGCATGTGGTTTTAATTGATGACATGGCAAGATGGTAATCTTGCCGTGGATTTATGTTTCAGGTGCAAGATACTGACGGGTAGCTTACGCTGCTCGATTACAGGTAAGCACAATGGCTTTGCTGGGTGTGGAAATGCGGGTTGATTTAAAGGGAATGGGTGGTTCTTTGTGAATGCTTTTAAGAATCCCCACAGGGCTTCTTTAAAGTCTTCTCCAAGAACCATCCACTACTTCAACTTAACCGGCCTTTTCCCTCACCCACAAGACACAATACCTACCTGCAATTTTGGGCAGCGTAAGCTCCCAGCAGCATTTTTCATACCTGAAAGGAAGTCTCTCCGACGGCATACATAATTCCGAACTTTTCAGGTTCATACTCCATGAACCAGTTTACATCTCCAATCGGCTACATCTCCAATCGGCTTGTAGAGGACGTGTCTTGGCACCAGGCAAGGGTGCGAGTTCTACGTCGTTCTCAACCGTCACGAATGTTCCACTGTAGATTTTCAGGATCACAAATTGCAGGAGCGAAACAAAATAAAACCTCCGCAACACAATGTCCACCATAGGAGAGCGAAAACAGACACTGGAGGAAAAGTTAAACGCACTGTTTTACAAGTAAATGTTCTTTTATTGCGTCGATGTATTTTAATTTTAGTAATCTATTGGTCCGCAAATCCAATCGTTCTGAATTGTATCAACAAACTTATTGCACCGAAGATAAAAAGACGCACAGAAACAACATATGAGGCACTAAACTTATTTTTATTAAAATGCGCTTACTCGACTAGCAGTATATTATCGCATCTCCGCATCCGGCGGAGAGCGGAAGTCGGCACGACCGTGCTGGTCTGCGGATGGTAAAGGACTTCTCGAGGATAGAACTCTGACTTGAATTCTATCTTCAATTAAGTGTGAGATATGGAGGGGCAAGAGAAAATTTTCTCTTAAGGGTGTGGCCACTAAGAAAATGCGATATTTTTGGTGCAGTGGTGTATGTGCGCGATCGAACAGATTCAATGTTGTTGCACGTGTTCGAAAGCAGTGGAACAACGAGAAAGGCAGTCGGCGAGAACAAAGGAAAAGGCGACCAAATGATTTGCTCCGTAATGGGGGTCATGTTTATGCAACGTCGCTATGACGGACGTTGGTAAAAAGGTGTTAATGGGATACGATACTTTATACAATGGAAATTGTATATCGTATCTTGGGTTAATTGCCGAAACGCATCCCTTGCTTGCATTTAGGTATGCCAAGCAATTAGTGGTGGCGACGAAAGAAATGCATCATTGTTTGTCTATTGAATCACTAGTGTTGCAGCTCTAAAAACAAGCTGACGACATAGTATTTTAACTCAGACAAAGGGTGTCGAATGTTTGGTATTTATGGTGCATATGCACATTAAGGATCAATTTTAGGAATTTCAGATAATGCTTGAAAGCATTACATGTCCTTGGAAAAGGAAATGTTTTCTGGGGCAAATGCAAATGCTTGGCGGAAAGCAATGGGAGTTATGGAATTCCTAAAAAGGTCATGAAGAATTCTTACAGAAAATTGTATGCGAAGAGATGCATGAAGATAAGGTTTCTTAACAGGGAATTTAAGATCATGGGTTTGATCTCTTAAATGCGTGCAGCGTTTTTGTGTGCCGAATGCGATTGCATTGGTGAAATTATATGGGAAGATGGGTGTTATGGGGGTTTTTAAGGAAAGCGTACCGTGGGGGTTGGCGGAACCGCCACAGGCTCAATTAACGATAAACAAACGCTGGCCGGCATATTGCGCATACAGCTGCAACCGATATTCCCTTCTACCATACATAATTGTATATCTTATCTATTCCCTAAGGTTCGCTGAGTTGCGACCAATTTCCTAATCACTATACAACCGAGCATTTGATTTAGGCATGAACATGATCATTTGTTTACCCACGTTCATGCCCCATGAAGACCCATCATCTAACCCAAACAAATAACCCATAGACACCGTCGCTGAGTTTTCTGTGGGCTTAACGTCCATGAACAATTTTCCCTATTCTGCTATAAAGCCATTCGGCTCGAGCAACTAGATTCCCAATCTCTGGTGGAACTATCGTCACCAGCAGATATCGCCTACAACGGCATTTCCCTGGAATCTTAAGTAAATACAATGACGGCCCTTCGTAACATAGGCACATCATGAACATTGTGCATGCCATCATTGGACCTGTGAAATAGCGTTTTTGTTTACCTAGTAGCAAAAACCTATTTTCGTTCCCAGGCGTACATCAACAACGATCTATGGCCACATCGCCGCGGCCCCTGATGATCGTACATTGTTTGATCAGGTGTTGGCTAATCATTGTCTGCATTGCAGGGCATCGAACTTGCCTATACATCATCATCATCATCATCATCGGCACTACAACCGGGAAACCGGTCTTGGCCTTATTTAGCAAGTTTTGAGGCTTGTTAAATTTTCCATAATTTGTTTTTCCGGGCAAGGTCATTAGTCTTGCCTATACGGTATAGGAAAATTCTCCCATGCTCGATCAAGATTGCCGGCCGCCAAGTTGATCGTTTTGCTCCTCCTCCATCGAGGCAATTCACCACCATTAAATCTGATGGATGTGAGTTGCATCTGGGAGTCCGAATTCAACCCCCAGACTGGACGGATCAGCTGAGTGTGTCAAATCCTGAGTCGACGTACGCGAGTTCATCGAATGTTAATTTTCGTTATTTCATTAAGATAGAGTTAGCGCTAATGTACAAATAATTCGGTTATACCCTACGCGAGTTCAACGAACGTTAATTTTGTTATTCAGTAAGGAAGGAGTTAGAACTAATGTACAGACAACTCTGTTATATCCAGTAATTATGGTGTTAATTCAAACATAACCAAGTATAGACAATGGAATAGAACAAAAATAAATGAACATTCTACAGAACGACAACATCGGAGTTTTTATTCGTCATCCTGCTGCAGTGTACAGTGTCCTGGAACTCGAGTGTGGAGTTCAGTGTTCTTCGGCTCAATTTTTCATCGGTATCCTGTGTTGCCTTCTATCTAAACATTTCTACAGGTGATAATTTCCCGTGGACTAACCGCGCTGTGTAGGATATTTTACTGAATCCATGCTTGGTGCAATAGTAAAATTAAAAACCCACAATGTCATTCCTGAGGAGGTGGTATTCATCCAGAATAACTTTGTACCGGCTTTTCAGGTATCGTTCGTGTACCAAGGCGACCGCTATATTTTGTTGTCAAAGGAACACAAGGTGATTTACAAGAGCAGTCCCACAATTAATCGGCTTGACAAAGAGAACACAAAATATTTGGCAAAAACTTTATTAATTCTTAACATAGTCTCCTTTTAGCTCGATACACTCTTCCCCTCGATGTTCAATAGCTTTATTACCTTGTTTATAGTCCGGAATGTCGAGCACTTCAAAATCCTGCAGATATCAAGTCTTCATCGTTCGCAAATCTTTTACCACCGAGCCATTTCTTCAAGTTTGGAAAGAATATGATTCATGAGAATGTAATACGTATCTGAAATCCTTGGATTTAGCCACTGCAATAACGGATATGTGAACAGGAGCATTATCGTAATGGAAGAATACCATCTCAGTCGCAATTCAACCATAGCCCGCATCGGACGTGTTAAATGACCACAGTTTTCGCTCATACGTTGGACGTATATAACTTTTTCATTGACAAACATGCAATTACGTTACTAACTAAAGTGCTGTTTATCACATAACCAATGTGTTTTAATATCACGAAAACATCGGCTCACACCCTATGAATATTCAGTTACAAAAACGTGTGTTTAAAAAATGGTCAACCTATTGATCTAATTATCTCATTTAATTCAACAACAACAAACAAACAAAACGAAAGTTAAACGTGACAACTCATTATCTCACAGTGCATTAAATAAAATCAATAAAAGTGCATATAAAATCAGTTCAGTGAGGCGCAAAAAGTGTACGAGAAGCAATAAAAATAAAAACAATAAAAATATAACACTTCGGTTGCAAACGCGAAAATTAAAACAAACAATATATTGCTCGTTAAGAAACTAAATTTCAAGTCATGGTTTGGCGCGAGTGCAGCGTCACTGACTCTTAGCCGGCGGGTTTCGAGTTGCGTTGTGGTTCGTATAGCAGGTCGCCTTTGTTTTTTTTTAAATGAAAATAAACGGAAAGAACCAGCATGAACACGGAGGAAGATAAAAGCGCGACAACACAAAAACGAAAAGCAGTTCCGAAAAATCCCATTGTGACGCGAAGTAAAACCGCGAAATTAACAACGCAGAAAAGAGAACCGCAGATGGAGGAGGAAAGTAAGCTTACCGCCCCCTCCAACTTTAACATGTATGGGGCAAACAATTCATTCGCTTCTCTTGCACCCTCAGACTCTGAGGATGAAGAAGAGGAGATAAGTAAATTGGAGGCGAAACTTGCGATGGCAAGAGCCCGATTACAAGAGAGACGCCGAAAGAAAAAAATAGCGGCGCTCGAACAAGAAAAAACACACAACAACAACAAAAGCCGAAGCCAAAAGTCGGCCAACAGCAACAGTTTCACCATCAACAGCAACATCAACTTTAACATCAGCAGCATCAACAGCAACTACCAACACAAAATCGACCAACGAAACAGCAAGCAACACAGCAGCAGCAAAGCAAGAATAACAGCGGAAAAATAAAGATGCCACCAATCAACACCATAGATGTTGACTGTAAGGAATTGGTAAGTCTCTGTAAGCTAGCTATAGGAAACAATTTTGCAGTTAAAAGACTGACAGGTAACAGGCATGCCATTTAAACCTATGCGGCGGCAGACCACGACAAAATTAAAGAGTTCTTAAAAAGAGCCACCGCGGAATTTTACTTGTTCACGCCGAGACAAACGAAGAACGTAACGGTTCTATTAAAGGGTGTCGACCCTGAAATGGAACCGGGGGCTCTGCTCGCAATGCTTCAAAGTCTGAAGCACGAACATCTCGAGTTTACCGCGGTAAAACCGTTCACCACAATCAAAGAAGGGAAAACCGCAAGCTACCCTTCTTTTTGGTTCAATTAACACCCAGCAGTAGAATTGGTGGTCTAAGAATTATTACAGTCTTGGATCATCAAATGGTCACTGGGACAAATTAAAAAAAAGGCAGAGACATCCTGCAATGTGTCAGCTGCCAAAGGTTTGATCACGCGGCGGCGAACTGTGAAATGCAGCACCGTTGCGTAAAATGCGGAAAGGACCATAAGGCAGAAGAATGCCCTCTGTGAAAAGAAAGGGTAGAAGACAAAGCCCTTATAAACTGCGCAGTGTGTCGGAATGAGGGACATCGAGGATGTCCTAAATTCCGAGAAATAATGTCAAGAAGTGTGACTCGGCAAAAAAACACTGAGCCAGCTCGTAGAACAACAATGCCCCTAACATCGCAGCGGTTGTACGCACAAGTTGCGTCGGGTGGGAGAACACCAAATCAAGCTACAACACTGGTAGCCACAAATACTCCCACACGGACTGAAACAACACCGCAAGCAGACGTGTTCGCAATCCTGCTCAATCTGCGGAGACAGATGACACAGCTACAAAGCCAAATAAATGAGATCTACTCGCATCTGCCCAGTCTAAATAACAAGTCGATATAAACCCTCTAACCACAACATCAATAAAAGCTCTTGTCGTGAATGTAAATTCACTAATAAGAACTGAGAGAAGAGCCAATCTTTTTAATCTGTTGCAAGAGGAACAACCTGATGTACTTCTGGCGGGGGAAACAAAGTTAAGCCAGAGACACAAGATATGGCATAAAAACTACGATATTATACGAAGAGACCGACCTAACTCCACTCAAGGAGGGGGTGTCGCAATCTTTATTAGAAAAGGAATGAATCATAAAGTAATACATAGTGGAGAAGTGCGCAGGTTCCGGGTGCTGGAAGCCTGTATCGTACACATACCCCTTCAGCGAGGAAGGGGTTTGTATGCGATTGCAGTCTATGCACCTGAGGAGCACCAACATAACCTATTTATAGCAGAGCTCGAGACACTCTTTCGATGCTTACAATTGCACCTGGACAAAAACTACTTTATCCTAGGGGGAGATATGAACGCCAAGCATAGAAAATGAGGAAATTATATATCTAATGCCAGAGGAAATCAGTTGGCTGGTTGATTAGATCAGAATTTGTGATCCCGCAACCCTACAACTACGGTGCAATGCGATGGATGCGGTTCACCAGATCATTAACAAGAGAACTTCGTTCGAACGACTTTAATCTGCCAGTAAACAGAAACCTGACAAATTACGAAATCGACAAATACATCCAACAAATGGACGAAACCGTAAAACGAACAATGGACAAAACAATTCCCAAAACAACAATTACAGATCAAATAAACCTGTACAGAAACACAACAATAAACGCACTCCACAAGAAAAAGAGCAGAAACTATCGAAACTGAAACAATTACACAGACAGTTTACAGTCAGACAAGACCAGGAGATAAATAATATCACTGAAATCCCGATTAAAAAACCTCCAACAACTACTTAAAGCTAATTATAGATTAGCAACAAATTTGTATTGGAACAACAGAATTCGAGCTATAAAAACTAATAACCCGAATATGTTCCCACAAATAAATAAAATATTCAGAAGAAATAATCAAAACGAGATTCAGTGTCTCCAAATTCCACTTACTGAGGTAAACACGCAGCTGCTAACCAATGCTGGCATAGATACAGAGAACGCGATCTTCAATAGTGAGCTTTTCGTGATCGAAGATCCTTTCTAAAAGGTGAACGCTGGGGAACAGTCTTTTAGGAAATGTACAAGGTGAATGAAAGCATTCGCCAAAATCACGACTTGGAGGACAGAGTTCTACTGAATCACCTGCACCTCCGAAATGAAATTTCACATTGGCAAACGGAGAATCCGGTCTTGCCGAATTCATTAATGCCAATGGTGGGGCTAATCCCCCGCTTGGTAGAAACCTTGACGTGGTGCGGGAGCTTAAACTACGATGAATCACTCAGGCTATGCTGACGGAAGCATACGCTTCCAGTAGGACCACCCATGGCAGACAGGCTAGCGAGGAATAACACACAAAGATCTACCACCCTGTTGCAGTTCCGCAACATATATCACATGATACCATTCCGAAAAAACATACCACACGGAACGCCACCTATTGCTGAATAGACAAAAGCAAAATTGTCTATTCGTGTGACGTTTCCATGCACTGTTTACAGTGCTTGTTTTACGACTGTACGGTGCTCACACTGTTTTTGACCTTTTTGTATACGGTGCTTTCAGCACCCGTTGTTTTGATAACGTTTCGAGATGACGGTTGGTGCTAGACAGTTTGTTTTTGCTACTTGATGTAATTCCAATCGTTTTTAAATGAGGAACAGTTTGTGATGTATCGTTTACTTTCAACGTGGTTTTAAATCGTTTTATTATAAATCAAATTAAAAGGAATCTTTGTATGAGTTATTGTTTCGTTTCTTGTTGTTGCGGTCGCAGTGTGAATACTTTAACGCCAACAATTGTGAGGATTTCATTTGCTTAGTTCCTACAGCTTTCTACAGCGTGGAAAAGGAAGCATCGAGTGTATCAAATTGCACTATCAACCAGAAAGATCAACAGATGATATAGCTCCAGTTGCGATGAGAACTGGATTACCTGAAGAGTACGATTTTTGCTGTCACGTCGAGGAAGCCTTCTCGACGCTGAACACACCCCTAATCCAGGGTGTTACGCGTCACGGTGCACGTTGGATGGTTTGCAGCCAGGGGTATACCGGCTGTATTATAACGGCGCCTCTCTGACACCGGGTCGAATCAGAGCAGTAAGCAGACCTTACCATATCAAAGAGGGGCTCTGATATGGCGGACCAATTGAAACCCCAGAGTGATTCAATGAAATGAATGATCAATACACAAAACACAATCTCACAAAAAACCCGGTAGGCGTCGGGGTGATGAGCCAACACTACCATAAGAGAACAAATCATCAGGAAAACACCGACTCGGCAAAAAGACGACGTAGGGAAAAACGTAAAAAGCGGGATATACGCGTCGGCACGTGGAATGTTCGAACGTTATATAAACCAGGCGCGATACAGACGGTCGTAGCAAACACGAAACAATCTAAAATGGACATCGTCGCGCTTCAGGAAGTCCGACTCCCACATCAAGTAATCAAAATCAACAGATTTACACTGGTGCGTGGAGGTACCGATACACATAACCTCGGAACCGGCTTTATCATAAGCAAGAAGATTACGTCCCATGTAAAATATGTGAAATTTATTAATGACCGAATGTCGGTGCTAAAAATACAGGGCCGATGGTACAATTATGTATTTATAAACGTAAACGCCCCAACTGAATCTGCGGACGAAGAAACGAAGGACACGTTCTACGAGACCCTAGAGGATGTATTTCATGGGATCTCATCATTCGACGTTAAAATCCTCCTCGGGGACCTCAATGTGAACATTAGAAAGAAAGATATCTTCCAACCAACAATAGGTAAAGAAAGCCTACACGATGTTTCAAATGGTAATGGAATTCGAATTATCACGTTCGCAGCGTCAAAAAATCTGGTAGTGAAAAGCAGGATGTTCAAGCGCGAGGAAATTCCTAAAGCCACATGGATATCACCTGACGGCGTAACGCGTAACCAAATAGACCACTTCCTCATAGACAAAAGACACCACTCGAATATCCTTGACGTAAGATCATATAGAGGAGCAGATTGCGACTCCGATCATCTTCTAGTGAAGGGCAAAATCAGGAGTCGCCTCGCAGCAATCCCACATGGGCAGTCATGGGAGACGAGCAAAAAGTTCGACACTGATAAACTGAAAGACCTACGCAAAAGGGCTGAATATCAAGACGAACTAACGAATAGATTTAGCATTCTAGAGAATGTGAGCAGTGAGGAATAGGAAGCTAATAGTGTGGACACTAAATGGACATCGATCAGAGACAGAATCAAACTAACAGCCCAAAAGGTATTAGGATTTAAGAAAACAATTAAGTCCAAACCTTGGTTTACCGATGAGTGCAGGGCGAAGATCGAAGAACGTAAACGCTTCAGAGTGATCCACTTAGAAAGATATGATGAAGTCAACGCGGAAAGATACGCGACAATTCGGAGAGAGACAATGATGCTTTTCAAACGCAAAAAACTCGAATGGGAGAAGACTCTGATCGAAAAAATCCTAGAAAATTATACGGCAAAGAACATCAGAGGTACGTGTAGCGGTTGCGCCAAACCCTACGGTCTACTTACCTGAAAACCCCCATAACTACTACCCAACTCCCTTTAGTTTGCTAATGCAACAGTATTAGTACCTAAAAATGCTGCACGCATTTAAGAGATCAAATCTATGATCTTTAAGTCCCTGTAAAGAAAACTTACCTTCATGCATTCTCTTCGCATACCATTGCTCCTTAAGATTTCTTTATTAACTTAACAGGAATTACCAATCAATTTCGGCATCTATGTCGCCAGTCAAATTTCCTTAGACAAATTCCTGTAAACAAAATAATTCGGATTCCATTCAATGTAACCGTCATGACAGGGACCATAAATATCGCGCCGTCTATTTTCCCAGCCACGTCATATACCTTTTCATACACATTGCCTGGCGACCTTTTTTGTTTGTCTTATCAACAAACAACCCAAGCAGCTGCATATAATTAGCGCAATAGACGCTGAAACCAAATTCTCCAGCATTTCCTAATGCAAATATGAACCCGGTTTCTACTGCAGCCAGAGATGCCATAAACATCCAATTTGCTTTTAGCAACTTTTTCTCCTAACGTCGAAAATAGCGACGAGGCATCGTGTAAACAATGACCCGCATTACCAGCGGCGCATGTGGTCATTTTTCCTTATTGTCCTTGCCGCCTGCCTGCTTTCGAACACATGCAACAACATTGAATCTGTTCGATCGCGCACATATACCACTGCACCAAAAAGATCGCATTTTCTTAGTGGTTACACCCTTAAGAGAAAAGTTTTTCTCTCTCTTCCTTTTTTTTTCCTTAGCGAAGTCATCTCTGCATGAGATGACGATCGCTGAGTCAAATTCCATCCTTCGACCCGACCGGGTCGCGGCTCCATCGCTACCCTGGTGCGCACAGGGAAGCGATAATGGAGAATAATCGCGTGAGTCGAGCGTCTTATTCAAATCGTCGAACGGATCGGACGAGCCGTTCATTATACCGTGTAGGGTGTGCTCGGAGTGCACACCCTGGAGTTGCAATCTTCCTTTCCCCAGTAGCGTGCGAGTGCCAAAAAAGTTCCGTGAACAATTTAATAGTATTAATGAGTTAAAACTGAAGTAATAAAAATGCGGTGATCACCAATTAAATCGGTGCGTTTTAATGTGTTTTCTTTCCTCCCGGACTTACAGCGTTTTGGTTTTTTTTTGTTGCCTCTTCCGTGTACCCTTTTAGTGACTATTCGGTTGGCGGAACTTTGCCTTATAGTGATGATGGAGGAGCAAGTAGAACTCGCACCCATGCAGGTGCCACGACTTCCTCCCCACATATGTATGTCGGCATAAATTCAATTAGAAATGGCTACCGAGAGAGAGTCAAATTAATTCGAGACGCAAACGGCTGTCTGGTCACAGAAATAAACAATGTCGTGACAAGATGGAAGCAGTACTTTGAAAACCTGCTCAATGTACGCACCCATCAACCACAGATAAACGCACCAAGCGTACATACAGCCGAGCCTCAGATCCTAGAGCCGTCGCCCAACGAAGTTGTAGACGCAATAAAGCGATTGAAAAACAACAAGGCTTCCCGAGTCGACTGCATACCGGCAGAGCTTGTGAAGCATGGTGGAGAGGCAACCGCTCGAAAGATACACCAGCTCATCCAAACAATATGGGATAAGGAAGTCACTCCGGAAGAATGGAAAACCTCAATAGTCATCCCCATTTTCAAAAAAAGCGACAGATCTGAGTGCGAAAATTACAGAGGAATATCATTGCTCCCAACCGCATACAAAATATTAACAAATGTCATTCTGGCGAGAATCACACCGTACGCAGAAGAGATACTGGGAGACTACCAATGTGGATTCCGTAGGAACCGGTCAACAAGCGACCAAATGTTCACAATAAGACAACTACTGGAAAAGAAGTGGGAATACGGAGAGACGGTTCACCAACTGTTCGTTGACTTCAAAAAAGCCTACGACTCAGTCGCAAGGCAAAGACTCTACCATATTCTAGTTGAGCTGGGAGTCCCAAAAAAATATGCCGCCCTCATTCAAATCTGCATGAACGAGAGTAAAGGGTCTGTTAGAATAGAAAACCATCTCTCAGAACCATTTGAAATCCGGGACGGACTAAAGCAGGGAGATGGTCTATCACGTGTTTTTTTAACCTTGTGCTCGAGTATGTCATCAGAAAGGTACAAGACGACAACATGGCCGGATCATCCCTGAACGGGGTCACACAAGTGCTCGCATATGCGGATGACATCGCCGTTCTGGGCGATAATCTAGAAACTGTTAGTAAAAACTGTGAAACCATCATGCAAGCGGCAGAAGAAGTGGGCCTAGAAATAAATGAAGACAAAACAGAATACATGATTACGGCGAGAGCAGGTGGACCTCAGAGAACACATATAAACGTTAGAGGTAAGATATTTCAAAAAGTTAAAGAATTTAAATATCTGGGAACGATACTGACGGCCAGTAACGAAATGTCGAAGGAAATTAACAAGAGACTGCATTCCGGCAACCCTAGTTGGCACGCAGTCAGTAAACTGCTGAAATCCAAACTGCTATCACGTAACATAAAGCTCCGTGTCTATAGAACCATAATCATGCCGATTGTTCTATATGGATGCGAAACATGGGCTCTCACAAAACGGGAAGAAAACAAATTACGCGTATTCGAGAATAAAGTTTTGAGGGGCATCTTTGGAGGTAAATACCATGAGGAGGCAGGACAATGGAGGAAACTCCGAATTGGAAGAGCTATATCGCAAACCTACAATTGTGAGAGTAAGCAAGTCGCGAATGGGGAATGATAGGACCGTGCATAGAATTCTTGACAGTAGACCAACGGGAAAGAGACCGGTAGGACGGCCGCGACGGAGATGGGAGGTGTAACGTCTCCAACGCCGTGCTTCCTCTTTATATCGAGGGAAGAGCGTGGAGGTTTTATTTTTTCCTTTATTTAATATTCCTTCATCAATTCGCTCCGAGAAAGTATGAACGAAAAAAACTATTCCGTTTCTTATTATTAAATTTTTTATTTTAACTTTCAAACTCTAACTCACAAAAACTCAAAACTTAAACTAGAAACCCAATTCAATATTCAAAACTTTCAATACTAATCTGAACTCTCTTCCTCAACTCTATTTCTCAAACTGACTTTACTATTAAAATTTCTCTCTACTTATGGAACATTGTGTTCTAATTTACTGTAAATTATAATATGAACAAAACAAATTTTCTCAAAGTATTCCTTTAGTTTCTGTGACTTTTAAATTGAATAAAATTTGATCGAAAATCAAAGTACTCTGTTTTGAAATAAAAAGGGACAAGTTATTAAAAAGGGGCATGTTATGAAATGTACTGTAACTGTAACTGGCTTGATATAATATTGTGTAGGTTTATTTATGGTATGTATTAAATGAGATGTTAGATATGTAAGGAGATTCAGTGTTAAAGCTAATAGGGGTAGTATTCTGGAATACTACAGAGGACAATGTTAGGTTTGAACTTGAGGAGATCGGATCGAATGGTCAAGTGTGGAAGGAGAGTGCCCAGGACAGGGAACGATGGCGAAGCCGAGTCGGTGAGGTCATGAACTTCCGGGTTCCTACAGGCCAATAAATAATAATAATAATGGTGGGGCTAATAGCCTTATAATTGCCAGTGAAGAAATCCAGACTATCTTCGACTCATTAAGAAGCAAAAAGTCAGTGGAAACAGATGGAGTACCTAACATCGTACTCAAGAACCTGCCCCCAATGGCAATAGATTTATACGCGGTCCTGTTTAACAACGCGTTGAATAATGCATATTATCCCGCCCGCTGGAAAACGGCTATCATTCAGCCCATCGCAAAAAAGGGCAAAGACTGTACAAACCCAATGAACATGCGTTCGATAAGTTTACTCCCAAGCATCAGTAAAGCATTTGAAAAGACTATTAACAAAGCTCTGGTAAAATGGGTAGACGACAACAACATTATTCCAAATAACCAGTTTGTCTTTATGGCGGGTCATGAAACCACACATGCCGCAGCTAAACTGGTCTCTGACATACAATGGAATAAATGTAGGAACCAATGCACAGGGGCCTGTCTGATCGACTTGGAAAAAGCTTTTGATACCGTCTGGATCGAAGGGTTATATTACAAACTGGTCAGACATGGCATACATAAGCCTTTACTATATGTACTTTACGATATGTTAAAGGACAGGAGGTTCGTGTTCAAAAGTGGTAATATGACCTCTAATAAAACGTATAATATCAAGAATGGCTTGGAACAGGGAGCGGCACTTTCTCCGATTCATTTTAACATTTATATTAGCGACTTATTAGATGCACTTTCCTAATTTTTCCTTGTCATACAAATAGTCATAAATACAGCCACAAACAAAGTTCTGTCGCCGAAAGGTAAATTATACAATAGTTATGTAATGTTTAGCTTAGAGCGTCTGCGAAGGACCAGTAAGTTATAATGTAAGATAATTAACCTAGAATTTAAGCATTTTTCGACTAGCATGTAATTTGGAAACTAAGAAGATAAAGAGAAAATAGAAAAAATGTTGTAAAAATAAAAAATACTATTGACCCAAGATAGTTGAAGGATTGCACTACTTCAAATTCGTCCTCTACTAACCTGATAGTTTGACCACCGTTAGGTCTGCTCTTCGCAGAAGTTGCCACCATGTAGTTGGTCTTGCCCTCATTAATGTGCAGTCCCAGTTTTTGTGCCGCCTGCTCGATCTGGGTGAAGGAGTCCTTTACAGCCGAATCGGTTCTACCGATGATGTCGATGTCATCTGCGTGGGCAAGTATCTGCCTAGACTTGGTGATAATAGTCCCTCTAGTTGTGACGCCTGAGTCACGGATTGCTTTCTCCAACGCCAGGTTGAAGAGGAGGCACACCAGGCCGTCCTCTTGTCGGAGTCTATTAAAGATGTTTATTGATTTGGACAGCAATCCCGCTATTTTTACTTGACTGGTCAACTTACAAAGTCGTATCAATTTGTTAGGAATTCCGAACTCTCGTGGCATTATATAGTTCTAACCTGGCTATCCTGTCGTTGTGGCCTTAAAATCTATAAATAGATGATATAATGGAATCTTAAATTCCGGACATTTTTCCATCGCGTGCCTAAGGGTGATCAATCGCTGATTTGCCTGGGATGAAGCCACACTGATATTGACCAATGATGGCTTTAGCGTATGGGGCTATTGGATCCTGTAGGATAGTGGAGAGTATCTTATAGGCGGTGCTCAGCTATGTATTCTGTAGGGGTTGGTTATTGTACCAGACATGGGAACCAGTTCAACTCAACACCCAAACACTTACCATTGGTTTCTCTGAAATTTTGCCACGAAACAAATCAACTCCAAACAAGCGAAAGTAATAAATAGGCACGCAAGTGTTTCGTTATCAAGTGTTCTTTATTTAAATTTGCGTTATGGCATCGGCACATGCGCATAACACTGGGAGTTCACAACTTAATTCACTAATCTGGTGACTAGGAGTTAACAATATAATTCCTTAATCCATTAGCTGGTGGGCGCCTTCAGGATCGTGATAATGGCAAAACGAAGTTCACTTTAACGAACAAAACGAATTACTCGACTAGGTGGCAAAAAGGTAACACTGCACTCCAACTTACATATTCTGACCGTGTTAAAACCGAACTGGCTACTTGGTAACGCGGCTGGTAAAAATATAACCCTAAGTGGGTGCGACTGTCCGCTGTGGTAATAGAAATCTGGTGCAATCCACATCCGTCAGATTCAACGGTGGTGGCTCACATCGTTGTAGGAGGGGCGAACCGGATCAACTTGGCAGCGGCCAATGGTGATCGAGAAAGGGGTTACAAATACTGCACAGGTCACGTACGATGCCCCTTTTGCCCGCAATACAGACAATGATCGGCCGGCACCTGATCAAACAAATGTACGAGCATCAGGGGCTGCAGGCAATGTGGTCATAAATCATCGATGATCCACGCCTGAGAGAGAAATAGGTTTTTGCTTCAAAGTAAACAAAAACGCTATTTCTAGGGTCAAACGATGAGATGCACTTCGTTCATGGTGTGCCGATGTTGCATGGGATCGTCATCGTATTTATTTATGAGTTCAAGGAAATGCCGTTGTAGGCGATACATACATCGGTGACGATAGTTCAACCGGAGATTTGAGTTATGTTTGTTTTAGCCGTATGGCTCTGGAGCACAAGGACGAAAATTAATTATGGACATTAAGTCAACAGAAAACTCACCGATGGTGGCAAAGGGTCAGGGTGGATGGCTATATTGGGTAGGTTAATGTGCTGGTATATAAATACGGTGGTGAGGGTGACCTGCATATGTGCAAGCAAACGTCTCATCCAGGGGAACCATGGACCAGCGATTAGTTAACAAAACAAACGCAGTGAGGTACTGTGTGTTTGCTTTGGTTCGCAGGAGAATCATCATAGGGCATGACATGGGTAATATTGCCTAAACAACGATCATATTCATGCCCAAATCCCATGATCGGTTGATAGCCAATAATAGGGAATTGGGCGCAACTGTTGGGCACCTAAGGGTATAGGAGCAATGGTTCAATTGTGAACTGTAGAAAGAATATCGGTTACAGCTGTGTCAACAGATACGCTGGCCAGCGTGTATTTGTCGATTATAATTGCTGACAAGCTGAGCCGATAGAGGGGTATTGAATGGTTCAAGTATTATGAACCAGAACAATTCGATAATATGCATGCTAGGTTTGCTTTCATGTGGGAGATGCTGCAGGGGAGCTTACGCTGCCCATTTGCAGGTAAGTAGAAAGACGTGCTTGGGAAGTGGGAGACAGGAGAAAGGGAATGGTTGGTTCTTGGGAAATGGCTTAAAGAACTCCCACAATATCACTATTGTTGCTGCACACTGTGATACTTCTTATGTATGGGGCAAATTATACCACGACGCCCATCTTCCGGAATCTCCTTTTACTCCCATTCGTGCACCACGATCTCATAAATTGCGTGATGTAACGCTGTCCCTTCTTGTTTGATCAGCTCAGTTGGTATGCCATCAGCTCCGGGGGTTTTACTTGATTTGAGCTGCCTTATGGCTTTTTATGTTTCATCAATGGTAGGTGACGGCAACATTTTGTGTTGATTTTGCATTGGTGGAGCCTCCAATTTGTCTGTGAGCTGACCCTTTAGCAATTCATAGAAGTGCACTTCCCATCGCTCCAGAATGCCTTCAAGATCGGTGATTTTTTTTTTTTTTCTTATTATATTGCTTAATTTTTGATGTATATAACTTAAATCTTAAGTTACTGGACTGACGCGGGCACTTTCAGCTAAACATAATTTGACTAATGTTATAAACAATGGCTTTCGATCCTCACTCTCCTTTACGTTCTGTGATGGTTCCCCCAAACCCCACGGCCCACTTACCTGAAAAACCCCCATAACTACATCCCAATCGGCATAAGTTTTCGCTAATGCAATCGCATTAGCACCTTAAGTGCTTTACTCATCTAGGCTATCAAATTTATATAACCTAAAAGTCCCTGTAAAGAATTCCTACCTTTTCATGCATCTCTTCGCAAGAAGAATTCCCTACAAGAATTCTTTCCATTATCCACGTGCACAAAACCAAAATCTACCTTCGATTGCCAGGCAATTCCAACCACACCTGCACCACAATCTGCCCACAGCAAAAACATTTCCTTCCCAAGGATAGTTAATGTTTTCAAAGCATTACCTGGAAATGCCTGCAAAGAATTTTTCCTACATGGGCATTCATACATGTATCAATGAATCTCTGCATTAGCGACCCAGAACCGAATTTAGTGTAGATTTTCACACTAGAGTTCGATCCTGGCGTCGCCATAGATGCCATGTACAATTGACACAGATGGTATATACAAACCGTCATTTTATAACCATCTAATCTGCTTTGCAATGACTTGCAACTATCGATACAGCTGCAAGCACTTGTTGTATTCCAGAATACTACCCTTTATTAAATTTAACACTGAATCTCCTTACACATCCTTAAAAACTTCTCTTAACATATATTACATTCTCACTTAATACATACCATTCATAAACATTCACAATATTGCCAGTTACAGCACATTTAATAACATGCCCCTTTTTATTTGCCCCTTTTCATAACTTGTCCCTTTTTATTTCAAAACAGAGCACTTTGATTTTCGTTCAAATTTTATTCAATTTAAAAGTCACAGAAACTAAAGGAATACTTTGAAAAAATTTGTTTTGTTCATATTATAATTTACAGTAAATTAGAACACAATGTTCTATAAGTAGAGAAAAAATTCAATTCTAAAATCAGTTCAGTTAGTTTGAGATTGGAAGCGAGTCAGTGGAGAAGAAACAGTTTTGAAATTAAATAGCTGAGTAAACAGTCAGCTGAGTTTTGAAAGTTAGTTTCGAGTTTGAATTCGGAAGCAGTTAAAATGGCTGGTAATATGAGCTCAGTGGAAAATACTTATTAAGAACAACCACTTAATCGGGAACAACGCTTTCAAATATCAAAGATCGATCTTTGATTAAATAGAAAGTTTGATTTAGAAAAAGGCTTCTGGATATGCCTTATCTGATTCCAAAGCCATCACAACAAATCTAGAATCAAGATATCTAATAAGATTGTTGCGCGTACAGAAGTTCCTTAAAAGAAGTAAAAGAAATAAATAAAAGGTCCCCGCTCTTCCCTCAACCGAGGAAGCACGGCGCCGGACGTCAACACACTTTACCCAGAAATGCTCCTTTGTTTGAATCTCCAAACAATCATCGACTTCGTGCATAGCCGCCGGATTGAATTCAAAGCATAAACAACGCAAATATAGAATCCGTTTCCCACAAACGAAATTTCCCTGCATATACAAATGCAAGCAAGGGATTCGTTTAGTCCACCAACCCATTAGCACCTTTTCCCAATGTCTATTCGTATATTTACACAAGGGCATCACTCATCTAAGATTTTCATGATGACCTCGTCTCATCTTTTCTTTTACCACATTTCTTCGAAGTATCGTCGTCTATTTATTTAGACGCGATTCACTTTATAGACAACGATCTTCTCGATTCCTTTGTCCTTACCGCCTGCCTGCTTTGTTTTGCCATTGCCTTCGCGCATGGGTAAAGAACACAGTTCTGAACGATCACACACATACCAGCATGATCTCCATTACGAGATCTGGTTTTCTTTTCCACCACGAGAGACTTCACGTTTCTCTGGTGGTAAGTAAATACATATCTTTAGTGGAGAGGATATCTACCACCACACCACAAACTCACCCCAAACGAGGTTTGAATCTTTGAGTCGAACTTCGTCCGCCGACCACGCTGGCCGCGCGATCTCCCGCTCTCCGTCGCGCGGCAGAGAAGCGTATATATACAGAAGTCGGGTCGTGATGGAAGTGTTTCATTCTGTTTAAAATTCATAAAAAGCAATTTTGTATTAATAATAAGTTTAAGCGAAATATAAAAACACTAACATATTTAATAATGGCTGAGAAAAAAGTGGTTTTTATTTAAAGAATAAACCGGAATAAAATAAATTTTAGTGTTTCTTTTCATTCGTCCTGTGCCTGGTGTTTTCTCGTTTGCTTGGTGACCGTGTTTGTGCGTTTCGTTCGGAGGTACTCGAGAGAACATTGTTTAGCAACGAGTGGGTTGATGGTAGAATCCGCGTCCATTCCGGCGCCCAGACCATTAAATCCCCACAGTTCTAATACATTGTCGATTGTTAGTTATTACAAACAAATTCAAATATTAGTCAAATCTTTTCCTTATTCCTTTTTTAAGGTTGTATGCTAGAGCGCATCTTTTTTGCCACATCTGTTATAAAGTACTCGGCATAGTTGGACCAAATCCATCTCCAAAAGTATTATAATTCATAGAATATTATAATAATATCATTAAAAATCTACATGGTAATACCAGTTATTACATTCAATAATATCTTGCTTCTAGAGCACCTTTAATAGGATCTTGGAGTCCCTTTATGAACGACCCCAACGTCACTTAAACCATTCCTGTCTATGACTACCGCAATAAATGTTGTTTTATACATAGAAACTCTACCACCAACCGATATCATATTTCTGCCTTTCTAAGAAATACGTAGCTTCCCGGTTCTTCTCTGCAGATGTTCATCGTTCATATGAAAACCACGAGCACGTTTGCAGGATTAATTCTTTGGTACCAATCGTGCATCACTCAACACACACGGCCAAACCCCCCCACCCCCCACTGCCTTTATTCTGGAATAATCCCACGCATATTCTGTTGAATGACAAATATGAAATTGCTGTTAAAGTTATTTTGTGTTGCTCCGTGACTCGATTGTAAACGCTGACTTCTCCTTAAATCGAGTGAAATCAAAATGAAGTACTGCCCACAAAAACACTTATCATTCAGATACTTTGTTCAATTTGATCTCACCCTGTAAAGCAGGCTAGGTCTACGAGTATATCTGCACCTTTTCCTCAACGTGATACTCTACATTCATTATTCCAGTTGACCATGAAGCAATTAAAGTATCACCCCCCAAATCCTTCAACTTCCAGACATAGAACGCAGGAAGGAAGTGCTGGCAGAACAGGGTGGGAGAGTGGTGGTGCTTCACGCGACTTGGTCATTACGAGATAGTCACATGATTTACAAGTGTTTTTGCTGACCTTGAAATGTTAACGTCTGCGTGCACGTTGATTGACTGTACGCCCAGAAGGTGGGTATCTGGTAAATTCCTCGAGCCTGTGTTATATGTCGCAAGCAAGTATTTACATCATTTTCTTAAGGCGTTCACGCCTTCGCCGCATAAGTGCGTCACCATTATCCAGAGACGTTATTCTGAATTTCGTGCGTTCATGTCATTTTATGATATCACTACATTAACCTTCATCAATCATTCACGAATTTTTTCGAATTATTTGCATAAAAACGTGATTTTATTGACGTAGTCGTTTTGCCTGCAATCCATTGGTCCCTTACTTGGCAGAAACTTCCCTCCCCCCGCCAGTAGCAATTTCTGTTCTAAGGACGTTGGCTATAATTTTCTGTGGATGCCGAGTCAGCACAAGACGGAAAATGTACAGCGTTTAAGGTTTATCCCGGTTAAGTATCTGAAAATAGTCCGAATTAAATGGAAGCGTTTGTTCGCACTTCTCGTGGTTAAAGTTGGGTTAACTGAGATTGAGGAAGGGACTGCAGAATGCGGGCTACGGTTTTGTTCATTTATAAAGTATTTTAACTTTCTGTTAATGTTTTCCAAAAGTTTTCACTTAGAAGGACTTTAGAGGGTAGTTAGGCTTAGAGAAAGAAAAATATCAGATGCATTTATATGCGCTCTTGGGTGTTCTCTTAATCCATGAAAAAATAATTGTAGCTCCGAGGTAGAAACGAAACGACTTTTCATAACAAAGGTGCGGTATTGAAATAAGGCTTAAGGATTCTTTGGAGGTAATTTATGAAACTGAAGTCCGCGGTGAGGTGTAATTATGTTAAGTCGTAAACAACTCTACGAAATAAAAAAATTATTTTTATTGCCTTGAATAGATACAAATGCAAAAGAAGGAGCTTAGCGGAATGTCCATCTAGTGGTTGAAGATATATTATTATAGTAAAATTTTTGATATTGTCATTCATGTAAACCCTAAGCTATGGAGCTGTGGAATGTGTGAATAAAACGAAAATTGGAATAAGGGTTCCATACAATAAATAGTGTTACGTTTTAAACTCACACAATTAAAATAATCATCATCATCATCGGCACTACAACCGGCGACCGGTCTGGGCTTCATTTAGCAAGTCCTGAGGCTTGTTAAATTTTCCAAAATGATTTGTTTTTTCCGGGCAAAGTCATTAGTCTTGCGCCAGAGGCTCCCCGACGGGAAATCAAACCCCGGTCTCCCACGTGACCAGGCGGGTATACTAACCACTATACTATCCAGGAGCATACACACACAATTAAAATGCGCATCTTTAATTGGCACCCGCTAACACCTCTTATGTAGGATATCATCTGATGCTATTTGGGTGGGGAAAGCAGAAAAGGAAGGGCACAGTAAATAAGAGCTCCTCGTCCTAATGTGATGTGAAATGTTTTTAAGATAAATAGGTCCGGGTTGCAGGTTCGCATGTTTGGATATATGAGAAGTAATCCGCATCCTTACCTTTCTGACTATTCTTCCCACAAAAGGTTGATATTATTTTGCGGAACCGGTTTTTTCTTTACACGAAACGTGCTCAACAAGAGTTTGGAGTGCCAGATCAGAGCACAAAGCTAAGTGAACAGACCAAGCCCCACAGTAAAGGTTGTGCTCCTAAGACCTATACAATGAAAACATGGCATAAAAAAGCGACTTTTTATCCGATATCAATATTTATTTTTATATTCGACTAAATAATCTGAACTGAACTGATTACAATTAAGTGTGCAAAACCAAATATCCGACTAATGTTCATTATGGCTTCGGAAGCAAATTTAATTTCATTTGTCAACATATCCGATGCTTTGGTGGCATAATTGCTTATCTATTGTGTTGCAAGAATGGGCACCATTCGGTCTGGAATATTGTTATACTTACCTGCACTTAGTTTTCAAATAACGCCAAGAGATGAAATCTAACAGGATCAAACTGCATTTCAGAGGGGCATTTACTGGTCCGTTTAAAATCTCAATAGTATCAGCAACGATATTATTGTGAATCGATGATGTTTGAACACAAACTCTTTGATTTCTGGGCCGTGTTGTGCCTCAGTTTGCGTTTGTGGTCATTTAGCGCATTTTCGAACCTCTTTGAATATTTTACGTCAACCACATGATTTTGTTTTTGACATACAAGGTAACCCAAATTGAGTGAACGTATTTGTTTCCGAAAAGTTATTTTATTATTATTATTATTATGCCTCAGGGCCTGTAGGAACCCGGAAGTTCATGATATCACCGACTCAACTCCTCCATCGTTCACTGTCCTGTGCACTCTCCTTCAACGCCTGACCATCTGATCCGATCTCATCAAGGTCAAACCTAACATTGTCCTCCCACCTCCGTAGTGGCCGTCCCGTTGGTCTCCGTCAAGTATTCTACTCACGGTCCTATCATTGCCCATTCGCGCCACATGTCCGACCCATCTTAATCTTCGCGACATGATTACTCTCACTATTGTAGATTTGCGGTGTTGTACTGTGACGGTTCCGCCAAACCCCACGGCCCACTTACCTGAAAAACCCCCATAACTACATCCCAATCCGCATAAGTTTTCGCTAAAGTGCTTTACGCATCTAGGTTATCAAATGTATAATCTAAAAATCCCCCTAAAAGAAAACTTACCTTTCATGCATCTCTTCGCATACAATACCTTTTCAGGGATCCCAAAACCTATTCGTTACCTTCGGTTGCCAGGCAAATTCCAACTTTCCCACACCTGCACCGCAATCTCCCCGCAGCAAAAACACTTCCTTCCCAAGGATAATTAATGCTTTCAATGCATTACCTGGAAATGCCTGCAAAGAATTTTTCCTACAAGCGCATTCATACATGTATCAATGCGTCTCTTCATAAGCGACCAAAAACCGAATTTCCAATTAGTGTAGATATTTACGCTAGAATTCGACACTTGCGTCGCTATAGATACCATGTACCATTGACAGAGGGCTCCTCGATAGTATAGTGGTTAGTATACCCGCCTGTCACCCGGGAGACTAATCTGCCTTGCAATGACTTGCAACTATCGATACAGCTGCAAGCACTTTACCCAGAATTCCTCCTTTGTTTGAATCTCCGAACAAGCATCGACTTCTCGCATAGCCGTCGGATTGAATTCAAAGCATAAGCAATGCAAATATAGAATCCGTTTCCCACAAACGAATTTCCCTGCATATACAAATGCAAGCAAGGGATTCGTTTAGTCCACCAACCCATTAACGCCATTTCTTCGATGCGTCGCGTCTATTTATTTAGCCGCGACGCACATCTCAAACAAAGATCCAATTAGCATCCGACGAGTTTCGGTTTTGTTTGCTTCACCGAACTCGTATCTCATGAATGCACTTATGCCCTTTCTTTGTTTTACATTCGTTCCCATGGCTTTGATCCATATAAGAACCAATGTACACACATACATATGTACCGTGACGATCTTCTGTATGAGATCTGTAGCGGTTCCGCCAAACCCTACGGTCTACTTACCTGAAACAACCCCCATAACTACTACCCAACTCCCTTAAGTTTGCTAATGCAACAGTATTAGTACCTGTAAATGCTTCACGCATTATATAGATCACCATCTATAATCTTAAAATCCCTATAAAGAAAACTTACCTTTTCATGCATCCCTTCGCATACAATTTCCGTAAGATTTCTTTCTTTGCTTATCTGGTATTCTAAACCAATTCGGTACCAGACAAATTCCTGTAAACAAAATAATTCGGATTGCATTCATTGTACCCGCCATGACAAGGACCATAAATATTGCGCCGTCTATTTTCCCAGCCGCGTCATGTACCTTTTCATACACATTGCCTGGCAACCTTTTTTGGTTGTCTTATCAATAAACAACCCAAGCAGCTGCATATAATTAGCGCAATAGACGCCGAAACCAAATTCTCCAGCATTTCCTAATGCATATATGAACCCGGTTTCTACTGCAGCCAGAGATGCCATAAACATCCAATTTGCTTTTAGCACCTTTTTCTCCCAACGTCGGAAATAGCGACGAGGCATCGTGTAAACAATGACCCGCATTACCAACGGCGCATTTGGTCACTTTTCCCTATTGTTTTTGCCGCCTGCCTGTTTCGTTGTTCCACTGCAGGTGAAAATAGCATCAATCTGAAGGATCCCACACATACCACCATGACCTTTATTACAAGATCTGATTTCCTATACCACCAAGAGAGACTTTACGTTTCCCTGGTGGTAGGTAAAAACGATATCCTTATTGGAGAGGATATCGGCGAGTCTGATTCCATCCGTCGACCACGCTGGTCGCATGCGCAGCACTCCCGCTCTCCGCCGGCAGCGGAGAAGCGTAATTAAAATATTCCCCGAGTCGTGGCGAGTGTCGTGTCCTAATAAATTGAATTAACAGTGCGGATTAAGCATAAGGAATTTAAACTGATTTAAAAGTCGAAGTCGGTTAAAATTTACCTATATTAAATAATTTACAAGATATAAGGCTTATTACTCGTGCATTAAAATATTTTCTGTCAAGTTCTCCGTTCATAAATAAAACTATATATAATAAAAAAAACAGTTTGCACTATTAAGCCTCGCGTGTGTTTTACTTCTTTTTCTGTTGTGTGCGCTGCGTTGTCGATTTCTGTTGGTGCTTTGCCTTTTTGTGTCCGGCGGAACGACGATGGAACATATATATGATGGCGGAGGAAGTTAACCGTGCCAATGTTGCCATACTTCCTCCCCACAGATCCGTTTGATTACCCCAAAGAGAGACTTTACCTCTTAATTAAGAGAGCCACACTGCCCGGATTTCCTTTGACAACAAATGAATAAAGTTGAGTCCATTTTCATCAGGCGACCGCTCCCCATCGCGCGCCGAGGACGCAATAATACTGGAGTCGTGTGCGTATTAGAATAAAATAAGTAAAAATTAACTAAATGTCACAAATTCCCTTAAGGAATATATATTTAGAGAATTAAACTGAACAAATAAATTCCGGTCTGTTTTCTTCATTGTTGTTCCCTTGGTGCTCGTATCTTTTGTATTCAGCGGTATTTGTTATGGGGTTGAGAAGTGAACCGAGTGCCCATGCCTGGCACAATACTTTTTTTTAGGATTTGTTTACCTCCCTTGGGGTGATCTTGTGGGGGCCGTCTACCTCTGGAGTGGATGGCGTGAAAAGTGCGCCCTCTTGACTCTGTATCCTCCGGCGGATACAGGGGGTTTCCGGATGGGACACTCGCTTGTCGTAGAATCCTTGGCAGCGAGGGTGGTCCTTCGGAGTTTCCTCTCAAGGCCTGGTTGGTTACTCCGGGGCAAAGCACATCGTCCACACTTGGTCACCGAATGGATTAACCCACCAATGGCGTTAAAGCGGCTGCGCCAATAGATTGTCAATAAACGTTTCCGGATTAACCCGCCAATGGCGTTGATTTAGGGGCCGCAATAGATTGTCAATAAACGTTTCCGGGTTATGTGAAAACGCCCTGAGTAAACGAGTCCGCACACGGAGAGCACTAGCTTCCCAGCAACTAAAAACGTGGCGATCTCGGTTAGTACAATGCTGAATTATAGGCGGCACTCTTTACTATATATATCCATTCGAGCACCATGTGATACTACATGTGCAATCGACTGTTTTAAATTATTTCCCCCATGGACTTTAGCTAGTATCTTTAGCTGTTCGTTCATTAGTCCATCTTCAAATGTTTGTACGGCCAATTTTTTGTTTTCTTCTATTAAATATTCCCTAACCACCGCGTCTGCTGTTATTTCACACGTGGCAGAGTTTAAAGTCCTTAGAGCATTCGCGACTCTATCACCGTATTCCCGGACGGTTTCTCTGTAGCGTTGTTTCAGAGAAATCAACTCATTGTGTGCCGTCGACCGAGATTGCTCCTCTTTATATTCCGATTCGAGTTTATCTTTTAAATCCTCCCACTTAGCGATTTTGCTATACCTGATCAGATCGTAAGCATGACCCTCTAGTCTATTTTTGACTAGCTCTAAAAACGTCTCGTATATATCCGGGTCTGCCTTCTTTATTGATCTAAATAAAACGTCTCCCCCGGAAATAAATTTACCTAAGTCGCAGGGTTTCCCGTCAAAGGTAGGGACGATTCTGAAAACATCAGAAATTCCGACAGACAGAGCCATTTCAGGGGTTTTACTGAGTATCTGTTGATAGTGGAATTGTTCTTCCCCCTGCCTAGCCGCCTGTCTCGTGTAATATGGGCTCGTAATATTGAAAATTTGAATTAAAGTATGGCGAAAATTTGTTATCAATTCTTAAAAATATGGTTTATGAAAAAATGGCCTTTATGTTATTATTCAATATATATATATGGAAACGATATGGTTTGGACCCAAAACTGAAAAGAAAGAAAATTTTCGACGAGAAGGAAAAGAAACGGAAATGTCGTCGAAAAAAAACTGAAAAGAGAATTTTCAAAATTTCTATCGAGAAAACACTTTTTTTTTTTGAAAAAGGAAAAAAATCCAAGTAAAATATTCCTACCAAAAAAAAAAGGAAGAGAGAAAAAACAAAATATTGAAAAAAATTCTTACTACTCTAGATGTTGATAGAAGTCTTGTTGAATTTCTTATTGTTGTCCTTTTTTTTTCTTCTTTGTTGTGTCGTAGAGTTCCTCTTTGTGTTCCTTTCTATATTTTATATTATTTTGTTATTCTTGCCAGGCGGACTTCACGCCCTAGAAGTTGAATATCCTGGTCTTTTCTGCTTTCCTTTTTTTTTCTTTTTATTTCGTTGTTTTATGTCGGGGTTTTTTTTTTTTCTTCTTATTTTGGTTTGGTTATTTCTCCTGTTTTGTTTTTTTTTTTCTCTCTTTTCTTCTTGAAAAATTTTTTTTCTTCTTCTTATTTGATTATTTCTTTTGTGTTCACATTATTATTATTTTTTTTTTTTTTATTTTTTTGTTTATTTTGTTCTTCTTCTTATAAACATTTTTTTTTGTTGTTTTAAATTTTGTTTTGTTTAAAAAATTTTTTTTTCTTGTTTTTTTTTTCTTCTTATTTTCTTCTTTTTATTTGGGATCCTTTGGTTGTATCCCACCGCTGCCACCAGTGTTGAAGTCCGGCGCCGTGCTTCCTCGGTTGAGGGAAGAGCGGGGACCTTTTATTTTTAATTGCTTAATTTTGTAAAACCTTTCTTTTCGGTATTAGACATTCCTCTATCACCGATATCCAAAAATTCGTTATAGACGGAACCATCGATTTGAAATCATCGACTTGTTAATGTATATTTGAATTAATAATAAATCAACGGAAATTGTGTTCACAGCTATCAATAAATTTTTCTTTGACAGTCCTCACTTCCAAATCTCCTCTGAACTTTTTCTATTCTTATCTAAAAATCATTATTACTTATTATATTAAATATATAATATTAATATTATTGTTTCAAAATTCTCATTTCCGTATATATATTAATTCCAAAATTTCTAATATATATATTACCAATAAAATTTTCTTTCTTTCCTTTTCCGTTCGAATATATATTAATTCTAAAACTCCAATATATATTATCTCTAAAATTTTCTTTCTTTCGTCCCCCTCATTAACAAAAGTACAAAATGTTCCAGCAGCACATAAGACTGAAAGAGCAACTTTCACTTTAAAACCCAGAAGCCAACAAATTGTAGACTTTCCGTTAACTAGTAAACACCAGGACATGTCCGGCGATATAATCATTCAAAAAAAACGAATCATGCCAGGAATATACGTGGGCGATACCTTAACCAGCCCCAAGAGCTCCAAATTAAAGGTGTTAATGATGAACACTTCGGAAGCAGAACAAACGGTGAATACTAAAGACGTTGACTTCAAATGGGACAAGCTAAGTGATTTCAACCTAATCTCTAGTCAATCCGACGACCTAATCAAAGGCAGGTTAAATAAATTAACATCAATAATTAATCTCAGCCACTGTAATTGTGAAGAAAAACAATCTATCCTTCAAATATGTAGAGAATACAATGATTTATTTTTTCTCGAAGGTGACAACCTCTCATTCACAGAAGCGCTGAAACATAAAATCATTACTGACCCGTACAAGCCGCCCGTATTTACCAAACCGTACAGGCTCCCGGACACACAAAAAACCGAGATACACAAACAGGTGAATGACATGCTACAAAGTGGTATTATCCAACCCAGTGCTAGTCCTTGGAACTCCCCCTTGCTCTTGGTACCAAAAAAGGCTGACAGGGAAGGTAATAAGAGATGGAGAGTTGTGGTTGATTTCCGTAAGTTAAACGAAGTAACTGTTGCCGATGCATATCCGTTACCAAATATCACGGACATACTAGATCAACTAGGGAGGGCAACTTATTTTAGCACCCTCGACCTGGCAAGCGGATTTCATCAAATCCTAATGGACAATGAAGACAAGTGCAAAACCGGCTTCAGTACCCCTTATGGACATTATGAATATAACCGTATGCCGTTTGGTCTACGAAACGCGCCCGCAACTTTTCAACGTTTAATGAACAACGTTTTAATGGGATTACAAGGATTCGACTGCTTTGTATACATCGATGACATAGTCCTTTACGGATATAACCTGCAAGAACACAACGCAAAGCTTATACGAATTTTTAATTGTTTACGTCAGAATAACCTTAAGCTTCAACCAGATAAATGTACTTTTCTGAAGAAGGAGCTCATGTATCTGGGTCATGTAATTTCCGAACACGGTCTTAAACCAGACCCCGAAAAGATTAAAGCTGCTAAAACATATCCCACACCGAAGAATGTCAAGGGAGTAAAATCATTCCTCGGATTCATAGGATACTACCGGCGATTCATAAACAATTTCTCAACCATAGCAAAGCCACTAACGAAGTTACTAAAGAAAACCGAAGCATTTAAATGGGACCCCTTCTGTGATGAAGCCTTCCATACGTTAAAAAATAAACTTATAGAACCTCCCATATTAGCTTACCCTAACTTCAATCAAGACTTTATAGTAACTACGGACGCTAGCGACGTTGGAATAGGCGCGGTCTTATCGCAGGGAGAAATTGGCCAGGACAAAGCTATTTGTTATGCTAGCCGTACCCTTAACGACGCCGAATCCAGGTACAGCACGACAGAAAAGGAACTACTGGCAATCATCTACGCCGTCAAACAATTTCGCCCCTACATCTACGGACGAAGGTTCACAATATGTACAGACCATAAACCACTACAGTGGCTCATAAATCTGAAGGACCCGACATCAAGATTGGCTCGTTGGAGAATATTGCTGGAAGAATATGAATACCAAATTATTTACAAGGCCGGAAAATACAACTCCAACGCAGATGCACTTAGCCGCCTCCCTATTCACCTCCAAGACACACAAGAGGTAGGCAAGGTACTAGTTACCACTAGAAGCAAAACAAGAGGTCAAGGCACCGCTGAACAATTAGTAGCCGCTAGTGAGGAAATTACTCTCCGACATACCGAATGTAAGATAATCGAAATTTCTAAACCCATAGAGTATGCCAAAACCCGGTCACCCATTCAGATCTTTATATTACCCAATAAAGAAGGCCAAGCCGAAAAGATACTTAAAACCATCCCTACCTATACACGTCCGAATCCAAACGAAATAAAATTATACCCAAACACGACTAAATCCCCTTCATATATTGTTACTACGTTGCCACTAAACATAGAAACCGAACCCAGCTTTGAACAAACACTCAGCAAAATTCATAACTATTGTAAAAAAGAAAAGGTAAACCATATCGACATTTCTATCCCAAAACAAGATCCAATAAACCCCCGCCTTAAAAATGCCATAATACAAACATTCGCACAAACTAAGATCACCGTGTATCTTTACTCTGACAAATGAATCTATATCGAAGACCGACAGGATATCGCTCAAATCCTCCGTGACTTCCATAATTCACCTTTTGGAGGGCACCAGGGAGTCTCCCGCACAATCAAACGTGTTAAAACAAGGTACTTTTGGCCAACCCTCATAAAAGACACGAAAGAATTCATCCGCAAATGCGACTCGTGTCAAAGAAACAAACTAACGCTAAACAGAAAAATCCCAATGAAAATCACAACAACAAGTACAACCCCCTTCGAACGAGTAGCTCTAGATATTGTTGGCCCGCTCCCAACTAGTTACGAAGGTAATAAATACATATTAACGTTCCAAGATGACTTAACAAAGTTCACTGAAGCTATACCGCTACCCAATGCGGAAGCACCCACCATAGCTCGTAGTTTTGTGGAGAAAATCATATGTCGTTTCGGAATACCCGACGCGGTATTAACGGACCAAGGCACCAATTTCCTAAGCCACCTTTTTAAAGAAATATGCAAGATTCTAAAAATCAAAAAGATACAAACAACACCTTATCATCCCCAAACAAATGGAGCCTTAGAACGTAGCCACCGAACGTTGGCCGAATATCTCAGACACTACGTTAACAAGGACCAACTCTCATGGGATACTTGGCTACCATACTCAATGTTTGTGTATAACACCACACCGCACAGTAGCACCGCATTTAGCCCTTTTGAATTACTCTATGGTTTTCCTGCACGAATACCGAATTCGCTCAGCATAAATCCGCAAACGTCATACAACTACGAGAACTACGCTAACGAACTAAAAGCCCGCTTACAGTACGGTTACAAGATTGCTAAAAACATATTGCAGGACAAAAAGGAAAAATCTAAAGCGTGTTATGACAAAGGGACAAGCCATAAAACATTCAAAGTTGGCGACAAAGTACTCATAAAAAACCATACCAGGAAAAATAAGCTCGCTCCCTTATGGGAGGGTCCCTACGAAATACACCACATAGTATCCGATGAAAACTCAGAAATCAAAATAGGAAATAAATTCAAAGTTTTACACAATAATAATATAAAACTATTTTCGGAATAAATAAATAACCCATACACACAACATAACCAAATTTTTAACAATTATCTTAAAATTAAACACGGTTGGAAAATTTTCCATAAATTTAAGGAAAAGATAAACGCATAACAAATGGCCTTTGTTTTTTTATTCAATATATATGAAATAATCTAACAATTGTAAGAAATGACGGAAATGAAAAAAAAAAAAAAAAAAAAAAAAAAAAGTTAATGAGGGGGACGAAAGAAAGAAAATTTTAGAGATAATATATATTGGAGTTTTAGAATTAATATATATTCGAACGGAAAAGGAAAGAAAGAAAATTTTATTGGTAATATATATATTAGAAATTTTGGAATTAATATATATACGGAAATGAGAATTTTGAAACAATAATATTAATATTATATATTTAATATAATAAGTAATAATGATTTTTAGATAAGAATAGAAAAAGTTCAGAGGAGATTTGGAAGTGAGGACTGTCAAAGAAAAATTTATTGATAGCTGTGAACACAATTTCCGTTGATTTATTATTAATTCAAATATACATTAACAAGTCGATGATTTCAAATCGATGGTTCTGTCTATAACGAATTTTTGGATATCGGTGATAGAGGAATGTCTAATACCGAAAAGAAAGGTTTTACAAAATTAAGCAATTAAAAATAAAAGGTCCCCGCTCTTCCCTCAACCGAGGAAGCACGGCGCCGGACTTCAACACGTTTATATGTGTTCCCTGAGTTCCACCTGCTCTCGCCGTAATCATGTATTTTGTTTTGTCTTCATTTATTTGTAGGCCCACCTCTTCTGCCGCTTGCATGATGATTTCACAGTTTTTACTTACAGTTTCTATATTATCGCCCGGAACGGCGATGTCATCCGCATATGCGAGCACATGTGTGACCCCGTTCAGGGATGATCCGGCCATATTGTCGTCTTGTACCTTTGTGATAGCATACTCGAGCACAAGGTTAAAAAAACCACGGTGATAGACCATCTCCCTGCTTTAGTCCGTCCCGTATTCCCAATGGTTCTGAGAGGTGGTTTTCTATTTTAACCGCCCTTTGTTTTCGTTCATGCGGATTTGAATGGGACGGCATATTTTTCGGGATTCCCAGTTCAACTACAAAATGGTAGAGTCTTTTCCTTGCGACTGAGTCGTAGGCTATTTTGAACTCAACGAATAGTTGGTGAACCGTCTCTCCGTATTCCCACTTCTTTTCCAGCAGTTGCCTTATTGTGAACATTTGGTCACTCGTTGACCGGTTCCTACGGAATCCGCATTGATAGCCTCCCAGCATTTCTTCTGCGTACGGTGTGATTTTTGCCAGTATGACATTTGTTACTATTTTGTATGTAGTTGGGAGCAATGACATTCCTCTGTAATTTTCGCAGTCAGATCTGTCACCTTTTTTGAAAATGGAGACGACTATTGAGGTTTTCCATTCTTCCGGAATGACTTCCTTATCCCATATTGTTTTGATGAGTTGGTGGATCTTTCGAGCGGTTGCCTCTCCTCCATGCTTCACAAGCTCTGCCGGTATGCAGTCGACTCCGGGAAGTTTGTTCTTTTTCAAGGGGTTTATTGCGTCTACAACTTCGTTGAAAGATGGCTCTGGGATCTGAGGCTCGGCTGTATGTACGCTTGGTGCGTTTATCTGTGGTTGATGGGTGCGCACATTGAGCAGGTTTTCAAAGTACTGCTTCCATCTTGTCACGATATTGTTTGTTGCTGTGACCAGACAACCGTTTGTGTCTCGAAATATTTTGGGTCTTCTTCGGTAGCCATTCCTAATTGAATTTATGCCGGCATAAATACCTCTGATGTTCTCTGCTCTGGCATTTTCTGGAATTTTTCGATCCAAGTCGGCTCCCATTCGCGTTTTTTACGTATGAAAAGTCTCATTGTCTCTTTCCGAATTGTCGCGTATCTTTCTGCGTTGACTTCATCATATCTTTCTTAGTGGATCACACTGATGCGTTTACGTTCTTCGATCTTCGCCTAGCATTCATCGTCAAACCAAGGTGTGGACTTAATTGTTTTCTTAAATCCTAATACCTTTTGGGCTGTTAGTTTGATTGTGTCTCTGATCGATGTCCATTTAGTGTCCACACTATTAGCTTCCTCTTCCTCACTGCTCACATTCTCTAGAATGCTAAATCTATTCGTTAGTTCGTCTTGATATTCCGCCCTTTTGCGTAGGTCGTTCAGTTTATCAGTGTCGAACTTTTTGCTCGTCTCCCATGTCTGCCCATGTGGGATTGCTGCGAGGCGACTCCTGATTTTGCCCATCACTAGAAGATGATCGGAGTCGCAATCTGCTCCTCTATATGATCTTACGTCAAGGATATTCGAGTGGTGTCTTTTGTCTATGAGGAAGTGGACGCGTTACGCCGTCGGGTGATTTCCATGTGGCTTTATGAATTTCCTTGCGCTTGAACATCGTTCTTTTCACTACCAGATTTTTTGACGCTGCGAACGTGATAATTCGAATTCCATTACCATTTGAAATATCGTGTAGGCTTTCTTTACCTATTGTTGTTTGGAACATATCTTCCTTTCCAATTTTCACATTGAGGTCCCCGAGGAGGATTCTAACGTCGAATGATGAGATCCCATGAAATACATCCTCTAGGGTCTCGTAGAACGTGGCCTTCGTTTCTTCGTCCGCAGATTCTGTTGGGGCGTGTACGTTTATAAATACATAATTGTACCATCGGCGCGGTCATTAATAAATTTCACATATTTTACATGGGGCGTAATCTTCTTGCTTATGATAAAGCCGGTTCCTAGGTTATGTGTATCGGTACTTCCACGCACCAGTGTAAATTTGTTGGTTTTGATTACTTGATGTGGGATTCGGACGTCTTGAAGCGCGACGACACCCATTTTATATTGTTTCGTGTTTTCTACGACCGTCTGTATCGCGCCTGGTTTATACGAGGGTTGCCTTTTATATTTCGGGATTAGAGAACAAAAACAAATATTGATCATCGAAAATCACTTTATTGTTTTTCAAAATATTCTCCATGAAGATCTATACACGTTTGCATGCGTTTGAACCAATTGTCGAAGCACTTTTGCCACTCTGATTGAGGTATCTCCAACACATGCATTCTGAATGCAGCAACCGCTTCTTCAGGTGTCGAAAAACGTTGACCTCTCAGATTGTTTTTTACGTACGGGAATAAAAAGAAGTCATTCGGTGCCAAGTCAGGACTATACGGCGGATGACCCATCAAATCGATGTTTTCGGTGCTCAAAAATGCAGTTGTCGCAGCCGATGTGTGAGAGCTCGCATTGTCGTGGTGAAGAGTGATCCGTCTTCGGCGGTTGGTTTTCCTGATTTCTTGGAAGACAACTGGCAAACAAATGGTTGTGTACCACTCAGAATTGACTGTTCTGCGTTGTTCTAGTGGTACGGTTGCGACATTTCCAGTTTTTCCGAAAAAACAGGCGACCATTTGCTTGGAAGTGCTTCGTGCGCGAACAACTTTTGTTGGATTTGGCTCATCTTGAAACACCCAGACAGTCGACTGCTGTTTACTTTCGGGCTCATACGCGTAAATCCACGATTGATCACCTGTCACGATGTCATAGACGTGTTTCGAAGCACCACGACCGTATTTTTTGAGCATTTCTTTCGACCAATTGGCACGAGCCTTTTTTTGGGCGATTGACAAATTGTGTGGGATCCAACGCGAACAAATTTTTTTGACAGTCAAATGTTTATGCAATATTGAATGTATGCTGGTCCCACTAACGCCTAAGGTTGTCTCAATCTCACGATAGGTCACATGACGATCTTCCAATATCAGTTCGCGCACAGCATCAATGGTTTTCGGAACAACAACTGATTTTGGACGACCTTCACGAAATTCATCTTGGAGTGAACTACGACCACGATTGAATTCACCATACCATCGATAAACACTAGTCCTTGATGGAGCTTCATCGCCAAAAATTGAATTAAGTTCATCCTTGCACTGTTGCTGAGTTAATCCACGCCGAAAGTTGTAAAAAATAATCGCACGAAAATGTTGACGATTTAATTCCATTTTTGGGCCGAGATGAATCTTTTAAGTTACTGTAAACAACACAAATAGCGCTCGTATGTCAAAACGTTCTGAGTGCGTATAACCTCAAAAATGTCCAACTTTACGACAGAGCTGTCAATTGCCGGATTGCAACACTAGGGTTGCCAAATCCCGAAACATAAGAGGCAACCTTCGTATAACGTTCGAACATTCCACGTGCCGATGCGTATATCCCGCCTTTTACGTTTTTCCCTGCGTCTTCTTTTTGCCGAGTCAGTGTTGTCTTGATGATTTGTTCCCTTATGGTAGTGTCGGCTCATCACACTTTCGCCTACCGGGTTTTTCGTGAGTTTGGTTTTTGTGTATTTGCAATTCATTGCGTGGGAACAGTCTGGGGTTTCAGATAGTCCGTCATATCAGAGCTCCTCTCTGATATGGTAAGGCCTGCTTAGTGCTCTGATTTGAGCCGGTGTCAGAGAGGCGCCGTTATAATACAGCCGGTATACCCCTGGATGCAAACCATCCAACGACGCGTAACACCCTAGATTAGGGGTGGTAGATCTTTGTGTGTGACTCCTCGCTAGACTGTCTCACATGGGTGACCGTACGGGAAGCGTATGCTTCCGTCAGCATAGCCTGAGTGATTCATCGTAGTTTAAGCCCCCGCACCATGTCAAGGTTTCTACCAAGCGGCGGTGTTTCCTAAAAGTATAACTCAATAAGGTTATTATACAAAAGTTAATAAATCAACATAACTAATGAAAATCATTTAGTTCGACTTAAGATTTGTTTACATTATTATTATATATATTATTTTCGATATACGATATCGTGTAAAGGGCACTCTGAGCTCGAGTGATGTATTGTGGTCCCTTTTTTGGCATTTTCCATCACATTTCGGTCGATATAGCGGCTATTTTCCGACAAATGTTGGAACTTCGTCTAAGGACCTTTGCCAGCTGATATAAATCTTTGACTTCAAATATTTCGACAACAAGAAGTCTAGTAGCGTCACTACGGGTGAGATAAAGTTATCATTTTGCTTAAAAAATCAATTGTAGCTTTAACTGTGTGCGGTGGAGCACAGTTTTTCTTCTTTTTTTTTTAAACCAGGGTTACCACCGTGACGAAGAATCGGCATCATAAAAATCGGTTATCATAGCCGACAACGCATTTAATTATTGGTTGCTATTTGACCACGCTCTGGCACAATGCAAATAACCTTGCCCGGAAAAACGAATTATTATGGACAATTTAACAAGTCTCGGATATGCATCGGATACCGGTGGAGAGACTTGCTAAATAAGGCCAAGACCGGGTCTCGGTTGTAGTGCCGATAATGATGATGATGTCTGACCACGTTCATCTTCGGAGTAGAACTGCCCGATCTCTATATTAGCAAAAACATCACACTGAATAGTAACCTGTTGGTCCTGAAAAGGTAGCTCCTCCAGAGTTTGAGGGTTTCTAGTACCATAGAACCAGATCATCACTCATGATGATTTTTGGCGACAAATCCTCCTCGGTTTCCGCATATGCCAAACGACGAATATTATGGGCTGTCAACACTCGTTGAGTCAATTGAATTTTGTATGGGAATGCTTTCAAATAAACTCGACTTAAGCGCCTCGTCTGATATCTAACTGCGAAGAACGACATTGAGCTGATATTGTTGGAGAGTTTTCAATACTTGCCGGAACTACTGCGATATTTGCATCAGATCGACTCGGGCGAAATCGATTTAAACAGAAGACAAAAATCGTCCGTGCAAAGGTTTTATGTCGTCTTTTGAAATGCACTTTTCACTTTTTCTGTTCTTCATGCACGTTAAGTTAATCGTGCAGAATTTTCCAGACGTCAAATGGCATGTACGGTTCCATAGGAGAAATCTCCTAAGACTGAAATTTCAAACACGAGCTTTATGATAGCTGTCACACAAAATATGTGAAAGTAAAAGTGTTATCTGATGGGCTCGTCTAAGTTGCGCCACCCTTTATATTGCTGGGGTCCGAATTTAATAAGTTACATATGTAGCTGGTCGAAGTTGAAATTCGATAGTAAAATAAATACGAATGAGTACGAGAAACATGATGTGCTGTTAAGAGCAAATGAGGAAATTGCGTTGAACGTAAAGGAGAAGAGATCGTTTGTAGTGACAAAAAGAGCAAATTTATCACCATTCCTGGAGGTAGATTTAATGTCATTCGGAACTAGTTAGATTGAGGGACCCAGGAGGTAAAATTTTATCTTATAAATCAGAATCTCATAAATTTCATTGGTTAGAAATTTCAACAACAGGACTAGATATCAAACGCCTTCGGACATTTTTGAGGTATCCAGTGTGACTACGTGAATTTCACCGAAGTAAGGTGCACTATATGTCCTACTATGGACCTTTAGGTGGAGTTATTAAAAAGGTCGTTTCTTCCAGATATTACAAAAGTTGCCGGTTATTCGTAACCTTCAATAGGATAGAGGTCAGTGCTGATGACATTATAGCATTTTTTCCTCTTCAATAATTATAAACGTAAATTTGACGCTTATCGCAGCTCCTCTTGGCTCCTCGATAGTATAGTGGCTAGTATACCCGGCTGTCACACCGGGGTTCGATTCCCCGTCGGGGAACCTCTGGCGCAAGAATAATGACTTTGCCCGGAAAAAACAAATCATTATGGAAAATTTAACAAGCCTCAGGACTTGCTAAATAAGGCCAAGACGAGTTCCCGGTTGTAGTACCGATGATGATGATCCCAGCTCCTCTATGACACGATTACTTCAACCGACCTCCAAATTATTGCCAATTTTTCCGCTTCTTTCTTTAGAAAATCCCTCACGGACAACTCTTTTCAGCCTGGGCCGTTTTACTTCAAAGACCTGCCCGAATTCTCCCTTGGCTCCTTCATCTCTCAAATTATTCAGCATCACCTAGTTGAAGATAAATTAAACTTGCTTAAAAATGATCTCAACCCTGGGCCTGATGGACTTCCGGCTGTCCTTTTAAAAAAATGTTGCCCTTCTCTTCCTCTCCCGCTATCAACGATCATCAATCTATCCTTTACACAAGGTGTCTTCCCAAGTATTTGGAAAACCTCTTTTGTCACCCCCATAGATAAAAAGGGACCTACAAATGATATTAGTGACTACCATCTCATCGCCAGACATATTCCATAACTGTTCGAAGGCATTATTTACAACGCGTTATGTTTCCACTACAAACTCATCGTCCCACGCTGGCAGCATGATGTCCTTATGGATAGGTCGACGGCCGCCGATCTATTGAGTTCTCATTCTCTGAGAGAATGGCAGCGAACTCGATCTAATCATAAATGATTTCAGCAAGGCTTTCGACAAAATCTCCTACAACCTCATCCTCTTTACGCTATCCTCCCTTGGTTTCGAACCCCTACTGATTAAGTGGACTTCTTCCTATCTTAACGATCGAACCTACCGCGTGTATCGTCGTCTTTTGGGTTTTGCCCTCCGAGGAATTAAAATGGGCAAAGCCTCTGATTCTACACCCATACATAAGCCATCGCCATCTAATTAACCTTAACACACTTGAAGAGCGCAGAATTCATGCCGACATCCGCTTCATCCATCGTCTTCTCTCAGGTTCAATCAACCGCGCAACCCTGCTCTCCAGCATTATTTTATACTAATTCCCAAAATCTGCGAAACCCTCGTCTCTTCTAGTTGCCTTCCAATCACATCTCGTATAGCTCTAATAAACCCATTTCGCAAACTCTGAAATCCAAACTGCTCTCACGTAACATAAAGCTCCGTGTCTATAGAACCATAATCATGCCGATTGTTCTATACGGATGCGAATCATGGGCTCTCACAAAACGGGAAGAAAACAAATTCCGCGTAATCGAGAATGAAGTTCTAAGGCGTATCTTTGGCGGTAAATATGACGAGGACGCAGGACAATGGAGGAAACTTCACAACCACGAATTGGAAGAGCTATACCGCAAACCTACAATAGTGAGAGTATTCAAGTCGCGAAGATTAAGATGAGCCGGACATATGGAGCGAATTCCTAACGATAGGACCGTGCTTAGAATTCTTGACGGTAGACCAACGGGAAAGAGACCGGCAGGACGGCCGCGGAGATGGGAGGAAAATGTAAGGTTTGGAGATTGGAGGACAATGTAAGGTTTGACCTTGAGGAGATCGGATCAGATGGTCAAGCGTGGAAGGTGAGTACACCAGACAGGGAACGATGGCGGAGTCGAGTCGGCGAGGAAACGAAAATGACAAAACGATTTGAGAATTTTCTCATGGAACGTCCGCTCACTATACAGAGCTCGAGCTGCACAGCAGCTAGCCGATGGCCTGACCGCATATAATGCTGACATAACAGCATTAAAATGAGAAATAAGATGGACGGGGAGTGGTGTTATTCAAAGAAACGAGTATGACATTTGTTATAGTTATCATGCAATACACCATGTGCTCGGGGTACGCTTTCTAGTCAGCCACAAACTGAAGCCTGTCATTATGGGCTTTAATGCAATAGACGAAAGGCTATGCACTCTACGCGTGAAAGGCAAGTTTAAGAACATAGGCCTCATAAACGTTCACGGACCTACAGACGAGTCCCCTGAAGACGAAAAGGAAGAAATCTACGAAAAGGTCGAACGGGCCCTCAATACCTGCCCACTATACGATATAAAAATCGTCCTTGGTGATTTGAATGCCAAAATAGGTCGAGAGCCGGTTTTCAAGCACTACGCAGGTTCCCAGTTTGCATGAGAACACTAATGACAATGGTCTACCAGTCATCAAACTGGGAGCATTAAAGAACTTGGCTGTTGCGTGTACTAGGTTTCCGCGTAAGAACATCCACAAAGCCACCTGAGTATCACCTGATAGAGCCACTCGCAATCAAATTGACCACGTGTTGATAGATCCCCGCCACTCCTCGAGCCTGATGACGGTACGAATGTGCAAAGGTGCCAACGACGACTCGGATCACTATCTTGTTGGTATAGTTTTCCGAACGCGAATCGCCTTACGGAGACGTTTTGCATTCGCGGATCAGATTCAGATCAACACGGTTGACAGTAAGTCCTGGAGCCAAAATGCCGGGCGTAGAAGAGAAATGGACACGCCTTAAGAATACTGTCATTAGTACTGCCAACTCCATCTAAGGCAGTAGTCCTGGAGATCGGAGCGACTGGTTTGACGATGAGTGTAAACTAGCGACTGAGCGTAAGAATGCTGCATACTGGGCAATGCAGCGGTCTCATAGGACGCGAGTATGTGAGAAAAAAAACAAAGAGTTCAGAAGATCTGAAGATCCACACGAAAAGTGCCTGGGAAAAAAATCTAGTTTGTGAAATAGAGAAAAGTAGAGAGCGAGGCCCGCACCAGGCGCGGAAGTTCTACCAAATAATCCGCAGTATGGTGCGGTACACACCACGCTACCCTTACTGCAAGGATAAAGAGGGTAATCTGACCATCGATCGTGAAGGTGTAGCGGTTCTTGTGAACGCCACTACTTACCTGCTTATCTACCACCAGGTAACCCCTTTTCATAAGCGCCCGGTTTCAATAAACCTTGTACTTACCTGCATTGGTTATTCCTATAACCACGAAAAACCTGTAAAGCACAATGTCTGCTGATACGAAAATTATATCAGCAATAACAGACATCCCCTACACGGGCATATATGTCTCCTAAGAGGTCGGCTACAATGCCGCAAGAGATATTTCTTCTTTCGGTTCTTGCATGCAATGCCCACATCGGTTGCTAAATCAAGCCACACGATTTGGAAACTAGCACCTGGCAGCAAAAAGGCATCGAGAACTCGCCAGTGTAAATACACACACCAGGTTCGACCATTGTTGATGCCAACAACAACATGCGCACGATCAGCAATCATACTACACGTAGTCGCTGATCGCGTATGCACTTCCAACCCTTTTCAGGATGACTTGCCCCAGCTGCGAACGTTGTTTATTTCCATTTAACTTCATGTTCATGGTTCGCATGCTGGGCGACACACGCGATGAGCAACCAAATGGGGATCATCGTGTGTGTGCGTGTCAACCCTTCTTTGGTGGTACACCAATGCGAGAAGGAAAAATACCAAATATGGTCATCGAGGCGATGGATAGAATTTTGGTATTCTGTCGCTTCGGTGGCGATACTCAATCGCGTCTTGGATTCCGTGAGAGCAAGTCGTGCCCTCACGTTAATTAATAGGAGTTGATTTCTGATGGTACTATACTGCAGTCGCGTGCCTAAAGTCGGTTGTGGTTTTAAAATTAGCATTAACTAATTACACATATTTCAATCAGTGTGAAATATTACCTTTTGTTTGAAACTGTATATAATAACACATATTTCAATCAGTGTGAAATATTACCTTTTGTTTGAAACTGTATATAATTAAACATAAGTCAATCAGTGTGAAATATTACCTTTTGTTACAAACTATATATAATTACACCTATTTCAACCAGTGTGAAATGTTACTTTTTGCTTGAAACTATATATAGAACTACACATATGTCAACCATTGAAAAATATTGATTTTTGTTTGAAACCATATCCGGAACTTCAGATCAATAAATTAATAAAAAAAAAAAGGTTTGTTTCGTTTTGTTGGTTTCACCAATAGACAGCGGGCGTTTCTTATCACGTCGTGCCTACTTACGGAGAACGGTGGTAAAGCCCCAGTGAAGTGGTATTGGGGGAAGAAGAGGAATCGGTGCAAGGTAGCACACAGTCATTAGTACCCCCATAAAGGCATTCTGGAGCGATGGGAAGTGCACTTCAATGAATTGCTAAATGGTCAGCTCACAGAAAAAGTGGAGACTCCACAATGCAAGATCAAGGCTAAATGCTGCCGTCAGCAACCGTTGACAAAACAGTAACGACTGATCAAACAAGGAGGGACAGCGTTACATCACGCAATTAATGAGATCGTGGTGCACGTATGGCAGCAAGAGGAGATGCCGGAAGATTGGCATCATGGTATAATTTGCCCCATACATCATCATACAGATATCACAGTGTGCAGCAACTATAGGGGTATAACATTGCTGAGTACCGCCTATAAGATACTCTCCACTATCCTACAAGATCGGATAGCCCCATACGCTAAAGTCATCATTGATCAATATTAGTGTGCCTTCATCCCAGGCAAATCAGCAAATGATCGGGTGATTATCTATCTTAGGCAGACGATGGAAAAATGACTGGAATTTAAGATTGCATGATATCATTTATGCATAGACTTTAAAGCCGCAACGACAGCATAGCCAGGGTAGAATTATATAACGCCATGAGAGAGTTCGGCATTCCAAACAAATTAATACGACATATTGACCATGGCCAACGTAAGTAGTCAAGTAAAAATAACCGTATTGCTGTCCAAACCAATAAACATCTTTAATGGACATCCTCTTGAACCTGGCATGGGAGAAAGTAATCCGCGAATTACAAATAGAGAGACTATTGTCACCAAGTCCAGCCAGATACTTGCCCACGCAGATGACATCGACATCATTGGTAGATCCGATGTGACCTGTACAGGACTCCTTCACGCAGATCGAGCAGGCGGCACAAAAACTGGGACAGCACATTAATGAGGGAAAAACAAACTACATGGTGGCAACTTCTGCGAAGAGCAGACCTAACGTTGGTCAAACTATCAGGGTACCGGAGCACGAATTTGAGGTAGTGCAATCCTTTAACTACCTTGGATCAATAGTATCAGCCGATAACAATATGGAAGAAGAAATACCGAACGGCTGATCAAATTCAACAAAGCCTACTATGGTCTACCAAGGCTCTTATAATTCCGAAATTTATCCAGAACATCCGAGCTACTACTGCACAAGACCATAGCCTTACCAGTTCATGTATGGATCCGAGACATTGGTGGTCAATAAAAGGCACTTTGAACTCTTAGCCACGTTCGACAGGAAGGTCTTAGGGAGAATTGTTGGCCCCATATGTGAGGGAGGTCGATCCCGGAGACGCTACAGCGATGAGTTGTACGCGATCTACCTTGAAGTTAACGTTGTGAGAAAAATCAAGATCGGTAGACATGTGGCGGTTCCGCCAAACCCCACGGTTCGCTTTCCTAAAAAAAAAAAATGGTTGTCTGGGCGCAAGGCGCTCGGACATTATATTCTTGACAACGTATCCTAAATATGTAACATTGAATATCCAAGTTATTAAATCAAAATTAAAGTGTTTTTATTCCTTTTATTCCTTAAATGATAATTGAATATATAAGTAATATATATATATTTTTTTATTTCTTAATATTTTACATTTTGTGATATATTTTTATAATTATGTTCGATATTTTATTTTGTGTTGCATTATTTCTTTCGATTGCTTTTACTCTGTTGACGATAGGACGATGATACGAGAAGTAGGATATCAATGGTAACATCTCAACTGTAACGTGTCTTGAGAAGCTTAGGCCGAGGGTTGTTCCTCCCAATGTTGTAGGCTTGTTGACATTCGACGCGCATTCGAGATTGAACGTACTCTTCATGAAGTTAATAAATGCGCTATCAGTTGTGACATTTATATTGAAGTCGCCACAAAGAAGAATTGGTATGTCTGCATCAACTTCATAGATCGTCGGTACACTCTGATTGTGTACATATGGGAGTAATGCTTGGTGCAACAACAAACCAATGTCCGGAATAGTTGATCCAGGATGAATGTACACTGCCCCGAGTAATACTTTGTACATCCTATCGACAGTGAAGCATGCAATTTCAGCCAAGCACACATCACCCGTGTTTTTAATATGACGAGCTGAATCGGACAATTCAACTCGAAGAATTTCCTTTGCCATGGACGGCGATGATAATCTTCTATAAATCGCTACTCCACCAGCTGCGTTTGTTTCAGAATCCGAACGATAGTTCTGCTTCGTAACGCACTCATAATCATTGATTGGCACTGAATCAGAATCATCGCGCATCCACGTTTCGGTTAATACTAGGTAATCTGATCTTGGTATGACAGTATCTGTTTGAATATCCTATGAATGGGCCGACAAACTTTGCACATTGAGGTTTGTCACTATTGTTTGTTTAGCGTTGTCAGCTTCGTTACAGAATTCCACCGCCTCCTTGGTAATAGTTGAAAGTATGTGTCCGTTGAGTCGCAGATCCTCGTTGCGGATATCGCGTGTATTCTGTGAGTCATTCCCTTCACGCCCATGCTTGAAGACAAATGGCTCATCGTTCTCCGGAACGACATACAATCCGTCTAGATTCGTTACCCGACTCATCGCTACGTACACTAACTGGTGCGGTTGCTTGGCAGAGTATTTATATACGATCTTTTCAAACGTCCTACCCTGCGATTTGTGAATCGTAATCGCACAAGCGGGCGCACACAGGGAAACTGTTTTCGTTTGCACTTTACGGTTTTTGTTAGCGTAATGTTCACTACTTTTTTATAAATCGGCACCCATCTTCTAGAAATTGTATTTCCTTTGCTTTGTACGTAAGGTCGACACTTGATTTTAGCACTGGTACCTGTAGTCGCTTCGGGAAACTCAAACCACAAGGCAATTATTTCTTCTTCAAGTGCCGGTCGATCTTTGTTGTGCGATGCTTCCACATATTCAGAATTATCGCCTTTATTTGATAACTGATGCTCGATATGTTGCAAGACACCAATAGCACCATTTACAAGTCCATCAGAAACATCTATATTGCAAGTAATCATGTACGGATACCCCTTTGCCAATGGAAGCAAGTACGGCAATCCGTCGGTTTCTGCCACAGACATTTTATGAAGTTTACCCCGACACTGCGTGTTCTCTTGTTTACTCGAGTATCCGATGATGATGTCTTGCGCTAGACAATTGTTCGCGTTAATTATGGCGCTTCTGTTGAACGAATCGACTTCGTTATTACTGTAGTACAGCAGAACGACATTCTGTGCGTTTTCCTTGCACCAAAATTCAGTTTTGTGCCTGGACTCGATAAGTGCGATCTTATCGTCACTCAGTTTCAGCCCGTCGCCAATTTTCGTCAATATGGTAGAGAATCTTGCGTCGCTCTGCCACACTACACGAACCAGCGGAAAGTAACTAATGCTGTGCCACAGAATTGGTCCTCCGAGTTGATTGATCGGTATACTGTAACACGGACTTGCTCGTACCGGCGGCAGCTGTCTGAAATTGCCGCATAAAATCACGTGGAAGCCTCCAAATGGTTTGTCGTATATATCGGCGATCTGTTGCAGTGGATAATTTATTTTCTGAAGAATATCACAACTCAACATACTGATTTCGTCTACAAACACCACTCTGACGCCTACAAACGTATTTCTGTAAGCCTGTAAATTCTCTGTCGACAAGAGTTTCGTCATGCGCGAAGTGGTTAAACGGAACACCGAATGAACAGTAGTGCCGCCAAGAGGCACAGCGGCTTTACCTGTACTCGCACAGGCAATGTATGCGTTGTTCATTGAATTATGTTCATTACGCTGAGTGTAGCGGTTGTACGTTTCCATTAGACATTTCAAAGTATACGTCTTTCCACAACCTGCGGGGCCTGTAAAGAAATTTGTATGGGTTCAGATACACCGTCTCCACAACCGTGTATTCGATGTTCACAATACTCTCTCTTCTTTTATTTTTATTTTATTCGTTTTGCTACGTCAACCTCTCTCTCGCTAGTCGCGCTCTCGCTCACTGCGGCTCGTGCGTTATCGGTTATCGTTATCGTAACTCTACAAACTTTTTTCCGAATGCCTCCCAAGTGTAGGCATTAATTTTGGTGTTTGAACTTGCCGCTGCGAAACCACTATGAACAGTCAATTTTCTCTTAGCTATATCCGATTTATTTAATGCTGCAAGGCGCTGCCTGTATTCGCGTTGTCTCTGTATATTTTTTGTCTTTACACTTTCAACCTGCAGAGCTGTTTTCGACAGTGCAAGGCGCTGTCTGTATTCCTGTTGTCTCTCTGCATTTGACTTAAGAGCAATTAATGTTGGTGGCTCAGTAATTGGCATTTCGTCCATTGATACGATATATTCTTGCTTCTTCGACAGTTCACAATACTCTCTCTTCTTTTATTTTTATTTTATTCGTTTTGCTACGTCAACCTCTCTCTCGCTAGTCGCGCTCTCGCTCACTGCGGCTCGTGCGTTATCGGTTATCGTTATCGTAACGCTACAAACTTTTTTCCGAATGCCTCTCAAGGTATACCGATTTATAAGACGTTGTCACGTCAAAAAACCCCATAACTTTCACCCAATCTCATAATTTTGCTAATGCAATCGCACGTTAAATGCTTCACCCATCAAATAGATTCAATTTATATAACCTAAAAGTACCTGTAAAAGAATTCTTACCTTTCATGCATTTCTTCGCAAACAATTCCTGTAAGAATCCTTTCCTAGCTTATCAAAAATCCCAACCTCACCAAGTGCATTTCCCCCTAGACGAATTCCTGAAAACAAGAGGATATGGTTTACATATAATGTAACCATCATAACAGGCACCATACACATTGCGTCGCCTATTTCCCGTCCTCACCAAGTGTATCATAAATCACCATACATACACATTGGCTGGCCACCTACACCCAAGAAACCAAAACTAATATACGCATATCGAAGTCTCTTGGCACCAATTAAATCGTACGGCATAAGCAAATGCAAATAGGTAAGGTATACTTACCCTTGGCAGCGATGCAATAAACACCAATTCACGGTAATCTAGCTAAAACCCATTAGCACATTTCCACATTGCATTGCCGCCTATTTATTTAGCCGCACTGCACATCTCAGACAAAGACCCAAATGTTCCCCTTGGCTTTTCATATTTCGGGATCTGCTTCTCATCAGCAGCAGTATAAGCAAACACAAACCCAAGTAGCATCCAATGAGATTCGGCTTGCTTGCTTAGCCGAATTCACTTCTCATGGATGCACATTTTCCCTTTCTTTGTTTAGATCCGTGTCCCATGAAAGAACCCATGTACACACATACATGTGTACTACCAGCGATCTTCACCCCAAACGATTGAATATCGTTGAGCCCCTTACCATCCGCTGACCGCCACGGCCATGCCGCTCCCCGCTGTCCGTAACGCTGCGGACACGCGTGTTGTAGCCCGAGTCGTGGCTAGTGTTGAGTCGAATACGGTAGTTTTAATTATAATCGATTAGTGTAATTCAAGTCCGTTGCCTGTAATTGAGTGTACTTAGAATCGGTCTTCTGTAATCACCAAATTCAATAAATAATAAACTAACTCGAGCGTTTCATTTAACTGTCTTGTGGCGGAGTTTTACCCCTTGTGTTGGAGAACAAACGTGGCGGCGTTTCGTTCTTTTGTTCGGCGGAACAGTTAATCTTTGTGTTAGTTATGAGGTGGGTTGGTAGTAGAACTTTCGCCCATGCAGGCGTCGCGACTACCTACCCCACAGACTCCATGGGCGGGACACCTAGCTCGAATGAGCGAAGAGGATCCTGCCCGGAAAGTCCTTTGTGGCAGGGTGTATGGAAGGAGACAACGCGGCAGACCTTATCTGCGATGGAGGGATGGCGTAGATCAGGACGCCTAGAGCCTGGGATTGCCAAATCCGATGGCATCGGCTCAAAATCGGGACCGGTGGAGAGACTTGCTAAATAAAGCCAAGACCGAATCCCAATTGTAGTGCCGATGATGATGATGATGACAATTAATTAAGAATTTTCAGTGATAAGTCGAGGTTCAATTTTGTGTTTGTATCCGAGAAAAAATCTTTTTCCTTTCTGTAAACCTCATAGTTAGTTGAACCTGTGCAGCGTATAATCTTTATTACAACATTTTTTTACAAAAATATATTTAAAAATGAATAATGATTTAAAAAATCGAAGATAGCAAAGTTGTCATTCTGTAGCTGAATGATATGATTGTGTAACACATTGTCACGCCATGCATTTCCCTGATGATATATGTTATTACTGAAATATTCAATACTCAATTCAGTTTCTGAATTCATACTTTCCTTCCACTATATTCTCAGTGATAATATTTTAAGTTCGGTGATATCCTTTTGGTCTCTGTTTATTGTGAAAAACAAAAGCGATGAATAACATTCCAGTTGCTTACACCTGAATTTAATAACGCCCTTTAGATTTCCACTGACAACAGCCAATTGCAGAACACTTCATAATTAAAATATACCACCGGTAATGTGAGTAAATTCAATTGGTGACCCACATTGCCTGCTTCGTACAGATACACCCACTGGTAATTAGTTGGCAAAAACAGCCATATGTGCGTTGGTCATTAGTTTCCCATCAATCATTTTCCATTCACAAGCCTTTCGTTTGTTGCACAACTCCATGTCCAAGCCCACGAAATAGCCAACACCGATGTGATATGTTAAAAACTTATTTTAAGGAGATCATCCAAAAAGGCACATGTGTTCATTGACATTATCATAATTCAATCCTTACAGCAATATGCGGTTCTATGAAGTCGATCTGAAAACTTGTCCATGCCAGAATCTCATAAGACTTTCAGTCTTTATGTAAAAGGATTCTTCCTTCAAGGATGTTTGCTTCATGAAGTCACAAGTTGACTAACAGCCAGAGGATTTTGATCTTTTAAAACACAAATACAAATTCAAATTCAGATACCAAAATAAATATAAATACAAACTCAGAACGGTTTGCAATAACCAAGCGTACTCAATGCCAAATAGGACGCGTAGACTTGGCTTCGTTATGGCATGCTTACCCAAAGAACTATAATAGAAATGGATATTAACCAAACTGACTAACGACCTCATCTATTCAGGATACAAAATTGACGCTTGACATAATAATAAATAGTGAGCGGGCGAAGGATACATAGGCAACACTTGAGCTCTTACCGACTAAAAGGTTATGCAGTTCAGTTCCTAACTACTTAAGTTAAGCTTTAAGTGTATCTTTACAAAATATAGTTTATCCTGGAATGTACTTTTCATAATGAATGACTCATGAACAACATTTCATTTTCAGGTACTTAGGAATGATGACCAGACAACGCTCATTGTCGACGGTGTATCGCAAAGTCGTTCGTCCAGAGGAAAGGAATTCCAATTTGGCAAATTTGCAACAAATTCGGATGTATTTGTTGGGGGCATGCCAAACTGGTAAGTTTACACTTCAACAAAATATGTCTAATCGATTTAAATAAAATAATGAAAGCACAATAAAAACAGATCCATTTAGGGGTATACTTGTCGTGGGAGAAATGTAAATATTCTCCCTCTTTCTCGCTAGGGCCATCTGTTTACCACTTTGTATACGCACTCACAATGGTAATTGTGTTTTTAACGTTAAGTTTATGTTACTACTTTAGCACAAAGAAGCTATTTAAGTACATGGGTTAGATTTCAGGGTAAGTTACTTTTGAGTAGTTTGCTTGACAACGTCTTTAAAAGTTTCTCAACAATATTTACAGGGAGATGTCTGAATGACTAGACATTTGAAAATACATTGATAATGAAGAAAATGTGGGGAGTTGGGTATTTAGGTATTTTCGAACTACAACCAGAAAATCTCGGATAGGAAATTGTTACTAATGTCGCGATTAATACTACGAATGACTTTCTGACAAATCGCGCATTGACTTGTAATTAAAGTCAAATTATGCTATTTTCATAGAATTTGATTCATGTTAGAAATCGATCGTTCTTCAGTCGGCTGTCATAGACTGAAGACATGCAGCTTGTTATTGTCTCCTTCGTTCCTTATACGTGCATTCACAGTGGAGCTGACTTATCGTAAAAGATGACAAAAGGCCGAATGTCAACTAGTCAGAAACACGGCACGAGGATAAGAATATATAAAATTCCGGAGGTAAACTAGTCTCCCATTCGGATCTCCAGGGGACTATGTCAGGGGGAACATCATGCAGATATCATGATAAATAATGGAAATTTAGGAAGTCCGTCATCGCATAACCGGGCTCGCTCTCGAGGCTCTGCCCACGCTCGACTGGTGACGGCATTTTGTAACATCAGGGGCATCGGTTTCACCAATACCAATGTAAACGCCGTTCACCAATATTTGCAAACAACGAAACCTGATATCTTTGCCCTAACTGAGACCCAGGTCGGTTCGTCAACTGATTCGACATATCTTCGTTGCTCAGGATACGACTTACATTCGAGATTCCGTTTTAAGGACGGAGTCTGCGTCTACGTGCGGTCCAATCAGGCTTGCCATAGCATGGAGGCGTTGGAACCCAATAATATGGACATCATATGGATGAGGGTCGTGCTGAGGAATTCCGTTAAATTTCTTTGTTGTGTTTACCGCTCCCCGAATGACGATCAACCGGTGACATTTTTCGAACATCTTTCATATACCGCCGACTGGATACAGATCAACCACCCAGCTTCTGATATTGTTGTCCTTGGCGATTTTAATGTGCACAATTCCGGCTGGTTGTTACATTCTAACAGAACCGACGAAGCTGGGAGGCTGGCGGAGATGTTTGCTGTAAGCCACAACTTGACTCAACTCGTGGGGGAGCCAACGCGAGTGCCGGATGCCCGAGGCGATTATGCGAACACCCTGGATCTGTTTTTGACATCCGAATCGAGTATTTATACCGTAGAGATTTCTGCGTGGAGTCGGTATCAGAGATTATTCTTCTGGGGTTGGAGATGTATATTCCACATTCCATCAAACGAAACCTTGCTTTGACAAAAAATGCGAGCAGACACAACAGAACGAATTTTGTTACAATCAGAAACGCGTGCAACCAGACGATTGATACCGCGAAGAAGGCTCACAACGACCGCGACAGGTTGATCAATAACCTCCTTCGGTGTCCAACTGGATCGCGCTCCTTCTGGTCAATGGCAAAAGCTGTCAGCGGTAACTTCGCATCCTCCTCTTTCCCTCCGTTGGCGACAGACAGCAGGACGTTAATCACGAATCTAAAGGATAAAGCTAATGTGTTCGCGAATTTATTTTCCGCGAATTCAAACCTCGATCCCGGCCTTTTGGAGCCACCTGTGATCTCGCCGGTACGGTCTTCCATGCGGGATGTGAGATTTCTTCCGCGCACTATTCAACGCATTCTACGTGAACTGGATTGTAGGATAGCAACCGGCCCGGACGGAATATCAGCAATAGTCCTTAAGAACTGTGCTCCAGAACTATTGCCGATTCTCGGCAAACTCTTCCGCTTATCTTATGTATGGAGGATCTGCTGGAAAATCGCTCGAGTTCAGCCAATCCCAAAGACGGGAAAAAAGTGTCTCCCACAAAATTACCGTCCGATAGCATTACTCTCTATTTTATCTAAGGTGATGGAAAAAGTCATCAATGCTGAGTTGGTTAAGTATTTGGAGTGCAACGGACTCCTGAATGATCGTCAATACGGATTCCGTGGCAGGCGGTCCACAGGAGACCTTTTGACACTTATAACCGATATATGGACATCTGCGATTGAACGGCATGGTGAGTCAAGGGCGGTCGCATTGGATATTTCCAAGGCTTTTGACCGCGTCTGGCACGGGGCATTGCTGAGCAAACTTCGTTCATATGGACTTTCCCAACAGCTTTGTGACTGGACGAGGAGTTTCCTTGAAAATCGATCGATCCGGGTTGTTGTGGACGGCGAGTGTTCGGATCTGTATCCTGTTAATTCGGGGGTGCCCCAAGGTTATATTTTGGCCCCAACCTTGTTCTTGCTTCACATAAATGATTTGTTGGAGACAACGGATAACAGAGTGTTCAGTTTTGCGGATGATAGTACGCTTGTTTCCTCCTTTTCGAGTGTTTGGTCGATTGGTGCATCTGCGTCGCATCAGCTGAGGTGTAGACAGATTGTTCCCGGGGAGTTACAACCTGCAACTGTTCAAAAAGAACTGCAACAGTTATTTGGTGGCATCTCGGGGCGCCATGTCGGAGCTATAGGTTCGCGTCTCCCGAGAGAAGTAAATTAAAAAAAAAAAAAAAAACTGGTAGCGCCCCTATGTGTTCGGATCGGAGTTTGAAAACAATTTTCTTTTTCCGGTAATATCAATTTTGTTTCAATCGGATAAATGGAATAGTTTTGACAGTTCTCCCAAAATAACTTTTTATTTATGTTGAAGTGCTAAGATGGGGTGTGGGTGAGGCAGTATGTTGTGCCGAGACATACAAAAAATTCAAATATCATTTTTAGGAGTAACGCTAATAACAAATTTATTAACTACAGACACACACGAACCGCACAGGGAAATCTCACGACTCTTGGCGAAACCGATTCTGTTCCGGAAAACATAACTAATAAAATCCGCGACTACTGGAGTGTCCGCGTCGGCGGGCACCACGGGGAGTGTAAGACGCACCGACCGGATCGGTGGTTGGAATACGACTTATTGATTTAACCCTCGTTTGGGGTGAGTTTGGTGGTGTGGTGAAAAGGAAATGAAATTTCCTTTGACCAGTGACCAATGGAAGGCGATCTCTGGCACTCGGTGGTGTGCGTGTGTGATCGTACCCATAACCGTGTTTATCGATGCATTTAGCAAAGGATAAACGAAACCTGAAACGAGGAAAAAGAACAAACGGATCGAATAGATCATTGTTTAGGCTGTGCATTGTGGCTATCATAAACGGCAATTCATCGGAGAAATGGCAACTCCGACGAAAATTGCACACTAGCTACTCGCCTTTTATTAAACAACAGATCCAGCTATTGACCTCCCTGATAAATGGACAACTAAAAGTTTTCACTAATCAGACCTACACATCCACCCTAAACAGTATCAAACCAAATCGCGATCTATTTAAAAACATAAACAGACTAACGGGTCGCAAACTCAAGCCTCGAACAGATTATCTTATTCACCCAACTAATAATAACATCGTCCAGTCGGACACTGATATAGCAAACTGTCTCGCTGAACATTTCTGCAAAGTCCATAAGCAAAACGATACCCTCCCAGTAACAAATTTCCACGATACCGTGAACGATTACATTCCACGCTCACTGGAGCCATCCCTCACACCATTTATTACTGAATTCACCGAAACCAATAAAGCATCACACCCCGTAGGAATCGACACATTCCTAAGCCTTGAAGAACTATCCGAAGTCATTACTTCACGTAACAATAAAAAATCGACTGGCCTAGATGGAATCCCTAACCTCCTATTCAAAAGACTCCACCCAGGCAACTTGCTCCCGATTCTCGTTCTTCTCAACCACATAATAAACGCTTCACATTTCCCTAAAGGTTGGAAAACAGCGGTGATCGTCCCTATTAACAAATCTGGGCCCTCCAAGTACCCGGATAACTTCCGTCCGATATCGCAGCTAAACTCGCTTAGCAAGATTCTTGAATGTAAAATCTACAAAAATCTTCTCTCATTTGCCAGGGTTAACTCCCTCATTCCGAACTCTCAATTTGGCTTCCGCTCACAACACTCCACTTGTCATGCTCTCTTAAAACTGACACATGATGTGACGACCCACCTCCAAAACCAATCCCCAACGGTATGTGTCTCCCTAGACATAGCTAAAGCATTCGACTGTGTCTGGATCGCAGGACTGTTATACAAACTTCATTCAATGTATGGATTAAACATCCACTCCACAAAACTTCTCGCTTCTTACCTCTCTGATAGAAAGTTCATGGTGAAAATAAACTCAACTCTATCGACACCTTATAGCATAACCGCAGGAGTTCCTCAAGGATCCATCCTCGGCCCACTACTATACCTTCTTTATACATCAGACGCACCGCAGCCACTGTTACCCAATACAACAATGCTCAACTATGCCGACGACACCTTAATTTATTCAAGCAACAAGCTTGTCAAGGAAGCAAGAAACTGTATTAACAGATATCTCCCAATCCTGTCAGCCTACTTTACCAAGTGGAGAATTCAACTAAATCCAACCAAAACTCAGCTCATAGTTTTTAAAGGCAGAAACGCGAGTTGTACAAACAACACTATTCGCTGCCATAATAAAATCAGAATTAAAATAAATAACAATATAATTAAACCCTCCAAAACCTTAAAGTATCTAGGTATAACCTTTACCAACAATCTGTCATTCTTCGCCCACATTAAAAATACGATTCGTAGAGCCACAACCCAACTGAACCTCTGCAGAAAAGTCATGTACAAACCGAATGGTCTCTCTCCCAAAGTCAAATCACTTATCTACAAACAAATAATCAGACCCACTCTCACATATGCATGCCCGATATGGTACCATATTACACCCGCCCAAATGGAGAAGCTACGCGTTTTCGAAAGGAAATGCTTCAGACTTATCACTGGCCTCAACCGACATCCTAACTCCCACAAATATTACAACAGTAGTTCGCTCTACTATGCCGCCAATATTGAACGTATAGATCGACGCTTCCTCGAGCTGTCCATCAAATTTATCGAAAATCTTCCCAATAATCCCAATCCGATAATAAATGCGCTCACATCGACTCCGTCAGACAACCGAACTGCCTACCCGAACTGTCTCCACACCAGAACCCTCTTCACCTTTGGCAGGTTGGTCAACAACTCCAATGAGATTGTATACCACAATACTGAACTCTCACCTCACCAGTTTAAATATTGTAATATACAACCCTTCTCTAATATCTTGCGTTTCAACGACCAATCGGAAAGTGTTCCCCCAACCCATATCCCCCACTGATAGTACCCACCCTAACCCAAATCCTACCCATCGACCACTATACCTCCCGCCCCACCCTACTCTAACTTATTGTAATAATAATAGATTTAATAATTAGATAAGCTAGGCTAAGCTGAGTTAAGTTAAGTTAAGCAAATTAGTTATAGGTTAAGTAAATAATTATATCCTGGTTTTCTGACCTTTTCCAGGAAGCCCCACCTACTCCTATCTTGTCCACCCTTGAAATATGTAACTTTATAATAATGTTTGAAAAATGTACTAGCAAGTATGTGTAAACGATTAAAGCTAAGCTAATTATAAGTTATCTGTATTACTTATTGTAACAAATCATTTATGGTCAATAAATACAGAAATGTAAAAAAAAAAAAAAAGGAGAAATGGTGCTGAAAACAAATAAGGGCATCATAAAAGTCGTGGATGAGTGGCGCGGATGCGTTAATAGATGCGTCGCCATTAGGAAAAGGTGCTAATGGGTTTTAATATTTATGGCCTCTCAGACTGCAGTCGGAACCGAGTTCTTGTTTGTACTAAGAAATGCTAGAGGATTCGGTTTCGATGATAATGCTTGGGATGCGGTAATTGTTTGTGGATTGGACTAACGAATCGCGGGTCGGTTTATTGCAGCTGTATAAGCAAGCTGTCGGACATAGCATTTTACGATGACAAGGGTGCCGAATGGTTTGGGATTTATGATGCCGAATGATATGAAGAATTCTTTACAAAAAATTTGAATAATGCATTAAATGCGTGAATGCTGTGAGAATTCTCTTTACGGATTTTCAGATAATGCGAAGGATGCATTAAATGTCCTTGAGAAAGGAAATGTTTCAGGTATGCTGGTGATTGGGATGCCAATATCGGTTGCGAATATGGGGGGTTCTTCAGGTGAGCTTTAAGAACCCGCACAGGATGGTCTAATTGCTCCACAAATAAAAGAAGTAGAAACCAAAGGTCGTGTCCACCAGTTTACATCTAAGTCCGTTTGTATACGGGTCGGATCTGATGATTTGACAAAGGTCTCTGAATCAACTATCCTAACAACTCCCTACATTTCTACATCCCCCAACTTCTAATAACAAAATACCTAAGCTCATTAAGCCGAAAGAAATAATACCGGCAGAGTGTAAGCCTCTTTTATGTTGATGTATACCTAATAATTCTTATATGATGATTTATATTTTCAATGCGAAAAATCCTTATATGATATTTTATGGATAGGGAGGTTGCGGCAATTGTTATGTTCTGAATTTGATGATAGTGCACTAATTGCCAGAGGTTATTTGCAAAGACGTGGCCTTATCAAAATGTGTCTTTATTGTTTCTGCATACAAGCAATCAAAGATGGAAGCAAGGAGTACTCACATTTTTCAGGTGGGCTGTATAGAAGTGTCCTACCTGGGTTACGGATACCGAGCTTCAGAGCACCGGTGTTAAATTTGTTGTTTTATTAGGGACTGGGATTCTGTGCATCAGCCGCCAGTGATTCCACCCCTCAAAATGTGCTCCCAGGCTACCCCTGATGATGATGGTTGTGATGATCTCCGCGGGTCTCTCGATTGTATAAGTAGTCACGCAGCCCTTAGCTCACTCATCGTCAACTGGAAATTGAATCTGCGATTATTATTAAGTTTATATTAGAATTTTCTGGATGCTCCCGGGTTTTATGGCCAACCTGCAAAAGGAAAGAAAAACGAATACACAGGCGCAGGCAACCAATTCAACGAATTGGTTGACCTTGACCCAAGTGAAATCGAATTACCTGCTGATGAAGAAAACAATATCACAGGTACTGCAACAGATCCAGCGGAATTAGAAAAACTCCTTGCGGATATTGACACAAAAAAAGAGGAACTCAATAAACAAAGAGAAGCAATCCTCAAATTAAAAGACCTGGTGCAGCAACAACAAAGCCAAGAAAATACAACACCACAACGGAAAAATCAGGAAGCAAACAAAAGGCAGCAAACAAACCAGCACATCGTAACCAACAAAAAGGAAAAGGCGCCGCCTATAATACTTACGTGCATGGAAACAAAGGGGGTTATGTTAGGTGAGTTAACTTGCAAACATTTCAAAACGAAAAAAATTAATAACTCTAAAATAAAATTAATGTGCGATGATATTGAAGGTTATCGCAAAGTAATGACTGCTTTGGGTAGGACAAAAAGCGAGTACTACACGTACACCCCGAAATCGGAGAAAATAATCTCCATGCTCCTAAAAGGAGTTGACCCATGTTTTTCCCCTGAGGAGGTATTAGAGGAATTAAAAAATGTCGAAACCGACAATTTAAAATTTACAGGTGTGAAACCCTTCTCTACCGCCAACTCCAGAAAACGCAATTGCAAATTGCCTTTCTTTATTGTATCACTGAGTCCCAACAATAAAGTTGATGCTCTCCGATACATCAAACACCTCAACCACCAAACCATAAGTTGGGAAAAAATAAGAAAAATCGATCGCGTATTGCAGTGCATGCGTTGTCAACGCTTCGGGCACGCGGCATTAAACTGCCACATGCAATTCGTGCGTTAAGTGCCACTCCGACCATATCATTGGTGAATGCCCCTTGGGCAAGGAACAGCTTCCAGATAGGAAAACACTGTCCTGTGTCCTCTGTAAAAATACAGGTCACACTGCTAATTTTAGAGGATGTCCTAAATTTCAACAAATGAAATTAAAATAGGAATGCAAAAAAAAAAAAACAAGTTGAAGAAGAGAAAAAAAATGAAAACTCGTTCTTACAACAATTTCGTGGCTCCTTGTGTGTCATATGCACAAATGGCCGGTGCCCCTAAGCAACCAGCATCCATTATTATTATTTATTGGCCTGTAGGAACCCGGAAGTTCATGACCTCACCGACTCGGCTTCGCCATCCTTCCCTGTCCTGGGCACTCTCCTTCCACGCTTCACCATTCGATCCGATCTCCTCAAGGACAAAAAGCGAGTACTACACGTACACCCCGAAATCGGAGAAAATAATCTCCATGCTCCTAAAAGGAGTTGACCCATGTTTTTCCCCTGAGGAGGTATTAGAGGAATTAAAAAATGTCGAAACCGACAATTTAAAATTTACAGGTGTGAAACCCTTCTCTACCGCCAACTCCAGAAAACGCAATTGCAAATTGCCTTTCTTTATTGTATCACTGAGTCCCAACAATAAAGTTGATGCTCTTCGATACATCAAACATCTCAACCACCAAACAATAAGTTGGGAAAAAAATAAGAAAAATCGATCGCGTATTGCAGTGCATGCGTTGTCAACGCTTCGGGCACGCGGCATCCATGGAATATACATATAATAATGGAAGAATGCCTGCGCCAGAGGCACATTCAGAAATAATAACAATGTTATTAACCATGCAAGGACAATTTGCCGAATTTCAAAAAACACTGACTGAACAAAGAGCACGAATAGATACTCTCTATTCAACCCTGTTCTCAAATAACTCTCCATATCAAAATCTTCAAGCCTCCGTCTGAATTTAACCTAAAAATTATAGCTGTGAATGTAAATTCACAAATCCACATCGAAAGAAGGGATAATTTAGGCAATCTGCTCCAAGTCGAATGCCCAGATGTGCTCTTGGCTAGCGAAACTAAGCTAAACCAAGGGCACAAAATGGGCTACAAAAATTATAACATAATTAGACGAGATCGACCACACTCTACTAGAGGGGGTGGGGTCGCGATCTTAGTTAAGAAGGGTGTTCACCATAAGGTCGTTTACAGCACGGAAGTACACAAATTCCATGTGCTAGAGGCATGCATTATAGACATTCCGCAAAAAGTCAAAAGCATCTATATATAGTCGCTGCTTACGCTCCTGAATCTGTTCAGGGTACCCAATTTATCTGTGAAATCGATACGCTTTTCCGAAGTCTCAAGTTAGATTCGGAAAACAATTACTTTTTAATGGCAGGTGACTTTAACGCCAAGCACAGTGCCTGGGGCAATCTGGCCTCGAACACTAGAGGCAATGCCTTGTTTGATTAGTGGCAAACAAATGCGATCGAGCATAAACTAGAATTGTACGCTACAAGTACACCGTCTTATCCAAGAGGTAACTCCTTCCTGGATTTACTTATGACAGATGATCGAATTCAGTTACGAGATACCGAGGTAACTACTTGAAATTGTCTTCGCACAATTGAGTACGATAGCGATCATTACGGACTTGGAGCCGTAATACACGTGCCAAACGAGTACCATCTACTTGAGCAGTACGACCAGGTACACTCTTTCGATTTCCGAAAAGCGCATTGGTCGCGTTTCGATCGCATAGTAAAAAGAGAAATACGCAACATTGGCATAGACCCACCGACTAATAGAAACCTCCATAATGATGAAATCGATCATTACCTCCTAGCTATGAACGATATTGTTACTAACACAATGAATCGTTCCATCCCCAAAGTAGCTCATGTGGATGGCTATACCCACCGATACAGAAATGCAACTATCGATGCTTTGTATAGGCAAAAGAGCACCCTGCTCTCAAAGCTGAAATTGTACTATAGGCAGCAATGAAATCAAAAAAATCAAGTCCTTGATTAAAAATCTTCAAAAACTGATCCGGGATAATTACCAAGCAGTAATAAATGAGGAGTGGAGCAACAGAATTCGAGCTTTTCAAGCAATCGGTCCGTTTCACAAATCAAGAAAATATGTCGAAGAAAAGATCACAATGACATTCCCTGTCTCCGAATTCCACGGACTCCCGAGAATTGTCAGATAATGCTGAACGCAGGACTCACCTTAGAGCACAGCAACTCCAATGATGAAGTAATAGTAGTCGAAGATCCGCAAAAGAAAGCGAATTCAATTGGAGCCTGTTCCGAAGCAGTGTACAGAGTTAACGAATCAGTTCATGCTAACACTGAAATTGAAAGCAATGCCCGTCAAAGACATTGGTCGCTGCACAATCAACTTCACAACTGGCGTTCCGAAAACCGTAGTTTCATTACATTCGGTGAAAATAATAGGGCGGATTCTCCCGTCAGAAATGAAAATACAAATATGTTTGTACGCAAGGATGAACTTAGAAACATACTTAGCTCAATAAAAAATAAGAAATCATCTGGAATAGATAGCATTCCAAATGTGGTTCTAAGGCACTTGCCCTGCGAAGCGGTGAACATATACACTACTTTGTTTAACAACGCTCGAAACACTGCACACTATCCAACCCATTGGAAAACTGCAGTAGTCCACCCTATCCCCAAAAAGGGTAAGGATAAGAGCAATCCAGCCAATCTCCGCTCGATCAGCCTGCTTTCCAACATCAACAAGGTATTCGAAAAAATTATAAACAAAGCACTTATAGGTTGGTGTGATGAAAACGATATAATCCCCAACAACCAGTTTGGCTTTCGAGCGCGACATGATACAGTTCATGAAGCGACGAAACTTGTTTCAGATATACAGTGGAACACGGCAAAGCGACAATGTACAGGCGCCTGCTTGGTTGACTTTGAAAAGGCTTTCGACACCGTATGGTTAGAAGGACTTGTCTATAAGTTAACAAACCTGGGTATGCCGCAATATCTGTTATACATCATTTATGATATGATAATGCACAAACATTTTGTGGTGAAATGCGGGGACATACTTTCCAACAAGACCTTCCAAATTAAAAATGGCTTACAGCAGGGAGCTGTGAATTCTCCCATTCTATTTAATATTTACACTAGTGATCTAGTGAGTTCTCTCGAAAACGCCATTGCGTACGCCGATGACATAGTGGTGTACAGGACAGGTGGTAAAATAGACGTCATCAATAGGCACCTTCAAGATGACTTCAACAAAATAAAACATTTTTGCAACGAGTGGAAATTAAAGATTAATTTCCAGAAAACCGAGACTATTCCTCTCAGAACGACCCTATCCAGGGCCTCGAGGGATACACAATACAACTGGAAACACTTTTCTATTGTAGATAACAATAACCTTCCACTGCAAGTGAAAATTGTAGTTAGATACCTTGGTATCTGGCTAGACCAGTATTTATATTTTGACAAGCACGTAGCAGCGTCCCTCTCCGCAGCTAAAAGCGCATATTATATGACAAGAAGTCTATTCCGGAGTAGTCTTCTTGACCCCAGAGTCAAAACAATTTCGTACTCGGCATTCCTCGACCAGTTTTGATTTATGGGTGCCCAGTATGGTATAATATAACATATTTCCACTTTATATGGAGAAGTTTTAGCACGGCGATCAGTGAAAGAGATAAATCAGCCAAAGATCGAACATCTCCCAAATGGTGGTGGCTTCTCAACGAGGAGAGGACTTCACTTCCTCAGATATAGTATGCCTCTCAAGAGCAACGCTCTCCTTCCTCTTGTCCCCCCCCCCCCCCCCCCATGTCCGCCTTTCCCCATTACTTTTATTTTTATTTTATTTTTTCTTTCTTATTTTATGTTTTATTCGTTTCGTTTTGAAGTTTTTGTTTGTTATAATAAAAAAAAAAAAAAATTGTAATAATAATGTATACATATAGATGTAAACGAGGAGCCCCCTTCTATATGACATATTTCATATATATATATATATATATATATATATATATATATATATATATATATATATAAGAAAAAAAAAGAAAAGATGTACGCCGAAAGGCAATTATAAATGATTTTAGAAAAGGGTTTAACATTTACCCCTAATATTGTACATGTGAAAAGAATTAGGAAAATAAATGTGGTTTAAAAACTACAAAAAAAAAAAATAAAAAATAATAATAATAATAATAATACTAATGTAAGCCTGAGGAGCAACAGCTCCCAGAAAAACGTAAGCTCGAGAAACAAATAATACCGGCAGAGTGTAAGCCTGAGGAGCAACAGCTCCCAGAAAAATGTAAGCTCGAGAAACAAATAATACCGACAGAGTGTAAGCCTGAGGAGCAACAGCTCCCAGAAAAATGTAGCCTGAGAAACAAATAATACCGATAGACTGTTAGCCTGAGGAACAACAGCTCTCAACAAAATGTAACCCCGAGGAACAAATAATACCGACAGAGTGTAAGCGTGAGGAGCAACACCTCCCAGAAAAATGTAAGCCCGAGAAACAAATAATGCCGGCAGAGTGTAAGCCTGAGGAGCAACAGCTCTCAGCAAAATTTAAGCCCGAGGAACAAAGAGTCCCAGCAGACCACAAGACTGAGGACAACAAATTCCAGCAAACAACCCGTATGTTCAACGTTCGCAGTTAACGAATAAACACAACCTCATAGCAAGCTTTGTAATAAAACATAAAAAGAACAAAATAAATAAAATCCTTTTTACAAATAAAACAAACTATGATTTCTCAAAATCTATCACAAATCTTCCACCTTTCTAAATGTTTCCTTTCGATCATCCACATGTGTAACGAAAATATTAAAATAAATATATTTTTCCTTTTGACCGTTCGAGAATATATAGATATATATATATATATATATATATATATATATATATATATATATATATATATATATATATATATATATATATATAGATATATATATGTGTGTGTGTATATATATATAAATATATATATATATAAATGTACATAATATAAGAAAAGAAAAATTCTTATATATGAATAAATAAAATACAAAAATGTAAATATGAAAAAATAAGCACATAAAGAAAATAAAAACTTTTACAACTGTATAGGCTATATTTAAAGGCTACAACAAAAACCAAATACAGAAAACACCTAAACAATTTAACAGAAAATTTAAAGATTGTTAGTATGTAGGATTAAATCTAAACATTAAATAATAACATGGGTAATTCAAACAATTATGTAAAAATAAAATAAATACCAATAATGAAAAACAAAATAAAATATTAAGACAATCAAAAATCTATATTTTCTTAACCAATAATAGAAATTTCAAAACACAAAAAAAGCCTGAAAATAGTAAAATAATGTTATTTAGTTATTGTACAAGAATTCTGATCACATGTAAGGAAAATTTCCCTCAAAATATGCCACCGTCCACTTTTTCTCGTCGGACACCGCCCAGAAACTTAATCTCTCCCAGATAAATTTCCTTTTTTGGAGGATTAATCATTATTATTAATCATTTTCATTATTTTACTCTACGAGATTTCAGTCTGTCAAAACCCCGAATGGCACGCTCTTCCCTCGATCATAAAGGAAGCACGGCATAGCATGACAGAAGTCACAATTTAAGATGTGAATATTCAGTAACAATAAAGGTGTGATTAGAACTCTAGTTTTTTTTTTTTTTGGCGTCGCGTTTTGTGAAATACTTTTTTGGTGGGCATCGAATTTATCAGAGTAACGCAAAGTTGTCAAACAGCTTCAGTGAAAGAAAAACATTGCTGTCATCCCAACACAAGAAACATCAATTATAAAGAACACAGGACCGAAAGAAAAATCGAAAAGGAAATCATCCGAGCCGTATACCGGGTTATTACATGAAATAATCCACAGCTTAAGTATGGAGTTAAAACATTCTCGTACATTCTTGTATATGAACTAATTTACAAAAGCCGTGTGATAAAAAACGAATTATTTCCAATTCAGATGTCATTGCTAAAATTCTCTTCGTTCAACCCCAGTTGATCACTTTATTTTAACAGTCGACTGGAGTGTGTAATAATTTGTTATTGCTGATCAACATAAATGAATAATAATAGAAATTGGAACAAATTCTTCTTTTTTGACACATCACTTGAATTAGTAAATTAGGAGCAACTTAACTCAGCGAATCTCTTTCTTCGAGAATATAAAACAAATGTATTTCTTTCAGGTACAACTCGAAATTGGCTTTACTGGCGCTACCCAGTGTGATCTTCGAACCACGGTTTAGAGGCTCTATTCGGAACTTGGTATACGCCGACCAGCCGGGGACAGTGACACGGCGACAGGAAATGAAACAGCCTCGCGATGTAAAGGTAAATAAATGCAAATTAAATTGTATTCACCAAATGCGGAGTACAACTAAAATGTACTTAATTAGCGTTCGTCTCCCTTGATAAAAGTATTAAAATAATAATAACATTATATCAAACAGTCACACTCTGGGGTACCATTAAAAATATACTTTACACACTTGCTACACTTACCACACAGTTAACGCACAGAACCAAATAAAATGCACTCTTTTAAGTTTAATGCTTTTATTTTAAACTCTACAGTTTGTTTAATTATAAAGTTTCACTACACTAGCTGCACTCAGCAGATTATACTACGTACACAATTTTATAGCTCATTCGATCACTGCACGACCCTTGAATATTCGTCTCCTTTTTTACGTTTAATTGGACCGTTTATTGTTTCCGTTGAGGACTACAGATACGATTGGAGTCTGTAAAATAAACAGGACGACGTTTGCACACAGGCTCTCTCGCTCGACGTCGATCGTGCAGATCAAAGGATATATTCTCTGTCTGCACTGAAACACAATAGATGCATTTCTATCACATAACATATGCAGGTCTCTCAGGACATTTTTTGTTTACCTAACATTGGACGGATGTACGTAATTCTTAGAGCCTTGTATTTACACAAGTATTCGTTTATGGTCAAGGATAGCAATATATCTTAATGTATCGTTTTCATGGATTTTGTTCTTATGAGTAGCACAATCTGTGTTATGTTTATTTTTGTGCTGTCATAGACATTTTCCAAGTGTGGTATCTGGATTCTATGATCCGCCTGCATATGCATTTGATTTCATGCACTTTCACAGGAACTCATTGTATTGGTACGAGAGTTCACATCAATGTGAGTCCGATTAATGGTGGGAGGTGGCACCAAAGAGGTAAGGATTGGGGGGATAGATTTCACGTGTAACACTGACTTACTACCTCATCTGAATGTAACGTTATTCCACGCAAGGAGTTTTGAAGAGAGCAAACCAGTGGAAGTCTGACGACGCAAGGTCAGGCGAGTATGCTGGTAAGGGCAACATATCCCATCCAAACTTCAATAATTTCTGATGGGTCACTATAAATGTATGTGGTCTCACGTTGTTGTGATGGAACACAACTTCTTTGTGATTGACGAGCTTCGAATGTTTCTGGATACAAACGATTCATTTAAACTTTCGAATTGCCGGCAGTACTCACCCAATTTTATTGTTCGGTTCCTTGGCAGGAGCTCAAAAGATTCCAATTCCATCACACTGAGAGCATAACCTATTTTGATGAAGTTATTACATGCATGAATTCATTATCAAGCTTTAATTTAACATTGATTATTATAATACCTACAGAAAAATGATAACGTAGATTTGTTACTTTAATTTAGCATTGATTATTATAATACATACAGAAAAATAAAACAGGATACGTTACAGTAGCCAGTTAAAACACCGTTGTATGTATGTGTGACTGGTTTAATTCAAACCATTTCATAGTATGAATTCGATTCATATTCTTGACTTTGTCGCAAAATTCTATTAGCTCACACAGAGCAAATTGTTACATGCAATGTTGCGGTTCCTATCACCTTGGGACAGCCTATGCTATTACTGCATGCAATTTTTCAATTCTCTTAACCTTGGTGGGCATAATGTTACCTTGAGCAACGACGGGATTGCAAGGTTGCAGTTCCCATCACCTTGGGATAGTCGATGCTATTTTTGCATGCAACTTTTGATTCCCATCGATCTGCGGCAATCTGCAGCCAGAGTAGAAATAATGTTACCTTCTCATTGGCAAGTTGGCATTTCCCATCACCCTGGGAAGGCTTGCTCCTAAAAACTAGCATCGGGTGACTGCCTCAGAGTAAATGAGATGATGCAGCCGTGGAAATGAAAAGAGGATAAGTTTTGGCTTTGACACTATAAAAGGGTTTGTATCGAGATCTAAAAATGAATTAGTAGACTACTGGCTTCACGTGCAATAATTATTGTTAGTTGGCTTCTAGCAGAGGAATAGGTTAGAACATCTCAACCGATGTCATAATATAACGTTTACTTTATTTTGGAGGTACACCAAATTTCGGAAGTCCTGGTGAACAGATTTACATAACAATTGGAGCCGGCCAAGAACCGGCGATAGATCTGGAGCACAGTTCTTACGGGCTATTGCTGGTATTCCGTCCGGGCCGGTTGCTTTCCTACAGTCCAGTCCACGTAGAATGCGTTGAATAGTACGCGGTCGGAGCCTCACATTACGCACCGAAGAACGCGCGATCACAGGCGGCTCCAAAAGACCGGGATCGACGTTTGAATTCGCGGAAAATAAATTGGCGAACACCTAAGCTTTATCCTTTAAATTTGTGACAAACGACCCGCTGTCTGTCACCAACCGAAGGAAAGAGGAGGAAGCGAAGTTAGTGTTGACAACTTTTGCCATTGACCAGAAGGAGAGCGAACCAGTCGGGCACCGAAGGACTTTATTGGTCACTCTTTCGTTGTGAGCTTTCTTCGTGGTATCGATCGCCTGGTTGCACGCGTTTCTGATTCTAACAAAATTCGCTCTGTTAACATCGGTGGGATTGGAGCGCCATTGCTTGAAAGCTCTACTTTTTGCCGCCGTAATCTGCTCGCATTTTTTGTCAAACCACGGTTTATCAGATGAACTTCATTTGATGGAATGCGGGATGTAAATCTCCACCCCGAGAAGATAATCTCTGTGACCGACTCCGTGCAAGCGTTAATATCGGAGTCTCCGAAGAACACCTCCGACCATGGAAGGGATGCAAAGAAATCTCGCAAAACGTCCCAGTTAGCATTCCCATACTTCCATACATGGTGAAGCTGCCTAGGCCACTTATTCGCTTGAAATGCAAGTGTTTGCGCGACAGATACCATGCACTGGTCTGAGTTTCCCAGTGGCACAGAAACCTCTACCGTATAAATACTCGGTTCGGTTGTCAAAAACAGATCCCGGGTGCTCGCATTGGAAAAGCTATACCGCAAACCTACAATAGTGAGAGTAATCAAGTCGCGAAGATTAAGATGGGCCGGACACGTGGCGCGAATGGGTAACGATAGGACCGAGCATAGAATTCTTGACGGTAAGCCAACGGGAAAGAGACCGACAGGGCGGCCGCGACGGAGATGGGACGACAATGTTAGGTTGGACCTCGAGGAGATCGGATCGGATGGTTGAACGTGGAAGGAGAGCGCATGGGACAGGGAACAATGGCGGAGCCGAGTCGGTGAGGTCATGAACTTTCGGGTCCCTACAGGCCAATAAATAGTAATAGTAATAGTAGTAATAGGGTGTTCGCATAATCGCCTCATGCGTTCGACACACGCGTTGGGACTCCCACGAGTTGAGTCAAGTTGTGCCTAACAGCAAGCTTCTCCGCCAGCCTTCCAGCTTCGTCGGTTCTGTTAGAATGTAACAACCAGCCGGAATTGTGTACATTAAAATCGCCAACGACAACAATTTCAGAAGCTGGGTGGTTGATCTGTATCCAGTCGACGGCACGTGAAAGATGTTCGAAAAATGTTGCCGGTCGATCGTCATTCGGGGAGCGGTAAAGACAACAAAGAAACTTAACAGAATTCCTCAGCACGACCCTCAACCATATGATGTCCATGTTATTGGGGTCCAACGCCTCCATCCTCTGGCAAGCTATATCGCACCGCGCGAAGAGGCAGACTCCGCCCTTAAAACGGAATCTCGAATGTAAGTCGTATCCTGAGCAATGAAGATATGTCGAATCAGTTGACGAATCGACCTGGGTCTCAGTTAGGGCAAGGATATCAGGTTTCGTGATTTGCAAATATTGATGGACGGCGTTTACATTCGTATTGGTGAAACCGATACCCCAGATGTTACAAAATCCCGTTACCAGTCGATCGTGGGCACAGCCTCGAGAGTGAGCCCGACTATGCGATTACGAACCTCTTAAAGTTCGGTCATTTATCATAATATCTGCATGATGTTCCCCCCCCCCCCCCCCCCCCCCCGCCGCGCCCCGCGCTAGGGTCCGAATGGGAAACTAGTTTAGCTCCGGAATTCTTTCTTTATATCAGAAGGTACCATCATGACTTATATCCGTGTCAGTGTTGTGTTTAGTAGGGGTTTGTTTCAGGAAGCGTGTCTCCTGGTCCTTAAAAGGACAAGGCGATCTCTTAAAACAGACCGCTCCTGAAAACTTGTCCTACAAGGGGTCATTACCGTGCTTCCTCTGATCCAGAGGGAAGAGCAACGTCCTTTTGGTTTGGCCTCAGTCTTCGCAAGTCCGCTGGTTTCCGTGGGGGTCCGGTGATACTCCAGATCTTCAAAAATATTCTCTTTGTGGGAGTAGCTATGCTTTACTCACCAGAAAATGAAAACACGGCTCGTTTTTCCTTTTAGTATTTATATTTTATTTATTTCTGTTCCAATTTAAGCTTCGCCCTTCTCCAGGATATTTTTCTTCAGGGACAACGGACGATATCCAACTGCGGCCCCGAGATCACGTAACTATTCCTTTATATAGGATAACGAATCGAAAATTGTATCCCAAAGATACACATTTTCGTACAACAATCTCGATATTTCGAGTGAGATGTTGTGCGATGTTCAATGTTTGTTTTAGATAAGATTCAGTTTTCTGAATCTTCATCAATCTATTTGTATATGAGAATTGGAAATGGTATTTTGGGTATTGTTTGCTTGTGGCAAATTCGAACATCTGGTGCGATTTGCCATGGATTTGGTTTGTTTAATTTTTTAGGGAAATTACCAGATTGAAATGTATTTCTGGATTTTGAATTGAGATTATGCCGTGGGGCAAATGCAAAGCTATAAACGAATATTTGATTCGTTTATTGCGAATTTTGATTTTAGTTTATGTTTTTTGATTAAATTATGCCGTGGGGGCAAATGCAAAGCGATAAACGAATATTTTAATTCGTTTATTGCGAATTTTGGAATTAGTTTTGGTTTTTCAGGATTTTGATAGGATTTAATGTCTTAGCGTATTATAGCTAGGATTTGGATGTAGGAATGGGGGAAAACGGTAGTAGGGCTTTTTGGAGCACTACATCAGTCCGGGCCATCACCCACACATCCGAAACACCGTTCAAGATTTCTCCCGAAGATATCGCGGAATGTACAGGGTGACGGTGGGGTATCTCACCTTGGGACCGACTACCACCTATACCAACCTTTTCTCGAACCGGTCCATTAGCTAAGCCCCGAAAGATGGCTAGAGATTTCCCCGACCATTTCACGGAGCCTATAGCTTGATGGGGTGGTATTTCACCGGGCGACAGGGCGTTGGGACCCCACCTACCACTCGGCCTTTAGTCGCCTCTTACGATAAGCCGGCCTAGCTGTGAGTATATTCTAACGCCCTACTCACATTCTAACGCCCTACTCACTTTAGTGAGTTATAACAATTTATGCAACCATCGAGCAACATATTTTTCAGCAATTTGACCGGAATGATTTTGAAGAATAAATCTACGGATCACACAACAGGAGTTTACACTAAGTTGTATATTAAATTCTAGGGAAAGCGAATCCTTCTTCGTAGGTATTTAAGAAATGTGATATCAAACTTCATCCTTTCTTTATCGCTCTAATACCGAGCCTAAACAAAGCCAACTTACATAGGTACTGATCCCCTCTGTTCCTTTTCTAATTTTCTTTAACGCTATGCTGTCACGATATTATAATAATCCCAAGAACTCGTGAGCTATAACAATATACCTTTCTTTGCTTGAACTTGCATTTCCCTAAACTGATGGTGTCGCAGTTTCCTATTGAAAACTCTTTATGCCGACTATTCGACGTTTCATTCAACTTCGTGTAGAATTAGTGGAATTTTTGGACACACACGAAACAATTTGCAAATGCTCCTATTCAAATCGCTAAGAGCGAATACTTTCCATGGCAGGAAATACCTAAGCAGTTCACCCATTAGACTTCCACATTTGCTCTCTAAAACGCAATCTCTACCACGCTAAAGATATGAACCGACGTAGAATAAAGAAACCACTCAACTTCAAATTGAATTTTTCCTTTCTTTAGTTTTCTCTTCTAAATGGAGCATTAATCAAAAATCAATAGATGCGTTCACCCGCAACCTCATTAACATCCAGCCCATAAGAGCTTTCCACCCCTCCCCAGAGGGCGCCAATGTAAATAATTGCAAGTCCAACGAGAGTTCGTTAATTATGTAGATAAACCGATAGATAGACAGTCCGCCACTTCAACCAAATCGAGCTTAGTTGCATTTTATATATAAAAAGTAATTGCCAATTAACATTCTTTTGTTCCATAATGTACGAATAACACAGGACAAAAAACCAACACAACCAACACAAAATAAATGAGGACCTCTTGCCAGTTTCCATATAAACCAAATGTGGCGGTTTAAAGTTCAACTGCCAACTGCTTCAACTCAATGACTGTAAAGTAAAGAAGAAGAAATTTCCTTCACTACATTTTTTCCTTTTTTTTTTTGGTATTTTTTTTTTCTCGGTTTTTCTACTTTTTTCCACCTGCTCTCCTCGACCTAATTCCGCATTACGTGCGAAAGTTTGTTTTACTTTCAATATTTCATGGTTTTTGTTCCACAATTTCATGTTCTGATGCGATGCTATAAAACCATTTCACTGCCGTGTGTGCATTATAAATTGCAAACTATATAGTATATTAAAAACGCAACAACAATAATAAAGACGAAAAAAGAAAAATCACTTAATACCTGATCCCGACCAGTCAACTAGGGATCGGGTGAATCAGAAGCACATACGAGCTATGGCCATGCGATAAGAGGTCGTAATAAATAAATAAACCCCATAAATCAGGATAACTCGCTCCGTATCGCGCTGATGGCATTGAAGACCATTTTCTGGGTATTTAGACTCGTTTATCTTTCGATTATTATGGCGAAATGACAATGATTTCATCCTTTCCGTTTCCGGTTTATTGCACAATCACTGGCGCTTTGAATCTTTTCCGCTTTACGTCCACAGGATAATGGGTGTTTAACGATGTTTTATCTCATAAGCACGCCAATTCGAACAAAGGCCTTTTTGCCTTCCGTGCCAATCCGTATCTCTTTTTAGGGCAGGACGAACTAAAACCGAAATGTCAAGAATAACTTGAGCTCACCTTTTAGTGACTGATTACAAAAGGTAACACGAGAAGTGTTCTAGATGCAATATGTGTCCCCTGTATGCCTTCTCGGAACTCCTTTTATAACCTCTTGCTTTTGCCGGACGGAGAGCGAAGAATAATAAATAAAAGTTAGATACAGTAGACTACACGAAAAATACCTAGAGGCCATCAAATCTAAAGACGAAAACTATGTCAGTTTCGTTTTGGCCTTGACTGCACGATACACGTCTAAGAGAACAAAGCCCACATCTCTTGGTGTGATCTACCTTGCGGCTTCTTTGTTTTGAATTTAAGGCTTTAATGGAATGTTAGGCATGAAGTTAAATTGAATATAAAAGCGAGACTCAGATGGTTCCAAAACGAAGAAGTGTTGGTAACGACAAATAATTTTGCACGTCCTTATTCGACTTTCCGTTTGATTACTTTAACTAAATTAAAATTTAAATATAACGTTGATCATATTAGAGTTTAACCTATTTTCGTATCACGTATCAAGCGGATTACAATTTACTCACCAGTAATCTCAGGGAGTTCAACTTTGCAATTCAAATTGTTGCACCGCATGCAAACGCTGCAAAATAAACCAACACAATGTGCTGCAGTCGGTGCAATTCAGGCTCCCCGAGGCACATCTACGTAGTGAGTTCACTACACCATCAAAAGGAAAAGCGTAGCTTTTAACGACGATCGACCGTTTTACACTGTAGCAGAAGAAACATCGTTGCGAACAGCAACTGCCGGGATCGTCTTCGAATTGGGTCACAGATCGACAAGCGCAACGACTCTCAATCAACCTCACTCAACTGCCATAGGAGCCGCCCTACCGCGTACCTGCCTGCATCCAACAATGGCAAAGGTCACTTAAAATCTCGCTGGTGCGTCACAATGACAGTTAAGTTATCCTAAAGCGTTTTTAAATGTTCTTCCTACTGGAAAGGTTACCATGAGGGAAAACCCAGCCGCCGCTGCCTCTTCAGCTCGCCGTTATCACCTGACATTTTAACGACTCTCCGCATTTTGCCATGCTGCGCTTGGCCAATTGTGTTTACGCAGTGAATGGATCACCGATTACCAAACTGTTTTGATTTTATGGCCATATCCCGATGCCCTTCAGGTTGCAATGTAGCTTGTCGCATTTAAAATATATTGTACCACATTAAATGTCCGATTTTATAGTAAAAATTTAAAAGCCAATATTATTTTTCCGTACATTTTTATTCAATCAAAGTAGGATCCGTTGGCATCTATGACCCTCTTCCAACGTGATACAAGGTCAAATATTCCTTTTTCGTAGAAGTGCGGACTTTTTGAGGTGTTGTATATATATGCAACACTTACGTGCGGGCTTCTTCTGCCCCAGTGCGGATGGGAGTGTGCACACCCCCGAGCGTTAATAGAGTCAAGTTTCATCCCCCGTGGAGTGCGTACAGATACGTGTTTTGAGTGCGAGTTTTACGCACGAGTCTTCAGTCGAGTTTTCCTTCTGTTTCATGAGGCGGTAAAGTCGATTTTCAATGAAGTGAAATTTGTTGCAATATATCGGGTTCTCCAATAGGGACTTGACAACTTTGAATTTTATTTCTGAACGCACCCTATCACTAATCATCGAACTGTCACTGTCAGTGTATTCAGTGTACTGTCACTATTCAGTAAACTCAACATTTTCATCGTGGTTAAGTACACGAACGAACAACGTCTGCAAATTATAAAAATTTACTACCGAAAAAAAGTTGCCAAGTCCCTATTGGAGAACCCATTATTAGACGATTCTGAAAGAACTTGAAGGAGTACATCAGCAAAGAATCATTTTTATTTAATAAGAATTTAACAAAATATCACTGTCAAATGTGAGCGTGTGTGTGAGCTTATTTTATAAACAAATATTCAAAATTCAATTGTTGTCCACACCAAGGGTTATTTTGTTTTTGTACAGATATTTTCTTTTACATTGCGATCAGGAATATAATGACATTTGTGTTTTAACTAATAAAACCCCACGGCAGTTTGAAGAATTGGTAAAAAAAAAATAGATAGGAAAATAAGTTAATAAAAAGGAACATTTAAACAAGAAAACAACACCAGGGCGCTTTTATTTTCTTTCTTCTCTGGATGATCGATTGAACTAAGATTTATTTATAAACTGACGTGTTGGGGATACTGGTGAACCCGTACCCGTGCTGGGATCAACTTAAATCCCCACAAGACTTCTTGGGGCAATTGTGCACTGTGTTGCAGTGCTCGATGATGTCGGAGATGGCACGGAGGATATTGCTAAATACATATTATTTTTATCTGTTCACTGTATTTATGTACGGATCTTCGTAAGTTCGGTGCACCTTCTCTCGAGGAACCAGACAATGTGACGTGAAGAATATTAATTCCCAAGAATGTAGGTGGGGGCAGAAAATCGTCGTGTTGGGTCTTGGTATGATTGTTTGCTAAGGCGATCTGAATATTTGATGCTGGGGAGTCCAAAAGAGGCGATATTCCTGATGTCGATGCATTATTTGATGCTCATATATCGTATAGCGATTTTAATCGTTTAGATATATCTTTTTCTTGTTTTCCAAGCTAGGTGGATGCTGAACCGAATATAATCTCAGGTGTATCATAAAGCTGTAGCATCTAAATGTTTATCAAAGGCCTCTACTTTTAGTCATGTTGAACTTTGTTGTGGGGGATCGCATTTTCTGATACACGTCGGACAGTCTATACTAGATGAACGTCACATTCTGTTGAACCAGTGCAGATATTCTTACTGTTAACATTACGCTCCACTTACGATATTCGTTAATAAACAATTTTTTTTTTTTGATATGGAGGTGGTACAGGATGGACTAGTATTGGATTGGAAGAAGGGTCATGATACGCTCTTTTAGTTAGCATTAGTAGCAGATGGGGGTGTCTCTACATCGGTAACTAGTCCATGAGTGGTACTTGATTCGGTTACAGATATCGCCCTGAAGGTATCAATCTAAATGGAAGTTAACTATCACTCTCCATTAAGGAACCACCGAAATAAATACGAAGACGGTGAACCTGTGGGGGCTTTCTCTATTCTACATGAGAAACAACCCACAATTCCAACCAACATTTCCACCTAATTTCGACCGCTTTCAGCGCGTCATACTTACCAATTTCCTTTATATGTATTCCCCTGTAAAACATTTCAAACGGACGTATAGCTAAACTCATTATCCTTTGCAGATAATGCATAATTGAGTTTAGCTACATTCTTGTCACATGGTAACTCCATTCTTGCTAACCATGAGTTTCCCATCGGAAATCTCATAATGTCGGTTAGCAACAACAAGTCTAAAAGAACGACGCTGTTGCATCATAGCGAAATAGCTGGGGTTATTTCAGCGTCTTAGAGTCTGGTTCTCACGCGAATTATTTCCCAAACATCAGCGGCGTCCTATCGACTTTCCCTCAGATCACCCATTCGCTTGGGATCAATGATCTCTCTTTGCAGGGGCGTAACATCAGCTAGGTTTCCCTCTCATTCGTATTTCTTTCCACGGTTCAATGTGCTCCGACTACGCCATAGCCGTACCACTGGGTCACCAGGTCGTGTCAGCAGCTGCATCTGATACCAACACACACAACCAAAGCTACCCCGAGATCACAGCATATCATGTTTTCTGTTCTCTCATTCTTCATGTCCGTCAATTACCCTATTAACAAAAGTTCCTCATACTTTGACGGGCGTGAGGTTGAGAGAGCAGAGGCGTGGTCTCTTTTGGTTGCCCTGTGCGTAGAAAGAAATATGAATTTCAACCCTAATTCAAGGAGTCGCTAGCCATCATCCAAACGGAGCACACGTCTCCTGAGTCAGATCTCAATCGTGCAAGTGAAAGGTCGCGTCGTATTCTTTCAATGAAAATCTAACCAATAAAACGAAAAGTTATTAATGTAAAGCCTTCCGTAGAGTGTTAAATAGTATATTGTGTATTGTATTCAAGAAAAATAATAAAGAACTTTAAAGAAATCGGTGCTTTCATTTATTGCCCTCTTCCGGTGGACAATTTCCTTTAGATGAAGTAAGTACGTGGACAAGTGTGGGGAGAAAAGTGAATCCTGTTCCATACGCTGGTAACAATACTTTTCTTAACCCCCATAAACCTTTACTAAAGCAGCGTTCACATGCACAACATTAACATTCAGGCTCATATCATCCGTTCCGTTCGTTCCGGATGTTGGCCTATCGCGATTTCTATTATTAGACGCAATGTTTCAACACTCCTCTTCGATCATCACACTGTTAATCCCAATGATTCTCACTGAGAAACGAAGTATTCACCGATCTGAAAAACGAAGCAATTATCCGTATCCACTCAAATACTCCCTTGCCTCAGTTCCACTCTCGTGAGGAATTCATTCACCGGGTACCATCATTCAGAAGCGATAGTGATGCGACTGGCAGATGCATTCGAACAAAACTGAAATACATTCTCACAGGAAGCATCAAACTCCCTACAGAACTCTCAAACCATGCCAACTTCAACCACCGGGTGGACTATCCATGGCGGGCGGCTTCTCATACAGAGAATTCGGTAAACAACACATACCTGAAAATACCATCGAAACTTCATCCATATAACGCACATGAAACGACTTGGAACTGAATAGCTCAACGTTCAGATATGATCTCAACCAGTATCGTACCATGATGACTCCATTGCTTTTTTTTTTTTTTTGTTTTAGTTTTTTAAACCGCATTTATTTTCCTAATTCTTTTTACATGTATAATATTAGGGATAAATGGTAAACCTTTTTCTACAATCACAATCCTTAAATTAACTTACTGGCTCTATGCGAGCTCTCTAAATTACACATTACAACTTGATTTTTATATATCCCTTTCGGCTTACATCTTTTTTTTTGTTTCTTATATATATATATATATATATATATATATATATATATATATATATATATATATATATATATATATATATATATATATATATATATATATATATATATATATATATATGAAATAAGTCATATATTAGAGGGACTCCTCGTTTACATCTACATGTATATATTATTATTACAATTTTTTATTTTTTTTTTATTATAACAAACAAAAACTTCAAAACGAAATGAATAAACCATAAAATAAGAAATAAAAAATAAGATAGAACAGCTACACAAAAGTTATGGGGAAAGGCGGACATGGGGGAGGGGGGCAAGAGGAAGGAGGGCGTTGCTCTTGAGAAGCATACTATATCCGAGGAAGTGAAGCCCTCTCCTCGTTGAGAAGCCACCACCATTTGGGAGATATTCGATCTTTGGCTGATTTATCTCTTTCACTGATCGCCGTGCTAAAACGCATGCGGTCTGGGGCATTGGAGATATCACTATCATGGAGAATTCGTTTGTCCCTGGCACCACGGAGAGCGTGGTAACTAATCGGGACTCCATGCACGTCTTGGATAAGGCGTTTTTGATCCAAGAAAGGGAACGCTTCTGGGGGAATAAACCCATTCTGGAGGGTATTCTCCAGATACATATCATTGGGATAGAATGCTCCCGAGAGAAGATTATTGTCACTGCACATTGCCCTTGCTGTGTGACCACGAATAATTTTAATTATGAAATTGTCTATCCTATTTAACCCTGATTTGTTATACAGGATTTTGTTGGGATAAAATTTTTTGTATTGCGACTCTGGTGTTCTATAAAGTCCGAGGCAGGAACGCAATCACTGCCGTTCGGACGCACGAAACTTCTCCATATAAAGTGGAGATATATTATACCATACTGGACAGCCATAAATCCAAATTGGTCGGATGAATGCCGAGTACGAAATTATTTTGACTACTCCGGAATAGACTTCTTGTCATAGAATATGCGCTTTTAGCAGCGGAGAGGGACGCTGCTACGTGCTTGTCAAAATATAAATACTAGTCTAGCCAGATACCAAGGTATCTAACTACAGTTTTCACTTACAGTGGAAGGTTATTGTTACCTACAATAGAAAAGTGTTTCCAGTTGTATTTTGTATCCCTCGAGGCCCTGGATAGGGGCGTTCTGAAAAGGATAGTCTCGGTTTTCTGGACATTAATCTTTAATTTCCAGTCGTCGCAAAATAGTTTTATTTTGTTGAAGTCATCTTGAAGGTACCTATTGATGACGTCTATTTTTCCTCCTGTTCTGTACACCACTATGTCATCGGCGTATGCAATGGCGTTTTCGAGAGAACTCACTAGATCACTAGTGTAAATATTGAATAGAATGGGAGAATTCACAGCTCCCTGCTGTAAGCCATTTTTAATTTTGAATGTCTTGTTGGAGAGTATGTCCTCGCATTTCACCACAAAATGTTTGTCCATTATCATATCATAAATGATGTATAGCAGATATTGCGGCATACCCAGGTTTGTTAACTTATAGACAAGTCCTTCTAACCATACGGTGTCGAAAGCCTTTTCAAAGTCAACCAAGCAGGCGCCTGTACATTGTCGCTTTGCCTTGTTCCAGTGTATATGGGAAACAAGTTTCGTCGCCGCATGAACTGTATCATGTCGCGCTCGAAAGCCAAACTGGTTGTTGGGGATGATATCGTTTTCATCGCACCAAGCTATCAGTGCTTTGTTTATAATTTTTTCGAATACCTTGTTGATGTTGGGAAGCAGGCTGATCGAGCGCAGATTAGCTGGATTGCTCTTATCCTTACCCTTTTTGGGGATAGGGTGGCTACTGCAGTCTTCCAATGGGTTGGATAGTGTGCATTGCTTAGAGCGTTGTTAAACAAAGTAGTGTATATGTTCACTGCTTCGCGAGGCAAGTGCCTTAGAACGGTTCATTGTATTAGTAACAATGTTGTTCATCGTCGAAAGATAATGATCAATTTCGTCATTATGAAGATTTCTGTCAGTTGGTGGATCTATGCCATTGGAGCGTAATTCTTTTTTTATTATCCGATCAAAGCGCGACCAGTTTGCTTTTCCGAAATTAAAAGAATGTATCTGTTTGTACTGCTCAAGTAGTGAATGTTCGTTTGGGACATGTATTACAGCACCAAGTCCGTAATGATCGCTATCGTACTCGATGGTACGAAGACAATTTGGAGTATTTAGATCCGTATCTAATAATTGTATTCGCTCGTCGAGCAACAGTAAATCCAAGAAGGAATTTCCCCTTGGATATGACGGCGTACTTGTAGCGTACAATTCTAGTTTATGTTCGATAGCGTTTGTCTGCCACCAGTCGAACAACACATTGCCTCTTGTGTTTTGTGATAAGGTTACCCTAAGTACTGTGCTTGGAATTGAGATCTCCCGCCATAAAAAAATAATTATTTTCCGAGTCTAACTTGAGACTTCGAAAAAGGGTATCATAAACTGTAGACACTGTGGAGATTCGGAAGCATACGCAGAGATCACATATAGATGCCTTTGAGTTTTCAAAGGAATATCTATAACGCAGGCTTCTAGTGCCTGTGTAGTACTCCACAAAGCCCTACCACCTTTTTCCCCCAGTCCTAACCCAAAATCCTAGCTATAATACGCTAAAACACATAAACCTATAAAAACCTGAAAAAAACCCAAACATGACTCAAAATTCGCAATAGACGAATCAAACATTCGTTTATTGCCTAACATTTACCCCCACGGCATTATTAAATCCAAAATCTCGAATTATAATCAAATTCGCAATAAACGAATCCAATATTCGTTTATTGTTCTACATTTGCTCCACAGCATCACCCAAATCTAAAATTCAGAGATCGTTATCTCTATCCCAAATTTTCCATTCAGGAAAACAAACAAAAAACTCGAAAGCAGATACATTCACACATCTGCGCGATAGTTTCATAAGAATTCAAGAAATTGAATCCTTATCTAAATTCAATACAACATATCGCTCGAGATATCCACAAAATCGAGATTGTTGCACGAAAATGTGTATCTTTGAGATACAATTTTCGATTCCTTTTCCTTTATAAAGGAATAGTGTAGTGATCTCCGGGCCGCAGTCTTAAATCAATCTTAGTCCCTGGAGGAAATACCCCAGTGGAAAAACTAACGAAAATAATTGTAAAAATAAAACTCTTTAATTTGTAAACGAAAACAACACGGATTTTCATTTAGCGGCCAATTGATTGCTAAGTATCACCTGGCCTGGAAGACCCAGAGAAGACCAAGGACAACGGCCCAATTAAGGACGTTACTCTTCCCTCGGGTATACGAGGAAGCACGGTAACGACCCCTTTTGTAGGACGAGTTTCAGGAGCGGTCAAATTTTAAGAGATCGCCTTGTCCTTTTGAGGACCAGGAGGCACGCTTCCTGGAACAAAACCCCTACAAAGAATACAACACCTGGAACTGGTATACATCTCTACTGTAGACGACTTTGTGTTGTAGACCATTTTTAACTAAGACAGCGACCCCGCCCCCCTGAATGGAATTTGGACGATCTCGTCTAATTACTTAATAATTTGGGTAGCCCAAGTTGTGCCTTTGATTTAGTTTAGTTTCGCTAGACAAAGCGCATCTGGGCGTTCAGCTTCCAGCAAATTGCTGAGATTATACCTTCTTTCCATGCGGATTAGTGAATTAACATTCACAGCAATAATTTTTAGGGTTAATTCAGTCGCGGTGAACGTTATGCTTAGAGTGTGGGTTCGTCTGGAAACAGGGTCGAATGTATAATGTCCGTTCGAGCCACTTGTTCCGTCAGTTTTTTTTCGATCTTTTCGAATTTTTTATCAAACGCAGCGAACTGTCCTCGTATGGACAGTAATATTGCTGTTATATCAGTTTGTGCCTCTGGAGCAGGCGTTTTAATGATATTACGTGATTGTTCTAAGATTGGTGCAGTTTTTACTCCACCTGCCATTTGGGCGTATGCCACACTTGGTGCCACGAAGTTGTTGTAAGAGCAAGTTTTCATCATTTTCTCTTCTTCAACATGCTTCTTTTTGGCTTCCAACTTTGATTTTAGTTGTTGGTACTTAGACAACCTCTAAAGTTGGCAGGATGATCTGAGTTGTTACAGAGGACGCAGGATAGTTTACTTTTATCCGGAAGCTGTTCTTTGCCCAATGGACATTCTCCAATGATATGTTTGTTTAGGCATTTGACGCATCTGAAATGCATATTGCGATTCGCTGCGACATGCCCGAAGCGTTGACAGTGCATACACTGCAATACGCGGTCGGACTTCTTTATTCTCTCCCAACTTATTGTTTGGTGATTAATATATTTAATATATTTAATATATTAAGCTCCTCGATAGTACGAGGGTTGCCTCTTATGTTTCGGGATTTGGCAACCCTAGTGTTGCAATCCGGCAATTGACAGCTCTGTCGTAAAGTTGGACATTTTTGAGGTTATACGCACTCAGAATGTTTTGACATACGAGCGCTATTTGTGTTGTTTACAGTAACTTAAAAGATTCATCTCGTTCCGAAAACCATTGATGCTGTGCGCGAACTGATATTGGAAGATCGTCATGTCACCTATCGTGAGATTGAGACAACCTTAGGCGTTAGTGGGACCAGCATACATTCAATATTACATAAATATTTGACTGTCAAAAAAAATTGTTCGCGTTGGATCCCACACAATTTGTCAATCGCCCAAAAAAAGGCTCGTGTCAATTGGGCGAAAGAAATGCTCAAAAAATACGGTTGCGGTGCTTCGAAACACGTCTATGACATCGTGACAGGTGATGAATCGTGGATTTACGCGTATGAGCCCGAAAGTAAACAGCAGTCGACTGTCTGGGTGTTTCAAGATGAGCCAAATCCAGCAAAAGTTGTTCGCGCACGAAGCACTTCCAAGCAAATGGTAGCCTGTTTTTTCGGAAAAACTGGACAGGTTGCAACCGTACCACTAGAACAACGCAGAACAGTCAATTCTGAGTGGTACACAACCATTTGTTTGCCAGTTTTCTTCCCAGAAATCAGGAAAACCAACCGCCGAAGACGGATCACTCTTCACCACGACAATGCCAGCTCTCACACATCGGCTGCGACAACAGCATTTTTGAGCACCCAAAACATCGATTTGATGGGTCATCCGCCGTATAGTCTTGACTTGGCACCGAATGACTTCTTTTTATTCCCGTACGTAAAAAACAAACTGAGAGGTCAACGTTTTTCAACACCTGAAGAAGCGGTTGCTGCATTCAGAATGCATGTATTGGAGATACCTCAATCAGAGTGGCAAAAGTGCTTCGACAATTGGTTCAAACGCATGCAAAAGTGTATAGATCTTCATGGGGAATATTTTGAAAAACAATAAAGTGATTTTCGATGATCAATATTTGTTTTTGTTCTCTAATCCCGAAATATAAAAGGCAACCCTCGTATAGTGGTTAGTATACCCGCCTGTCACGCGGGAGACCGGGGTTCGATTTCCCGTCGGGGAGCCTCTGGCGCAAGACTAATGACCTTGCCCGGAAAAAACAAATCAGTATGGAAAATTTAACAAGCCTCAGGACTTGATAAATAAGGCCAAGACCAGTTCCCGGTTGTAGTGCCGACGATGATGATGATATCTAAGCCCATCAATTTTACTATTGGGGCTTAGCGACACAATGAAGAAAGGCAACTTACGGTTGCTATTTTTAGAATTTGCTGTAGAAAATGGTTTCACACCTGTAAATTTCAAGGTATCGTTTTCGAAGCGTTTTAGTTCTTCAAGCACCTCTTCGGGAGTAAAGTAAGGGTCAACTCCTTTGAGGAGCATGGAGACAGTTTTCTCCGGTTTAGGGGTGTACGTATAGTACTCGCTTTTCGATTTCCCTAATGCCGATTTAATTTTGTTATACCCTTCTAAATCCTTGCATGTTAAACTTATCTTAAAATTATTTATTGGTTTTGCATGTCAACTCACCCAATTTTATGAGATCCTTTGTCTCCATGTAGCTGACGTAGATAGGAGGTACTCTCTCCCTTTTTTTGACTGGCACCTGCTGAGATGTTTCCTGCCGAGATGCGTCCTGCTGTTGGTGTGATTCCTGCTGTTGAATTCCATTATCTTGCCGTGTTCTCTTTGCCTTTGTGGGTTGCTGTTGTTGTTCTACCATTTTCGATTTTCGCTCGTTTTGGGTCAGGTTGTTTTTTAGTTTAACAACTTCCTCCATTTGTCTATCCAGTTCTTCATTTTTACGACTAATCTCATGGATGAGTCTGTTGAGGACCACGATCTGATTACTAGCGTCTGCATTTGTTTCGCTGACAGCTAGTTCTTGGAATTTGTTTCCAGCCGCTAAATACTGGGCACCATGGGCGTTGTCTTCGTCGTCACACTGTTGACACTCAACGCGTCTGTATCCTTGTTTTTATTGATTTTAAGGCGTTTAGCCTTTAGATTAACGTCTGAATTTTGCCTTCTCCGAGGCGCCATTTTGGCATCCGTTTGTTTTTTGTCCATATTATGGACCGCGTGTACTCACTTTTTTTTTATTGTTTTTGGATCTACGTCCGTATTATGGAAAGTATTCACTTTTTTTTTTTGCGTGAAGGACAAACAGATTGTAGCCTCGCGCACACACTCACAATGTTCGCGCACTCACACGTAAACACCGTTAACGTGTTACTCACACACTTTTTGTATTGAACTGTGTTCTTCGTTTTGACTGTCACAACACGTGGTTTCGTTCTCTCTTATTTGATTCTATTTATTTATATTTACTTTGCCTTGTCCGTTTCTATATACTGGAATTTATTTGTTTATTGTTGTGTATCTCGGCCCTGGCGAGGAATGTCGTCATCCGAGATCCTATTTGATGTTGTTCCACCGAACGAGGAATGTCGTTCGGGGAATTGCGACGGTGAGCACGTTGCCTGAAACCAAAGTTTGCATTAAAGAAAAAGGAACAGCAATACCTTTTGATAACTTCTGCTGAACTTGTTGTCTCTCCGTAAAAGTTAGGATTTGCGTTGGGCTTCAGCAGCGAATCGAGACATCCGCGCTGAACGGATGTGTTTGACGAATTTGTTGGGATTTGTGTTTGCGTTCCTTATGTTTTTGTCAACCAAAGTCAGTATTTATGTTTAAACAATTGTTTAATTCACTAGGTTTATAAGTTCACGAACGAAAAGAATTCAGTGTACACCAGGCAACGCTCAAATATAGAAAAGTTTGACTCGATGGAGAGCACTTTGTTTATTTATCACTAAAAGTTCTTACAAATTTACCAGCCACATGGTGGCGTGCGACACATCAATTAAATGTTGTAAAAATGCAAAAGCCACATGGTGGCGCGCGAAAGCAAAATTCAATTTTTTTTTACGACCAAATCCAATTACAATCCAATTCCTATGTTCATATTCACACCGTTCACAGCTGTAAAAACAAACGAGCCGCAAATTGACAAGTACAAGTCCGTTGTTGATGTACTGTCATCGAGTTACTGGCAGGTGTGGTGAATATAGTTGTCGGGGATAGTACTATAGGATGAACGGACTAGATTCTCCTCGCAAATATAATTGCGAATCCGCAACATTATAAATAGTCTTTTTATAACACTTCAGCCACTCGCGACTCATAGAAGCAACTTTTTTCATTCAACTCGATCGCCGAACCGAAAACACGTCCGCACTCGGTCCCTGTGTATCGTTGTATGCTCCACTCATCTCTCCGTATGCTGTTATGTGGATCGATCACCGCAGATGTAATTTTTCCGAATATCTTTTTCTTTTCATATTTTTTCTCACCAGCTCGGATGTTGGTATTGAGTCGATTCCTTCGCTCACCATCTTCTTTGTTCTCACCTCGATCGCCATGATTATTCTTTTTTCTTGTCCACCGTAATTCATATCTCCTTTTTTCTCCACCGTACTTTACATGTCATTACAGATCAAGATCAGTACTGTTGTACTATTCCTTGATCTGCCCCCAATATTTCTTGTGTCACAATAAAACGTAATAGAAGTTGAGTTCAATGGTTATGACACAAGCTAAGACCTAGAGTGTAAAGGATGGAGAGTTATTTAATAAAGTAGTACAATGCTCTGGCCAACACTAGTTCCAAACTGCAACACTTCCAATTATCACAATGGATGTAGATTATTCTAGTGGCCTCAAAAAACAACCAGAGAACTATGAAGGACTGCTCTTCTGTTAAAATTTAGTTTTTCTATCACCAGTTGTCTTTTCTTTTTCTTTTTTTTTTTTTTTGGGCTGAGTTTCGCGTTTGGCCTTAGATCGAACTTTATAAGTCTCGTTCAAGATGATGGCGAAAAGTTCAAGAGTTAATTCCCTATCAACGATATGGTATTAATGTAGTTACTCTGACCCCAATAACTTTTTCTCTGGTCATTCAAAATGGAAGGCAGGCACAGGAAGCATGTCGAAAAAGTTAAAGAGCTAAAAATGTCGCAGGAGGATGGTCATTAAATCGAAAGCAGCAATACGTTAACGATACAAATCCAAACTGGTTCAATTGACTTTCTCTTCAGACCTTCATTTCTTATTGATCTAATGACATATTGGCTAATACCCAATTTTTTTAACTGCTACCATTATAAATGTTTACCAATCGACGGACGGTGTTGTTTAAGGTAGAGTAACCTGTCAAAGCTCATTGATCGATACAACATCGAACCACAACTGTAGAGCAATTTTGTTTTTAGCCCTTCCTCCATAATTTATCTAACGACCCAGTAAACCGCATTACAGTATGACGTACATATAAAACAAAATTGAAGACAAAGCATCGTGATTTTAATATATAGCGTGTAATCCGTGCTTCCTGCCATTAGAGGACACCAAGTTTCGACAGTCATCGTGTGACAATGTGGCACGAAACTGTGTAGAAGTATACACATAACTCAGTCCATGTTTTTCTTGTTGTCTCCTAATTGATTACCTGTGACTGAGGATACACATATACATGCAAGTGAAAATGGTCTCCAAGTCATCAAAGATCCAAACTGAGGCCATAATTCCAAGGAATTGGTGCAAGGAGACACCTTTACTTGAGGTTAAAGTATTGACATCAAATTTGTACGTACACCTATATGACACGAAACCAATCCTGACATAAGGATATACGAGTATGTAAAGGAATGTTATTATTCTACGATTATCTGCCTGTACCTTTTGTTGAATATTATAGCATGAACAGTTGAATATTATAGCATCTACAAAGTGTACCACTTACATTCTGTCCAATTGATGTCTTTGCAGTGTGGCGATGGACCATGTGAGTTGCCCAGAGAAAAGGTCACCCGGGTACGTAACTATGTATGTATTCAATTTTTAATTAACTACTTTGTGGAATAGATAGAAGCACGAGTGCACTTATACCCTTCTCTGCTTGACACACCTCAAAATTTCCGCACTTTCATTGAACATGTACCTTATGGTTTGTATTATAAAATATTTGGAGTAAATCAGCATAAAGGAATGAAGGGAAATCCTTTTTGTTTTGATTCAGTGGCAGACAGCATTGGCTTCATTACATCTACGCATTGCTCTCTTTACAACTCTGTAAAACTTTTCTTTTCATTTTGATGTAAACGAATTATTTATTTATTTATAAAATAAGTTACCGTCATTAGTGACGTGACTTACTTTATTTTTGTTTGCATGCTAAATCAAGCAATTATTAGATAATGAACTAGGCAAACCTAGGCAGTTGTTGTAGGCACGTGTAGGCCTCTTACGTTTTGTCTTCAACTGCCTTAATGAATGAAATATAACGACGAGGGCTTCTGTCGAACTGAATCGATTTATAATTACCATTAGATGGATTTTGGGTGAAAGGTCTGCGTCTCTGGTTTTTTTGGCATGTAATATGTCAAACAGCCAAATGTAATCATGCAACTGAATACTAAGTCACCATCGTGGTTATCATCGTTAGACTGATTGATGGTGATAGAAGAGAGTGGGACATGTCTTCCGCAGGATTGTGGGCCAGGAATAAGTGTGACATATTTGTATCGGAAACGATGTTTGCGAATACCATTAAACTGTTATGGCACAGTAAGGACTGATAGTAAAGGATAGAAAAGCGAGACGATTCTCCTTTATTTTTGATTTTTAAAAGCATTTTATATAACAGTACAAGATAAGATAATTAGTTTAAAACGGAGGAAGTTAGAGTCGCCAATACAGACTAATTTTGTTTTTATTTTTACTTCCTCCGTTTTAAACTTATATAATAACAGACGATTTTAACTTTACAATATATAAGATAATTAGATTGAAATGTTTCAAATCTGCCTAACCTCAGTTTAGTAATTGACGAAGACGTACAATGAATCTTTGCTTTTCAAATCATCAATATCTTTCTACACAGAACATGGGCTCTGTTAAGATTTGACTGAATACCAGTCGCAAGATTTAAGAGCAAAGACATTTATAACGTATGTGCAGAAACTAGGCAAAACATCTCCGGGATTAAATTCATGGTCGACAATACTTCATTTATATATTCATATTATCGGCCTTTCTTTTTTCTTCCTTTTTTGTATTTTCATCTTTATTACGAAAGGTTTGCGAGGAGCTGTAAAATTTGTAGCAACATGCCCACAACCGGTGAACAAATAGCCTCAAATTTTATCAACGTTATCTATTAATCGAGGAAATTGACGATTAATCTATACAAATTAAGTAATGCATTATTCAATTAACATAAGAGCATTTATTCAACAAATGGTCTCTCGGTTAGTTAATTAGCACAGAAAATAAAATAAATCGATGATATATCAATATTTAATATTAATTTAAACCTGAACTGACTAAATTTATGCCACTTTCCGTGTCACGTCGTAGCAAAGCCGACTACGCCCGATCCACCCACGAGGCAGAAGTCAGTATTCTATTTCGAATATATCCTGAGAGTTCTATTTCTGGAGTACAACACATCTTTGGCGATTTTTATGGTCGTTGTTGTGTTCCGCCGAACACGGTCCAAAAATAAAACACTTTTTTAACTATTTATTTATTTATACTTAACAAAAAATTCAAAATTACATATCAATAAATTAACATAATGCGCCTAGCAGCTGAGACCATTAGATCTGTACTATTAAAATAATTTGGTTTTTAGGCTTTATAAAAACGTATCTATGTTTTCATGTTGTCAGGGATATGATCTTCGAGAATGTTATAAATATCTATATCACGAAATAGAAGGTCTCTTATAAGTTTCTAGTAAGGACAGTCCTTTAATATATGAATGACTGTAATTATTGTGTCGAATTTTTGGCAAATTGAGGGGAGAAGACAAAAAATGTATGGTTGTTACTTATTTGATTGATGAGGTTAAAGAGTGGTTACAGCAGTGGATCCGACGTGGCCGTGAGAATTTGGGAGATGATGAACGTTCGAGACGTCCAAAAACTGGAACAACTGACGATAACATCGCTGAAGTTCACCAAATGGTGCTAGACGACCGCCGAATTAAAGTGAGAGAGATAGCAGAGGCTATGAAAATGTCAATCAAGATTTAGTCATGAGTTTGCGTTTGCTCACGTTAGGCCAAAAACGTGTTCGAATAAACATTTCCAACGCTCTATTGGCGCAGTTTAGGCGCAATAAATCTGAGTTTTGGCACCGACTAATTACTGTCGATGAATCTTGGATACACCATTATACGCCCGAAACAAAAATACAGTCAAAACAGCGGACTGCAAAGGGAGAATCGGCTCCAAAAATAGCAAAAACTGTTTTTTTTTCGGCTGGGAAAGTGATGGTGACTGTTTTTTTTTATAGTCATGGAGTTATCTTAATCGATTATCTTCAAAAAGCAAAAACCATTACAGGCATAAATCGCGGAAACATGACCACATTTGCAGAAAAAGAAAACCCTGTATCACCAAGACAACGCGTAGTCTCACACCTCAGTGGTTGGCATGGCGAAAATCCAGAAATTACGGTTTGAACTGCTTGACCATACGCCTTACTCATCAGATCTAGCCGCAAGCGACTTCTTTTTGTTCCCTAATCTAAAAATTGCGCTTGGAGGCCAGAGATTTTCGTTAAATGTAGAGGCAATCACCTTCGTGAACAGTTATTTTGCAGAGAAAAACGCCAAGTACTATTTGGACGGATTAGAGAGATGGGAGTGTGGCGATTCCGCCAAACCCGACGGTTCACTTACCTCAAAAGACCCTCATAGCTCCCATCCATGCTTCACGCATCTAGGATTATCTAAGGTATAATCTAAAAAGCTTCAGTAAAAGAGTTCTTACCTTTTCTTGCATTCCCTTCGCATAAAAATTCCTGTAAGAGTTCTTTCTTACCTTATCCTAAATTCCCTGTAATAAAATTCATCGGTTCCCATATCATACGACCGCTTATCGGGGAATCTTACCCTTAAGTTGGCTAATTCCAGCCTCAATATGTGTACATAAAAACTATCTATGCACACATCGGCTGTCGTGTAATTTAGCCAGCGATAAATAGTCCAACACGAGCTGCGTGTAATTAGCACCATCCACGTTGAGACTATTTCCCTAACTCATACCATAAGTAAACAAAAGACCGCTGTCCTTCAGCAGGCATTCTGGCGATACGCAAAAACTTCAATCATCCTAGTATCTCAAATGCACCTACCATCTAATGTTTACTCAATTGAACTCTCAGTTTCCTTTTATCCTACATAGTTCTGGATTCGTTTCCCAGTAACCTCTCACATAAACAAAGATCTCCACGATCCCTTTTTCCTTTCTTTGTTTCAGGTTTATTCCCATGGCCTTGTGTATGAAAAAAAAAAACCAATGTGATCTTCACTCACACATACACATACATTGCCAGGTCTTTCTTCCTTGTTTTAACCACGAGAGAAACAATTTCTCTCTTGGGAAAACTCACCCCAAAACGATTGAATATCGTTGAGACGAATTCCATCCGGTGACCACGCAGGTCACACGCGATCTCCCGCTCTCCGCGCGCGGCGGAGAAGCCCAGATATACGGAGTCAGTGTTGAATAATAAAAGTAGTTGTACTTGAATAAATTAAAATCAAAGTGTGTGTCCTGATTTCGGTGAAGCTGTAACAATTATTATATTTGAAAAATGATCTCTAACTAAATTAAATAAACAGTGCTCCTGAACATTAATAATAACAAACCTGTGTGTCAGTGTGTTATTTGTTCGGGTGATGACTTCAACGGTGGAGACGATGTAGAACTCTCGCCGCTGCTGGCGTCGCGATCTGGTACCCCACCGGAGCATCGCTGGGAGAAGTGTGTAGAGTTACAAGGAGACTGTGGCGTTTCTAACAAATACACACACAATACACAAGCAAATAGTGAAGAACACCGAACGAAAATCGAATAAGAAAATGCATCAGAGCCGTATACCATAGCGATAACATAACAATTCACATCAGTTGTATATATTTGAGTTAAAAAATCGAATTCTAAACGCGGCAAGTAGCCTGATGTGTTACGCATTGGTTCAATTTTTGGTGATTCTAACTGTCATACCGTCAATTCGAATCACATGTTCTTCACTATCATCCGAAACGCTATAAGACTATGTAGAAAAATAAAAATTAATTTTAAGAAAAAATGTTATATCTTTGTTAGGGCCGAAACTGTTCAGTCCACCCATGTCACTACCCACAGACCAGTCATCGATACTAGTTCAATCTATTAGTAGCAATTTTATCTATCATCTATAGTAGTTTAATCTATCTGGATATTACTTAATGCCTCTATTTTTCTCGGATCGTAGCACTGCATTCGAAGTTTGGGAATATTTTTTATGTTATTTCCGAGCAATGATGTATGTCAAATAGTGTATTAGTACCACCGAGACGTACATAGATCATCCTAAAGTAGTTTATATTCTTTATACCTTAATATCATTACGAATTACATTGACAGTTTTGTCTTTTTTTATTTAATTACACATCTCGGGAAAGACGAACCTATAGCGCCGAGTCGTCGCCCCAAGATGCCACCAAATAACTTTGCAGTTCTTTTTGAACAGGTGCAGGTGTTAACGCTCCGGAACGAGTTTTTTCAACACATTTCTTTTTATTTGAAAACTGACATCTTAAAGTCCGAACAAAGACAGTTTACCAACACCAGCAGAACAAAACCGAAAATCGACGCAATTGAATTTTCTAAAAAGTTCCATATGCTTGACTTGACTCTGCTGTGGTTTTCTTTCACTTTCGTAGTTTGCTTACAACCATTCATAAACTGTCAGGAACCTGTGGGGAAGGAGTATTGTGTGCAGGCGTTCTGCACCGGGTTCCCTTCTTCCTCCACCATAAGTTCTCTTAACACCAAAAGCATTCTCCTCGCCAGAATTGTCCCCGAACAGAAAAGAATGAACGATTACACCCATGAATTGCAGCACGGAAAATCAAATGAAACGCACGGATTGATTGGTGATCACCACCTTTTTATTACTTTATTTGTTTGTTTTTTTTTTACATTTTACACTATTGCATTTAGACCGGAGTCACAAGAGAAATTACTTTTAATATAATTGCTATTTACTTAATCTGACTCAATTAGACTTTAACTCGCGGTTGAATCTCACGTCCCGCAGTGCTACAGGAGCGGGGTTGGAGACCCGACCGCCTCGGTCGGGTGATGGAAAACGACTCCGCGAGGAATGAATTTTAGTTCGTCTTCAATTCTCGGTTAAAGGTGAGATATGGAGGTGAAAGAGAAAATGTTCTCTTTAGGGTGTGGCCACCAAGGAAATGCGAACTTTCGTTACTGGTGTGACCAATGGAGGGCGATCTCTTCATGCAATGGTGTGTATGTGTGATCGTACACATCACCGTGTTAATCGATGCTTTCAGCAAAGGATAAACGAAACCTGAAACGAGGGAATAAGAACAAAGGGATCGTAAAGATCATTGTTTACATTGTGCATTGTGGCTATCATAGATGGCAATTCATCGTAGAAATGGTGCTAAAAACAAATAAGGGCATCATTACAGTCGTGGATGAGTGGTGCAGATGCGTTAATAGATGCATCGCCATTAGGAAAAGGTGCTAATGGGTTTTAAATGTTCATGACCTCTCTGACTGCAGTAGGAACCGAGTCCTTGTTTGTATTAGGAAATGCTAAAGGATTCGGTTTCGATGATAATGCTTGGGATGCGGTAATTGTTTGTCGATTGGACAAACGAATCGCGGGTCGGTTTATTGCAGCTGTATAAACAAGCTGTCCGACATAGCATTTAACGACGACAAGGGTGCCGAATGGTTTGGGATTTATGATGCCGTCTGATGTGAAGAATTCTTTACAGGAAATTTGAATAACGCATTAAATGCGTGAATGCTGGGAGAATTCTTCTTAGGGATTTTCAGATAATGCGTTGAATGCATTAATGTCCTTGGAAAAGGAAATGTTTTCAGCGATTGCATTGGCGGGAAACAATGGAAGTTGGATTGTAATAATGGGGGGTTCTTCGGGCAAGCTTACAAGAACCCCCACAAACCGCTTTATTGAAAGGATCTTAACCATATAACCACCAGTGATTTCAGTATGCGTAAATTGCAGTTCCAATGAGACGAGAGTTGCGCGTCCCCCTGTATAACAATTGCCGCTTGAGATGTAAATTCTCTTCTGAGTTTGTCTACATTTCTGACCGCGAATATGTAATTTTTTACTAAGCATAACTCAGGCAATAACTAATATCGATACTTCGAAATTCAATCGTAATGGTTATAACATAGTGCCTCTGACCAGAAAGTGGTGCAAAAAATACTACACTCTCCCGCAAGTTATAGAAAATGCTGGTCACTTGTAAAGAACACCATCAACTCTGAGATGGGATGTAAGCCGAAATTCGTAATGGATAAGTGAAAGCAAACAGGAAATATAAGTTTGAAACTCCAGTCGGACGCCATAAATCATTAATGATAAAAAACTTTTCAGAGTATTGATTCTTGAGAGACGCAGCAGAGGTGCAAAAACAAAAAAGAGAATAAAACAGATACACAAGAAACCAATGAAAAATGCTCCCGCACTTCATTGGATACATTATCCACCCGCCACACTAGGACACACTCAGAAGCTGGTATCCAAAATCAATGTACATTATCAAATCCTCTGCCATTGCACAGCGCAATAACAGTGAGATACAAGGCAAATCCCTTCTTGTGCGCGTGTATGATAAGCGGAATAATAACCGGAATAAGGGCCCCAACTTTTTATTCTTCAAGCTATTAAAAGACTTACACAAATGTAAATTTCCACGACCAATTATTGAAGTGCCATCCTCCATCACGGAATTATGACATTTTAGGGTTATCCACCAACCAGCGAATCGTATACAAAAGTTGTTGTCCTATTTTAGTCTTCCTATCCTTTTATCTCTGCGAAAATTACTTGCATTTGTCATTATGTAATGTAGACCTTTTTCTAGATGTCTTATTAAGCACATTTAACCTTTCGCCAACTAGTAACTTTATCTATTCCACCTTATTTCAGGGTTTACGAGGAGGAAACATGACTGATGCATGTGAACGACATGATCCCTGCCAGCACGGCGGAATATGCATATCAACAGACTCCGGCCCAATCTGTGAGTGTCGAAATCTCGAGTACGAAGGACAATACTGTGAAAAAGGTAATCCCTATTCCTCATATTTCAGCACACCCCTGAAACCCATGTTAACCCATGTACACATCACTTCACTATTCAGTGACATGTTTACCATAAATTACTGGGCTTTTAAAGCAACAGCTGCTTAAGCCCCATGGATAAATTGCCCACAATGACCTGTACAAAGTATTGTATATCCTCTGCAAAGTGGTCAACTCAAGCGATAAAAATATCTTTACAATTATGGGTAGACGGCATTCTAAGTAAGGCCGAGTGTTAGATGAGCTCAAGCACTGTCACATGTCACCGCACAAGCGACACTTGTGCATTTATTTGTCACTGCACATCCACCTCCTTTCGCATCCTGTTTACTCAGCGAATTCGCCTTTGTATATTTATACTCGTATTCATAGTCACCGTCTCAATAAATCTATTTGTGTTCCCCTTACATTGAATTTGCAAATTGAACACAAATTGCTGACGCTAAGGAAGCAAATAGTTTGTCCTATCTGCGAGGCACTCAATTATCTGAAAGAAGCTGCGGATATTGAACAAACCTATTGAGGCGCTTTCCCCCTAAGAAGGACGATGCACGAGACATAATTTCACAGATTCACAGATTTGGAGCTGTTCAACACTTTAATGTATTGCTCATTACACATCCTGAGAACTTTGTATTCATCGTTTGCTGCTTCATCAATTTTTATCCTTTCCCATAGAAAAAGCTCCGTCAGAGGCGACGTTCCGAGGGACGCAGTTCTTATCATACGATTTGGGGCAAACAGGAGCTGAACCGATTGTGAGCGCGCAAGATGCCATAACATTATATTTTCGAACACGGCAGCCAAACGGACTCCTCTTTTACACAGGTAAGTAGGCACAAAGGAACACAAAAGGATACATTTATTAAGCTACGAAACAAAAGGGTACTTACGAGAGGAGGCAGGATATGAAATGTCTTATTTGTTGATTAAGGAGTCTGATTGTTGTACTATAATACAAAGCTGAGGAAAGAAGGCGAATTCGTTATTATTGTATTGTTTGGGGAACCTTTGTTGGGGAAATAGACTGAAGTCTATGGAAGTTCAAAGGATTTGTAAGGATGAGTATGATTATCAAATAAAATCTTTTTGTCTTGTTTTCAATTGAAAACGGTCAGTCTACTCATTTACATTGGTCTCTAGTGGAAATTTTAACTGAAGCTTTTAAAATTAATTTATTTATATAGGGAGAGTAGGGACCGTTGCGTCGGGGAACTGAACTATACAAATATTTAATTTAAATCTTGTACCAAATGGGGCATTAGATGAGATTGTGTGTAATTGTGGATGGGGTGACCAAGGGGATCAATTAGAATATCAACCATTTTAGGTGTTATCTTTTTTTTATGAAAACAAGGATAACAACAATGTGTACATGGCTAGCTGGGATTGTAAGAATACTGGGATGCCTAATAAATATTGCGAGTTTTCGGTGTCAGTCGATACCTTTTTCTTCTATCGGCTACTTAGATAAGTTTCTCTGGTTCAGGCTTCTTCTGTGTTTATCGACTTTCATAGGTTTTTTTTTTAAATAGTATGGGGAAGGGACAAATAGGTAACAATTCTTTATCATTTACAAACTGTAAGTCTTTGGAAGTACTCGCGGTTTAAGGAATATTTCGTCCGCTGTGTAGCAAATTTACTCTTGTTATAGATATGTGGTCGTCATTCAGACATGAATTACGAAAATATATGTTCCATCAGATTGTTTTATCGTCATCATCATCGGCACAACAACCGGGATCCGGTCTTGGCCTTATTTAGCAAGTCTCTCAACCGGTATCCGGTCCTTATCCGAGACTTGTTAAATTGTCCATAATAATTTGTTTTTCCGGGTAAGGTTATTAGCCTTGCTCCAACCCTTCTTGGCGGGTGCGAAAGTAGCTATACAGGGGTGTCACGTAGAGACTGCATGTCAACTTGGATTGAAGAGACACAAGGATTGTCTTGGTCTTCGCCAGGTTGAAAGTAGAGACTTGGCTCTGTATGTTTCGCCTGGCCCGGTTGCTTTTTACAATCGAGCTCATGGAAGATGCAACTGAACAACAAATAGGCAAAACTTTACAGTCTGCGTTGATGATTATCATGACACGATTACAGGTATCTTTAAAAACAATCATCTAGTATCGGATTTGGGGAAAAAAAATCACGAAGATATTGGCTTTTTCTGTCTAATTGGTAACTAGTGTCCCGCAGGGACAAGGAGATCTGAAGGAGATGTGAAGTTGTTGGTAATAGCCCTAGCTATGAAGCAGAAGGGACATGTATTAATTAGGCATCGAAGTAGTCGTTTTCCTTTCTTTTTGGCAATCTTCTCCGCGGTCTCATATGGTTTCCCGTGCTTCTTAACAGCATTTCTTTTATTGGCATCCATCTTAACAGCATTTCTTTTATTGGCATCCATATTTAAAGCTCTAATTCTAATCAGTTTTCTTTAAAGTAGGGTTTACCGAACGAGTTATTTGGAATGCGACGTGTAATCTCTGTGACAAATTTTATGCAACTATTAACATCGGAGTGTTACGGGTTTAAAGGTTACTGTACAACAACAAAACTGCAAATCATCATCATCATCATCGGCACTACAACCGGGAACCGGGCTTGGCCTTCTTTAGCAAGTCCTGAGGCTTGTTAAATTTTCCATAATGATTTGTTTTTCTGGGCAAGGTCATTAGTCTTCTGCCAGAGACTCCCCGACGACAATGCAAATAATCAGTGGGCTATTAATTTCGTAGTTTTCCTAGCCCTTCTTTATATTTTACCACTATCAATTTATCTCTTAATTATAGTTAAAGTTTACATTTCTCAATGGACCCTTTATGGGAGAGTACTTTCCACTTAACTTTGACATGGCGAGATTTATCTATATGAAGTTCCGACTGGGTCTTAACTGAGTTCGCGATTTGTTTCGTATATTATGAAAAAGTAACCCGGTGCTAGGGGGCGCTAATGGTGTCTTAAGACGCCCTAGTCTGTGGATTTTTTAATCACCGTGGAGTCGTTCATATGAGTGCAGTGATCCTTTTCTCTTCACGCGGGTTACGTAAACAATTATATTGTGGCGATTTCTGTAACGAATGTTACATGCTCATATCAATTTACGAGACATTAATCCAGAACCAAACTCAAAATCTGTTTGTAAATAGATCACGATATTTGTTTGTTGATCTGCAACAGTATCCACCGACAAGTCAACACGTGCGCTTCTACTCGAGATCCATAGCATCAGACTCCTACTCTGTGTAATCCGTTTTGAGTATTTCGAGTAAACACAGGCCACGCAATTGCACTGTCGGCTCGGGAGACAAATCTTCTGACTGCAATGGAAAGTGTTTTCTGTGGTATCCGATCTCCACACACGTGTCTTAAAGCAATGGCAAGCGTGAAAATATGTACACAGCGAATGAAGAGCAGTCCGGAAAAATTCCCTATCCTTTCCTTTCCTTGCGACTGTTTTACCTTTTTTTCGCTCTGTCCCTCAAGTATTGTTAGCCCTGTGAGTAAGGCATTAGAATATACTCACAGCTAAACCGCCTCGTCGTAAGAGCAGACTAAACTCCGAGTGGTAGGTGGAGTCCTAACGTCTTGTCGTCCGGTGAAATACCATCCCATAAAGATATAGGCTCCGTGAAATGGTCGAGAGAAATCCCTAGGCATGTTTCGGAGCTTGGCTGATGGAGCGGTTCGAGAAAAGATTGGTTTAGGTGGTAATCGGTCCCAACGTGAGATACTACTCCGTCACGTTATACATACCGCCATATCGTCCCAAGAAATGTTCGACTATGTTTCGGATGTATCTGTGATGGCCGGGACTGACACGGAAATAAGTCATGATGGTACCTTCTGAAACAAAGAATTCGGGAGGTAAACTAGTATCCCATTCGGGTCTCCGGGGAGGGACTATGTCGGGGGGAACATCTTGCAGACATATATATATATTTTTTTTTAGACTTCTCTCGGCAGAGGCGAACCTATAGCGCCGAGTGGGCGCCCCAAGATGCCATCAAATAACTGTTGCAGTTCTTTTTGAACAGTTGCAGTTTGTAACGCTCCAGGCACACTCGCGTGGGAAGGGAGTTACACAGCTTCCCCGCTCTGTAACGGAACGAGTTCTGATGCAGAGATGTTCGCGCCGTCGGGAGATGAACCACAAACTGGTGCGATCTCTTGGATTGTCTTGTGGAGCGCATATAAGCCGAATTGTGCGGAACAATACCAAGAATGTCCGAAGAACAGTACCCGTGATAATATCTGTAAAACAAACAGAGGCCGGCTACGCGCCTTCGATGTGATAGCGACTGTAGTCCCGACGTCAACGCCGAGTCCCCGATCAGGCGGATCGCTCGTCTCTGTATGCTCTCAAGTAGGTCGAGGGTATGTTTAGGAGCCGAGCTTCAAACATGAGAGCCATATTCGAGCGCTAGTCTAATTTGGGATTTATACAGGAGAAGAAGTTGGGCCGGAGTAAAATATTTCTTGGCTCTAAAAAGATAGCTCCGTTTTCCTGAGGCTGACCTGACGATACTCGACACATGTTTATGCCATGATACGTTCCCACAGACTGTGACGCCAAGCAATTTCAAGCTTTCCCCAGCCTCGAGTGCCCGGCCATTCATCATCAGCTGTAGAACCGATGGTGCAATTTTCTTTGTGAATGTTGTATATTGTGTCTTCGCTGCATTGAAGTCGTCGAGATTGGCCGAACACTCGAAAAGGAGGAAACAAGCGTACCATCATCAGCAAAACTGAACACTTTGTTATCCGTTGTCTCCAACAAATCATTTATGTGAAGTAAAAACAAAGTTGGGGCCAAGATAGAACCTTGGGGCACCCCCGAATTAACAGGATACAGACTCGAACACTCCTCGTCCACAACCACCCGGACCGATCGATTCTCGAGGAAGCTCCTCGTCCAGTAGCAAAGCTGTTGGGAAAGTCCATATGAACGAAGCTTGCTCAGCAATGCCCCATGCCAGACGCGGTCAAAAGCCTTGGAGATATCCAATGCGACCGCCCTTGACTCACCATGCCGTTCAATCGCAGATGTCCATATATCGTTTATAAGTGTCAAAAGGTCTCCCGTGGGCCGCCTGCCACGGAATCCGTATTGACGACCATTCAGAAGTCCGTTGCACTCCAAATACTTAACTAACTCTGTAGATAGATAGACAGTAATGCTATCGGACGGTAATTTTGTGGGAGACACTTTTTTTCCCGTCCTTGGGATTGGCTGAACTCGAGCGATTTTCCAGCAGGCAGGAAAGGTCCTCCGTGCATAAGATAAGCGGAAGAGTCTGCCAAGAACCGGCGATAGTTCTGGAGCACAGTTCCTAAGGACTATTGCTGGTATTCCGTCCGGGCCGGTTGCCTTCCTACAACCCAGTTCACGTAGAATACGTTGAATCGTGCGCGAACGAAATCTCGCACCACGCATCGAAGACTGTACCGGCGAAATCACAGGTGGCCGCAAAAGGCCAGGATCAAGGTTTGAATTCGCGAACACATTAGCCTTATCCTTTGAATTCATGACTAACGTCCCGCTGTCTGTCACCAACGGAGGGAAAGAGGAGGATGCGAAGTTACTGCTGGCAGCTTCTGCCATTGACCAGAAGGAGAGCGAACCAGTTGGGTACCGTAGGATCTTATTGATCACCGTGTCGTTGTAAGCCTTCTTCGCGGTATCAATCGTCTGGTTGCACGCGTTTCTGATTCTAACAAAATTCGTTCTGTTAACATCGGTGGGATTGGAGGGCCATTGCTAAAAAGCTCTATTTTTGGCCGCCGTAATCAGCTCGCATTTTTTATCAAACCAAGCTTTATCAGGCGAACTTCGTTTGATGGAATGTGGAATATACATCTCCATCCCCAGAAGAATAATCTCTGATACTGACTCCGCGCAAGCGTTAACATCGAAGTTTCCGAAGCACGCCTCGAACCATGGAAAGGATGCAAAGAAATCTCGCATATCGTCCCAGTTAGCAGCCCCATACTTCCATACATAGTGAAGCTGCCTGGGCCGGTTATTCGGTTGATATCCAAGTGCTTGCGTGACAGATACCAAGCAGTGATCTGGGTTTCCCAGTGGCGCAGAAACCTCTACGGTATTAATACTCGGTTCGGATGTCAAAAACCGGTCCAGGGTGTTCGCATAATCGCCTCGGGCATCCGGCACTCGTGTTGGCTCCCCCACCAGTTGAGTCAAGCTGCGGCTTACAACAAACATCTCCGCCAGCCTCCCAGCCTCGTCGGTTCTGTTAGAATGTAACAACCAGCCGGAATTGTGCACATTAAAATCGCCAACGACAACAATTTCAGAAACTGGGTGGTTGATCTGTATCCAGTAGACGGTATGTGAAAGATGTTTGAAAAACATCGCCGGTCGATCGTCATTCGGGAAGCGATAAAGAAAACAAAGAAATTTAACAGAATTCCTCACTACGACACTCAACAATATGATGTCCATATTATTGGGTTCCAACGCATCCATCCTGTGGCAAGCCAGATTGGACCGCGCGAAGTCGCAGACTCCCACCCTTAAAACGAAATCTCAAATGTAAATCGTATCCTGAGCAACGAAGATATGTCAAATCAGTTGACGAATCGACCTGGGTCTCAGTTAGGGCAGGGATATCAGGTTTCGTTGTTTGCAAATATTGGTGGAAGGCGTTTACATCGGTATTGGTGAAACCGATGCCCCGGATGCTACAAAATGCCGTCACCAGTCGAGCGTGGGCCGAGCCTCGAGAAAGAGCCCGATTATGCGATGACGAATTTCTTAAAGTTCGGCCATTTGTCATAATATCTGCATTATGTTCCTCCTGACATAGTGCCACCGGAGATCCGAATCGGAAACTAGTTTACCTCCGAAATTCTTTGTTTCAGAAGGTACCATCATGACTTATCTACGTATTATTCCGGGCCATCAGCGATACGTCCGAAACATAGTCGAAATTTTCTCCCGACCATATCGTGGAATGTACAGCGTGACGGGGTGGTATCTCACGTTGGGACCGACTACCACCTATAACAACCTTTTCTCGAACCGGTCCATCAGCCAAGCTCCGCCAATGACAAAGAGTTGTTGGATTTGAAGGTTGTTACCTAGATCAGGCCGATTGAAGGTTTCTAAATCGGAATCTAACATGCGAATACTATCCGAGAAACGAAGATACGTTAAGTTACTGAATGTCAATCTGAGTTTCAACTATGGTCCGAATATTTTTCTTGTAAATGTTGGTTAACGCGTATTCTTCGAAATCAACTAGACTGGACTTTTATAATGAGGAAACTGTTCAGATCTTCATTCAGAGAGTCAATCTGATTGCATCTCAGTTGGTGCCAAGTTGATGCGCCAACTGATTGATCGTACAAAAATGTAGAGATCAGTGAATTTCAGTAAACTAAGATCAAATATTAAAAGAAAAAAAGTGCATAATATTAAGAAAAATCTTTCAGAATAATTACAACGCCTTCCATATGTGACAGCCAAAGATACCTTTGATGGATTTAAGATATACCGTCATTTATATCACTTCTAATTCACATATCTATGCACAATGTACTGCTGTCCCTGCTCCGTATACAGCATTTTCGGGTTCTCCCTTACTGTCATTGCAATAGATTAGTGCTTGATGGCGTCCAGTAAATGCAGGGCTTCATACTGATTCTGCTCCGTCAATTCTTCTTTTTCTATTATTTACTGGTTAGGTTGGTGTCCCCTAGGCAATAGACCTCAAATTCAACCCTATGCTGCAATGGATAACTAATTATGCAATCTTATTGGTTGACCTGAGGTTGAAGAATTGACAAATGATTTACTCAACCAACGTATGTGCTTGTCAACATAGTGGACACTTCCAAAGTATAAAGCTTCAGTGAACTTTTCACTTCTGTTTTAACAGATAGATGTATATTGAACCACATTACTATATCTGTTTATAACTAAAACATAAATTCTGTATTTCATATTATGCATACATACAAGTAGTATAAATATTTTCAATTTAAATATGTTTATTTAGAATCAAAACAAATTTCATAATACAATTCAAAAATTTTCTTTAGGACACGGAACAGATTATCTGAATTTAGCTCTAAGAGACGGCGGAGTCTCGTTAACAATGGGACTTGCAAATGGTAAGCAGGAAATGCATATTAAACCATCCAAAGTACGATTTGATGACCATCAATGGCATAAGGTTACCGTCCACAGGCGTATCCAGGAGGTACACAATCAAATGATAAAATTTAATTCATCCCAAATACAATCTCACCTCATTTGACCGTCTTCTTTGTCATTTTCAAACAGATTTCCTCGATTACAAGCTTCTGCAGAGTAAGTACACTTGAGATAAATCATTTAAATGAACTGATTTCAACAAATTCCACTTGAACGCGCAATCAAAGTCAATTTGGTGTCAAATCCGTGTGTAATATCGTTCGAATAGCTCTTATCGAAATACCAGTTAAGCATAATTCCTGATAAAATATCCTTTATCATTGATTCCAGCTTGTGACTGTAGTTGATGATGTTTACACAGACCATTCGCATATTGCTGGCAAATTTACGATGTTATCCTCGTCAAGAGTTTATGTGGGTGGTGCCGTCAATCCAAGAGCTTTACTGGGCGCAAGAGTACATAATAACTTTGTTGGATGTTTACGTAAGGTGCGTAGAAATTTGCTTACATACTCAAACAGAGTTTGTCGAACAAATAATCCAAGAAAATATCCAGGTAAATGAAACTATAAATTCACGAACACTTTTGCTAACTATACGCACGCCTCATTCTGGTGGTATTCATATTGCTATGTTATTTGTGTTTGCTTCCTTCCAGAGATACATTTTTGAAAGAATAAGAAATTGTTATGCCAAATTTGATGGCATGATATTTTACATTTGTTTTAAGATTTTTCGTACTACGATTTCAATACTTATTAAGTTAGTTACACACACCTTTAAATACGTGTGATACTTATTTTATTTGGAACGTGAGGAATGGGATGTGATTTTCCAAGAAAAGCAAAACAAAAAGATGAAATTGTCTACATTTTTCCCTAATTTAGGAAATGTCTTGAGATCGAATTCCTTTTTTGCAGTCGTAAGTGAAAACTAAGACCAAAATCTGGTTTCGTAACCCATTAACAGGTTTAGGGTTTCTATGTTCTTGTTTTTGTTTTTGTTTTTTTTTTTTCTAGAAAAATATCAATTGGATGAACTTTGTGCAATTTGATTTATCTAGTATAGGGTGCTTTTTATATTCCAAGTCGCTATTTCATTGTATTGACATTTCGGAGCTGTAAAGAATGTTCAACAACAATTTACTGTGGAGCACCTAATACCACAAAGATGCTGTAAACATATTGTAGCGAGCTTAGGGTTCGCTGGATTAATTATTTTAAAATAAATAAGAGCCGTTAAATCGATACAACACTTTATTAGTCCGTAATACAACCGTTGCTTTTTACCGTACACATAATGATTTCTTTGTAAACACTTTCTACTTCTTACTCGAGACTTTCACTTCCGCACATATCGCTTGCTTCACTGCCTTACTTATGACTCCTCAGCAATCGCTTGTTTCACTTCCTACTTCATACTCATCACCATGAAAAAAAAAAAAAAATTGTGGCGAGAAGGCCGAATTTAGCGAGACAAGGACATATGTGTCCTTCATCTTGTCTCTGACTTCTGGTCATCTTGCGATAACCAGAATCACCCACATCCGTGAGGATGTTGGGCTCGGTCTCGCGATCTCTGAAAAGAAAAGAGGAAAAGGGGGGGTACCCAAGGATAGTGTAGACAGTGTTAGTCCGGGTGCTCTCTAACTACTTTTATAGAGGGATGGTGGGAAAGAAATCGTACAAGACCGGTAGGTCTTGGGTGCGGTAGTGAACGCAGATCACGTCTTTGGCGTCTGATAATCTGCGCTTTGGTCGGTGTGTATGTTTGTGTTTGTGCCGTCTTGTACTGTGCGTTCGTGTGTGTGGTTTGTTAATAGTAGACCCTATGGGGTGGGTCCAGGAATCCTCTATTATAGAGGGGAATGTTGTTGGGAAGGGTGCTTTCTTCAGTTTTGTACTGAAGAAGAAATTGTGGGGGTTTGATCCGAAGAGATTGAGAGAGAGAAGGGTCAAGAACGCAGGAGTCCCGTACAAGTAGGTTCTCGCTGTTCTGAATGTTTTCGATGTACTTATATGCTAATTGAAGCAAGTACTCGTTGATAGGGGTAATGGAGGCGCCTTCGTATAGGTGAGAGTTGGGGTAATGACGACCGTCAGGCCTTCTAGAATGATTGGTGCATCTTCTGAGGAGTTTCCTTTCGAAAACCCAAAGTCTTTCCATTTGGGCCGAAGATATGCAGGACCATATGGGAAAGGCGTACGATATTCCAGATCGGATTAGCTGCTTATAGCAGAGAATCTTAACTTTGGTGTCAACTTTATTGCTCCACTTGAAGATGTTGTGCAGTTGCTTAGACCGACCGAGGCCCCTTTGGAGAATGTGGGTCACATGTTTGATGAAATTCATTTTTGGGGTATAAATGACCCCAAGATATTTCATCCTGTCCTGTGGTCTAATCGTAGTATCTCCCATTTTTATTCGAATATTCTGTGAATATCGAGAAGTAGGTTGGGAGTGTTTACTACTCAGGATTATAGCTACTGCTTTAGATGGGTTAAGTCGAATTTTCCACCGACTGTAATACTGATACAGTTCGTCCAGATGACGGTTGAGTCGGTTTGTTGCGAGTTTTGGGCTTTTAGATGACGTGTACACTAGGACGTCATCCGCATAGCAAATCTGGTTTACTCTACCATCCACAGGGCGAGAAATATCTGAGGTGTAGATATTAAATAGGATGGGGCCTAGAATGGAGCCCTGTGGTACGCCTGCGGCGGCGTTGAAACTTCGGGAAAGCTTTCCATTCACTCGAACTTGGAAGGTTCTGTTTAAAACGAACTGGTAGATTATATTACACAGCGTTTTACTGAGGCCAGTATTCAGTAATTTAAAAACGAGACCTTCGATCCAGGTTGTGTCAAAAGCCTTTTCAATGTCCAAGCTCACCGCAATGGTGGGTTCCTTATTAAAGAGGCGCACGCAAATGTGGTTTTGAAATATGTTGAGAGCCATAGTGGTGCTATGCGCTCTTCTGAATCCAAATTGGAAGTCAGGTATTAGGTTCCTGACACTGATAAATTTATTTAGCTTCTCGTATATGAACTGTTCATATATTTTGCTGATGCAGGTGAGGAGCGAAATAGGACGAAAGCTTGAGGGGTGATAATTTGGTTTCCCAACTTTTGCTATTGGGCAGACAACAACATGCTTCCAAGCTTGGGGAAAATACCCCATGTTGTAGGTATGGTTGAGCAGAATGGAGAGCTTTATAAAGAATAAAGCAGAAAGCGTTCGCGACGAGTGGTAAGACATATTGTCGATACCGGTTGACTTCTTGGGGTTTCGAGATTTAACTAGGTTCTGTAGGGTATTTGGTGTGACGAAGCCGTGACTATTATCACGTGTGTCGTCGAAGTATGCACTGTTAGCTGAGTTAAAGACAACTATTGGCTCGTTAAAGTTGTCTTTTTTGTTGTGAACATCTGAACTAATTATTGCATTTGTTTCCGGGTCGCCATCCTCGAGAGTGAGCTTGTGATTATTTTCAAAGGTCTCTCCGATGATGTTTGCTTTATTGGTGTCATTATTGACAACAAGGCCGCTGTGCATGATTGGTCCATTGATACGAGAGGTGCCACATATCTTTTTAAAATTTTTAAAAATGTTCTGGTCCATCTGAATACCCTTCAGTTTGTCTTCCAATTGTCGGGTAACTCATCACCATGCTCTGTGTGCGGCGTATTTATACTGTTTCAGCGTTTCGTTTCCGTCCGTTCCATTGCCTTGAATGTTCTACTGTTCCTAGTCTCCAGTTTTCCATTACTTTATAGAATATTCTAGTACTCTGTTTCGGACTCTCTAGAATACTCTAGTACTGATTGTCATATGCGTCCCAATATTAAACATTTTATTTTAATTGTTCTATTATGAACACATGGAGAAAATTGCGTGACTTTTTTTTGCTGTGGATTGTGCGCTGAACAAATCAACCATTCAGCATGTAATGTATAATTTGCACACTCTGGAAAATACGGGATAGATTGGGCGACAATTAAGTCTGCCCGTAGACATTGCACCAAATGTCTTCATCATGTTTGTGAAAAATTCTTAAAGAGTACTTCTATTTGTACCTACATAAAATTCAATTGACACAATGGCTCTAGGAAAATGACCATATGGTAAGGGGCGTCGAAGAAATCAAAGCTTAAGTTTTTCAGCTTAGTGTACAGGGCCACAATTTTCGGCAAAAAGTTGTTGCGATTATGGGGAGAGCTTTGTTAACAAACAGGATAATCGAAAACCTTCAGTTCCATACCAGAGGCCACTGTGCTCTCATAGAGTAATTGTATGGTACGCCATTTGGGTCGGCAACCTCATTGGACCTATTTTTTTGAGGATTCTAAAGACAGATGACTAAATTCTCCTTAAGCACTTTGTCCTTGTACGTGCAAATAGCATACAATTATAATTATATATTAATCACAAGACGTTCTTTGTCTAGCAAATTGCGTTGATAGTTTTTTAATGTGGGTTACAGTTTGATCGCAATTTGAAAAACGTTGATAATTTCATGTTAATATACTAATTCACCTTCAAGTGTTAATTTCCTATAAAATCATCCAATCATACCTATTCAATTCATTCATAATTTAGGTATGAGAGAAATATTTATTTTCATTCATTCTTTCATTTATTGCTGAGAATTTCCCAACTATTATAATTATTTATTTATTATTAAGAAGTAATCTAAAATTAAGTTAACAAATAATGATACTAGCAGCTGAGACGATTGGCTCTGTATTGCAATTAAAATACAACTTACACTATTTGTGTGTGAATTAATTATATTACAGATGAATTATATTAACTCACCAATAACGTTGAAAATTGTATAATTTACATTTGACTTTAATGCACAGGTGGAGTTCTCTGCCGATACACTTTGCCTGAACCTAATTGACTTGGCCAAAAGCGGTTCGAAACTTATTCAAATTGCCGGAAACTTAGAGTACCAATGTCCCATAGGAGACCCGCAGGATCCAGTTACGTTTACTACGAGAGAATCTCACTTGGTAAGTTATGTAAACATTTTGCTACAATTATTTTGTACAGTAAAAGAAATAAGTCGTTGTGTCGGAATCATGTGATGTAGCACAGGAGCATTTACCCTTCTTACAAAGTGTGCAGGTTCATTTCGCGTCCTCTCCATTACGTGTGACAGTAAGAGTTTATTATTATTTTGCAATGGGAAGTAAGACTTAAATTGAAAAGGTTATGGCTAAATACCATCATTTTTTATGGTGTGCAGACATTAAAAGAATCATTAAAACCTATCTGTTTGTATCAGAGCCAGTATAGAGGACAACCGAACGAAAAGTTGTCGTTTTTTAAGCATGTCTTAATTCAGGGGTGAAAGTGATGGCAAAATATTAGCGTAAGGAAGATTAAAAAAGCAAAAAACAGGACAAAAAGACGGTAGTGACTAGTTCTAAGGTTAAGTTATCAGAAAAGTACATTTTAAAAAGAAGGTAAATCCACAAATCACCACCTTGGGTTGCTTTTCTGCCCAAATATGGCAATTTTCTTCTTGACCTAGCCACAAAGCCAGAAAGCGCTAAACAAAATGCTGGTCGAAAACAGCGAGTCCTCTTTAAACTCTTCAAAAGCCCTAGATAACATAGAAGTTTGACAGTTTGACAGTTTGAGAGTTTGACAGTTTGAGAGTTTGACAGTTTGACAATTTGACAGTTTGATAGATTGATAGTTTGACAGTTTGATAGTTTACCAGGTTAATCTGTCATTAGATCCCTGCTAAAAAAGTCCCTCCAATTAGATCACCAGACTATTACAACAAGAAATATTGCGCAATAGGAGACGGATTTTTTGATGCATTAAGAGAATATAACATTCATTTACACACAAACTGAGTACGACCTTGTTTTCAGGTGCTACCACCTTGGGAAACGGGTAAACAAAGTTCCATATCATTTAAATTTCGCACAAAAGAGCCAAACGGTCTTCTTATCCTTACGACCGGATCACGACCACCTAGAGCGAAAAATGTAAGATATGTGATACTATATCTCGAATATCATTTACAAGACAATACTGTTTCCTTTAGGCTGTCCTGTTCGCAGTTGAATTGTTGAATGGTCACATTTATATTCACCTCGATCTTGGTTCTGGTGCAGCAAAAGTTCGAGCATCACGAAGGCGTGTTGACGACGGGGATTGGCACGACCTCATACTTAGACGAAACGGTCGTGATGCGAAAGTCAGTGTTGATGGGGCCTGGAACGAGTTTCGTACTCCTGGAGATGCAACTATATTGGAACTTGATGGACACATGTATGTGGGAGGGACTGGTCCAATTTACACTTCAACTCTATGGCCAGCAGCTATATGGACAGCAACGTTACGACAAGGTTTTGTTGGGTGTTTACGTGACTTAGTCCTAACCGGAAAAGCTATCGATATTGCTGCATTTGCTAGACAGCAAGATTCAGGTAAGTCTTTCAAATTTTTATTTTATTATAATCTAGTAATTGAAATTAGAATTTTAAATTGGAAGTGTATTAAATTAAAATAATAAAATAATTGATTTGCAAATAACACCTTTTGATAGAATTTTGAAATATCATATCATTATGATTTTATAAAATAACCACAAAAAATATAAATCTAAAAATAACTAAAAAAATTTTTTAAATTTTAGTTATTTTATTGAATTGTGAATAAAATATTAAAGGTGTAGAATAGCTTTAAGCAAATATTGAAAATTGTAATTTGTAATATTTTGTTCTGTGAACAAAACATCAAAACTGAAATATAATTTTTGTGTTGTTCCCTTACGTAAACGCCTCGAGTGATTCACTTAGAAGGATATGATGAAGTCAACGCAGAGAGATACACGACAATTCGGAAAGAGAGACTTTTCAAACGCAAAAAACGCGATGCCAGAAGACTCGGATCGAAAAAATCCTAGAAAATACCAGAGCAAAGAACATCAGAGGTATGAATTCGGCATAAATTCAATTAGAAATGGCTACGGAGGGAGAGCTAAAATAATCAGAGACACAAACGGCTGTCTGGTCACAGAAACAAACAATATCGTGACAAGATGGAAGCAGTACTTTGAAAACCTGCTCAATGTGCGCACCCATTAACCACAAATAAACGCACCAGACGTACATACAGCCGAGCCTCAGATACCAGAGCTCTCTTTCAACGAAATTATAGACGCCATAAATCGATAGAAAAACAACAAAGCTCTCGGAGTCGACTGCATACCGGCAGAGCATGTGAAGCATGGAGGAGAGGCAACAGCTCGGAAGATCCACCAACTCTCAGTGAATGTGTGGGGAAGAAGTATAGTGTGCAAGCGTACTGCACCGTGTTCCCTTCGTCCTCCATCATAATACCGCCGTAAATTGTTCACCAGACAAGAAGGAGGAAAGATGGTTGGTCTACGACACGGAGCGGACACAGCACAGGAATGAAACACACTGGATATTGTTTATTCATTAAATGGTTTCCTTATTAAAAACAAAAGTTACTTTTCTTGGTTAACTAAATGGAAAAAAAAAACATGAATTAAAAGTCACTTGGAACCTTTCAAATATCTTAATTTAAGCATTTTCATTGCATCGTTAAAACGTACACAATACACAAACTAAAATAAAGGCATGCACCTCGGGGGATGAAAATCGCACGACTTTGTCTGTTTTAGAAATTACTTTCAGTTCCTACTTGATTAATTACTTTGGTTCAAATTATGAAGACTTGATTTACACAACGCATCCACCGTGTATAGAACTCGATTCCGGGTATATACGCGTCCCGCAGCGCTACGGGAAGCGGGAGAAAAACCGACCGTCGCGATCGGTGGTTGGAATAAGACTCAATCGAGGGTTGGAATCTGGCTCTTGATTCACCCTCGATTCGCCGAGTCGCAATTCAACCATAGCTCGCATCGGATGTGTTAAAAGACCACCGTTTTCGCTCATACGATATCATCATAGGATGTATATAACATTTTCATTGACAAACATACAAAGTGCTGTTTATCACATAACCAATGTATTTTAATATCACGGCTTTCACTCTGTGAATACTCAGTTTCAAAACGTGTGTTTAAAAAACGGACAAACTATTGATATATTTACTGACTCTTAGCCGACGATAGCCGAGTTCGAGTCGGCTTACGGGAGAAATCGACTTCGTGGTTCGTATTGCAGGTCGCCTTTGTGTTTTTTTTTAATGAAAACAAATTGGAAAGAACCAGCATGAACACGGAGGAAGATAAAAACGTGTTATATAATTAAAGTTCAATTAATTATCACTCCCCCTTTCAATTATTAACATCTCGCGTCTTCACATACATATCCTTCCCTTCCCTCCAAATCACTAATTTCCCTTTACAATAGAATATCCCCAAATACAATAGTAGATAATTTAAATAAAAGTAAAACACCCATTTAAAAGCCCACTCACATTGCAATAGTCATCTTCCTTTTTTTAGCCATAGTCGCCCCCTATTAGCCAATTCCGCTTCCTAGAAATAACTATCGTAGAAGCGGAACAAAAAAGGATATGTGCCGAAAGACACGTGATTCAGCCTTCTTGTTAATAGAGTAGTGGTAGCGACCGGTTGTGCGCTCCTACCTAATTTGAATATTTTGTTGTGATTTAAGCTTGGTTCGATGTGCGTTGAGCAGTGTGGTCGTTCGCTCCGTACAAATTAAAAATTAAAATTTTGATTGGATGAATTCGAGAAAGCGTGGTTAAAGTATTATAAATAGCAAAAAGGAGAGAAAATAAAATTTGAATAATAGTTAATCGGGTCGTGTGCTCGTGCGGTACAGAGGTTTCGTTACAAATGAAATGTGACATAATTGTGTAATTTTTATTGAATTCATTAATACAGCAAAAACTAAAGTAATAAAAAACAAATTGTGTAATTTTTATTGAATTCATTAATTATTGAAAAGTGTTGGAAATTTACGAGCATCGGTCATCAATCAAGACAGTTAGGGGTAAGTTTGGTGGATACCCAATAATAAATAATTGTTGTAGAAAATTAATTCAACAAACGCGACAACACACAAACGAAAAGGTACACCGAAAAACTCCATTGTGACGCGAAGTAAAACCGCGAAATTAAGGGTACATTCTCATCATTAAGGCCGAAAAATAGGCTATTTTCATGTTTTTTTTTTTTTTGTTGAGGAAAGTAATAAATCTAGACACTCGCGATTTTTCAGGATTATTTATTGCACTTTTGAGTAGCATTTAAAAAAATTTCAATTAATTGCATGATAACCCCGAGGTAGGGGCACGTTGCCCCGTAGACAGCTGCGAAATAAAGGACCTCGATGGCGATTTAAGAAGATTTATCTGAAACAATAAATTAAAAAAGTTTACTGGTTAGTATGAGTGTGGTTATGGCATGAACCACGAAAAATGAAATCTATCTAAAAATAACAAAATGGCGACGTTTTGAAATTTATGTGCGCTTTTAATGGATGTTTTCGTTCTTTTTTTGTTTATAAAAAAATCAATTTGCAACGTATCGTATCGTAAACATTAAGATTCGTTGAAAATTGACTGAGTTATCACAGTCGCCAGCTCGTAAAACGTTGTTTTCCAGAAAACGCGTTTAAAGTTTTAAGTGTATTTATATCTTGCTTTGACTCAGTCGGCTCGGAGGCTCATAACTTTTTAATCGTTACGAATTTCGTTTTTTCCATTTAACATGATATTCTAGACAGTTATAGCTATCGAATTCCGCAAAAAAAATTGTTGACAAAAATTTGGCCCAACTGATGAGAATGTACCCTTAACGATGGAGAAAAGAGATCAGCAAATGGAGGGGGTCAGTGAACTCCCATCCCCCTCCAACTTTAACATGTATGGGGCAAATAACTTATTCGATCGTCTTGCATCCTCAGAGTCTGAGAATGAAGAAGAGGAAATAAGTGAATTGGAGGCGAAAATTGCGATGGCAAGAGCCCGATTAGAAGAGAGACGCCGAAAGAAAAAAATAGCAGCACTCGAAAAAGAAAAAGACACAGAACAACAACAAAAGCCGAGGCCAAAAGTCGGCCAACAGCAACAGTTCCACAATCAACGGCAACAGCAATAGCAACATCAACATCAACATCAACAGCAACTATCAACACAAAATCGACCACCGACACAGCAAGCAACACAGCAGCGGCAAAGCAACAATAACAACGAAAAAATAATGATGCCACCAATCAATACCATAGATATTGAGTGTAAGGAATTGGTAAGTCTTTGTAAGCTAGCTATAGGAAACAATTTTGTAGTTAAAAGACTGGCTGGTAACGGGCATGCCATTCAAACCTATGCGGTGGCAGACCACGAAAAAATTAAAGAGGTCTTAAAAAGAGCCACCGCGGAATTCTACTCGTTCACGCCGAAGCAAACAAAGAGGGTAACGGTTCTATTAAAGGGTGTCGACCCTGAGGTGGAACCGGAGGCTCTGCTCGAGATGCTTCAAAAGTTGAGGCACGACGATCTCGAGTTTATCTCCGTAAAACCGTTCACCACAATCAAGGCAAGAAGGGAAAACCGCAAGCTACCCTTCTTTTTAGTCCAACTAACGCCCAGCAGCAGAATTGGTGGTCTAAAAAAAATTGCAGTCTTGGATCATAAAATTGTCACATGGGACAAATTGAAAAAAGTCAGAGACATCCTGCAATGTGTCCGCTGCCAAAGGTTTGATCACGCGGCGGCGAACTGTGAAATGCAGCACCGTTGCGTAAAATGCGGGAAAAGAAAGGGTAGAAGACAAAGTCCTTCTAAAGTGCGCAGTATGCCGGAATGAGGGACACCCCGCTAATTATTAAGGTTGTCCTAAATTCCGAGAAATAATGGCAAGAAGTGTAACCCGGCAAAAAAACACAGAGCCAGATCGTACTACAACAATGCCCGTAACATCGCAGCGGTCATACGCACAAGTTGCGTCGGGTGGGAGACCACCAAACCAGGCTACAACATTGGTAGCCACAAATACTGCCACACAGACTGAAACGACATCGCAAGCTGACGTGGTCACGGTTCTGCTCAATCTGCAGAGACAGATGACACAGCTGCAAAATCAAATAAACGAGATCTACTCGCACTTGCCTAATCTAAACAAGAAGTCAATATAAACCCTCTAACCACAACATCAATAAAAGCTCTTGTTGTGAATGTAAATTCACTAATAAGAACTGAGAGAAGAGCCAATCTTTTCAACCTGTTGCAAGATGAACAGCCTGATGTACTTCTGGTGGGGGAAACAAAGTTAAACCAGAGACACAAGATATGGCATAAAAACTACGATATTATACGAAGAGACCGTCCTAACCCCACTCAGGGGGGGGGGGGGGGGGGGGGTCGCAATCTTTATTAGAAAAGGAACCCATCATAAAGTTATATATAGTGGAGAAGTGCGCAGGATCCTGGTGCTGGAAGCCTGTATCGTACACATACCCCTTCAGCAAGGAAGGGGTTTGTATGCGATTGCGGTCTATGCACCTGAGGAGCACCAAAATAACCTATTTATAGCAGAGCTCGAGACACTCTTTCGATGCTTACATTTGCACCTGGACAAAAACTACTTTATCCTAGGGGGACATATGAACGCCAAGCATAGAAATTGGGAAAATTCTATATCTAATGCCAAAGGAAATCAGTTGGCTGGCTGGTTAGATCAGTATCATATTGAATATAGAACTGACCTGGTGGCTACCGAATATCCATTGTTCCCTAGACGTAGATATTTCTTAGATATCTTGCTAGTTGACTCACGACTGAGACTACTTAACACTAACAGACGAAACAGAAACTGTTTACGGACGATTGAATACGACAGTGACCACTGTGCATTCACGGCAGTAATGAAGCTTCCGAACGATCTGGCAGATCTGGAGGAATTCGTGATCCCGCAACCCTACAACTACAGGGCAATGCGATGGTCGCGGTTCACCAGATCATTAACAAGAGAACTTCGTTCGAACGACTTTAATCTGCCAGTAAACAGAAACCTGACAAATGACGAAATCGACAAATACATTCAACTAATGGACGAAACCGTAAAACGAACAATGGACAAAACAATTCCCAAAACAACCGTTATAGATCACATAAACATGTACAGAAACGCAACAATAAACGCACTCCACAAGAAAAAGAGCAGACTGCTATAGAAACTGAAACAATTACACAGACAGTTTACAGGCAGACAAGACCAGGAGATAATATCACTGAAATCCCGATTAAAAAACCTCCAACAACTACTTAAAGCTAATTATAGATTAGCAACAAATTTGTATTGGAACAAAAGAATTCGAGCTATAAAAACTAATAACCCGAATATGTTTCCACAAATAGATAAAATATTCAGATGAAATAATCAAAACGAGATTCAGTGTCTCCAAATTCCACGTACTGATGTAAACAAGCAGCTGCTAACAAACATTGGCATAGATGCAGAGAACGCTATCCTTAATAGTGAGCTCTTCGTGATCGAAGATCCTTTGGTAAAGGTGAACGTTGTGGGAGCTGTCTTTCAAGAAATGTATAGGGTGAATAAAAGCATTCGCCGAAATCACGACCTGGAGGGCAGAGTTCTACTGAATCACCTGTACCTCCGGAATGAAATTTCACATTGGCAATTGGAGAATCCGGGTTTTACCGATAATCTGTCAATTGACATTAATGCCAAAGGTGAAGTTAATAGCCTTTTAATCACGACGGAAGGAATCCAGAGTATCTTCGACTCATTAAGAAGCAAAAAGTCAGTGGGAATAGATGGAGTACCTAACATCGTACTCAAGAACCTGCCCCCAATGGCAATAGATATATACACGGTCCTGTTTAACAACGCGTTGAATAATGCATATTATTCCGCGCGTTGGAAAACGGCTATCGTTCAGCCCATCGCAAAAAAGGGCAAAGACTGTACAAATCCAATGAACATGCGTTCGATAAGTTTACTCCCACGCATCAGTAAAGCATTTGAAAAGACTATTAACAAAGCTCTGGTAAAATGGGTAGACGACAACAACATTATTCCAAATAACCAGTTTGTCTTTATGGCGGATCATGAAACCACACATGCCGCAGCTAAACTGGTCTCCGACATACAGTGGAATGAATGTAGGAACCAATGCACAGGGGCCTGTCTGATCGACTTGGGAAAGGCCTTTGATACCGTCTGGATCGAAGGGTTGTATTACAAACTTATCAGATATGGCATACATAAGCCTTTACTATATGTACTTTACGATATGTTAAAGGACAGGAGGTTCGTGGTCAAAAGTGGTAATGTGACCTCTAATAAAACGTATAATATCAAGAATGGCTTGCAACAGGCTGCGGTACTCTCTCCGATTCTTTTTAACATTTACATTAGCGACTTATTAGACGCACTTCCGCAGGCTATTTCGTACGCAGACGATCTCATAATTTACAGAACAGCTCCGAAAGTTGAGATCATAAATAGTTTAATACAGCGAGACTTTAACAACGTGCAGCGCTATTGCGATGACTGGAAACTTAAGATCAACTTCCAGACATGTGAAGCCGTCCTATTTAGAACCCCATTATATAAAGCCACGAACGACACAAGGAAAAATTGGCGAAAGTTAGTTTTTTCGTGGGATCGCATGGAGGTAAACTGGAAACCGACTATTTAGTTAAATACCTTGGCATCTGGCTAGACCAATATCTGTATTTTAACAGACATGTAGAGGCTGCTTTGCTCAAAGCGAGGAAAACTTTTGCTTTGACAAGGAGGCTATTTCACAGTAGCCAACTTGACAGCAGGGTAAAAGTCATATGCTACATGACGCTAATCAGGCCAATGCTCATATATGGTTGTCCAGTATGGTTTAACATAGGTCCTAATTTGATGGAAAAGTTTCGGGTGTTCGAAAGGAAGTGTCTCAGAAGTTCTCAGATTATATCGGACCCCGGAATCGGACTATAAAAAGTATTATTCAAATGAGACTTTATATAATGAAGCGTACATAAATAGGGTGGATAATTTTTTGATTACATTAATCAGAGGACATACTGCGGGAGCAATAAGCTCGTCCAATGACCTAATTTTCGGGGCTTATTATCCAAATACTGTACTATGAGAGCGTGCGTCGCAACGGTTTTGTTCCACCAGAGGCGTTCCTTGACTTGGACATGAAAGGGCTTATACAGGATAGATCCGGAATTCCGCTGATCTATCATGTAAGTAGATCATCCGTAGACGGGCGATTTTGCTACGACCGGGAAGTAACGCGCACCGAAGAAGAACTCCTGCGCTTCAGTAGGGCTATTTCCCACAGAGACCGGGACGATAGTATTAGACAACATCAACAGTTCTGGTGGTTGAATGGCATATAAATAATCATGCCGATTGATCGGTAAAGAAGAACAGTATCATCAGCCAGCTTACATAGACTTAGCTTTTCTAGAATTAGGGTAGTATAAGATTTAAGTTAAGTTAAGTGCTTTTAAATAAAATTAAAAAAAAAAAAAAATTAGGTAAGTTAAGTAAGTTAGATTTTAAGAAAAACAGAAACAAAAAAAAAATTTACAAAGTTTTTCAAATTTTTCTTTGTCTTTCAAATAATTATAAGTACTCCCACAAAGTTCTATCGCCGAAAGGCAAATTATACAATTGTTAAGTAATGTTTAGCTTAGAGCGTATGCGAAGGACCAGTAAGTTATTATATAAGATAATTAAGCTAAAATTTAAGCATTTTTTGTCTAGCATATAATTTAGAAACTAAGAAAATAAAAAGAAAAGAAAAAATGTTTTAAAAATGAAAAAAATGAAAAAGAAATATTGGGAGACTACCAATGCGGTTTCCGTAGGAACCGGTCAACAAGCGACTAAATGTTCACAATAAGGCAACTACTGGGGAAGAAGTGGGAACATGGAGAGACGGTTCACCAACTGTTCGTTAACTGCATAAAAGCCTACGACTCGGTCGGAAAGTAAAGGCTTTACCATATTGTAGTTGAGCTGGGAATCCCGACAAAATATGCCGCCCTCATTCAAATCTGAACAAAAACAAAGGGTGATTTAGAATAGAAAACCACCTCTCAGAACAATTTGACATCCGGGACGGACTAACACAGGGCGATGGCCTCTCACTATGTCTTTTTAAGCCACTGCTTGAGTATGTCATCAGAAAGGTGCAAAACGACAACACGGCCGGATGATCCCTGAACGGGGTCAGACAAGTGCTCGCATATGCGAATGACATAGCTGTTTTGGGCGATAATCTAGAAACTGTAAGTAAAAACAGTGAAATCGTCATGCAAGCGGCAGAAGAGATGGGCCTATAAATAAATGAGGACAAAACAAAATACATGATTACGGCGAGAGTATGTGGACCTCAGGGAACACACATAAACATCAGGGGCAAGATATTTGAAAATATCAAAGAATTTAAATATCTGGGAACAATACTGACGGCCAGTAACCAAATGTCGAAAGAAATTATCAAAAGACTACACTCCGGCAACGCTAGTTGGCATGCAGTCAGTAAACTCCTGAAATCCAAACTGCTATCACGTAATATAGAGCTCCGCGTCTATAGAACCATAATCATGCCGATTGTCCTATACGGATGCAAAACATGAGCGGGAAGAAAATAAATTCCGCGTATTCGAGAATAAAGTTTTAAGGCATATCTTTGGCGGCAAATATGACGAGGAGGCAGGACAATGGAGAAAACTCCACAAGCATCAATTGTAAGAGCTATACCGCAAACCTACAATAGTAATCAAGTCGCGAAGATTAAACTGGGCCAGACATTTGGCGCGAATGGGCAATGACAGGTCCGGGCATAGAATTCTTGACGGTAAGCCAACAGGAAAGAGACCGACAGGACGGCGACGACGGAAAAAAAAATTATAAATATTACAGGATATACAAAAAATAGAATATATTTTAAAAAGAAAACATCAATTACTCGTTTTGTGACATGTTATAAAAACAGTTATTGTACGTCGAAAGGCATAAGAAAAATGATAATGTATAATTTAGAGTGTTTGCGAAGAGTCAGTAAGTTAATGTAAGAATTATATTTGTAAAATAGAAGTTAACATTTAGTCTTAAGTAAAATATGTAATTGAATTGTTAAATAAATGTGAATATAAAAGAAAAAACCAAAAACGGCCGCGACGGAGATGGGAGTGATATGTAAGGTTGGACCGCGAGGAGATCGGATCAGATGGTCGAACGTGGAAGGAGAGCGCCCGGGACAGGGAACAATGGCGGAGTCGAGTCGGTGGGGTCATCAACTTCCGCGTTCCTACAGGCCAATAAATAGAATAGAATAGAATAGAATAGTGATGTTCCGTTGTGAAAAAAAAATTAACATAATAACTTTCGACTAAACTCAGCAATTGTGTTATTGTCGTAAGTTGTTAATTTGTGAACATCCAGCTAATATTTCAAAATGTATTAAGTGAATTAGAAGAGGGATTAAAATTAAAAAGAGTCTTTGCCTAATCTTGTCTATTTTTTTTTTAATTCTTTTTTTTCAGCATCCGTGAAGCCATCCTGTCATGTTCAAGCAAACGTCTGCACAGGGAATCCTTGTCAGAATGGTGGCACCTGCACTGAGGGTTGGAATCGTCCGATATGTGATTGTTCAGCAACTTTATACGCCGGGCCAACATGCGGAAGAGAATCGGCAACGTTAGCATTCAACGGAAGCCAACACATGACGATATGGTTGGGTAATGGTCAAGGTACAAAAACCCAAACCGAAGAATTAATACTTCGGTTTAAGACAGCACGACCGGTAGGTCTACTATTGCTTACAAGTGCTGAGTCTAACTCACCAGATCGGTTAGAAATAGCTCTAGTCGCAGGGCGAATCCGTGCCAGTGTACGATTGGGTGATCGTGAGAAGGCAAGTTTAATATTTAAATTTATTTTTTCGATTGTCTCTATTTACATATACTATTTGTTTTAATTACAGAATCTCCTAGCTGGACAATCCGTTTTAAATGACAATAATTGGCACACGATTCGCTTCTCGCGCAGAGCATCCAATTTAAGGCTACAAGTTGACGGGGCTCCCCCCGTCAGGGGTATGTTATGTATGTATCACCAGCACTTTTATTTGCCCTAATACGTGTCGTGACGTGTCGTTTTTCTAAGGATATCGTTCAATTAATTAATCGAAATTTTTTTCAATTTGCAAAAATAAATATGATCATTGAAAAAATAATGCAAAGAAATTTTAAAATTATCTTAAATTGATCGCGATGAATTCTTATAAAACCAATGAAGATATTCATGTATAAAGAAAAAAATGTGTTTTGTTAAACAAATCCCCAACAACAAATGCCTCATTTACATATAAAATGTTTTTCTACCTCTATATGTCTGTTAATCAATATAAAGTTTTGTATAAAAGCGTTTCAGAGACCCCATATCAAATTGATATTAATTTTTTGTGTTCTTTTACTTGTTTTGTTTTCATTTATTTTGATTTGTTACTAAATTAAATTTGGTTTGTTGTTTTAATTCTATATGATATAGTAATAAACTAAAAATCAAATCAATAAATTTTTAACTCGTTCCAATGCTAAGTTTCGTAAATTGAGTTAACCACATTAAATTTCTTGTAAAATACTTAAAATTGTGACTTAGAATATTACATTGTTTTCATTGTTTTTATTTCCTTTATACATAAACTATTACAATATGTAGGTACTTGAATAATCATCCATATATCCTTTTTATTCTAAACATAAATATCTAAATGTCGTGTGTTTCCTGTGCGATAATATTTTAAATAAGTTTGATTTACTTTCATTATTATTTGTAATACGTTTTCAATATTTCTAATAATCGTATAAATTTTTGTTCGTGTTTTTCCATAAAATATGAATAACAATTATAAACCGACATTCTAGTTGTTATTCAACTTATTTGATTATTTCAACAAAATATTTCAATTTTCGAATTCATTAGTAGAACCTAAATTATTATTTTTTATAATTTTTGGACATGTTATACTAATAAAAAAACGTATTAGTATAAAACCTTGTGCTTTGTTAATAGTTTTCAATTGGTTTTTAAAATACAAAATGTTAATCTTTCTTTATAAACTCAAAAACTAAAACTTCCTCAGAGACTCTTACAAATAACACTGAGTTCAAGGTATTGAAATAAATAGACAATAAGTATAAATATTTAGAAGAATTATTTCGGCAGCGAGTTTGTAATATTAAACTTTTTTATTGGCCTGTACCGCATGAAATGTCCGAATTTATAATAAACATTTAAAAGCCAATATTATTTTTCCGTAAATTTTAATTCAATCAAAATGAGATCCGTTGGCATCTATGACATCCTTCCAACGTCATACAAGCTTAAATATTCCTTTTTCGTAGAAGTGCTTACTCTTTGGGACAATGAAATTTTCAAACCCTTTAATGACCTCTACTTGGTTCCGGAAGACCTTCTGCCGGCAAAATGAATCCGGATAGCGCGAAAAAATGGTACCCCGTTGGGGAAATGTCAGGAGAGTACGGTGCATGCGGAAGAATGTCAAATCCCAATTGCAACAGTTTTTGCACCGTTACTTGGGAGGTATGAGGTCTAGCATTGTCATACAAAAGGGTCGGGCCATGCCTATTGACCAAGGCACGGTCCGATCTAGCTTGCCAGAGGATGGAGGCATTGGAACCCAATAACATGGGTATCATATGATTGAGGGTCGTGCTGAGGAATTCTGTTAAATTTCTTCGTTGCCTTTACCGCTCCTCGAATGACGATCGACCGGCGACATTTTTCGAACATCTTGCACGTATCGTCGACTGGATACAGATGTACCACCTTCTGAAGTTATCGTCCTTGCCGATTTTAATGTACACGTTTCTGGCGGGTTGGTACATTCTAACGAACCGACAAGGCTGGGAGGCTGGCGGAAATGTTTGCTGTTAGCCACAACTTGACTCAACTCGTGGAGGTAGCCCCGCGAGTGCCGGATGGCCGAGGTGATTATGCGAACACTCGGGATCTGTTTTTGAAATCCGAACCGAATATTTATACCGTGGAGGTTTCTGCGCCCCTGGGAAACTCAGATCACTGCTTGGTATCTGTCGCACCAGCACTTGCATTTCAAGCGCATGGCCGCCCGAAGCTGCTAACTAGGACGTTGTGCTTCGTAGACTCCGATGTTAACGCATGCGCGGAGTCGGTCACCGAGATTATTCTACTCGGGATGGAGATCTACATTCCATATTCCATCAAACGAAGTTCATCTGATAAACCGTGGTCTGACAAAAAATACGAGCAGATTACAGCGGCGAAAAATGGAACTTTTAAACAATGGCGCTCCAATCCCACCGATGATAACAGAACGAATTTTGTCAGAATCAGAAACGCGTGCAACCAGGCGATTGATACCGCGAAGAAAGCTCACAACGACAGAGTGACCAATGAACCCCTTCGGTGCCCAACTGGTTCGCTCTCCTTCTGGTCAATGGCAAGGGCTGTCAACAGTAAGTTCACTTCCTCCTCTTTCCCTCCGTTGGTGACTGCCAGTGGGGTGTTAGTCACAAATCCAAGGGATAAGACTGATGTGTTCGCGAATTCAAACCTCGATCCCGGTCTTTTGGCGCCACCTGTGATCTTCCCGGTACGGTCTTCGATGCGGGATGTGAGATTTCGCCCGAGTACTACTCAACGAATTCCACCTGAACTGGACTGTAGGAGGGCAACCGGCCCGGACGGAATATCAGAAATAGTCCTTAAGAACTGTGCTCCAGAACTATCGCCGGTTCTTGTCAGACTCTTCCGCATGTCGTATGCACGGAGGACCTTTCCCGCCTGCTGGAAAATCGCTCGAGTTCAGCAAATCCCACAGACGTGAAAAAAGTGTCTCCCCCAAAATTACCGGCTTATATCATTACTGTTTATGTTATCTAAGGTGATGGAAGAAGTCATCAATACTGAGTTAATTAAGTATTTGGAGTGGAGCGGACTTCTGAATGATCGTGAATTCGAATTTAATGGCAGGTGGTTCACGGGAGACCTTTTGACCCTTATAACCGATATATAGAAATCTGCGAATAAGGAACAAAGGCGGTCGCATTGGATATCTCCAAGGCTTTTGACCGCGTCTGGCACGGGGCATTGCTGAGTAAACTTCGTTCATATGGACTTTCCCAGCAGCTTTGCGACTGGACGAAGAGCCTCCTTAAAAATCAATCGATCCGGGTTGTTGTGGAGGGCGAGTGTTCGGGTCTGTATCCTGTTAATTCCGGGGTGCCGCAAGGCTCTATTTTGGCCCCATCCTTGTTTTTACTTCGCATAAATGATTAGTTGGAGACAACGGATAACAAAGTGTTCAGATTCCCGGATGATAGTACGGCTTGTTTCCTCTTATTGGTAGTGATCGGCCAATTGGTCCATCAACGTTGCACCAGCCTCCAACCTTGTTCTTGCTTCACATAAATGATTTGTTGGAGACAACGGATAACAAAATGTTCAGTTTTGCGGATAATAGTACGCTTGTTTCCACCTTTTCAAGTGTTCGGCCGATTAGTGCATCTGCGTCCCATCAGCTGAGATGTAGACAGATTGACTCTCTGAATCAGGATCTAGATAAGGTCCTCAGGTGGGGAAGGGCCAATCTCGTCGACTTCAATGCAGCGAAGACACAATATACAACATTTACAAAGAAAAGTGGATCATCGGTTCCACGGCTGATGAAGAATGGGAAGTCCCTCGAATCTGGGGAAAGTTTGAAATTGCTCAGCGTCACGGTCTGTGGGAATGTATTGTAGCATAAACACGTGTCGAGCATCAAGAGGTCAGCCTCAGGAAAACTGAGTAATCTTTTTAGAGCCAAGAAATATTTTACTCCGGCCCAACTTCTTTTACTGTATAAATCCCAAATTAGACCCGCGCTCGGAACTACTCTCAAGTTTGGAGCTCGGCTCCTAAACGTACCCTCGACATACTTGAGAGCATACAGAGACGAGCGATCCGCCTGATCGGGGACTCGGCGCTGACGTCGGGACTACAGTCGCTATCACAACGAAGGCGCGTAACCGCCCTCTGTCTGTTTTACAGATATTATCATGGGTACTGTTCTTCGGAGATTCGTGGCATTGTTCCGTGCAATTAAGTTAATATGCGCTCCACAAGACGATCCGATGTATCGCACCAGTTTGGGGTTCATCTCCCGACGGCGCGAACATCCCTGCATCAGAACTCATTCTGTTACAGAGCGGGGAAGCTGTGGAACTCTCTTCCCACGCGAGTGTTCCCGGAGCGCTACCAGCTGCAGCTGTTCAAAAAGAACTGCAACAGTTAGTTGGTGGCATCTCGGGGCGCCCACTCAGCGGTATAGGTTCGCCTTTCCCGAGAGGAGTGTAATAAAAAAAAAGAACGCATGTTGCTTTCCAGCCAATTTGGCATGCAATATGTCGGTTTCCTCACAATATTGGTTGCGTTAATCGTTTCTCCTGGTTAAAGAAATGAAAAGTGGATTGGTCCCTTCGATGTCCACCAAATTGACACCATAACCTTTTCTGGGTGAAGATCGAGCTGGGGGTGTGTTTGATTTTTCATCTGCATCCAACCACTGCCCAGGTCTTTTACCGACAAACGCTACAAATACTGTGAGGAAATCGTCATATTGCATGTCAAATCGGCTGAAAAGCAACATGCGTTGGTCAATAGGCACGGCCCGATCCTATTCCATGACAACGCTAGACCCCATACCTCACAAGTACTGGTGGAAAAACGGTTGCAATTGGGATTTATAATTCTTCCGCATCCACCGTACTCTCCTGACATTTTCCCAACGGGGTACCATATTTTCCCCAATCTTGATTCATTTTGCCGGCAGAAGGTCTTCCGGAACCGAGTAGAGGTCATAAAAGCCTTTGAAGATTTCATTGCCTCAAAATGTCTGCACTTCGACGAAAAAGGAATAGTTAAGGTTGTATCACGTTGGAAGAATGGATCTCATTTTGATTGAATTAAAATTTACGGAAAGATAATATTGGCTGTTAAATGTTTACTATAAAATCGGACAATTCATGTGGTACAACCCAATAGATATTTTGATTGCTTAAAGTTTTCGTAAAGAAGAAAAGTTGTTTCCCAACATTTACTTTAACGAATTGTCATCGGTCAACTTGCCTTATTGTGGTGAAACTGGGATGCGATGGCAAATTAATTTAAAATATCAACAATTTTTGAAGATTTCAAAATGGTGCTACACTGTTAGGTCAACTGGGCAGAAAAACAAATTTTTGTTGCTATTTTTATATAAGAAGGCCGAATTATTCTTGAAAATCATGAACCCGAATTGTAAATGATTGCCCTTAAATTGATTTATTTTTATTATTTTGGCACAATGTAGTTATGTGTTGGTTAGTTTGCTTAGTGGTTGATAACACTGTTACACTGTTACACCTGGCACCACCAAATACTTAACCTTGGTTCCGCCCTACATCATTAAACGGTTTCACCCACCGTGAATATCCAATGTTGATTAACCTTAATCAGCATTCCATATTATATTTTGGGAACACATAAAACGCATAAAACCTAAAATGCATACGCAGGTAAATCATAGCATTCAGATACCACATTTGCAAGCAATGTGACGGCACAAAAAGATGAATGATACAGGTTGTGCTACTCATAACCAATTCCATGGAATGACACATTGTCATTTTGTTAATGAAATATTCTCGAAATTTTTTGAATGATCTTTTTTCTCCTTTTGAACTGCCAACGCTTTGAAGCAGCTCCCCGTATTTATCTTCCTCCTGATTGCAGTTTTGATCACTGCGGGACAGAATTTCTTCATCTGAGAGTGGGCCGCAATTTCCCGCATTGTTCTCAACATTAAGAAAGTCCTCAAAAGAAACGGGAATTTCTTCAGGGTTGAATAAAAGCCTGTTGGTTTTCTGCTATAATTCCCCTTCTTGCTATAAATGTCCTTTCTTGTAATGTAAATGCTTCTCTTTTAACAAAACCACACGTTTTGAAATAGATATGTATGTTAATTTCACCACGCTGTCTTTCCCACTTCCATTTCACTCAAGAGGTCGTGGCGGTTCCATTGAACGCCACTACTTACCTTTCCTACCAATCATAAGAAACAGCTTCCTAGAGCACCAAAAACCTAGAGCGCATTTACTTACCTTTCCATCGTTTGCGCAAACTATCACGTGAAATGCCTTAAATCTACAATTTTCGCTGATGCAATTTGATCGGTACCAAACAGGTATTTTTCCTAAGGGCATGGTCGCATGAAAAGAACCATGTTCCTAAAAAGCAATTTGGTTACACCACCAAGCAACCAACATGACTCGACCCATTTCGGTGCACACATCTCCGAACGAATTCCGCCGCACACATGCAGGAGATATTCCTTCTTTCATTTTTACCTACAAGCATTCGGTCGGTAAACCGATCGACAAACAAAGGCTTTAGCATCCTATAAGCATTTCCCCCAGGGGCATGCCTGCATACAACGCAGCATGTTCCTGAAATTCAATTCGGTTACGACATTACGTAACCGACATAAATCCTTGAACTTGTCCATGCGTACAAGAAGAAAGTATTTTTTCCCTCACACGTGGATGGCAAGTGATATCAGCAGACCCATCGATCGATCGTTCAATCTGCAATAGCATATCTCGCCGCTGGCTGCCGAAGGGAATCGAATTCCCGTTAATGTAAATACACACACGAGAGTTCAACCCTTGCTAGACGCTACCGATATGTGAACGATCACCGTAAATGCTGTACGCAGTTGCTGATCGTGTAAACAACCCAAATATCTTCTTCGTGATAGTTGCCCAGCTGCAACTACTTCTTTTTATTTCCCCCTAGCCAATGGTATGATTCTCGTTTCGCAGACACATGGACACACATCACGAACGACCAAAAGGGTCATCGTGCGTATGTTTCGCGGCCTTTGCTAGGACCAATGTGTGGAGAATCATCCCCTATTGGTCGACGAGCGAAAATCGAAATTCAATTTTCTGTATAAATTAATCTTAAAATAGATTCCGTGGAGGCAGGTCGTGTCCTCCACGTAATACGTAGAGTTGAGGGTTGTGTGGCGACGCGTAGTGTTGTGCGTTTGATAACGTCTTTGCTGCGTATTGTTTTTTTTTTTTTTGTTTTTAGTGTGAATTTATTCTAATGACTGTTAATTATCCTGGAATAAAGCAAGTATTGAAATGATGTGTTGTGTTGAAGGGAATGAAAAGTGTGTTTTAATCTCACTCGACTAGTGTTGGACTGACCATAATCGGGAAGTGCGTTGCTCGCCATTGAAATTCCTTGACGGCTATCCTTTTTCTACGTCTTCGTCAGTTGATCCGCCATTATTAATGATGTGTCGTTTCATTGCATTACGATAGACGCGATTGTAGTGATATAGAAAAGCCCATCGACAAGATGCCCAGTAAAATCAGTGTGTCTCAAAGCAGCGATTGTTTACAGAAGTAAAATGTTTCAAACTGTAGAACAGCATCCACGGCAGTAGCATTCCACAAATCGATCTTCAGCTCCATTAATAACAAAGCCGAAACCGAAATTTTTACCCACACATTGGTGACAATCACCGGGATAACACAGTTGGTGATAGTGAAATTTGTGGAAGATAAAGTTAAGGCATTCTCTTTTTTTTTTGTAATATGATACTGGAGCAGTTTGCGTCATTTTTAACACAACTGAAATTATGAATTAAGCAAATTCCAGCGCAAGCATTCAAGTTTATGCTTTTGGCGCACTTTAAAAAATTGATAGAAAAAGTCGTTTTTCAAAGAAAAATCACTTCAAGAAAATACATTCCTTTATTTTTGAGACTGAATATGTTTCAGCCAATAAAAGACACGTTAATAAAAGAATGATGTAATTTTAGAGCGATCGAGCGCATGAAATGCGATCGGTGATGGCCGCGAAATTGAAAAAAAATTGTTTTGATAAAAAGTCGAATAAATATTTAACCGTAAATATCTTTGCATTTCAATTAATTCATTCTATAAGAAATTTAATACCTTTGTTAATCATCTATTCCCCCACCAAAAAGTAGCACGCACGATTCTTCGAGTACAACTTCTTCTACCTAGTGGTTGTTTTTCCGAGATTGTGATCTGCTTATCACCCTTTCCGCCTAACCTGTACAGCATATGGGCAAATATCTCGGAATCGGTTGAAGATTTCGATTTGAAACTTTAACACGATATTCGATATTAATAATCGATTTTCCAAAATTTTACTTAAGATAGATTCCATACATTTCACTGTCTTTCTGACCACTTCCTTGCTCTATAGTGTTTTAATTTTTTTTGTCTAGACTCTAGATGTGATATTTAGAGAAAAAAAAAGAAATACCACATCTAGAGGGAAAAACTTCACGTTTACCTTGCTTAGGTGTGGGATGTAATTACGTGCATTGCAATAGTCCATAAATAGAAGAATATTCCTCTTCTGCGTATCCATTTCAGTGTTGAGGTCTTTAAGCCATTCTCTAAACAGTCATCCAAATATAGAGAGTCATTCTTTAGCCGAACCACACGAATGTGGAATACTCTACCTGATGATGTGTTTCCTCGTCGTGGTAATGTCCAGACATTTAAGATCAATGTACATCGATACCTCCTTTCCTTATACACTTCCTTCCCTTCCTCTTGCGCTGTGCTCGGACAGTTAAGGGTACTCCAAAATCCGCTTTTGCGCGAGCGTTTGTGTAAAAAAAAGCATTTGTTCTTGCCCCGTAATGCAGGGGGAATAATTTCTTGTCTTTGAAACACCGCAGTTCCGATTTCTTCCGATTGCGAATTTGCAACTGAATGCTACCCGTGGCAAGAGAATAACAAATGTCAGCAACTAGCTGACAGAATCAATTATGTTGGTTGTCAAGGGAGAAAAACAACTTACTCTTCGTTAAACATTCGGACGACACAGTTCGCATCATATTATAATCCCATTATAATCGACCTAATCAAATCAATAAGGTCAATTGTTCAGATAATAAACCCAACACGTTTTATTGATGTATTCTGGAGGACGTTTATTTCCTGGATTGCTGCTCATTTAATAGGTATTCTTTTCCTCTTACACCACTTTTGCTTCTATCGGTGTTTCAGTACAACAATCGCTGCACGACAGGAGACACCACATTGAACGTGATAGAACTCTTCCCCGACGACATTCCTCGGTCGGCAGAGATCAAACTACGTGTTGGCCGCTCAATTTCCAACACACAACAAATTTCAACGTTCGCCGAGCATTGCTCATGCGCTTTTCGAAACTCGTTTACACGAATTTGTAAAACTTCGATAGTAGCGTCGCTTCGAATTTTGCTTTGTTCTTACGCACTTTCTCAGCAGCTTTGCGAAGGGAGGAAAGCCTCCTCGAAAATCAATCGATCCGGGTTGTTTTGGACGGAGAGTGTTCGGATGCGTATCCTGTTATTTACGGAGTGCCTCAGGGTTCTATTTTGGCTCTAAACTTGTTTTTACTTCACATAAATGATTTGTTCGAGACAACGGATAACAAAGTGTTCAGTTTTGCGGAAGGATAGTATGCTTGTTTCCGCTTTTTCGAGTGATCGAAAAGGAGGAAACAAGTGCACTATCATCTGGGAAAATGAACACTTTGTTATCCGTTGTCTCCAACATATTATTTTTGTGAAGAAAAAACAAGATTGCGGCCAAAATAGAGCCTTGGGGCACCCCTGAATTAACAGGATAAAGATCGGAACACTCGCCGTCCACAACAACCCGGATCAATCGGTTTGCCAGGAAGATCTTCGTCCAGTCGCAAAGCTGCTAGGAAAGTCCATAAGAACGAAATTTGCTCAGCAATGCCCCATGCTACATGCGGTCAAACGCTTTGTAGATATCCAATGCGATTGCCCTTGTCTCACCATGCCCCTCAATCGCAGATGTCCATATATCAGTTATAAGGGTCAAAAGGTCTCCCGTGGACCGCCTGCCACGGAATCCGTATTGATGATCATTCAGAAGTCCGTTGCACCCCAAATACTTAATTTACTCAGTGTTGATGACATTTTCCATCACCTTAGATAACATACTATCGGTCGGTAATTTTGTGGGAGATACTTTTTCCCGTCTTTGGGATTGGCTGAACTCGAGCGATTTTCCAGCAGGTAGAAAAGGTCCTCCGTGCATGAGATAAGCGAAAGAGTCTGCCAAGAACCGGTGATAGTTCGGGAGCACAGTTGTTAAGGACTATTGCTGGTATTCCGTCCGGACCGGTTGTCTTCCTACAGTCCAGTTCACGTAGAATGCGTTGACTAGTACGCGAGCGAAATCTCACATCCCACATGGAAGACCGTACCGGCGCGATCACAGGTGGCTCCAAAAGACCAGCATCAAGGTTTGAATTCGCGAACACATCAGCCTTATCCCTTAGATTTGTGACTAACATCCCGCTCTCCGTCACCAACGGAGGGAAAGAGGAGGAAGCGAAGTTTCTGCTGACAGTCCCTGCCATTGATCAGAAGGAACGCGAACCAGTTGGGCCCTGAAGGAGTTTATTGGTCACTCTATCGTTGTAAGCTTTCTTCGCGGTATCAATCGTCGTTGCACGCGTTTCTGATTCTAACAAAATTCGTTCTGTTAACATCGGTGGCATTGGAGCGCCACTGCTTAAAAACTCTATTTTTTGCCGTTATGATCTGCTCGCATTTTTTATCAAACAAAGGCTTATCAGATGAACTTCGTTTGATGGAATGTAGAATGTAGATCTCCATCCCGAGTAGAATAATCTTGGTAAACGACTCCGCGCGAGTCTCCGAAGCACATCTCCGACCATGGAAAGGATGCGAAGAAATCTCACAAATCGTCCCAGTTACAAGCCTCATGCTTCCATACATGTCCAAGCTGCTTAGGCCGGTTATTCGCTTGAAATACAAGTGGTTGCCCTACCAATACCAAGCAGTGATCTGGGTTGCCCTGTGGCGCAGAAACCTTCACGGTATAAATATTCGGTTCGGATGTCAAAAACATATCCCGGGTGTTCGCAGAATCACCTCGGGCAGCCGGCGCTCGCATGGCTTCCTCCACGAGTTGAGTCAAGTTGTGGCTAACAGCAAACATCTCCGCCACCCTCTCAGCCTCGTCGGTCTGTGAGAATGTACCAACCAGCCGGAATTGTATACATTAAAATCACCAAGGACAATGATTTCAAAAGCTGGGTGGTTGATCTGTATCCAGTCGACGGTATATGAAAGATGTCCGAAAAATGTCGCCGTCCGATCGTCATTCAGGGAGCCGGAAAGACAACAAAGAAATTTAACGGAATTCCTCGGCACGACCTTCAACCATATGATGTCCATGTTATTGGGTTTCCAACGCCTCCATCCTCTGGCAAGATAGATCGGACCGCGCGAAGACGCAGACTCCGCCCTTAAAGCGGATTCTCGAATGTAAGTGGTATACTGAGCAACGAAGATGTGTCGAATAAGTTGACGAATCGACCTGAGTCTCAGTTAGTGCAAGAATATTAAGTTTTGCTATTTGCAAATATTGGTGGATGGCGTGTACGTTCATATTGCTAAAACCGATTCCCTGATGTTATAAAATGCCGTTATCAGTCGAGCGTGGACAGAGCCTCGAGAGCGAGCCCGATTATGTGATGACGAACTTCTTAAAGTTCGGTTATTTGTCATAATATATGCATGATGTTCCCCCTGCATGATGTCCCCACAGAGATCCGAATGGGAAACTAGTTTACCTCCGGAATTCTTTGCTTCAGAAGGTATCATCATGAGTAATCTCCGTGTCAGTCCGGGCCATCAGCCACACATCCGAAACACCGTCGAAAATTTCTCTCGACGATATTGCGGAATGTACAGCGTGACGGGGTGGTATCTCACCTTCGGACCGACTACCACCTAAACCAATCTTTTCTCGAACCGGTTCATCAGCCAAGCTCCGAAAGATGGCCAGGGATTTCTCCCGACCATTTCTTGATGGAGCTTGATGGAGCATTTCACTGGGCGGCAGGGCATTTCTTACGACAAGCCGGCCTAGCTAGGCTAACGCCCTACTCACAGGGCCAAATGTCCTGTGTTACCAGAACGCAATATTTATTTATTCCTCCCTGCCATTTCTTTTCCGACTTCGACTGCCATATATGTTAACTACCGTTTCAATCGCCCCGATGATCGATCACGACTTTCTGAAGCCGTCCTGACAGCCCCATTGTCTTCCGCTATGATGGGTGATCGAACTCATATAATCTGATTACTTACTTGTATCTTTCTTTTTGCAAAACTACTTCTTCTAGATACTTTATCAGGCGCTCTCATTTTTTAGAGCAGATTTTGTGGATTTGTTCTTTATCCTCCCACAAGCCTCTCCTTTGTGGATTCTCTTGCATGTATTCTGCATACGTTCTAGCGTTCCACCGTGTAGGTGTTTCGAGGAAATAAAGTGCTTATATAAAAAACATCAACATATAAAAACGGGCTGCCATTTGTAATTTTGTCGTAAATACAAACAATGCAATTTCTACAATCAACACAATAACACAACAACTGAAACAAACTTTGCTTTGTTCACAACCTAACACATCCAACTTGTAAATTCAAGAAAATTTAAAATGAAAATATTTGAAATAAACGCATTAATTTTTATGGTTTCATTGCCTTCTAAACGGTTTAACAACAAATTCGATACTACTTTATTATAGCCAAGGATGTTTTGATTTTATTATACTAAATTCCATCCAAAAATTATCACACAATATTGTTGAAATAATTAAATATTAATTTAAATTACATATAAATATATCATTTCCCCTATATCTATTCGAAATTAACAATAAAACTTTAATCACTCTATTACAATGGTTTATTTCGCTTTGTATGTAAAAAGCCATTTAAGTTAATCAATAATATAATAAAATACTCAGTTATGTGCAATAATTCTTTAGAGTACTAAATACTTAATGTCTACGCCCTTTGGAATATTCCCAAAAGGTAATAGGAAAACCTTAACATCGATGTAACCTTACAATTATGTTCAAATATTATTTTTACATTTTCTGTTTGTTAGCTGTGGTTACGTCTTCCAGAAGAAGTTTACTTTAAATCCCTTCAGCAAACTCCAGTTCATCCAAAACGAATTTCAAAAACAAAATTTAACTCAATTGGAAAACTATATTTTATATTATTAAGGGAAAATAACAACAAAAAATCTTTTAATCGGGACTTATTTGAAAATCGTGCCTATTTCGCTAATTGTATTTATAAAAACAAAAAACAAAAACAAAATAAAATAAAAACAAAATTATTTTTGTATAAGAATATAGAACAACAAAAATCGACACGCAGAAGTTAAAACATTTTTTTTGAAGAATCATATTACCTCGAGCGAAAAAAATGTTACGAGCGTTAGGGCGCTGTTTAATTGCACCAAATGATTGTTTTGTTTTAAATATTTTAGTTTTAATATTTAACGTATTAGTATATGTGTCCGTGGTTTGTGTTGGTGGAATATGTGTGTGCCTGCTAAAATGTGCATGGAGAGAAATCAACAGCCCGATATGATGAAGTTGTGATGTTTTGAATGAGGATTTAAAATATTTTACAGTATTGCTTGACTTTTGAACGAAATTACTTAGTTGTGTTGTTTTCAACGTGTTTGTTTTGTGCTGTACGAACTTAGTAAATATTAATCCATGCTTATACTTTTGAAGATGCATGACTATTCTTCTTGAATGTTGCACTTATTATGAACACCCGTGAAATCAATCATGGTCAATATTTTGCATCGGCGTTGACAATAATCTTAACGCTTTGTACTTCGATAAAAATTTACTTTAATATTATTTTATTTCCAATATGTTTAGTTTAGTTTAGTAACAACATTATTTTTGGGCCACAACTGTTATTATCCAAGCTGTGGGGCACTAAATGGCCTAATGTAAAATATTATTCCAGCTACGACAAAGGATACTATTACTCAATGACACTGGAGTAAATAGTTTTGGTACTTGAAGGATCTCCCCTGCTAGGAAGCTAGCCGGGGTAAACCACTTACAACGAATGATGCTTCATCGCAGATTGTTCTAAAGCCATATGTAGTCCTTAGCGTTGCTCTCACCATCGAAACTCTAAACCAAGCTCGATTGGTAACTGTACTTCATATTACTATCGTGCTTCTATAAGCCCATGTCAACCAAATGAACATAGACCAAGCTTAGAAGACAGTTGTGTCACATGTCATAATCATATGTTTCAAAAATCAAAATTTAGTCTCAGTAAATTTGACTGGAACAAATATTTGATCGCTCAGCCACTGTAATTATTCAGAAAGGCTGATTGGATCTACGTTAGCTTTGCTGTAAACTGGGTAAGACAGAGGAACTTGCTGATTTGAATTAAACGCTCTGAAACAAAATTTGCCCTGAAAATTGTGGAAATGAGAATATTCGAATGTAGGATGTATAAAGCTTCAGTCCATAGCTGTGTTATAATTCTGTTTTGTAAATGAAGGTTAACCGAGTCGATTTAAAACCACCAACGATACAGCACGTGTGCTTCTGCCTCGTGATCTGCGCCATCGGATCAATTGTGCAATCCGTTTTGGGAAACTTAAATACACATAAGATATCCAATTGCACTATCGGTTCGGAGACGAACTTGTAGCGATTCTAACAGATACACACACAATTCACAAGCAAAAATAGTGAAGAACACCGAACGAAAAATCGAATAAGAAAAATACATCAGAACCGTATACCAAGCGATAAATAAAAAATAATTCACACCAGTGGAATATAGTCGAGTTTGGAAATCAAATTCAAAACACGGTCAGTAGCCTGGTGTGTAACGCTTAGGTAAAATTTTTTTCGTGATTCGAGCTGTCATAGCGTCAGTTCGAATCACACGATTTTCTTCACTATTATTTCAAACGCTATAAACTCTTACTATGGGATCCTTAACAAACAAACGGATCTTCACACACGCGTCCGAGTGCAGTGCAATGTTTTCTTTGCAATCCTCCACACACGCCTCTTAGTGCTGTGAAAAGTGCGACAATATACACGCGAGTGATGTGCAGTGCGGGAAACCCCTCTACTCATTCCGTCCCTTGTGTCTGTTTTCCTTTTTTCGCACCTCTGTTGCGTCCCCCAGGCGTCGATACTTTCGATTGATTTATAATCTTTGGAGAGTTTTTGGTGACCGAGTGGCATATTGTTCGTCATGGAAGGGATGTGACCTGGATTTCGGCACGGATCTAGTGGGGCATCTACTACAAAGGCATAACCTGTAGTGGTTGCTTTCGCTTATCTATTGCTGGTCCCGTCTTGCATCCTTTCCCGAGGCGGTATTGGTTTTCTGTGTAGAGCCATTTCAATGGAGCGGAAATTTCGCGTTGATTTGTGTGGCATTCGGTGCTTGAGATGCAATTTCTCTTCTGTGTCTGCCCACGTTCCCAACCAGAAACCAACTATCCTTGCACTTAGCGAAACCCAGGTAATTACGAATACAAATATTTCCGATTTTAATCTACCTGGATATAACTTAGTGCCACTGTTCTTTCCACATCGTGGTATAGCCACATACATACGAAAAGATATTGCTTATCAGCTTCTGCCACAATATGGGCTCTGTTCCAACCCGGAATTTAATTTCTCTTGGCTAAAACTTCACGTTCGTAAGCATATCATACATTACTGCTTTCTTTACAGAAGCCCAACTTGGACAGAAATGGATCCTTTAACGAATTTGATGCTTTGTCTGATTCTATCGATAGAATCTTGACCCTATATCCGCACACTGAAATCGTTATTGCGGGTGATTTCAATGTGCATAAGTTTATGTTTAGTGAGGGCAGAACCCTCATTTATTTGGCTTAATGCAAGCTTAAATTAAATTAATATAAAACCTTATAGGGGGCTCCTCGATAGTATAGTGGTTGGCATACCCGCCTATCACGTGGAAGACCGGGGTTCGATTCCCCGTCGGGGAGCCTCTGGCGCAAGACTAATGACCTGACCCGGAAAAAACAAATCATTATGGAAAATTTAACAAGCCTCAAGACTTGCTAAATAAGGCCAAGACCGGTTCCCGGTTGTAGTGCCCATGATGATGATGATGAAAACCTTACAGACTATCTAAAAATCTAGAGTAGTAATTAAGAAATTATTAAAACAAAAAAAAGGAGAAAAAAACCAGGAAGGTAAAGACGACTTGGCGATAGGGGAGGTAGGAGGCTGGGGAATAGCGAGTGTATGTGGGGGTGGTAAATGCGGCATTTGGGAGACAGTGACAGTGAGGGGCATGTGTAGGGGCTGGTGGGGTGGCAGGGGGGGGGTGGGGTAACTCTTAGTGGCTTTGTGAGGGTTCTCTATACCACATGGAGAACCAACCCACAATGCCAACCAATTTTGACCGCTAATAGCGCGTCACCCTAACCTAACCTGTAACCCATTTCAAAACACGCAAAAACACATCCCGAACTTGCAAGAATCCATCTCTCAATCTGCAATGAAGGGCATTTCCCAAAACTCCCAACAGAATACAATTCAACAGAATACATTCTAAATCATCCCCGCATACATTTTCCCAAAATTGCTTTTGTCAATTCTTTATCTAAATCATATCCCTTGCTTGCCACCAAGCAATTCTAATTTCCCCCGAAAATCATATTCTGTAATGAACGCATATTCCAATTTACAACGGAATACGCACCATCTCCACCCAATACATCGAGCCGCATACATTTTTCCAAAAACCGCTTCGGGTAATATCTTATCTAAATGATATCCCTTGCTTGCAACTAAGCAATTCTAATTTCCCCCGAAAATCATTCCGGCTGACTTCCTGCCTAAGCTATTTTCTCGCTTGCAACCAAGCATCATTTAGTTCGCCGAAAATCATTTCGGCTCCCATCCCATCAGCCTATACGGCAATGATTCTACGAAACCCAATCCCCTATACAGGCATAGCAACTCTTCTCAAAATTCCTAGTAAGTAGCAGTAAGATTATTTAGCTATGACCCCGCTGCCACGACGCGATGAACGTTTTCTTTCCCTTATTAGTCAGTCGTCTTTCAGCAACCGCCACGCGCACATCGAGAGCCTTCCCCTGAAAACCACCGCGACCACACGGGGTAACGTACGCTCCCCGTGTGGAAAGTAAGGTCGAGCCGCGCCGCGCAAGTCTGCTGCGCGAGTACCAACCCAAGTCGAGTCACAACCGCCATCGAGTGCGCATCGCCGCCTGCAAGTATTTTGCTTAATTTCAAATGTTTCCATTCAACCCACCCAGTCGGTGTTGACGTAGTGTATTTCGGGAGTCGATCATCAGAATCTGACGTGCCTTTCGGCCACCTTACGTTTGGCAATCATCGCGTACCAAACAGCCTTTTGCAAGCACGGCGCAACTCGGGCAACTGTTAGGAGCATGCGTATTTACCCAACCACCAGATGCCGAAAGTCGCGAAGTGTCTCGAGATGCTATTTTCGAGAGTCCGCGTTCATTGTTAATCGAGTTCAGTCTGCGAAATTTCGCGTTGGAGATCAAACCGAGATTAAGTGCCCCTGCACTTAAGAGATTAAGAGAAATATAACACTGAAATAACTTTGAGAGAAATGGGAGATTATTTAATAAGCGAATGTTTAAGTAAAAATTAAAATAAAAAGGAAAACATTAACATTAAAACCAGACCAGGGCATTTTATTGCTATTCCTTCATCCCTTCGTCGGTGGTGTATCGTCGTAATCCATCGTTCGTGGACGACGAATTTGCGCTCATTGTTCCCTTTCACTCGTATTAACATTGTCAGCAGAAGGTGGAGAGACAAGGAAAAGCGGTATTTGTAGAGACACACTTTTCTACGATTCTAGAAACAGTTAATTCTATCCGGTTCCAAAGAACGCGGTGACACAGACGACAATATAGGCACGAGAAATAGAAATGTGGGAAGGTAGGGAACCAGGTGCCCGTATCTTGGCGCACATACTTCCTCACTCCCACAGCTTCGTCACTCCGGACACACAACGCTTGAAGGTCAATATGTCCTGTTTTTTGCTGATTCATGTAGTTTAACTCAATTTGTCAATGAGCCAACACGGGTACCAGATATATATGATCATTCTGCCAACACACTGGACCTGTTTCTCACCTCCCACCCGAACAAATACACATTTGAAGTTTCTTCGTCCTTGGGCACTTCAGACCACTGTATCGTGTCAGCTAAATTTGCTCTAACCAACAGTAACGTTAATGAGAAAGCTCTCAAAAGAACGGTATGGTTCTACGAGAAAGCCAACTAGGAAGGTCTGAACGACTTTTTTGGAGGTTAAATTGGTCGTTATTTTTCCTCAATAACGATGTTGACTCCATAGCGGCCACATTGACAGACATGATCCTACTTGGCGAGCGGACCTTTATTCCACACAGAGTAAAGAGTATCAAACCCAAGAGAAGTATGTGGTTCGATTCCAGAGTGGGATTCGGGTGCAGAGAAGCCATTAAGGGTAAAGAGTTGGGCTTCCGGTTGTATATATCAAACAATAGTGAGGAAAACAATGCGTATATTCAACCCGCCAAGTTCTTGTATGACCAGAGAGTGAGACAAAAAATACTACACTCTCCCACAGGTAGTAGAAACTTCTGCGCATTCGTGAAAAACATTCAAAACTCAGTCCCTTCATCCATTCCATCGCTTATAGTCGATGACAAACCAGTCGCCACTGCAATAGAGAAGGGGAATCTACTTGCTGCACATTTTGCAGCCAACTCAACGCTGCCTGATACCACATCAGTTTCACCTCAACTTGAGCATAAGCAGCACACCATGAGCCAGATTCGCTTCCGAACGCGTACTGTTGCCCGCGCACTCAAAGAGCTAAACGCACACAAATCCGCTGGTCCGGATGGCATTCCCCCAATCCTCATGAAGAGATGTTCCTCTTCACTCGCTAAACCACCGTGGAAACTCTTCCATTTGTGTCATTCTACTGGCCGTTTCCCAACTCAACCCATTCCCTAAAAGGACTACAAATCATCCCTTTCTTCTTATCGACCCATAGCACTAACTTCTATTCTCTCCAAGGTAATGGAATCACTTATCAACCGTCAACTCTTGAAATATCTGGAATCAAATGACCTCCTCAATGACCCCCAATCTGGCTTTCGTAGCAACAGGTCCACAGGAGATTTGAAGGCGTACCTTGCCGAAAAGTGGAGCCATTCCATCCACTACCTCGGTGAAAGCAAGGTAGTCGCATTGGATATTTCAAAAGCCTTCGACAGAGTTTGGCATCTAGCCCTTTTGTCAAAATTACATTCATATGGAGTGGACAATTCCCTGATCCAATGGATAAGAGACTATCTTTCTGACCGTTCAATCCAAGTGTTTCTTGATGGTGTCAAATCTGTCTCGCATCAAATTAATGCAGGTGTTCCCCATGGTTCGGTACTCTCACTCACTCTCTTCCTCATCTTTACAAATGATCTCTTGTCAATTACTCACAACCCAATTCACTCGTATGCAGATGGTAGCACGTTGAGTTTCTCGTACTCATACGAACACTCCCGTACAAACTCTTTGAACGTCACTACCAACCAGCAACTTATGCTGGATACATTGAATTCAGACCTCAACAAGATATACTGTCTATGAGCGGCACTTGCATCGACGAAGCCAAGGAACTATCAATCTTCGGCACTCGAATTAATTCGACTCTTAACTGGAATGACCACATAATTGAAGCTGCGAAAAGAGCAGCCAAATGTATGGGGTTCCTTAACAGATGCAAAAGATACTTCACTCCATCCAACCTGGCCACTATTTACAAGGCGTATATTAGTCCCAAAATGGAGTTCAACTCCCATATTTGGTCAGGCGCATCCAAAACTGCACTACACGTGCTCGAAAGGATGCAAAAACAAGCAGTGAAACTTATTGAGGGCCCAGCCGTAAGTCGATCAATTCCGTCGTTAGAACACAGGCGCAACGTATCATGCCTATCTCTTTTCTATAGGTATTACCACAGTCGTTGCTCAACTGCACCTGCTGAATGTGTTCCGCCCTTCAGACATTTTCCCGCGATACCCGTCAATCTGTGAATGCGCATCAGTTCACGTTGAAAGTGCACTTTAGGCGCACAAATAGAAATAGAGAGTCATTCTTTAGCCGAACCACACGAATGTGAAATGCTCTGCCTGATCATATGTTTCCTGGCCGTTGTGATGTCCAGACATTCAAGACCAACATACATCGACACCTCCTTTCCTTATCGACTTCCTCTTCATCCGCTCGCACTGTGCTCTGACATTTAAGGGTACTTCAAAATCCCCTTTTGTGCGCGCGTTAGTGTATAAAAAAAAAAAACCAATAAACATATAAGAATTTGAAAGACAACTGCATCACATATCATGATCGTAAATTTGTGGAACCAAACTTCATCATCATCATCGGCACTACAACCGGGAACTGGTCTTGGCCTTATTTAGCAAGTCCTCAGGCTTGTTAAATTTTCCATAATGATTTGTTTTTTTCCAGGCAAAGTCATTAGTCTTGCGCCAGAAGCTCACCGACGGGGGGAACCAAACTTAATCTCAATAAATTAGATCGAAATAAATATTCGATCGGCCAGTCGCTGTTATAATACAGAATCGTTAGTTAAACCCTCGTTAGCGTTGTTGTACATAGTCAAAAAAGGAACTTGCTGATTTGAATTGGGGACCATAACACAAAAATTGCTCAGAAAATGATGAAGTTGAGAAAATTCGACGGGGAAATATATAAAATGTCGGCGTAGTTTAGTTACCGTAAAGAGATGGACGAAGTTAGAGTATGCGTTCGCTTTAAAATCGCACTTTTCCTAAGACACCTCATCTCCTTGAGATATGCAGTAGCCAGCGCGGCCGGTTGGTTTGTCCCCAACACTTCTTTATGGAGCTATTTCAAATCGCTTGTGTACAATGTTCCAAGTACCTTGCTCGTGTAAAAGAAAGCATTTTTGAGGCTGTCGCCACCGTACCCATCAGTCAGTTGGAAAGTGTCTAACGAAATTTCCGACTTCAATGCGACACCAAACCAAGAACTTGTCAAGATCTGCTTGAAGTAATGCTGATTCAAGTGGTGACATGCTAGTCTTATAGTATTTTATGTCATAGGCATAGAAAGACACACAGGAGTGCTTGATCCCCCTATCGGTGCCGTTTGTAGTTAGGATAAAAAAGTAGAGGAGCTAGGTGATTGCCTTGGGGGACCCCGAGAAGCCGTGGATCTGGAACGGACACTATAGAGTCGATCTTCTAAGTAGGAAGAAATCCATTTTAAGAGAATGGGATCAAAATCGAGGGTATACCATTTAAAAAGTAGAAGTTTATGCAAAATTTTGTCGAAAGCCTTGCTGAGATCGGTTGTAACCATGTCGACCCACCCTTTAGCGTTGACAGTGTGAAGGATGTAAATCCGACAAGGTTGGTTGTCGTTGATCTACATGCAAGAAATCCGTGTCGTCTAGGAGAAATAAGGGATTTGCACTGTAAGCTTAACGTTGCGCTCAGAAAGCTATCAAAAAGCTTGGGCATATGGAAAAAGTTAGCAATAGGGCGATAGTTCGTGGCGGCCGTCCTGTCGGTCTCTTCCCCGGTGGTCTACCGTCAAGAATTCTACGTACGCTCCTATCGTCGCCCATTCGCGCTATATCCCGCCCACCTTACTCATGGCGGCCTGATTAATCTCACTATTGTAGGTTTGCGGTATAGCTCTTCCAACTCGTGGTTGTGGAGTTTCTTCCATTGTCCTGCCTCCTCGTCATATTTACCGCCAAAGACACCCCTTAAAACTCTATTCTCGAATACGCGGAATTTGTTTTCTTCCCGCTTTATGAGAGTCCATGTTTCACATCCATACAGAAAAATCGGCATGATTATGGTTATATAAACACGGAGCTTTATATTACGTGATAGCAGTTATCTAGCTATGTGTCAACCGGCGTTGCAGTAATGCAGCCGTTTGGTTAATTTCCTGCGACATTTCGTTACTGGCCGTTAGTATTTTTCCCAGATATTTAAACTCTTTAACTTTTTCAAATATCTTCATCTTCACCATCATCGCCACTACAACCGGGATCCGGTCTTGGCCTTATTTATCAAATCTCGCCACCGGTCCCGATTTCGAGCCGATGACATCCCGTTTGGCACTCCCAGGCTCTGGGCGTCCTGGTGTACGCCATCCCTCCATCGCAGACAAGGTCTGCTGCGCTGTCTCCTTCCAAACATCCTGCGACAAAGTTCTTTCCGGGCAGGCTCCTCTTCTCTCATTCGAGCTAGGTGTCCCGCCCACCGGAGTCTACCGAGCTTGATTTTTCTTACAACATTAGCTTCAAGGTAGATCCCGTATAACTCATGGTTGTAGGGTCTCCGGGAATCGTCCGGCCTCACATACGGGGCCAACAGTTCTCCTTAAGACCTTCCTCTCGAACGCGGCTAAGAGTTCAGAGTGCCTTTTATTGAGCACCCAGGTTTCGGATCCATACATGAGTACTGGTTAGACCATGGTCTTGTACAGTAGTAGCTTGGATGTTCTGGATAAATTTCGGGATTTAAAGAGCCTTGATAGACCATAGTAGGCTTTGTTGGATTTGATCAGCCCTCCGCATATTTCTTCTTCCATATTGTTATCGGCTGATACTATTGACCCAAGGTAGTTAAAGGATAGCACTACCTCCAATTCGTGCTCCACTACCCTGATAGTTTGACCAACGTTAGGTCTTTTCTTCGCAGAAGTTGCCACCATGTACTTAGTTTTTCCCTCATTAATGTACAGTCCCAGTTTTTGGGCCGCCTGCTCGATATGAGTGAAAGATTCCTATACAGCAGATTCGGTTCTACCGGTGATGTCGATGTCATCTGCGTAGGAAAGTATCTGGCTGGACTTGGTGGCAATAGTCCCTCTTGTTGTAACGCCAGAGTCACGGATTGCTTTCTCCAACACCAGGTTAAAGAGGAGGCAGGCCAGACCGTCCCCTTGTCGGAGTCCATTAAAGATGTTTATTGGTTTAGACAGCAATCCCGCTATTTAATACTTGACTAGTTACGACCCACAAAGTCGTATCAATTGAGTTGGGAAGCGAATAGCCATAGTATGTGGATCAGTTGAGGCTTCCGATTTATAGGCAAGCGGAGTGGGGTAGCCATCGGATCGTTGCTTGTAATTGACGTATTGAAAAAAGGTTTTGGGGTCTTTTGTCTATCAATTAAGTAGTTTTGGTAGAGCGTATTATAAAGTTCGGTAAACTGAAAATAATATCGGAGACATTTAGAATAATTGTTAATCGTACGCTTCCGGACGAAGGTGGCCCACACCTTGTTAATTTTGTTGCGTAAGGAACGAAACTTGTGATTATACCAAGGTGGTGATGACGTTATATGCCTAGAGTAAGAAACGTAGCGCGAATTGTGTTGCAAATTTCTCCGTAAAAGTGTGTAATAGCATCCTCTACAGATGCTTCATCGTAGATGGACGAGTGTCTACTTAGGTAATCATTGATAACCCGGGAATTTGCTTTGTGAAAGCCGTAGTAATAAAGATTTATAGGGCGCACGGAGAGTTGTCGAGAAAATTTGACAAGAGTGTGAGAGGGGATGGGGGTTGTCGATTGTTGAGAGGACTAGGGGACTGAGTGAAACTGAAAAATTAATGGGGTCGGTTGTAAAGGCAAAGTCTAGCTGCCAGCCCATGAAATTTAGAATGTTGCTAACTTGACAGAGGGTTGAGTCAGCTAGCCGATCGATGAATAGACATTCCTTTGTAGAAGCAGGATTGGATATGTGGAAAGAATGATCATCGAGTAGTGTCCATTTTAACTGTGGCAAGTTATAATCCCAAAAAACGATGATTTCATCCTGGCTATCACTCAGTTCAATAATGTGGTAAATCGCGAGGGCGAGTTCGTATGCTTCAATGTTCTGGGACAGCAAGATGTAGAAATAAATAATATAAATTGATTAGCGGGATAGTATAATTTTCACTGATACATAATCTAGCATAGATGAAATATATATAGCTATAAGTGACAAATCGGAGCTGTTTTTAATTGCAATGAGTACGCGTGGGAGGGAATAATTCCAGGTTATTAATGCTGGATATTAAATTACGAGGCTGAATCAAATATAAACGGTAATTTTTCCTGTTTTGCTTAGCAACAAGTTGCGAGCTAGATAATCTTGCGCGTGGCTGTTGTTTGGTTTATGATTGGTAGGGGAACCGGCTTAGTTAGCGGTCGCGGTCGACTTTTTGTCAGTACAGCTGTGGCGGTTCCGCCAGATCCCACGGTACGCTTTCCTTAAACACCCCATAACACCCATCTTCCCATATAATTTCGCCAATGCAAATCGCATTAGGCACCTGAAAACGCTACACGCATTAATTGGAGCAAAGCAATAGTCGTAAAGCTTCTGCAAGAGAATTCTTACCTTTTCAAGCATTCCTTCGCTTACAAATCCCCTGTAAGAGTTCTTACTTTCCTTATCATAAATTATCCTGAAAAGAAAAACCCCGGTTCACATATCATGTAACCATTCCAGCCAGAGATAATTATCATGGCGTCGCCTATTCCCAGCTCCATTCATGTATACGATAAATTTCTTTATGTATACATTTAGCTGGCACGTTTTTCTCCCAGCACAATGTGCAACCCAAAGCAAATACGCATTTCGCGTCCCTTGGCATTAATCGAAATCCAAGCATAATCAATGCAAATGGGTATTCAATACGTATCCTTTCTAGCGATGCCATAAACACCATTTCCCAGTAACTTCGCTAAAACCAATTAGCACATTTTCACATCGGAACATCGTCTCTTTGTTTAGCCGCACATGTTCCAACAAAGATTCCATTGGCATCCGACGATTACGGTTTTATTTGCTTTACCGAAATCGTATCCTAGGAATGCAGTTTATGTCTTTCTTTGTTCTAGGCACACATACCATCATGACCACGATGAGCGAGTGAGCTCTGAACGAGCAAAATTTCGTTGAGTCAAATGCCATCCTCCGACCCTAGCGGGTCGCGGCTCCATCGCTACCCTGGTGCGCACAGGGAAGCGATAATGGAGAATAATCGTTTGTGTCAAGTCCTAAAAATTGAATTAACAGTGCGGTGCAGTAAACCCGATGTTTAAATAATAAACTACCGTTTGTTTGTTTTAATGTGCCGTTGTTTTCCTTGTGCACATTCGTGCTGCGGCGGAACTTTTGATTGATGGAGGAGGAAGTGAACTAAGTACCCATGCTGGTACATACTTCCTCCCCACACAGCTATGAGCGAGCAAGAGGTACATATGTCTATTGCGCAACGGATTATTATAAAATGTTTAACAAATGATGGCATTAAACCCTATTTTTGCTCGATCGAAGGCACAGTTTGGCGATGATACACTCTCTCAGAATCGTGCATATACGTGGGCCAGATTATTTATAAGTGGGCGAGAACGTATCGAAAACGAAAGTCATGATCGACGCCCAAGGACAAGTCGACCAGATGACAATATCCGTGCTGTTCGAGAGCTTATTGAAAGTGATGGACTGAACACTCCCAGAGCTGAAACCCACTTCTGATGAGATTTCTCGAACAGTTAAGTGGTGGTCACTTTCAATAAGCTCTCGAACGGCACGGTTGTTGTCATCTGTACGACTCGAACCGAGTTTCGGTTAGCGCGTATATGTCGAAAGATTGAACATGAACTTTTTGTAGCACGGAGTGAGACTTTAAACGAAGACCTCTTACATTCTGAGAGTAGAAGGTAAGCGGAGTATTGCAATGGATTATTGGAGAGAGTGGGGTAGCTGGAATTTTAAAAACGAAAAAAAATGTCACGGTCCGCTTTTCTCCATTGGAGATGTGTAATTTTTTTGGGGGGATCTAGTGACCGCACGCGGCAATGTCATTGGACACTTTTTGAGAAGTCAAATTGAAGTTTTCGTGGAATTTTATGAACAGAATTAAGAGCTGGGGAACGTCGGTGGGTAAACCCTATTTTTGAATAGAGATCATGACGCTTGTTCTAGTTTCACCTTCAAAACAGACAGAGTCTGGTTTGTAATGAAGATACGCTAGAAAGAAACGAATGTTGTCATATGTCTTTCTATTTCTAAGTTTGGAGAGTGCGTAATGACATTCGGTGGACTCTGAGGTAAGCTGAATGATCTTTACTGGGGGAGGTACAAGAAAATCAAAAATGGTTGGGAGGATCGAGAAGTCCCGGCTGGAAGACCAGGGGACAATGTCAAGAATAGAAATGTCGTTATAGGCGTCGCATAACTTTGCAGAACCTGAAGTACGATGAGGACTTGGAGGCATAATAATGAGAAGAGTTCACAATAGGGAATCTGCGGAAATTTAGATACCTGCCTCTAGTTTAACGGTCGAATTGTGGGTGGAACTGGGGGGGGGGGGGGGGGGGTTGCGCGGACGTATGACGTACAGGTGGGGGATGGGCGTTCGGGTAGTAGAAACTCCGTTAGGGGGAGGTTTGATATAACATGTCTTGGGTGTATAGATTTTGGCTTATTCAAGGTACCATTAACTATGGTATTGGAAGGAAATGGTTGGGATGTTGGCCTAAAGAGGGTGCAGTATTCCTCCGTTGTCTTTTTCACTGAGGAAGATTGATGTTCTTCTAGATGTTTCAGTACTATGACATCGTCCGAGACGAGTTTTAACGACGATGATTTTGTCGACAATTTTTGCACACACACTGATCAACTACATGGTGTAGTGTGAATTAATGACGGAGGAATGGATGTTGCATCAGAATTGCGTTTTTATTGCTCTCCGTTTACAAACCGTTTATTACAACTTGAAATGCAGGTGTTGCTATGCTTCTGGTCTAAAATAACACCATTCCTCGCCGCATGAACTTTCATCGTCCTTGTGTTTTTGTGTGCAGAGTGGTGCGATGTCATGAGATTCGTGTTCACTGAGGAACGCCGCCGGCCATGAGAAACACTGAAAGCTCCTGATTTACGTGCTATATCAGCATATGATGTTGGTTGACTATGATGTGATGGCCCCTTTCGATCTTTATTTGATGTGTAAACTTGACACGTGGCCAGGTCCCACACTATTTGATTTAGGCGAGGTCGCTTGATGAGGTCGTTCATGTGTAGTTAATGGTAGAACCCGCCCACAGTGAGAAACACTGAAATCTTCTGCTTTCCGTGCTACTTCCGCGTAGGATAGCAATTGATTCCAATGATGTTAGTCTTGGGCCGGACGTTTAGCGATTATCACAGTTCGAGGTGAGGTGTTGAGTTGGGCACGTGAAGCCGTGATTCCTCTGAGATCTCTTGGAAGTGGGATTTCTTCCTTCTTCCTTGATGCTCTTTGATGCCTTTGATTTCAGGAGTTCCCCAGTACCCTGTGATCGCCCCGTTAAGTGTGTCTGAGGGTCGCGTCGCGCAGGTGGGCGATGGTGGTTTGTTCCATGAACCTCGTGTATGGCTCATGCAATCGATGGCGACGAAATTTTGCTTTCATCCGCTGGGATGCATCGCGAGCTGCAGTTGCAGTCTACCAATTGATCTCAAGTCGAGTTGTAAGTTCAAAACCGCATGAATGGTCATATAGCGGCTGGTGAAAGATCTCGTCACACCCATAGGTATTACCACGGTCGTTGCTCAAGTGAACTTGCTGAATGTGTTCCGCCCCTTCAGACATTTTCCCGCGATACCCGTCAATCTGTGAATGCACATCAGTTCACGTTGAAATTGGATTTTAGGCGCACAAATAAACATAGAGAGTCATTCTTTAGCCGATCATGCTGATCATGTGTTTCCTGGCCGTTGTGATGCCCAGACATTCAAGCCTAATATACATCGACACCCCCTTTCCTTGCCCACTTCCTCTCCACCCGCTCGCACTGTGCTCTGACATTTAAGGGTACTTCAAACTACCCTTTTGTACGCGCGTTAGTGTAAAAAAAAAATAAATAAAAAAAAACATGATTGGGTGATGTAGTGGGTGCTGCGCCTGTTAGCACCCATCCCAAGTGAGCAGCCTGCGCGATGTTCGGATCTGCCAGATCCAGATCCACCACAAACGAGAGATCCCGTGCCATTGTTTGTGATGGTGGCACGTACGCCGAGAGGCGTGACAAGACGAACGCTTTCAGTGTCCAACGTTGGAAGCTGTGGTGGCGAAGGGCGATGGGGATTGTTGCTTGCCCCTTCGCAGTAACTCAGTGAGCACATCCGACACTGCGGGTGGAAACGGGCGATGCTAGGCACCAGGGGCGCAATCGTCGAGCGAATGATTCCGATATAAAGGTGGCGCAAAAACACAGGTCCACGAGAGCACGAACTTCAACCTTCCGTTGGAGTACCAATTTAACTATCAACCGAGCGGTTGCTAGCGGTACCGATGGTTGCGGAGCGGTGTTCACCGCATGTGAGCAGACCGCTTGATTGGGTTCGATTCGAGAGGCGGGTCTTGGGTTCACTCTTGGAGCTGATGGTGGTTGTCCTAACCTGCAGCAAGGTGTGATGTCGTCGTTGACATTTCTGGCATACCTTGCTGCAGGCGATGTCGACCCAAACACTTGTAGCTCAGGCCCTTCTTATCTGCAAAGGCTTTTCACTGGGTAAATGTGAGCGACCGAAAGCCTTCCCAGCCGGAGGGGGAGTGTGGGGTTCTGCAGACCGTGCAGGGAGTCTGTTGCTGCAGAGATTCCGGCGATGTTGTATGCATAGAGACAGTCGACTTGAAATTAGAGATGGAACCGGCAGCATTCTGGTGGGATCCTTGTTGGTGATTATCTGTGGACGTGATAAGTTCTTTTGCCACCTTTTTGGTCGAAAACGTCGGTAGCTGCACTGAAGGCAGTTCACTAGAGGGGCTGCGATTGGCCCGGATATTGGCTCGGGTCATTGCGGAAGCTGTTGATAATGCCGAGAAGTTTGATATGAGCGCATATCGAACATCGATAACTCATTGCCCATCGAGGTAAACTTTGTCGGGCTCGGGGATAAAATCTTCCGCGAAGTAGCTGTGGTTTCAGTGTTTCGCCGTGGCCATCTGCGATTTCTTCGTCCCGCCTGAGAATACCTTTCCATTCGAGGTGAAAGTCAAGCTGGAGAGCCTCTATCGTAGTCAACGTTGGTTGTCCCTTGCCCTAGAGATTGTGGAACGCGCGAGACATTCTGCCTTGCGCCGAGAATTGAGCGGCGATATGTTTCTCAATCTTTGCCATAGTGAGCACTTGGAAAAATACAGAAGCGTCATGAAAGTCCCCGAGTCTTTGTCAACGACGCAACCGAGAGAAGGGCGTCTGAGCTACGAACTAAACTTAGGAACTCCCGCGCACGACAGAGAAGGAGATACGTCGTTAGTACTGTAGCTAATGGGCACTTCCACCATTGTTGAGCACTTGCACTTTCACTATTTAATCCGTAGGTCGGGATCCGGATCGAAAGATGATAAATGTTGGGGATACGACCTTTGTAATTAGGTTGCGTCCACTGTGAGCAGCGTTGAGGTTAACCGTTGAAAAAGCAGCGTTGAGAATACCGTTGAATAAGCAGCGTTGAGGATAACCGTTGAATGATCAGCGTTGAGGATACCGTTGAATAAACAGCTTTGAGGATACGTTGAATAAGCTGTCTTGAGGATAGCCGTTGAACCAACAGCATGGAGGATACCGTGGGATGAGTAGCGTTGAGGATACCGTTGAATAAACAGCGTTGAGGATAACCGTTGAATAATCAGCGTTGAGGATACGTTGAATAAGCTGTCTTGAGGATAGCCGTTGAACCAACAGCATGGAGGATAACCGTTGAATGAGCAGCGTCGAGGATACCGTTGAATAATCGGCGTTAAGGATAACCGGTGAATGACACTGTCCAAGACCAACTCGAGATGATGAATGAATGACCGTTGAGAAATTTGAAAGTGTAACGCTTAAGTAAGGTTAAGGTTATCAGGTAGTAGATGATAGCTGGCAAAATGACAGCTGGTAAATGCGAATGTGTACTAGAACTCTTCAAAAAATCGAGTTCCGAATCGGCAACAATATTATTTTTTTTAAGATTTTAGGTGAATATCTCCAGGCTATGATTACACATCTGCTACTTCTGAAAAGCCACACCATTCGCATATTATCATAAATTATATGTGGTTCTCCTTTATTTTTTTTTGGTAGCTAGTCACCAATAAACTTTTAGCAACAAAAAAGTCGTATCATATTCCACAGAGTGGATGCTGCTCTTTTATAGTGTTTGGAAGAAAATTCCGGTAGGATTAAAATTTTGGTGATTTTGCCCCGTTTTTGTATATAAAGCTATGGTAGCCTGACATTGCCTTTATACAATGTGTTATTATGATCTGGAACAAAAATTGTTGTTAGGGTAAAATAAGTTGTATATTTATTTTAAAAACCATCAGTCAAGTTCGGTCCATCATATATACATTCGCTGTGTTTTTCTAATCCACCGTTGATGTGTTTGAAATATACTTTTACACCGAAATGTTACATGAAACTAAACAGAGTTGAATTTAGTAAATTGTTCTGGAACTAAACTTGGTAATATCACATTTAAATGTATGAGTAGTTTCGGTGTCCTTCACAAAGAAAGCATTACACTAAATGTCATTATATTGTCAGTAACATAAACACATTACTGAATTCGATAGTACGTCCATCAGCAAGGTCTAGTTTTTCAATATATGTACATCGTTATAGACGATATCCTGCAATTTCAATGCACTAGTTATGGCCAAAATGCGACCTTCTTGTAGTCTCGAAGAAGCATTGTGTTAGTCTTTCCACAACAAATAACAGTCGTTACTGCGCTAATATTGTACAATCATTAGTGTTGAACATACTTTAAGGTATATTTGTCCATCTATATATTCAACTTCATACCGTCTCCCTACGTAAAGTTCTCCTTAAACAGGTAAAACAGCATCCTCTTCGTGGTCACTAGCTCTTACACTCCTTTTTAAGTTTTAGTTTTTATTACTGTTTATGGTTAAATTGAAGTTAAAGCTTGTACAAAGCTAATAAATACCAATTAGCCCGTTAATTCTGCTTAACTTCAAAAATTAATTTTAAGCCATTATATTTTAATTTTATTTTTAGTTCGATTTTGGGTTATTTTGTTTTTTCTTTTTATAATTTAATGCTTATTTTGCACTTCAGTTAAGCGCAAAGATGTTTGAGAGCAAGCTTTTTATACATTTTAAATTTTTCCTTAATTTGAATAACCGTTTTTTACAAGCAAGTTTTTTATTCATTCACATATTTTCCTTCAATAGAATTGTTTTATCGAGAACAACAAATAAAAATTCTAGCACAAAAAATCTCTCAATAAAACAATCACGTACTCCCTTATACCATTTGAATACATTGCAGAGCACATTTTTTACAAACTTTCGTTTATAATAATATATTTTTCTAATTTTCCTAATTTACTTTGAATTTTTTTTTTCGAAAATCAATAAAATTAGAAGAAAGAAAAACAAACAAACAATTAATACAATACCTTCAAATACAAGCAAAATAAAAATCAGCCTCACTTGTTGTTTATACTATAACTTAAAAAAAAGAAAAAACTAAGAAAAGAAAAAAGTACTTTACTTAAATATATATATTTATATAATCTGGTACTGCTTGCCTGAATCTATATATTCGTATAAATCTGTAATTCACTCCTCAGTGAAACCGTAGTGCCTCCACCTGCATGGGTGTGTGAATGTTAATGATCTAGCTTGAATATTTCTTCTCAGCGGAAACAATTCTTGGGAGACACAGCACAATAGAGATACGATCAATCCATTTAGGAGGATTATTTCACGCAGAGGAAGAAATCCAGATGACATCGACGATGCCAAATTTCGTCGGTCAAATGCAAGGATTCGTCTACAATGGACACAGGTAAGTCGCTCAGAACCGCATCCAATCATTTAAACTCATTTATTTCCAAGATGTATCTCATCATCATCATCGGCACTACAACCGGGATCCGGTCTTGGCCTTATTTAGCAAGTCTCTCCACCGGTATCCGGTTCATATCTGAGACCTGTTAAATTGTCCATAATAATTGGTTTTCCGGGCAATGATATTAGCCTTGCGCCAACGATGTATCTAACCACCTTTTATTCTACATTTGATGTCTTTTTTAATACAATTTGTTTTATTTGCACCGTTTTGTTAATACAACGTATTCACATTCTATGCTACTTCTCACATTCGCATATTGTATTACCAGGTGTATGCATAATTTTTTTTCGGTTTAACTAAAAGATGGCACCAGCGTATTAAATTGCCACATACGTCTGAGATTTATCTACAAACACACACAAGTTGGGTCCGCCAAAAAAAAACTAGCGTCTTTGTTTTATCGTTCAGTGATCATGTCGAGTTTTGTGCCTGAAAAAGAACATTTGCGGCACGCATTGATTTCCCTATTTAATCAAAAGAAAAAGGCTGTTGAAAGTCATCGTTTGCTGATAGAAATATGGTGAACACGCTCCATCAATTAGAACATGTGGGACATGGTTTCGACAATTTAAAAGCGGCGATTTCAGCGTGAAAGACAGTGAGCGCTCTGGTAGACCACAAAAATGTGAAGACGAGCAATTGCAGAAGTTATTATCTCTGATTTATTTATTTATATTTATTCGGCTTAATTTAAGCTATTTACAAAACTATAATCCTTATAAACTAACTTAAGACTTAAAAACTAAAGTAGTAATTAATGCAAAAAAAGTTATATATATTTATACTTAAAAAAAAACATATAATTAAAAAGAAAAAAAAACAAAAACAATGACAAACAAACAAGGAAGGAGAATATGACTTCCGGGTGGGGGCGGTGAGAGGCTGGGGAAGAGCGAGTATATGTAGGGATGGCAAATGTGGCATAAGTGAGACAGCGAATAGTGTACGGCAAATGTATTGGAATGTGTACGGGTTGTGAGGAGATAGACGGTGGGCGGGGCAAGGTCAGGTGGGGAAACAGAGGAGACGCCGTTTGAGTGCAGTAGATGTAAGGTGGAAATCGAAGGAGGTGGGGTAAGAGTTAGCCGACCTCAGCATTCCCGAAATGGGTTCATTAGAGCCGTAAGAAGTGTGGTGGGTGGGCCAATAGAAGAGACGAGGGTTTCGCTGGTTACGGGGGTTAGTGTGAAGTGCAATGGTGGAGAGCAGCCTTTTTCTTATTACTGTCCCATGAAATGGCAGTGTTGTGATGCCACTTGGGAGGGTATTAATTTTTGTTCTTTAAGAACGAGATCTCTTTACGAAACTTTTCCAAGTTCGCCCGTTGCGGTCGCCACCGTGCTTCCTCAGGCCTGAGGAAAGAGTAGCGACCGATTGTTCGAGGTACGTTGTGCAACTAATAGCCTCCTTGAGCCGAGCCACCCAGCGGCTTCCGTAGTGCAGGTGGTGCACGGAAAACGGCGAAGCTGAAAAGGCTGTTTTGTCACGACTCTACTCACCAGTTCTCGCCTATGTTGAAGCAGCCAAAACTCAAAAACTATCCAAGTATCTGCTTTTATATCGTTTATTATTAAAAAATACTCTTTGTATATATGTATTCCTGTTCTCTTGGGGTACTTCCTCCAGGGATACTTCCTCTTAAGATACTGTCTCTTGTGATACTCCCTCGCGAGATCACGATCCCCTTTTTAAACCAAAACAAATCGGGATTTTGTATCTCAAAATGATCGAATTGAACACAAGATCTCGATTTAGATACTTTGTGTGTGGTGCCTAGTGTTTGTTTTCGAGATATGAATTCAGAATTCTCAGAAAATCTAGGATATGTAGTGCATTCTACATTCCAACTTCATTCAAAAATCGCCAAGGTATCCAGTGGGATTAGGATTTCGTTTACTTATGGTAATTGAACATCTGGTTCAATTTCCCATGTGTTTGATTTTATCTAATGATTATGGGGAATTTGGATGTGAGGGTGATAAACGAATATTGAAAAATCGATTGATCCGGGTTGTTGTGAACGGCGAGTGTTCGGATATGTATCCTGTTAATTCGCTGGTGCCCCAAGGTTCTATTTTGGCTCCAACCTTGTTTTTGATTGACATAAATGATTTGTTGGAGACAATGGATAACAAAGTGTTCAGTTTTGCGGATGATAGTGTGGCGGTTTCATCTAGCGCCACTGCCCGGTTGCACCTATTGTTGGGTAACACCCCAAAATAAGACATAACCAAGGTGACGGACATGGTTCGAATTCGTCAGGCATGCGAGGGGGGCACCTAATGGCATAAGTTTCACTGTCGACACCGGCGCCGACATCTCCGTCCTGCCTAGGTCCTACGCCCCGCACAACAATGTGCCCGGCCGGCTCCAGTTGTTCGCCGCGAACAACTCTCCTATAGCCACCTACGAACGGAGGTTCTTTAAGCTGAATTTGGGCCTGCATCGCCCCATCCCCTGGCACTTCGTGATAGCCGATGTCAGTGAGCCGTTAATAGGATCGGACCTACTATCACGGTATGACTTACTGGTGGATACCGCCAACAACAAGCTCGTAGGTCATCAAGCCTTCACCCGCCCTACGGGCGGATGTGGCGGTCGATGCGACCGTGGATTCGGTTCCTGTGCTGTTGGAAGAGTTTAATAAAGCAACAGTTCTCCTCCCCAACCACCACACAACATGGTAAACCCCGAAAAGTGTCAATTCGCCAAAGAGCAGGTCACTTACCTGGGTTATCATAGCAACAGCCAGGGTATTCGCCCGCTTTCAGACAGAGTGGAGGCACTCTTTCAATTTCCCCGTCCCTCCAACGTACGAGAGATGCGGCGTTTCCTTGGTATGCTTAATTTTTACCGACCAACCTTGCGAGGCGCCGCCCACATGCAAGCCCCCCTAAATGAGTATTTAAAGGGGGCAAAAAATGCCCGATCGCCTGGGTGGAGGCTGCAGATAACGCATTCCGCCAATCCAAGGCACAAGTCGCGAACGCTACCCGTACCGGAGCAGGAATGCAACGGGATCTGGGAACCGCTCGGATTTTTCTCTAGAAATCTTAGTATGACCGAGTGGAAGTACAGTACTTACGACCGCAAATTGCTCGCTATTTACAGCGCGGTCAAGTATTTTCGCCACATAGTAGAGGTTCGTTCCGTTATAACCAGAACGGACCACAAGCCATTGTGTTACGCTTTCCGGAAGAAGTCCGGAAATGCATCCCCGCGCCAAGAAAGGCAATTGGACCTAATAGGTCACTATACCACCGAGATAAAGCACATCTCGGGTGAGCAGAACATTATCGCGGACGCTTTGTCTCGCATCGATACAATCCAGCTGCGCGCCGCCATCGCAGATGCAGACCTAGCCCAAGCTCAGAAGAAAGACAGCCAGGTTGGGTCTCTGCTGAGGGCGGACACAGCACTGCAATTGCAAAAGTTCCCACTGGGGCACTCGGCGGACATGATTTGGTGTGATGTCCCCACGGGAACGGTCAGACCGTATATTCCCGCCGAGCTCCGAAGAGGTGTTTACGAGACCTTCCACGATTCAGCTCTCCCCAGCGGTCGTGCAACCCCCACGGTCATTCGACGTAAGTTCGTTTGACCTCATATGAATAGGGACCTCACGAGTACGGCTCGCGCGTGCCTCAAATGCCAGCGTTGTAAAATTAGCCGACACAACGTGTTGGAGCCGTCGCAGTTCAAGCTCCCCGAGGCAAGGTTTGCACATGTCCATATAGATATCGTGGGCCCCCTGATGCCCTCGAGGTGTTGCTTATGTCCTAACAATGATAGACCGCTTCACCCGATGCACAGTGGGACGAGTCTATGGGAAAAACGGCAAAATTAATATTTCTGGTTTTAGTAACTAAAATATGAATATTTTGCATTTAATCTCTTTTTACATTTGATATCTATGCAACGACCTAAAAAAAAGGTATCAACCTGCAAATATGGCCTGTCCAACTTCTTAAAAAAAAAAGAGTTGAGCAGCGAACTTTATTTTTAAACTCAAAATTTATTTTCTAAGCTTGCGCATGTTTTTTCAAACTTTATTTAAAAATTTAAGTATGTTAACAATTTTATAGTTTAATAAACTTCAAAACATTAATATAAAAGAATTATGTATAGGTATAATAAATTAATTTGAAATAACAAATATGTGCATATGTATGTTAATTATTAATGGCTATCGCTCTCCGATGATGATGTTCCACCTATATCGGCCAAGTCTGTTGGTAGCGTGAAACTTTCTGCACCATTTCGAAGTAGATAATGTTCAATATGTGGATCTATTTTAGGCATATATGAGCTTTTGAATCTTATATTTGAAATGAGAGGATCCGAAGTAATTAATAAGTGATTTATTTAAAACCGATTGGAGGTTAACTTCAGCAATTGCTTCTGACGCAACAGCAATTTCGGGTAATAGATCAGATTTATATTTTTTCAATTTATAGTAACTGGGAAAACAGTCTTTGTGAAGGCCATTTACAACAGTTCGTAGAAGAGCGTATTTTCTCTTAGACAAATCCAAATCTAAATACAATGCTATTCGATTTTTGAGGAGACTTTGAAAACCGATTTGAAATGTTAGCAGCATGTGCTGCGTAGCTAATTCATGAACCCGACGTTTTTTCGTGCGTTCACTGCATTCCTCAAATGTTTTTGACGGTCTACCTCTGCTCGTGCCTGGTGCATTTAAACTATTTTTATTTCTCCAATGAGTTAAAATATTTGCTGGCAATGTCAAATTAAGGTTTAGCCAGCTTTCATTAACTTGCATAAATTTATTTGGCTTTCTTTGGCAATTTTCTCTTTAATGTCAAACAAAAATACTTGGAAACTCTTTGAATTTCAGGTTCAATATTTTCATCTGACCCTTCTAGACCCAGCAATTCACTTAATTTTTCAGCAACAGCAATTATCTTCACTGGCTTCTCACTCTCCATCCATCTTTGGAAAAGGTCACCGTTTTTGATTGATGGAGTTAAGCCTACAAAAACGTCAAAAAATCGCAGAAGCGCAAATTTGCGCAAAATTTCGCTTACGGATATGATCAATAGACACATAGAACATCACAAAACATCAAAAATCTCAAAGACGCTTTTTGATGTTTTTTAAAAAATCTTAGCTAAACACAAAAATCACAACATTTTAAATTTTCCAATTAGACTTGCACCTTGATCACTATTATTTATCATGATGTAGTTTTTATTTATACGTATGATTAAAACTGACAATAAATTTAATTTATATCAAAAAACACTTGTAATTCAAGATTGCGAAAAAAATGTACTTAGTCAAAGTTTACCGCTCTGTAACGTTTGTACCAAATCACAATACCAAATGATTTCTTTGGGTTTATAAAATATATATATTTATGATGCCTTTCCAATCACTAAAAAGTACCGCTAAAACAGTTGATTTTTTTATTTATTGCTATGGGTCGTCCCACTGTGCGATGGACCGAAGTGGCGCCACTACGAGTGGTCGCCGCCGAGAGCGTCGCCAGAGCATTTTACTCGACTTGGGTTACGCGTTTTGGCGTACCTGCGACGTTAACATCAGACCGAGGCCCACAGTTCGAGGCTACGATTTTCAGACAGCTTACGGAGTTACTGGGCTGACAGAGAGATTGTACGACCGCATACCACCCTTCATCCAACGGGATGATAGAGCGTTGGCACAGGTCATTGAAAGCCTCCCTAATGTGTCACAACGAGACGCAGTGGTTCGACGCCCTCCCCACTGCCCTGCTAGCATCCGCAGCAGAACTGACATACGGCACTAGCCTCGTGTTGCCCAGCGAACTGTTCGTGGATGGCGAAGCACCATCGCACCAGTTGAAAAGCGTGGGCTACCTTCGCGATTTAATGCGCAAAATCAGGGCAAAACCGGTAGCCAGACATGGTGCAACGAGAGTTTCCGTGCACCCTGTGTTGCACAGTTGCACGCATGTTTTTGTTAGGGTGGACGAAGTAAAGAAACCACTCGACCCCCCTTATGGGGGCCCGTTCAAGATTCTAAAGCGAATCAGCGAGAGGGTGTACGAGTTGGAAATTCGGGGAGGATCGGTTACAATCAGCATGGAGAGATTGAAGCCTTGTTTCGCGGAGAAGAGCAGTCCAGGGGTCACCGCGCACCCCGCCCCTGCAACAGGACATCCGTTGGAGACTTTGGCGGGGATAGCGAATAATTACGACGGCCCCCTTACGCGAAGCCGTTCTCGGGCGCAGCCGCGCCGCGCGATTCCAGCTGGACCAAGTTAATCGCATCCGGCCAGCGATACCCTCACCTACATCCTGGCACATTGGAGGGCCAATGTCAGCGTTCTGCCACTTCACCTACATCCTGGCAGATTGGAGGGCCAATGTCAGCGATCTGCCACTCCACCCCATCTCCTGGCACATTGGAGCACCAATGCCAGCGATCCCTTACACACCACCTGACACTTTGGTGATCCAATGTCAGCAAGCCACATGGGATCCGACTAATGGAAAATACCACTCGTCGCCCCATAATCAAACCAAATACCATAATGGACTATCCGCACACCAATTGCCATTGTCGGCATCACCGCGGCGTAATCGGGTCCATGGCTCACCCCATTTATTGTACATAGTACATTTTAATTTATAACTTTTTCGTTTTCTTTCCCTTTTTCCTGCATATCGCCAGCAGAGCTTTACCTTGCCCTACCTTTTTTTTACCGTGACTACGTCGCTGGGGGCGGAGGGGGGGAGTACCGTGTCGGTTTCATCTAGCACCACTGCCCCGGTGCACCTATTATTGGATAAGACCCCAAAAATGAGACATAACCAAGGTGGCGGGCATTGTTCGAATTCGTCAGGCATGCGAGAGGGGCACCTAATGGCATGAATTTCACGCCATAGCCATGGCAACAAGCGTGTAGAAATCTAGCTTTGGCATTGCGTCGTATATCTCAGGAACATGAACAAAAATCTTCCTACAACGACGAATCGCTTGTCGCGTTGCATAACATTAATCCTCGATAGAGATTTCCCAACATGCAATGCACACCAAGGAATGTCACTCGGCGACAAAAGCCAACGAAAATATCTCAACCATTTGGTTTCCACCAACATGCACCATCTGTTCATGTGGAAGAAACGATCGGACCTTCGATCGACCGATCAAATCAAAATATGCCAGACACCCATATCTTCGGTCCGGTATCGTCACCACACATCCAAGTTGCGTCCTTTTACCATCTCGCAGCAATGGGCATTTCGGTAGAAAGATTAATTTTAATACAATGCGAGGACGGAGCTTGACTACTCAATGAAGCAGACCCAAGCAACACCACCTGCACCAAATTACCCTATGAACGATGTGCGATCGGTGGAGATGCTGTGTGCAGTCGACAATCAAACAAATATACATCCTTCGTTCAGTTATAAAGTATTGTCTGGTTGCAACCCTTTTCGGTTGTTAATCTCTGTTTGAAACTTAAGTAAACAATCTTGGGCATGATGGTTCGCTCCCTTCGCAGACGTTGCACACGATGCCGATCTATGTATCTTGGTGTCCGCGGTCCACATTCTGAGGGATACTGAGGATGAACGGCCGTGGGAACCAAAGAGGGGGTGTGTGTCCGGAGTCCATGATGTTCGGTGTTAAGCTTGGAAGACGAAGTTCACCAGTCGAGTGTTAGTAGCATCAATGTGCGGTTGTCCCCAGAAAAATTAAAAGTAACTGTTTGATTTCAAATATTAGCGTGTCTGTCCAGTATCTTTGGTTTTATATTAAAAGTGATGCAATTTTGTAACTGCGCTGAAGAGCAGAAATAACTTTATAATTTATCATATTAGCGTGACTGTTCAGTTTTTTTTTTTTGTTTGATATAAAAAGTGATGCAACTTTGTAACCGCGCTGAAGAGCAGAAATAAATTTATGATTTCGAATAAAGATGTGACTATTTAGTTTTCGAGCTTCAATTAAAGAAATGCCATGACAACTTTTACGTCGTACGCGACCATGGAGAGAACGTATTTGGCTGGGACCGCGTGTTTACTTTCTTTTGCTAATCGCTACCTGAGAGTGGTGCAGTTGTGCATTTAGGAGGACAGATTCGTGACCCGGTACCCGTGATGGTACATAGATGGAAGGAGTTAAAAAAAGGTAAAAACACCACAATAGTACGCTTGTTTCCTCCTTTTCGAGTGTTCGCCCGATTGGTGCATCTACGTCACACCAGCTGAGATGTAGACAGATTGACTCTCTGAATCAGGTTCTAGATAAGTTCCTACAGTGGAAAAAGGCCAATCTCGTCGACATCAATGTAGCGAAGACACAATATACAACATTCACAAACAAAAGTTGATCATCGGTTCCACAGCTGATGATGAATGGCCAGGCCCTCGAATCTCGGAAAAGTTCGAAATTGCTCGGCGTCACGGTCTGTGGGAATGTATCATGGCAGAAACACGTCTCGAGCATCGCCAGGTCAGCCTCAGAAAAACGGAGCTATCTTTTTAGAGCCAAGAAATATTTTACTCTGGCCCAACTTCTTCTCCTGTATAAATCCCAAATTAGACCCGCGCTCGAATATTGCTCTCATGTTTGAAGCTCGGCTCCTAAACATACCCTCGACCTACTTGAGAGCATACAGAGACGAGCCATCCGACTGATTGGGGACTCGGGGCTGACGTCGGGAGTACAGTCGCTATCACATCGAGGGCGCGTATTCAACCTGTCTGTTTTACAGATATTATCACGGGAACTGTTCTTCGGAGATTCGTGGTATTGTTCGGCGTAATTCGCTTTATATGCGCTCCACAAGACAATCCGACGGATCGCACCAGTTTTCGGTTCATCTCCCGGCGGCACGAACATCCCGTTACAGAGCGGGGAAGCTGTGGAACTCCCTTCCCACGCGAGTGTTCCCGGAGCGTTACAACCTGCAACTGTTCAAAAATAATTGCAGCAGTTATTTGGTGGCATCTCGGGGCGCCCAGTTGGCGCTATAGGTTCGCCTCTCCCGAGAGAAGTTTAATGAAAAAAATATATATATGTTTTTGAGATAAATAATAAAATATGAAATCCTGAACAGCAACAGCTTATTCGCAGAACTCTCCATTAAAAACTCGAACTGCTGCTGGAAGTTTCTCATCTTTTATATGTTCGCCTCTCCCGAGAGAAGTGTAATGAAAACAAAAAAAAAATCGATTCATTTATGAGGAATTTGATGCTAGGGTGATAAACGAATATTTGATTCGTTTATCGCGAATTTTGTTGAATCGGATTAGTGGGTTTGTAGGTATAAGTTTAAAGTGTAGGGATGTGGGGGAAGGATATAGTACGGCTTTTTAGTGCACTACAGCAACTCCGGTTATGAAAAATGCCAACCCAGTATACGATTTCCAGTCAACACTATTACCACCCCAGTCAGCCCGCCCACTTACTACAGTTCTGAAGATAAGTAAGTTTTAAATTTACCGTGGAACTTAACTACCTCAGTAAATACTTTGCAGCATTAAGATGTTCGGACTCCTCGATAGTATAGTGGTTAGTATACCCGCCTGTCACGCGGGATACCGGGGTTCGATTCCCCATCGGGGAGCCTCTGGCGCAAGACGAATGACCTTGCCCGGGAAAAAAAATCATTATGGAAAATTTAACAAGCCTCAGGACTTGCTAAATAAGGCCAAGACCGATGATGCTGGTTGAGGGAGTTACTTCGTAACAGTATTCCTTAGATAATTTTCGACTTGTTTACGCAGATAGCCTCAGTTACTATAATTTTGGTGTTACGCTGAAAGATGCAATTCGTCAAAGCACATTCGTCAAACTTTTCCATACCCCCACACCGTACACAAACTCTATCAAATAATTTCTTACCCTCCAAGTAAAATCGTATCTCTTTCTTTATATTCACTGCACATAACTCCTACCCGTACAGGATAATAACCGACTGTGTCTCATTGGAAATTCAAATTTTTTTACTATTCATAAAAAATCTCCTAAATGAATTCAAGTAGGAAGCGATACACCACATTTTTCACATCCAGGGAAATTTCTATTCCATGCCATCAAAAAATTCCCTTTACAGTATGACTTCAAGAATTCGTGAAAATGTCTACAACTTAGTTTTGTTTCTTTCCTCAGGTACATCGATATCGTCAAAAATCTGGGACCAGAATTGTCAGCTCTACCAACGACGACATTTAAACTCACTGCACGATTCATTAATTCCCCACCGGGTAATCCGTACCATGCGGCTACATTCCGCTCTAAGCATTCATATGTCGGCTTGCCAATGTTGAAAGCCTACGCAACAATTAGTATCGACTTCAGATTTAAAACTGTCGAGCCGAACGGTTTGTTGCTCTACAATGGCGGCAGGCGTAACGACTTCATTTCAATCGAACTTGTTAATGGCCACATACACTACACGTTCGATTTGGGCGATGGTCCAGTTACGATACGTGACAAATCTAGGATCCATATGAACGACAATCGTTGGCATTCAGTCAGTATAAGGCGGCCAGGACCAAAGACACACACACTCTCGGTTGATGATACTTTCGAAATCGTCACACTCCCCGGAAACAATATGCACCTTGAATTGGCTGGTATTCTATACATCGGAGGAGTTTTCAAAGACATGTACTCTAAACTGCCATCGGCAATAGCTTCGAGGTCTGGCTTTGAGGGTTGCTTGTCCTCATTGGACCTGGGAGATACTTCTCCCTCACTGACAAGTGATGCTGTTGTGCCAAGTTCCTTAGTTGTTTCCGGCTGTGAAGGACCGACCAAGTGTAGCCAGAATGCTTGTGCAAATCGTGGTGTTTGTGTACAACAATGGAATGCGTATGCATGTGAATGTGACATGACATCCTACACTGGACCGACATGTTACGATGGTAAGATATAAAAATGAACACAAGAATAATAAAAACAAAAATAAAATACAATACGTCATGCTATTCAACCCCTTCACTGTCTTCTTCATTCCTTTCTTATCACGTAGAGTCAATTGCTTATGAGTTCGGCCCGAACAAAGGAATCATTCAATACACATTCCCAGCTGGACTTCAACCAGACACTGAGGAGGATAACGTAGCACTTGGATTTATCACAACGAAATCAGATGCTGTACTATTACGGATCGAAAGTGCCACTACGCAGGACTACATGGAGCTGGAAATAGTCGAAGGAAACATTTTTATGGTGTACAATATCGGGACACGAGACTTACCCCTAGGCGAAATATCGACCAAAGTCAATGATAATAACTATCATGTGGTGCGCTTTACTCGCAACGGTGGCAACGCCTCCCTCCAGTTGGACGATTATAATGTACAGATGGTACATCCACAAGGTGAGTACCGAGAACATTGTTGAATTGATGGGTGAAAGCTGATCATTTGCGGGATGAAAGTACACTACCCTGGGTCAAGACTTTCTTTATAGACAGTTTATATCCCTTTCAATGGAAAGTTAAATGCTCTCCAACCAATGAACCAATATTGGCTTGAATTTCAAGTTGTCGCATGCAGTGATGTCTGCTTGGGAATACACTGGAAATATGTTCAGCATCAAGGCATTATCTGCAATAATGTTTACTGTCAAATTTAGAGATTGGTGTTACGGTAATACGAGATATTAAGCTTAATTAATCAGCTTCCTTGAAAATCATATTTCAAGAAGATTAAAAGTGAGTGCCAGTAAAATTAGAACTCTATGAACTTTGAAGTATGTCGGTGATCTCTGAATTGTATAACCTGCAAAAGACAATTAACAAATTCTCAGCTGGGTAGAACTAAAGCAGGTAGGAGTCAACATAGCAAAGTAAAATTTTCAAATACTTTATAAAGTTTCAGTTGGCTAACTGCAAATAATTTGTACCCTTTTATTTAAATGCCTGCTTACCAATAGAAGATCTTTATCATCATCATCGGCACTACAACCGGGATCCGGTCTTGGCCTTATTTAACAAATCTCTCCACCGGTCCCGATTTCGAGCCGATGTCATCCAGTTTAGCACTCCCAGGCTCTGGGCGTCCTGGTCTACGCCATCCCTCCATCGCAGACAAGGTCTGCCGCGCTGTCTCCTTCCATACATCTTGCCACAAAGGACTTTCCGGGCAGGGTCCTCTTCGCTCATTCGAGCTAGGTGTCCCGCCCACCGGAGTCTACCGAGCTTGATTTTTCTTACAATATGAGCTTCAAGGTAGATTGCGTACAACTCATGGTTGTAGCGTCTCCGGAATCGTCCTCCCTCACATACGGGGCCAACAATTCTCCTTAAGACCTTTCTCTCGAACGCGGCCAAGAGTTCAGAGTGCTTTTTATTAAGCACCCAGGTCTCGGATCCATACATGAGTACTGGTAAGACCATGGTCTTGTACAGTAGTAGCTTGGATGTTCTGGATAAATTTCGGGATTTAAAGAGCCTTGATAGACCATAGTAGGCTTTGTTGGATTTAATCAGCCGTTCGCGTATTTCTTCTTCCATATTGTTATCGGCTGATACTATTGACCCAAGGTAGTTAAAGGATTGCACTACTTCAAATTCGTGCTCCACTACCCTGATAGTTTGACCAACGTTAGGTCTTCTCTTCGCAGAAGTTGCCACCATGTACTTAGTTTTTCCCCCATTAATGTACAGTCCCAGTTTTTGTGCCGCCTGCTCGATATGAGTGAAAGATTCCTATACAGCCGCTTCGGTTCTACCGGTGATGTCGATGTCATCTGCGTAGGAAAGTATCTGCCTGGACTTGGTGGCAATAGTCCCCCTTGTTGTAACGCCAGAGTCACGGATTGCTTTCTCCAAGACCAGGTTAAAGAGGAGGCAGGCCAGACCGTCCCCTTGTCGGAGTTCATTAAAGATGTTTATTGGTTTAGACAGCAATCCCGCTATTTAATACTTGACTAGTTACGACGCACAAAGTCGTATCAATTTGTTTGGAATGCCGTACGCTCTCATGGCATTATATAGTTCTAGCCTGGCTATGCTGTCGTAGGCGGACTTAGAGTTTATAAATAGATGATATAATGGAATCTTAAATTCCAGATATTTTCCCCTCGCCAGCCTAAGGGGGAATATCTGATCAATCGCTGAGAAGATCTTTATACTTCAATTTAATTACGAATTACAAATTTCGCAATAGATCGTTTCTTAAACACTTTTTTTAATTTAAACACGACAACTAACAACTTCAACACCAAACAACAATACATGATCAGTGGCCGAAGCTAATTTACTAACAGAACCAGAACAAGAACAAAAACCGACGCCATCGAATTTTCTAGAGGGTCCAGACGCTTGATGTGACTCTGTTCGTATTTTCTCACACTTTCGCAATTTGCTTCTTCTTCAGCAAACTACGAAAGTGGCACCGTTCAGAGAGATAATTCTAAACATTTTAAGGTACCATAAAATGAATAGAGAAAACTACGTAGTTAATTATCAAACCAAAGTTTATCAGATGAACTTCGTTTGATGAAATGCGGAATGTAGATCTCCACCCCGAGAAGAATAATCTCTGCGACCGACTTCGCGCAGGCATTATCATCGAAGTTTCCGAAGCACACCTCGGATCATGGAAAGGATGCGAAGAAATCTCGCAAATAGTCCTAGTTAGCAGTCCCATACGTCCGTACATATCGAAGCAGTTTAGATCGGCTATTCGCCTGAAATGCAAGTGGTTGCGCGACCGATAGTAATCTGAGTTTCCAAGCAGTGATCTGAGTTTCCCAGTGGCGCAGAAACCTCCACGGTATAAATACCGGTTCGGATGTCAAAAACAGATCTAGGGTGTCGCATAATCACCTCGGGTATCGGGCACTCGCGTAGATTCCTCCTCGTGTTTAGTCAAGTTGTGGCTAACAGCGAACATCCGCGCCAGCCTCTCAGCCTCGTCGATTCTATTAGAATGTACCAAGCAGGCGGAATTCTGTACATTAAAATCGCCAAGGACGACTATTTCAAAAGGCGAGTGGTTGATCTGTATTCAGTCGATGGTACGTGAAAGATGTTCGAAAAATGTCGCTGGTCATTCGTCAGTTGGGGAGCAGTAAAGACAACAAAGAAATTTAACAGAATTCCTCAGCACGACCCTCAACCATATGATGTCCATGTTACTGGGTTCCAACGCCTCCATTCTCTGGCGGGCCAGATCCGACCGTGCGAAGACGCAGACTCTGTCCTTAAATAGGAAACTCGAATGTAAGTCGTATCCTGAGCAACGAAAATATGTCGAATCAGTTGACGAATCGATCTGGGTCTCAGTTAGGGCAATGATATCAGGTTTCGTTGTTTGCAAATATTGGTGTACGACGTTTACATTCGTATTGATGAAACCCATGCCGCTGATGTTAAAAAATGCCGTTATCAGCCGAGCGTCGGCAAACCTTCGAGAGCGAGCCCGATTATGCGATGACGAATTTCTTAAAGTTCGTTATTTATCATAATATTTGCATGATGTTCCCCGGAGATCCGAATGGGAAACTAGTTTACCTCATGACTTATCTCCGTATCAGTCCGGCCCATCAGCCATACATCCGAAACATATATAATTTTAAATTTGATACTTGACCAAAAACATTTATTATAAATTAATTTTCAATTAAATAACAACCTTTTCAATTTCAGGGCATCAGTCGACAATATTCAATACAATATCCAATATTCAAGTTGGCGGAAAGTACAGTCGTTCCGGTAGGTCTCGTATTGAACGACCATTCGCTGGAGTCATAGCTGGACTGTCAATGAATAAACTTCGTATTTTGGACCTCGCTGTTGAACGTGACCCACATATAACAATACGTGGCGACGTACAATTGGTAACTGGAGTATTAGATAGGAATGATCTGCAAAGAATGCAGCAGGTTAGGGAATTACTTCAAATCAATTCCATTCAAAAACTAAACAAGAGCCAAACCAGTATTGGTAAAGCTCATTGTGCGTTCGTTCTTCTATTTCTTATTATTTTCAATCAAGTCGCTCTCTAATTCTCAATCAAAATTTGCATTGTTTTCTTAATTATTCTTTTATATGAGTGCTAATTCAACGCAAACCAAACAAAACATAAGCGAAATAATTTTTTTGTTGTAATATATTAATATATATATAAACATAAATATAATTTTTGTTGCAAATTATTGATGAGCCCTAATTCTTATACTTTATCTTGGTTTTCTTGCCTGGATTTACATCTGTCTTGTTCTGTGCCACTTTCATTATACTATCGATACATTACTTTTATTTAAACTAATTCATAAATATCTCGCCAAATGAAAAAAATGTATATATATATATATATATATATATATATATATATATATATATATATATATATATATATATATACATAATTTTGAAAAAATTTTTGTTTGCATTTTTTTTATACTTATTCATGTAAAATGCGTAATTATGCAAAATATGTGTACAAAGTTGTTAAACCAAAGCTGTAGCTTCACGGAATTTTGTTGTTATGAAATTTGGTTTGTTATTACATTTCAATTAAAATTAAATTAACAAAAGGCCCCCACTTTAATTTGATCTATCAGTAATTCAAGTTCGTTTTCTTACATATAAGAGAAATGATTAAATACTCAATTGAGATAAAAAGCTACTTTTTAAAGAGTACAAGTGTCTTTCGGCTACGGGATAAAATTAAATAATATATTGCTATATTTTTATATATGTACTGTATAATAATATAAAAACAAAAACCAGCTGCAATCAGTCAGGGTCATTCACTATTAAAACCAACCCTTAGCTATTTATTATTGACCATTTTTAATTATTATACATACACAAAAACACTAAATAATTGTATTTAATACATCAGTGTTACTTGCAATCAACAAAATCAACACAAAAGTGGAAAATTGTGGAAAGGACCTTAATAATAACATCACTCGCATGTCTTTTATAGGAGGAACTTCGGACTGTATTTGTTATTAATAATTAAAATTAATAATTAAATACAAATTACCAATGTTACCAGTTCTTCCCTAGGGCCCACCTGCCCTCGCCGTAATCATATATTTTGTTTTATCTTCATTAATTTCTAGGCTCACCTCTTCTGCCGCTTGCATGATGGGTTCATTGTTTTTACTTACAGTTTCTAGATTATCGCCCTGAACGGCGATGTCATCCGCATGTGCAAGCACTTGTGTGACCCCGGTGAGGGATGATCCGGCCGTGTTGTCGTCTTGCACTTTTCTGATGACATACTCAAGCAGAAGGTTAAAAAGACATGGTGAGAGGCCATCGCCCCCTTTTAGTCCCTTTTGGGTTTTTTGAAATCGACCAACAGTTGGTGAACCGTCTCTCCGTGTTCCCACTTCTTTTCCAGTAGTTGGCTTATTGTGAACATTTGGTCGCATGTTGACCGGTTTCTACTGAATCTGCATTGGTAGTCTCCCAATATTTCTTCTGCGTACATTGTGATTCTCGCCAGTATGACATTTGTTAATATTTTGTATGTGGTTGGGAGCAATGATATTCCTCTGTAATTTTCGCATTCACATCTTTCACCTTTTTTGAAAATGGGGACGACTATTGAGGTTTTCCATTCTTCCGGAATGACTTCTTTATCCCATATTGTTTTAATCAGTTGGTGGATCTTTCGAGCGGTTGCCTCTCCACCTCTGCAGGTATGCAGTCGACTCCGGGAGCCTTGTGGTTTTTCAATCGGTTTATTGCGTCTACAACTTCGTCGAAAGAGGACTCTCGGATCTGAGGCTCGGCTGTATGTACGTCTGGTGCGTTTATTTGTGGTTGATGGGTGCGCACATTGAGCAGGTTTTCAAAGTATTGCTTCCGTCTTGTCACGATACTATTTGTTTCTGTGACCAGACAACCATTTGTCTCTCGAATTATTTTGGCTCACCCTCGGTACCCATTTCTAATTGAATTTATGCTGGTATACATACCTCTGATGTTCTTTGCTCTGGTATTTTCTAGGATTTTTTCGATCCGAGTCTTCTGGCATCGCGTTTTTTGCGTTTGAAAAGTCTCGTTGTTTCTTTCCGAATCGTCGCGTATTTTTCTGCGTTGACTTCATCATATCTTTCTAAGTGGATCACTCTGAGGCGTTTACGTTGTTCGATCTTCCCCATGCACTCATCGTCAAACCAAGGTTTGGACTTAATTTTTTTCTTAAATCCTAACACCTTTTGGGCTGTTTGTTTGATTGTGTCCCTGATCGACGTCCATTTAGTGTCCACACTATTGGCTTCCTCTTCCCCACTCCTCCTATTCTGTAGGATGCTAAATCTATTCGTTAGTTCGTCTTGATATTCAGCTCTTTTTCGCAGGTCTTTCAGTTTATCAATGTCGAACGTTTTGCTCGTCTCCCATGACTGCCCATGTGGGTTTGCTGCGAGCCGACTCCTGATTTTGCCCATCACTAGAAGGTGATCGGAATTGCAATCTGCTCCTCTATATGATCTTACGTCAAGGATATTCGAGTGGTGTCTTTTGTCTATAAGGAAGTGGACGCGTTACGCCGTCGGGTGATATACATGTGGCTTTATGGATTTGCTTGTGCTTGAACATCATGCTTTTCACTACCAGATCTTTTGACGCTGCGAACATAATAATTCGAATTCCATTATCATATGAAACGTCGTGTAAGCTTTCTTTACCTATAGTTGGTTGGAAGATATCTTCCTTTCCAATTTTCGCATTCCGGTCCTCGAGGAGGATTTTAACGTCGAATGATGAGATCCGATCAAATAGTTCCTCTAGGGTCTCGTAGAATGTGTCCTTCATTTCTTCCTCGGTAGATTCTGTTGGGGCGTGTACGTTTATAAATACATAATTGTACCATGGGCCCTGTATTTTTAGCACCGACATTCGGTCATTAATAAATCGCACATCTTTGACATGGGACGTAATCTTCTTGCTTATGATGAAGCCAGTTCCGAGGTTATGTGTATCGGTACCTCCACACGCCAGTGTAAACCCGTTGGTTTCGATTACTTGATGTGGGAGTCGGACTTCCTGAAGCGCGACGATGTCCATTTTATATTGTTTCGTGTTTTCTACGATCGTCTGTATCGCGCCTGGTTTATATAACGTTCGAATGTTCCACGTGGCGACGCGTATATCGCGCTTTTTCCGTTTTTCCCTACGTCTTCTTTTTTCCGAGTCGATGTTTTCTTGATGATTTGTTCCCTGATGGTAGTGTCAGCTCATCACACCTACGCCTACCGGGGTTTTCGTTTTTGTATATTGATTATTCATTTCGTGGGAACACTCTGGAGTTTCAAATAGTCCGGCATATCAGAGCCCCGCTTTGATATGATAAGGTCTGCTTACTGCTCTGAATCGACCCGATGTCAGAGAAGCGCAGTTATAATATAGGCGGTATACCCCTGGCTGTAAACCATCCAATGGCCACGGTGACGCGTAACAACCTAGATTAGGGGTGGTAGATCTTCGTGTGTTAATCCTCGTTAGCCTGTCTGACATGGGTCGCCTTAGTGGAAGCGCCTGCTTCCGTCAGCATAGCCTGAGTGGCTCATTGTGGTTTAAGCGTCCGCACCACGTCAAGATTTCTACCAAGCGGGGGCCAAAACTGTAAATAAATTTCCATATCTGCCACGTGCTCATGATGCGAAAATGTGCATTGCACTCTTTGAAGACCCAGACACGAGTCCAACACTACAAGATTGGGTTCAAGGTCTCCAGACTATTTCATTTCGTGAACCACTTTTGCTGAAATTCTTTTCTATCGGGTGGGCCATAAAATTTTGCAAATGGCAACACTTGATTTCTTAAAAACCGTTGGGGGGGGGGGGGGGCGACTGGCGAAGAATTGTGCGTCGCTTCATGCAATTTTAGTCACGATGGAGCGCTTCACGGGGCAACAGCGTGCTTTTTGTGTAAAACAATTTTACAAAAACAACGATTCCTACGTTACTGTACGACGCCTATTTAGATTTAAATACGGATTATGCCGTGTAAGTGAGTGTCCATGTGTTAATTTAATCCATACTTGGGTCAAGAAGTTCGAGCAAACGGGATCGACAACGAATATTAAACAAACAGGGCGGCCACGTTCAAGAAGAAGCAATGAGAACATTCGGGAGGTTGAAATTTCCGTACCTCTCTGCATGTGTCAGCGAGTTTTCCAAAGTTTGCGTAGTCGATTACAGGAGTGCCAACGACGAGACGGGGCACATCTCGACGATGTCATTTTAAAACATAAATTACGTTAAATAAATGATCAACAAAATAACATTTGTAATTTTATTTCTATTCATGTTTGAAATGTGCAAGAATGCATGGCCCACCCTATACTTCTCCAAATGCTTACTCGCGATACCCATCCATTAAAGAACTCGTATGAGTTCATTTTAGAAATTGACTTCGCTTTGGACACTTGTTCTTTAATTGAACTACACGAATAATCTGGCTGATCTTTCGTTTCCTAATCATTGTTACCATACATTAAAAAACATGTGTACCAACCATTAAACTTTTTTTTTCAAAAATCAGATTTATAAAGCCCACAAAATTGAAACATCTTCGTTACTTATTGACCACATTTCGTATATTTGTCATAAAATGGAAGTCAATTTCAGTATGTGATAAGGTGCTGCATGTACTCGATAGAGTGAAAAAACGAACAGTGAAACTCATTGGGGCCCCAGACTATCAATACACATATTAGTTTAATGTTTCTGGTGCACCACCGTGCTTCCGGTTCCCCGGGAAGAGTGGCCAACGGCTGTTGTCCTTGATGGATGTGTCGAACGTGTGTATTTTGTCATTCCGAACAAAATACCGAAGGTGTTGCCGCATGATTATACTGATTCACTAGCCACGTAAGTGTCTTTACACACGCGGGGAAAAACTCTGTTTGTTGTATCTTTTGTAAAAGGATCAATTTAATAATTCGATTTTCATAACTTTGGTGGAGCTCTTCTCCTCATGCACGCTACTTACTGACTCTTCGCTCGACTTCTCGATTTTGACACTCGATTCAGACTCTATCTGTATCTTTTGTTATCTTTATCTTTTCAAAGTCCGGACGCATCCTCACTTATCACCAATCCTTTTATGTGGTTTTGTTTGTATTATCCACCTGGCTAATGCAAACAAGAGTTTGCGAGCACTTCAGATGGGTAACACAAGACCCGTGGGAAATTAGAATCTGGGAATCTGTGTCTATTTGCAAGTCATAAAACATCTGGAATGTGGAGATATGCATTATGATGTATAGACTGCCTGAATTGTGTGTCGGCGGATCAAATAGACATGTTTTTGTTTAGACACGGGTTCATTTTCAGCTTTGGGTTCTAGGATTTAAAGTGTTAATTGCACATACCATACATGTGAAGATATGCATTGTGCTGTTTGGATTTGAAGGAATTGAATTCAATGTTCGAGAATTGAACGTTTGGTTCAATTTGCTTGACATTGAATTCAATGTTAATTTGGAGATATGAATGGGATTTTTGTAGGTGGGTAGATATGTATGTAGGAGGAAAATGGTAGCGCTTCTTGGAGCACTACATTAGCACATAGGTGTAACGTATCCTACATACCAAAAAGGGCGTCACTTTAAGATAATAACTTCAGCCGAACTGCTAAACGGGGAAAAGAAACATACTTCAACCGAACTACACAAAAAAGGGAATACTCTGCTTGCTCAAGTGTGTCCTGGTTATTATAACCTTCACGCATTCAAGACACCGATACCTAAACGGGGAAGAGAAACATACTTCAACCGCACTACACAAAAAAGGGAATACTCTGCTTGCTCAAGTGTGTCCTGGTTGTTATAACCTCCACGCATTCAAGACACCGATACCTCCTTTCTTTATCATTTCCCTCATCTTCACTCGTATAGTGCATTGCCGTGAAATGCTTTTGTCACACGCGTTTCTTAAAAAAGAAGTAGTTAGTATCACACAAACTTGAAATAATATGATCACATTGATCCGTTTTGGTTTAGTGTTTTTTATGAGAGCAGCAGTCGACAGGCAGCATTATAAGATCATCTTTTAATTCAGAATAGATACGGCACGTGATTATTGGTATTTATCGCATTGCATAACGGCTGGTCGCTGCCCACATAAAACTACTGAGTGTAGTAATAAAAGATAATTAATGAATTGAACCACTTTCTCATCGTACATGTTGATTGCTTGTTACAACTGGAACACAGATATGCTCGAAATAAACAACCCAACACGTTCTGAAAGACACACAGATCATTAAACACAACCCAACATTATAAAACCGAAAATCAACACAATTCGTTTAATCTAATTATTTTGAACAAAGTTGTCGATCATGCCCGCATTTCCATTCTATCTCATTTACACTGTAAATTTTTCGAACTTTATTTTATCTTTATCTTCAACTCACCAAAGTTTTGAGTACGTTCGTGCACAAATTTCTATCTTTCCACACAATGTTTTCTTTTCTCATGCCACCAATCATTTAAAATGCACCTTGCATGCCCAAATTACCTATATGCGTAATGTTAACTGGTTAATAATCCATATTAATTGCAGACTCCAGCAAGCGGTTATCCAGGGGCGATGGATGATCTGATATTTTCAGGTGCTGGATCTGGATGCAGAGGCGATGATGAAGACGAATGCACTCCACCATTTGAATCTGGTAGTGGAGATGACTTAATAACACCGGTATATGTTCCTCCCACAAAACAACCGACAACTCCACAAAAGGGTACACTTGATAAATCGGACACTAGTGTTACAGAACGAACATGTGATGATGAGGATTGCTTGCATGGCTCGGGTGATTATGGAGAAACGACAGAACAGTTTTCGTCCACATTGTCAACCAAAGGAACAGGTAACCGAACAATCACAACGTATAATATGTAAATTGACCGTTTTTACTGCCTAGAATCAATAGACACACCAATATCAACTAGCACCATGGGTACTTCGAAAAAACCAGATGCTGTATTAACAACCGAAACACAGCATACAACAGCGACCAATAAAGCCGACCCAGAAACGACGAGTACCATTCACGATACTACAATACCAGTAACTACCACGGGTGTGAAAACAACGCAATACCACTCTTCAACTACCGCAGTTGTGACAACCTCACAAGGTACTACGCCCGTTTTGACAACCTACCAACAAGTCCACACTCAACCTCCGGAAAGGGACACAACCCCTTATGATCCCATCCATTCTCTACCCGACAACCCGGACAGACCGTCAACCACAGAAGTTGAGGAACCTCCAGCCCCCGAACCCGAACCCGAAACACCACCTTACAACTACCAGCCCATCCCTCCACCACCACCACCCTACAATAATAACTATCGACCGAAAAGTAAGGGAGGTCGAATCAACTCGATCGAGGAAGAACGCACCGCTATGATTATCGGTATCGTAGCGGGTATCCTAATAGCTGTAGTCCTAGTGATCTTACTCGTACTATGGCTGAAATCAAATGGAGATCGTAACTATAAAACCGAAACTGAAAAAACAACAGCCTACGGGAGCCATAACCCTAATGCTGCTCTACTAGGCAACACCAGTACAAACGGGTCGTATCACCAGCAACGGCAACACCTAAACAACGGCCACAACTTAAGCGCCCACAATGAACGCAGTAACAACGCTTACGGCGGTATGGGCAGCAGTGGCATCAATGGCAGCAGCAGTGGTGCTTTAACCTGCAACGATAGACCGATGCAAGCAGGTCTCGTCCAGCCCAAGCAGAAAAAACGTGATTCTAAAGACGTTAAAGAGTGGTATGTATAAAAGTAGTTCGTAAACAAAAAAAACCTAGCAAAGTATACACATAAATATAAAATTATTTTAAATTAAAAAAAAACAACAACATAAACAATGTATATTCATATAACGGATTAAAACCAAAACTGCATAATTCCTACAGTTTAACTCAAACCCAAAATAGTTGAGCTTAAAACCATTACAGTTTGCCTATAAAGTCTACGATCAAACTAAAAATCGTAAGCGGGAGAAAAGAAAAAGAAAAAACAAACAAAAAACAAAATTATGAAACCATTAAAGCAACTTGATTATTTTCTATACGGAAAAGCTTTAAAACTTAAAAAAAAAAAAACAAAAAAAAACAGAAAGCGAGCCCAAAAAACTTCAAACAGACAAAACTTTGTCAGACCGTTAATAATTTTCTTCAGATCCGGCTTCAGCTTCCTTGCGATTAAAATTTATATTTTATATATTTATAAATAACTATACATAAATATATTTATTTAAATATCGTTAATGATAATTTGGTTAAAACATTTATGTAGCGTAAAATATTTAAAGGAAACAAAATAAAAATAACAATTACAAATGTATAGAGAATAAAGTTATAGAAGAATTTTTAAGTGAAGTGTTATTAGTTAATTTTTAGAGGATAAATATACAAATACGTGGTGCTGTAATTAAGTCCCAAAATGCATTTAGTTAAACAAATTATTTACTTAAACAGACTATTTCATAATATCTTATGAAATAAGTATTTAACTTTTGCACAAATCTTTTGGTTTTAATTATTTTGTTACCTGCTTTTTGTATTACCGCTGTTCAGTGTTGAATTTTAGTTTTTCGAAAGATTTAATATTGACAATTATTTATTATTTCAAACAACCGAGGGAATTTTAATATCCTTTTATACAGAGACAAAAGATATTTTAATAATAAATTATTACACTTGCGTCATTAAGATTTTTTGATAGTTTTTATTATAAGCGAATCTAATTTACGAATAAGAATTTACAGCCAATGCAATTCATCTCATTTTATGAAAATAAGTATCATGACAATTCCCATTTACCATTGCCAATTCTTTTTCAGAACCAATTACTTATGCATGACAAGCATATTTTACAACACACAATCCAAATCACACAACAATGGCGCAAAGCTAATAACCTTGCCCGGAAAAACAAATTATTATGGAAAATTTAACAAGTCTCGCGACTTGCTAAATAAGGCCAAGACCGGACCCCGGTTGTAGTGCCGATGATGATGAATCCAAATCATAAAGTGATCATAAATTGCTCCAATGTTGGACATCTCCATCAGACTAGCCACCGGAAAAATATGAATGTGGCTTTCGTCACTAACCATAATGAACAATTTTATCGTGTACAACTCATGGTTGTAGCGTCTCCGGAATGGTCCTCCCTCACATACGGGGCCAACAATTCTTCTTAACACCTTTCTCTCGAACGCGGCTAAGAGTTCAGAGTGCCTTTTATTAAGCGCTCAGGTCTCGGATCCATACATGAGTACTGGTAAGACCATGGTCTTGTACAGTAGTAGCTTGGATGTTCTGGATAAATTTCGGGATTTAAAGAGGCTTGATAGACCATAGTAGGCTTCGTTGGATTTAATCAGCCGTTCGCGTATTTCTTTTTCCATATTGTTATCGGCTGATACTATTGACCCAAGGTAGCTAAAGGATTGCACTACTTCAAATTCGTGCTCCACTACCTTGATAGTTTGACCAACGTTAGGTCTGCTCTTCGCAGAAGTTGCCACCATGTACTTAGTTTTTCCCTCATTAATGTGCAGTCTCAGTTTTTGTGGCGCCTGCTCGATTTTTTTTTTTTTTTTTTTTAAACCACATTTATTTTCCTAATTCTTTTTACATGTATAATATTAGGGGTAAATGTTAAACCCTTTTCTACAATCACAGTCCTTAAATTAACTTACTGGCTCTATGCGAGCTCTCTAAATTACACATCACAACTTGATTTTTTATATATGCCTTTCGGCGTACATCTTTTTCTTTTTTTTGTTTCTTATATATATATATATATATATATATATATATATATATATATATATATATATATATATATATATATATATATATGAAATAGGTCATATATTAGAGGGACTCCTCGTTTACGTCTATATGTACACATTATTATAATTTTTTTTTTTTTTGTTATAACAAAACGAAACGAATAAAAAATAAGAAATAAAAAATAAAATAAGAAATAAAAAATAAAATAGAATAGCTACAAAAAAGTAAATAGGAAAGGTGGGCGGGGGGGGGGGGGGCGACAAGAGGAAGGAGTGCATTGCTCTTGAGAGGCATACTATATCTGAGGAAGTGAAGTCCTCTCCTCGTTGAGAAGCCACCACCATTTGGGAGATGTTCGATCTTTGGCTGATTTATCTCTTTCACTGATCGCCGTGCTAAAACTTCTCCATATAAAGTGGAGATATGTTATACCATACTGAGCAGCCATAAATCAAAACTGGTCGAGGAATGCCGAGTACGAAATTGTTTTGACTCTGGGGTCAAGAAAACTACTCCGGAATAGACTTCTTGTCATAGAATATGCGCTTTTAGCTGCGGAGAGCGACGCTGCTATGTGCTTGTCAAAATATAAATACTGGTCTAGCCAGATACAGTTTTCACTTGCAGTGGAAGGTTATTGTTACCTACAATAGAAAAGTGTTTCCAGTTGTATTTTGTATCCCTCGAGGCCCTGGATAGGGGCGTTCTGAAATGGATAGTCTCGGTTTTCTGGAAATTAATCTTTAATTTCCACTCGTTGCAAAAATGTTTTATTTTGTTGAAGTCATCTTGAAGGTGCCTATTGATTTTTTTCTCCTGTTCTGTACACCACTATGTCATCGGCGTACGCAATGGCGTTTTCGAGAGAACTCACTAGATCACTAGTGTAAATATTGAATAGAATGGGAGACTTCACAGCTCCCTGCTGTAAGCCATTTTTAATTTGGAAGGTCTTGTTGGAGAGTATGTCCCCGCATTTCACCACAAAATGTTTGTCCATTATCATATCATAAATGATGTATAACAGATATTGCGGCATACCCAGGTTTGTTAACTTATAAACAAGTCCTTCTAACCATACGGTGTCGAAAGCCTTTTCAAAGTCAACCAAGCAGGCGCCTGTCCATTGTCGTTTTGCCTTGTTCCACTGTATATCTGAAACAAGTTTCGTCGCTTCATGAACTGTATCATGTCGCGCTCGAAAGCCAAACTGGTTGTTGGGGATTATGTCGTTTTCATCACACCAACCTATAAGTGCTTTGTTTATAATTTTTTCGAATACCTTGCTGATGTTGGAAAACAGGCTGATCGAGCGGAGATTGGCTGGATTGCTCTTATCCTTACCCTTTTTGGGGATAGGGTGGACTACTGCGGTTTTCCAATGGGTTGGATAGTGTGCAGTGTTTAGAGCGTTGTTAAACAAAGTAGTGTATATGTTCACTGCTTCGCAGGACAAGTGGGTTAGAACCACATTTGGAATGCTATCTATTCCAGATGATTTCTTATTTTTTATTGAGCTAAGTATGTTTCTAAGTTCATCCTTGCGCACAAACATATTTGTATTTTCATTTCTGACGGGAGAATCCGCTCTATTATTTTCGCCGAATGTGATGAAACTACGGTTTTCGGATCGCCAGTTGTGAAGTTGATTGCGCAGCGAGCAATGTCTTTGACGGGCATTGCTTTCAATTTCAGTGTTAGCATAAACTGATTCGTTAAGTCTGTACACTGCTTCGAAACAGGCTCCAATTGAATTAGCTTTCTTTTGCGGATCTTCGACTACAATTACTTCATCATTGGAGTTGATGTGCTCTAAGGTGAGTCCTGCGTTCAGCATTATCTGACAATTCTCGGGAGTCCGTGGAATTCGGAGACAGGGAATGTCATTATGATCTTTTCTTCGACATATTTTCTTGATTTGTGAAAACATGTTCGGTCCGTTTGCTTGAACAGCTCGAATTCTGTTGCTCCACTCCTCATTTATTACTGCTCGGTAATTATCCCGGATCAGTTTTTGAAGATTTTTAATCAAGGACTTGATTGTTTTTATTTCATTGCTATTTGGGTCACTGAACTCCCTATAGCACAATTTCAGCTTTGAGAGCAGGGTGCGCCTTTGCCTATACAAAGCATCGATAGTTGCATTTCTGTATCGGTGGGTATAGCCATCCATATGAGCTACTTTGGAGATGGAACGATTCATTGTGTTAGTAACAATATCGTTCATAGCTAGGAGGTAATGATCGATTTCATCATTACGGAGGTTTCAATTAGTCGGTGGGTCTATGCCAATGTTGTGTATTTCTCTTTTTACTATGCGATCGAAACGCGACCAATGTAAGAATGTACCTGGTCGTACTGCTCAAGTAGATGGTACTCGTTTGGCACGTGTATTACGGCTCCAAGTCCGTAATGATCGCTATCGTATTCAATTGTGCGAAGATAATTTCGAGTAGTTACCTCGGTATCTGGTAACTGAATTCGATCATCTGTCATAAGTAAATCCAGGAAGGAGTTACCTCTTGGATAAGACGGCGTACTTGTAGCGTACAATTCTAGTTTATGCTCGATCGCATTTGTTTGCCACCAATCAAACAAGGCATTGCCTCTCGTGTTCGAGGTCAGATTGCCCCAGGCACTGTGCTGGGCGTTAAAATCACCTGCCATTAAAAAGTAATTGTTTTCCGAACCTAACTTGAGACTTCGGAAAAGCGTATCGATTTCACTGATAAATTGGGTACACTGAACAGATTCAGGGGCGTAAGCAGCGACTATATATAGATGGCTTTGACTTTTTAAAGGAATATCTATAATGCATGCCTCGAGCACCTGGAATTTGTGTACTTCCGTGCTATAAACGACCTTATGGTGAAGACCTTTCTTAACTAAGATAGCGACCCCACCCCCTCGAGTAGAGTGTGGTCGATCTGGGTGAAGGATTCCTGTACCGCCGATTCGGTTCTACCGATTATGTCGATGTCATCTGCGTAGGCAAGTATCTGGCTGGACTTGGTGACAATAATCCCTCTAGTTGTAATGCCAGAATTACGGATTGCTTTCTCCAACGCCAGGTTGGAGAGGAGGCAGGCCAGACCGTCCCCTTGTTGGAGTCCATTAAAGATGTTTATTGGTTTGGACAGCAATTCCGTTATTTTTACTTGACTACTTACTTTGGTCATTGCCAACCTACAAAGTCGTGTCAATTTGTTTGGAATGCCGAACTCTCTCATGGCATTATGTAGCTCTACCCTGGCTATGCTGTCGTAGGCGGCCTTAAAGTCTATAAACAGATAATATAATGGAACCTTAAATTCCTGACATTTCTATCGCCTGCCTAGGGGTGAATATCTGATCAATCGCTGATTTGGGCTGGGATGAAGTCACACTGATATTGACCAATGATGACTTTAGCGTATGGGGCTATCTTGTAGGATAGTGGAGAGTATCTTATATTATACCCCTATAGTTGCTGCACAGTGTGATATCTCCCTTTTTATGTATGAGGCAAATTATACCACGACGCCAATCTTCCGGCATCTCCTCTTGCTCCCATACGTGCACCACTATCTCATGAATTTGTGATGTAACCCTGTCCCTCCTGGTTTGATCAGCTCAGTCGGTATGCCATCAGCTCCAGGGGCTTTATTTGATTTGAGCTGTCTTATGGCTTTTAATGTTTCCTCAATGCTTGGTCGCGGCAGCATTTGGTCTTGATCCTGCATTGGCGGAGCCTCCAATTCTTCTGTGAGCTGACCATTTATCAATTCATTGAAGTGCACTTCCCATCGCTCCAGAATGCCTTCAGGATCGGTGATCAGATTACCCTTTTTATCCTTGCAGTAAGTGCAGCGTGGTGTGTACCGCGTCGTACTGCGGATTATTTGGTAGAACTTCCGCGCCTGGTGCGGACCTCGCTCTCTACTTTTCTCTATTTCACAGACAAGATTTTTTTCCCAGGGACTTTTCTTTTATCTGTGAAGTCTTTTTTCAGATCTTCTAAGCTTTTTGTATTTCTCCTCGCGCGCCCGCGTCCTATGAGACTGCTGCATTGCCCAGTATGCAGCATTCTTACGTTCAGTCGCTAGTTTGCACTCATCATCAATCCAGTCGCTCCGATCTCTACGACTACTGCCTAAGATGGAGTTGGCAGTACTAATGATAGTATTCTTAAGGCGTGTCCATTACTCTTCTACGTCCGCCCCTCTGGCCCCAAAACATACTCTCTTTCCGTCGAGCTCTTTGAGGGCGAGTCTTAACGCATGACCAAAGGTGTTACTGGTATTCTCATTGCGTAAGGCAGCCGTGTTGATTCGAACCTGATCCGCGGATGCACTACGTCTCCGTAAGGCAATCCGTGCTCGGAAAACCATACCAACAAGATAGGGATCCGAGTCGACGTTGGCACCTTGGTACGTCCGTACCGTCATCCGGCTCGAGAAATGGCGGCGATCTATCAACACCTGGTCATTTTGGTTGGGAGTCGCTCCATCAGGTGATACCCAGGTGGCTTTATGGATATCTTTACGCGGAAACCTGGTACTTGCAACGACCAAGTTTTTCGATGCTGCCAGTTCGATGACTCGTAGTCCATTGTCATTAGTCGTCTCATGCAAACTATGGGAACCTGTGTAGTGTCTGAAAACCGGCTCCCGACCTATTTTTGCATTCAAATCACCAAGAACGATTTTCACATCGTATCCTGGGCAGGCATGAAGGCCCATTCGACGTTTTCGTAGTATTCTTCTTTTTCGTCGTCAGGGGACTCCTCTGTAGGTCTGTGAACGTTTATGAGGCTTATGTTCTTAAACTTGCCTCCCACGCGAAGTGTGCATAGCCTTTCATTTATTTTTTTTTTTTTTTTTTATTAGACCTCTCGGGAGAGGCGAACCTATAGCGCCAAGTGGGCGCCCCGAGATGCCATCAAATAACTGTTGCAGTTCTTTTTGAACAGTTGCAGGTTGTAACGCTCCGGGAACACTCGCGTGGGAAGGATTAAAGCCGATTAGGCAGGCTTCAGTTTTAAAGCCAATGAGGTAGGCATCAGTTTTTGACTGACTAGAAAGCCTACCCCGAGCTCATGGTGTTTTGCATGACAGCTGTAATAAATGTCATACTCGTTTCTTTGAATAACACCACTCCACGTCCATCTTACTTCTTGTAATGCTGTTATGTCAGCCTTATATTCGGACAGGGCATCGGCTAGCTGCTGTACAGCTCGAGCTCTGTATAGTGAGCGGACGTTCCATGAGAAAATTCTCATATCGTTTAGCCATTTTCGTTTCCGTGGTCGTCGTCGTGTTTCCGGTCCATATCCGAGGCTTGTTAAATTTGCCATAATAATCTGTTATAGTGAATTTTATTAAGCAAGTTCCGCAAAATTAGCCCCATCCCAGGGCGTTCTCTGTCCATATCACAGTACGCAATTCTATGGTTGGAGTTTCTAAAAGTTTCACCATCTGAACTATTACTTTCTAAGTAAATATGAACATTTTGTAAGGGTGAGTCTATTATGAAATGACAAACCAAGCTACCGAAAATAAATTGTCATCTTTCGAATCGGCTAGTCCTGAAGAAAATGTAACCAACTTAAAGATCTATAGCTCAGGGTAGATTAATGTAAATATACCAATTCCTCTACCTTCTATAAACGTTAGCAATGGCCCAACAAATTTTGTCCTCTTACTATCAAATCGTATCCGTCGCTTACCCACCATCCCTTTCTTTCATAAACTCATCAATATACATATCCACACAAACTCATCGATATACACGCTGTTATCAACTTTTTAATTGAACAGCTTTCATCACTCGAAGCAAATTCGTTAAAAATAGATTAAAAAATTGACCAATTAACATTCAATTTTATTGCTATCGTCGCAACAGTGAGTACTGTGCAACTTAAAGGCGTTCCTTTTTATAATATTAATTTAATTAGCTTTTAACATTCCACACGTTCGAAACTCCAAATAGATACGCCCTCTGACTCATCTACTTGTGAATGTTTAATATAAAATGTTATCTCTTTTGAGATGAAGCCTATATAAATCTGCCATTTTTATATATTTTTAATTAAAGAGAACTTTATAAGCTTAAGCAACACAAACAATATACTGTATTACTAACACTGGACAGCAAATATTTGCAAAATATCTAATTTATTTTATTTGTACCAAACAAAACAAAAAAGCCAACATTTTAGTTTGGTTTTTACGAGCGACATCATTTTAAGATACAAATATAAAAACACTTATATCACTCAAATGAATCATTTACAATGTAGCTATATTAAGTGATCGAAACGCAGAATGAAAATTTTAAACATATCATAAAGATGGAAATCAAATCTGACTAAATTTGCAATTTTTATTATATTCTTGTTATTTGAAGTAACAAAAAAAACTCGAATAATAATAATCATAATGATAATATATATTTCGAATATTTTTTTAATTTTTTTTCCAAAGTACGATTATTGTACTGGCTAATAAGAGACTAATTTTCTTTTTCTATTTGCGAAGACTTTAAATAAATGTAAACAACAACCAAAACATATATAAGAAAGAGTCTTTAAGAAATAAGTAATTATTGAACAAAAACCAATAACATTAACTTTCGAAGACTATCACGTGTTAGTAAACAAACAAAAAAACCAAAAAAAAAAACAGAAAGCTGCTCGTATCGTGTATCTTCTTTAAAACGATGTCGCTTTGCTTTTCTTCATTTACTAATAGTCACGTTAACATTTTCCTTCTTTGCACTGTATATACACCCATTTCAATTGCAGATAAATTCATTTTTCTTTGATTCATATCAACTTGATAAACTCGAAATGTAGTAAAATAAAATGAAGTGTATATATGATATTAATTAAGGTATAATATTGTTGATTTCACGCAAAACTAAAAATATATTAAATTTAACAAGAAATGAAATCACGCATTATGACTAAGGAGCAAGAAAACAGAATTAGACTAATGGAATTTATTTTATGTTGGAATTTGATTTCTTATTCAAATTATATACAATCAAATGTATATAACAAACATTTATTTAAAAAGAATATTATTTAATATGGCTTTAAAAACAAATTCAAAATCTATATAGAAATTTCCCATAACAGAAATATTTTAAAATAGCAGGATATTCGACTCTCTCCTTAACAGATCAATAAACTTCGACAATAAAATAATACAAAATAGTAATGTAATCAAGCGATGCGTTTGTACCTCGCAAACAATTGTCTTTAAATAATTGCAAAACAAAATGATAATCAAAAATAAAGAGAAATTTGTTTCCGCGTCATCCAGATGTTATCCAATTATTACACATTAAAAAATACTTGCAGTTGAGTCCGTAAAAGAGCTTATTTAAGGTTTTTAAATTTAACCGTGCAGCGTGATGAAAGAGAATGGCATAAAAAACAATGTAATAGATGAGCAACACAATACAAAAGCAAGGCTGGTAGTGAAAAAACACAAATAATTCGAAATTATCAATTTCGTGTTCATCCCAGGTCAAATGTCTACAGACATTTAAAACCAATTTGATTGTAAAAGTTACCTCCTTTCCTGCTCCTTTCTTCTGCCCTTATTTTATTGACATTTCAGAATATCATTGGGCCATATCGTGCGTGGTCTTAAAAAATATAACAGGTTTTTTTTTACACTAACGCGCGCACCAAAGAAGATTATGAAGTACCCTTAAATGTCAGAGCACAGTGCAAGCGGATGGAGAGGAAGTGGATAAAGAAAGGTAGTGTCGATGTATATTGATCTTGAATGCCTGGACATCACAACGACCAGGAAACACATAATCAGGCAGAACATTCCACATTCGTGTGGTTCGGCTAAAGAATGACTCTCTATGTTTACTTGTGCGCCTTAAGTCCACTTTCAACGTGAACTGATGCGCATCCACAGATTGACGGGTATCGCAGGAAAATGTCTGAAGGGGCGGAACACATTCAGCAAGTTCAGTTGAGCAACGACCGTGGTAATACCTATAGAAAAGATGATACGTTGCGCCTGTTTTCTAACGAAGGAATTGATCGACTTATGGCAGAGTCCCTAATAAGTTTCACTGCCCGCTTTCCATCCTGTCGAATACGTGTAATGAACACATTGAGCAAGTTCAGTTGAGCAACGACCGTGATAATACCTATAGAAAATAGATAGACACGATACGTTGCGCCTATGTTCTAACGACGGAATTGCTCGACACACGACTGGGTCCCCAATAACTTTCACTGCTCGTATTTCCATCCCATCGAGCACGTATAATGCAGTTTTGGATGCGCCTGACCACATATGGGAGTTGAACTCCATTTTTGGACGAATATACGCCTTGAAAATAGTGGCCAGGTTGGATGGAGTGAAGTATTGTGGCGGTTCCGCCAAACCCCACGGTTCGCTTTCCTAAAAACCCCCCCAAAACTCGCACCCAATCTCTTAGTTTGACTAATGCAATCGCATTAGTACCTGAAAATGCTTCACGCATCATATAGATCAAATCTATGATCTTAAAGTCCTTGTCAAAGAAAACTTACCTTCATGCATCTCTTCGCATATAATTTCCTGTAAGATTTCTTTCTACATTTTCAAAAACGCCAGGCAAATTTCAATTTCCCACACCTGCACCGCAATCTCCACCCAGCATACCTGAAACATTTCCTTTTCATCATCATCGGCACTACAACCGGAAACCGGTCTTGGCCTTATTTAGCAAGTCCTGAGGCTTGTTAAATTTTCCATAATGATTTGTTTTTTCCGGGCAAGGTCATTAGTCTTGCGCCATTTCCTTTTGCAAGGACATTAATGCATACAACGCGTTAGATAAGGTTCCTGGAAATGATTCTTTAAAGTACATATGGCATCATGAATCCCAAGCCAGTCGGCACCCTTTTGCTGTGTTAAAACCCTATGACGGACAGCTTGTTTTTACAGACGCCATAACCCATATTTCTACGCATATAAACATGCATAGGATTCAACTCATTGTTTGTTTTCCCACTAACAAACAATCTTCAATTTCTTTCCCTGACGCAACTAATTACCCGGCATATACAAATGTAAGCAAGGGATTCGTTTTGGCCACCGACCCAAGATACGGTATACAATTTCCATTGTATAAAGTATCGCATCCCATTAGCACCTTTTTTTTCCTAACGTCTATCATAGCGACGTTGCACAGCATAGACATAGATCATGAATCTAGTTTGTCTTTGCCGCCTGCCTGTTTCGTTGTCCGACTACCTTCGAACCCGTGTAAATAACATCGATCTGTTCGATTACGCACACACACCACTGCACTGAAAGAGTGCATTTCTGTGGCGGCAACAACCTTAAGAGAAAAGTTTTTCTCTCTCTTCCATTTTCTTAACCCTGACCTAGGATGGAATTCATGTCAGAGTTCTATCCTCGGTGAGTCTTAATCCAACCATCCCAGGAGTCAGTCGGGTCGCCTCCAACCCCGCCGTGCCGTGCACATGGCACGGCGATTTACACACGCGATTTTCTACGTGCGCACGTCAGTGAAGTCCCTTTATAACCGGAGTGTTTCATTTTCTGTGCCGCAGTTTCCGTGCGTTTTATCTCCTTTTCCCTGGTGATCGTACTTTTCATCCTTCCCGGTTGTGGACGAACGTGGTGGCGTTTCGTCCCTTTGGTTTGTTGATTAACTGTTAGCGGAACTATCGATTAGTGATGGGGAGTGAAGTGAACCGTGTGCCCGTGTCCGGCATAATACTTCTCCTACCCACAGTATCTTTTGCATCTCTTAAGGAACCCCATACATTTGGCTGCACTTTTCGCAGCTTCAAATATGTGGTCATTGACGGGATCCGCGGGAGAATGTCTGAAGAGGGGGAATACATTCAGTAAGTTCAGTTGAGCAACGACCCTGGTAATACCTATAGAAAAGAGATAGGGATGATACGCTGCGTCTGTGTTCTAACGACGGAATTAATCGACTTACGGCTGGTTCCCCAATAAGTTTCACTGCTCGTTTTTGCATCCTGTCGAGCACGTGTAGTACAGTTTTGGATGCGCCTGACCAAATATGGGAGTTGAACTCCATTTTTGGACGAATATACGCCTTGTAAATAGTGGCCAGGTTGGATGGAGTGAAGTATCTTTTGCACCTCTTAAGGAACCCCATACAATTGGCTGCACTTTTCGGAACAAATATGTGGTTATTCCAGTTAAGAATCGAATTAATTCGAGTGCCGAGGATTGATAATTCCTTGGGTTCGTCGATGTAAGCGCCGTTCATAGACAGTATATTTACTTTGGGGCTCACCTTTGACGACAAGAGCCAGCACTGACTTTTTAAGGCATTGCATTCTACTCGGTTAGATAATCCCCACTGATATATCTCGTTGAGGTCTGAATTCAATGTGCCAAGCATAATTTACCGGTTGGTAGTGACGTTCGAAGAGTTTGGTCGGGAGTGTTCGTATGAGTATGAGAAACTGAACCTGCTATCATCAGCAAACGAGTGAATTGGGTTGTGGTAATGGACAGGAGATCATTTATAAAGATCAGGAAGACAGTGGGTGGACAGTTTTGACACTGTGGGTAGTTTTCGCTAGAGGCGTCGGCACGGACGCAGGTTAAGCAAAAAGCCACTGATTGATCCCTGAGAATCGTTACGAAGCACACTGTTCTTCACCAAGATTCACCAAATCATACACCACAAAAATAAAATGCAGGAGCCTGTTTTACCGTTTAATTTTTTATTATCTATTGTTCCCTTATTGATAACTATCGGTAACTTAACCTTCACAAGAAAACTTTCTTAAATTGTGCCTCTACAAGAACTCTTAAAACTGTCTATAATAATTGAACATCCGCGGTAAAACTTTATTAAACTTGAAACTCTACAGAAACATTTAATTGTCTTTATCAATGATACATTCACCGGAAAACAATGTTAAACTTGAACTTTACAGGAACATTTAATTGTCGATATTAATTATACGTCTGCAGTGAAAACAATATTAAACTTATACTTTACAGGAACATTTAATTAAAATGTGTATATTAATAGAACTCGCGAGAGATAACTATCCGGCGCTTCAAAGAAAACTCCGCTGGTATTGCGCGTGTGTCCACGTAAAGGAACGAAATCAGACTCTCTTGGTGCTGGGCGACATTGACCCAGCTTCGGGGATCCACGCACATCATCGCAGGGGAAACAATCTTTCCTTCGTCCCAATGAGCAATGAAAAACGATTTGCATCTCATTGGAAGGTTCTCATGAACAATGTCAAGAAAAATTGGATGTCTTTACCTTGGAAAGCTATCTATTTTTTACATGCCTTGGGCGAGAGGACGAAAAAAAAAAAAAAGGAAAAAGAAAAACACATATGCCGCAGGTCAAACATGTTGATCGATGTATGGACCGGGCGTATTGCCGCCGTCCGATAGAGATAGATTTCATGATTGACGTTAAGTCAATAGAGCCTTTGCCGACGATGGCTAGGCACAGGGTAGATGGGATAGTGTTTACTTAAAAAGTAACGAGGAACATGGTTATGAAGGCAATGTTTTGTTTATCCCATTGCCGACGCGTATAGCGTCATTTGATAGTTCCTTGCGTGGAGCATATCGTCGGTCGCTGGGTCGAGTGCATGTTTACTCAAAACAACACTCGATCGATAGTAGGTAGGTAGCTTTAGCTACTCTGGGATTTGTCTATCTAAAGGGTGAACATGTCATGCAGCATGTGAGGAAATGCTCCTCGTCTCTGCATATTGACATGTTCCATGTTTATGCCGGTTATCTGAAAGGACAACCACATTGCATTTAAGGTCATTTACGCATCAATTATAATGTAGGCAGATTGCCGACTTCCCATCGGCCGATTTGTCGGATGTGTTGTTTGTGTTAAAACAACACTAGAAATTCCTATAGGCGGCCAGCAATGGTTGCGCTGTAGGTTGTTGATTATACAATCGACCGATGGATGAGCGGTAATGGGAATAAACATGTCATGCACATGTAAGAGGAAATGCTTCTTCGCATCGAGCATTGGACTGTGCATGAATCGGTGATGGTTACCTGATGAGGTAGCCGAATTAGTTTTCGGGGTTTATGATGCGTTGGAGGCTGGTGAAAACCCGATATCATGGCAAGATGGTAATCTTGTCATGAACCTACATTTCAGGAATGCTTAAATAGGTGCAGGAACTTGCAATTGGTTGGGTAAAGCGATGAATGGTTCTTCGGGCGCCATGAAGAGCCCCACAACACCACCAAGAATCACTTGGATTAAACGGCCAGAAAGATAGTTTCTTATCCATTAGATCAGGGAATTGTCCACTCCATATGAATGCAATTTTGACAAAAGGGTTGGATGCCAAACTCTGTCGAAGGCTTTTGAAATATCCAATGCGACTACTTTGCTTTCACCGAGGTAGTGGATGGGAATAGCTCCACTTTTCGGCAAGGTACGCCATCAAATCTCCTGTGGACCGGTTGCTACGAAATCCATATTGGTGGTCATTGAGGAGGTCATTTGTTTCCAGATATTTCGAAAGTTGACGGTTGATAAGTGATTCCATTACCTTGGAGAAAATAGAAGTAAGTGCTATGGGTCGATAAGAAGAAAGGGATCATCTGTCACCCTTTTTGGGAATTGGCTGAGTGTTCGCTAACTTTCATCTATTTGGGAAACGGCCAGTAGAATAGGACAAATGGAAAAGTTTCCTCAGTGGTTTAGTGAATTAAGAGGAACATCACTTCAAGAGGCTTGGGGGAATACAATCCGGACCAGCGGATTTGTTTGCATTTAGCTCTTTAAGTGCGCGGACAACAGTACGCGTTCGGAAGTGAATCTGGCTCATGGTGTGCTGCTTATGCTCAAGTTGAGGCGGAACTGTGGGGGTGTTTCTGCTTGTGCACCTGCACGGGTATGGATTCAGCAAGAACACCCACTAACTATCACTGGAAACTGTTCAACAACGAAGAATGTAACTAATAAAAGGAACGCTAGAGTTGATTTGTTGATTTAATGTTTGTTTTTATTTAACATAGTCTTAATGTTAATTAAATCACAAATTATTTGATTTTACCAAGGGGTGCCTTGGATGAACCGTTTCACAAAAATGTGATTGTACTTGAAAAGGATCGTTTAACTCTTACACCGATGTACTCTATTTGTTAAACCGGATATAGTCACGCACCGCTAATGGGTTTATCGAAAAAGGTTCTGTTTCGCGCTCTTGTGCATTCGGGCCGACTCAAAAATATATTTTAAAAGTTATCGTTATTTCACTCTTCAATTAGTAGACATCCGTCTGTTCTAAGGCTATCGCATCGACTCCTTCAACGCAACGACCCTAACACGTGTTGTTGGTTGTAAGGTTAATACCTGACTCCACGTTTGGACGACACTCCTCTGACCGCAGCATATAAGCATCGAGATGCCTTTACCCCGGGAGGTTGTTTCTTCATTGGTCGAACCGGCTGCATACGAAATTGGCATGTACGACATCCTCTACTCGCTATTTGCATTATGGATAGAAAGATGAACTATTATGTTCAAAACACCTTAGCTTTTCGATACCCACCATGCTCTGATAACAACTTCTTCGGTCTTTTAAACCCGTGTTCCATCTGGTCTGCTATAAAGCTGGTTTCTTTTTCGTCTAGATTTATCGTCGTCTTTCGGCCAGGCACTACATTTCTTGTGGCTCTCTTTTTTATATATCCAAAGCATATCCTTAGCTTATATGTCTATGTGGAGTAGTCCGGCCATAATAAATAATGCTTCGTTAGAGATCGTCCTGAAATCGCCTATGATCCTTAATGCGGAAAGCCTGTGTGTGGCTTTCAATATTCTTTCCAGTCGTTTTGTTTTTTGTAGAGCTTCTGCGCACACTGGCGCAGCATAGGTTAGTACGGATGTAGCCACCTTTGACAAGATAATTCTTTTACTACGAGGGCAGGTCAATAAGCCCTTAGAAAATCTAAGAGATGGCGCTCGTAGCATCACTACTGGTCTGTTTTTAGTAAGCGTCGTTCCTCACCAAGTATCTGTCAAATACAATACATAAATACCTTGTAGGTATCTGATAAATTTGGTATGAAAAAAGTATCTGCGAGACGCATGCCACGCACCCGCGTGGTCTATTCTAAGGCTCTTTTAGAGCGCATGCGTCGCAACCCAGACCAGTTTCTGCGCAGATTAGTAACTGTAGATGCAACATGGATACACCACTACACACCCGAGACGAAACAACAGTCAAAACATTGGTATGTTAAAGGCGGATGGGCTCCAAAGAAGAAACAGTGAAATCAGCTGGAAAGGTGATGGCTACTGTGTTTTGGATTGCACGTGTGGTTATCTTCATAGACTATTTGGAAAAGGGACAGGCGATAACTGGACAGCATTATGGATCATTATTAGGTCAGCTAAATGAGAAAATATAAGAAAATCGTCCTTAGTTGATGAAGAAAAAAGTCTTCTTTCTCCAGGATAATGCACGAGTGCATGTGTGCAGTTTCAATGGCTAAAATTGAGGAACTGAAGTTTGAATTAATAGACCATCCATCGTATTCACCAGATCTGGCCCCGAGTGACTTATTTTTATTTTCAAATTTAAAAAAAAAATTGCTCAGTGGACAACGGCTTACATCAAATGAGAATGTCATGGCACACACAAATGCTTATTTTGAAAAACTACCGCAACAATACTTCTCTGAAGACTTAACAAACTTGGAGAGACGTCTGTCAAAGTGTATTGAACTAGAACGAGATTAGGTTGGAAAATAAAAAAAAAGGTACCCAAAAAAACAGTTTTTCTATCTTTTTCTAAGGACTTATTGACCTGCCTTCATATACCGTGCTCGTATACCGGATAGGACTACCTGTACCCTTACATCTTTCTTGCTCACATTTTTTACGTGAAACGTAAGTCTAAGCCTATTGTCCAGCATGACTCCCAAGTATTTAACCGCTTCCTTCATAGTATGCTCTTTTTTCCGATCTAAAAGTAACATATTCCACGGGCTTTCGAGTAGTTATTAGGAATGCCTCCGTTTTGTGGTTGGTTAGATCTAGCCCGACGAATTATAACCCATCTATTAGTCGAATTCCCTCATTAGTGGCCGGCTCTACCTCGTTTATATGTTAAGCGATTGTTAAAACGGCGATGTTGTCTGCGTATATATATATATATATATATATATATATATATATATATATATATATATATATATATATATATATATATATATATATATATATAATATAAATATATACAATAATTTCCACTCGTTGTGGTAGTTCTATTTGTAAAATTGTATCATACATAATATTCCACAGGAGAGGCCCAAGTACTAATCCTTGAGGAACTTCTGCCGAGACATCATAGATTTTCTGCCCTCGTCCGTATCGTGGAATGTTACCACGGCAAAGTATTTCTTTCTATTGAGCTGACCACCCTGAAATGCTACCAGATAACTGTAGAAACACTCACGCCAAGAGGGAGTTCGACAGTTTGCCGCTCTGTAACAAAACGAGTTTTAGTACAGAAATGTACCTTCTAGAGTTGTACCGCAAATAGGTGGATATCAATGGAATGTCTTGTGGGACGCAAATAAACAAGACAATGGTCTGACAGTGATTGAAGCCTTATGTTAGAGCTGCGTTCTCCACATTCGTCTCGGAATGTTATCGAATAGATCGAGTATATGCTTACGAGCAGAACTCCAAAGATGTGAACAACATTCGAGTGCGAATCTAACTTGGAACTTTTTGAGAAAAAAAAAATTTGGGACGAAGTAAAATATATTTCGACTCTAATAAGATAACTCAACTCTTTGGAAGTGAAGTTGGCGTATTTGTGCCACGGTACATTTCCACTAACCGTCACACTGAACAATCTCGTGCTTTCCCTTGACTTAATGACCTGGCGGTTCATTAAAAACTTGTTATATAATTAAGTTCATTTAATTATCACCCCCCCTATTGCAACCTCGTGTCGGCACATGAATATCCTTTATCAATATCAACACATCACATACAAATATAATAGAATATTCCCACATACAATAGATATATAATTAAAATAAATTAAAACCCCTATTTCAAAATCACTAACATACTGCACACAGCCATAGTCTCCCTAATAGTGTCCCTAATTCCGTTTCCACAAAATAACAATCGCCTAAAAGGATATTGAATGGAACGACACGAGACTTCCTTCTTCTGAATCAGTTAGTAAAAGCGTGTGGTCGTCGCTCCGAAGAAGGGAACTGGCAATCGATATCTTGAAAACGCCCTATAATACATAGCATTGAAACCGTATTGCAGGATTATTATTGAAAACTATAATCCGTTTTCGTGGCGCAAGACTAATGACCTTGCCCGGAAAAAACAAATCATTATGGAAAATTTAACAAGCCTCAGGACTTGCTAAATAAGGCTAAGACCGATTCCCGGTTGTAGTGCCGATAATGATGATGATAATACGTTTTCATAGCATTGACATCGATGAAATTTGTTTTTGTCTGTTGTTGGATTTTGTCCAGATCTCGATTCAATGAACCGATTTGGTTGCATCTTAGATGGTGGGACGTGGCCGCGTTTAACGGCCGGTCATTCGAAAATGAAGAAATCAACTTATTATCGTCGGCACAACTGAATATTCTGTTGCTCGCCGACTCTAGCAAATCATTGATATAAAGCAAAATTTCGTGTGGCGCCAGGTTAGAACCCGGAGGTACTCCGCAATAAATGACAAAGAGATAGGATGAAATTCTGTCTACAACGCCGCCCAGTACACGGAGAATGCATTGGACAGCACATGGACCGAACTTCATATCTGGCATTGAAGATTGTATCGGCGCGATCACAGGTGGCTGTAAGAAACCGACATTTACCATTGAATTTGCCAAAAACACTTCTTTCTTTTGGCCACCTAAATAACCAAAAACGAAATCTGGCATATAAGTAAGATCTCAGACAACGAAGGTATGTCGAGCTGGTTGGTGAACCAACCTAAGTCTCAGTTAGTGTAAAAATTTCGGGTTTGGCCGTTTGTAAATATTAGTGGACAGCGTTTACATTCATATTAGTAAAACCGATGTCTCTAGCGTCACTAGTTGAACGTTGACAGTGATTACTAACCATATCTGATTTTTGTTGAATTCTTTGCAATTCGGTCTCTTATAAAACTATGTTTTGTATAAGTTCCACCTAAGGTAGTCCCGTCGGAGAAAGGGGCACAACTTTACTTCCGGAATCTTTTATGTCGGAGGGTAACATCAGTTCAATCCGGCCTGTGAACTGGAACATAGTCAAAGGTATCTCACGACTATATTGCAGAAAGTACAGCGTGACAGGGTGGCCTCTTACTTTGATACCGACTTATCAACTATTCCAACTGCTTTCGACCGGTTCCATCAGTCCAGCTCCGAACATAGTCAAGGGTTTCTCCCGACTATTTCATGGAACTTATAAAGGGTGGTTAAATTTTAAGGGCCGATGTTGAATGTGAACTACACCTAAACGTCAAGCTTGTTTCTACATTTCATTTGACATTTCTCAATTTCAGACGAACCATGGAAAGATACACAATCGATCAGCGCGTTAAAGTTATTCAGGCTTATTATGAAAATGGGCGTTCAAATCAAAATGCATATCGTGCACTTCGTGATGTTTTCGGTCAATTTAATCGTCCAAATGTGCGTACAATCAACAATCGTGCAAAAATTTGAGCAAACCGGGTATGTAGGAGATGTGAAAACACCAGTGCATGCTCGTACAGCTCGTACTGCAGAAAATATTGCTGCTGTTCGCGATAGTGTGGCTGAAGAGCCGTCCACCTCAACTCGTCGTCGTGCCCAACAATTGCACCTCTCACGCTCGTCGTTGATGAACATTATGCATAAAGACTTGTATTTACACGCTTACAAGATGCAATTGACTCAAGAACTAAAGCCTCTTGACCATTTCAAGCTACGTCAATGGTCAGAATGGTGGCAAGAAATGGCAACAGCGGATGATCAATTTTCGAAGAAAATCATCTTCAGTGATGAGGCACATTTTCACCTCAGTGGATTCGTCAATAAGCAGAATTGCCGCATTTGGGCGAATGATAATCCAAGAGTGTTTGTCGAAAAACCAATGCACACACAAAGAGTGACTGTTTGGTGCGGTTTATGGGCTGGCGGCATCATCGGGGCGTATTATTTCCAAAATGAGGCCGGTCAGGCAGTTACTGTGAATGGTGTTCGCTATCGTGAGATGATAACGAACTTTTTATGGCCCGAATTGGAAGATATGGATGCGGTTTCTATGTGGTTTCAACAGGCCACACAGCTAACGAAACAATGGCCCTTTTGCGCGGCAAATTCAATGGCCGTGTTATCTCACGTGGTGGCGATGTCAATTGGCCGCCAAGATCATGTGATTTGACACCGTTGGATTTCTTTCTTTGGGGTTATTTGAAAGAAAAGGTGTACGTCGATAAGCCAGCGACCGTGTTATCTCACGTGGTGGCGATGTCAATTGGCCGCCAAGATCATGTGATTTGACACCGTTGGACTTCTTTCTTTGGGGTTATTTGAAAGAAAAGGTGTACGTCGATAAGCCAGCAACAATTCAAGAGCTAAAGGAAGAAATAATTCGGCCCATTAAGGGCATAGAACCTCAATTATGCCTCAGCGTCATCGAAAATTTGGACTATCGGATGGAGGTGTGCCGCCGAGGTGCGGCGGCCATTTGGCCGATACTTTGTTCCATTCATAATTGAACCATACCTAAATAATTTGTGTTTTATTCAAAATCAACATCGGCCCTTAAAATTTAACCACCCTTTAGCTTGATAAGGTGGTATAGCACAGGGCGATAAGACATTGGGCACCCATCTTCCACACGGGCTTGGTTCGCCGTTTAGGACAAGCCAGCCTTGCTGAGAGTTTTTTCTATCTAAACGAAAACGGCAAACAAAGCATCCTGGAACCTAAAACACAAGCTGTAGTTAAACAAACTTAACATACCAAATGTAAACATCGCGATATATCTTCTTTCATAGGTGCAATACATAACCTCTTTTAATCTTTTAGCATTTCCTTACTTTTGCATTTTTACAGGATTATTTATGAATGGCAATATGCATTAAAGAGTATCCATACAACAACAAAGCCAAGCCTTTAGATGTGAGATGTACTTTTCGCACATTCGAAAATTTAAATTTTTAACGCATAAACGCCTCACATACCTGATTGCTTAATGCGCCAACGAGACAAGACATATCTTCAAATTTCTTTACTTGATTTCAAAAATAGTATGCGTTGCGAGTATTTTAACCTACGCAAAATATCCATTGGCCTTATCGGTTAATACGATAAAATTTGGGTAGAATCTAAACTAAATAAAGAGATCTCCACAAGGGCGCCAAAACATGTGTAATCTTCTAAAGATACTACCGGTCCGAACTTCTGGCACGTACTTGCCAACATGGAAAGCTCTATTTTGGTAAATATTACGAATAAAACAATATTACCACAACAATCCAATTTTATAACAAAAGAAAGGCACAAACTGAACATTTTCCCGATATCATTATTTAAGAAATATTATTTTCCTACCTCCAAAAATTGACAAGAAATTTAAATTACTACGATATTATTATAACAGAGCGCTAATTACATTAGCTTCAATCTAGATGTGAATAAAAACCAAATCTTGGTTTCAATACGAATTACTTCATTTATTTACTATTTACTCTTACGTAATAAACTTGTCACATGTATCTTATATAAAACGTTGCAATGGTTTTCCACTCTTAGAAGCAAAATTCATATGGTCATCGTTTCAATATCGTCTACCTACAATGTTAATATATTTCATTTTCCAAATTCTCATGAGCACATTAATTTTATTAAGATTTTCCTTCCGCACAAAAAAAAAACTTCCTTATATACCCAACTAAAACTAAAACGAGGCAAAAACCCACTCACAATAGGTACTCGTATTTATTAAGAATTTAATCTATTCAAGCATTGCCTAAATTAAACAAAAAAAAATGTATAATTTTACTTGGCACAAACTAAAAAAAAGAAAAACGAACAAACAAGTTTTTATGACTCACCTAAACCTTAAATAAATTCTGCACATTATTCTTCTCAAATGTTCTACGAAAATCAATTGTTCTATAAGATTAATAAAACATTCTTTAAAAAAAAAGCGATCATTAACATCCTAATTATTTTTATCATTTGAGTTACACATTCAAAATTTATAACGTTTTCCTTAAACTTAAGCCTTTGATATATAAAGATAAAGTGGAAGGAAATAACAAGGCGCATGCAATAACTGATATAGGGGATACAAAACATAGTAGTGCAATGAAACTAATGTACATTAATAAATTATGAGTATTAGACAAACAAAAATCTGCAAGGAAGAACTACTAAAAGGTTTGTCGTAGTAGCTTCTTTAAATAAGTGCATGCGTTCATTTTAACCTACACTAACTAAATTAAACTATACAACCAAATCCCGAAGTACAGTAAAGTAATTCAAAAACAAAACGATAATATATACATATATACAAATATATATAGATATAATAAATGTACTTGGATTTATTTATTTAAATAAATTAAAGTGTGCGACTGACTGTTTCAAAACATAAAATAACATATTAGATGCGAATGCATACAACATATTTGTAAGCATGCATTTATCGGTATATATTAATAATTAAGATTAATGCATGCCTCCAAAATATAAAGGCGCATTTAAAAAAAGAATGGATAGAAACAATTTATCTATGTAAAGCAAAATAAGCAAACTATAGACTTATAAGCTGTATATTACAAAGACGAGGCATATAAGAAAAACTTGTATAGGAAATAAATTGTTGTTAAGTATTATTTAAGTACATCAAGATGCGTAAATAAGTAAATATATGATTATGCCGAAAACTAATAATTAAAATGAAGACAAAGATTAACGAGTGAAGATACAAATTGTATGTGTATGTTTTATTTTCTGAAAACTTTACCTAACCATGATTAGTAAAGAATTGCGTTGTTTAGATATTTGTGTTACGTTCATTTTTTTTATATAAGTAAATTCTACGTCACGGTTGAACAACCTTACATAAACATACTTTACAATATGCATCTAAATTTAAAACGAAAAAACAGTTTGTATCATGGTCAGTGATTCGACTATTTTTATATACCCTGCGTACAAATATAATTTATTGATATATATAAATATTACAGCATGACAAATTTTGTTACATAAACATTTACCAAATCAATACACACGAATATCTTTGTAAATGCTGAGCATGTTATAAGTTATACTTTTTGTTTTTCTGTTGTGTAACGAAATACCCTAAAGAAAAGTAATAAAAAAAAAAAAACAATAAAACTATTATTATATTTATTATTATTACCGAATGGGCCTGATTGTGTTCGTAGTTTGTTTCGGATATTTTGAAATAATATTAGTGATGTTGTTAGAGGCGAGTTAATAAAACTGTTGTGGATCCGCCCTAAGCTACGTGCTCTATGCGATTGTAGCGCCGGACCGGGCGTTACGAGTAAAAGGCAAATGAATTCACGCCTTAATGCGTTCGCTCTACTTCTGACAGTTAGACCAGACCGAGCGCGTCTTTTGCTACATGCGTCTCTTTCATATTGCCGCGTCAGATTAATACATATTTGTTAAAACCAAGTTCACGAGTGCTTCGTTGAATAAATAATATCTTTCGTACGAGGAGTCGCCAGTTCATTTCATTTCCTGCTACAACAGGTTATGGGCCCAGGCTTAAACATCGTCTGGATATTCGTAATTGGAAATCGAAAAGACGAGAAGACAACGTGGAAAATACACCCGGAAATATTACCTCACTGCAAACAAAATGGACGGTGAAGCTACGAACATAATGCGCATACAAATGCTAACCAGAGAAAATTATGATACCTGGAGACTAAGAATGCGCGCACTCATGACAAAAAACAAAACGTGGGCTTACGCAAGCGGTGAAAAACCGAAACCGGAAGCAGCCGAAAATTTGCAAGCGTGGAAAGACGAGGACGAAAGGCGAAAGGAGATTTGTATCTCGCTGTTGGCGACGCCGAACTCAGGCAAATTAGATACTGCGAAACAGCCCGAGAAATTTGGTTGAAACTAGAAGCAATTTTCGAATCGAAAGGACCGCCGAAAAAGACATCATTGTGGAAACGGCTAATGAATCATCGACTCAACGAAGGCGGAGATGTACAACAACGCGTCGACGAATTCTCCGATATGGTCCACAAAATGTCCGAATTATCCGTACAAGTCAGCCTTAAATTACAAGCGATCGTGCTTTTACACAGTCTGCCGGAGAGCTACGAGAATTTTAGATGCGCCATCGAGTCGAGAGACGAGTTACCTTCGCCGGAACATCTGAAAATTAAAACCCTCGACGAAAGCGCGACGAGAAGACAACGCAGCCAAGCCGAAGACCAAGCAATTTTCGCGAGAAAAGGAACGCCGAATTGGAAAAAGACTACGAACAAAGCGTCGAACAAGTCCGTCGATAAATCGGATGATCAACGTACCCGCGGACCATTCCAATACAAATGCCATAGGTGTCGCCAAATCGGTCACAAGGCCATAAATTGTCCGGAGAAGGCCGAACGAAATACGAAACATCCCGAAAATAAAGAAAAAGCCGCCATAGACATTTCCTTTCTAACCGCCCACACAGACGCAGATTCTTGCTTTGCAGGGAACGTTAAGAAAACGATACGTGGTCTCTCGATAGTGGTTGCGCGTCACACCTATGCCACGACAAGGACGTATGTGAACAAATCGCAAGTGTTGGACATTTAAAGATTAATCAGGCAAATCATGGCTCCACCGACGCAAAAGCGAAAGGAACCGTAAAAATCGGGGCATCCGACGGAGACACGACTCGGCTCATACGGCTGGAAAACGCACTGAATTCGACAGATTCTTGAAGGGAGAGGGAATTGTGCGAAAACTCACGACGCCATACACTCCCCACTTAAATGGAGTAGCTGAAAGGAAAAACCGCACGCTCTTGGAAATGGCGCGTTGCATGTTGGCGCAATCGAACCTCTCAACCTCGTTTTGAGCAGAAGAGATCACCACGGCAAACTTCGTAAGAAATCGATGCATTACGAAGACGCTAGGAAGTAAAACCCCTCACGAATTATGGCACAGAAAACGCCCGAACATGAAGAACATGCGAACTTTCGGAGAGACAGCATATATGTTGGATAAAACTCCCGGAAAGGGGAAGCTGGAACCACGAGGTATGAAATGAATTTTCCTCGGATACGACGAATCGGCTCAAGGCTATCGAGTATGGGTACCAAACAAACGAAGGGTAACCACGACACAAGAGATCAAATTTACTGATACCGATACAAGAACGGAAATGCATAACGAATCGTCATCGTCTTCGTCAAATTTGAATCGAGATTCGAATCACAATCCCGAGAGAGTATCACTGCCGAATTTCTTTGAACCTCACCTAGGTGGGGACCACGACGAGGAATCGAGAAATGGTTCGCAGGAACACGACGACCCGACGGGAGAAAGGGACGAGATCACCGAAACGATCAGAAGATCTCCGGGTAGACCTAGAAAGATTCTCACCGGACGACCCGGTCGCCCGCGAAAATTGTATCGAATCACGCAAGAAGACGAAGATCTAGCCAGTCTTCACTCGGAGGTTCCGTATCGGCAAGCATTGAACGGACCGGACAAAGGAGAATGGTTGGACGCCATCGTCGAAGAAGTCAAATGCTTAATCAAGAACGATACGTGGCTGATCGTGAATCGACCCAAGAATCACAACGTGGTCGGATGTCGAATGGTTCTCAGGAACAAGTACGACTCGGGCGGCAAGGTCGAGAGAAGAAAAGCACGACTCGTGGCAAGTGATTTTTACGATATGGACATCTGCGATTGAACGGCATGGTGAGTCAAGGGCGGTCGCATTAGATATCTCCAAGGCTTTTGACCGCGTCTGGCACGGGGCATTGCTGAGCAAACTTCGTTCATATGGACTTTCCCAACAGCTTTGCGACTGGACGGGGAGCTTCCTCGAGAATCGATCGATCCGGGTTGTTGTGGACGGCGAGTGTTCGGATCTGTATCCTGTTAATTCGGGGGTGCCCCAGGGTTCTATTTTGGCTCCTACCTTGTTCTTGCTTCACATAAATGATTTGTTGGAGGCAACGGATAACAAAGTGTTCAGTTTTGCGGATGATAGTACGCTTGTTTCCTCCTTTTCGAGTGATCGGCCGATTGGTGCATCAACGTCGCACCAGCTGAGATGTAGACAGATTGACTCTCTGAACCAGGATCTAGATAAAGTCCTGCAGTGGGGAAAGGCCAATCTTGTCGACTTAAACGCAACGAAGACCCAGTATACAACATTCACCAAGAAAACCGGATCATCGGTTCCACAGCTGATGATGAATGGCCGGACCCTCGAGGCTGGGGAAAGTTTGAGATTGCTCGGCGTCACGGTCTGTGGGAATGTATCATGGCATAAACACGTATCGGGTATCGAAAGATCAGCCTCAGGAAAACTGAGTTACCTTTTTAGAGCCAAGAAATATTTTACTCCGTCCCAACTTCTTCTCCTATATAAATCCCAAATTAGACCCGCGCTCGAATATTGCTCTCATGTTTGGAGCTCGGCTCCTAAACATACTCTCGACCTACTTGAGAGCGTACAGAGACGAGCGATCCGCCTGATCGGGGACTCGGCGCTGACGTCGGGACTACAGTCGCTATCACATCGAAGGCGCGTGGCCGACCTCTGTCTGTTCTACAGATATTGTCACGGATGCTGTTCTTCGGAGATTCTTGGCATTGTTCCACGCAATTCGGTCTATATGCGCTCCACAAGACAATCCGACGGATCGCACCCGTTTGTGGTTCATCTCCCGACAGCGCGAACATCCCTGTATCAGAACTCGTTCCGTTACAGAGCGGGGAAGCTGTGGAACTCCCTTCCCACGCGAGTGTTCCCGGAGCGTTACAACCTGCAACTGTTCAAAAAGAACTGCAACAGTTATTTGATGGCATCTCGGGGCGCCCACTCGACGCTATAGGTTCGCCTCTCCCGAGAGAAGTCTAATAAAAAAAAAAAAAAAAAAAATACCTACGCTCCGGTCGCTCGCCTGAGATCCATGCGTATACTACTTGCACTGGCGGTCAAGCACGACCATAAGGTGCATCAGATGGACATCACGACCGCCTACCTAAACGGTACGATCGAAGAGGAAACATACATGGAATTACCCGATTTACTCGCGGGATGTTTGAAGTAAATCGTCGCGACACAAGGCAAATCCGATATCGAGAGCCGCGCCAAGGAAATGCTGAAACAGCTTCAGGGTGACGAAAAGGTTCGACGTTTGAAAAGGGCTTTGTACGGCCTTAAACAGGCCGGTCGGCAATGGCATAAGAAACTGAATGGGAAACTCGAAGAATTAAACATGACACCGACGAGCGCGGATCCGTGCGTTTATCGCCTCAAACGAGAGGGAGAGCCGTTGATAATACTGGTCTACGTTGACGACATTTTGATATTCTAACGAGGCCAGAAGGATCTTGATTTCGTCCGAAAAGGTTGGTTGCAGGAATTCTGGGAACAGCTCGCTATTGTTTGGGGATCGAAATCGCCAGGAGGAGAAATCAGATTACCATTTCTCAACCAAATTACGTTCGGGAACTACTCTCTCGATTTCGGATGGAGGGCTGTAACACCGTCAGTACTCCCGTTGAATCGGGTTCGAGGCTCGAAAAGGACGTTGAAGAAGAAGGATCACCAGGAGGAAATCGGTCATATCGCGAGCTTGGCGGAGCTCTGAATTACTTGGCGATTGCCACAAGACCGGACATTTCGCATATTGTCAGTTGTTTCAATCAATTCAACACTTGTCACGGCGAGGCACACTGGAAGGCGGCGAAACGCATCCTGAGATATCTGACCGCCGACTTCGGAATCACGTACACGAAGAGCATGAAAACCTTGGAAGGGTTTGTTGACGCTGTTGTATTCCAGAATACTACCCTTATTTGCTTTAACACTAACTCATGTCCTTTCAAACACAACCCTTAAAAACACAACCCTTAAAACTACATCCTCACATATCCTACATTCTCAGTTAATACAATTCATAAATAAACAGACACAATATTCTATATCCGGTCACTTACAGCACATTTCATAAATAAACAGACACTATATTCTATATCCAGTCACTTACAGCACATTTCATAAGTATGCCCCTTTTCATAACAAGCGCATTTTTCATTTCAAAACATGGCCGCTTTGATTTTCGTTCAAAGTTTATTCAAAATTCTAAGTCACAAAGACTTCTAGATTGTTTTGTTCAGTTTATACGCCACAGTCAGTTAGAACAAAATGTTCTATAAAAACAAGTAAATTTGTATGAAAAAAGTAGAAAGAAGAGAGCTCAGCTTGAGATAGCTGAGTTCGATAAAATAAAAATAAATAAAAATATTTAAATAAAGAAAAGTTTAATTATTTAATAAACCCTTAATTATTAATAATTATAATAACCTCCACGCTCTTCCCTCGAAAGAGGAAGCACGGCGTTGGAGCCGTAACCAGTGTTACGACTCCAACGCCGTGCTTCCTCTTTCGAGGGAAGAGCGTGGAGGTTATTATATCTTTTCTTATTTGAAATAATTATCGTTTCTTAGTTATTAAATAATTTATAAAGTTTTATTTATTTTTATATTTTATTGAACTCAGCTATCTCAAGCTGAGCTCTCTTCTTTCTACTTTTTTCATACAAATTTACTTGTTTTTATAGAACATTTTGTTCTAACTGACTGTGGCGTATAAACTGAACAAAACAATCTAGAAGTCTCTGTGACTTAGAATTTTGAATAAACTTTGAACGAAAATCAAAGCGGCCATGTTTTGAAATGAAAAATGTGCTTGTTATGAAAAGGGGCATACTTATGAAATGTGCTGTAAGTGACTGGATATAGAATATAGTGTCTGTTTATTTATGAAATGTGCTGTAAGTGACCGGATATAGAATATTGTGTCTGTTTATTTATGAATTGTATTAACTGAGAATGTAGGATATGTGAGGATGTAGTTTTAAGGGTTGTGTTTTTAAGGGTTGTGTTAGAAAGGACATGAGTTAGTGTTAAAGCAAATAAGGGTAGTATTCTGGAATACAACAACGCCGATTGGGCTGGGTGCCCGGTAGATCGAAGGTCGTACCCCGGATACGTCTTTAACCTGAGCGGTGCCGCCATCAGCTGGGAGTCGAGGAAACAGCGCACCGTCACGTTTTCGTCCACTGAGGCGGAGTACATGGCATTGACCCTATACATACAGGGATTCTTGTCGGAGCTCAAGATGTTCGAGTGTGAAAGAGTTCTGGTGATAAACGACAACCGAGGGGCACAACTTCCAGAATCACACCTTTCACGCGAAATCGAAACACATCGACATCAGGCATCATTTCGTCAGAGATGTCTTGCGCGAAGTTCGGCTGGATATTAAGCACCTTCCATTGGATAAGATGCCCGCGGATTTTCTCACGAAGAGATTGACAAAAGAGAAACATCGGAAGTGTCTGGATTTGATCGGCGTCGGGGGTTCTTCAGAGGATCGACCTAGCACTACAATCGAGAGAGAGTGTTATGGATCCGCCCTAAGCTGCGTGCTCTATGCGATTGTAGCGCCGGACCGGGCGTTGCGAGTAAAAGGCAAATGAATTCACGCCTTAATGCGCTTGCTCTACTTCTGACAGTTAGACCAGACCGAGCGCGTCTTTTGCTACATGCGTCTCTTTCATAATGCCGCGTCAGATTAATACATATTTGTTAAAACCAAGTTCACGAGTGCTTCGTTGAATAAATAATATCTTTCGTACGAGGAGTCGCCCGTTCATTTCATATCCTGCTACAACAAAACCACTATATTTATGTTTTTTTTTTCTTTAAAATATGGTTTTATTAAATTTAGGCAAGTATTGTATTTATGTGGTGTTGACTCCTCATTCAGTAAACACAGAGTCATGGATGATGTGTGTCTCTCGTCAAATGAATTTAAAGAAGAAGAGCAATGTGTTAAAAAAAAATCTTGCGATAACCAGAATCACCCACATCCGTGAGGATGTCGGGATCGGTCTCGAGATATCTGGAAAAGAAATAGAGGGGGAAGGTAACAAAAAAAAACTTCAAAACGAAACGAAAACGTAAATAAAATAAAACAGAATAGCAACCAAATAAGTAATAAATGTAATGTGGGAATGAGGACATGTGGAGGGGGACAAGAGGAAGGAGAGCGTTGCGCGTGAGAGGCATACTATATCTGAGGAAGTGAAGTCCTCTTCTCGTTGCGAAGCCTCCACCATTTGGGAGATGTTCGATCTTAGGTTGATTTATCTTTCACTGATCGCCGTGCTAAAACGCAGGCGGTCTGGTGCATTGGAGATATCGCTATCATGGATAATACGTTTGTCCCTGGCACCACGGAGAGCGTGGATATATCCTGTATAAACCCTTTCATGTCCAAATCCAGGAACGCCTCTGGTGGAACAAAACCGTTGCGACGCACGCTCTCATAGTACAGAGTGCTTGGATAATAAGGCCCGAAAATTAGGTCATTGGACGAGCTTATTGCTCTCGCAATATGTCCTCTGATTAATTTAATCATAAAATTATCCACCCTATTTATGTATGGTTCATTATATAAAGTCTCATTTGAATAATACTTTTCATAGTCCGATTCCGGTGTCCGATATAATCTGAGACAACTTCTGAGACACTTCCTTTCGAACGCCCGAACCTTTTCCATCAAATGTGGGCCTATGTTAAACCATACTGGACAACCATATATGAGCATTGGCCTGATTAGCGTCATGTAGCATATGACTTTTACCCTACTGTCAAGTTGGCCACTGTGAAATAGCCTCCTTGTCATAGCAAAAGTTTTCCTCGCCTTGGCCGAAGCAGCTGTGGGAGGGAAGTACGGTGCGCCGGCGTACGACGCTGATTCCCTTCTTCCTCCATCATCAATATAAGAAAGTTCCGCCGAAATTATCCATGAACAAAAGGACGAAACGCCGCCACGTTTGTCCACAACCAGGAGTAAAGCAAAAGGATAAGCACACATGGTCGTCACCAGAAATGAAATCGTACCAAGGGAAAATATAAAACACAGGATTTCTTTTGTTTATTCTTATTTATTTTACGGTAGCACTGCGTGAAAGTTACAATGTGAAGTCAATAAAAAACACAATCTTCGAAGACTGCAGCGAATATAATATTCGACACGGTGGTTGCAAACACTACACTGTACGTGGGAAATGCGAGTTATGTCTATGAGGCACATGATTTTCACTTATTTTATTGTTCTTTTTTGTTTCAAAATTATTACACACACGCGACTCGGTGATTTTCGTGTCTCCGTGCGCACCGGAGAGCGGAAGTCGGCAACGACCATGGCGGTCGGCGGATTGAAAAGGACTCACCGAGGATAGAACTCTGACATCAGTTCCATCCTAGGTTAGGGTTAAGAACAAAAGAAAAGAGGGAAAAACTTTTCTCTTAATGGTGCGGCCGCCAAAGAAATGCACTCTTTTAGTGCAATGGTATGCGTGTGTGACCGTGCGAATCGATGTTATTTAGACGTGCTCGAAAGCAGTGGAACAACGAAACAGGCAAGCGGCAAAGACAACGGAGATTTATGATCCGTGTCTATGCTGTGCATTGCCGCTATCATAGACTGCAGTTCATCGGAGAAATGTGGTAAAAACAAATAAGGGCATCATACAGATATGGATGAGTGGTGGGGATGCGTAAGTAAATGTATCCCCATTAGGGAGAAGAGCTAATGGTTTTTCTATTTACGCAATGGGAAATGTGTATCGCTGGTGATGCTAAAGGGATCGAATTGTATACATGATTACATGCGAAGGAATTCGCTTTATGACTCTAGGGTAAGATGAGAGTATTTGCTTTTGTCCGATGGTCAAAGAGCTGCCGCGGCCGTGGAAATGCCAGGGACATGTGGTATGCATATGTACGGCGGAATTGTATTGGTGGAACAAGGGTGCCTAATGGTCGGGAATCTATGGTGCATATGCACGTTAAAGAATTGTTTTTAGGAATTTCAGATAATGCGTTGTATGCATCAAATGTCCTTGGAGAAGGAAATGTTTTCAGGCGCCAAATGCAAATGCATTGGCGGGAAACAATGGGAGTTGTGGAATTCCTAAAATGGTAATGAAGAATTCTTACAGAGAATTGTATGCGAAGAGATGCATGATGGTAAGTTTTCTTTTACAGAAGCTTTGAAAGAGCTCGCTTGATGCGTGCAGCATTTACAGGTGCTAATGCAATTGCATTAATGAAGTTAAGAGATGTAATGGGAGTTATGGGGGATTTTTTAGGTAAGTGTACCGTGGGGTTTGGCGGAACCGCCACGCAGCCTCTACATGTCTGTTGAAATATAGACATTGATCTAGCCAGATGACAAGGTATTTAACTAAATTGTCAGTTTCCAGTTTACCTTCATGCGATCCCACGATAACTAACGTTCGCCAATTTTTCCTTGTGTCGTTCGTGGCTTTATATAATGGAGTTCTAAATAGGATGGCTTCACATTTCTGGAAATTGATCTTAAGTTTCCAGTCATCGCAATACCGCTGCACGTTGTTGAAGTCTCGCTGTATAAATACCATTTATGATCTCAACTCTCGGAGCTGTTCTGTAAATTATGAGATCGTCTGCGTACGCAATAGCCTGCGGCAGTGCATCTAATAAGTCGCTAATGTAGCTGTTAAAGAGAATCGGAGAAAGTACCGCTCCCTGTTGCAAGCCATTCTTGATATTATACGTTTTATTAGAGGTCACATTACCATTTTTGACCACGAACCTCCTGTCCTTTAACATATCGTAAAGTACATATACTAAAGGCTTATGTATGCCATGCCTGACCAATTTTTAATATAACCCTTCGATCCAGGCGGTATCAAAGGCTTTTTCCAAGTCGATCAGACAGGCACCTGTGCATTGGTTCCTACATTTATTCCATTGTATGTCAGAGACCAGTTTAGCTGTGGCATGTGTGGTTTCATGACCCGCCTTAAGGCCAAACTGGTTATTTCGAATAATGTTGTTGTCGTCTACCCATTTTACCAGAGCTTTGGTAATAGTCTCGCTTATACTTTACTGATGCTTGGGAGTAAACTTATCGAACGCATGTTCATTGGGTTTGTACAGTCTTTGCCCTTTTTTTGGGATGGGTTGATTGATAGCCGTTTCCCAACGCGCGGGATAATATGCATTATTCAACGCGTTGTTAAACAGAACCGTGTATATATCTATTGCCATTGGGGGCAGATTGCTGAGTACTCCATCTATTCCCACTGACTTTTTACTTCTTAATGAGTCGAAGACACTCTGGATTCCTTCCCTCGTTATTAAAACGTTATTGGCCCCACCATTGGCTTTAATGTCAATTGACAGATTATCGTCACTGACTTCGGTAAAACCCGAAGGAAACACTGAATCTCGTTTTGATTATTTCTTCTGAATATTTTATTTATTTGTGGGAGCATATTAGTTTTTATAGCTCGAATTCTGTTGTTCCAATACAAATTTGTTGCTAATCTATAATTAGCTTTAAGTAATTGCTGGAGGTTTTTTAATCGGGATTTCACTAATATTATCTCCTGGTCTTTCTGCCTGTAAGCTGTCTGTGTAATTGTTTTAGTTTCGATACCGTCTGTTTTTTTTTTTTTTTGTGGAGTGCGTTTATTGTTGTGTTTCTGTACATGTTATGTGATCTGTAACTGTTGTTTTGGGAATTGCTTTGTCCATTGTTTGTTTTACGGTTTCGTCCATTTGTTGGATGTATTTGTCGATTTCGTCATTTGTCAGGTTTCTGTTTACTGTTTACAGTTCTTTTGTTAATGATCTGGTGAATTCTGGTTGTCGCGTTGCCCCGTAGTTGTAGGATTGCGGGATCACGAATTCCTCCAGATCTGCCAGATCGTTCGGAAGCTTTGTTACTACCGTGAATACACAGTGATCACTGTCGTACTCAATTGTCCGTAAACAGCTTCTGTTTCGTCTGTTGGTGCTAAGTAGTCTCAGTCGTGAGTCAATTAGCAAGATATCTAAAAGCGATCTACCTCTAGGGAACGATGGATATTTCGTAGCTAGCAGGTCAGTTTTATATTCAATATGATACTGATCTAACCTCAAAAATGCGTTATTACCAAAGATATTTAAAAAAAAAAACGTATTTTCTTTTTTCTTTAATTTATTACTGAAACTAACCAATTCCCGACGACCTTTAATACACAAACATTCAAAATATTACTGGACGTTTATATAACACAATTTTTACAAAATTAGGGTTTTGTGAAAAATCTTTCTTAGAACAATGTCCAAAGGTTTATACATTGATCCTTTCAGATTTACTGTTTGATCGTTTTTTTGATCGGATGTATTGGATGATGTACTTCTGGAGGATTCTTCTCGAAAAAAATCAATTCATCCAGGCCACTCTTGGCAATGGCCCAGAGCTTTGGGTATTGAATTTTAAATGTCTCATACCATTTCTTCACCAATGGAAATTCGGAAAGATCAAAATCTATGATCTCAAAACACATTGTTGATGTAATCAATGGAAAGTCTGCGATTGTGATATTGTCACCGGCAGCAAATTTCGTCTTGGCCCTCTCTAGATAGGTCTGAAATACTCCAAGAGCATTCCTAACCTTTTTAAGACCTTCTACTGTGCGGGGATAATCGAAGAATATTGGGGCCAATATGTATTCGCCTATTGAACTATAATAAAACGCCATGTTGAAGTATAAACGATGATTGACTACGGCCCGCTTAGTTGCATCGTCTGGATACAGGCTTGATTTAGGAGCATATTTATCACAAAGATACTGAAATCAAAGTGATTGCAATCAATGACCTATTTATACAATAGATAATCATATATATTTACCTGCATGATGGCAATGCTTTCCGGAAGATAAAATCCGTTGTCATCCAATACTGGAATTTCCTTCTGTGGGTTCATCTATAAGAATACAAAGAAACACTTTACACATGTAAGTAACCGAAATCTGCTGGGAATGAGTAATTTGGTACTGACATTCGAGTGTGACGACTGTGTTTTTCCATGTTTACAAATTCACTGAGAGAATTCACTATTGATGGCTGCCAAACAAGTAATAAACAATACGGCGTCTTCAACTTACGTTGAAACTTACTCTTTCTAAGGTTAGTACTATCTACCGCAGTCATTATATTTTAATAACTACCGCCATCTATGTGTCGCGGCGAATAATACTGGGACTGCTCTCGTATTTTAATATATAAAGAGCTAAGAGTTGTGCAAAAGAATGTCATTAAAATGAGGTTGGTAAAATGAAGTCGTAGAACTCTCTACCTCAGCCGTTTATGAAGTCATTATATCTTTTAGATATTATTTGTTGAAATGTTATTTGCGAAGTTCCTACCATCTGCAATGCTTTTACAGTGGACTTAAACGAAAACAAGTACTCTTTCGGTGCGTTACAGAATTTCACGTAAAGTAAAACTGTCGAAGTTTTCAAACTTCTACCGCTTTCTTCATCATTAAGCTCGCGGTGACCTAAGAATTTTCTCTATTTCTGATCTAATAATGAAAAACAAAAACACACAAAAAACAAAGATTTATCATTTTATCGTTTTTCAAAGTAATCTCCATGAAGATCAGTACACTTGTGGGGGTTCTTCTAACCTACCCAAAGAACCACCCATTAATCTTAAGCAACTCCCCATCCCCCACCTAGAGATTATTAGCTTACCTGCAATCGGGAGCATTAAGCTACCCTTCAATCATTTCTTACCTGAAATATAAACCCACGGCAAGATCATTATCTTGCCATGGCATCAAACAAAGCATATCAACCAAACCATTTCGGTTCATCTGTTACGACCACAACCACCCATCCCATAAAAATTACCCTTTTGGAGCTAGTCTCCGCCACTAACGGCGATACACGCCAAAAACATCCACTTAAAGGATGTGACATAATCCTAAATCAAAGCATTACCCCATACACCTCGTCCCGCATAAATTGATAGCAAGCAAATCGAACTAAACGTTCAATTTGCTCACATAAAAAACTGGGAAATATAATCATTGAACCAAGGGTTCACCACAACAACCCCTAAGAGCCAAATGTGCAGGCCAGATGCCGTCCTTCAAACAAAACCATTGAGTATCATAAAAAATTGCGCGCCAGCAATTTTACGAGACCTCAGAAAAATGGTTATCTAAAACAATTAAAACAACCAACGCCAGTTTTCGTTTTAACAAAATTAAGTTAAAACAAACAAAAGGAAAATATTCGCCTTTGTATCGATTCCCCACGGAAAAGATCCTTGCCCATTCGGCTAAAATAAACAACATAGAGAATCAGAAATGCTCATTAGCACAATTTTCTATTTGTATTCCCTAACGTATCCTTACAAATTCCCCATGGTCGGTCGCACAAGCGATAAACAATCATCGAGTTGCACACGTCCCATGATTGTTTATCCAAACAATCATATCAATGGCCATGCCCTATGATTCGTTCCCAAACCAAACATGCACCCATCTATCCTAGTCCCTTGCCATCGTAGGCGAAGTTTCTGTTGACTTAATGTCAACAGAAAAATCTATCCTCTATCGTTTATGCTGGCAATACAGCCAGCCTCCGTACACGATCATCTATTTGACCAGCTGCATGTTTGGATTCTCTTCTGAGCACCCTTCGCATTTTCGTTTGTCCTGGCTTCCAATGAATGGGCATTCAACCTGACCTTTACGGTCACAATGGAAGTACGAGGGTTGCCTGTTATGTTTCGGGATTTGGAAACCCTAGTGTTGCAATCCGGCAATTGACAGCTCTGTCGTAAAGTTGGACATTTTTGAGGTTATACGCACTCAGATCGTTTTGACATACGAGCGCTATTTGTGTTGTTTACAGTAACTTAAAAGATTCATCTCGGCCCAAAAATGGAATTAAATCGTCAACATTTTCGTGCGATTATTTTTTACAACTTTCGGCGTGGATTAACTCAGCAACAGTGCATGGATGAACTTAATTCAATTTTTGGCGATGAAGCTCCATCAAGGACCAGTGTTTATCGATGGTATGGTGAATTCAATCGTGGTCGTAGTTCACTCCAAGATGAATTTCGTGAAGGTCGTCCAAAATCAGTTGTTGTTCCGAAAACCATTGATGCTGTGCGCGAACTGATATTGGAAGATCGTCTTGTGACCTATCGTGAGATTGAGACAACCTTAGGCGTTAGTGGGACCAGCATACATTCAATATTGCATAAGCATTTGACCGTCAAAAAAATTTGTTCGCGTTGGATCCCACACAATTTGTCAATCGTCCAAAAAAAGGCTCGTGTCAATTGGTCGAAAGAAATGCTCAAAAAATACGATTGCGGTGCTTCGAAACACCTCTATGACATCGTGACAGGTGATGAATCGTGGATTTACGCGTATGAGCCCGAAAGTATACAGCAGTCGACTGTCTGGGTGTTTCAAGATGAGCCAAATCCAACAAAAGTTGTTCGCGCACGAAGCACTTCCAAGCAAATGGTCGCCTGTTTTTTCGGAAACACTGGACATGTCGCAACCGTACCACTAGAACAACGCAGAACAGTCAATTCTGAGTGGTACACAACCATTTGTTTGCCAGTTGTCTTCCAAGAAATCAGGAAAACCAACCGCCGAAGACGGATCACTCTTCAGCACGACAATGCGAGCTCTCACACATCGGCTGCGACAACTGCATTTTTGAGCACCCAAAACATCGATTTGATGGGTCATCCGCCGTATAGTCCTGACTTGGCACCGAATGACTTCTTTTTATTCCCGTACGTAAAACACAAACTGAGAGGTCAACGTTTTTCGACACCTGAAGAAACGGTTGCTGCATTCAGAATGCATGTGTTGGAGATACCTCAATCAGAGTGGCAAAAGTGCTTCGACAATTGGTTCAAACGCATGCAAAAGTGTATAGATCTTCATGGGGAATATTTTGAAAAACAATAAAGTGATTTTCGATAATCAATATTTGTTTTTGTTCTCTAATCCCGAAATATAAAAGGCAACCCTCGTATGTGTGGTGATCGTTCAGATCGATGCTATTCACACGTGCATTGGAACAACGAAACAGGCAGGCGGCAAAGACAAAAGGAAGAAAATGACCAAATGCGCCGTTGGTAATGCGGGTCATTGTTTACACGATGCCTCGTCGCTAATATCGACGTTGGGAGAAAAAAGGTGATAATAGCAAATTGGATGTTTATGGCATCTCTGGCTGCAGTAGAAACCGCGTTCATATTTGCATTAGGAAATGCTGGAGAATTTGGTTTCAGCGTCTATTGCGCTAATTATATGCAGCTGCTTGGGTTGTTTGTTGATAAGACAAACAAAAAAAGGTTGCCAGGCAATGTGTATGAAAAGGTATATGACGCGGCTGGGAAAATAGACGACGCAATATTTATGGTCCCTGTCATGACGGTTACATCGAATGCAATCCGAATTATTTTGTTTACAGGAATTCATCTAAGGAAATTTGACTGGCGACGTAGATGCCGAAATTGATTGGAAATTCCTGGTAAGCTAATAAAGAAATCTTAAGGAGCAGTGGTATGCGAAGAGAATGCATGAAGGTAAGTTTTCTTTACAGGGACTTAAAGATCATAGATTTGATCTCTTAAATGCGTGCAGCATTTACAGGTACTAATACTGTTGCATTAGCAAACTTAAGGGAGTAGGGTAGTAGTTATGGGGGTTTTTCAGGTAAGTAGACCGTAGGGTTTGGCGGAACCGCTACAGTATCACCTCATGGATCGCCGCCACTCCTCGAGCCTGATGACGGTACGAACGTACCGAGGTGCCAATGTCGACTCGGATCACTATCTTGTTGGTACAGTTTTCCGAGCGCGGATTGCCTTACGGAGACGTATTGCATCGGCGGATCAGGTTCGAATCAACACGGCTACCTTACGCAATGAGAACACCAGTAACATTTTTGGTCATGCGCTAAGACTCGCCCGCGAGGAGAAATACAAAAAAGCTCAGAAGACCTGAAAAAAGACTCCACAGACAAAATAATAGAGCATGGAAAAAAAAACCTTGTCTGTGAAATAGAGAAAAGTAGAGAGCGAGGTCCGCACCAGACGCGGAAGTTCTACAAAATAATACACAGTATGACGCGGTACACACCACGCTGCACTTACTACAAGGATAAAGAGGGTAATCTGATCACCGATCCTGAAGGCATTCTGGAGCTATGGGAAGTGCACTTCAATGAATTGCTAAATGGTCAGCTCACAGAAGAATTGGAGGCTCCACCAATGCAAGATCAAGATCAAATGCTACCGCCACCAAGCATTGAGGAAACATTAAAAGCCATAAGACAGCTCAAATCAAATAAAGCTCCCGGAGCTGATGGCAATTCATGAGATCGTGATTCACGTATGGGAGTAAGAGGAGATGTCGGCAGATTGGCGTCGTGGTATAATTTGCCTCATACATAAGAAGGGAGATATCACGCTATGCTGCAACTATCGGGGTAAAACATTGCTGAGTACCGCCTATAAGATACTCTCCACTATCCTTCAAGATCGGAAAGCTCCATACCTGGAGTCATCATTGGTCAATATCAGTGTGGCTCCATCCAAGGCAAATCAGCGATTGATCAGATATTCACCCTTAGGCAGGCGATGGAAAAATGTCTGGTATTTAAGATTCCATTATACCATCTATTTATAGACTTTAAGGCCGCCTACGACAGCATGGCCAGGGTAGAACTATATAATGCCATGAGAGAGTTCGGCATTCCGAACAAATTGATACGACTTTGTAGGTTGACCATGGCCTACCTAACTAGTCAAGTAAAAATAGCGGGATTGCTGTCCAAACCAATAAACATCTTTAATGGACTCCGACAAGGGGACGGTCTGGCCTGCCTCCTCTTCAACCTGGCGTTGGAGAAAGCAATCCGTGACTCTGGCGTTACCACTAGAGGGACTATTGTCACCAAGTCCAGCCAGATATTTGCATACGCATACGACATCGGCATCATCGGTAGAACCACAGACGAGAAAGTAATCGTGTGCGTGCCGCTTGTGTTTGACCCGCGCAGATATAAAAATAAAGAATTAATAAGTTCATACGAAAATGTTTAATAGTTTACGTGAAAACAAATCAATCCCACAAAAAACAAAAGGACAAACAATAAACAATAAATTTAAATTTCATTAACAGTTTGATTAGCTATGCAATAGTCTCGTTGAGAAAAATAATAATATATCGCATACCTCCGAGATCCCCATTTTTTTCTTTCACTTGATTAAGCATAATCAAGCAAAAACGATAAATTGGTTTCAGTGACATTATAAAGTGCGCTGCTTCACAGCAATAATAACAGTCAAAACAAAGTAACAGAACGAAAAGTGAATCAAAAGTAATCGAAAATAATCGAAAATAAACAAAAATAAAAACAAACAAACAAATTAAAGAATAAAAAAAAAAGTGCATAACAAAATCCTTTCAGTGAGGTGCGACAAAGAAACTATCAATTAAAATATATCACCTCGCAAGCGTGAAAATTGAAACAGACAATATATTGCTCATTAAGCAAGTGGTTTTTAAGACAGCATTTGGCGCGAGGGCAGAGTCACTGATTCCTACTCGACGATAGCCAAGTTCGAGTCGGCGTACGGAAGAAATCGCGTTCGTGCTTCGTATTGCGGGTCGCCTTTGTTTTTTTTAAATGAAAACAAATTGGAAAGAACCAGTATGAACACGGAGGACGACAAAAACGCAACAACACACAAAAGAAAAGGTACACAGAAAATCTCCATTGTGACGCGAAGTAAAACCGCGAAATTAACAATGGAGAAAAATGGCCAGCAAATGGAGGAGGACAGAGGGCGCCCCTCCCCCTACAATTTTAATATGTATGGGGCAAACAATTCGTTCGCTTCTCTTGCATCCTCAGAGTCTGAGGATGAAGAGGAGGAAATAACTGAATTGGAGGCGAAACTTGCGATGGCAAGAGCCCGTCTAGAAGAGAGACGCCGAAAGAAAAAAATAGCGGCACTCGAAAAAGAAAAAGACACGGAACAACAACAAAAGCCGAAGCCAAAAGTCGGCCAACAGCAACAGCAACAGCAACAATCAACACAAAATCGACCACAGCAAGCAACACAACAGCGGCAAAGCAACAATCAGAACCAAAAAATAAAGATGCCACCGATCAACACTATAGATATTGAGTGTAAGGAATTGGTAAGTCTTTGTAAGCTAGCGATAGGTAACAATTTTGTAGTTAAAAGACTGGCTGGTAATAGGCATGCCATTCAAACCGATGCGGTGGCAGACCACGAAAAAATTAAAGAGGTCTTAAAAAGGGCCACCGCGGAATTCTACTCGTTCACGCCGAAGCAAACAAAGAGGGTAACGGTTCTATTAAAGGGTGTCGACCCTGAGGTGGAACCGGAGGCTCTGCTCGAGATGCTTCAAAAGTTGAGGCACGACGATCTCGAGTTTATCTCCGTAAAACCGTTCACTACAACCAAGGCAAGAAGGGAAAACCGCAAGCTACCCTTCTTTTTGGTTCAACTAACGCCCAGCAGCAGAATTGGTGGTCTAAGAAAGATTACAGTCTTGGATCATCAAAGTGTCACATGGGACAAGTTAAAAAAAGGCAGAGACATCCTGCAATGTGTCCGCTGCCAAAGGTTTGGTCACGCGGCGGCGAACTGTGAAATGCAGCACCGTTGCGTGAAATGCGGAAAAGACCATAAGGCAGAAGAGTGCCCTCTGGGAAAAGAAAGGGTAGAAGACAAAGCCCTTCTAAAGTGCGCAGTGTGCCGGAATGAGGGACACCCCGCTAATTATCGAGGATGTCCTAAATTCCGAGAAATAATGGCAAAAAGTGTGATCCGGCAAAAAACCACAGAGCCAGCTCGTACTACAACAATGCCCGTAACATCGCAGCGATCGTACGCACAAGTTGCGTCGGGTGGGAGACCATCAAACCAGGCTACAACATTGGTAGCCACAAATACTCCCACACAGACTGAAACAACATCGCAAGCGGACGTGGTCACGGTTCTGCTTAATCTGCAGAGACAGATGACACAGCTGCAAAACCAAATAAACGAGATCTACTCGTACTTGCCCAATCTAAACAAAAAGTCAATATAAACCCTCTAACCACAACATCAATAAAAGCTCTTGTCGTGAATGTAAATTCACTAATAAGAACTGAGAGAAGAGCCAATCTTTTCAACCTGTTGCAAGTTGAACGGCCTGATGTACTTCTGGCGGGGGAAACAAAGTTAAACCAGAGACACAAGATATGGCATAAAAACTACGATATTATACGAAGAGACCGACCTAACTCCTCTCAAGGGGGGGGTGTCGCAATCTTTATTAGAAAAGGGATCCCTCATAAAGTTATATATAGTGGAGAAGTGCGCAGGTTCCGGGTGCTGGAAGCCTGTATCGTATGCATACCCCTTCAGCAAGGAAGGGGTTTGTATGCGATTGCGGTCTACGCACCTGAGGAGCACCAACATAATCTATTTATAGCAGAGCTCGAGACTCTCTTCCGATGCTTACAATTGCACCTGGGCAAAAATTACTTTATTCTAGGGGGAGATATGAACGCCAAGCATAGAAATTGGGGAAATTATATATCTAATGCCAGAGGAAATCAGTTGGCTGGCTGGTTAGATCAGTTTCATATTGAATATAGAACTGACCTGCTAGCTACCGAATATCCATCGTTCCCTAGAGGTAGATCGTTCTTAGATATCTTGCTAATCGACTCACGACTGAGAATACTTAACACCAATAGACGAAACACAAACTGTTTACGGACAATTGAATACGATAGTGACCACTGTGCATTCACGGCAGTAATGGAGCTTCCGAACGAGCTCGCAGATCTGGAGGAATTCGTGATCCCGCAACCCTATAACTACGGGGCAATGCGATGGCCGCGGTTCACCAGATCATTAACAAGAGAACTTCGTTCGAATGACTTTAATCTGCCAGTAAACAGAAACCTGACTAATGTCGAAATCGACAAATACATTCAACAAATGGACGAAACCGTAAAACGAACAATGGACAAAACAATTCCCAAAACAACAGTTACAGATCACACTAACATGTACAGAAACGCAACAATAAACGCACTCCACAGGCAAAAGAGCAGACTGCTATCGAAATTAAAACAATTACACAGACAGTTTACAGACAGACAAGACCAGGAGATAATATCACTGAAATCCCGATTAAAAAACCTCCAACAATTACTTAAAGCTAATTATAGATTAGCAACAAATTTGTATTGGAACAACAGAATTCGAGCTATAAAAACTAATAACCCGAATATGTTCCCACAAATAAATAAAATATTCAGGAGAAATAATCAAAATGAGATTCAGTGTCTCCAAATCCCACGTACTCAGGTAAACAAGCAGCTGCTAACCAACATTGGCATAGATGCAGAGAACGCTATCCTCAATGGTGAGCTCTTCGTGATCGAAGATCCTTTGGAAAAGGTGAACGCTTTGGGAGCTGTCTTTCAGGAAATGTACAAGGTGAATGAAAGCATTCATCGAAATCACGACCTGGAGGACAGAGTTCTACTCAATCACCTGCACCTCCGGAATGAAATTTCACTTTGGCAATCGGAGAATCCGGGTTTTACCGAATTCAGTGAAGATAATCTGTCAATTGACATTAATGCCAATGGTGTAGTGGCTAATAGCCTTCTAATAACAAGGGAAGGAATCCAGAGTATCTTCGACTCATTAAGAAGCAAAAAGTCAGTGGGAATAGATGGAGTACCTAACATCGTACTCAAGAACCTGCCCCCAATGGCAATAGATATATACACGGTCCTGTTTAACAACGCGTTGAATAGTGCATATTATCCCGCGCGTTGGAAAACGGCTATCATTCAGCCCATCCCAAAAAAGGGCAAAGACTGTACAAACCCAAGGAACATGCGTTCGATAAGTTTACCCCCAAGCATCAGTAAAGTATTTGAAAAAAGCATTAACAAAGCTCTGCTAAAATGGGTAGACGACAATAGCATTATTCCAAATAACCAGTTTGGCTTTAGGGCGGGTCATGAAACCACACATGCCGCAGCTAAACTGGTCTCCGACATACAATGGAATAAATGTAGGAACCAATGCACAGGTGCCTGTCTGATCGACTTGGAGAAAGCCTTTGATACCGTCTTGATCGAAGGGTTGTATTACAAACTGGTCAGATATGGCATACATAAGCCTTTACTATATGTACTTTACGATATGTTAAAGGACAGGAGGTTCGTGGTCAAAAGTGGTAATGTGACCTCTAATAAAACGTATAATATCAAGAATGGCTTGCAACAGGGCGCGGTACTCTCTCCGATTCTTTTTAACATTTATATTAGCGACTTATTAGAAGCACTTCCGCAGGCTATTGCGTACGCAGACGATCTCATAATTTACAGAACAGCTCCGAAAGTTGCGATTATAAATAGGTTAATACAGCGAGACTTCAACAAAGTGCAGCGCTATTGCAATGACTGGAAACTTAAGATCAACTTCCAGAAATGTGAAGCCATCCTATTCAGAACTCCATTATATAAAGCCACGTACGACACAAGGAAAAACTGGCGAAAGCTAGTTATCGTGGGACCGCATGGAGATAAACTGGAAACCAAGAGTTTAGTTAAATAAAAAAGGAAAACTTTTGCTATGACAAGGAGGCTATTTCACAGTAGCCAACTTGACAGCAGGGTAAAAGTCATATGCTACATGACGCTAATCAGGCCAATGCTCATATATGGTTGCCCAGTATGGTTCAACATAGGTCCAAATTTGATGGAAAAGATTCGGGTGTTCGAAAGAAAGTGTCTCAGAAGTTGTCTCAGATTATATCGGACACCGGAATCGGACTATAAAAAGTATTACTCAAATGAGACTTTATATAATGAAGCGTACATAAATAGGGTGGATAATTTTATGATTAAATTAATCAGAGGACATATTGCGAGAGCAATAACCTCGTCCAATGACCTAATTTTCGGGGCCTATTATCCAAACACCTTGTACTATGAGAGCGTGCGTCGCAACGGCTTTGTTCCACCAGAGGCGTTCCTTGACTTGGATATGAAAGGGCTTATACAGGATAGATCCGGAATTCCGCTGATCTATCATGTAAGTAGATCATCTGTAGGCGGGCGATTGTGTTACGACCGGGAAGTGGCGCGCACCGAAGAAGAGCTCCTGCGCTTCAGTAGGGCTATCTCCCACAGAGACCGGGACGATAGTATTAGCCAGCGTCAACAGTTCTGGTGGTTGAATGGCATATAAAGACCTGGATACCAAAGTCGGTATAGAATCATACTATCATCAGCTAGCTTACATAGACTTAGCTTTTCTAGAATTAGGGTAGTATAAGATTTAAGTTAAGTTAGGTTAAGTGCTTTTACATAAAAATAAAAAAAAAAATAAAAAAAAATAAATAAAAAAAAAAAAAATATATATATATACATTAGGTAAGTTAAGTAAGTTAAATTTTAAGAAAAAAAAACAAAAAAATTGACAAAGTTTTTCAAATTTTTCTTTGTATTTCAACTAATTATCAGTACTGCCACAAAGTTCTGTCGCCGAAAGGCAAATTATACAAATGTTAAGTAATGTTTAGCTTAGAGCGTCTGCGAAGGACCAGTAAGTTATTATATAAGATAATTAAGCTAGAATTTAAGCATTTTTTGTCTAGCCTTTAATTTAGAAATTAAGAATATAAAAAGAAAAATAAAAAATGTTTTAAAAATGAAAAAATGAAAAATCATCGGTAGAACCAAATCGGCTGTACAGGACTCCTTCACGAAGATCGAGCAGGCATAAGTACATGGTGGCAAGTTCTGGGAAGAGAAGACCTAACGTTGGTCAAACTATGAAGGTAGTGGAGCACGAATTTGAAGTAGTGCAATCCTTTAACTACCTTGGGTCAATATTGTGACGCATATGACAATGATTACTAGAATATTCTAGAAAGTGCGAAACAAAGTACTAGCATATTCTAGAATGTACTGGAAAACTGGAGACTATGAGCAATACAAAATTCGAGGCTATGGAACGGACGGAAACGAAACACCAAATCAGAATGAGGAAAAACGGTATAAATACGTCGCACGCGGATCAGAAAGATAAGTAAGACGTAAGAAGTAAGCAGTCAAAGTGAAAGTAACGGTTGTTATTAACGGACTAATGAAGTGTTACATTAATTCAAAATCGATTTAACGCCTCTTATTTATTAAAAATAATTAATCCAGCGAACCCTAAGCTCGCTACAATATTATCAGCCGATAACAATATGGAAGAAGAAATACACGAACGGCTGATCAAATCCAACAAAGCCTACTATGGTCTATCAAGGCTCTTTAAATCCCGAAATCCCGGTGGGATGGCGTAGACCAGGAGTTGGGAGTGCCAACTGGATGACATCGGCTCGAAATCGGGACCGGTGGAGAGATTTGTTAAATAAGGCCAAGACCGGACCCCGGTTGTAGTGCCAATGATGATGATGATGATGATAGGATTAGGTTAGGGAAAAATATTTTGAATTGTAATGAGTGTAAAAGTTAACTGTACTATAGAGGCGTGGAAAAATGTCGTTTTCGGGTATGATCTGTGTCCACTAAGAGATGAGGGCGCGAATTTACGTAATTCATTTAGATAGAAAAGGGGGGTGAAAATTAACATTGTTAATTATTTAACAGCCGCGCCCATGTCGACCGTCTGAGATTTTTTTGCCTTGCGAGCGCTGCTAGCCGCCATTTTGCATCGTAAAATTAAACTAAAAATTATTTTTTGTATTTAAATACTAAACCTTATAATTCTATCTCTTTCCTGTCGTTCTTGGTAGATCTCAGAAAATTACGTGAAATTTTGTGAACGCAAGGTGATATTACCCCTCAGGTTTTAAAGATTTCAAACAAAAGAAACACATGCACATTGCGTGGCCATCAAATCAAGCATATCAAATTCCAAAAATTCTTAACCCGATCTTTGCGGATTCAATAGTTTGGATATAATCAATCACAATTATGTGCGAAACACTTATAATCATGCAATATTAAATTACAGTTATTACCCCAACTAAATAAGACAAAACCTTTTCCCCAACATACTAGTAACTGACCTTCGCATATTCTTCGGTCATGTGCTCCAGTGCACAGTAATCAACATTTACAAGCTCGTACGGAATCTGGAGAAACTCGAACACCATCCGAACGGCCAGGGACGGGGGTCCATCAGACACGGCATGCAATTTCAATGGCATTATCTGCAATGGTAAAGAGAATCTGTTTTATTATTGCATCCACAAGTTTTATGTAGTTGTCAATGATAATAATTAATTTAAGTCTATTCATGATTCATAGGCTTTCGCATATATGCAAACAGTTTGCGGCTCGTTTTTGCTTTTAGTTCGCCTGCGCGAAAGAGTTTATGAAACAACTTTAAACAAATGTGGTAAAAGTTCATGCATGTCATGATGCATCTGAGAATGTTCTGGAATTAACATTTTTTCTTTTCTGGATTCAAAAACTTACTTAATTTCAACACGTTATCAAGTCCGCGACAAACTAAAGTGAAACGCTATATATTTGAAACTGATAGCAAAACAGCACTGCTAATCCAACTTCTAAATTGAGTGGCTTTTCGGTTGAGGGGATTTGAGTTTATATGAAGTATAACAGTTTGAGGTTTCTCTTACCAATAGAGTGGTTTGACTGCTCCACACTTGTGCCATTTGTAAATAATGTAGATCGAAAAAAGTTCTCTAATATAACTGTTTGTTCTCATCATTTTCACTTTATTTATTTTCCCCACCTCTTATTTGCTCAAGAGATAAGTGCCTTTACGATTGACCGGATAATATGATAATAACATTTTGAATCTATTAAACAATGTACATAATATTGAATTAAAGAAAACGTATTCCACAATTTTTAGTAAGAATGTGCGACATATATAAATAATATTCATTCTTTGCGATTACCTTCAGTCATTTTCGACAGGAGCCCTGTAACACCAATGGCTATATTGGCATTATCATTTATTATTTTATTATTTATTATTAAGCGCCAGATCGTAGGTTTACGAATCGTACTTCCGAAGCCAGACTCAACTCCGGACGAAGGGTAAGTCTGGCCCAATACGTCCGAGTAATGCTATTGTAGAGATCAAGGCTTTTCGAACGCTTAGGATTTCTTGATCCTCCTGGGTTATAGTAGTTTATTTGAGGATCAAGGTTTTTCGAGCACTTATAAGTTTTTCAACTTAAGCTTCCCTGATCCTACCGGCTCCGCAAAATAAATGTAACACCAATGGAAATATTGGCATTAATATTTCATTATTTTATTATTTAATAATAAAATATTGTTTATTATTTTGGCACCGGCAGTATCCTGCCGTTCGGGCCAAATGTAATACCTCCAAGGTATAACTTTTAATTATTTATCTGGCACCGGCAACATGTATGCCGTCCGTGCCAAAGGGTAGAGTTATTAGAGTTAGAACCTTACCTCACTGTGCATGGCGGTCCGCCCTTTCCGCTCCAAGTCCCGCTGGGAGAGTCCAAGTAAGTAGACTTATGTTGTTTGGTTTAATTAATTATATTGTAGCGAGCTTAGGGTTCGCTGGATTAATTATTTTTAATAAATAAGAGCCGTTAAATCGATTTTGAATTAATCTAACACTTTATTAGTCCGTTAATAGCAACCGTTACTTTTACCGTACACTTAACGATTTCTTGACTTATACGCTTCCGTACTTATCGCGTATTTGACTCCCTGATCTGCGTGCGACGTATTTATACCGTTTCCTCCTTCTAATTCGGCGTTTCGTTTCCGTCCGTTCCATAGCCTCGAATTTTCTACTGCCCATCATCTCCAATTTTCCAGTACTTTCTAGAATATTCTAGTTCTTTGTTTTGGACTTTCTAGAATATTCTAGTACTGATTGTCATATGCGTCACACTACCCTCCGCCTAGATTAGTTCGTCCCGAACTAAGTTCACTTCTAGGTTAACAAAAAGTCGCCAGTCGGTCACGATGTACCACTTTCATCTTGGCGTTCGGTCTTCGCTGAATCCTATAGACAACGTCGTTAATTCTTGTGAGAATCTTATACAGTCCTTCCCAATATTGCTGCAACTTCGGAGACCTTTCTTTTTGCCGATGAGGGCTATAAAGCCATTCGTTATCGCCTCCATTATGAGGATGCGGTGGCTCGAACGTTGTACCTTGGTTTCATCCTGTCACTTGATACCTTGATTTGCTTTCGAACCAAATGATGAATCTCATCGAGGCGATTACTCCATTCGGCTACGTAGTCTTCAGTCTTATCCATCGCGTCTGGAGGTATTCCGCATCACAGATCGGGTGGTAATCGTATCTCTCGTCCAAATATAATTCTTGCTGAAGAATAGCCTGTCGTATCGTGATTAGCCGATCTATAGCTCATGAGAAAGGTTTGTACATATTTGTCCCAAACTCGTTGGTGATCACAAACGACTTTCGATAAATGCAGATATCCAACGGAGGCCCCGTCATGCATTTCTGTTAGTACATCCTTCACTTTTGATGGTGGGACTAGAATCCGCATTCGATGGGATTTTCCGTCCGCGGCTTCCCATTTACGCTTTAGAATTCCATCTTCCACTAGCAAGGAATTCACTGTGCCCAATATGCTTTAAATGTTCCACTTTTGTCGGAAATATTATTCCAAGTTGGTCGCTCGTTCTTTTCTTTGTGTTCCAGGATTAGTGACATATCTTCATCCTGAAGTTGCGCTGCGCACTCGTCCACCCATCTAGTACTTCTACTTGTACATTTCGAAGGTCGTACGCCTCTTGGTTTTCTTCCACTCTATGACAATGTTTAGAATCTGGCTTACATGGTCTTCGCAATTGTTCGTCCTGCAATGTAATGGCAACCCCCAAGTTACCAATTCGCAGTGTTCCTTACCCGATATCTAGAGCAACTTGATGCTCCTTCATGAAATCCATTCCAAGAATGCATTCGTCCGTAATATCGACAACCAAAAATTGGTAAGAGATGGAAATATTGCCCAGCACTATTATGCTGTCGACTTCTCCGTAGACTGTAGAACGTTCTCCTGTGGCAGTCTTCAAAGCGTATCTTCTATTTTTATTAATTTTATTTTGCCCACGACATCCGGCCGAATTATGGATCTCGTTGCTGTCACTGTTATTGTCCTTGCGTTAACAATCGTAGTTATAACCAAACTTTGGTTATCCCGTTGGAGTTGTGATACAGTTACGATGCTGGGGCAGCACATTCCACCAGACGACTTTCGCCCCGTAAAGTCTGCCCTTACAAGTTTCCCGAGCTATTGGCCTCAGGTTGGTCGGTTGATAGTCTTCTTTTATGATTAGCGCATGAACAACAGTTCTCACTTGATGTTTTATTCATTCGTCGACGTTTCCTACAGTCAACAGAGATGTGTCCGACTTCGCCTCATGTCCAACACTTCATATCAGGTCTCGGGGTTCTCCGTTGTATATGCCTGATTCTTTAGCAGGAACATTCCTCGACGGACGTTTCTCGGACTCTATATGTACTCCTGGTAGCCAGTTTAGCAGATTCATTAGTCGTATTCTTTGCAAGTCCCGATCTTGGAGTGCGTTTATAAATGCATCCATATCTACCTCGTTCAGAAATTCCTTAGTCATATTTGAATAAGACAAGTTTGCCAATCGCTCAATGTCTGCCTGCAACTCTTGAAGATTTTCTCCAGGTATCTGCGTTCTGCTCCGCAGTTGCGTGCGGTAGACCCTCTGCAGGTGGTTGTCTCCATACCTAGTCACAATATTTTATTCAAAATAAGTTCTACACTGATATTTTATTACTTTATTTCGTGTAGCAGGCTCGCTGTTCCATGGCGAGGCTGCAGCCTGTTACTCTTAAGATAGACTGGTAACTAGTCACTTTTTTTTTTTTTAAACTGTATTTATTAATCAGTGTTCACTTGACGTTCGAAAGGCAAAGACGTTTTATATCGCGCTCCTCGTCACACATTTGTTGTGGTCCGGCGCCGTGCTTCCTCGGTTGAGGGAAGAGCGGGGACCTTTTATTATTCCTTTTCTTCTTGAAAAATGCTGGTCCTGTTCTACATTTCGTCTTCTGGTTGAAACTTATCACGGGAATATTATGCAGATGGCTATGTCGAACTGTCACTAAAGATATATTACTTAACTCTCGCTTGGTGCCTTTCCTTCTTCTTAGATTTTTATTTGCAGCCGGCTATTTAAAAATGTCCATATCAGTTTTATTTTATGTCGGGCTTTTATTTGATCTCGTTGCAAAATATTTTTATAAACACAAATCTCTGGTTATTGTATCTTGGAGTGAATATTCTATTAAAAATTATTATTAAATCTATTTTCTCTAGAGTAGAAGTAAACGCCTCGAAGTATTCAAGGCAAATAGAAGTTATCAACTGAATTTTTTCTCTATTCTATTTTTTCTTTGTGTGACTTTTCACATGAATCAATTTGGACGAAAATCCAAGTTGCTATGTTTTCAATAAATAAAAAGGTGCAGGTTATTAAGTGTGCTGTAACTGGTAATATTGTGAATGTTTATGAATGGTATGTATTAAGTGAGAATGTAATATATGTTAAGTGAAGTTTTTAAGGATGTGTTAGGAGATTCAGTGTTAAATTTAATAAGGGTAGTATTCTGGAATACAACATCCCACCCTTCTTCGAGAAAGAAAATTATCCTTGAAGAGAATAATTTTCTAGTAACTATATATTAAATTAAGATTAATTAAAAACTTGGATTTTCGTTCAATTACATTACAAAGGTTTTCAAAATTAATCTTTCATCAAAGGTTACAATAATCAAAAAGTTCTTAATACTAGAAAATTAATCTATTTACATTATATATTAACTAAATTTTTCCAATACTCAAAAAGTTCTTAACACTAGAAAAATAGTCCAAAATAGTCTATTTACATTATATATTAACTAAATTTAAATATTTCTCCTTGGAACCTTTTCTTTTCTTATCTAAAAATCATTATTACTTATTATATTAAATATATAATATTAATATTATTGTTTCAAAATTCTCATTTCCGTATATATATTAATTCCAAAATTTCTAATATATATATTACCAATAAAATTTTCTTTCTTTCCTTTTCCGTTCGAATATATATAAATTCTAAAATTTCCATTAATTCTAAAATTTCCAATATATATTACCTCTAAAATTTTCTTTCTTTCGTCCCCCTCATTAACTTTTTTTTTTTTTTTTTTTTTTTTTTTTTTTTCATTTCCGTCATTTCCTACAATTGTTAGATTATTTCATATATATTGAATAATAAAACAAAGGCCATTTGTTATGTGTTTATCTTTTCCTTAAATTTATGGAAAAGTTTCCAAAACCTTTCTGGGCCTATTACTATGATGATTGAATAGAGATGATTATTACCAAAAATCTTCTTGAAAAATGATCTTAAATAATTTAAATGACGGTGTAACCTTTTATTTTTTTGTATTTTGCATTGGAATAAATTTTTTTTGTTGAAAAAAAAGACTTGTAATGTATTTATATAGTTACTCTTTACAATACCTATTTTAGTTAAATTATTATTTTCATTTTTTATTATTTCGTGTTTGAGTAAGTGTTTGTGTTTGTTTTTGTTGTTTAAAATATTTATTGTTTTCGGCTTAGTGTTGTCATTGTCCATAGCTTTAACTGCTGTCGGAACGTCTACCTTTTCAGTCTTACTCACTGCTGATGGATCGTTTAGTTTCTCAGTCTCATTTACTGATTCGTATAGTTCTTCAGGCTTATTAGCTGTTAGAACATCTGGTTCCCAGTCCTATTTGCTGTTTGAACTATTTCTTCAGTTATATCTGCTGTAGAAACATTTAATCCTTCAGTCTTTGCTGCAGAAAAGATTTGTTCATCAGTATTAGCTGCTGAACTGACTTGGGTTTCGAATTTTATTGCAACTATTGGGTCTTCAGTCTTTAACACTGCTGAATTTTCAGTCTTTGTTGCTGAAGTGTCGGGGTTGTCTATTGGGATAGCCGGAATATTAGGGGTTTCTGTTTGTATATTTTCTGCAGGATCCGAATTTTCAGTCTTTAATACTGCTGAGTTTTCAGTCTTGGTTGCTGAAGTGTCTGCGTTGTCAATAGGGATATCTGAGATATTAGCGATTTCAGTCTTTAATACTGCTGAAAATTTCGGATTTTCAGTCTGTGTTGCTGAATTGTTTTCCAGAATGGGAGTATGAATCGGAGTCTTTATATTAGGGACAGGGTTATCTTCGTTTATATGGCTTGGTTTATAGGAGTATGTGGGCTCAGGGTAAATTTGGCTAGGAGCTTCATTAAAATGGTCGTTATCTATTTCCAAAGATCTAATGCTGTAAATAGAAAAATTTGGTCTATCTTCCATCAATTTTGGTTGGCGTCAGGCCTCGTTTTCCGACTCTTGCACCCGAGAAAAGTGAACATTTTGTCTATCGTTTTGTCTATTGGTGCTCCTAGAATTTTCACCAAAACGATTTTCAGAGTTTGTAGGATTATTTCGGAATGGGTTACGCGTTGTTGTACCTTGTTGGTAATTTGTTGAAGCCGATCCATTCCTAGATATCTTGTATCTACACTCATTCTCTGTGTGATTATTCCGTCCACAGAAATTACATACAATGTTATATTCCCTTTTTATGGGTTGTCTATTCGGAAAAAAGTTGGATTGCATGTTCCGATAACATGTGTCCTGTGTATGCCCTGGCTTACCACAGGTTTGGCAGACTATACTATTGAATGTAGGTTTTTCATTGTATTGATATGACCTGGGAGAGTTGTCCATTCGAGCCGCATGTGATACTACATGTGCAATCGACTGTTTTAAATTATTTCCCCCATGGACTTTAGCTAGTATCTTTAGCTGTTCGTTCATTAGTCCATCTTCAAATGTTTGTACGGCCAATTTTTTGTTTTCTTCTATTAAATATTCCCTAACCACCGCGTCTGCTGTTATTTCACACGTGGCAGAGTTTAAAGTCCTTAGAGCATTCGCGACTCTATCACCGTATTCCCGGACGGTTTCTCTGTAGCGTTGTTTCAGAGAAATCAACTCATTGTGTGCCGTCGACCGAGATTGCTCCTCTTTATATTCCGATTCGAGTTTATCTTTTAAATCCTCCCACTTAGCGATTTTGCTATACCTGATCAGATCGTAAGCATGACCCTCTAGTCTATTTTTGACTAGCTCTAAAAACGTCTCGTATATATCCGGGTCTGCCTTCTTTATTGATCTAAATAAAACGTCTCCCCCGGAAATAAATTTACCTAAGTCGCAGGGTTTCCCGTCAAAGGTAGGGACGATTCTGAAAACATCAGAAATTCCGACAGACAGAGCCATTTCAGGGGTTTTACTGAGTATCTGTTGATAGTGGAATTGTTCTTCCCCCTGCCTAGCCGCCTGTCTCGTGTAATATGGGCTCGTAATATTGAAAATTTGAATTAAAGTATGGCGAAAATTTGTTATCAATTCTTAAAAATATGGTTTATGAAAAAATGGCCTTTATGTTATTATTCAATATATATATATGGAAACGATATGGTTTGGACCCAAAACTGAAAAGAAAGAAAATTTTCGACGAGAAGGAAAAGAAACGGAAATGTCGTCGAAAAAAAACTGAAAAGAGAATTTTCAAAATTTCTATCGAGAAAACACTTTTTTTTTTGAAAAAGGAAAAAAATCCAAGTAAAATATTCCTACAAAAAAAAAAGGAAGAGAGAAAAAACAAAATATTGAAAAAAATTCTTACTACTCTAGATGTTGACAGAAGTCTTGTTGAATTTCTTATTGTTGTCCTTTTTTTTTCTTCTTTGTTGTGTCGTAGAGTTCCTCTTTGTGTTCCTTTCTATATTTTATATTATTTTGTTATTCTTGCCAGGCGGACTTCACGCCCTAGAAGTTGAATATCCTGGTCTTTTCTGCTTTCCTTTTTTTTCTTTTTATTTCGTTGTTTTATGTCGAGGTTTTTTTTTTCTTCTTATTTTGGTTTGGTTATTTCTCCTGTTTTGTTTTTTTTTTTCTCTCTTTTCTTCTTGAAAAATTTTTTTTCTTCTTCTTATTTGATTATTTCTTTTGTGTTCACATTATTATTATTTTTTTTTTTTTAAATTTTTTTGTTTATTTTGTTCTTCTTCTTATAAACATTTTTTTTTGTTGTTTTAAATTTTGTTTTGTTTAAAAAATTTTTTTTTCTTGTTTTTTTTTTTCTTCTTATTTTCTTCTTTTTATTTGGGATCCTTTGGTTGTATCCCACCGCTGCCACCAGTGTTGTGGTCCGGCGCCGTGCTTCCTCGGTTGAGGGAAGAGCGGGGACCTTTTATTATTCCTTTTCTTCTTGAAAAATGCTGGTCCTGTTCTACATTTCGTCTTCTGGTTGAAACTTATCACGGGAATATTATGCAGATGGCTATGTCGAACTGTCACTAAAGATATATTACTTAACTCTCGCTTGGTGCCTTTCCTTCTTCTTAGATTTTTATTTGCAGCCGGCTATTTAAAAATGTCCATATCAGTTTTATTTTATGTCGGGCTTTTATTTGATCTCGTTGCAAAATATTTTTATAAACACAAATCTCTGGTTATTGTATCTTGGAGTGAATATTCTATTAAAAATTATTATTAAATCTATTTTCTCTAGAGTAGAAGTAAACGCCTCGAAGTATTCAAGGCAAATAGAAGTTATCAACTGAATTTTTTCTCTATTCTATTTTTTCTTTGTGTGACTTTTCACATGAATCAATTTGGACGAAAATCCAAGTTGCTATGTTTTCAATAAATAAAAAGGTGCAGGTTATTAAGTGTGCTGTAACTGGTAATATTGTGAATGTTTATGAATGGTATGTATTAAGTGAGAATGTAATATATGTTAAGTGAAGTTTTTAAGGATGTGTTAGGAGATTCAGTGTTAAATTTAATAAGGGTAGTATTCTGGAATACAACACATTGTATACACACAAAAAAAAACTGAAAGTAAATAAACACATACGCGGGTTCTCTATCAACAGTGCAAAGTGAATAGTGTAAACCAGAAAAAAAAAACGTGTAAAAAAACAAATTCAACACAATGGAAAACCAAATGCAATCGCAGGTATGTGCCACTATCCCTTTGCCAACAGAATACCATACAGACGAAGAAGAGCTGGAAAGGGGAGTTTTCTAAGAAAAGAAAAACTGATAACAGTCATAAACAAAATACAATACCAACTGTAAACAATATGACGTCAGTTCGTGAAGCAACAAATGAGGTTGTGGGGCTTTTCAGGGCCCGAAAAGCCACGCATCGCTCGAACCCCACCATTATCAGCAAATACAGCTTACCTGAAAGTTGAATTTTCGGCAAGATTACACAATCTTGCTATGGCATTAACTGCCAACCAATTTGCTGAAATCAATACGGTTATCCCCACGGATAACCGACATAAATACCCCATAGGCAGCGTACCTTTTTAAGGGCTGTTCCAAAACCCCTTTGAGCAGTCACACCTGAAAACATAAACCCCAAAGCAAAAATTACTACCTTGCCATGGCAACCAAAACATATTCGTGTCCCCTGATCGGCACCCATGCCCATTGCCAACCATTAAGAAAACTTCCACAGTTCCCTTATTGACATTCATGGCAATCATGCTCACAGAAATCCTTCTGTATCTGCTTTTCTCAAGCAATCATCATGTTCACAGAAATCCGTCTGTGTTTGCTTTTCTCAAGCAATCACCGATCCCACGATCACATCATGCAAATCGATGCCTATGCAGCTGCATCCAAATATCTCGGATCACCACTGCATAGGCAATCCTAATGTATTTTCATTGGCTTGTACAAACAAAGCCGCATTTTTAGCGCTTATGCATTGGATCCCATTTCGGTATTCAATATACCCTCTATTGTTATGATAGAAATGTTAGGGCTACCAGTGCTAATGTGTGAACACCTGCATATCTCCCTTCTGTTCGTTTTTCAATGCGCGTTCGTTTGTCCTTCCTTCCAATAGGAAGACATTCGTTCCAATAGAAACGATCTTGTGCATGAACTTTCCAATGGGACGTTGATGGGCTCCCATTGGTCACTGCTTGACCGAAGAGTTGTTTCTCCTGCGATGGTGTGCGTGGAAACCCATCGCAGGCATTGAGGCTGGGTCAATTTCTTTTAGAAAAAGTCAGTCAGATTTTTACCGTCCAGCCGCACGTACGTGTCGCGAGTCGTCTCCATAGTGCCGTTCTGAAATATACAAGTATTTTTAATTTCATCTCGCAGTCCTTTATATCGAAATATCGATTCGTTTCTTTCGTGTTTTGGTTCTATAAATCGGGTGAACGGAAAACTTGCCGTGTATTTGCGATAAGAGCGCGTATTATGTACATTTCGTCCAAAACCAAAAGGAACATTAGTGGTGTGTCTCACCAAGTTCAAATGTATGATCTATAAATTCAAATGTATGATCTATAAATTCAAATGTATGATCTATAAATTCAAATGTATGATCTATGAATTCAAATGTATAATCTATAAATTCAAATGTATAATCTATAAACTCGAATGCGTAATCTATAAACTCAATGCGAAAGTAAAACATAGTCGGAAATTACCCAATAAAGAAAACGTTAATTAATATCTAAACTCCGGTGTTTTAATTGTTCCTGTTTTTCTTGGTGCTTGTGTTCGTTGTTTTATTTTAGACAATTTTGGTGTTGAACTCATCGTTGGTGTTTGTGATTTGTCTTTTCGTCGGTGGAGTTTTTATCAACTCGCATCCTTACAGATGTCATCATAAAAACTACTCCACAAGGTTACTAAAGAAAGGAAATTTCCCCTGCCACCACCAACCAATGTGAGCAATATAAGGGGTTTTCATGCAACGAGAAATGCCATATTGTCGGTAGTGAAAGACAAAATTCAATTCAAAGCATTATCTAATAATGACATAAAAATAACATGCGAAACAGAAAATGCATACAGAGCAGTTAAAGAGAACTTACAATTCCTTAAGACGGATGTAAAAACCGAAGACTTAGAGTATCATACCTACCTACTAAAAAGTGAGAAACTATTTACATTCGTAATCAGAGGACTTTCAGCTTCAATGTCTATAGATATGATTCTAAATGACTTATGCTCACTGTTGGCGATGCGATCAGCATCGGCGCACAAACACTCAACATCGGCGCACAAGCACTCAGCATCGGCACACAAGAACTGAGCACCAGCGCGCAAGCACTCGACATCGGCGCACAAGCACTCAAGAGGGAGGAGCATGACAGACAGCTGTATACCAGTCGCGATAAATCACTCAACAGGCAACGAGTGATTTATCGAAACCAAGCGAACGAGGAGACAGCCGCAGGAAATAAAAGCCGAGCGCAGCGGCGAAACAGCAGATCTCTGTAGAAGAGTAATGTGGAAACCTAATAGTCTATCTCACAAAGTCAAACTGCTCATTTACAAACAAATTATCAGACCCACACTCACGTACGCATGCCCATTGTGGTACCATATCACTCCCTCCCAAATGGAGCATTCGAAAGAAAATGCTTTAGGTATGTCTCTGGATTACATCGTCGTCCTAACTCCTATAAGTACTATAGTAACGTCGAACTCTACAATACCGCTGGTATTGAGCGCCTCGATAGACGATTCCTCGAATTGTCTATCAAATTTATCGAAAACCTACAAAATAATCCCAATCTCATAATAACCTCGCTCTTAGAGAACCCTCTAGATATCAGAACTAACTATCCCAACTGTCTCCACACCAGAGCTATCTTCGCCTCAGGCAGACTGGTAAATGATTCAAACGAGATCATATACCACAACACCGAAGTTACCCCTAACCAGTTCAAATACTGTAACGTCCAACCATTTTCCAACATCCTATGTTTCTCCAACGAACAACCGGAAAGAAATACTATTCCTCAAACCCATAACTGACCTCACTCCACATCCTTTAATTCACATATCCCATTAATTATAAAACTTTGTTTTGTTTATAGCTCATTTTATAATAATCAGACTAAGTTAGGTTAAGTTATATTTATATTTAGGGCTAGGTTTAGATTAAGTAAAGTAAAAATAAGAAATTCCTGGTTTTCTGACCTTTTCCAGGTAGACGAAACCCTACTAAATGTATAAACACACATCTATCCTATAACTCTTAAAACATTGTTTGGAAAATGTATTATAATAATAATTACATGTAAGCAATTGTTAGGAATTTAATTTTAAGTCAGTGTATTACTTATATGTACAAATTCTAATTATGGTTAATAAATACAGAAGGAAACCCTACCAAATCAGTCTTGATAAAGACTAGCGCTACAAAGAGAAACAGATAATAATATTCATAAAATTCAGCAAATAAAGAATTAGGTAAAGTCTTGTTCTATAAGTACTGGCGTTTGTATTGCAACGCGTTTTTCGCCCATCTCCTCTCCTTGGTCCTGTATTGTTTTTAGTCGTTGGTTGGTTAGGAATCTGTACTGGGCAAGACTAAAACGCCCGTCTGATCCAGAGAAGAATCCGGCTCTGGAGGTACAATTCCTCTAATTTATTGAAAAAACCATCGTTGGCCGGCCAGCGCCGGAAGATACAGTCCACTCGAAAGAGAGACTGAGGCAGCGCTAAAGAAGCGCAGTTCGATTGTTTCAGTTTCTTTTCAGCAACACTCACTAAATCAAAAAGTGGTAAAGGTAACAATCAAATAATGGATAAAAAATCTTTAAAGCCTTTTCATTGGTATATCTGAATGTCTTAACTTTCTTTAAGCACCACACACCCTTTAAGTAAAAAACTGTTTGTTCTTTTTTGTTTAACATTTATTATTTAAACAATATTTAATGTTAGGTTGTTTCACGTACTATCACAAATCTTTACAACGTTACACTTATTTCTTATTATAACCTAGGCTCTTCTTAACAACACTTATTTCATATTTTAATCTAGGTTCTTCTTAGGAACACTTATTTCACCTTTTAATCTAGGTTCCTCTTAGCAACACTTATTTCATCTTTTAATCTAAGTTCTTCTTACCAACACTTATTTCGTCTTTTAATCTAGCTTTTTCTTACCAACACTTATTTCATCTTTTAATCTAGGTCCTTGTTACCAACACGTATTTCACCTTTTACGACCGCCTCGGTTAATCGTCCAAGTCCAACCCCGGTCTCTGACCGTCTCGGTCGAGATTCGAACACCAACTCTTGACCGTCCTCTTGGCCAAAATCTCCAAAACCAGCCATCTCTTGTGGTTGTCTCATTTTTTTCTTTGGATGGAAATCTTTTGTTTCTTCCGGCAGAAAAAAGGATCTTTCCATTCCCCGCCTGATCCATTTTTCGGTGGATCAAACACAAAAGAAAAATCAATAGTGCGTCGTGTTAATGCACATTTCTGATTCCCTTTTTTGTGTTGTTATGGTTTAGGCGAACGTGCAGTTAATTTTATGGTGCCTGTTGTTTTCTTTAGCCGAATGGGCAAGGATCTCTTCCGTGGGGACTCGATAAGAAATACAAAGAGAAAAATCAATAGCGAATCGTGCTAATGCACCTTTGTGATTCTCTATGTTGTCATTGTTTAGGCGGACGTGCAGTTCATTTTATGGTGCCTGTTATTTGTTCTAGGCGAATGAGCAAGGATGTTCCTTGTGGGAAATGGTTTGGGTAAACAAACCTTTGAAGGATCATAAAATTGCAGACGTGCAATTTATGATTCTCAACAACTTTACTTGAAAGTTGGTCATCTGGTCCACAGATTTGGATCTAGGGGATTCTGCGTGTTGAACATATGGCTCGTTCTTTCACCTCTTGGATTCAACTTAAATTCAATATGGGCAAATTGAACGTGTAATTCAATTTGTTTGATATTGACTTGATATCGCGATATTTACTGTATGCGCGATTAATGATGGAGCTTAGCTCCAAAGAGGTAGGTTTTATGGGATGGGTGGTTGTGGTCGTAACACCATTGTTTTATGTCGATATAGTTACAAAAGAGAATAACAAATCAGTTTCTGAAATCCAAGAATTATTATGGTGCAAACTGTCGATTGAACTACCCAAAAAGGTCAGATCGATACCTCATTGTAATAATTGCCAACAGCTTGGTCATACAAAAAATGTCTGCAACTATAATTCAAGACGTGTTAAGTGTGCTGGGCCTCACCACACAACACAATGCTCGAAACAACCCAACAGCATAGCAACATGTGCGCTTTTGCCACGAGAATGGCCATCCAGCTAGTTACAAGGGATGCTCAGTGTATCAAAAAAAATTAAAAGCTCAGCATCCAAAGAAAACTACAGTCACTCAAAGACTACAATAAAAAAATACAGAGCGAGCGGACCCAAGCACAATTGGGACTAGCAACACACGAATGAACAATAAACTAAATGAGAAAGCAGATAATAAAAGCGGACAACAACCTGTCAATAACGAGCCTACCATCATGGATATGATGAAGATGCTCAGAGTATTCCAGGACGACATCAAAAAAAGCATCAACCACCTAGCAGAAAGGGTAGGTAAACTTGAAAATAAAAACTACCGACCAAGAAATCCATGAAATAAAGACAATGAGTAATCGGCTCCTACGAATAATCACTTGGAACGCAAATGGGCTCAAGAACTAGAAATATTTATAAGAGAGCACAACATAGATATTGCGTTGATATCGAAACGCACTTTTCTCATATAAGCTTCATAAAAATCAGAGGTTATATGGCCTTGTATTATTTAACTGCAGAGTCGCCATGTAGTGTTAATATTGGTTGTAATATTAAGATTATCAGAAGTAGCCTACTAAAACCCGACTCCCCTATTTTGTGCTGTATCAAGCGCAGCCCACTAAAAGTATATGGCGAAGTCGCCGCAGTTAGTGAATCAAACTTCAGATTAGGTATTTGATTGATTTATTATTAAAAGTGCTGAGGTATTTATACTCCCAATCAATCACTCAATTATTTACAAATTTCTTAATTCACTCATACAAATTTTGCTTAACAAACAATTTCAGTCTTAATTGATAATCCACTCAATATAATTCTGCTTACTATGCTATTTTATTTCCCATCACCAGCTTAGCACATAGTGTAAGAACAATGACACGAGTTGACCCAATTAATTGTGAATCACCGCTTAGCAGCAAGCTCGCAGGCGGGTGTCATATGATTCTTTCAAATCGTAACTGGGGCAATTCTTTTCTTTTACACAATGAAAACAATCGACCTTGAATTATTTCAATTTCAATTCAATTCAATTTTTATTTGGTAGATAATTACATTTATGATATATTTTACAACTAGTACTTAAGAGATTTAGGATAGCAATTCCTTTACAACTATAATATTAAATCTATATAACGACAATAGCACAATTTTAATGAATAGCAAATAATAAATTAAGGGAAAACTACAATAAAAAACCCTTATTTGAATCTTAAGACTAATATTGCACGAGCTTCCGGTTATTTTATATAATAATAACCTCGATATAATTTTCATAGACAGAGTACATATGTAGTGATTTAGGATAACGCATGACGGGAAACGAGAATATTGTCAGAAAAAGAACAATTGACGAAGAAGTTTCGATTGAATTTGTCAATGTAGAACTCTACCTGTTTAACGTTAGCGTTTTCATGTAGTTCATGTGTCGAATAATGCCATGGCAAATTCAGCAACATTTTCAATATTTTATTTTGACACCTTTGCAATTTTATTTTGTGTGTGCGAGCACAATTACACCATACAGGGGCCCCGTACAGGAGTATAGCTTGAAAAATGGTTTTATATATTATAATTTTATTTTCGATGCTAAGCTTTGACTTTCTACACACTAATGGATACATAACTCTTACGACTTTGTTTATTTTGTCTATTGTGGTAGTGATGTGTTTTTGAAAGATAAGTTTTTTATCTAGAATAATACCTAGATATCTACAGTCTTCGGACCAATCAATATCAACTGCACACATACTGAGTTTAGTGCCATTTGGTAGGTAGCAGTGTTTCCTACATCTCGAAAACCAGACAGCTTGTGTTTTATTACCATTTATTTTTATTTTCCATTTCCTGTAATACACTGCTAGTTTGTCAAGAGCTGCTTGCAAAGAGTTGTAGACATTAGTGAATAAAGCACCCGAAGAGAAAATGGCCGTATCATCGGCAAACATAGCTACGTGAATGTTTTCACCTAGATATGGTAAATCTGCGACAAACAATGTAAATAATATGGGACCAAGAACCGAGCCTTGGGGTACACCATGGTGGATTTGGTGAGTAGAGGATATGTCGGTTCCTATACTCACAACATATTTTCTCGAACAAAGAAAGCTCTGGATAATTTTGATAAGCGGTATTGGCAGCTTAAGTTTTAGTAGCTTATAAATCAAGGCATCGTGCCATACCGTATCAAAAGCTTTTTCGATGTCTAGAAGAACCAGTCCCGTTGACTCCTTGTCGATGAATTTACCAGCTATGTGGTTTTTAATGCGCAAGACTTGGTGGATTGTGCTGTGACCACTACGGAAACCGAACTGAAAGTTTGGTAAGATGTTATTGTCTTCCACAAAACGATCAATCCTTTCCTTAATGATTTTCTCTAAGAGCTTACTTAGACAGCTAAGTAGACTGTAGCTTTCAGGGCTGTTCTTCGGTTTGCCGGGTTTCGGGATAGGTATTACCTTTGCTGTTTTCCAACAGTCCGGAAAATAACAATTCTTAAGACAAGCGTTGAAAATGAACGTTAAATAGTTACTTGCAGCAGGTGGAAGTGCTTTGATTAATTTGTTGTTAATATTATCGAGACCCGCAGCCTTTTTTGATTTCGATTTTTTTATCAATTCTTTAACTTTGCTGATATTAGTTGCGTAAGTACTTTCAGCTGGTGTTTGAGAAAGTACATGGATAGTGTTAGAAACTTCAGCTTCAGTATACGCGTCGCTTAGATGCATAGATATGGAGTGGTTCTTACTAAACGTGTTAGCAAGTAGGTTCGATTTCTCCACTGAAGAAATAAACAACTTGTCGTGAACTTTAAACGGAGGAATACTTGACCCTCTCTTTTTCATAATTTTTGATATTTTCCAGAACGGTTTGCTAGCTTTGTCAAGAGAGGAAAGGTGTTTATTCCAACACTTGTTCCTATATGTTGAGATTTCGTTTTTAATAATATTATTTAAGACTTTAACATTAAGTAGAAAACAATCGATTCTATAACGCAGCCATTTTCTTCTTTCAGAGTTTCGTAGCCTAATCAGATGTAAGATATTTTCAGGAAGCGGTGCCTTATCAACTGGAGCAGTGGAACATTTAGGTATCGCAAGATCGGCCGCTCTATTGATAACAGAAACAAAATTGTTACATAGGATATCAATGTGCTCGCTGCAGGTTATAGAATTTAGACTGGTATCACCTAGAACCAAGTTCGTGTTTATATATGATTTATAACAATTCCAGTTGGCGGCGGAATAATTATGGTATAAACTGGTACGATTTACAACTACTGTATGATTCACTGTAAGGCTGATCGGAAGGTGGTCTGAACTTAACGCATTTAGAGTTAATGGTACTGTGCAGTAATTTGGAATATTAGTGATATATAGATCAAGAGTTGGGGGGTTCTTGTTAGCACTCGCTGGGATATAGGTGGGGAGAAGGGTATAAAGTATGGAAAAACTTGGGCTGGATTCAGTAACATCTAGTAAAATGTTACCCCAGCAGTTTGCCCTAACACAATTCCACGACTGATGTCTGCAGTTTAGATCACCACCAATAACTACCTTGTTTCGAGTGTTGACTCTATACAATTTTTGCAGATCCCGCTTAAAGTAAGTAGATTTCTCGATGTTTCCATTTCCTCCAGGGAAATAGACAGAAAAAAGACTCACCTTGGAGTTGTCACTTAATGTTACATCTATACTAATTTCCTCAATTAACTTGAGGCGCAATGAAGGACGCAAGGAATGTTCTATACATTTTTTCACAACAATGGCGACACCTCCACCACTAGCATGTACCCTGTCTAGGCGATAGCATATGTAATTTTGATGTGAGAAAGAAATGTCTTGTTTGAGCCAGGTTTCTGAAACAAGTGCAATGTCAATATTAAAATTTATCAAGAAACTAAAAAATTCATGCTTTTTGTTTTTGATGCTTCTCGCATTCCAAGTTATGATGTTAAGAGAGTTTCTTAACATGTTTTTTCCGAGTATATGTACTTAATAGCTAATGAAGTAATGACGTTAAATTGGTCAGCTTTGGTTTGACAAGCACTAAGTTTGGTTACAACTTCATTAAGAAGAGAGTTTATCTCGCTAAATGAGAACAGGTTATCATTATTTAATGTTTCTGACGGATTTTTCTTCGTGTGTGTCGTATTACTGTTGAAAGGTTGCTGGGTTTGATGGAGGCCAGAAGCCCAGGTGGATGAAGGAAGTGAAGGTTGACGCACAGATCGGGGTAGTGGAGGAAAATTATCCATGGATAATCGGTCGGGCACTGGCTGCTGTTTGTCACTCGGAGGCTGTTGGAACGTTGTATTTCCTGTACCACGTCCACGTGGTGATAATTTGCGGCGAATGTCTATGTACTGCTTTCGGCTTATGCATTCTGGATCGGTGGATTTATGTGGCCCACTACAATTTGCACACTTGATGACCTCATTCGTTTTGCAGTCGGATGTTTTATGGTTTCCCGAACATATTGCACAGAAGCTATTTATATGACAATGCATCGAGCCGTGACCATAAAGCTGGCAATTGTGACATTGTGTGACCTTACCTGGATTATGTTTTTTAAAGTCCCAGCGAACGATGGTTTTGAACAAGGTGGAGTAGTTCCGTTTTAGTTCGTTTAATTTAACAGTACCGCGTTGAATGTAGACGATGTACAAGTAGTGTTTGTACAGGGCTTTTGTTGACGGATTTAATGTGATGGTTTTAACATCTAGGCACTTAATCCCGAGTGCAATTAGCTCATTTTTCACCACATCGTTGCTAATTAAGTCTAGCCCGGATAACACTACCTTTAATGGACGATTTTCCTTACGCGAGTGGGTGTAAAACTCACATTTTAACCGTACGAGTTCGGTTCTGATTTGATTATATATGTCCATTGTTGGGGCACATACTTTTTGCCCAAGCGAAATGTTTTTGATTAAGTATTTGTCTATCTTAATGTTGCTCAAAATATCACGCACTTGAGCACTAGTTGTTTTTAATACCACAATTGGCGGAACGGTTTCCTTAGGAAGTTCTGCGCACCGTTCGTCATTGGTCGGATCCATTTCAGGAGAGTCTTCCATCAGACTTTGAAGTGGTTGAAAAAAGTTAGTGTTTGAACACATTTTAGATTTTTCTAGAACTGTATTGTTCACTTTTGAAAGTTTATCGGGAGGAGTTTGGCCTCCAATAACGGGGTCGTAACGCAACCGTTTGCGCTTAATTTTGTTTAACACACGTGGCCCAGGGGCCATAACTTAACGGTTTTAACACTTGTTCAAATTTTTGTATGCGGAAAACGAGGCAAAGAAAACAAGATAATGATAATTAAATTGTGAAATTTATTGTGAAAATAACGGTTGATTAAGATAAATAGCACGAGCAAAACTGTGAAACAAGTTGTCTGTTTGAAAGTCAGCCAGGTACGACCTTGAATTATTGTCCGTAACGAATGCTGGTTAAGTGAAACTTGCTAATTGTGACAAGGGCAATTGATTTATTTTTTATGATTCTTCATTGTCATTTCGTGGGCATGTTGTTAAACTCCAGCCTATTGGACTACGCACCCCAGTGACCGTGCCCGTGGAGGTACAGCTCTGATAATAAAACAAAATATACATCACTTCCAACAAGAAGAAATAAAAGAAACTTTTATTCAAGCCTTCATTGTTACTATCAACCTTAATGGAGCCCACCTAGACACACAATCTCAAAACAACAATTCGCGGATATTTTCACGAAGCTCGGACCAAGGTTTATAATTGGAGGAGATTTCAATGTCAACCACGCTGCTTGGGGATCAAGGTTAATTACTCCAGGCAAGGGAAAATAATTGCTTACAGCCATCAAAGAAGCAAATTGCGAATTTCATTCGTCTTGTTCACCAACATACAAAACTCCTGACCTGATCGATTTCTTTATTTCGAAAGGAGTGTCATCGAATTATATTGAAACGGATAGTTTAGTTGATTTAACGTCTGACCTCACTCCAGTACTACTAAAACTGAATGCAGCTGTTCCCAGAAAGAACAGAAAAATAAAGCTTACAAACAAATATACAGATTGGGAAAAATTCCGAAAAGAGCTTGACAGTCAGATTGAGTTAAACGTTAAACTTCAAGATTGTGAAGAATTGGAACAACAAGTACGACAATTTATCGAAACATTGAAAAGCGCACCCGCAACAGCAACTCCGGTGCCAAGTGATAAACCAGAACCAGCAACCACATACCCTATTGAGATTAGAGATCTAATCAAAGACAGGCGCAAAGCTAGACGAACCTGGCACAGATCCAGACACCCTAACGATAAAAAAATATTCAACAAGGTGAGGAGCAATCTAGTTAGCAAATTAATTAAAGACAATAAACAGAGCTGTATAGATGAGTATCTAAGTAAACTAAGTGCGTCAGCGGATACGGATTACTCTCTCTCTCTCTCTCTATGGAAGGCAACACGTAAATTTAAACGTCCCCTTATCCAATTGCCACCTATAAAAGATACGCAGGGACAGTGGGTACGCAGAACTGAAGATAAAGTTGAAATATTTGCACAACCGTTTTTTTTTTTAGTTTTAAACCACATTTATTTTCCTAATTCTTTTTACATGTATAATATTAGGGGTAAATATTAAACCCTTTTCTACAATCACAGTCCTTAAATTAACTTACTGGCTCTATGCGAGCTCTCTAAATTACACGTTACAACTTGATTTTTATATATGCCTTTCGGCGTACATCCTTTGTTTTCGTTTCTTATATATATATATATATATATATATATATATATATATATATATATATATATATATATATATATATATATATATATATTGTTATGCCTGGACCGGCTATACACCTTTGTATTAGGCACTGATGGACCCTCAGGAGAGATATAGGTTGCGGGAAAACCCTCTGGCGTTACCTTCGGGTCAATTATTCGGAGGGCACACGGAGAATGAGGGAAAAAGCAAAATTTTTTTCTTGAAGGTCCGATAACTCGGCTTGGTAATTTCTTTATTTTGATACTTATTTACACCGTAATTAAAATTTGTCCTTAATCTTAATAATTTTCCTTCATATATTAATTGTCTTTAATCTTAATAATGTTCCTTTAATAATTTTATTTACACCGTAATTGTAGTTTATCTTTCTATCTTAACACTTTTCTTTCATATCTTTTATTTAAAACGTAATTGTAACTTAATAATTTTATTTACACCATAATTATAGTTTATCTTTCTATCTTAACACTTTTCCTTCATATCTTTTATTTAAAACGTAATTGTAACTTAGTAATTTTATTTACACCGTAATTATAGTTCGTCTTTTAATCTAACAATTTTCTTTCATATCTTTTACTCAAAACGTACTTGTAACTTAATAATTTTATTTACACCGTCATATCTTTTACTCAAAACGTACTTGTAACTTAATAATTTTATTTACACCGTAATTATAGTTCGTCTTTTAATCTAACAATTTTCTTTCATATCTTTTACTCAAAACGTACTGCGTAGTCGGCGGTCAAACTCAGTCTGAATATCCTAATAATTTTTCTTTCGCCTCCACTTGGCTTCTCTTTCCTAGCTGACTATCTCAGCGCATTTTTCCTGCTTAGTATGCAGAAACATGTCGTCGCCAACTCTCATGGGGCTCGGTTTTCTGCATACCTTGCGCCTGCACAATGTGTAAAACGGAAACCGCTATTCGGCTCCATGGAACTCAAGTTACATAAACTGATCGCATGCCAGTTCATTTTTGTGAACCAAGCAGAATGTCCCCCATGGATCGCGCAAACTATGGGGCCCGTAATATTTTTGTGGATTAAGCAAATGCCTCTTTTTGTGTCATATTTTTTCATAGGAACATTTTGCGAACTAAGTGAATATTTCTTTTGGATTGATACAGGATTAGGATTTTGAACATTTCATGACCAAGCGGATATTTCTTTTGTATCATATTTTTTCATAGGAATATTTTGTTCTGCGAAGGATTCGCAGCATCCATAACAATATATATATATATATATACATATATATATATGAAATAGGGCATATATTAGAGGGACTCCTCGTTTACATCTATATGTATACATTATTATTACCATTTTTTTTTAATTTTTTTTTTTTTTGTATTTTTATAACAAACAAAAACTTCAAAACGAAATGAATAAAAAATAAAATAAGAAATAAAAAATAAAACAGAATAGCTACAAAAAAGTAATGGTGAAAGGTGGAAAGGGTGTGGGGGGAGGGGGGGGGGGGGGACAAAAGGAAGGAGAGCGTTGCGCTTGAGAGGCATACTATATCTGAGGAAATGAAGTCCTCTCCTCGTTGAGAAGCCACCACCATTTGGGAGATGGTCGATCTTTGGCTGATTTATCTCTTTCACTGATCGCCGTGCTAAAACGCATGCGGTCTGGGGCATTGGAGATATCACTATCATGGAGAATTCGTTTGTCCCTGGCACCACGGAGAGCGTGGTTAATAATCGGGACTCCATGCACGTCTTGGATAAGGCCTTTTTGATCCAAGAAAGGAAACGCTTCTGGGGGAATAAACCCATTCTGGAGGGTATTCTCCAGATACATATCATTGGGATAGAATGCTCCCGAGATAAGATTATTGTCACTGCACATTGCCCTTGCTGTGTGACCACGAATAATTTTAAGCCTGATTTGTTATACAGGATTTTGTTGAGATAGAATTTTTTGTATTGCGACTCTGGTGTTCTATAAAGTCCGAGGCAGGAACGCAAACACTGCCGTTCGAATACACGAAACTTCTTCATATAAAGTGGAGATATATTATACCATACTGAGCAGCCATAAACCAAAACTGGTCGGATGAATGCCGACTACGAAGACTACTCCGGAATAGACTTGTTGTCATAGAATATGCGCTTTTAGCTGCGGAGAGGGAGGCTGCTACGTGCTTGTCAAAATATAAATACTGGTCTAGCCAGATACCAAGGTATCTAACTACAGTTTTCACTTGCAGTGGAAGGTTATTGTTTCCTACAATAGAAAAGTGTTTCCAGTTGTATTTTGTATCCCTCGAGGCCCTGGATAGGGGCGTTCTGAAAAGGATAGTCTCGGTTTTCTGGAAATTAATCTTTAATTTCCACTCGTTGCAAAAATGTTTTATTTTGTTGAAGTCATTTTGAAGGTCGTTTATTTTTCCTCCTGTCCTGTACACCACTATGTCATCGGCGTACGCAATGGCGTTTTCGAGAGAACTCACTAGATCACTAGTGTAAATATTAAATAGAATGGGAGTATTCACAGCTCCCTGCTGTAAGCCATTTTTAATTTGGAAGGTCTTGTTGGAGAATATGTCCCCGCATTTCACCACAAAATGTTTGTCCATTATCATATCATAAATGATCTATAACAGATATTGCGGCATACCCAGGTTTGTTAACTTATAGACAAGTCCTTCTAACCATACGGTGTCGAAAGCCTTTTCAAAGTCAACCAAGCAGGCGCCTGTACATTGTCGCTTTGCCTTGTTCCACTGTATATCTGAAACAAGTTTCGTCGCTTCATGAACTGTATCATGTCGCGCTCGAAAGCCAAACTGGTTGTTGGGGATTATATCGTTTTCATCACACCAACCTATAAGTGCTTTGTTTATAATTCTTTCGAATACCTTGCTGATGTTGGGAAGCAGGCTGATCGAGAGCAGATTAGCTGGATTGCTCTTATCCTTACCCTTTTTGGGGATAGGGTGGACTACTGCGGTTTTCCAATGGGTTGGATAGTGTGCATTGTTTAGAGCGTTGTTAAACAAAGTAGTGTATATGTTCACCGCTTCGCAGGGCAAGTGGGTTAGAACCACATTTGGAATGCTATCTATTCCAGATGATTTCTTATTTTTTATTGAGCTAAGTATATTTCTAAGTTCATCCTTGCGCACAAACATATTTGTATTTTCATTTCTGACGGGAGAATCCGCTCTATTATTTTCGCCGAATGTGATGAAACTACGGTTTTCGGATCGCCAGTTGTGAAGTTGATTGCGCAGCGAGCAATGTCTTTGACGGGCATTGCTTTCAATTTCAGTGTTAGCATAAACTGATTCGTTAAGTCTGTACACTGCTTCGAAACAGGCTCCAATTGAATTAGCTTTCTTTTGCGGATCTTCGACTACAATTACTTCATCATTGGAGTTGATGTGCTCTAAGGTGAGTCCTGCGTTCAGCATTATCTGACAATTCTCGGGAGTCCGTGGAATTCGGAGACAGGGAATGTCATTATGATCTTTTCTTCGACATATTTTCTTGATTTGTGAAAACATGTTCGGTCCGTTTGCTTGAACAGCTCGAATTCTGTTGCTCCACTCTCATTTATTACTGCTTGGTAATTATCCCGGATCAGTTTTTGAAGATTTTTAATCAAGGACTTGATTGTTTTTATTTCATTGCTATTTGGGTCACTGAACTCCCTATAGCACAATTTCAGCTTTGAGAGCAGTGTGCTCTTTTGCCTATACAAAGCATCGATAGTTGCACTTCTGTATCGGTGGGTATAGCCATCCATATGAGCTACTTTGGGGATGGAACGATTCATTGTGTTAGTTACAATATCGTTCATAGCTAGGAGGTAATGATCGATTTCATCATTACGGAGGTTTCTATTAGTCGATGGGTCTATGCCAATGTTGCGTATTTCTCTTTTTACTATGCGATCGAAACGCAACCAATGTGCTTTTCGGAAATCGAAAGAGTGTACCTGGTCATACTGCTCAAGTAGATGGTACTCGTTTGGCACGTGTATTACGGCTCCAAGTCCGTAATGATCGCTATCGTACTCAATTGTGCGAAGACAATTTCGAGTAGTTACCTCGGTATCTGGTAACTGAATTCGATCATCTGTCATAAGTAAATCCAGGAAGGAGTTACCTCTTGGATAAGACGGCATACTTGTAGCGTACAATTCTAGTTTATGCTCGATCGCATTTGTTTGCCACCAGTCAAACAAGGCATTGCCTCTGGTGTTCGAGGTCAGATTGCACCAGGCACTGTGCTTGGCGTTAAAATCACCTGCCATTAAAAAGTAATTGTTTTCCGCACCTAACTTGAGACTTCAGAAAAGCGTATCGATTTCACTGATAAATTGGGTACACTGAACAGATTCAGGAGCGTAAGCAGCGACGATATATAGATGGCTTTGACTTTTTAAAGGAATATCTATAATGCATGCCTCTAGCACCTGGCATTTGTGTACTTCCGTGCTGTAAACGACCTTATGGTGAAGACCTTTCTTAACTAAGATCGCGACCCCAGCCCCTCGAGCAGAGTGTGGTCGATCTCGTCTAATTATGTTATAATTTTTGTAGCCCATTTTGTGCCTTTGGTTTAGCTTAGTTTCGCTAGCCAAGAGCACATCTGAGCATTCGGCTTGGAGCAGATTGCCTAAATTATCCCTTCTTTCGATGTGGATTAGTGAATTTACATTCACAGCTATAATTTTTATGTTTAGTTCAGACGGAGGGTTGAAGATTTTGATGTGGAGAGTTATTTGAGAACAGGGTTGAATAGATAGTATCTATTCGTGCTCTTTGTTGAGTCAGTGTTTTTTGAAATTCGGAAAATTGTCCTTGCATGGTTAATAACATTGTTATTATTTCTGAATGTGCATCTGGTTGCTTAGGAGCACCGGCCACTTGTGCATATGACACACAAGGAGCCACGAAATTGTTGTAAGAACGAGTTTTCATTTTTTTCTCATCTTCAACTTGTTTCTTTTTGGATTCCAATTTTAATTTCATTTGTTGAAATTTAGGACATCCTCTAAAATTTTCAGTGTGACCTGTATTTTTAAAGAGGACACAGGACAGTGTTTTCCTATCTGGAAGCTCTTCCCTGCCCAAGGGACATTCACCAATGATATGGTCGGAGAGGCATTTTACGCACCTGAATTGCATGTGGCAGTTTGGTGCCGCGTGCCCGAAGTGTTGACAAAGCATGCATTGCAATACGTGATCGATTTTTCTTATTTTTCCCCAACTTATTGTTTGGTGGTTGAGATGTTTGATGTATCGGAGAGCATCAACTTTACTGTTGGGACTCAGTGATACAATAAAGAAAGGCAATTTGCAATTGCGTTTTCTGGAGTTGGCGGTAGAGAAGGGTTTTACACCTGTAAATTTTAAATTGTCAGTTTCGACATTTTTTAATTCCTCGAATACCTCCTCAGGGGAAAAACATGGGTCAACTCCTTTTAGGAGCATGGAGATTATTTTCTCCGATTTCGGGGTGTACGTGTAGTACTCGCTTTTTGTCCTACCCAAAGCAGTCATTACTTTGCGATAATCTTCAATATCATCGCACATTAATTTTATTTTAGAGTTATTAATTTTTTTCGTTTTGAAATTTTTGCAAGTTAACTCACCTAATTTTATAACGTCCCTTGTTTCCATGGACGTAAGTATTATAGGCGGCGCCTTTTCCTTTTGTTGGTTACGATGTGCAGGCTCTTTTGCTGCTTCTGCATCTCCTTTGTTTGCTGCCTTTTGTTTGCTTCCTGATGTTGTTGTTCCTGATTTCTCCGTTGTGCTGTTGTATTTTCTTGGCTTTGTTGTTGCTGCAGCAGGTCTTTTAATTGCTTCTCTTTGTTTAATGAGTACCTCATTTTTTGTGTCTATATCCGCAAGGAGTTTTTCTAGTTCCTCCGGATCTTTGCAGTACCTGTGATATTGTTGTCTTCATCAGCGGGTAATTCAATTTCACTTGGGTCAAGGTCAATCAATTCATTGAATTGGTTGCCTGCTTCTGTGTATTCGTTTTTCTTTCCTTTTGCATTTTTTTTCGCCGTCTGTATTTGGCTTGCACCGCTTTGTTATAATACTCGGCTGTGGCTCGAGTCGGGTCCGTGTCATCGTTTTCAGGTCTGCCTGGCCCCTTTTCATGAAAGGTGACGATCTCCTTAGCACTTTGTTTGTTTCCACAATTTTTTTTTTAAACAACCGCTCTCAGTAGCGGCCACACTGTGTAATTGGCACACTTACACTCACGCGACGAATTTTTTTTTCTTTTCTTTTGCTTTCTCCTGTTGCCAGATATACGTCTTTACTCTTTGACGTGCCGGTGACGAATGATATTTGCACAACACCTGGCTTCAGTGTTCAAATCGCACAACATCCACAGTAGTATTGATCCTTCACCCAGGTATCAAACTGAGCAAACAATCAAACCAGTGACGCCAATGGAGTTTGCCCAAGAAATCGACAAAAGTTTGAACCACAAAAAAACACCAGGCATCGATGAAATATCACCTGACGTGTACAAGGAATTACCTCGAAAAGCTGTCATTATGCTAACATATCTGTTTAATGCTTGCTTTCGACTAAGATATGTTGGGGGTATAAGTTGGTGTGACTGGCACGACACGGATTCCTTAAACCCCCAACGATGTTTCGATGCCGACGAGAATGAAGAAATAAAAACACACCGGGTGTTTTTTTTCTTGCCGTTTAAAGTTTTATTTATTTCCTTCCCTTTTTTTATATTTCACTTATTCTATTTTTTTCTTACTCAAAATTGTTTATTATAATTTGTTTAAACGTGGTGGAGCAACACTGATATTTATCGTTCTATTTCCCTTTAATGGGTTTCGTTATCACTGATGGTACTAAACTCTCGACTATAACTCGACTCGGTTCATGCGCGATTGAAAATCGACTGCAAATATGTGTGTGTCGCTTGAGGAATGGAAAATTACTTAAGCGGCAGCGTGACCGACTTTTTTTTTGATTTGCACCACAAGCAACCAATCGAGATCATCTTTACATTTGTGATCTTTCATGTTCCCCGCCCATCGAGGTTAATAAACGCTTCGGTTAATTAGATAGTCGACGGACAAGAGAGAATGAGAGAACCGGAACACAATGTGCAATGTTTCCGGGGTGGATTTGGTTTTTGTGTGCATGTGCCAATGTAACTCTGAGGATAACCCACTGACCTAATTCGGTGAATGTGGTGATCTCAGGGTGCATTGAACTGTGGAAAGATAAAAATGAGAATGAGAGGAAAATGTTTTGTAGCTATTCACCTGCAAAAAGAGATCATTGATCCCCAACGAATGGAGTGTCTGGGGAAAGTGAATAGGACGCCGAAACGGCTAGGGAAATCTGATCGTGGGAACTAAATTAAATACTTTGATAATTACCCCAGCGATTGCATGATTATGCAATCGCGTCGTTTGGTCAGACTATGCCGTTGCTAACCGCCATGAAATGCGATTTCCAGTGGAAATCTCATGGGTTAGCGAAATGGAGTTGCCGTATGGCAAAAGGGTAGGTAACCTCAATTATGCATTATCTGTATAGAATAATGAGTTTAGCTATGCGTCCTTTTGAAACTCGTGTTTTGAAGGTGGAATAGCTTGTAGGACGAATAAGGGTTGATATGACGTCCTGAAAGCGGTCGAAATAAGGCTTGAAATTTGGTTGAAGTTGTGGGTTGGTTTGTGTGGGTACGAAGTCATGGCACCGGCATGGGCGCAGGGTTGTACTTCGTCCTCACAACTTAGGCGTTTCGCCGCAAACTCCGAGAGAAGAAATTTGTTCAGGAAAAACCAAACAAAACTAAACTCTGCAACACACCGTCCACAAGAAGCAAGTAAAAGGAAACACTTATTGCTAATGTATTTTATTTTCACGTGGAGAGTTTACAATTTGTAAGGAGCGGCTTGATGAGGAAATTATTGTTAGTAACAAGTACTTAAACTGAAATTACATTTAAGAACAGTTGATAAATTAGGATGATTTTTTTTTACTGGTGAAGTGATTCGTCGCGAATTGTTTGTTTAATTAGATTGTTTCAATCTGACACTCCACTGACACCGTATACATTTTGGTTATTAATTGTTCGTTTTACGGTATGTTTAACTTTAAGGATTGAAAATTCGCGGAACTGTATAACACGCACGACTGGTATCGAAAAAAAGACTCGCTAGGGTGTGCATTACGAGCACACCCTACAAGGGATAATGAACGGCTCGACCGATCCGCTCTGTGGTTGGAATAGCACTCAACCGATATCCTCTCCAATAAGGATATCGTTTTTACCTATCACCAGAGACACGTAAAGTCTCTCTTGGTGGTATAGGAAATCAGATCTTGTGATAAAGGTCATGGTAGTATGTGTGGTGATCGTTCAGATCGATGCTATTCACACGTGCTTGACAGCAGTGGAACAACGAAACAGGCAGGCGGCAAAGGCAAAAGGAAGAAAATGACCAAATGCGCCGTTGGTAATGCGGGTCATTGTTTACGCGATGCCTCGTCGCTGTTATCGACGTTGGGAGAAAAAAGGTGCTAAAAGCAAATTGGATGTTTATGGCATCTCTGGCTGCAGTAGAAACCGGGTTCATGTTTGCATTAGGAAATGCTGGAGAATTTGGTTTCAGCGTCTATTGCGCTAATTATATGCAGCTGCTTGGGTTGTTTATTGATAAGACAAACAAAAAAGGTTGCCAGGCAATGTGTATGAAAAGGTACATGACGCGGCTGGGAAAATAGACGGCGCAATATTTATGGTCCCTGTCATGAAGGTTACATTGAATGCAATCCGAATCATTTTGTTTACAGGAATTTGTCTGGTACCGAATTGGTTAAGAATACCAGATAAACAAAGAAAGAAATCTTACGGAAAATTGTATCCGAAGGGATGCATGAGAAGGTAAGTTTTCTTTATAGGGATTTTAAGATTATAGATGGTGATCTATATAATGCGTGAAGCATTTACAGGTGCTAATACTGTTGCATTAGCAAACTTAAGGAAGTTGGGTAGTAGTTATGAGGGTTTTTTCAGGTAAGTAGACCGTAGGGTTTGGCGGAACCGCTACAGGTTCTCCATGTAGTATAGAGAACCCCCACAGATACATTCCAAATTCATTCAAAACAGCCCAGATGCTCAAGAAACAAAAGAAACCAGCAGAAGAAGTAACGTCTCATAGACTCATATCGCTATTGCCATCCATTTCAAAACTGTTTGAGAAGATACTCCTCAAGCGACCCAAGCCACTCGTCAATATTCCAGACTTTCAATTTGGCTTTAGGAATAAACACTCAACTATTGAACAGGTTCACCGTGTAACCACAGCAATAGAAAAGGCTTTCGAAGAAAAGAAATATTGCCCAGCTGTCTTTCTTGATGTTTCCCAAGCATTCGACAGAGTATGGCATGAAGGTCTTATATATAAAATGAGTAAACTGTTTCCAGCAAACTATTGCCATCTACTCAAAGCCTACTTGTCTGATAGGCCGTTCAAAGTAACACACGAAGGAGCTCACTCCTGTTTCTATCCAATAGAAGCAGGCGTACCACAGGGAAGTGTCCTGGGATCTTTCCTCCACTTACTATACACAAGAGACATCCCAACAACCAAGAACACATTCATAGGCACCTTTGCAGATGATACAGTTATAATATCAGCTGACGATAATAAAAAAAAAATCTGTACAACAATTGCAACAGGCACTCAACGAAATTAGCCAATGGACCACTGATTGGAAAATTAAACTCAACGAGATAAAATATATTCACGTAACATTTACATTGCGACGATCAGATAACAATATTACTACATATCTCAAAGGAATTCCAGTTCCCAAAGCAGATTCAGTGAAATATCTCGGTATACATCTGGATAGCAGACTAAACTGGAGACATCATGTGAAACAAAAAGCTGAACAAATAAAGCTGAAACGTAGACAGATGTATTCGTTAATCGGGAATCACTCTCAACTCAATCTCTATTGTAAAAGATTGATCTACCAATCTATCATCAAGCCGATCTGGATATATGGAATCCAATTATGGGGCTGTACAAAGCAATGCAATAGAGATATAATCAACGAAGCCAGCATAAATTCCTTCACATTATCACGAATGCCTACCGTTTTGTGACAAATCAGGAAATTCATGATGACCTAGAGATCAAATGGGTTTATGAAGTTATCCAAGAATATGCTGCCAAACACGAAAGACGCCTACATAATCATACCAACGTAGAAGCTATTCAGCTCTTGGATATTACCCACGAATTGAGGCGGCTAAAACGGACGAAACCTCTTGAATTAACATGTTGAAATCTAACAAACTAAAATCGAGTTGGCAGCTGAACACCGGTCCAGTAAACCCTTACACGTTTTACTTAATTAAACTAAATTAAGTACAATTTAAACTTAGTATTAAATTAAATTGTTAAGATTGTACTATTCATATCCAATAAAGGATGTTATTAAAAAAAAAATTTATTAACCATAATTTTAATTTGTACATTTAAGTGATACAGTGACTTAAAATTAATTTTACAACAACTGTTTACATATAATTATTATAATAATACATACATTTTCCAAACAAAGTTTCAAGAGTTACAGGATAGATGTGTGTATATATATTTAGTAGTATTGCGTCTACCCGGAAAAGGTCAGAAAACCAGGATTTTCTTATTTTTACTTTACTTAATCTAAACCTAACTCTAATTACAAATATAACTTCACCTAACTTAGGCTGATTATTATAAAAAAAAAAATTTTTTTTTTATTAGACTTCTCTCGGGAGAGGCGAACCTATAGCGCCGAGTGGGCGCCCCGAGATGCCATCAAATAACTGTTGCGGTTCTTTTTGAACAGTTGCAGATTGTAACGTTCCGGGAACACTCGCGTGGGAAGGGAGTTCCACAGCTTCCTCGCTCTGTAACGGAAGGAGTTCTGATGCAGGAATATTCGCGCCGTCGGGAGATGAACCACAAACGGGTGGGATCCGTCGGATTGTCTTGTGCAGCGCATATAAGCCGAATTGGGTGAAACAATACCAAGAATCTCCGAAGAACAGTATACGTGATAATATCTGTAAAACAGACAGAGGTCGGCTACGCGCCGTCAATGTGATAGCGACTGTAGTCCCGACGTCAGCTCCGAGTCCCCGATCAGGCCGATCGCTCGTTTCTGTATGCTTTCAAGTAGGTCGAGGGTATGTTTAGGAGCCGAGCTCCAAACATGAGAGCAATATTCGAGCGCGGGTCTAATTTGGGATTTATATAGGAGAAGAAGTTGGGCCGGAGTAAAATATTTCTTGGCCCTAAAAAGATAACTCAGTTTTCCTGAGGCTGACTTGGCGATATTCGACACGTGTTTGTGCCATGATACGTTCCCACAGACCGTGGCGCCGAACAATTTCAAACCATCCCCAGCCTCGAGGGCCCGGCCATTCATCATCAGCTGTGGAAACGATGATCCACTTTTCTTTGTGAATGTTGTATATTGTGTCTTCGCTGCATTGAGGTCGACGAGATTGGCCCTTCCCCACTGCAGGACCCTATCTAGCTCCTGAATCAGAGAGTCAATCTGTCTACATCTCAGCTGATGCGACGCAGATGCACCAATCGGCCGAACACTCGAAAAGGAGGAAACAAGCGTCTCCAACAAACCATTTATGTGAAGCAAGAACAAGGTTGGAGCTAAAATAGAACCTTGGGGCACCCCCGAATTAACAGGATACAGATCCGAACAATCGCCGTCCACAACAACCCGGATCGATCGATTCTCGAGGAAGCTCCTCGTCCAGTCGCAAAGCTGTTGGGAAAGTCCATATGAACGAAGTTTGCTCAGCAATGCCCTGTGCCAGACGCGGTCAAAAGCCTTGGAGATATCCAATGCGACCGCCCTTGATTCACCATGCCGTTCAATCGCAGATGTCCATATATCGGTTATAAGTGTCAAAAGATCTCCCATGGACCGCCTGCCACGGAATCCGTATTGACGATCATTCAGGAGTCCGTTGCACTCCAAATACTTAACTAACTCAGTATTGGTGACTTTTTCCAGTACCTTAGATAAAATAGACAGTAATGCTATCGGACAGTAATTTTGTGGGAGACACTTTTTCCCGTCTTTGGGACTGGCTGTACTCGAGCGATTTGCCAGCAGGCAGGAAAGGTCCTCCGTGCATAAGATAAGCGGAAGAGTCTGCCAAGAACCGGCGATAATTCTGGAGCACAGTTCTTAAGGACTATTGCTGGTATTCCGTCCGGGCCGGTTGCCTCCCTACAATCTTGTTCACGTAGAATGCGTTGAATAGTGCGCCGATAAAATCTCACATCCCGCATGGAAGACCGTACCGGCGAGATCACAGGCGGCCCCAAAAGGCCGGGATCGAGGTTTGAATTCGCGGAAAATAAATTCGCGAACACATTACCTTTATCCTTTGAATTCGTGACTAACGTCCCGCTGTCTGTCACCAACGGAGGAAAAGAGGAGGATGCGAAGTTACCGCGGACAGCTTTTGCCATTGACCAGACGGAGCGCGAACCAGTTGGGCACCGAAGGAGCTTATTGATCACCCTGTGGTTGTAAGCCTTCTTCGCGGTATCAATCGCCTGGTTGCAGGCGTTTCTGATTCTAACAAAATTTGTTCTGTTAACATCGGTGGGACTGGAGCGCCATTGCTTAAAAGCTCTATTTTTTGCCGCTGTAATCAGCTCGTATTTTTTATCAAACCAAGGTTTATCAGACGAACTTCGTTTCATGGAATGTGGAATATACTTCTCAATCCCGAGAAGAATAATCTCTGATACCGACTCCGCGCAAACGTTAACATCGGAGTTTCCGAAGCACACCTCGGACCATGGAAAGGATGCGAAGAAATCTCGAAAATCGTCCCAGTTAGCAGCCCCATACTTCCATACATGGCGAAGCTGCCTAAGCCGATTATTCGCTTGATATGCAAGTGCTTGTGCGGCAGATACCAGTGATCTGAGTTTCCCAGTGGCGAGTTTCCCAGTGGCGCAGAAACCTCTACGGTATAAATACTTGATTCGGATGTCAAAAACAGATCCAGGGTGTTCGCATAATCGCCTCGGGCATCCGGCACTCGCGTTGGCTCCCCCACGGGTTGAGTCAAGTTGTGGCTTACAGCAAACATCTCCACCAGCCTCCCAGTCTCGTCGGTTCTGTTAGAATGTAACAACCAGTCGGAATTGTGCACATTAAAATCGCCAACGACAACAATTTCAGAAGCTGGGTGGTTGATCTGTATCCAGTCGACGGTATATGAAAGATGTCCGAAAAATGTCGCCGTCCGATCGTCATTCAGGGAGCCGGAAAGACAACAAAGAAATTTAACGGAATTCCTCAGCACGACCCTCAACCATATGATGTCCATGTTATTGGGTTCCAACGCCTCCATCCTCTGGCAAGCCAGATTGGACCGCGCGAAGACGCAGACTCCGCCCTTAAAACGGAATCTCGAATGTAAGTCGTATCCTGAGCAACGAAGATACGTCGAATCAGTTGACGAATCGACCTGGGTCTTAATTAGGGCAAGGATATCAGGTTTCGTTGTTTGCAAATATTGGTGGACGGCGTTTACATTGGTATTGGTGAAACCGATGCCCCTGATGTTTCAAAATGCCGTCACCAGTTGAGCGTGGGCAGAGCCTCGAGAGCGAGGGCGGTTATGCGATGACGAACCTCTTAAAGTTCCATTACTTATCATGATATCTGTATGATGTTCCCCCTAACATAGTCCCCCCGGAGATCCGAACGGGAGACTAGTTTACCTCCGGAATTCTTTATATCAGAAGATACCATCATGACTTATCTCCGTGTCAGTCCGGGCCTTCAGCCACACATCCGAAACACCGTCGAAGATTTCTCTCGGCGATATAGCGGAATGTACAGCATGATGGGGTGGTATCTCACCTTGGGACCGACTACCACCTAACCAACCTTTACTCGAACCGGTCCGTCAGCCAAGCTCCAAAAGATGGCCAGGGATTTCTTCCGACCATTTCACGGAGCCTAAAGCTTGATGGGGTGGTATTTCACCGGGCGCACAGGGCGTTGGGACTCCGACTACCACTCGGCCTTTAGTCGCCCCTTACGACAACCCGGCCTAGCTGTGAGTATATTCTAACGCCCTACTCACAGGGATGGATGAGCTATATACAAAGTTTTATAATTAAGGGGATACAAGAATTACAGGATGTGGTGTGAAGTCAGTTATGGGCTAGAGGTAGAATTGGAAAAACATAGAATGTTGGAAAATGTGTTTTGGGCACCATTCGTTTACCGCACAGATTCGATTAACGACACAAAACGATAAATAACGACACGAAATCTTTGTGATAAATTATAATAACAAATGAAACTTTATTTGTTTTTGTATGTAAAATACACAATTATATTTGTATAATTGACGAAATACCGATAAAATCTAAAAAAACAAACGATTGCCTTTTAATGCTGTTTTAGAACGAATAAAATTACGAGAAGCGACTGCTGCGCTGTGGTACGACGAACGAAGTGAAGTGAACGAGTTGTGGAAGGTTCTTCGCCATTGAAATCCTTAATGTCCGCCATCTTAACGAAAGTCCTTTGATGAACGGAAGTAGGCGGGGCTATGCCTGGCATAACAATAACTGAACGAAACTGGACGAATGATGTGACGTACTTTTGACAGTTAAGATGTCAATACAATTTTGACGTTGGCTTCGCTAATTTGTGAAGCGAGATGCGACAGTATTAGTAACAATGTTGTTCATCGTCGAAAGATAATGATCAGTTTCGTCATTATGAACATTTCTGTCAGTTGGTGGATCTATGCCATTGGAGCGTAATTCTGTTTTTATTATCCGATCAAAGCGCGGCCAGTGTGCTTTTCCAAATTTAAAAGAATGTATCTGTTTGTACTGCTCAAGTAGTGAATGTTCGTTTGGGACATGTATTACAGCACCAAGTCCATAATGATCGCTATCGTACTCGATTGTACGAAGACAATTTCGAGTAGTTAGATCCGTATCTAACAATTGTATTCGGTCGTCCAGGAACAGGAAATGCAAGAAAGAATTTCCTCTTGGACATGACGGCGTACTTGTAGCGCACAATTCTAGCTTATGTTCGATTGCGTTTGTTTGTCACCAGTCGAACAAGGCATTGCCTCTTGTGTTTGTGATAAGGTTACCCCAAGCACTGTGCTTGGAATTGAAATCTCCCGCCATAAAGAAATAATTATTTTCCGAGTCTAACTTGAGACTTCGAAAAAGAGTATCAAGTTCATTGATAAATTGTATACACTGTGGAGCTTCGGGAGCATAAGCAGAGATCACATATAGATGCTTTTGACTTTTCAAAGGAATATCTATAACGCAGGCTTCTAGTACCTGGAACTTGTATACATCTCTACTGTAGACGACTTTGTGTTGTAGACCATTTTTAACTAAGACAGCGACCTCGCCCCACTGTGTGGAATTTGGACGATCTCGTCTAATTACTTTACAATTTAGGGGCCCCAATTTGTGCCTTTGATTTAGCTTAGTTTCTCTAGCCAAAGGCGCATCTGGCCGTTCAGCTTCCAGCAGATTGCTGAGATTATCCCTTCTTTCCATGCGGATTAGTGTATTAACATGTACAGCAATAATTTTTAGAGTTAATTCAGCCGTAGTGAACGTTATGATTAAAGTCTGGGTTCATCTGGAAACAGGGTCGAATAGATAATGTCAGTTCGAGCCATTTGTTCCGTCAGTTTTTTTTTTCGATCATTTCGATTTTTTTATCAAACGCAACAAACTGTCCTTATATGGACAGTAATATTGCTGTTATATCAGTTTGTTCCTCTGGAGCAGGCGTTTAAATGATATTGCGTGATTGTTCTAAGATTGGTGCATTTTTTACTCCACCTGCCATTTGGGTGTATGACAAACTTGGTGCCACGAAGTTGTTGTAAGAGCGAGTTTTCATTTGTTTCTCTTCTTCAACTTGCTTCTTCTTGGCTTCCAACTTTGATTTTAGTTGTTGGTACTTAGGGCAAACTCTAAAGTTAGCAGGATGGCCCGAGTTGTTACAGAGGACACAGGATATTTTATTTCTATCCGGGAACTGTTCTTTGCCCAATGATATGCTTATTTAGGCATTTGACGCATCTGAAATGCATATTGTAATTCGCTGCCACATAACTGAAGCGTTGACACCGCATATACTGCAATACGCTGTCGGACTTATTTATTCTCTCCCAACTTATTGTTTGGTGATTAATGTATTTAGTATAGGCTTTGGGCGTCCTGGTCTACGCCGTCCCACCATCGCAAACAAGGTCTGCCGCGTTGTCTTCTTCAATACATCATGCCACAAAGGACTTTCCGGACAGGCTCCTCTTCGCTCATTCGAGCTAGTTGTCCCGCCTACCGGAGTTTACCGAGCTTGATTTTTCTTACATTACCTTCAAGGTAGATTGCGTACAACTCATGGTTGTAGTCTCCGGAATCGTCCTCCCTCACATACGGGGTCAACAATTCTCCTAAGACCTTTCTCTCGAACGCGGCTAAGAGTTCAGAGTGTCTTTTATTGAGCACCCAGGTCTCGGATCCATACATGAGTACTGGTGAGACCATGGTCTTGTACAGTAGTAGCTTGGATGTTCTGGATAAATTTCGGGATTTAAAGAGCCTTGGTAGACCATAGTAGGCTTTGTTGGATTTAATCAGCCGTTCACTTATTTCTTCTTCCATATTGTTATCGGCGGATACTATTGGCCCAAGGTAGTTAAAGGATCGCACTACTTCAAATTCGTGCTCCACTACCCTGATAGTTTGACTAACGTTAGGTCTTCTCTTCGCAGAAGTTGCCACCATGTACTTAGTTTTTCCCTCATTAATGTGCAGTCCCAGTTTTTGTGCCGTCTGCCCGATCTGGGTGAAGGATTCCTGTATCGGCGATTCGGTTCTACCGATGATGTCGATGTCATCCGCGTAGGCAAGTATCTGGCTGGACTTGGTGACAATAGTCCCACTTGTTGTAACGCCATAGTCACCGATTGCTTTCTCCAACGCCAGATTGAAGAGTAGGCAGGCTAGACCGTCCCCTTGTCGGAGTCTATTATAGATGTTTATGGGTTTGGACAGCAATCCCGCTATTTTTACTTGACTAGTTATGTTGATCATGGTCAACCCACAAAGTCGTATCAATTTCTTTGGAATTCCGAAATCTCTCCTGGCATTATACAGTTCTACCCTGGCCATGCTGTCGTAGGCGGCCTTAAAGTCTATAAATAGATGATATAATAGAATCTTAAATTCCAGACATTTTTCCCTCGCCTCCCTAAGGGTGAATATCTGATCAATTGCTGATTTGCCTGGCATGAAGCCACACTGATACTGGTATTGTTATTGAAAATGGTTTCACACCTGTAAATTTCAAGATATCGTTTTCGAAGCTTTTTAGTTCTTCGAGCACCTCTTCGGGAGTAAAGGAAGGATCAACTCCTTTGAGGAGCAAGGAGACAGTTTTCTTTGATTTAGGGGTGTACGTGTAGTATTCGCTTTTTGTTTTCCCCAATGCCGATTTGATTTTGCTATAGCCTTCTAAATCATCGCATGTTAAACTTATCTTAAGGGGGTATTCTGGTCTAGACGCACGAATTTAACGCAATTTTTGAAATGCTGTAAAAAAAAGCAATCAATATTTTTACTATTCATTTTTTTATAGGATGTTTAATAATATTTCAAGAACCATCATCATCATCATCGGCACTACAACCGGGAACCGGTCTTGGCCTTATTTAGCAAGTCCTGAGGCTTGTTAAATTTTCCATAATGATTTATTTTGTCTGGGCAAGGTCATTAGTCTTGCGCCAGGGGCTCCCTGACGGGGAATCGAACCCCGGTCTCCCGGGTGACAGGCGGGTTTACTAACCACTATACTATCGAGGAGCCCAATATTTCAAGAATACAGTAAAAAAATTGAAAGTAAAAAATTCTCAAAAAGTTGGCACGCGACCATACCCACGATTCAACCCTCCTAGCAATCTGAAAAAAAGAGAAAAGATTATTAATTTACAGAAATGCCTCTATCGTTGGAACTAAAAAAAGTTGAAAAAAAAAATTTTTAACAAAATGGCGACTGCTTGAAAAAAAAATTTATTTTTGTACGACTTTTTTTTAGTTTTTCGAATTTTTTAAAAATAGTTAGCATTGAAATTTGGGGATGAGGATAGTTAATGCAATACAAAAGCCTATAAAGAAGACATATACTAAATTTGAAGTAAATCGGTTCAGTAGAACTTGAAAATCGTGTGTTATATCTCCAACGCCGTGCTTCCTCTTTATATCGAGGGAAGAGCGTGGAGGTTTTATTTTTCCTTTTATTTTATTTTCCTTATTAAAACACAGGATCTTCTTCTCTTCTTCAAATGTATTTCTTCTGACTTAAAACTCCAAACTTAAATTAAACTGTATTACTTCAAATGACTTAAACTTCAACAGTACTTCAACTCCAAACTCAAACTGATTTTACTATTAAAATTTCTCTCTTCTTATGCTACTTATTGTTCTAATTGGTTGGAAATTATAATGTGAACAAAACAAATTTTCTCAAAGTATTCCTTTTGTCTCTGTGACTTTTAATTTTGAATAAACTTTGAACCAAAATCAGAGTGCTATGTTTTGAATGAAAAAAGGTGCATGTTATGAAAAGGGCCATGTTATGAAATGTGCTGTAACAGGCTTGATATAGAATATTGTGAAAGTTTATTAATATTATGTATTAAGTGAGAATTAGATATGAACAGAGGTAGTTTTAAAGGTGTGTTAGAAAAGTAATGAGATTCAGTGTTAGAAATCTAATAAGGGTAGTATTCTGGAATACAATACCTGGGTATTGTTTTAAAAAAGACAGTTTCGAGAAAAACCCGTTTAAAGTTTCACGTAAAGTTTCTCGCGGTCTAAGTCATGAAATGATATTTTTGGCTTACGTTTATTCAAGCTGCCATTCCTACTGCATACCTTGGACCTTCCTCGACTTCGAAATAAGCATCTTTTGTGCTTCTCTCTTCCAACCGAGCAGTTCTGACCTCGTTTGATGCTTGTTCGATGTCTTTTGCTCGATTCGTTCCGGCCAAGCCGGTTTAGACGGCGCGTCAGCAAGACAGCCATACCTCCGAAAATAATTTGAATGTTCTAAAATCCTCTTAAAGACATTCTTAGAGGGTTAAGCTTTGAAAATATGAAAAAAAAATATTTTTTTTTCAAATTTCTAGACCAGAATACCCCCTTAAAATTATTTATCCACTTTGTTTTAAAAGTTGTGCATGTCAAAACACCCAATTTTATGAGATCCTTTGTCTCCGTGTAGCTGATGTAGATAGGACGTACTTTCTCCCTTTTTTTTGACTGGCTCCTGCTGAGATGTTTCCTGCTGTTGTTGTGATGTGATTCCTGCTGTTGAGATTCCTTATCTTGTCGTGTTTTCTTTGTCTTCGTGGGTTGCTGTTGTCGTTGTTCTTGCTGTTGTTGTTGTACCATTTGCGTTTTTCGATCGTTCTGGCTCAGGTTGTTTTTTAGTTTAACAACTTCCTCCATTTGTCTATCCACTTTTTATTTTTTTATTGTTTTTTTTTAATATTCCGCGTGTGACAGACAACCACGTTCAGGAGTTTGTTTATTATATTGAGCACACACACAAACAGGAACACTTCATACGTCGCGTATTGGCATTAATTGTTTTTTTATGTGGCCTTTGTATGCACACTGCTATTGTCACTTTTCACACAACAAAACACGGCGCGAAAATCAAAATGTATTGTCTTGTTCAGGTAATTGGTCTATCTGAATTCACTTTTAAGGCCTTTCCGTTGAAAGATTCGTTAACTGTCGTTTTGGCCAGTTTCAAAGACCTATTGCTGGTATTCCCATTTCGGTTGCTTGCTTGCAGTGGACTCCATGGAAGATGTGTTGTACAGAACGTGTGTGAAATTGTGTACCATGTAATGGAGTTTACACTGGCGTGACCACAGGTGACTCTAAAGGATCGTTTTTTAGGGTTGAATTTGTGGAAAGTAAATTCGCGAAAACATTGGCCTTATCTTTTGAAATCGTGGCTACTGTGTCACAGCTCATCACTAACGGAGGAGAGAAGGAATAGGAACCGAAGTTATTGCTAGCCTTTGCTATTGACAAAAAGGGCCACGCATTAATTGAGCAATCGGTTGGTTATTTTGTCGCTGCGAACGTTCTCCGCAGTTTCATTCCTTTGGTTGCAAAAGTTAGTACTTCTGACGAAGCACGTTCTATTGGCCTTCATTGGATTGGAGCGCCCCAATCTAAAAGCTCCACTTTTACCAGCTGTGATCTGGTATACAAAAAAAGTCAGTACACATATCAAAGCCGGATAGGGTTTTAATTGCTAATAAAACCAAGGTATGGATTAATTTACACATTTTAATAAATAAAGCAGGTTTTATGAAAATGTCTATTATTTCATTAATTCGTACAGGGATTTCAATCAGTTCCCAAATGAATTTACATATTTGAAAAAAAGGAACATCCACGAAATTCTTGTGCGTGTGGAGATTAGTCAAGTAGTTGCATACATTACATAGGCAGGATTAATCCCTTTTCTTGCCGAAAACCAAACGAGTCTCTAAAAAATGCGGATGTTGTAAACATATGTTCGCATCTAGGAGTTGTTAGCCGCTTATCTTTCCAAATACAATAAACTTAACTACGTAATTAAATCTGTTTTTGAAACCAAGTGAATACCCAACAATCATGATTGCATCAATAAATTAGACAATAACGATATAGGGCAATCCCACCCAAACACTTCGAGATATGTACACTATTTTTTGCTTTATTTCATACTTAAGATTTATCCCAAAGATGTATTCTTCTCTAAATTTTTCTAAATTGCGACTGGCTAGGCTTGCGGTCCGTGAAGAAGTTCCGCAGCACTATAATCTGGCAGATTGTAACGAACAGAATAGCTATTGTTTCTATACCTGAGTACCACATGACGCGCTCATTTAACTCTTCAGCTCGCTTTCGTCCTATGGAGTATAGAACAAAAGAAAAAAATCAATTGGTATTCTTTCCACTCGTCAGGTGGTGTCATTAATCAATGAAATTACCTTGAACCTCTCTTAATCTGTGATGAGTCTGCGCATCGGAGATCTCATTCAGATACTTATGCACTGTTTGCGCTGCGGTTTCCATTTGTGTAAGGACTGTAGCATGTTCATCGATACCTGGCAGAGGAGGTTCCTCGCCAACTTGGAAGTCCACGTACACGAATTTGTGTGAGAACGACGAGAACTTATTGCTGAAGCAAAAAGTATATATGCCAGTTGACTAAAATCAATAGAAGTTATAATGCAAAGCAGGTGATTGTTTGTGTGACGTGTCCATTTACCTGGGTAACAAACTGATGACTATCGAGTGAGGATCGTTTCTGTTCGTATATAATACGATTTCGTGGATCTTTTAACTGCACGTCAACATCCAACTTACCTCCGGACGATACCTAAAATATATTGATTACGAAATGCTTGCAATACTATTTATCAGTTTGTTTACTTGAAACTCTAGAAAGACAGTTTTGTTTTTTTGGATTTCTTCGTGAAAACATTCCTCCGAGTTGTCTGGCAATTCGAACGTGAATTCCACGCAATTCGAGAACTTCATGACAAAACATATAAAAAGTACTAGGAAGCAAATAAGATTCTGTGTCGAAAGCATTTTAAGTACTAATTTGTTTGAATATGCACATGTAAATACAATTATTCGCGTCGCGTATACGTTTCATAAGCAATTTGAACTTCACTTGATACCCGAGAAAATCAGTTATGATGATTTGCTACAAAACTAACTTCGTTTGACGTATGACATGTCACGGTGAATGCCGAATGAAGGGAGAATGTCAAAACGGTTGTCAAGTAAAATTATTCGTGGCCGGATATAAAGAAGAGAATGACAGCTGGGGTCTATATTCGTTATTCACAATGTGAGTCTTTTTTTCAATAATAACATGCTTCATTATGATCGTTAATTTTTGTTGATGACTAATTTAGATGAATATAAAATTAATATTTGAGGAAAGTAAGATGAATATCTACGAATATGAAGGTAGGCATCATCCAAATTGACTTTTCCAGGTTTTCGAAATACCTTTTCACAAGATACTCAACTGCAAGTTTTGGTATTGTCTTCGCACTGCAGCGATGTAATGATGACTTTGCTTTTATTTAAGTTAAAAAAGTTGAATTTTTGGCTTGAAACAATGTGTAAGGTAGGATGAGTCGAATTCTTGGGATTCGTACGTGTTAACTACATCAATGACGCCCTAAATAAAGATATGGACCACGTTGTCATTGATGCACCTAAACCAAAAAACGCCAACCGATTTTGAACCCACATGACCCCCGGAGCGATAATGCAATTAATCGCCCTATATTTCGCCAGAACCATTGAAGTAGTGTGCGATTTTAAGTAGGGTGCGCCGGCGTACAGCGCTGGTTCACTTAATAACCCACCGTTCTTTCACGTAGACAATTGTTCACAAAACTCCGATGTCCGGTAAAGGGAAATGAAACACACTGGAGCCTTTTTATTTTTGACCAAAATATCACTTCTTTATTTTAATATAAATGTTTTCTATTGGTTAACATTTGTCCCATTTGCAAAGGGTGAATTTATCGTTATTAACTTTTGCGAACGGGGTTAAACACGAATCCAGGAAGGAATTATTTTTCACTACACTTTGGTGGCGACTTTCTCAACACCGATCAGGGAACGCATATACAAAACGACTGTTGTAAAATTAACTGAGATACCCGCTCAAAGACGTTCTTCGTTTTAGGTGTGCCCACTTACGTGAATTAAATCTGACTCGAAGCACAAGTGCTCGCGACAAGGGACGCAATCTCTCGACGATGCGACTCACATTCATCAGTTCGATGGCCGCGAATTGCATAGATAAGGGAGGATTCTGTATGTGTCCGTATAGGACAAGTACAATGCCCTGCGACGAGGACGATGGTCGGTGGACACCTGATCAAACAGAAGTGCGATCGTCGGGGGCGATGTACCCATACATCGCTGGTGATGTATGCCAGAGATCGGAATAGATTTTTGTTTCAAAGTAAACAAAAACGCTATTTCACAGATCAAATGGTGGCACACATGATGTATATGATGTGCCTATGATACAAAAGGGGTCGTCATGTCAATATCCAATCTAGCCATATGGCTCCAGTGCACAAGGAGGCAAATTATTTTGTTGACATAAGTCAGCAGAAACCTCGTCAACGGCGGCAAAGGGTGAGGCTGGATGGCTATATGTTTGATTAATATGCGGGTAAGCAAAACGCACAGTGAGATACTGTATGTTTACTTTAGACCTCATGCGGGTCATCGTAGGCATGGCTGGAGTATGATTGTTTATGGTGAATCATATTAGTGCCCAAATCCCATGATCGGTAGATAACCGATAAAGAAAATTGGTCGCAAGTGTTGCGAACCTCGAGACTGGGACAATAAATGGTTATGAACCGTAGCAAAACCCATCGCCTACGACTGTGTCAACAATTACACTGGCCAGCAAGTATTTATCTATTATAATTGCTGACAAGCCGACCCGATGGAGATATGGTACGGTTCATATAATAATTCAATGTGATGCATGCCTTGATAAGATTTTACTTTCAGGTGTGATGCGGCAGGGGTGCTTACGCTGCCCCTAATTGCAGGTAAGTACTATGGGTTTGGAAGGTGGTTAAATTAAGAGGATGGTCGGTTCTTTGGGAATGTATTAAAGAACCGCCACAGTAGAAATTGTGTAATTGAACATTAAAATTTATTTCCGCAATCGCGGAAGTTGAACTGTGAACAGGAAGTAGGTCAATGGGGAACGAAATTGCATTGTCGTCATCGGGTGGTGTTGACCCCGAGGTAGTGACAGTACCAAATTGACCACCGACCGGTAGAGACGAATCATTCATTCAAACAGAAAATAAAGTGAAGTAAGTGGAAATATTAGCTCCTCGATAGTATAGTGGTTAGTATACCCGCCTGTCACGGGGGAGACCAGGGTCCGATTCCCCGCCGTGGAGCCTCTGTCGCAAGACTAATGACCTTGCTCGGAAAAAACAAATCATTATGGAATATCTAACAAGCCTCAGGACTTGCTAAATAATGCCAAGACCGGTTCCCTGTTGTAGTGCCGATGATGATGAAGTGCAAATATTAAACAATACACTGTGCAGAGTAATCAAAAAACAATTAGTGCCGATACGCGACATACGAAGTGTACCTCTTTGTGTATGTGCACAATATAATTAACAAACTCCTGAACGTGATTATCTATCTGTCACTCGCGGAATAAAAAAAAAAACAATACAAAAAAGTGAGGAGACGTGGTCCATAATATGGACGTAAATCAAATGGATGCCAGAATGGTGCTTCGGAGACGGCAAAATACTGACGTAAATCTAAAGGCTAAACGCCTTAGAACAAGTGAAAACAAGGATACAGACACGTTGATTGTCAACAGCGCCGACGAACACAACACTCATGGTGCCCAGTACTCAGGGGCTGGAAACCAATTCCAAGAACTAGCTGTCAGCGAAACAAATGCAGACGCCAGCAATCAGATCGAGGTCCTCAACAGTGTAGCGATCCCAAATCGCTACCCCTATCTAAATCCCCAACATCATCCATAATCCTATAACGAAAATCCCAAATTTCATATTGAATCAATGAGCGATAAATTAAACCAAAAGCCAATTATCGCACATTGATTCAAAATTCCACATAATAAACCCAAATCCCAAACTTTCCATTTATCCAAATCCCACATTGAGTCACATGTACAACGAATTTAACGAAAAGTTAATTCATCATACATTGCCTCAATTCCTAAAAATCCTAACATCATGAAATGCTAAATTCAAAACGCATTTCATGATTCCCTTCCCACAACCTATCCAACAAAATCCTTTAAATAATTCCCAGAACAAAATTCCAATCGGAGCACTAAGTCATTGTGTGTATTTCTTGGAATTTTGACATTAAAATAGTTGACAAAAGTCAACTCCAAAATCTATAAACCTATAACCGAACCTCTGGCCGTTCAACAACCAATTTCAAATCACCCTTGTACTTTTAAATATACACAAAGAATAAAGTTAAGTATCGTTGTTTTAACTTGACCTTTTCGCGTCTTTCATTTTTACCTTCGACATTCCGGGCTCTTCTCCCGTCGTTTCGGGAAAGCACGGCCCGGAGCATTACAACAGACTCATCCATGAGATTAGTCTTAAAAAACAAGAACTGGATAGACAAATGGAGGAACTTGTTAAACTAAAAAACAACCTGAGCCAGAACGAGCGAAAAACAAAAATAGTACAACAACAACAGCAAGAACAAAGATAACAACAGCCCACGAAGACAAAGAAAACACGACAAGATAAGGAAATTCAACAGCAGAAATCACATCAACAAAAACAGCAGGAACCACATCAACAGCCGGAATTACACCAACAGCAGGAAACATCTCACCACGTGCCAATCAAAAAAGGGACGAAGCACCTCCTATCTACATCAGCTACATGGAGACAAAGGATCTCATAAAATTGGGTGAGTTGACATGCAAAACTTTTAAAACAAAACGGATAAATACTTTTACCATAAGTTTAACATGGGATAGCCAGGGTAGAACTATATAATGCCATGAGAGAATTCGGCATTCCAAACAAATTGATACGACTTTGTGGGTTGACCATGACCAACGTAAATAGTCAAGTAAAAATAGCGGGATTGCTGTCCAAACCAATAAACATCTATAATGGACTCCGACAAGGGGACGGTCTGGCCTGCCTCCTCTTCAACCTGGCGGTGAAGAAAGCAATCTGTGACTCTGGCGTAACAACAAGAGGGACTATTGTCACCAAGTCTAGCCAGATTCTTGCCTACGCAGATGACATCGACATCATCAGTAGAACCGAATCGGCTGTACAGGAATCCTTCACCCAGATCGAGCAGGCGGCACAAAAACTGGGACTGCACATTAATGAGGCGAAAACTAAGTACATGGTGGCAACTTCTGCGAAGAGAAGACCTAACGTTAGTCAAACTATCAGGGTAGTGGAGCACGAATTTGAAGTAGTGCAATCCTTTAACTACCTTGGGCCAATAGTATCAGCCGATAACAATATGGAAGAAGAAATAAGTGAACGGCTGATTAAATCCAACAAAGCCTACTATGGTCTATCAAGGCTCTTTAAATCCCGAAATTTATCCAGAACATCCAAGCTACTACTGTACAAGACCATGGTCTTACCAGTACTCATGTATGGATCCGAGACCTAGATGCTCAATAAAAGGCACTCTGAACTCTTAGCCGCGTTCGAGAGAAAGGTCTTAAGGAGAGTTGTTGGCCCCGTATGTGAGGGAGGACGATTCCGGAGACACTACAACCATGAGTTGTACGCAATCTACCTTGAAGGTAATGTAAGAAAAACCAAGCTCGGTAAACTGCGGTGGGCGGGACACCTAGTTCGAATGAGCGAAGAGGAGCCTGCCCGGAAAGACCTGTGGGGCTTTTCAGGGCCCGAAGAGCCAGGCATCGCTCGATCCCCACTTTTCCAGGCGAACGACTTACCTCTCGGTCGAAATTCAGCAAGGTTGCGTAACCTTGCTACGGCATTTACCCCCAGCCAAATCGCCGGAATTATTACGGTTACCCAATCGGATAACTGTTTTGAAGTTCTGTTAGGCAGCTTACCTATTCTGTAGGGGATTTCCTTCCAAACCCCTTTTTCTCCATCACCACCACTGAAAACATTAAAGCCACGGCAAAGCTTATCACCTTGCCGTGGCATCGAAACTTACCCTCGGCCAGTCCATATTCCCTAAGAAACATTAAGCCCACGGCAAAGCTTATCACCTTACCGTGGCATCGAAAATTCACCCCCGAGGCGCATATTATCTCCTAAATAAAAAGCATAAGTCCACGGCAAAATCATCACATTGCCATGGCATCTGAAATCATATCTTTAGGCATACATTCTGCCAGGGCATCTCGTTTCCATAGCCTTAAGCTATGGAAACAACAATCAACAAGAGTTCCTTGTGACTCGTTGTATTTGTTTACCCTCGGCATAACATGCATGCGGCTATTTGCCCCTATTGATTTGCTACCGCCGACAAGGTTTCTGCTGAAGCAAACCAAACATGTCCCTGATTACCAGCAATCGCTGGCTTCCAATTGTCGGTCCCCATGTTCAGAGATAGCATTCAAACAACGATCACCAGCAGCCAGAAAATGTTTACTTACAACATCTGGCAATGGCTGCACCCTATGTTCGTTGCAATGTTTAATCATCGGCAACCGAAGTGATGATTTATGGCCTTCCATTAGGATGACCAAATCATCGGTTTCGGGTTTTCACACCCCACATGCTAGTGTTTACTTTCTTAGAAAATGCACTAGCGATGTACCTCCATCCACCACGGTCGCCGAACGATCGTATGCATGGCATACCCACACATGCGTAATGTATGACTACCCCGTCCGGTCCAATCACGATTAACTACTTCAAGTTAATCGTGTAACTACGCCTTCTTTCCAGTTTCTTTCGGGATTCTTTCACTTTAATGATTTCCAATGGGATTAGTCAGTCAGATTTCACCAGTCGAAGGAGTCACCCGCGTCGCCGTCGGAGTAATAAATGTGTCTGATTATATGACAGTGAATCCCTTCGTTACACATTCGTGTCCGAAGTGCCGAATGGTAGAGTACCAATTTTTATTCAATTGTTTTCCCCTGTCGTGTCGGGTGGTGTTGCGGGTGTTCCGTTTGCGTTGTAATTAATAAATAAAAAAACAAAAGTATGTACATGTGTAGTATAAATTAATGCTCCAAAATCTTTTTAACTAAATTTCCTAAGAGAACACAGTCTAATCCCATCTCAAGCTTTAACTAAATCGATGTGAATTTAAGAAACAAACAAAGTATATAACTGTAGTACCAATTATTGCAAAATAAAAGTGACTTTGTATTGAAATTAAAGAAAGAAACTTGTATGTGTTTTAATTGTTCCGGTGTTAGAGTTTTGTCTTTCGTCGGTTTAGTTTTTACCAACCCGTATCCTTCGGATATCACCATAAAAACGAACCACATTGGCGACCCGCGACTTTAGAACAATCGCGCCTTCTGATCGACAAATAAAAACTTTTCACTACAAATTAAATTCGCGCAACCTTCGAGTTTCGGACTTCAAACGTTGACTTCGATGCTACGCGACATTTTTTTTTTTATCGTGTTGTGAAAAAGTGCCGAAAAAGACAATTGAAGGGTACGCCCCAACGCCAGCCCAACAACAGCACCTGGCATAACATCACCATCAGCAGAGCAACACCACCTCAATTTGTGCAGTGCGAGTGCTAATCACCAGTGACGTCCCCCAGACTAACAGCCTGGCGTCGCCGCAGGAGATCAGGATTCCCCAACAGCACAGGAAACACGGACAACAGCCAACATACCGGACAAACCGCAAGTTTTTAAATATTTTTTTTTTTTTTATTACTTTTTTCCTTTTTTCTGTGTATACATCTCCGCGAGCCCCTTCTGGGCCAATGCAAAAACAGTAACATATTAAATAATTTTTCAATTTCAATTTGTGTCGTTGATTTTTCTAATATATGTTGCTTATCAAATAAATAAAGAAATGTTAGCGTAAAGTAAATTGTCACCATTATACATGTTAAGACTAGATTCATAAAGAAATTATAACGTAAAGAAAAATTGCAGTTATTATATATTTCTACACAAATTATTAACTTAAGATTAAAGTACTTAAGACATTTAAATGACATTATCAAAACCAAAAAGTAACCGGAACCCGAATTTAGTATCTACCCGAACTGTAACACTTAAGAATAAAATATATTTTCTACGTCGTCACATCTCATATTATAATACACGAAAAGGCAGTGTATACCTTTATATAATAAAGATTAAAAAAAACAGAAACCATTGTGCTAACTATTCGGTAGTTTATTGTGTCGAAATAACAACCTTTTAAGGTATTTGCAAACCAAATATAACTAAACACAACCAAGGCACGTTTATTTTATACACCCCTATATTCCTTTCTGGATTAGGATTAACCACACATTGTAAACTTCCTAAAATATAAAATACACAAGAAAGATATCCTTTGTTTCGTCAAGCATCCATAGTCCTGTGTAATAAAGTACTAAACAACAATCAATAACTCAGAAACTAGCATACCAACCTATTCACAAGTACCCCTTTAGAATTAGAACATATACATAAATAGTCTATATCGCGATCCAAAGTTTTTTTCGACAATGTCAAGTGTTAAGCCGAACCATATTCGAGATCAATAGTTAAATTATATTTTGCGCGACAGCAACGTACCTAGCTTTTAGTATTTAAGTCCGATAAAATTTTTTTTTTTTCTTTTCTTCGAATTTTGTTGCTACCTTTCTATGATTCTCAGTGTTCTAACGTAAAACAAACAAATTCGACTAATCAATTTTTTTTTTATGACTTTTATTGTGTACTTTACTTTTTGCATAATACGAACCTCAATAAAATTCTAATCTTTAATTAAAGCGACATAAAGAAACACAGCACATACAAATAACCAAATGGCTTAGAAGAGCCACTATCTAAATATAAACACATACGAAGTTTTGTTTTGTGAATCATTAGATATAATACAAATTAAGTATAACCCTTGTAAACCCCTTCAGGGTACTAAGTACAAACTGGTATAGGCAACACATGCCCCTTTTAATGTCATTTCTACGACAATTTCTAACTTCTCTTTTTATGTTAAAAAAAAAAAGACTGAAATTAAGAGAAAACAAATACGTAGATCAGAAATTCACACACATACACCAGTGATTACAATATTTATAGCTTTTCCTCACTGTGGTTTTGTTTTCCTTTCGAACCTTTTTATTTTATTTAAAAGTAAACGAAGTACACAATTAGTAGTACACAATACTCGGATCGAAAATAACACGAAATACTACTTACATTCGCGTCTTAAAGAACTCCACTCGACTTGGCACAATTCTCCTTTGACTCGGCTCCTTCAATCCCTTTCTTTTCAGCACAATTTGGCCCCTCATAACCTGGGTTGGCCCCTTATCCCCACTCCATTCAATTTTTTCGACTCATCGGCCTCCCTTCACCTTTCTTCGCGTCCTCTCACGCCTTTAATTCCCGTTTCGCGTCACTACCATAATGGTCAACACGCGGAACACCATGGCCAAAAAGGCCCAGGAACACCCCGAATCCCTTGAATTCCACGACGCCTCCAGCGTCGATTTCCCCACTGAGCAAGTCGGTGACGACCTAGACTTGCCCGTACCATCTACCCCCCTGGCACCCCCCGTTGCCCCCAGCGTCGTGAACCGACCCCAGCCTTCTTCCACAGACACACTCCCGACTGCTTCCAACGCCCCCGGTATCGGCCCTTTGGCAAATTCCGGCATTTTAATGCCCACAACTGGTGCCAGCTCCTCACAACAACCCCAAAGACCTACAGAGTCCCAAGAATTCCACGATGCTTCCAGCCTCGGGAATGGGACTCGTCACCCTAATATAGGACTTCCCCCCTTCGATGAGGAGGACCCAGACCTGTGGTTTGCAGTGGCAGACCGCATCTTCCAGGCCTCAGCCTTGCACGACGAACAACTTCGTGCAGTTGAGCTGTTGAAAGTGCTTGACCGCACTCAACGACCGCATGTTGCACACATAATAAGGTCGGCCGGCCGCAACCCATATAGCAACATGCGTGAAGCTCTGCTCGACGCATTGGACGAGCCAGGAAGTGTGCGGCAACAACGTTTAGCCGCTGTATCCAACCTTTCTGGGATGAGACCATCTCTTTTCCTGACCCATTTACGCTCTATAGCGGGGACCAGGATTGGGGACGACCTAATAAAGCCTCACTTTTTGAGGTGTCTTCCCCAGCATGCCCGTTCGGCACTTATAGCCCAACCCAATCAGAGTTTGGGCTATTTATCCAAAATTGCGGACGCAATTATGGAAAGCTCAGATCAGTATTCTGAGCCTCCAGCGTACCAGGTAGCGGCGGTTTCTCAACACGCCGCCCAGCCTGCACGGCACCCTCGTCTGCCTTTCTCAGCCCATCAATTGGTCTCAACTCCCAATTCTCCTCAAGCTCAATTGCCTCATAGAAGGCCCGCCTCAACCAATTTCCCTCAGGGGAATCCAGAGGCAGGCCCCAACCTTAACCAAAGAAATTCGCCACCTCAATTAACCACTGCTGACCTTCGGGCGCTTCAAACCTCACTCCTCCGCGAGATAACGCAATTGCGCGCGGAGGTGAGGAACAATCCTCGAAGCGCCCAGAACCGAGCCATGCCGAGCCGTCCTCTCAATCGGCAGAATTCCTACCAAACTGCCCCTCAGAGGACCTATATGCCTCAAAACGCCCCACAGAGGGCCAATTCCTCTCAAAATGGCCCTCACCGGGCCAACTCCCAGCGAGCTCCGGCTCGACCTCCCCGTAACGGCAATGCCAATAGGCAGAATATACCAGATAATGCCGTTACTCTACCTTGGTGCGCCAATCACCAACGATATGGTAATCGCGCATTTAACTGCAAAGCGCCTTGTGGTTGGACACAACCTTCCACCAACCAAAGGCGCTCTTTAAACTAATTTTGCCGATCGACACCCTCGCGCAATCGGCCGGCACCCCTACGATAAGTCGCTTAACCATCCGGGATTCGAAACTGAATATCGCTTTTACTGTCGACACCGGCGCCGATATTTCAGTCCTCCCGCGATCGTTTGCTCCGCGTAACCGCGTGCCAGCCGCACTCAAATTGTCAGCAGCAAATAATACGCCGATACTTACGTACGGACGTAAAAAGCTGACACTGCAATTGGGTCTTTGTCGTCCGATCACTTGGCGTTTCGTCATTGCGGACGTGAATGAACCCCTGATAGGTTCCGACCTATTAGGTGCACATAATCTGTTGGTCGATTCGACCCATAACAGACTTGTGGCTCCAACCGCACCCCCCTTGCCCATGACGGCATCACCAGCGGCAACTTCAGGGGCCACAGAGTGCATAGACCCATTCCAGGTTATGGTACAGGAATTTGTGAGTACAACAATTCCTCTACCTAACCAACGCCGACATAAAGCCACGGTGTTTCATCATATAGAAACACGTGGTCCCCCGGTGAGCCAGCGTCCACGTCGACTGGCTCCGGAAAAATTACGTGCGGCGCGCGCGGAGTTCGAGCATATGATCGAACTAGGTATCTGCCAACCGTCGGACAGTCCCTGGGCAAGCCCACTCCACTTAGTGAAGAAACGTTCTGGTGAGTGGCGCCCATGTGGCGATTACAGGCTGTTGAACGCAGCAACTGTCCCGGACAGATACCCAATTGCACACCTCTACGATTTTTCGTACAAGTTACGAGGGTGCAATGTCTTCACAACCCTGGATCTCACCAGGGCATACCACCAAATTCCGGTGGCACCTGAAGACATCCCCAAGACCGCAGTCATTACACCTTTCGGACTCTTCGAGTTCAAAGTGATGACTTTCGGCCTCAGGAATGCCGCACAGACATTCCAGCGGTATATCGACACGGCTTTACGAGGTCTTAATTGCTGCCATGCATACCTTGATGACATTCTCATCGCCTCCAAAGACCTCGCCGAACATAAACGCCACTTACGTCAGGTCCTAGAGCGCCTCCGCGAATTCGGTCTTGTCATCAACCCAGATAAGTGTCAATACGCCAAGGAGCAAATCACCTATCTGGGTTATGTCGTTGACAACCAGGGCATTCGCCCACTTCCAGACCGTGTGGAGGCCCTCATGAAGTACCCCCGGCCTACTAACGTGAGTGAGCTGCGTCGATTTTTGGGCATGCTTAACTTTTACCGCCCAACCCTGAAGAATGCCGCTCAGATTCAAGCTCCCTTAAATGAATTTTTGAAAGGAGCTAAGCGCAATGATAAGCGCCCCATTAATTGGACAGAAGTCTCAGATCGAGCATTCCAACTGTCCAAAGAACAATTGGCAAATGCCACCTTACTCCGATACCCTCTCGAGGGAGCGGCACTTTCTATCCAATGCGACGCATCGGATACCGCAATCGGAGCCGTCCTTGAACAGGACATTGAAGGCCGCCCGGAACCACTTGGTTTCTTTTCAAGGAAACTGAGTCCCACTGAGCGACGTTACAGCGCCTACGACCGTGAATTGCTCGCGATCTACAGCGCTGTTAAGTACTTCCGTCATATGATAGAAGGACGTTCGCTCTCAATTTTAACAGACCACAAGCCATTGGTCTATGCGTTCCGGAAGAAGTCGGGAAATGCCTCCCCCCGACAAGAGCGTCAATTAGACCTCATTGGGCAATATTCCACGGAGATAAGGCATATCTCCGGTAAACAGAATGTCACGGCGGACGCCCTTTCTCGAATCGATACGATTCATTTGCGTATCGCCTTGAATAACACTGACCTTGCCCTAGCTCAAGAGGAGGACGAACAGCTCAAGTCCCTCCTAACTGCCGATACGGCACTAGAGCTCAAGAAAATTACCCTTCGCGACCCTTTGGGCGAAATCTGGTGTGATGTCTCCACTGGAACCGCTAGACCTTACATTCCCGAGAAACTTCGTAAGGGCGTGTTCCAGGTTTACCACAACCCAGCCCACCCCAGCGGCCGAGCAACAGCCGCTGCTGTCCGTCGCAAATTCATTTGGCCCCGGATGAATAAAGATCTCACCGGTTGGGCCCGTGCTTGTCTCCAGTGCCAGCGCTGCAAAGTAGCACGGCATAATGTACTGGAGCCAGCGCAATTCAAGCTTCCCACGGCACGCTTTGCCCATGTCCATATAGACATAGTGGGACCGCTTACTCCATCAAGAGGATTTTCTTATATCCTCACTATGATGGATCGCTGCACGCGATGGCCAGAAGCGACACCTCTCCGGGCAGTTACTGCCGAATCAGTCGCCAAGGCCTTTTACTCAACTTGGGTCACACGCTTCGGTGTACCAACCACCATAACTTCGGACCGAGGTCCACAATTTGAGGCGACAATTTTTAGGCAGCTAACAAATCTTCTCGGCTGCCAAAGAAGTCGTACCACCGCCTACCACCCGCAATCAAATGGGATGATAGAGCGCTGGCATAGATCTCTTAAAGCCTCACTCATGTGTCATAATGACACACAATGGTTTGACGCCCTTCCAACCGTCCTCCTCGGCCTGAGGACAAGTATTAAGGAGGACCTGGGTGCTTCGGCAGCAGAGCTTACCTATGGTACCAACCTCCTTCTTCCAGGAGAACTTTTCCTGAATGGCGAAACACCGCGTGACCAACTTCGCGAATTGGGACATCTCCGTGACCTGCTACGTAAGGTTAGGGCAACCCCTGTAACCAGGCACGGCTCCAAAAAACTTTTCGTCCACCCTGAACTGCACAGCTGCACGCATGTCTTTGTCAGGGTGGATAAGGTCAAAAAACCCCTCGACCCACCTTATGATGGCCCATTCAAAGTCTTCCGCCGCATCAGTGACCGCGTCTTCGAGATCGACATTAGAGGCAAGCGATCCACGGTCAGCGTCGAAAGGCTTAAGCCCTGTTTTCTGGAAGCTTCCGCTCCAGAATCACCTCCACCTACTGACACCACTCCTACTCCACCAGCACAACCTCCCCGTACTCGCGCTCATACGCGCGCCCATAACCAACTAACCACCCCCTAACCTGCCTTACCTGTTTCGTGACTACGTCACTGGGGAGGGAGTGATGTGGGGCTTTTCAGGGCCCGAAGAGCCAGGCATCGCTCGATCCCCACTTTTCCAGGCGAACGACTTACCTCTCGGTCGAAATTCAGCAAGGTTGCGTAACCTTGCTACGGCATTTACCCCCAGCCAAATCGCCGGAATTATTACGGTTACCCAATCGGATAACTGTTTTGAAGTTCTGTTAGGCAGCTTACCTATTCTGTAGGGGATTTCCTTCCAAACCCCTTTTTCTCCATCACCACCACTGAAAACATTAAAGCCACGGCAAAGCTTATCACCTTGCCGTGGCATCGAAACTTACCCTCGGCCAGTCCATATTCCCTAAGAAACATTAAGCCCACGGCAAAGCTTATCACCTTACCGTGGCATCGAAAATTCACCCCCGAGGCGCATATTATCTCCTAAATAAAAAGCATAAGTCCACGGCAAAATCATCACATTGCCATGGCATCTGAAATCATATCTTTAGGCATACATTCTGCCAGGGCATCTCGTTTCCATAGCCTTAAGCTATGGAAACAACAATCAACAAGAGTTCCTTGTGACTCGTTGTATTTGTTTACCCTCGGCATAACATGCATGCGGCTATTTGCCCCTATTGATTTGCTACCGCCGACAAGGTTTCTGCTGAAGCAAACCAAACATGTCCCTGATTACCAGCAATCGCTGGCTTCCAATTGTCGGTCCCCATGTTCAGAGATAGCATTCAAACAACGATCACCAGCAGCCAGAAAATGTTTACTTACAACATCTGGCAATGGCTGCACCCTATGTTCGTTGCAATGTTTAATCATCGGCAACCGAAGTGATGATTTATGGCCTTCCATTAGGATGACCAAATCATCGGTTTCGGGTTTTCACACCCCACATGCTAGTGTTTACTTTCTTAGAAAATGCACTAGCGATGTACCTCCATCCACCACGGTCGCCGAACGATCGTATGCATGGCATACCCACACATGCGTAATGTATGACTACCCCGTCCGGTCCAATCACGATTAACTACTTCAAGTTAATCGTGTAACTCCGCCTCCTTTTTAGTTTCTTTTGAGGGTTTTCCGTTTCTTTGGTGAGCTGGAGTCACCAGTCAGATTGCATCTCGAGTCGAGTGTTGTCCCTTGATGACGTTGTGCGGTGTAATACCTTGTGGTTTTTTAAAAGACGCTGGGCAGTAGGATAACAAAACAAATAGTTATTCAGATTTAATCCGATGAAGTCGTTCGATAATTTACACGTTTTTGTCGTTTAATCGCGTATGTAGACCAACGCAAATTCCTTCAGAATCGCGTTTTTCAGTGTTTGTGTATCGATTAAAGGAAAACAATAAAAAATTACAAAACAATCGTTCCTGAGTTTCCTTTCGTTGTTGGACTAACCTTCCGGTGTCGCCAGCCGAATTCTCTTGTTGAAACAGCGGTGGTGTTTTCGTTGTACCTGCGTCCGTGTCGACGCACTAATAGAAATACCCACAGACCTTTGTGGCATGATGTATTGAAGAAGACAGCGCGGCAGACCTTGTCTGCGATAGAGGGATGGCGTAGACCAAGACGCCCAGAGCCTAGGAGTGCCAAACTGGATGACATCGGCTCGAAATCGTGACCGGTGGAGGGCTTTGTTAAATGATGATGACGATATATATATATATATATATATATATATATATATATACATATATATATATACATATATATATATATATATATATATATATATATATATATATATATATATATATATATATATATATATATATACATATATGTATAAGGAGCCTGCCCGGAAAGTTCTTTGTAGCAGGATGTATGGAAGGAGACAGCGCGGCAGACCTGGTCTGCGATGGTGGGATGGCGTAGGCCAGGAAGCCCAGAGCCTGAGAGTGCCAAACTGGCTGACATCGGCTCGAAATCGGGACCGGTGGAGAGATTTGTTAAATAAGGCCAAGACCGGATCCGGGTTGTAGTGCCGATGATGATGATGATGATGAAACCTTTTTCTATAGCTAATTCTAGAAATCGCAACCGTAAGTTACCTTTTTTCATTGTGTTGCTAAGCCCCAATAGTAAAATTGATAGACTTAGATATATTAAATACACTAGTCGCCAAGCAATACGTTGGGAGAGAATAAATAAGTCCGAACGCGAATTGCAGAGTATGCGCTGTCAACTCTTCGGCCATGTGGCAGCGAATTGCAAAGAACAACTCCCGGATAGAAATAAACTATCCTGTGTCCTCGTAACGACTCAGGTCATCCTGCTAACTTTAGCGGTTGCCCTAAGTACCAACAACTAAAATCAAAGTTGGAAGCCAGAAAGAAGCAAGTTGAAGAAGAGAAACAAATGATAGCTCGCTCTTACAATAACTTCGTGGCACCATGTTGGAGACGGAACAGCACATGATGGCAACACTGGATGCGGCCAGCGCAGGCACTACTGAATGCAGCCATGACAACACAAATAATAACAAATGTCAGAAAACAGCTGACATTCAATAATATTCAAATGAGCTGACAGTTCGTAAATCTAATTCAAGAGACACAGTTCTACAAAGATTAAATGTAGATAAATCAAAGTAAATTCAAGAAAAATAAAGAGAAAAATGGGTTCACAACAGTTAACTACCGTTTTTACATTATCTGGAGGATTCTTTACTTGAGGTTCCGTCAGCAGTCCATCCAACTAAAGGTATCCGTTTCTCCTTTTTCTTACCATAGCAATTGTTTCAGGACGACAGCAATCGACATCTATATACCGTGCTTGTGGCCAGTTAATTGACCTCATTGTCAAGGGAGAGTTCCGTATCGTTCGCAGTAATTTACTTATTGGCCGACCGAGTGCCAAAACACACCAAGTGTGGCATACGCCCAAATGGCAGGTGGTGTAAAAAATGCACCAATCTTAGAACAATCACGCAATATCATTTAAACGCCTGCTCCAGAGGCACAAACTGATATAACAGCAATATTATTAATATTACTGTCCATATAAGGACAGTTTGCTGCGTTTGATAAAAAAATCGAAATGATCGAAAAAAAAACTGACGGAACAAGTGGCTTCGACCCTGTTTCCAGATGAACGCACACTTTAATCATAACGTTTACTGCGGCTGAATTAATTCTAAAAATTATTGCTGTAAATGTTAATACACTAATCCGCATGGAAAGAAGGGAAAATCTCAGCAATCTGCTGGAAGCTGAACGGCCAGGTGCGCCTTTGGCTAGAGAAACTAAGCTAAACCAAAGGCACAAATTGGGGCACCTAAATTGTAAAGTAATTAGACGAGATCGTCCAAATTCCACTCAGGGGGGCGAGGTCGCTGTCTTAGTTAAAAATGGTCTACAACACCAAGTCATCTACAGTAGAGATGTATACAAGTTCCAGGTGTTAGAAGCCTGCGTTATAGATATTCCTTTGAAAAGTCAAAAGCATCAATATATGTTATTGCTTGGTATGCGGCTGATGCTCTTTTTGGCTCTCCACTAGTTGCTTGTGTAATGTGTGTGTATCTGTTAGGAACGTCACACTACTCCCTCTTCAATAACTTTGTTATAGTCAACTTCGTGTGCGAATGACGGAGCGAGCGAGCGAACGGTGGAACAGGCGAGTTAGCCAGTGCTTTGTGCAAAAGTCGAGACCGTAGTAGTAAAGTCCTGTTTACCTATGGGAAATTGTGTGTTGTGTATACAGGTCACGTCGGGGTCACCAATTATAGCGCTATAGCGAAGGTGGCGGTTAGAATCAATAAAAAGTTAACCAATTCTCAACACATCAAGCCACTGCCGCGTGTACGAATTCGATTTCGAAACTCAAGTACACTCAATTGATGTGGAATTGTTATGTTATCGCTATGGTATACGGCTCTGATGCTTTGCTTATTCGGATTTCTTTCGGTGGTCTTCAACTATTGGGGTGTATATTTTGCGTGTATCTGTTAGAATCGCCACACTACTCCATCCTCAGTAACTCTGTTACGATCAACTTCGTGTGCGAACGACGGAGTGAGGAGCGAGCAAGCGAGAGAACGTCGGAGCAGGCGAGTGTGCCGGTGCTCTATGTGGAAGTCGTGGTCGTAGTAGAAAAGTTCTGTTTACCTATAGGAGATTGTGTGTTGTGTATACAGACCACTTCGGGGTCACAAATTATAGCGTTTGCGACGATAGTGGAGAGTGTGTTATTCGAACCGACGCTATCACGGTAAGAATCACTAAAAATTGAACCAACGCTCAACACATCAGGCCACTGCCGCGTGTACGAATCCGATTTCTAAACTCAAGTAGACTCAACTGATGTGGAATTGCTATGTTATTGCTTGGTATACGGCTGATGCTTTTTCTTATTCGTTTTTCTTTCGGTGTTCTCCACTATTTCTTGTGTATTGTGTATCTGTTAGAAACGCCACAACATCACACCTCTTAAGTCCATCCTCCGCCTCAATAGCTGAGATGGTAAGGAAATTGTGTTGCGTTTCATTGTGTGAACATAGGTTCAACCAACGACTATTGTTATCGTGGAGGTTCGATACAATTACTGAGCAATTGGTAGGGTATTAAGCGGTAATATCATCTTTAAACAAATTTTCACATTTTTTTATTGGCTTAAGCACTTCTTAAAGTATCCAAGAATGATTAAACAAAATCGATTATGAGGGAAAGAAACTTGTATGTTGGTCAAAAAGCCGTTTTTCCGAGTATAGTCCTTAAGCAAAATTAGCGGTTTTTCGAAAACATGGAGAAGCATGCGGTTGGGGTCTTTATTATTCTTTATATGAATTATTCCGATACATACTAGTTTCCAGATTTTAATTTTGACTAATAGACACCTCTCCTACCCCAATTTTAGGGCGAGCAAACAGCTATTTGTATAAAGTCGAGCAATAGTTGGTATTTAGCTTCTCCGCGTATATAACAACATTTAAGTATACCCGCCTGTAAAGCGGGAGACCGGGGTTCGATTCGCCGTCAGGGAGCCTCAGGCGCAAGACTAATGATCTTGCCCGGAAAAAAACAAATCATTATGGAAAATTTAACAAGCCTCAGGACTTGCTAAATAACGGCAAAACCAGTTCCCTGTTGTAGTGCCGATAATGATGATGATGATGATGGTACCATCAAGGGGAGATGGGAGCGAACATAAAGGGCAAAGTATCTGATTGCTTTCAACCCAGCGAAACCCAGAACGATCCTTGTCCCTGTTCGTTCAATCCAAGTTGCTAAATAAGGCCAAGACAGTTCCCGGTTGTAGTGCCGATGATGATGACGTATATAACAATGCTCCGGTAAAAATCGTGGTGTTTACATTATAAAATAAACAAAAAATGAATCTGAATGAATAGCAATCGCTAAAGGAAAGCGACTGTGTATTGTGGGGAGGTGGCGGAGCGTTCATACGGACAGGTGAACGGTACCACCTTCGCCATCCAGGTCGAAAAAATGGCGAAGTCCGTGATAATGAGCAGTGTTAGAGAGCTACATTTCTGGCATTATTTGCTAGCCTATGGGTATGGGCCAATCGAGGACATTATAACGCGGCTGCTCCATATGGAAAAACCCAAAAAAATGTACTAGACCAACACGACTACCTTTACATGGAAAGCTCAACTGGAGTTGAAGACTACACGGTTGAAGTCTTCACCGTTTCCAGCCCTAGTCACAATTTAACTCTGTTGGCGACCCCGCAATCCTACACCTCAAATCAAATGTATGGTAGGTCGATAGAGCATATCTACACACAAATAGGTCAACCACATTATTTACAGGGAGCCAATTATAGGTACCTCCTTCCGTTGGATACTTCTGTAGATACTTCCACTTAACTCTGTGGAAGGCCATTGAACACCACGATGACTTCCGCAAATCACAATCAGTACTCACAGGAACTACTTCACAGGCAATATCTGCATGTGGATGAAGAGAATGAAACATCTGGGGACATTACGGCTGACATAAGTCACTCGACAATACCCAGACTTCTACAGGTCAATTCCTGTATGCACTGGAAACATCTTTAAGGCATCCGCAGACTGTGACTACGTCTTATCCGACCAAACCATAGGGCGAGTTTCCACCGTTAGGACCTGCTACCCCGATACCACAACAGGGCGGTGGTGGCCAGTTCCATCATAACCATTCAGCCAAGGGTCAAGGCACTCGTACGTCGCAGCCGTTAGTTGCACGCGAAGTAGAAGACCTATACGACGAGTGCCTAAAATGTCTAAATACTTTGTTGTGCTGGGATTGCAGGGAATACGGGCATAACTTCAACGATTGTCGTGCACATTGTACACCACCACCACGCAATCTCCGACCTCCACAATGAAATAGGCCAAAGAATCAGCAAAGTGAGTCCCAGCATAAGACAAGTCAGGGACCATACCGATTCTCTTCTTCTTAAAAAAAAAAAAACCGGCGACATCGAACCATCGAGTACACAGTATTCGATATTGCTGTCATACGTGGGAAGGGTGCAGATACAGGGTAAATTTGGGGGGCGAAAAAACAAAAATTCCCAAACACCCCAACCCAAACGGCTAGTACTAAACAGCGCCGCCGTACCCCACAGGCCTGCAGGGTCAATCACGAATGGAACAAGATCACGACGAATAACAAAACAAAGGACATCAGGAGAACAGGCGAAATGGGCACCAAACGCGCGAACCACCGAGCAGAACACCGTAGACACAAGGCAGTCAGTCCGAAGCAGTTCTAGTTCAGCTAGTACAGAACAAAGCGAGGTTACCCAAATTAAGGGGAACAAGCGGTGCAAATTTTGCGGTCGACACAATCACACGCCGGCAGGGTGTCAACAGAAAGCAAAATGGGAGAAGTCAGAAAACTCCAAGCAGTCGAGTTGAGCAACTCCTTCTCGACCGAATTAAACTCGCAAACCGGTCCAAGCTGTTCTCAGTTTTCTCACCCGTTATTTAGGCGGATTCACGCACACGAAAGCTTGCATTCGCTTGTGTGGTCTAACGCGCCAAAGAACACGTCCAGTAGCAAATCTGTTCTTGATACTGCAGTTTATATTGGGCTTGAACATTGGATTGAGTTGCTATAACGTCTGCACCGAAGCCGATACGATCCGCATCTCGCTTTCCAAGCGTTCGCTTACAGAAGAGGCTCAAACTGCTCACAGGGACGCATGTTCTACCAGAAAGAGCGTTAGGAACAAACGCTACAATTAGAAGGCCAATTATATCGTAGATTAGAGGTAAAACGTAGATTAGTGGAAAATGTGATGGAGAAGAGCATTCCTGGGCAATTGATTGAACCTGAGAGTAGACGGTGGATGAAGAGGATGCCGACGTGAATTCTACACTCTTCAAGTGTGTTATGGTTAATTATGGGGTAGAAACAGGATTTTCCCAATTCAATCCTCGGAGGACAAAACACAAAAAACGACACCGCACGCTTTCGACCTTGCGAATATGGGACGTGTAGTGAGGAGACCAAGCATGACTAGCATATTCAAGAAGGGGACTGACAAAGGCTATATAAAGCGATCTGGATTAGAGAATTCTTTCGACCAGGGTTTCACGAAACCAAGGACAGAGTTGGCCTTGAGAATAATGCCATCAATATGTGAGATAAAGTGAAGCTCCCTATCACATAAGAAGCCATGGTCACATATCGTTTGTAGGGGTGTTATCTGTTGGTTGAGTAAAACATAGGAACGTAGTGTGGGGGGGGGGGGGGGCAGTCGTTTACGGGAGAAGGTAATTGAGTGAGATTTGGCAATATTTAGTTCGAGACAGTTGTTTTGGTACCAAGTTGAAAAGCTGTCGAGATCCATTTGAAGAAGTGAGAAGTCGACAGAAAAGCGGATCGTCTTGAAGAGTTTAGTGTCGTCCGCGTATAGAGAGATGGAGGAATGGTTGATACTGGAGTCTATATCGTTAATAGTAAGAATGAATAGGAGGGGTTTAAGATGACTGCCCTGGGGAACCCCTGACGTAGGAAGAAAAGGATTGGAGAGGGTGGATCTAAATCTGGCGTGGGAGGTTCGATCCTTAACATAGGAAGAAATCCACTTAATCAGTAGGGGTTCGAAGCCAAGAGAGGATAGCTTAAAGAGGATGAGATTGTGGGAGATTTTGTCGAAGGCCTTGCTAAAATCGGTTGTGATTACATCGTTGCCGTTCTCTAAGGATGAGAACTGAACTAGATTGGTGGTGGTCGACCTACCCATAAGGAAACCGTGCTGGTTGGGTGAGGCGATGGATTGCAGCGGAAACATAACCGTTGTAAAGAATGCCTTCGAACAGTTTTGGAATATGAGACAGTGTGGCGATGGGACTGTGGGGGCTCTTTAAAACTCGCCCCAAGAACCACCCATCGTCCTAACCCAACTCCCCTTTCCCGACCTACAATAAATTACCGATCAAAGCCTCATACCTGAAACATAAGCCCACGGCAAGATTACCATCTTGCCATGGCATCAAAACCATTGCATCAATTAAACCATCTCCGTTCATTGGTCATGCACCGACCGGTTACTATGGGCAACCACATGCCCATCAAACACAGGCCAAACCTCCCGATTGTTCTTGTTCCAACAATCCGTTGGTCCAAAAGACACGCCATGGCAAATCGCTTGCTTATACAGCTGCAGCCAATTATCCCTGATCAGTCCCATAAGCGATAAACTAGCATCGAATTGGACGTGATCATAGTTGGTTTTTCCTAAACAATCTAGCAATGGTCACGTCCCATGTTTTGTTTACTAATACAAAGCATAGAGCAACTCGCGCCTAACTGCCAAAGGCCGAATTCTTCACAATTGACGTGGATAAAATAGCGTTTCTGTTGACATAATACTCAGAAACCTAATTCTGCATCAACGAATCACTAGTTTAAACATAGCAACCTTTTTCGGCCGCTATATGAGCGACCATCTATTTGCACAGCTGACCTATTTGAATTCAAATATCGTTAGTCAATTTTTGTTTTCGTTTTTCCTTATTCGACTGCAGCCGTTATATGAAATACTGTTCTTCCCCATGAGCAGGCCCTCTTCCTGTTTGTGTGCATCTTGAATAGTGGTACCCGCGCGAAACAACATCTAGAATCGTAACCAGAATCAGATAGTAACCTTGGAGCCGCGCACACATACCGAGGGCGTTGCGTGAGTCAGATTTCTACGCGCAAGGAGGTTATTCGAAACCTTAAATGTTAAGTGTCGCCTTATGTAACGTTTCCTATACGAATCTTTTCTCCGATAAAGTGTTTTAGTCGAGGCGTAATTTTTGTGCAACTAGTAATCTAATGTGTCGCTGTTGGAATCCGTCGCCACACGCGCAGGCAAATATAATTACATTTTAAAGCCTAAATTAAAACTTTGAACAATTTAAAGACTAATCGATGTAGCAGTGTTAGACTTAAGAACTATAATCAATAAAGAGTAACCATTATATACAATTAAATAACTGTGTGTTTCTTCATTTTTGAATACATCACTGTTTTGCTTTTCTGGGTTTTCCTGGAGGACCAATGTAGTACGCCCAATAGAGTGTGGGATATTGTTCTGAACCTGCGTCCATGTCAACGCGCTAGCAGATACCCCTACAGGACGGTAGTTACTAATATCCTATTTAGGCCTCTGCTTATGTATGGGGATGACAAAAGAGGATTTCCAAATATTTGGGAAGACACCATGGGTAAGGGTTAGATTGAATTCTTTGATAGCGGGAGAGAAAGAGAAGAGGAACATTTTTTTAAAAGGACAGTCGGAAGTCCATCACGTCCAGGGCTAAACTCGTCTTTAAGCAAGTTTAATTTTTCTTCAACTATGTGATACTGAATAATTTGAGAGATGAAGGGGCCAAGGGAAAATTCGGGCAGATCTTTGAAGTAAGGCCGGTTAGGCTCTAAAGATTTGTCAGTGAAGAATTGTTTAAAGAAAGAAGCGAAAAGATTTGGCAGTAGTTTGTGGGTCGGTTGATCCAACGGCATTCACTAGATTTTGGGCAATATTTTAAGAAATTTTTTTGTTTTTGCTCCAGATTACAAATTGTCACCCAAGTCGACCGACCAAGATTTTTTTTCCTTGGGTACGCTACTGTGCCGCCATTTTGAATCATTAAATAAAATTAGATAAGCATATAAATTTAAATAAAGCTTGTTTTCTATAGTTTAGCCCGGTTGTCAGGCACTACGCAGGTTTCCATGGTTTGCATGAGAACACTAATGACAATGGACTACGAGTCATCGAACTGGCAGCATCGAAAAACTGGGTCGTTGCAAGTACCAGGTTTCCGCGTAAAGATGTTCACAGAGCCATCTGGGTATCACCTGATAGAGCCAATCGCAACCAAATTGACCACGTGTTGATAGATCGCCGCCACTCCTCGAGCCTGATGACGGTACGAACGTACCGAGGTGCCAACGTCGACTCGGATCACTATCTTGTTGGTACAGTTTTCCGAGCACGGATTGCCTTACGAAGACGTATTGCATCCGCGGATCAGATTGGAATCAACACGGCTGTCTTACGCAATGAGAATACCAGTAACACCTTTGGTCATGTGCTAACTCTCGCCCTCGAAGAACTCGACGGAGGGAGAGTATGCCGGGCGAAGAAGAGAAATGGACACGCCTTAAGAATACTGTCATTAGTACTGCCAACTCCATTTTAGGCAGTAGTCGTAGAGATCGGAACGCCTGGTTTGATGATGAGTGCAAACTAGCGACTGAACGTAAGAATGCGGGATACTGGGCAATGCAGCAGTCTCATAGGACGCGGGTACGCGAGGAGAAATACAAAGAGCTCAGAAGATCTGAAAAAAGACTCCACAGACAAAAGAAAAGTCCCTGGGAAAAAACCTTGAAAAGTAGAGAGCGAGGTCCGCACCAGGTGCGGAAGTTCCACCAAATAATCCTCATATGATGCGGTACACTACGCTGCACTTACTGCAAGGATAAAAAGGGTAATCTGATCACCGATCCTAAAGGCATTCTGGAGCGATGGGAAGTGCACTTCAATGAATTGCTAAATGGTCAGCTCACAGAAGAATTGGAGGCTCCACCAATGCAAGATCAAAACCAAACGCTGCCGCGACCAAGCATTGAGGAAACATTAAAAGCCATGAGTCAGCTCAAATCAAATAAAGCCCCCAGAGCTGATGGCATACCAGCTGAGGTGATCAAACAAGGAGGGACAGCGTTACATCACGCAATTCATGAGATCGTGGTGCACGTATGGGAGCAAGAGGAGATGCCGGAAGATTGGCGTCGTGGTATAATTTGCCCCATACATAAGAAGGGAGATATCACAGTGTGCAGCAACTATAGAGGTATAACATTGCTGAGTACCGCCTATAAGATACTCTCCTCTATCCTGCAAGATCGGATAGCCCCATATACTAAAGCCATCATTGGTCAATATCAGTGTGGCTTCATCCCAGGCAAATCAGCAATTGATCAGATATTCACCCTTAGGCAGGCGAGGGAAAAATGTCGGGAATTTAAGATTCCATTGTATCATCTATTTATAGAGTGTAAGGCCGCCTATGACAGCATAGCCAGGGTAGAACTGTATAATGCCATGAGAGATTTCGGAATTCCAAACAAATTGATACGATTTTGTGGGTTGACCATGACCAACGTAACTAGTCAAGTAAAAATAGCAGGATTGCTGCCCAAACCAATAAACATCTTTAATGGACTCCGACAGGGGGAAGGTCTGGTCTGCCTCCTCTTCAACCTGGCGTTGGAGGGAGCTATCCGTGACTCTCGCGTCACAACTACAGAGCCTATTATCACCAAGTCCAGCCAGATACTTGCCTACGCAGATGACATCGACATCATCAGTAGAACCGAATCGGCTGTACAGGATTCATTCACCCAGATCGGGCAGGCGGCACAAAAACTGGGACTGCACATTAATGAGGCGAAAACTAAGTACACGGCGGCAACTTCTGCCAAGAGAAGACCTAACGTTGGTCAAACTATCAGGGTATCGGAGCACGAATTTGAAGTAGTGCAATCCTTTAACTACCTTGGGGCAATAGTATCAGCTGATAACAATATGAAAGAATAAATACGTGTTAATTTAAGTATTTTTCATCATTTTGTTATTGCATCATTGTGAATTTAAGTATGTTTTACCATTTTTTGTTATTGTATCATTGTGAATTTAAGTATGTTTTACCATTCTTGTTATTGCATCATAAACTCTATTGGGTCTGGCATCACTTGAAATCTGCCATGTTCTCAATGGAATTGTTTTGTTACAATAGATTTCATGTACGTCAGTAGTAAAAGAAATACTTCATTATAGAGAGCAACAGAGAAAGGGTTGTTATTCCGTGCACCTGGACGAGTAAAAACCACGAGTTGTTTTGAATATCGCAAACAGTGTGAAGCGGTTTGTTCCATATTTCAATACAATAATTAAAAACTGTTCTTTGTAAAAGGTGCGTAACGTTATTAGTGATATTATTTTTTAAAATAATTACCACCGATGGCACGAGATCATTACGGAATTTTGTGATTGAAAAATTCCCCATTGTCTGAGCTACAGCCACAAATTGTATCACGAGTGTTGTTTGGATCGTCAATTGAACTCTACGTTGGACGCATAGGTTAATGAGCCTAGGCGCCAATTATAAATTATCACGTCACGGGTTTATGTGCCCTGACGATTTATAGACCGCAAGGAACATCGGAAGACGAACATTCAAAAGAGGAAGATCAAAAGAGGCCTTCCTCTATAAACTATAAAACAATACGCGAACGGCTGATCAAATCCAACAAAGCCTACTATGATCTATCAAGGCTCTTTAAATAGCGAAATTTATCCAGAACATCCAAGCTACTACTGTACAAGACCATGGTCTTACCAGTACTCATGTATGGATCCGAGACCTGGGTGCTCAATAAAAGGCACTCTGAACTCTTAACCGCGTTCGAGAGGAAGCTGTTAAGGAGAATTGAGACACCTACCTTGAATAAGCGAAGAGGAGTATGCCCGGAAAATCCTTTGTGGCGGGCTGTATGGAAGGCGACAGCGCGGCAGACATTGTCTGCGATGGAGGGATGGCGTAGACCAGGACGCCCAGAGCCTGGGAGTGCCAAACTGGATGACATAGGCTCGAAATCTGGCCCGGTGGAGAGATTTGTTAAATAAGGCCAAGACCGATCCCGGTTGTAGTGCCGATGATGGTGCTGATTTATAGAACCATAATTACGCCCATAATTTATACAAGTGCGAGGCATGAGTGCTTTCAAAATGAGAAGAGAACAGAGTCCACGTATTCGAGAATATTGTTTTAAAGGAGAATCTTTGGCGCTAAATATGATAAAGATGCAGCAAACTTCACAACCGTGAATTGGAAGAGCTATACCCCGAACCTACTATTTACTATTTATTATATACTGGCCTGATTTCATAACAACAAAACATCGGAGATCTGGTGGCGTACCTTACCGAAAAGTGGAACCACACCATCCACAACTTCGGTCAAAGTTTGATTGTTTTATAGGATATATCGGGAGTATTCGACAGAGATTGGAGCACTAGATAAGGGACTAACTTTCTAATCGATCAATCTAAGTACTTTTGGATTGTGTTAACCGCTTAATGCACACCTCCGTGACATATACGGGCAACGTTTACTGTTTACCGTTTAAATGTGCATTAAGGGGTTAAATCTGCCTCATATAAAATTGATGCCAGTGTTCTCCAAAGCTACGTGGAGAGGATTTCCTTCTTCAGCATACAGTTTGAGGTACTTCTTTTTGTTGAATTAATTTGTTATCCGCTCTCTGGTGCCTGGTTGGTTTCAACTAGATACGAAATTCATAATATTTTGGGTTTAAATAACTAGTGATAAATTAAAAGTTTGCTTTAATATTTATTTTTAGATTTGTTTTCGTGATATGTTCCACTACCAACACTTCTCAAGGAGAATTGTTGGCCCCGTATATGAAGGAGGACGATTCTGGAGACTCTACAACCATGAGTTGTACGGGGTCTACCTTGAAGAATGTTGTAAGAAAAATCAAGCTCGGTAGACTTCGGTGGGCGACACCTAGCTCAAATAAGCGAGGAGGAGTCCGCCCGGAAAATCCTTTGTGGCAGGATGTATGGAAGGAGATAGCGCGGCAGACCTTGTCTGCGATAGAGGGATGGCGTAGACCAGAACGCCCAGACCCTCAGAGATCCAAACTGGATGACATCGGCTCGAGATCGGGACCGCTGGAGAGATTTGTTACATAAGGCCAAGACCGGATCCCGGTTGTAGTGCCGATGATGATGATGATAAAATATTCAACGTTCACAAGGAAAAAGTGGACCGTCGGTTCCTCAGTTGATGATGAATAGCCAGGCTCTTAAATCAAAGAAAAGCATAAATTTGCTTGCCACCACGGCCTGTGAGAATGTGTCGTGGCATGAGCACGTATCGAATATCGCTAGGACCGCCTTAAAAAAATTGGGTTATCATTTTAGAGCCAGATTGACTCTCTGAATCAGGATCTAGATAGGGTCCTGCAATAGGGAAGGGCCAATCTCGTAGACTTCAATGCAGCGAAGACACAATATACAATATTCACAAAGAAAAGTGGATCATCGGTTCCACAGCTGATGATGAATGACCGGGCCCTCGAGGCTGGGGAAAGGTTGAGATTGCTCGGCGTCACGGCCTGTGGGAATGTATCATGGCATAAATACGTGTCGAGTATCGCTAGGACCGCCTTAAAAAAGTTGGGTTATCATTTTAGAGCCTAAAAATATTTTACCCCATCTCAACTTCTTCTCCTTTACAATTCTCAAATTAGACCCGCACTAGATGCAGTTTCCATAATTGGAGCTCTACTCCTAAAGATACCCTCAATCTCTATAGAGACGGACAGCCGCCTGAATGAAAACACAGTCCTGACACCGCACATCAAAGGTACATAGCGGGTCTTTGTCTGTTTTACAAATATTATTACAGGGACTGTTCCTTGGAGATTCGTGATATTATTCTGTGGAATTCGGTTTGTTTGCGCCCCACAAGACAATCCAATGGATCCCATCAGTTTGTAGTTCATCTCACAACGGCCCATACATCTCTATAGCAAAACCCGTTCCATTACAAAAGGAGAAAACTATGGAACTCCTTCCCCGCGCAAATATTTTCGGAGCGTTACAACATCTAATAGTTGAAAGGGAACTCCAGCAGCCTTTTTATCATCTCAGAACGCTGTAGATTCGCCTCTTCTGAGACAAGGATGTAAAAAAATTATTTAAATATAACAAGAGGTATTTAAAAATAACATGGCTCAAGACTAATGACCTTGCCCGGAAAAAACAAATCATTATGAAAAATTTAACAAACCTCAGAACTTTCTAAATAAGGCCAAGACCGGTTCCTGGTTGTAGTGCCGATGATGATTTAAAAATAACAAGAAATATTTAGATATAACAAGAAGTATTTTACTATAACAATAATTATTTAAATGTAAAAAGATTTATTTAATAATAACTTTATAACTTTAATAACGATTTATGTGTAACTAAAACAAAACGGGTTAAAACATTATACTGCCAATACAGTTTCTAATATATTTATTAGCTCATTTTAAATTTATAATTTTACAATTAATGCGAACGGTCGCTGATGGCGCTGTAGTCGAATATGCTCTCAGTTCTAAACAAGCGACTTGCCATATTCGATTTTTAATAAAATTTTATTGCTTATACCATTTAGAAAGTCGACCGATGTTGTGTCAAACAGAGCAATACATTTTCCAGAGGGCATTTAAAGATCTCTAGCCAAAATGGTTTATCATTAATGTGCCAACAGTGTCTATAAACAATAGTCGGCGGTGAAGTCTGTCGAGTGAAGCCGAGAACAACATTTATCGAATCGATTTATTTATTGTTGATTATTATTTACATCGGTTTCCTAAAGTATAATTCGTAATTGATCTAATCATTCGTTCACGACTCACTTGTCAAAACCCATGTAACAGTAAACAAGAAAAAACAGACGAAACAGAAAATAGTTAAAAGAAACTGCCCGAAAGAGGAAAAACCAAATATAACCTACTAAATATCATTTCAAGAGTGCAGTGTGACGAATTTTGTAAATTATAATTGAACAAGACATATATTCGCATACTCAATAAAATGGATGATGAATTTGCTCTGTGCTGGAACAATTTCCAAGACAACATTGCCAGTGGATTCCAGAATTTATACGATCGAGGAGATTTAGTAGATGTAACACTGGCCTGCGATGGAAAATTATTGCATGCCCACAAAATCGTCTTGGCTATTTGCAGCCCCTATTTCCAGGAGATCTTCATATCGAATCCCTGCAAGCACCCCATAAGTAAGTAGTACACTCGTCCATTTGGAATCTTAATGAATCTTGGGTAATTCGTCGAATCACATTCGATGTAGATGTTCTATTATAATAATTTGATAAGTGACTGCTTTGATAACATTGTAATATCACCATGGCAGTTGATAAAATCGATAGGAACGAGAAGTTCTATCGTTTGCCACTTTAATTGACCCATGCCCTTTATTAACTAGAGTTTCCCAATTGTTTTTCGAATTGCACGCGAATGAAACTTTTGTTTTGACAGCAGGAGTAAATCGTGTTAGTATCAAATAAGGTACAGGTACCTGAATATGCTCAATTTCGTGATTTCATATTTGAAAAAGTAAAATTCTTTACTTCTGAGATGAATCTGCAACAAGTTCCGTATTAACCTTTTGGCGATTATCTTAATTCTAGATAGGGAAGAGTAATATAAACTCGGAGACAATGATTCTATTTTAAGCTTCCTTTATTGAGCATTGAGAATAAACGTATCAGTTAGACTCCCACCGGAGGCTGTAAATCCTAATTTTATTAGTCACTAATTATCTCTGTGCAGTCAAAAAAATAAAAAATAAAAATAATTAGCGGATTACGCACAGACCAGATCCGCTTTGAATCCTAGATTAATCGAAGGATGCCATCGAGCATCGGCAACTGGCTCCAAGTGTAGAGATGTTTCTTAAGGATTCCTTCACAGTAGTCTTATTATTTCCCAATTACATTTATCTATAGAACTTCTAACAATCTAATATTCACAATAGATCTTCTTTTTTTTTTAATTTGTGTTGTTTTATTAAAATTATTATTATTGGGTTATATATTATTTCTCCCTTTTTTCCTTTTTGGAGCTTTTTTCTTTTTTACTGTTTCTGTGTTGTTCTTGACTACCCTGTTACCAAGCTATCAAACTCGAGGTTTGGAATTCAAATTTATAAATGGAATGTAATGACAATTTGGATTTCTTCCTTATCCTCTTCCTCTTCTTTCACTCGCACACTGCCTTGGCATTTAAGAGGCTCATCCTTGAGACGTAGTAGGAAAAAGTCATTCGGAGCTGGATCTGAACTATAAGGCAGATGCAATACGACCGAAATGACTTTTTTTTGCGCGGCGGCCCATTATCGTGATGCAATTTCCAATGATTAATGAGATTTGATCGCTTTTTCGAGATTTGTTTCTTCAGTAGCTACTTCAATACGAACGTATAAACGTATGATCCCGTTGAACGCGGGTCAGTGTGTATCCTTACAGCCCCCGTATTGATTGTTTCACCCGTAAAAGTGGGGATAGGTTACCCGAGACTTCCAATTCACACGTTTCCCTGCATCTTGAAATGACTAATTTATAAATGGAATGTAATGACAATTTGGATTTCTTCGTTATCCTCTTCCTCTTCTTTCACTCGCACACTGCCTTGGCATTTAAGAGACTCATCCTTTAGACGTAGTAGGAAAAAGTCATTTGGAGCTGGATCTGAACTATAAGGTAGATGCAATACGACCGAAATGACTTTTTTTTTGCGCGGCGGCCCATTATCGTGATGCAATTTCCAATGATTAATGAGATTTGATCGCTTTTTCGAGATGTGTTTCTTCAGTAGCTACTTCAATATGAACGTATGAACGTATGATCCCGTTGAACGCGGGTCAGTGTGTATCCTTACAGCCCCCGTATTGATTGTTTCTCCCGTAAAAACGGCATTAGGTTACCCGAGACTTCCAATTCAGACGTTTCCCTGCATCTTGAACATGATAATATTGTAAAATACTGTTCATAACTCTTCATAAGTGTTGATAGATGTTAACCAGCGCAAAATACAATATTTGACCGCTCAGATAACGCAAACATCATTCAATTTTAGAGGAGAAATTTTACACATGTACTTTATTGGCGGTTATTGCGAGACCATTCGTACTATCGTCGTGAAACTTGGCGTATTTACAGAAAATACTCCCTGTTTCAGATGCATTTCACAACGTGCCCATTCGCCGTCATCGACCGTAATATCAGTTTTTATTGAACACACCTCGTCAAATTTCTAGAGATTTTGATCTTATAAGAGTCAAATTTCTAGAGATTTTGGTCTTATAAGGAGACTGCTGTTTGTTCAGCAAATATATACATTGTGTTGCCAAGAAAGTAATTACCGACTTACTTAAACAAATAAAACATGATTTTTTTTTCTACAATGAATGAACTTTAATCGATGAAATATTTTTCATTTCATGATCGGTGATGTTTTGCCATCTTTCTGTAAGCTTCATGATTCCAACACTCATGGCATTCTGGTTTTTATTGGAAAAAAATTGAACCAAGTACGATTTCATAAAGTCGTCATCATTTAAAATTTTAATATCCAAGGAGTTCTGCAAAGATCAAAATAAATCGAAATTCGATGCTGCAGGGTGAGGATTATGTGGTGAATGTAACATAACTTCATCATCATCATCATCAGCACTACAACCGGGAACCGGTCTTGGCCTTATTTAGCAAGTCCTGAGGCTTGTTAAATTTTCCATAATGATTTGTTTTTTCCGGGCAAGGTCATTAGTCTTCCGCCAGAGGGTCCCCGACGGGGAATGGAACCCCGGTCTCCCGCGTGACAGGCGAGTATATTAACCACTATACTATCGAGGAGCCCAACATCACTTCATATGTCCAATAATTTTTCGGGAGTTACCACAGAGTACAGTGGTGGAAAAAATAATAGAAACAAGCTTGTTCTTCGACATTATTCGTTAGGAGGAAATGTATTTGGGGAAAAATAAGAATTAAAAATATACTAATAGATTTGGTGCACTTGTAATACATAAAAGAAATATCGGGTTTTCCAATCGGGACTTGACAACTTTTTTTTAATTTGTGAACGCACCCTTTCGCGGTGGCTATATGAAAGAAGTCGAGTTCCATTCATAAATGTTTTGATTGTACTTCAAGCCGATAATGAAGTTTTTGAAATATCTCAAATGGTTTGCGTTTTATTTAAAAAAAAAGTTGTCAAGTCCCTATTGTAAAACCCGATAGTAAAGTTTTAATAAAAAAAAACGAGAAATAGTGAGAAAAAAATATTGATTCCGGTTTTCCTTGGATTTGCCTGGAAAAAACAATAGAAACAAATTAGTTTTTTGTTTGTGTGTTTTGTGAAAAATTAATTTACAGTAAAAGTGTTTCATATCCTTTTAATACTTAGTTGTTGCACCTTTGTTGTTGTTGTTGTTGTTGTTGTTGAATAACGCATTTATTGTACAATAATTTAACAAATGTTGACTTAGGACTGAAATGCTATATCCTATTTTACAATCTTTTCTTATTCTTAAAATAATTTACTGGCTCTACACGAGCACTCTAAATTACACTATACAATTTTGTGTAATGCCTTCCGGCGTACAATAATATTTTTATATTTTTATATATTTCCTATGACCCGAATATTTTAGAAGAAGAAGTTCTCTCTCTGTATATATATATATATAATCTGATGGATTTTTTCCGTGGTGCAATTAATAATAGAATTGTTTTTCTATAATAACAAAGTTTTTTATTAAAATATACAAAATTTACAATATTATAGCTTAAACAAATTACTATTCTTACCTATAATAACAAAGAAACAACATTCAATGTTATTAATTCCACTATTTGAAATGCAATTTCGCGAACACGTTTTTTCTTCTTAGTCTTTTACTGACATGTGCCCTTTGTGGTTTACATGGAGGTTTTTTTGTGGGTTTACATTACTAAATTTAATTATACTGAGGGTACTTCCCTTAAATTGCAGCGCATATCTTATTGAAGACCAGCCTTTGTTTGCAAATGTATTGCGAAACTTATTTTTCCAATCTTCCCAGTTTGCTTGAAGGTTAATTTCAGCAGTGTGCAACCATACCAATCTGCTGCACCTTTTTCCATAAATGATTTTAGAGGTTCGATTTTCTTGACGTTTCTGGTTATATCAAACCGTTCGCATTCTTTTTCAAAGCTGGTAATCCATTGACCTGCATTTGGCTTTTTACCATTAAATTTTTCAATAGTAAATTCTTTAGCTATTTTGCCACTAGTCTTTTCTTCGGACTTTTCTTGGGTTTTCTCAAGCAATTTTTGTAGCAATTGTATTAATGGTTGTTCTGCGCCAGTCACGGTACCTGTACTTTCTTCTAAATACACGTCAGAGAATTGTAAGTTTCCACAGTCGTCCAGATACGTTTTTCACAATTCTTCACTTAGTACTATCCAAATTTTCCTTGTCTGGTGTCTTTTAGTTAACGTTTTTCTTACCTTATCAAAAGCTGTTGTTTTCATAATTTCCGGATGACATTCCACACTTAGGTATTGATCTGGAATAGTGTAAGTTCGGTTTTCCGGTGTGCCGATTGAGGTTAGACATAGCGCGTTCGACTTCGGATGATCTACGGTTGAGAGTACCCTGAATGTGAATTGCAGTTTTTCCATTGTGCGTTCCACTATTTGAAATGCAATTTCGGGAACACGTTTTTTCTTCTTAGTCTTTTACTGACATGTGCCCTTTGTGGTTTACATGGAGGTTTTTTTGTGGGTTTATATTACTGAGTTTAATTGTACGAGGTTTACAACATGGTTTACATTGTGGATTTACATTACTAAATTTAATTATACTGAGGGTACTTTCCTTACATATATATATATATATATATATATATATATATATATATATATATATATATATATATATATATATTTATATATATATATACATTTCTTTTTTTTTTTTATAAATAATATAAGGTAAAAAAGTTTACAAAAAAAAAAATAACAAACATATTAACAAAAATGTTAACATAAAGAAATTTTAAAACGAAAAGGAATGTAAATGAAAATGGAAATGAAGAATAAATAAATATGAAAAGGGAAATGAGGAATGGGAAGGGAAGGCCTAGCGTCTGAAGATCTTACTATATTTGGGGATATTAAATCCTCTCTTCATTGTCAATCCGCCACCAGTTGGGATGTGATCGGTCATGTATAGATTTAACTCGATCGCCTCTTGCCATACTAAAGCGCAAGTGAATTGCAGCATTTGATATATCACTGTTATAAAAAATCCGTTTGTCCCTGGCGCCACGAAAAACGTGGTAAATAATAGGGACTCCGTGCTTGTTTTGGATAAGACCTTTTCTATCCAAGAGAGGGAACGCTTCAGGTGGGATAAACCCATTTTGGAGTGTATTCTCCAAGCCCATGTCATTGGGGTAGTATGCTCCCGGGATAAGATTATTTTCGCTGCACATTGCCCTCGCAGGGTGACCACGAAAAATTTTGATAATGAAATTGTCTATCCTATTCAGTCCTGATTTGTCATACAGTGTCTTATTAGGATAGAATTTCCTGTATTGAGACTCAGGTGTTCTATATAATCCGAGGCAGGAACGCAAGCACTGCCTCTCGAACATGCGAAACCTTTCCATGTAGGATGGGGAAACATTAAACCATACTGGGCAACCATACACTAATATTGGACGAATAAATGCTGAGTACGAAATTATTTTGACTTTGTGATCTAGGAGACTATTTCGAAACAGACTTCTTGTCATTGCATATGCACTTTTAGCTGCGGAGAGGGCAGCTGCTATGTGCTTATGAAAGTATAGGTATTGGTCCATCCAGATACCAAGGTACCTGACAACAGTTTGCATTTGCAGCGGAAGATTATTGCTTCCTACAATGGAAAAGTGTTTCCAATTATGCCTTGTATCTCTTGAAGCTGTAGAAAGAGGTGTTCTGAAAAGGATGGTTTCTGTTTTTTCGAAGTTAATTTTCAATTTCCAATCGTCACAAAAGCGTTTGATTTTATTGAAGTCGTCTTGAAAAAGTCTGTTAATGGCATCGATTTTTTTTTCTGATCTGTACACTACAATATCGTCGGCATATGCAATAGCATGATTAAGAGACCCAACTAGATCACTAGTATAAATATTGAAGAGAATGGGAGAATTCACGGCTCCCTGCTGTAAGCCATTTTTAATATAGAAATTTTTATTGGAGATTTTGTCCCCACATTTTACCATAAATAGTTTATCCATTATCATGTCGTAAATGATGTATAACAGATATTCAGGCAAACCTAGGTTTGATAACTTATATACAAGTCTTTCTAACCATACAGTATCGAAGGCCTTTTCAAAGTCAACCAAACATACGCCTGTGCATTGTCGTTTTGCCTTGTTCCACTGTATATCGGATACAAGTTTTGTAGCTGCATGAACTGTGTCGTGCCCCGCTTTAAAGCCAAACTGGTTGTTCGGAATGATGTCGTTTTCATCACACCAGTTTATCATGATTTTCACAAATATTTTGCTAATGTTTGGCAGCAGACCAATCGAGCGAAGGTTAGCGGGATTGCTCTTGTCCTTGCCCTTTTTGGGGATGGGATGGACTACTGCTACTTTCCAACGTCTTGGAAAGTATGCATTATTTAGAGCGTTATTGAACAAGGTAGTGTCAATTTTCACCGCTTCCGGAGGCAGGTGTTTAAGAACTGTATTCGGAATACCATCTGTTCCAGAGGATTTCTTGTTTTTAATGTATCTAAGGATGTCCATGAGTTCATTCTTATTCACAAATATGTTTGTGTGCAAATTTCTAAGCGGCGCATCCGCTCTATTGTTTTCACTGTAGATAGTGAAACTTTTGATTTCGGAATGCCAACTTTTCCGTTCATTGTGCAGCGAAATATGGTTTTGGATAGCTCTGTTTTGGATATCGAGGTTAGAATTAATGGATTCATTCACTTTGTGTACAGCCTCGAAACAGGCGCCAATGGAGTTCGCTTTCTCTTGTGGATCCTCGACTACTATTAGTTCTTCGTTGGTGTGTTCCGGCGTGAGTCCTGCGTTCAGCAATATTTGACAATTCTCGGGAGTCCTCGGGACTCGATGGCAGGGAATGTCATTATGAACATTTCTTCTAAATACTTTATTTATTTGCGGAAACATATTCCCACCACTGGTTTTAATGGAGAGAATTTTACGTTTCCATTCTTCATTAATTACTGATCTGTAGTTGTCACGGATCAACTTTTGAACGTTTTTAATCAATGACTTAATTGTCTTTATTTCCTGGCTATAAGGATCACTGAACTGTCTGTAGAGCAGTTTGAGCTGGGAGAGCAGAGCGTTTTTTTGTCTATACAGGGCATCAATAGTTGAGTTTCTGTATCTATTAAAATTCTCCTCCATGTGCGCCGCTTTTGGAATGGAACGGTGCCTTGTTTTGATGACAATGTTGTCCATCGTTGAGAGATAATGGTCTATTTCCTCATTTCGAAGGTTTCTATTAGTCGGAGGATCTACATCCTTGGAGCGTAGTTCTCTTTTTATTATGCGATCAAAGCGCGACCAATGTGCTTTTCGGAAAACGAACGAATGTATCTGGTCGTACTGCTCAAGTATTGCATGTTCGTTTGGAACATGTAAAACGGCGCTGAGGCCGTAATGGTCACTATCATACCCGATTATGCGAAGGCAATTTCGAGTATTTAGGTCAGTGTCTAATAATTGTAGTCCCTCGTCCATCATAAGCAAGCCCAGAAAGGAGTTTCCTCTTGGATAAGATGGTGTACTTGTAGCGTACAATTCTAGTTGATATTCTGTTGCATTTGCTTGTCACCAGTTGAATAGTGCATTACCTCTTGTGTTCGGCGTGATATCACCCCAAGCACTGTGTTTGGAATTGAAATCTCCCGCCAGGACAAAATAATTGTATTTGTATATAATAGTCTAATTTGAGATTACGAAAAAGGGTATCCAGTTCGCTGATAAATTGCGAACACTGAGGAGCTTCAGGTGCATACACGGATACCACGTATAGATGCCTTTGACATTTCAAAGGTATATCTATAATGCAAGCTTCCAGCAACTGAAATTTGTGTACAGCTGTGCTGTAAACGACCTGGTGGTGAAGGCCTTTCTTAATTAAGACAGCAACTCCACCTCCTTGTGTGGCGTGTGGACGATCTCGTCTAATGATTTTATAGTTTTTGTAGCCCAATTTGTGCCTCTGGTTTAGCTTGTTTTCGCTAGCTAGAAGCACATCGGGGCATTCGGCTTTAAGCAGGTTACCGAGATTATCCCTCCTTTCCACGTGGATTAGTGAATTCACATTCACAGCAATAATTTTTAGTGTTAAATTAGTTGGATAGTTCATTGTGGTATGTTGGGTTGTCTGAGAACAAGGACGAATAAATAATATCTATTCGGACCGCTTGTTCAGTAAGTTTATTTTCAAATCCAGCAATCTGTCCTTGTATGGCTAACAGGATTGCTCTTATATCTGAATTTGCCTCTGGGGCGGGCGGTTTTATGACGTTGCGTGAAAGTTCCGCCGCCGTTGTATTAATTGCATTACTAGCCATTTGAGAAAATGATATGCTAGGTGCGGAAGATTTTGTGACATTACTTCCCTGTCCCGCGAAGTTTGAGTTTAATGGACTACCGGCAATTTGAGCGAATGATACACTAGGTGCAACGAAATTATTATAAGAACGAACCTTCATTCGTTTCTCTTCTTCTAGTTGTCTTTTTTTTAAATTCCAATTTGGCTTTTAGTTCTTGGAATTTCGGACACCCTCTAAAGTTGGCCGGGTGACCTGTATTTTTGCACAGGACGCAAGATAGTTTGCTCCTATCCTGAACCTGTTCTTTACCTAAGGGGCATTCTCCTACTGTATGATTGTTTTGGCACTTTACACATCTAAATTCCATACAGCTTCTCGCTTCTCGGCCTTATGGCTAAGATCAAAGTGTTGCACCTTTGTTTTTAATGACTGCTTCGCATCTTCGTCCCATAGAATTGACTAGTTTGGTACAAGTCGCGGGTGGTATAGAGTACATTCATCTTTTATTTTGGAGCAAAGTTCTTCCTTATTTTTGGCTTTGCAGTCTCCGATCTTGCGCTTAAGAATGCCCCATAGGTGTTCTATTGGGTAAAGATTAGGGGACTGCGATGGCCACTCCATAACATCAACTTTGAAGAAACCATTCTTTAGCCAATTTTGAGGTGTGCTTGGAGTCATTATCATACATAAACTCCCATTTAATAGGGATGTCCTCTTCAGAAAATGGTAGCTTAACGGTGTTTAAGAATTCGGCATAATCTTTAGCACACATTTTGCCCTTTATAAGAAAAATTGGACCAACACCAGATGCTGAAAAGCGCCCCCAAATCATTAAATTGCCTCCACCACGATTCACTGTATTTTTTGTATACTTTGGATCGAATTCTGAGTTCATTGGTCGTCTGGCGTACATTTTTCCATGGGAACCAAACAAACTAATCTTGGTTTCATCCGACCATAAGATGTTATTCCAATTCGCATGGTGGAGGCTTTATATTTTTCTTGCTCAAGTATGGAACTTTTCTGGGTACTTCTTCCAGGAAGACCCGCTTCTAATAGTCTGTTTCTAATTGTACGACTAGTACATGGTGCTCGTAGTACAAATATAAAGTTAACACAACGTTGTTATGGAACCGTAGCCAATTGACTCTGTTTGGCCGAAAGTCAATCCCCGACCACAACCGACTATCTTTAAACCCGAATTCGCTCGTTAGTTTGAAAGCTTGTTCAAAATGAGCAATAGGGACATTGATTTTTTTAATTTGTTATTTTTATGTTTGGGAGGACAATGTTAGGTTTGACCTCGAGGCGATCGGATCGGATCGTCAAGTATGGAAGGAGAGTGCACAGGACAGGGAACGGTGGCGGAGTCGAGTCGGCGAGGTCATGGACTTCCGAGTTCCTAGAGGCCAAAAAATAGTAATTTCTTTAGTTATAAATTATGCGATACCTACAGTTGAGTAAGTGCCATGTTCTGATATCAGCTGAGTCCGGCTGTAATTTAGCTCGCCAAGTTCTGTTGTTTCCAAAATTGAACTTCAGATCACACCAAACAATATGATACCACCCGTTAGTCCCTTACTTTTGAATCCATATCGCAACGTTTTCTTACTAAGGTTTCATGATCTGAAACATTTCTGATCATCCCAATATCGGACTTGGTCGCACACTAAATTATCTTGAGTATGGCAATAACTCCTGGATTTACTGGTCAATATTTTCAAGACCAACTTTGCAGATATGTCACTAAATCCCGAGACGAACAACTGTATCGTATATTGGCAGGAACAGATTTTGATAAACTCTACGCAGTGAACGCATATTTCCCTTATTTCAGTTACTTGTTTCCCTTAAAATTACAACACCTCATAATAGGTCTTATCTTTCAAATGTTAATACCCTGAAAGATAACATAACAATTACTATATATAAAAGAACTTTGGAAAGCTAAGAAAAAGAGCAAACTCTTACAGACATGTACATCGTGATCTCTTCACCTTGTAGATATAATGAGGATTGGTGCTTCTTTATAAGAAATCTCTTCTGTTTTATCAAATCCTACTTGGCAGTAAACACTCCCAAATTAATATTATCCTATCTCTAGTTCTATGATTATATCAGATCGTTTTTACATCATTCTTTTGACGTAGAGGAATTATCTAAATTGGTTTCGATACGATAGAGAATTTTGATTTGAAATAAGGGACTTTAGTGCTTTATCTTATAAAGATTTCAATTCTTCTGTCTGTGGCGATCTATATCTTTTTCAAATGCTACGATAAATTGATAACCGAAATTAAAAGATATAAACGATTATTAAATTCCTAAGTCAATCACGTGTTCTTAATATATTTACCAACCCATAATTAAGAGGTTTTGATCTCCTATTCGTTTCGTCATTATGTCCGCTTTTATGTCGCTTCTCTACTTTTATGGAAGTATGCTTTTATTATAAGATGCGAAAAATTGTTAGGATGATCCAATTTAGGATAAAGAAAAACCGTTTTATTCGATAACTTGTTCCCATTTCGAAGGTAGTTTCATTATGTCTCTCTCATAGGAACCCTCGTCCATATTGGCAAAATACTGCGACAGTCGATCTTCACAAGCATCTCTTGGGGCGAATTTTTCACCAGCAAGATCATTCGCCATAGACAGGAACAAGTGGTAATCACTTGGTACCAAGTGGATGCATAAGAACCTCCCAACCAAGCTCCCGGAGTTTCTGGTGGGGCTATCGAAGTGTGTGGCCTGGCGTTGTCCTGCTGAAACGTAATTCCTCTGTAGGGGATTGGTCTTAAGCTGGCTGCTTCTGGGCGATTGCTTCCTTCAGACAATCCAATTGTTGACAGTAAACCTCCGAATTAAGAGTTTGGCCGTAGGGGAGCAACTCATACTAAATGATTCCCTGCCAATCCTACCAAGCACACAGCAAAACCTTCCTGACCTTGCAGAGGCCGATGCGAACAGGCAGCCTGTAAAAGTCATGAAGTAGCTAACTAGCGCATGTGATGCCACGACAAAGACAACCAGCTAGGGCTATCAAACCAGTGTATTGGTGGAACTCAGAAATCGCCCATCAAGAACACCGTACGAAAATCGAATAAGATAATGCATCAGAGCCGTATACCATAGCGATATAATGACAATTCACATCAGTGGAATATACTTGCATTTAAAAATCTAATTCTAAGCACGGCCAGTAGCCTGATGTGTTACGCTTTGGTTCAATTTTTGGTGATTCTAACTGTCATAGCGTCAGTTCGAATTACACGTTCTTCACTATCATCCCAAACGCTATAATTGGTGACTACGACGTGATCTGTACACACAGCACACACTTTCCCGTAGTAAACAGAACTTCACACATGATCATGACTTCCGCATAGAGCACCGGCACACTCGCCTGCTCCGACGATCTCTCGCTCCGTCGTTCGCACTCGAAATTGATCGTAACGAAGTTACTGAGGAGGGAGTAGTGTGGCGTCTCTAACAGATACACACACAATACACAAGCAAATAGTAAAGAACACCGAACGAAAATCGAATAAGATAATGCATCCGAGCCGTATACCATAGCGATAAAAATAACAATTCACATCAGTGGAATATACTTGCGTTTAAAAATCGAATTCTAAACACGGCCAGGAGCCTGATGTGTTGCGCTTTGGTTCAATTTTTGGTGATTCTTACTGTCATAGCGTCAGTTCGAATCACACATTCTTCACTATTATCCCAAACGCTATACTTACCCACAGTTGCTTGCGGAATTCGTCAACAAACATTCGCGGGGCGGGACGGAGTTTACCTGTTACTCCGCTCGTCGCGTCGCAACTGCTGCATCATGTCGCGTAGAACATCATTTGCTACGGACCATGCCTGTTTTAAACTCAGCATGTATTCTATTACTCCTCCCGGGGTAACTGTCCGTTTCATATCTCTCCAAAATCGTTCATGCGGACTCGAATCTCATGCTCTCTGTGAGTACATGTTCCGCATCTTCTATTTTGCCTTCGCAATACAAGCAGTATGGGTGATTGACGTGCTTATACTTGTGCAAGTATTGCCGAAAGCATCCATGTCCTGATATTAGCTGAGTCAGGTGGTGATTCAGCTCACCATATTTCCTTTTTACCCTTGTTTCTACATCACGTATCATGGCGTGGGTCCATCTTCCTTTGGTGGAAAAATCCCACCTTCGTTGCCATTCTCTTAGGCTTGAGAGCTCCAATTGTGACTGCATTCTCCATCGATTGTCTTGGGAGACCTCATGCGATGCAGCGTTTTCTTTAGCTGCAATATCAAGTGGTGTTCTCCCGACCAAAACATTAATGACATCTTCGGATACCGTTCGGAATGCACAGCATACTCTTAGTGATGCCAGCCTATGTGCTGAGTTTACTCCCCTCATGTACGACTTATGCTGTGCGGCTCCTGCTCATATGTCAGCTGCATACATTATAATGGAGGTGTTGACACTAGTTATGAGCTTCCTTATGTGGGGCCGGGGTCCTCCAACACTGGGTAGCAGTCTCGCAAAAACTTTGCATGCTCTTGCCGTTTTTTCACTCGTTTTCCTCAGGTGTCCCTTGAAGCTCAACCTGCCGTCGAGTATAACACCAAGATATTTAATATAGGGACTGGATGTGATTACTTGTCATTCTATTTCCAAATCAAGGTTTTCAACTTTCTTGCGGCTGCTTATTAAAACTGCCTCCGTCTTATGTCCAGCTAGTTTCAGTCCGGCCAGATCTAGCCAACATTTAATGCTCTGGGATTGCTTGGGAGCAAATATTCTCCAGGTCATCTAGATGTTTAGTTACGGCCACTATTGCCAAATCATCTGCGTACCCAATGATTCTAACCCCTTCTGGTACATTGACCCTGAGCACACCATCATACATGATATTCCACAACAGTGGACCTAAACAGATCCCTGGGGTACACCCGCTGTTATTATATATTCCTGTGGTCCCTCATCTTTGTTATAGAGCAGTCTTCTATCCGAGATATAGTTTGCTAATATACACACCAAGTAGGGTGAGACTTTGTGGGGTAGGAAGTAGGTATGCCGGCGTACGGCACGGGGTTCACTTCCACTCCCATCGTCACTAATAGTTCCGTCGAATATCGCAGCAGATGCGAGCACCAAAATTGTCCACGAACGGCAAAAGATGAAAGCTAACACCCAGGAACTCTAAACATGTAAGCCAACGTTCACTGAAAATCACGAAAAATTGTTCGCAATAAAACGCACTGTGTTGTGGTAGTTATTATTAATTACTGTTTATTATTGGATCTAGAATAACCATGTTCATCTTAACTCTAAAACTCAAACTAGTACAGCATGCACTCGATTTAGTATATCTTTTGATTACACGGTTTAAGGGTTTAACCCTAGGTTTGATTTAATTTGTCTTTTGAATTCACAACACGGTAAGGGTTTGTTCTGAAAGTAATCCACACTAACTCGACTCCGGTTGAATTGTGTACGCGTCCCGCAGCGCTACGGGAAGCGGGAGAAGAACCGACCGGCACGGTCGGGTGATGGAAAACGACTCTCCGAGGGTTTGAATCTGGCTTCTGATTCACCCTCAATTCGGTGGTAAGTTTGTCAGAGAAGAGAGAGAAAATTTCACGCTATGGGGTAACCAGTAAGTGAATCTTGTTGGCTAAATTCCGATGTATGTGTGCGATCGTGTAGATCTGTGTTGTTTACTCATGCGAGAAGGTCAATGGGAAACGAATCCTGAAACATTGAAAGATAAAGGGATCGTGTAGATCGTTGTTTATGATGTGCATTGCAGCTGTATAGATAGACCGCAATGCATCGTGGAAATGGTGCTAATTGAGGTTTTAGATGTTTATGGCATCTCTGCCTGCAGTAGAAACCGGATTCGTGTTTGCATTAGGAAATGCGGGAAAATTCGGTTTCGCTTATAATGCCGAAGATGCGGTAATTGTTTGTCGATTGAACAAACGAATCGCTGGTCGGTTTATTGCAGCTGCATAAACAAGCTGTCCGACATTGCATTTTAATGATGACTAAGGGTGCCGAATGGTTTGGGATTTATGATGCATATGTACATTAAAGAATTCTTTCAGGGAATTTGAATAGCGCATTAAATGCGTGAATGTTGGGAGAATTCTTTTTAGGAATCTTAGGTAATGCGTTGTATGCATTAAATGCCCTTGGAAAAGGAAATGTTGTCAGGTGCTAATACAATTGCATTAGCAAAAAACAATGGGAGTTGGGTTGCAATTATAGGGGGTTCTCCGGGTAAGCTTAAAAGAACACCCACAACTTGTAGATCGCCCAACGCTTCTAGAATCCGATTCCAATTCACCGAGTTAAATGCATTGTTAACATCTAGCGTCACCACCGCAGATTGCGAGCGATGTCGCACAGATAGATGCAGATGCAGATAGTGCCTTACCGGTTGATCTACCTTTCCGGAACCCGTACTGCCATTCAGAGAGCCCCGATGTCCCCTCAGTGAATTCTTCCAGGCGAGTGGCAATTACTCACTCAAGCAGTTTTCCTGTTGTGTCCAGCATGTACAACGGGCGATAAGACGACGGCGCTTCTGGTGGCCACAGTTTGTGCCGGCTCACCGCGATTCGACCACGAATGTTTTCTTCTCACGCTGTCGTAAGTGACCCACTTTTTATCACCAGTCAACATCCGTTTCAGAAAACGAGTCGACTTTGTTGCGATTCACAGATACAAATTCGGTCCATGAGGTTTTTTTGACCTAAATCGTGTGGCACCCATACATCGAATTTCTTTTTGTATCCAGCCTTATTCAAGTGGTTCCAAACGGTTCTTTGTGCAACGTTTACCTCCTGGAAAATCGAAACAGTGCTCGCACGGCGGTCGCACACGCCGGTTTCCATTATTTTATCGACTTTTTCAACAATTAGTCTTGCAGAGCGTGGTGCATCTCTGACATCAAAATTACCGGAACGGAATCAGCAAAACCCGAATAACGCATGATTAGCTGTTCAGTATCAGGACCACAAACGCTATTCACATTTTCAATCGCCTGGCTTGCGTTTTCGCCTTTATCGACCACAAACTGTAAAATGTGGCGTATTTTCTCTTTGCTGGTGTCCATATTTGACGGGCGCTCAAAGAAAAATTGACTCAAGCAATCACAAATCACATATTCGTCCCAAAATGGAGTTCAACTCCCATATTTGTTCAGGCGCATCTAAAACTGCACTACACGTGCTCGATAGGATGCAAATACGTGCAGTGAAACATATTGCGGACCCAGCCGTGAGTCGAGCAATTCCGTCGTTAGAACATTGGCGCAACGTATCATGCCTATCTCTTTTCTATAGATATTATCACGGTCCTGCTCAATTGAACTTGCTGAATGTGTTCCGGCCCTTCAGACATTTTCCCGCGATAGCTGTCAATCTGTGATTGCGCATCAGTTCACGTTCAAAGTGGACTTCAGGCACACAAATAAATATAGTCATTCTTCAGCCGGACCACACGAATGTGGAATGTTCTACCTGCTCATGTGTTTCCTCGTCGTTGTGATATCCAGCCATTCAAGACCAATATACATCGACACCTTTCTTTATCCGCTTCCTCACCATCTCAAAATCTATTGGAAAAATAATGAATTCATTTTTACTACATCTTACATATTGGATTTACATTTTTGAAAAGGCTGATTAAGTTGCTTTATCGCTTGGGGGACCAGTGATTGCCCAAAGTTTATTAGTTCATAGTTCGAATTTCTCAAGCAGTCAGTCGTTTGTACAGAATGATGACAAGGAGTCAGTCGTTTCTACAGAATGGTTTGCACTCAGATGACAAAACATGTTCAAAACTGTCTCAGACACTCACTTATCCTTCTCCTGCAGTTGAATCAGAAGGCAACTGACAGGGAACATTTCAACTAGTCTCCCAGCCTCGTTAGTTCTGTTGGAATGTACTAACCAGTTGGAGTTGTGTACGCTAAAATCGCTAAGAGCAATGATCTCAGATATTAGCTGATTGATTTATATCCAACGAATGGCATGTGAAAGATGCTCCAACTGTATCGTAGTTCGATTATACATTGGGTAGAATTATTATTATTCTTTATCGGCCTGTAGGAACCCGGAAGTTCTTGACCTCACCGGCTCGACTCCGCCATTGTTCCCTGTCCTGTGTGCTCTCCTTCCACGTTCGGCCATCCGATCCGATCTCCTCGAGGTCAAACCTAACATTGTCCTCCCATCTCCGTCGCGGCCGTCCTCTCAGTTTCTTTCCCGTTGGCTTACCGTCAAGAATTCTATGCACGGTCCTATCGTTCCCCATTCGCGCCACGTGTCCGGCCCATCTTAACCTTCGCGAATACCCTTGACGTAAGATCATATAGAAAAGCAGACTGCGACTCCGATCATCTTCTAGTGATGGGCAAAATTAGAAGTCGCCTCGCAGCAAACCCACTTGGGCAATCACGAGAGACGAGCAAAAAGTTCGACATTGATAAACTAGAAGACCTACGCAAAAGGCCTGAATATCAACAGGAACTAACGAATAGATTTAGCATCCTAGAGAATGGGAGCAGTGAGGAAGAGGAGAGACACAATCAAACAAACAGCCCAAAAGGTATTACGATTTAAGAAAACAATTAAGTCCAAGCCTTGGTTTGACGCTGAGTGCAGGGCAAAGATCGAACAACGTAAACGCCTCAGGGTGATCCACTTAGAAGGATATGATGAAATCAACGCAGAAAGATACGCGACAATTCGGAAAGAGACAATGAGAATTTCCAAACGCAAAAAACGCGAATGGGATAAGACTCGGATCGAAAAAATCCTAGAAAATTCCAGAGCAAAGAAAAGCAGAGGTATGTATACCGGCATAAATTCAATTAGAAATGGCTACCGAGGGAGAGCCAAAATAATCCGAGACACAAACGGCTGTCTGAGACAGAAACAAAAAATATCGTGACAAGATGCAAGCAGTACTTTGAAAACCTGCTCAATGTGCACACCCATCAACCACAAATAAATGCACCAGACGTACATACAGCCGTGCCTCAGATCCCAGAGCCCTCTTTCGACGAAGTTGTAGACGCAATAAACCGATTGAAAAACAACAAGGCTCCCGGAGTCGACTGTATACCGGCAGAGCTTGTGAAGCATGGAGGAGGGGCAACCGCTCGAAAGATCCACCAACTGATTAAAACAATATGGAATAAGGAAGTCATTCCGGAAGAATGGAAAACCTCAATAGTCATTCCCATTTTCAAAAAAGGCGACAGATCTGACTGCGAAAATTACAAAGGAATATCATTGCTCCCAACCACATACAAAATATTAACAAAGGTCATACTGGCGAGAATCACACCGTAGGCAGAAAAAATATTGGGAGACTACCAATGCGGAATTCGTAGGAACCGCTCAACAAACGACCAAATGTTTACAGTACGGCAACTGCTGGAAAAGAAGTGGGAATACGGAGAGACGGTTCACCAATTGTTCGTTGACTTCAAAAAAGCATACGTCGCAAGGCAAAGACTCTACCATATTGTAGTTGAGCTGGGAATCCAGAAAAAATATGCCGCCCTCATTCAAATCTGCATGAACGATGCAAAGGGCGAGCTAGAATAGAAAACCACCTCTCAGAACTATTTGAAATCCGCGACGGAATAAAACGGGGCGATGGCATCTCACCATGTCTTATTAACCTTGTCCTCGAGTATGTCATCAGAAAGGTACAAGACGACAGCACGGCCGGATCATCCCTGAACGGGGTCACACAAGTGCTCGCATATGCGGATGACATCGCCGTTTTGGGCGATAATCTAGAAACTGTAAGTAAAAACAGTTAAATCATCATACAAGCGAAAGAAGAGGTAGGCCTAGAAATAAATGAAGACAAAACAAAATACATGATTACGGCGAGAGCAGGTGGACCTCAGAGAACACACATACATTGGGTAGAATGAGGAAGAAATTCAACGGAGACTCTTGAACCGATTTTTAGTCAAATTATGTCAAAATTGATAGGTTTTATCACTTCTTCTTCTAGGCAAATTAGATCAGACCAGGCTCCACCCATAGCTACGAGCCGTCCACTTAATTGACGACTCAACACTAATGTCAATGATATATTGTAGTCACTAGCCCTTCAAAGACGTATAGCGGATCGTTGCCTCATACATATATTACCACGAAAGTTGTTACTTACTATAGAATTTTGTTTATTTGCACCCCATAATTCAAACTGATAGATACCATCTACTTGCAGTCCATCTCTCAACCGCACAGACATTTCTATTTCAAAATTCGTATTGCGAAAAATTGGGAATTAAGTGGAACTGCTTTCAGTTACCTATTCACCACATTTTACGCTCATTTTTATTCGTCCAAACTGTAATTCAAAACTGCCTATCAGCTTGGTGAATAGATATTGTAGCGCTTTGTAAAGTGATTAAATGCCATGAAAAGCTTAGAACCAAAGCAGAGAAGTATCAAACCACAGCCACATGTACACGAAAATCTTTCAAGATAAGCGGTGGATTACTACATTAATGCTCTGGTACAGGTCTCTGAGATTTCTTTTTCCATTCCATTTTGGTGCTGTAACCTTCACTATGTTTACACAATGCCGTGTATCTGTTGGAATCGCCACATCACCTCTCTAAATATTTGTTGGTGATACCCATTAATTATAGTGTCTCCACTGGTCTGTATGAAAATTAAACTTCATACGCATCTAATCACAGATGATTGTTCCTTAGTCAAACCACGTGTTTGCAGAATACTCCGCCTGACCATGTGTTTCCACATCATTAAAGACCAATGTGCATCGATACCTCATGCCTGTTTCATATAAATAAATTATTTTGGATTGATTTTGTGTTCTCCAATCGAATGCTATTATATTTGTCGGTTTGTTCGTTTAGCAGAAAACTTAAAAGTGATTCAAGTTTATTGTATATATATACTATAATTTTCTTTGGGGCAAAAAATGTAAGAACTTAAGTATCAGTGTGGAACTCATCATCGTACATTTATTAATTTATACGGGAAAATTGTTTCCATTAACAAGTGTTTCACATTATAGTGTGGATAATTGCTGGAGGGAATTATACTAATTACGAAAGGTTCTGCTGTAACTTGCAACTTTGTATATTCAACTTTTCAATACAGTATTGTGTACAGGTTAGGTTTTATATCTAGAATTCGCCTTGAAAGGAATACCTAAAATTGCTGCCTACATCTACAGAGGTAATTTCAACTTTAATTTTGGGGGTAATGTTTGGAGACAACTGCCTTACTATAAAGGAAGAAGGACCTTTACCGCTTAAATAAAAAATAAAACGATTGTCATCAAATTTTTATTTGTTTAACACGTACGCGAAAATATAATTATCTATCTATGATATTGGGTGAAGCATCACAAGCAAAGATGACGATCTACTTTTGGACTAATTATATTTTTAACGATAAATAAAAACAAAGCATAGAAAGGAATCGGGATCCAATATAACCCCAAAAGAGCCAAATACAATTTCAGTAGGTATCAATTGATCTTCAGTACTTGAAGTTGAATTTACAAGATATATCCAGAAGTTGATGGATACACGATCAGCAAATATTCTCATAGCTGATAGCAACAGTTACAGCATTTTCTAGTAGCGAATATTCCAGCTGGCATCCCAGGCTCGCCTATTCTGTTAAAATGGACCAACCAGTTCGAATTGGACACGTTTATCAGGTTTGAAAATAACGATGGCACCGACGCATTAGTCCACGGTCGGGTGTATGGGATGATATTGTGACGCATATGACAATCAGTACTAGAATATTCTAGAAAGTCCAAAACAAAGTACTAGAATATTCTAGAAAGTACTGGAAAACTGGAGACTATGAACAGTAGAAAATTCGAGGTAATGGAACGGACGGAAACGAAACGCCGAATCAGAATGAGGAAACGGTATAAATACGTCGCACGCAGATTGAGGAGAAGCAAGAAGTAAGCAGAGTCAAAGACGCGATAAGTAAGGAAGCGATAAGTCAAGAAATCGTCAAGTGTACGGTAAAAGTAACGGTTGTTATTAACGGACAAATAAAGTGTTACATTAATTCAAAATCGATTTAACGGCTCTTATTTATTAAATATAATTAACCCAGCGAAGCCTAAGCTCGCTACAATATTTTAATTCGCTATATTGCTACATGAATGCTCTGGTATAACAATGTAGAAAGAAACGCGAGTTGCAAAATCCATGAATATGCACATTGAAATCGCCCACAATAACAATTTCAGTGTATAATAAAAAGATAAAGACCCTTTCAATCGAATCGGATAAAGTACCAAAATCATATAATGACACATTTTAACTCAAGTACAGTCTTCTGTACAGGATACAATAATTAATGATGTGCGACATATTCCGACAGCCATCAAAAATCCCATGCGATAACAATGTGGCCAAGAAGCAAACAATTGGGTTTTCCTTTATGGAAAGGATCAGAAAGATAAACAATAAACGAAAACTAACACTATTCCTGCAAATAGGTACAACCCATGCAAAATCCCTGCATTGAAGAACAAGCAAACAATATCGCAGGCGATGATAACGACTCCGGCCGAGGAAATTACCAAGGGTAATAAACCACACGCGGTAATGTATCTAAGAAGGATAACGCGGAAGTGTGAAAGCCCTAAAAATCCTCGGCGTATTTTTAGCCGGACAGCATCGTTTGCGCTTGTGCGTGTGGGTCCATCCGCACTTTATCTCTGCAATGGAGGGGGACGCGAAGAGGAAGATAGGGTGTAATCTCCGCGAAAAGAAGAGTCCCTGGAAGAAGGGGGATGAAAAAACCAAGACAAGGGAAAATAACCAAGAGTAGAGTTTTTTTTTTCTACAGGAAGAAATAGTTAGCGAAAAACGGACAGCGAAGGAGACAACAGTGTGTCGTGAGTGTGCAGTAATTCGTTACCATAAGTGGCTTTTATTCTAAAGTGTGTTCGGCGGTACCACATATCCGAAACCTTCAAAATACTTTGGATAGGACCCAGTCGCCCTGTGAAGTACCTCTTCATTAAGTTAGAGAGTCCATGAAATGTTTGGGAGAAAGTCCTTGGTCATCTTTTAGAACTTGGCTGATGGACCCGCGCGAGAAAAAATATTGTAACATCTCAGCGCACCGACTGAGCGACTTTCTGTAAATCGTTTATATCCAGACGGGTTGAAATCTGGAAGAATGATATCTTCAGGGAAAGGGGTGAGTAAACACAAATAAATAATTAATTAATCTTTATTTTCTAATTAGCTGGGTTAGTAACGAGGTTGTGATGGGCATCCCTAGGTACTGCTAATGAATCTGATATTGTATTGATTCCGTATTGTGGCTAGTTACGATACTTAGACTTAATAGGGCACACCATATATGGTATAATTGTTACGAGGGTAAGCCAATAAGGCATTAGAAATGCCCACGACAGCGCTCTTAGCATCGCTAAAGTTCTGTTTTTAGTAAGTTTAGTGGGGCTACTACCCCATTTATTGGCTTAATTCAAGCAATAATAAGTACCTACAACTAAAGTATATTGTATATAACTTGCAAACTAAAGAGCGTAAGAACTAACTAAGCTTAACCTACGGTAACCAGAACAAATTAAGATGGCAGCGTAGGGGCGGGGGTGGGGACAGGTATTTGTGAAGTGTGGAAGCGCTCTTTATATTAGTTGTGAGAATGCCTTAGGAGGCGGTGCTTGAGAGTATGGGTAGAGAGGTCGTAGTCGAACAAGGTGGAATTGGAGTTGACATTTCTCAGTATTCGCGAAAGAGGTTCGTTTAGACCATAAGAGGTACGGTAAGGGGGGATGTAGAGAAGGTGGGGTTTACGCGTATTTCGAGGATTTGTGTTCAGAGGAATTAAGTTAAGGAGGTAGGCACAGTCGACCGAACCGAAGAGGACCCGATGAATGGACATTATGTGAGCCAGCATCCTGCGCCCCTCAAGCGTTCTGAGGTTGATTAATTTGAGACGGTTAATGCATTGGGGAAGGATTAAGAGGTTGTCCCATCCTAGCCCTCGGAGAGTGAATCGTAGCAAGCGACGTTGAATACTTTCGATTTTACGGATATGGGTCTTGTAATAAAGGGAACCATACCAGGCTAGCATATTCAAGCAGTGGACGGACGAAGGTAAGATAAAGGGATCGGGTTACGTCGGGGTCGGAGAATTCCTTAGACCATCGTTTCACGAATCCGAGGGCAGAATTGGCTTTCCGGTTCGTCTCATCAATTTGAGAGAATAAGTCAAGCTCCCTGTCGCAAAGGATCCCAAGATCTCGAATAGATTGGACAATGGTCAGGGGTTGTTTATGAAGGGAATAGGAACGTGAGGATGAGTGAACATGCTTACGGGAAAAGGCTATAGATTGGCATTTGGCGATGTTAAGTACAAAGCAATTTTTGTCACAGCAAGTCGAAAAGTTGTCAAGATCTGATTGCAGCAGTGCAGAATCAAATGGTGACTCGATCATCTTATATATTTTTGCATCATCAGCGTATAGAGGCAAACTGGAATTCTTAATGATCTTATCAATATCATTAGTGGCAACTATGAATATTTAATAGCCCAGGTGGCTACCTTGAGGAACCCCAGAGGCGGCAAGCAAGAGGTTGGATATCATGAACCTGAACCGAACGGAATAAAGTCTATCCTTTAGATAAGAAGAAATCCATTTCAAGCATCATACCTCACTAGGTATCTGTCAATTTTCAATTTGTTTCATTTTTCAATTTTGCATATAAATTGGCTACGAAAAAAATACCTGTGAGATGGGTGCCGCATTTGCTCTCAGCTGAGATCGCATCCCAGATGCGTTTCTGCCCAGATTAGTAACTGTAGATGAAACATGGATACACCACTACACTCCTGAGACTAAAGAACTGTCAAAACAGTGGATTGTTAAAGGTGAACATTGACTATTTGGAAAAGGGACAGACCATAACTGGACAGTATTATGCGTCAATACTAGGTCAGTTAAATGAGAAAATAAAAGAAAGTCTTTCTCAGTTTTTAAAGACTTATTGACATGCCCTCGTATTTATGGAAGTTATCACAAGTTAAAAATATCCTAATAATAATAGTAAAGATATTTGTTTTTTGTTTTTTTGTTAAAGATACACACACCTTCATCGCTATTTTGCGAAATCCAAAATCACATCCATGAAAATGTCGAATTCGGACATGTTTTGTGTCCACAATAGATAAGAAGTAAGAAGTGAGATGTATCAAAGGGTTCTGAAATGCTTGTGAGTTCGGACAAAAAAAAAGTTAAACAGATGTACAAGAAAACACCTCTTAAATACACGAGGGTGAATCAAATATAAACGGTAATTTTACTTTTTTAAATGGTTAATGCAAAATTGGATGCTCAAAGGCAGTGTATGAAAGAATTCTGGGACTCGGAAGCGGAAGAATCTGAGGATGAGGAGAAATTGGAGCCACATGAAAGGAAGAAACTCAGGAAGAGCAAAGCTATGGCCGACAGCAGTGAGGAAGAGGAGGAAGATGACGATGATGTGTTACGTGAAGAACTGAAGGATCTCATCGATGATAACCCGATTGAAGAGGACGGCAGTGATGGTGAAGACACTGATGCTTCGGGCCGTTCCCCGAAACGAATTTACAATGATGATGACGAGTTGGATGACCGACTGGAAGACGACGACTGTGACCTTATTGAAGAGAATCTTGGTTTGAAAGTCGAACGCAGAAAGCGTTCCAAGCGTCTGCGTCGTACACAGGACGAAGAAAGTGATGGAGAGGAACAGCACGTCGATGAAGGTTCAGCACGTGAGGCTATTGCCGAACAGCTATTCGACGACGAAGACGATGTTGAACGCCGCTCTGAACGTAGTCATAGGGAAACTGAGGCGGCAAAACATTTCAATGATGATGAGGAATCGGAGTCTGATGCTGAGGATTTTATTGTAGACGACGAAGGAAAATCAATTGCTGAGAAGAAGAAGAAAAGACGACTTCTAGCCATTGACGCGTCATTGCAAGAAGGTCAGGACAGTTTCGGTGTAGATTTCGACTATGAGGATTTCACTAATTATGACGAGGACGGATATGTAACCGAATACGAACCTAGTGAATTGGAAAGGGGTCACTTTATGGATTTGGACAATGCAATCCGTAAAACGGATATTCCTGAGCGAATGCAATTACGCGAAGTTCCGGTTACGCCTGTTCCAGAGGGACCCAATGCACTACAAGATGAAGCTGATTGGATTTACAAACATGCCACCACATACGGGGGAAAAGATTAAGCAAGCCCTAGATTGTAGGCGTAATCAACAGCTAGATGTGCCGTTCATTGCGTTCTATAGAGAAGAACACGCGAAACCAGAATTAACGTGCGACGATCTATGGAAAGTCTATTACTACGACGCGCGCTGGTGTTTACTGTCATCTCCAAAGAACAAACCCCTTCAGTTATTTGAAATGCTGCGGAACTACCAGTTGGATACGGTTATGAAATCGACAGATGCTCCAATACCAGATGATATGCGTGTAATTAAAGATGAAGATCTAGACCGATTACGTGATGTGCAAACTCCAGAAGAGCTTAAGGGTGTGCACATGCATTTTCCCTTATACTATTCGCATGAGATCCCTAAAATGCAAGAGGAATTCCGTCGTCAGGAAAAGGTAGAATGGCGGCAGGCTAGAACTGACGCGAAAAGGAGAGCAGTAGAAAATTTGGAAGAAGGTCAAGAATTTCCACCGCCGAACGCTAAGATGAAAGTAGTGCATCGCGACCGACTGACGGCTTTTGTTGGCCCGGGAGACCAGTGAACTTAGTTCGGGACGAACTAATCTAGGCGGAGGGTAGTGTGACGCATATGACAATCAGTACTAGAATATTCGAGAAAGTCCGAAACAAAGTACTAGAATATTCTATAAAGTACTGGAAAACTGGAGACTATCAACAATAGAACATTCAAGGCTATGGAACGGACGGAAACGAAACGCCGAATCAGAATGTGAGGAAACGGTATAAATACGTCGCACACAGATCATGGAGACGAGTAATAAGTAGAAAGTGAAGCAAGCGATGAGTGCGGTAGTAAGAAGTAATAAGTGAGAAGTAAGCAGTCAAAGACGCTATAAGTACGGAAGCGATAAGTAAAGAAATCGTTAAGTGTACGGTAAAAGTAACGACTGTTATTAACGGACTAATAAAGTGTTAGATTAATTCGAAACCGATTTAACAGCTCTTACTTATTAAAAATAATTAATCCAGCGAACCCGAAGCTTGCTACAATATTTTATTCACACAATTTCACATATCAAAGATACACATTCGAAATTCAGAAATTTTAAAAATTCAGCCATAAGTCACCATTTCCCTTGACCCCTCAGAAAAAAGTTCTCCCGCCGATGTCAGGATAGCTAATGACAGATTTATCTGAAATTAAAGAACCAAATATTTTCTGTTAGTGCCTGGACGAAGATAAAAAAGCTGTGAACAAAAAGTTCAATTTTTTTGGTAAAATTTGCACCACGTATTACCTTGTAAAATTAGCTATGATAAAAAAAAGAATCCTTCGTTCAAGCACTAGATAATCTTATCTTGAAGAAGTGTACAAAATTTAAACAAAATCGGTTCATAACTTTTTGAGAAATTGTGACAACCGACTTTAAAAATAGACTTTCGAGAAATACGCGATTGAAGTTTTAGACTGAAATCACATGCAGAAAAAATCTTTTTTTCTAACTTAGATATAATCATCGATTCCGGCACCATACAGTATATAACCTGCTGCAGCGACAATATCTGGGGCATCCTTTTGCTCTTGTCTATGACGAATACTTACAAGCAAGAAAAACACAAACAATAGCTAAGCGCTGCCTCAATATACCTGCGACACGGTAAGCTAAATTGGTCTGATGGGCGGAATTTCCGAAGGCTCTATCTCCTAGAATTTTACTTCAATCAATTTAAAATGTTGGGAGAATATTCTAGTCATATTGTACTATTTAATAAAACTAAAACAAAAATCGATTTTTTGAAATTTTCAAACCCATCTAACCCCTTAAGAAATTATTGTTCGCGGAAAGCCACAACAAAACAAAAAGACTGTACAATTTAGAGTGCCTATGAAAAGCCCGTGAGTTAATAAAAGAAGAATAAATGTAAACAGAACTTAGTATTTAGTCTTACGTATTTATTTTTGTAAAATAAGAGTGTATTTAAATTAAAAAAACCAAAAAAAAAACGGATCTGTCAACACTGTGCCGTGCTTTGACATTTAAGGTCACCATAAAATCCCAATCCCCATTATAATAAAAAGTAGTAGGTAATATACGACCCGGTTAAACTAGTTGAACAATTGCCATAAATAGTTATGTATCGAACATGCGTTATTAAGAAAATAAATAACAAAAGTAACCAATATCTTTAGCTGTCTGCTAAATCATATATCACACGTTATGGACTCGTAAATAAAGCAAATCGGTCATTTTTGTTCATATCAGCGTTTGTTAACAAATTCAACATCTGCACGATAAAATCTAATCAACATCTCATTAAAAAGAATCAAAATAAATCCCATGGATAAACAATTAAACGTCGTCGACAACTAACTGATATATACAGCAATCATTATCTATAACCATATAACTTACCCTTGCATATAAAAAAAGTAAATCCAAAACAATGTTATAGATTTTAAAATGTTATCGTTACCGTGGGTTAGATAAATTTCCATTCTTTTTCTGATAACAATTCCTCAGGCAAAGTCCATTGTATTGGAATACAATAACTTGACCCAATTGGGTACCTACATGCTGGCCCTATAAACAATTGTTTGTAGTAGCTATTTAAGAAGCAATAAATCGTATTTGACCAGGCCAAAAACAAGCAATAATTTTTGGATAAGAACTGACTTGATTACATAGTTTAAAATGTAAACTTTATCATGACCATGATTCAATATTGTTGACACTCTTCTATAGATAAAACTTTACTGATAAATGAATTTATGCTTGATATAATAGTACAATAGAGTCTCAGTGTTTATCAAGATATAATACAATCTAATGCTTGCTCATGAGCAGGCGCCAATAAGATACATTTTGCACCCCACCGATAGTGTGCTGTGTTATTATTATCAAATACGCATATGCCTGCTTGTATAAGACATAAAAGAATAATATAAACCAATTGGCTACTGAAGAAGGGCAACCAATTGAATTGTTATCATAAACGACTAGAAAATCCTATTTTATTGTTTTATTGAAATTTATGGATCGAAAAACTCGTCAAACCGCAAATTATTATCGGAAACGTATTTATCGGATATATTGAAAAACTAAACCTTGAACTAAGATTAAATTCGATAAGTAATAATAAATGGTTACGACTTGACCACAAATTGGATGAAAATGTACGCGTGTGACAAAAAAAAAACGAATAAGACTCGGACAATTTGATTTTAAACTAATCGGAGATGTCTATATATCACACATATATCACACTTCTGTAATGCATTTGGTAAACATACTAAGATGGGTAGCTGCACGAGTATGTTCATAGATTCAACTGGCGACTTTGTAATATTGTCTTGGTTGGGTATATTACATACCAAAACTCCCCACTCCTCTATTTCCATATCTAGATCAATTCCTTACAGAAATATTTATCGATTCTCCTTCATGGGACCAACAATATGCAGAAATCAACCCCAACTTGTTCCCGATTGCATAAACAATTTTCTCGATAGAAAGATTGCTAAAACTTCAGTACGAGATAAAAAGCCAATAAATACGCAGACTGATTTTGTTTTCTATTATATGCAAATGATTTTGTTTTCTATTATATGCAAAACCCCACATTCTATTATATGCAAATGATTTTGTTTTCTATTATATGCAAAACCCCGCGTTCCTTCACGAGAAATCATTACCCCTAATGTGCCTCACTCACGCCAATTTTTTAAGAGGAGGTTCTCATCTAAAGGCCAAAAAATGACTTCTTTTTCTTAAATTTTATTTCAAAGACAGAAGCAAATATCAATGTCAAATTGTGTACACATATTTATTAAGTATTTAGGTATACATAAAAAAAATTTCTGAAAAATATTAAAAATTGTCAATTTTTTTTTTTTTTTTTTTTTTTTTTTTTTTATACACTAACGCGCGCACAAAAGGGGATTTTGAAGTACCCTTAAATGTCAGAGCACAGTGCGAGCGGATGGAAAGGAAGTGGATAAAGAAAGGAGGTGTCGATGTATATTGCTCTTGAATGTCTGCACATCACAGCGGCCAGGAACCACATGATCAGGCAGAACATTTCACATTCGTGTCGTTCGGCTAAAGAATGACTCTATGTTTATTTGTGCGTCTAAAGTCCACTTTTAACTTGAACTGATGCCCATTCACAGATTGACGGGATCCGCGGGATAATGTCTGAAGAGGGGGAATACATTCAGTAAGTTCAGTTGAGCAACGACCCTGGTAATACCTATAGAAAAGATATAGGGATGATACGCTGCGTCTGTGTTCTAACGACGGAATTAATCGACTTACGGCTGGTTCCCCAATAAGTTTCACTGCTCGTTTTTGCATCCTGTCGAGCACGTGTAGTACAGTTTTGGATGCGCCTGACCAAATATGGGAGTTGAACTCCATTTTAGAACGAATATACGCCTTGTAAATAGTGGCCAGGTTGGATGTAGTGAAGTATCTTTTGCACCTCTTAAGGAACCTCATACAATTGGCTGCACTTTTCGGAACAAATATGTGGTTATTCCAGTTAAGAGTCGAATTAATTCGATTGCCGAGCATTGATAGTTCCTTGGCTTCGTCGATGCAAGTGCCGCTCATAGACAGTATATTTACTTTGGGGCTCACCTTTGACGACAAGAGGCAGCACTGAGTTTTTAGGGCATTGAATTCCACTCGGTTAGATAATCCCCACTGATATATCTTGTTGAAGTCTGAATTCAATGTATCAAGCATAAGTTGCTGATTGGTAGTGACGTTCGAAGAGGTTGGACGGGACTGTTCGTATGAGTATGAGAAACTCAACGTGCTATCATCAGCAAACGAGTGAATTGGGTTGCGGGTAATTGACAAGAGATCATTTATAAAGATGAGGAAGAGAGTGGGTGAGAGTACCGAACCCTGGGGAAGACCTGCATTAATTTGATGGGAGACAGATTTGACACCATCAAGAACCACTTGGATTGAACGCCCAGAAAGATAGTCTCTCATCCATTGGATCAGGGAATTGCCCACTCTATATGAATGCGATTTTGACAAAAGGGCTGTATGCCAAACTCCGTCGAAGGCTTTTGAAATATCCAATGCGACCATCATGGTGTGCTGCTTATGTTCAAAGTTGAGGTGGAACTGATGTGGTATCAGGCAGCGTTGAGTTGGCTACAAAATGTGTAGCAAATAGATTCGCCTTCTCTATTACAATGGTGACTGGTTTTTCATCGACTATAAGCGATGGAATGGATGAAGAGACTGAGTTTTGAACGTTTTTCACGAATGCCTAGAAGTTTCTACTACCTGTGGGAGAGTAGTATTTTTTGTCTCACTCTCTGGTCATGCAAGAACTTGACGCGTTGAATATGTTATATTGTTTGTATAACAAATATATTTAAAAGTAAATATAATTTTGTTTTTATATATTATTAATATATTTTATTTGATTTTATTTTTAAATATATATAGTAAGGAAGGACTTGCTTGGGTTTGTACCGTGAGTTGGACCGTTGAGCGGTCGTTGGTGAAGTTGTCAGTGGCTCGTTGCAGGGGGCGTTGGATTGTTGCTCCCCTGATCACCTCTCAGCCTCCCAACTCTCAGGGCTGTCCGTTTGCCAGGGATTATTCAGTTCAGTTATAAATAATCAAATTCGTTATATTGTTCGTAATACGAGACTAATGATTCTGCTGCTTTAGATACTTTGATTGTTCGCTTCTCTATCTCTGCTTTAGATACTTTGATTGTTCGCCTCTCTATCTTTTGTTTTCGCAGTGTAATTATTCGGAGATTGACGGCGAATTGTCATTTTTTTTTCCGTTGACGTAATTTTTTATTATTATTATTTTTTTTTTTTATTTCTCCGCCAAGTAGAATTTGCATAAAGTAGTTTATGCAAATTAGCTACTTGGCGCGTTATTCTCCTTTTACAGCCAAAGAGTGGAATCGAAGGGGGATTAGTGGATTCTGGGGGGACCTGGACTCAATGTCGGTCCGTAACAAATATACGCATTGCAGTCATTCCTAGTTCTCTTAAATATGTTCCGGTTTTCCTCAGTATTGTTTGATTTATACAACCGGAAGCTCAACTCTTTACCCCTAATGGCCTCTCGGCACCCAGAATCGAACCACATATTTCTCTTGGGTTTGATACTCTTTACTCTGTGTGGATTAAAGGTCCGCATGCCAAGTAGAATCGTGTCTGTCAATGTGTCCGCTATAGAGTCAACATCGTTATGGAGGAAAAATAACCACCAATTTAACCTCCCAAAAAAGTCGTTCAGATCTTCCCTGTTGGCTTTCTCGTAGAACCATACTGTTCTTTTGGGAGGTTTCTCATTAACGTTACTGTTGTTTAGAGGAAATTTAGCTGACACGACACACTGGTCTCAAGTGCCCAAGGGCGAAAAAACTTCAATTGTGTATTTGTTCGGGTGGGAGGTGAGAAACAGGTTCAGTGTGTTGACGAAATGACCATATATAGCTGGTATCCGTGTTGCCTCATTGACAAGTTGAGTTAAGCTATTGGAATCAGCAAAAAGCTGGACATATAGACCTTCAGGTGTTGTTCCGGAGTGACGAAGCCACTGAGAGTTATGCACATTAAAATCACCCATCAGCGCACTGTGACGATCGGAAAAAAAGGTACCCAATCGATCTCCATCGTAGCGCTGTTTGCAGTCGTGTGTAATCATAAAACAAGACAGTTTTTTGAAATCATCTAATATTTGCGGGAGTCTGAACCTATTTTCAAGAAATAAAACCGAAAATAAACAAAATGGCAGACATGCAAACTTTAGGTACTGGTTTTCGAATTTTTTTTTTTTTGCTCTTTAACGTTGAATAGGAAAAAAAATTATGAAAAAATCATATACATTTGGTTTCAGTCAATAATTTAATTTACTTTAAAATAAAAAAGAGCTTATCCATCGAGTAGTTTTGAGATATCGTGGAAACCAATGTGAAAAACATGGTTTCGAGAAAAACGCGTTTAAAGTTTTGGCAACACAACACGTGGTCAACTACAAATAGAAGCTACTTTTTAAAACCATGAATATTCGTGTATGTAGATGCGTTTCCCCCAAAAATTACTGAGTCATAGTATATTTTCGATCTCTGGTGACAAATACATTAATTTTTTTTCCACCGTTTGGTCATACAGGTGAGAAATTCAAATCTGTTGACGTTAATGTACACGCTAGCGCGAAAATTCATTTTTCACGTAAAAATTATCACCACTACCTCGGTGAAAGCTTGGTAGTCGCATTGGATACTTCAAAAGCCTTCGACAGAGTTTGGCATCCTGCCCTTTTGTCAAAATTACATTCGTATAGAGTGGACAATTCCCTGATCCAATAGATAAGAGACTATCTTTCTGGCCGTTCAATTCAAGTGGTTCTTGAAGGTTTCCATCACATTAATGCAAGTGTTCCCCAAGGTTCGGCACTCCTACCCACTCTCTTCCTCATCTTTATAAATGATCTCTTGTCAATTACCCACAACCCAATTCACTCGTTTGCTGAAGATAGCACGTAGAGTTTCTTATACTCATATGAACACTCCCGACCAAACTCTTCGAACGTCATTACCAACCGGCAGTTTATCCTTGATACATTGAATTCAGACCCCAACAAAATATATCAATGCGGATCATCTAACCGAGTGGAATTCAATCCTTAAAAACTCAGTGCTGTCTCCTGTCGTCAAAGGTGAACCCCAAAGTAAATATACTGTCGATGAACGGCACTTGCATCGACGAAGCCAAGGAACTATCAATCCTCGGCACTTGAATTAATGCGACTGTTAATTGGAGCGACTACATTTTTAAAGCTGCGAAAAGTGCGGCCAAATGTATGGAGTTCCTTAAGAGATACAAAAAATACTTCACTCCATCCAACCTGGCCACTATTTACAAGGCGTATATTCGTCCTAAAATGGGGTTCAGCTCTCATATTTGGTCAGGCGCATCCAAAACTACACCACAGGTCCTCGATAGGATGCAAAATCGAGCAGTGAAACTTATTGGGGACCCAGCTGTACATCGATCAATTCCGTTGTTAGGACATAGGCGCAACGTATCATGCCTAACCACACGAATGTGGAATGCTCTACCTCGACGTTGTGATGTCCAGGCATTCAGGACCAATATACATCGACACCTCCTTTCCTTATCCGCTTCCTCTCCATCCACTCGCACTGTGCTTTGACATTTAAGGGGACTTCAAAATCCCCTTTTCTGCGCGCGTTAGTGTCAAAAAAAAAACAGTTCTCAGCTAAACATGTGCAAAATTTCTGAAACTTTCAATATTTTTACATTCTCATAAGCAAAAATATAAATACTAGACGTTCCTTAACGAAAAAGTACGACCCCTCATGTACGTCACCCAATCCTTTTCTTCATAGAGAAAGCAACCAACGTAAGTAAAAATTCTTCTCTATTCATCAAGGTTCTCCTTCAACTGCGATACGATCATTCCAACGATTTTACATGTGTGTAGAATGATTTATCTTATCATTAGAGCCACTTCTCTAACCCTTTTTTTTTTTTTTTTTTTTTTTTTTTTTTGAGGTCTGCAAACAGTCAGTAATCATCAGATCTGGAGAATACGGTGAATGGGGAAGTAAATCGAAGCCCAATTCGTATAGTTTGCCCATCGCTTTCAACGACTTGTGACACGGTGCATTGTCTTGGTGAAAGGTCCCTTTTTCTTCTTCATTTGTCGTTTTTCAGGGATTTCGTCATTTAACCGCACTAATAATGTCAAATAATATTCGCTATTGATGGTTTTTCCCTTTTTTTAAAGTCGATGAAAATTATGTCTGCGCAGAGGCCACCTTGTCGGCAAATCGTTGTGTCCTCTACTGCTTCGGACAGCTTCGACCGGTAGCTCTCCACTCATTTGACTGCCAATTTGATTCCAGGGTGAAATAGTGAATCCACGTTCCATCCATTGTCACATACCGTCGCAAAAAATCCTTTTTATTCCGAGTAAACAGTGCCAAAGAGCGCTCTAAATCATCGATGTGTTGTTGTTTTTAAAAAGCTTGGTCATGCCCAGATTTTCATGCAAAATAATAAAAACACACCAATTGATATCTTAATGGTCTCAGCTATCTGGCACACATTCATTTTTCGACCTCCGATCACCATTTTCGAGACTTGCTTAATGTTTTTTTGAGACACTGCTTCATTTGGACGACCAAAGCATCCAGCATCGTTTGTGTCCATACAACCCCGTTTTAAATTAGCATGCCAGTGACAAATGATTGGTTCCGAAGGAGCAGAGTCCGGATAACACTTTTTAAGCCATGGCTGAGCTTGAACGGTATGTTTTCCCCATTAACAAAGCAATGTGTTATCAACACACGAAACTCGGTTTTTTTCATTATTTTCAATGATTGCTACTTTTTATTATGCTTATATCATCATCATCATCATCGGCACTAGAACCGGGATCCGGTCTTGGCCTTATTTAACAAATCTTACTACCGGTGCCGGTTTCGAGCCGATGTCATCCAGTTTGGCACACGCAGGCTCTGGGCGTTCTGGTCTACGCCATCACTCCATCGCAGACAATATCTGCCGCGCTATCTCCTTCCATACATCCTACCACAAAGGACTTTCCTCTTCGCTCATTCGAGCTAGGTGTCCCGCCCACCGGAGTCTACCGAGTTTAATTTTTCTTACAATGTTAGCTTCAAGGTAGATCGTGTACAACTCATGGTTGTAGCGTCTCCAGAATCGTCCTCCCTCACATACGGGGCCAACAATTCTCCTTAAGACCTTCCTCTCGAACGCGGCTAAGAGTTCAGAGTGCCTTTTATTGAGCACCCTGGTCTCGGATCCATACACGAGTACTGGTAAGACCATGGTCTTGTACAGTAATAGTTTTGATGTTCTGGATAAATTTCGGGATTTAAAGAGCCTTGATAGGCCATAGTAGGCTTTGTTGGATTTGATCAGTCGTCCACTTATATCTTCTTCCGTTTTGTTATCGGCGCCTACTATTGACCCAAGGTAGCTAAAGGATTGCATTACCTCAAATTCGTGCTCGTACCCTGATAGTTTGACCAACGTTAGGTCTTCTCTTCACATAACTTGCCACCATGTACTTAGTTTTTCCTTCATGAATGTGCAGTCCGAGTTTTTGTGCCGTCTGCTCAATCTGGGCGAAGGAGTCCTGTACAGCCGAATCGGATCAACCGATGATGTCGATGTCATCTGCGTAGGCAAGTATCTGGCAAGACTTGGTGACAATAGTCCCTCTAGTTGCAATTCCAGAGTCACGGATTGCTTTCTCCAACGCCAGATTGAAGAGGAGGCAGGTCAGACCATCCCCATGTCCGGGTCTTGGCTGGACTTGGTGACAATAGTCCCTCTTGTTGTAACGCCAGATTCACCGATTGCTTTCTCCAACGCCAGATTGAAGAGGAGGTAGGCCAGACCCCTTGTCGGAGTCCATTATAGATGTTTATTGGTTTGGACTCACTATTCTTAGTGACTAGTTACGTTGGTCATGGTCAACCAACAAAGTCGTATCAATTTGTTTGGAATTCCCAACTTCTCGTGGCATTATATAGTTCTACCCTGGCTATGCTGTCATAGGCGGCCCTGAGGTCTATAAATAGATGATACAATAGGATCTTAAATTCCAGACATTTTTCCATCCCATGCCTAAGGGTGAATATCTGATCAAAAATAGGGTCACTTAAATTACTATAACTCACTATGTGCTGGCGATGCATCACGAATTCCCAGGAAAGGCAAGGCAAGCGCTAACATGCCATTTCCAGGGAAACGACGATCAGCGGCGCACCGATTCCAGGAAACCACTAAGAAAAGCAGATCCCAGAAAATGGGCGAAGTAGGGGACAACTGTGGGCCTATATAAGGCGGGCACATTCGATGAAGCAGCAGGAGCAACGCCGCTACAGGCGTACCACAGGGCTCCATTCTAGGCCCCATCTTATTTAATATCTACACCAGATATTCCTCGCCCTATGGATGGTAGAGTAAACCAGATTTGCTATGCGGATGACGTCCTAGTGTACACGTCATATAAAAGCCCAAAACTCGCAACAAACCGACTCAACCGTCATCTGGACGAACTGTATCAGTATTACAGTCGATGGAAAATCCGACTTAACCATCTAAAGCAGTAGCTATAATTCTGAGTAGTAAACACCCCCAACCTACTTCTCGATATTCACAGAATATTCGAATAGAAATGGGAGATACTACGATTAGACCACAGGACAGGATGAAATATCTTGGGGTCATTTATACTCCAAAAATGAATTTTATCAAACATGTGACCCACATCCTCCAAAGGGGCCTCGGTCGGTCTAAGCAACTGCACAACATCTTGAAGTCGAGCAACAAAGTTGACACCAAAGTTAAGCTTCTCTGCTATAAGCAGCTAATCCGATCTGGAATATCGTACGCCTTTCCCATATGGTCCTGCATATCTTCGGCTCAAATGGAAAGACTTCGGGTTTTCGAAAGGAAACTCCTCAGAAGATGCACCAATCATTCTAGAAGGCCTGACGGTCGTCATTACCCCAACTCTCACCTATACGAAGGCGCCTCCATTACCCCTATCGACGAGTACTTGCTTCAATTAGCATACAAGTACCTCGAAAGCACTCAGAACAGCGAGAACCCACTTGTACGGGACTCTTGCGTTCTTGACCCTTCTCTCTCTCGATCTCTTCGGATCAAACCCCCACAATTTCTTCTTCAGTACAAAACTGAAGAAAGCACCCTTCCCAACAACATTCCCCTCTATAATAGAGGATTCCTGGACCCATCCCATAGGGTCTACTATTAACAAACCACACACACGAACGCACAATACAAGACGGCACAAGCACAAACATACACACCGACCAAAGCGCAGATTATCAGACACCAAATACGTGATCTGCGTTTACTACCGCACCCAAGACCTACCGGCCTTGTACGATTTCTTTCCCACCATCCCTCTATACAAGTAGTTAGAGAACACCTGGACTAACACTGTCCGCACTATCCTTGGATACCCCCACTTTTTTCTTTTCTTTTCAGATATCGCGAGACCGAGCCCAACATCCTCACGGATGTGGGTGATTCTGGTTATCGCAAGATGACCAGAAGTCAGAGACAAGATGAAGGACACATCTGTCCTTGTCTCGGTAAAGTCGGCCCTCTCGCCACGCATTTTTTTTTTTTGAAGCAGCAGGAGTCGTCGAAGAAACTCCTACCCAATCGGTCTTGTTCAAGTCCGGCTCTGGAGGTGCAATCCGTCTAAGTTAGAAAAATCATCGTTGGCCGGCCAGTGCCGGAAAATACAGTCCGCTAAGGCGAAACTGTTGGGACGTCGCTGAAGAAAGCGCCGTTCGCAATTAGGTTTAACCTTTTGTTGTTGCACTAACACTATGTTATGGTCCAATTGCCCTGAAATGTTGACACATGGTTTGAAGGTCAGTACTTCCCAAAAGTCAAAGATTTTTCGTCACAGGCCCCAACTCCAAGTTAGTCTGGGGACTTATTAAAGGATGTGTTAGCACAGCCTTGTGATAAGTAGCTGAAAGGGGAACGAATTTGTTGTATATCAAGTTTGGCAGTTTGGCGTTATAGCACGAACAGTCAAGCGTGAACCGCTCAATAAAGTATACGTGTAAAATTTCGCCTTTTCGTTAACTACACAAATTTGTTTGGAAATATATATATATATATATATATATATATATATATATATATATATATATATATATATATATATATATATACTTCCAAACAAATTATATACATATATAGTTAAACATTCCTTTTGATGTTCTCTTGAAGACTAATACGAGGGTGGTCTGAAAAGTTCCCGACCTAACAAAGATACAAGACATTTTTTCTTAAAATTTATTTTTATTTTTCTACATAGTCTCTTTATTGACTCTACACATTTCTTCCAGTGATACTCCCATCTCTCTGACCCGTCCAAATAATACTCGGCGTTTTTCTCTGCAAAATAACTGTTCACGAATGTGTTTGCCTCCTCATTTGACGAAAATGTCTGTCCTCCGAGCGCAATTTTTAGATTAGGAAACAAAACGAAGTCGCCCGGGGCTAGATCTGGTGAGTAAGGCGGATGGCCAAACAGTTCAAACCCTTATTCGTGGATTTCCGCCATGGCAACCGCTGAGGTGTGAGACAGCACGTTGTCTTGGTGAAACAGGATTTTTTTCTGCAAATGTGGCCCTGTTTCCGCAATTTCTACTTTCAGTTCGTCAAGTAATGATGCGTAGTATGCTCCTGTAATGGTTTTTCCTTTTTGAAGATAAAGACATACTCCGTGACTGTCCCAAAAAACAGTCGCCATCACTTTCGCAGCTGAAAAAACAGTTTTTGCTTTTTTGGAGTCGATTCCCCCCTGTAGTCCACTGTTTTGACTGTATTTTTGTTTCGGTCGTATAATGGTGTATCCAAGTTTCATCGACAGTAATTAATCGGCACCAAAACTCGGGTTTATTGCGCCTAACCTGCGCCAACAGAGCGTTGGAGATGTTCATTCGAACACGTTTTGAGTCTAACGTGAACAAACGCGGCACCCAGCTTACTCATGCCTAAACCTTGATTTGATACGTGACAAACACGTTCTTTGGACATTTTCATAGCCTCTGCCAACTCTCTCAATTTAATTCGGCGGTGGTCTAGCACCATTTAGTGGATTTTAGCGATGTTATCGTCAGTTGTTGCAGTTTTTGGACGTCCCGAACGTTCATCGTCTCCCAAGCTCTCACTGCCACGTTTAAATTCAGCTGTCTAAAATTTCACGGTGATGAATGGTGGTGCAGAGTCCCCATACACAGAGTCCAACGCATCTTTGATTTGCGTAGGCGTATTGACATTCAAAAACAAACATTTAATGACAGCTTGATACTCGATTTTGTCCATTTTTACAAAAACACTCACATCGAATCAGTCAAACTACTGTCAAATAAAAACTACGCGCCCCAAATGCCTGAAAGTTTGGTGAGTAACTGTCAAAAGACGCACAATTACATTCACTAGCTTTTATTAAAGAGTGCTGCTATCTTCACGTTGAGGTCGGAAACTTTTCAGTCCACCCTTGTTATAGAAATAAAGACAAAGAAAAGAATTTTAGTTCATTCCTTTACAAAAGGGCTAGATACCTACAGTGAGCGTCAACATTTTTACAACCCTGTTAAAGCAAGGGGTTCGATCTTTTAGTAAAAACGTATGTTATTTTTTAAGTTTTATATGGCAATTCATTGAAAATAAACTACCTTAAAAAATAACATAAGTATTTTACTAAAAGATCGAACCCCCTTGCTTTAACAGGATTGCAAAAATGCAGTTCATAGCTGTACACTTTCTTTTGACGCTCACAGTATATCATCATCATCATCGGCACTACAACTGGGAACCGGTCTTGGCCTTATTTAGCAAGTCGTGAGACTTGTTAAATTTTCCATGATAATTTGTTTTTCCGGGCAAGGTCATTAGTCTTGCGCCATAGATACCTATATAGTTATATATTATTTAATATAAAAAATAAAATAAGAAAGGAAGAGGAAATAAAAAAGAAAAGCGATAATAAATCCTTTACACCGAATCATCAAAGATTATGAATCATCCCATGATGGAACACAACGCCTTTCTGTTAATGGGGTCAATCAAATTGAATAGGAATTGCCAGATGCAATTTATCTATTCAAAGTCATGTCACTTTAAAATCAAGCAAACAATAAATCACCGAATTCTTTTTCCTCAACTTAACATGATGGATGAAGTGGGGTTGAGTTCTAAAATCAGTCTGAGGTAGCACAACCTGTCACAATTGACAGTCTCAGCAAGTGCACAAAAGTCATTAGAACTATCGTATAGCTGCGCATAATTGAATAGCAGTACTATGATATATATATATATATATATATATATATATATATATATATAAAGCACACTGGAAAATAAAAAAAAGGAAAACCAAACCTGTATTATTTTTTAATAGCTGTTCTAAATATACTAAATTTCTTCTAACAAAGATCTTTAATGATCATTTTATAATTGGTAATACAGCAAAAATAATTGCCTTTAAAAATGACTTACATTCGTTACACATAAAGAGCTTTTAAAAATTAAGAAGCCAGAGGTCAAAGACAAATGGAAAAAAGCCTAGATTAAATAGATCATTTCCATATCACCGACTTTCCTTATATTCATAGTATGCGAGGTCCAATAGATAACAAGAAGTAAATATTGAAAATCACAGATTGTTATAAATGCATTTTTTATACACATGTGCACATTAAGCAACAAGACGACTAGATAGGGTTTATCTTCTAAAGACGTATTACAATCATAGAAGTAAATAACATGTGCGTTTTTGAAACGAACTGGGAAACAGATTTTTATTTATTCGCTCTTGTTTTTACTATTAGAGATTACCAAATGCTCAATAAATATACTGCCAAATACATAAACGGTTCGAGGGAGTTATAACTAGCCACAACTTAATGGTCCAAAATAAACTATTATGTATAACTCTGTTTTCGTACTGGTATATAGCTATGCTATGCACAATTAGTGGAACTGCATTAATCAAGTTTGACATTTGGATCTATATAAAAAACAAACTTACAATTATTATGTAATATATGGTATAGTAGAATGCAGCATTAAAAAATGATAAATGTACTCGCCCCTATTCCTAAGATGGCAAAGAGCTTTGTTTTTTATAATCTGGTTGTACAAGAGGGATTTTCAGACACCCATAAATGCCAAAGAATGATCGTGAGAGGTGAGGAAGCAAATAGGGAAAGAACGTGTTAATGCATATAGATCTTAAGCGGCTGGCGATTGTAGTTGCGAAGAACACATAACGAGGCCAACGTTCGTTAGAACCCAGTAACTTGGACATCATGTGGTTGAAGGTCGTGCTGGGGAATTCTGTTAAATATCTTTGCTGTCTTTACCACTCCCCGAATGACGATCGACCCGCGACACTTTTCGCAGATCTTTCACGTACCGTCAACTGGATACAGATCAACCACCTGGCTTCTGAAATGATCGTCCTTGGGAATTTTAATGTACACAACTCTGGCTGGTTAGTACATTCTAACAGAACCGACGAGATTGGGAGGCTGGCGGAGATGTTCGCTGTTAGCTGCATTTTGACTCAACACGTGGAGGAATCTACTCGAGTGCCGGATACCCGAGGTGATTATGCGAAATCCCTGGATCTGTTTCTGACATTTGAGCCCAACATTTATATCGTGTGTTGTGTGCTACAACGGTTCGTTTCCGTGCTTCTCGTATTACCGAGGAAGAGAAACGAACGATGAAATCCTGTGTGGATTCCTGGTGAATATTGGTCTCGAGGGGGTAGATTTAGTTGATGTGCCGTCACAGGTTTACTTTTATCACCAACGCATTCACTAAACACACCCGGAGAAGACGGTACCATAGATGACCAACGCGCCCAGTGTTACTTCCCAAAGGCAAGTTAAATCGTTGAAAAGGAAAAGGCAGTTAATGTTCCAGAGAACTTGGTTTTTACTATATTTCACTTCGAATTCTTTTACAGGTTCCATAAGTAATTCTGGTTATACCATAATTAATTGTTTCACACTGAATTTTGTTTTTAATGCTCTTTCCGATTCGTCCTTCTTCACAGGATTCCTAACCTCGACTCTTCGGGCCCTCTCAAAGTGTGACTCCAGTCAAATTACCTTCTCACTTCGAAAATTCAAATCCTCATCTCTTTATCTTCTTTCGAAGGCCAAGACGCATTGCCACTTATCGTTTGATCCTTTCTTGGGATTTTTGTTTGTGTTAGCCATCTGGCTAATGCAAACAAGAGTTTTCGTGCATTTCGAATGGGTACCACAAGATCCGTGGAAATTGGTTGTTAGTTTAGGATCTGGGAATCCGTGTCTATTAGCAAGTCATAAAAGATCTGGTATGTGAAAATATGATGTTTATGATTGCAAGAATTGTGTGTCGGCGTATCGAATAGATTTTCCTTTGTTTGGACACGTGCACTTTTAGGTTTTGGATCTTATAGGAAATTTAGGTGTTAATTGCTTATAACATACATGGGAAAAGAAGAAGAGAATTTGAACGTTTAGTTCGATTTGGTTTGACATTGAATTCAATGTTATGTTGGAGATATGAAATGGATTTTGTTTAGGTGGGAGGAAAATGTAATATGGAAGGAAAATGGTAAGGCTTCTTGGAGCACTACACGTGGAGGTTGCTGCACGACTGAGAACCCCAAATCATTGCTTGGTACCGGTCGCGCAGCCACCTGCATTTTAAGCAAATAACCGACCTAAGCAGCTTCGCCATTTATAAAGGTGTGGAGCTGCTAACTGGGACGATTTGCGAGATTTCTTCGCATCCTTTCCGTGGTCGAAGGTGGACTTTGGAGACTCCAATGTTAATGCATGCGCGGAGTCGGTCATGGATATTATTCATCTCGGAATGGAGATCTACATTCCATCAAATGAAATTCATCCGATAGGCCTTGGTTTGATATGCGAGCAGATTACAGCGGGAAAAAATAGAGCTTTTAAGCAATGACCCTCCAATCCCACCGAGTTTAACAGATCGAATTTTGTTAGAATGAGAAACGCGTACAAGCAGGCGATTAATACTGCGAAAAAGGCTTACAACGTTAGAGTGATCAATAAACTCCTTGAGTGCCCAACTGGTTCCCGTCCCTTCTGGCCAATGGCAAGGCTGTCAGCAGTAACTTCGTTTCCCCCTCTTTTCTCCCGTTGGTCCCAAATTCAAAGGATAAAGCTTGTGAGTTCGCAAATTTGTTTTCTGCGAATTCAAACCTCGATGCCGACATTTCGGAAGCCCCTGTGATTGCGCCGGTATGGTCTTCGATATGGGATGTGAGGTTTCGCCCGCGTACTATTCAACGCATTCTACGTGGTCTGGATTGTAGGACGGCAACAGACCCGGTCGGAATACCGGCAATAGTACTTAGCCTCTTTGCTCCAGAACTATCGTCGATTCTTGGCAGACTCTTCCGCTTATCTTAAGCACGGAGGACATTTCCTACCTGCTGGAAAATCGCTCGAGTTCAGCCAATCCCAAAGAAGGGGAAAAAGTGCGTCCCACAAAATTGCCGAGCGATAGCATTACTATCTATGTTATCTAAGGTGATTGAAAAGGTCGTCAATGCCGAGTTAATTAAGTATTTGGAGTGCAATGGACTTCTGAATGATCATCAATACGGATTCCGTAGCAGGCGGTCAACGGGAGACCTGTTGACCCTTATAACCGATATATGAACATCTACGATTGAGGGGCATGCTGTGTCAAGGGCGGTCACATGGGATATCTCCAAGGCTTTTGACCGTTTCTGGCACGAAGCATTGCCGAGCAAGCTTCCTTCATACGGACTTTCGCAGCAGCTTTATCACTGGACGAAGAGCTTCCTCGAAAATCGATCGATCCAGTTTGTTGTGAACGGCGAGTAGTCAGATCTGTATTCTGTTAATTCTGGGGTGCCTCAAACTTGTATTCTAGCTCCAATCTTGTTTTTGCTTCACATAGATGATTTGTTGGAGTCAACGGATAATCAAGTGTTCAGTGTTGCGATAGTACACATTTCCTCTCTTACGAGTGATCGGCCGATTAGTGTATCATCGTCATTTTATTTTTTTCATTTTTAAAACATTTTTTTATTTTCTTTTGATATTCTGGGTTTCTAAATTACATGCTAGACAAAAAATGCTTAAATTCTAGCTTAATTATCTTATATTATAACTTACTGGTCCTACGCAGACGCTCTAAGCTAAACATTAAATCACTATTGTATAATTTGCCTTTCGCCGTCAGAACTTTGTTTGTGCTAGTGTATTATCGTCGCATCAGCTGAGATGTAGACAGATCGTCTCTCTGAATCGAGATCTGGATAAGGTCCTGCTGTGGGGAAAGCCCAATCTCGTCGACTTCAATGCAACGAAGACACAATATACAACATTCACAAAGAAAAGTTGATCATCAGTTCAGCTAATAATAAATGGCCGGGCCCTCGAATCTGGGGAAAGCATGTAATTGGTCGGCGTCTCTGTGGAAAGATATCGTGGCATAAACACATCGCCGGTCCGCCTCTGGAAACTGAGTTAATTTTTGTAGAAACAAGAATATTTTACTCCGGCCCAACTTTTTCTTCTGTATAAATCCCAAATTAGGCTGGCGCTCGAATATTGCTCTCATTTTTGGAGGTCCGCTCCTAAGCATACCCTCAACCTACTTGAGAGCATACAAAGACGAGCGATCCACCTGACCGGGGACACGGCGGTGACGTCGGGACTACAGTCGCTATCACATCAAAGGCGCGTAACTGGCCTCCGTCTGTTTTACAGATATTATCATGGGTACTGTTCTTCGGAGATTCGTGGTACTGTTCTGCGCAATTCGGTTTATATGCGCTCCACGAGACAATCCGACCAATTTGCAGTTCATCTCCCGACGGCGTAAACATCTCTGTTGAATAACTCGTACCGTTACAGAGCGGGAAAGCTGTGGAATTGTGGGATTGAAGTTAGGATGCCAAAGCAGAGGCGCTGGTTCACTTCACCGCCAACAATGTCTGCGCAAAAATCATCTTCCCGAAACACACCAACAAGCACCAGCCGAAATAGAAAATAAAAGACACTTTGCTGCATAACAGTTTATTTAAAATTATAAGAACTATTTCGTTGGCTATACATTATCATCATCATCATCATCATTGGCACTACAACCGGGAAATGGTCTTGGCCTTATTTAGCAAGTCCTGAGGGTTGTTAAATTTTCCATAATGATTTATTTTTTCCGGGCAAGGTCATTAGTCTTGCGCCAGAGGCTCCCCGACGGGGAATCGAACCCCGGTCTCCCGCGTGACAGGCGGGTATACTAACCACTATACTATCGAGGAGCCATTATCCACAGCTTTGAAAATTGTTAATTTTTTTAAATATCAAATCGGTGTACAGCGAAACAGAAAACAACACAAAAAGTCACACAAAGATATACCAGACACTTAACACCGATTTCACAAGAACAGGTAACGAACGAGATTTTCTCCAGACACGGCTATTGCGATACTTATTTTTTGTCGTCTCTCCGCGGGGATTTGTCACGAAGGTGCGGATCCTCCGGCTGTTAAAATCTGACTCCTCGATGCTGGGCGACATTGACCCAGCCTCGGGGATTGCGATGAGTTTCCACGCACATCATCGCAGGGGAAACAATCCTTCCTTCGCCCCCACTGACAAATGAAAACGATTTACATTCCATTGGAAGGTTCTCATCAATATTATCCAGAAAAATGGGATGTCTTTAGCGAAGGAAAGGGAAAAAGGAAAATCACATATACCACAGATCAAACATGCTGATCGATGCATGGACCGGGCATATCGCCGCCGTCCGATAAGGATAGGTTTCATTGGTGACGTTAAGTCAATAGAGCCTTTTCCGATGCTGGCTAGGCACAGGGTAGATGGGATAGTGTTTACTTAAAAAGTAACGAAGGACATGGTTATGAGGGCAATGTTTTGTTTATCCCATTGTCGACGCGTATAGCGTCATTTGATAGTTCCCTGCATGTAGCATATCATCGTTTGGTGGGTCGGGTGCGTGTTTACTCAAAACAACACTCGATCGATAGTAGGTAGGTAGCTATAGCTACTCTGGAAGTTGTCTATCTATAGATCGACCGATGACAAGGGTGAACATGTCATGCAGCATGTGAGGAAATGTTCCTCGTCTCTGCATATTGACATGTTCCATGTTTATGCCGGTTATCTGAAAGGATAACCAAATTGCATTTCAGGTCATATACGCATCACTTATAATGTAGGCAGATTGCCGACGTCCCCTCGGTCGATTTATCGGATGTGTTGGATGCTGGTGGAAGTTTGATGTCATGGCAAGATGGTAATCTTGTCATGAATTTATGTTTTAGGAATGACCATTCGAAGGAGGGCTTGGAATATCTTATATTCAGGTAAGCTGCTTAAAATAGGTGCAGGTAAATTATGGTAATGCTAATGCAGGTTAGGTGGGGTTAAAGCGATGGGTGGTTCTTCGGCGTCTTGAAGAAACCCCACAGAATTCCCTCCCTGCGTTAATGTTTCAAGGGTATTACAACAACTGTTCAAAAAGACCTGCGACGGTTATCTGGTGGCATCTCGGGGTGTCGACTCGGTGCTATAGGTTCGCCTCTCCCGAGAGAAGAGTAATATACAAAAAAAAAAAAAAAAAACAACTATATATACTTTTACAGCACTATTGCTTAACATATGAATTTGGAAACTACATTACCTTAATATAATGACGCGGCAGGGAATACTCGACTATAGTTCTTTTACATGAAAATATATTAATAAGTGATAATATATAACTCTATTCCGATGCTATAGTGAAAGGCGCCATATACAGTTTAGATGTGTCATCCGGCGCGGAATTCACTGATCGCCACTGTGCTTTTGAAGGTGTCGGCAATTTAGTACAGCTTTATCCTCCAGGTCGTGGTTGCAACGGAAGTTTTCATTCAGCTTGTATACTTCCTGAAAGACGGCCCCCAGCATTCACCTTTTCCATGGGATCTTCAATTTCAAAGAGCTCGTCGTAAAGGGCGGCCTATTTTTGGTGGCATTTGTTTGGTATCTTCCGTTCGTGGTATTTGTAGACTCTGAATCTCATTATGATTATCATCATCATCATCATCATCATCACCATCATCGGCACTACAACCGGGAACCCGTCTTGGCCTTATTTAGCAAGTCCTGGGGCTTATTAAATTTTCCATAATGATTTGTTTTTTCCGGGCAAGGTCTTGCGTTCATTAATCTTACTCCTCCGAAATATTTCATTAATTTGTGGGAACATACTGAGGTTTTTGAATTTATGGCCCGAATTCGGATGTTTCAGTAGACATTTGTTGCTAACCTATAATTAGTGAGGATTTTCAGTCTAGATTTCAGTAGTACTATGTCCTGATGGCGCCTGTCTGTGAACTGTCTCCATAATAGTTTTGCTTTAAACTTCACGTCAGCATAGAAGGCAGTTGTGACAAATTAACGAAAAAAAACAAGATTTTGTCAATCCGTTTAAGTGGGCTTTTTAAATGATCATTTCCCGGTACTTTATTGACAGAATGTAGGATATGTACGAAGTGAATGACTGATGATAGAACTTTATATATAAGTTATAAGAGTGAGCGGGAACACGATGTCTTCATTTTAACCTCTGGATGGTGTTGCTGCTATAATTGTTATTTAAGTACCACCTCGTCTCATTGTTAGTCCTGGCAATAACGTCCATGATTTGGACTGGGCGTCCTTTTATATTCTCTCAGGAGAAACGTGCTTGTGGCGCTGAGATAGCCCCCTTTGATGCTATTGAGTACCCTTTTTAAGGAGGTCTAGTCTGTAAACCCTCACTTTAAACCGTTCTGAAATCTTTATAGAAAAGAATGATCAAAATTTTTCGGATTCGGGTTTATCCAATGGAATACAAGTTTTTATAGGAATCTTAAAATTCATAGGGGGCGCCATCTTTTATGTCTGTATGTAACTGTTTGACCGTATTCCAAGCGACGTGGATGGTCTGTCGGCAATATTCTTTGAGTCTTGCTATTGAGTAGCCTATTTTTTTAAGGAGATCTAGTCTGTAAACCCTCACTTAAATCCTTCTGAAATCTTTATAGAAAAGAATGATCAAAATTTATCGGGTTCGGATTTATCCAATGGAATACAAGTTTTTATTGGAAACTTCCGATTAAGAGGGGGCGCCATCTTTTATGTCTGTATGTAACTGCTTGACCGTATTCCAAGCGACGTGGATGGTCTGTCGGCAATATTCTTTGAGTCTTGCTATTGAGTAGCCTTTTTTAAGGAGATCTAGTCTGTAAACCCTCACTTAAACCATTCTGAAGTCTTCATAGAAAAGAATGATCAAAATTTATCGGGTTCGGATTTATCCAATGGAATACAAGTTTTTATTGGAATCTTGCGATAAGAGGGGGCGCCATATTTTATGTCTGTATGTAACTGTTTGGCCGTATTCCAAGTGACGTGGATGGTCTGTCGGCAATATTCTTTGACTCTTGCTATTGAGTAGCCTTTTTTAAGGAGATCTAGTCTGTAAATCCTCACTTAAACCGTTCTGAAGTCTTCATAGAAAAGAATGATCAAAATTTATCGGGCTTGGGTTTATCCAATGGAATACAAGTTTTTATGAGAATCTGAAAATTAATCTTTTATGTCTGTATGTAACTGTTTGTCGGTATTCCAAGCGACGTGGATGGTCTGGCGGCGATATTCTTTGAGTAAATTGCACTTTATACGGAAACAAATGTAAATCATCCTTCAAAATGCGCCGCAAGGTGGTTCCATTGACACCAAAATGCTGAGTGCGGTGAGGATTTAACACGTTAGTTCTCGGGCGCACTCTCTCTTACCATTTCAACCAGTTCATTGGAACGGCTTGGACATTGATAAACGGCATGTCGACGATCTCCCACTATCCCGTGCTCAACAAAATTCATCACCAAAAGACGAATTAGTGTTGACAGACGGGACTTGTTGGCCACGATAATTTCGACGATATGCACAACTCTGTTCAATGTACAGCGTCACTATTTCGGCCCGTCGTTTCGGTGTGTAGCGTTATCATGGTGTAGCGTTCATGGTTAAAATTGTACTGTCTACTCAAGTCAATCGGTTGATATGTTGATGTGACACGATTAATGGAAAAATTATACTGAATTGCCGTTTCAAAAACATGTCTACTCAGTCAATGGGTTGATAAATGTCAAAGTTATTCAATGTTTACATGCCAACATAAAATATGACGCACCGTGTACTTGGACGAGCATTGTCATGCAGCAACATCACTTTACGCCTTCTTTAGCCCGTAAATGGTATTTTTTTCTTCGATGGCATCACTCAATTCGAGTAATTGGGCTGATAACGTTCAGCTGTAACAGTTTGCCCAGGTTCCAGAAACTCGTAGTAATTGACTCCTTTCCAATCCCGCCAGACACAGAGTAACTTTCTTGGCTCGGTTTTGCAACTGATGTTGATGGCTGACCTGGATCAACCCATGCTTTTCTCCGCTTAGTATTGTCGGACAAAATTCACTTTTTGTCACCCGTAACGATTTTGTGCAAAAAATTCTTTCCTTTGTTAGAGAAAACAAATTCATGGAAATGCCAACGCGTCGTTTTTTGTTTCCTTCCACTAGTTTATGAGGAACCCATTTTCCTACTTTCTGTATCTTTCCCATTGCATGCTATCGAAGTGATATTGCTTGGTGAGAAACTCCTAACTATTCTGCAAGCTCTTCTTGAGTTTGGCATGGATTATCATCCACTAAAACGTGATCCTCTTTTCCGTCAATATTTTTTACTGTACCTGGACGTGGAGCGTCCTCAAGACTAAAATTTCCTTCACGTAAACCACTTTTTTACTGTTAATGACACAGAATTTTCACCCAAAGTGATATTATTCAATTCCATAGATCGAGCATCATTTTTTTTTTCATTTAAAAACAGAATAGAATGCAATGGGGTAAATGTTGCTTATCGACACCCATCTCTTATACAAGGTGTAGCGGTATGAAGTGAGCGTTTTTAACATTTCGACCACCTTTCTGGCAATCTGTGGATACCACGCTAATAAAACCGGTCGTCTTTTGAGGCAAATCACTTCTTCGTAGGAATTAAAATGCTGCTCAGCCAATGCGTGTCACATCGATGAAAACAAATGGTAGTCGGAAGGAGCCAAGTCTTGTGAATACGGCGGGTGGAGTAACACTTCCCAGCCGAGAGCTTTTATTGTTTCTTTGACGGGTTTTGCTGTATGACTCGGAGCATTATCATGCAACAAAATTACCTTTCCGTGTCTTGTGGCCCATTCTGGTCGTTTTTCGATCAATACATGGTTCAAATTGATCGTTTGTTGTCGGTAGCGTTGCGCATCAACAGTTTCGCCAGGTCTTAGAAGTTCATGATACACCACCCCCTTCTGGTCCCACCAAACACAGAGCATTGTCTTTTTTCCGAACCGATCAGGCTTTCCAGTCGATGTTGCTTCTCTTGGATGTACCCATGATTTTTTGCGTTTAGGATTTTTAAAATAAATCCATTTTTCATCACCAGTCACAATTCGATGCAATACTGACTTCCTTTCATGTCGTAGAAGTAACGTTTCACATGTGGTGTTTCGCTGTTCCATCTGCCTGTCATTCAATTCATGTGGCACCCAGTTTCCACACTTTTGGATCTTTCACATAGCTTTTAAACGGTCAGAAATTATTTGTTGTGCAACATTTAACAGTTGTGCCATTTGTTTTTGACTTAAAGTGTCATCGTGATCCAATATTGCTTGCAATTCGGCCTCTTCTTTTTTGGTGGTCTTCCACGTTCTTCATTTCGCACATCAAAATCATTATCTCTGAACCGCTTAAACCATCTTTTGCATGTTGCTTCCGATAGAGCATGATCACCATAAGCCTCGACAAGCATTTGATGCGACTCTGCAGCACTTTTCTTCAAATGAAAACAAAAAAAATAATGCTTTCCGCAAATCATCATTTTCTGGTACAAAATTCGACATTTTTAACAGGATTAAAAAAAACTGATGTTTGTACAATGACTTGATGCATACTAAATATGTTTGACAGATGTCATAGCAACCAAATAAAAAAAATAGAAGGGTTCGTTCACAGCAAACGTTCCCTATCGATATATTTGTATCTTGACGCTCACTTCACACCGGTACACCTGGTACAACTGATAAACACGGAATGACTAAAACTTAGTCAAAAAACAGCAGTGACTAAGCTACATATATGCAAAATGGCGAGCGAATTAGATGTTTTCAATGCAATCAATTTCAGCACCGAGCTTCTACTTGCACACCTATCTATTCTATAAAAAAAAAAATTCTCCGGACTACAAAAAACTCTATACTCTACAACCGAATATCATCATTGAGGTCTTTGCTATTCACTTTGTATCATCTAATTGTGAATTGTAAAATAGACAAAAAAATAGTCGCGCTTCTGGCAGCAAACAAAGCATATGAATTATTTTAACGTCCACGAGGTTTGTCTTGGGTGGCATTACTTATTGAATAATAACTTCATCTCAAGTGTTTCTCCTGGATAACGTTGCTTATAGTGAACGTCGTTACAGTTTAAATTTTCCTGTAATTGTGGGCGACATATTGCTGGGGAAAGTGGATGAACTAAATATTGTGACGAATATGACAATCAGTACTAGAATATTCTAGAAAGTCCGAAACAAAGAACTAGAATATTCTAGAAAGTACTGCAAATCTGGAGACTACGAGCAGTAGAAAATTCGAGGCTATGGAACGGACGGAAACGAAACTCCGAATCAGAATGAGGAAAAACGGTATAAATACGTCGCACGCAGATCAGGAAGAAGTAAGCGGTCAAAGACGCGATAAGTACGGAAGCGTGAAGTAAAGAAGCGAAGTATCAAGAAACGGTTGTTATTAACAGACTAATAAAGTGTTCGATTTAACGGCTCTTATTTATTAAAATAATTAATCCAGCGAACCCTAAGCTCGCTACATATATACGACGTGGTTACGGGTTGTAAGAATTGCACGCTTCTGCAGTTGGTACGGAATTGAGAAGATGCTGCTAAATTAAACGAGATCGTATTTTGAAAGTACGACAGATGATGCCGGATGTAGGAACCAAATTGACCAGTGGGCGTAGCTCCGTTGCAACCTCTATTAATTAAGTGGAGTTTAATGTAGAAGTCGTAATATTTGTGTCAAGATTATTAAAAATGAAATAAGAATTAGATCCTTAAAAATACATATTGGGTTGTACCACTTGAAATGTCCGATTTTATAGTAAACATTTTAAAGCCAATATCATTTTTCCGTACATTTTGATTCAATCAAAATAGGGTCCATTGGCATCTATAACATTCTTCCAACATGATACAAGGTCAAATATTCCTTTTTCGTAGAAGTGTTGACTTTTTGACGCAATGAAATCTTCAAAGGCTTTTATGGCCTCTGCTCGGTTCCGGAAGACCTTCTGCCGGCAAAATGAATCCAGATTGCGGAAAAGACACCAGTCCCTTGAAGAAATGTCAGGAGAGTACGGTGAATGCGGAAGAATTTCAAATCCCGACTGCAACAGTTTTTGCACCGTTACTTGTGAGGTATGGGCTCAAGCATTGTCATGCAAAAGGATTGGGTGGTGCCTATTGAACGCAGGTTGCTTTTCAGGCAATTTGCATGCAATATTCCGATTTCCTTACAAAATTTGATAGCGTTTATGGTTTCTCCTGGTCGAAGAAATGAAAAGTGGATTAGTCCTTTCGATGTCCACCAAAGTGTCACCATAACCTTTTTTGGGTGAAGATCGAGCTTGGGGGTGTGTTGTGGTTTTTCACCTGCATCCAACCTCTGCCCAGGTCTTACGGTTATCATACAGAATCCACTTTCCGGTGCAAAAACGGTTCAGTTTGTTTTCTTAATCTAAGCGATGCGCAGTAGTTTTGGAGACTCGTTCAGTTCATGGAGCACCCACTTATCGGGTTGTTCTACCTTTCCTATGAGAGAGAGGTGTCGACTTATTGTCATTGGGGATACTCCCATGCTTTGTGCATTCTCCCGCACCGATTTCGTTGGGATCGCATCCACTGTTGCTCTTAAAACATCGTCATCAACCACGTCATTCACACGTACCACTTTACTTTGTAAAAAAAGAAAATATAACGTTCTGACACAGACGTTCACTCGAGAACTTCTTGTTTCCGACTGAGCGGAAACCGGACATTTCATGTGGTACAACCCAATATTAGTCGGTACGCTCCGCCCCAGCTATGGGGTAGGCGAACGATAACTCACAAGGGTGAAGTCCGCAAGTATTTTTTATTTAAAGAAAAAAGTTGAATTTCTGACACTACTTCAATCTATCTTTCTTATCTTTAACCTTCGAAATCGCAGCACCGTTTTTTTTTCTTTCATTAGTTTCTCAATGTTGTGTTCAGTGGAGGTGTATGGTTGACTTTAACCATTGCAAAATCCCAATAAGGAAGTCGTTCCCGTCTCGCTCAACTCCAAACAATACGCCATAACCATTCGGACAACGCAACCACTTATAACGATAAGTTAGTCTTAGATCAAGAATACTTTTAAACTGAATCTAACAATAAAATTGAGATTATAGTATTAGGGTTTTGTTGAGGTTTACATAACTTAGGGAAATATCGGGTTTTCCAATAGGGACTTGACAACTTTGAATTTAATTTGTGAACGCACCCTTTCACTAATCATCGAACTGTCACTGTCAATTTATTCAGTAAACTCAATATTTTGATCGTGGTTAAGTACACGAATGAACAACGTCTGCAAATTATAAAAATTTACTACCGAAAAAAAGTTGTCAAGTCCCTATTGGAAAACGCTATAAAAAATCTTCGGTATCCTATATTGCCTTTCCTTTATGACATCAAAAGGCTGTTAGTAATCTCGTTAAAGCATGGAATTTAAGGGTCTCGTATAAATTAAAATGGTGTTGATGGCTGGTGAAACTTTAAAAGACATGTTATCATTCTTAGAGTTTAAAAATGCGTTTTTTATTTTTATATTACGTTCTGTGTGTAATCTGCAGAAGATGTCTAAATAAAGTCCTCTAAAAAGTTCTTGTTCCATTGTAGATGGTTAATCTTAGATTTGGCAAGTCTTAATTAAAAAATTAAATGGCATCTTAAGTAGAATGGTTTCTTAAATTCGATCAAAAAACAACAAAAAACTGTGGATGTTTTCAAAAAGTGTGGAAAATGAAATTTCTCTTAAGTTGTTCGCCGCACCAAATAGTGTTTTATAAAGTTTTTAGCGAAGATATAGTGGGTTGTTCCGTAGGGCATGTCGGTGATTAAAAGGCACCAAGAGATATTAAGATCGGTTCAGTGAATCCGGAGATTATCTCTTCGCAGTTTGGAAAAACGCATTTACGTTTAATATAAAATATCTTTTGAAGAGAGAGAGCACTTACTAATGTTGTTGCAACGTTCTATTGTTGGAATCTCCCGAAAAAATTACAGGCGATGCTTCTTGAAGGTATAAGGAATTAAAAATACAAAAACTAATCGATTTCTAATTCATATTAATAAGAAAAGGACCGATGACATTGCTTCAAGAAATTGCCTATTATTCTTAAGTACTAAATTCCTGATAATTTTTTTAATAGAGAAAGAAGTTCCCTTATCTTACATTGTGGCCAACCCCCTACTAATTATTCCTTTTACGATCACGATTCGAATGTAACGTAATGATCAAGATATTAAATTGAATTCAAAGTAACCCAATGAAATTGATCGATATTTTCTTGTATGTTGTTAAAGTCCATCAACACGAGAATGAAAATGAAAATACCAAATGACAGGGGACGTAACTCATAAAATACGAAGTATCTATATGTACTTATCAGAAAATATTCTCTGAGCAGTTGATCACGATAACAGACGGTGTTGTTGTTCAGAAAGAGCCAAACTGAATTTATCTCAGGCGGAGCTGTACGCTCAATAACCTGTTGAACTTTGAAGATAACATTCTTAAGTAAATAGTTAAAACTTTGTGCATCCAAACTACACTCGAAGCAGCAAAAATCTTAAGCACATTCGTGTCTAACAATCAAATCCGAAAACGCTGACAATAGTCATCAAAACGAATTGATGATAAGGCTCAATAAATAAAATACGTACGTGCATATACAGTTTTTTTTTATTTATATTTTACTTAATTACATTTATACGCTTATTCCCCATATTCATATTTATACAATTTAGGTTAAACAATATTGATAAACTTTAGGGGTCTCCTATTTATTATTGGATGAAAATGATCTCGAAACGGAGAAACAGCTACGTCGGGTTCGGGTGTGTTGCTGTTGATCATTAACGTTAACAATCTCATGATAAATATACTCGTTGAAATGTTTTTATACAGCATCCTGTATATGTTTATATATATATACGTAGATGTAGGTAGAAATACATGTATTAATCTTATAGGAATACGTCGTGGATCTAACTAATCAAATCAGAAGCGTGTGATGGACAATGAATCGGTAGAAACGGAGGGGATATTATTGATCACTTGTTTTGTATGTGATACAACGATAACTCCAAGTCTTCTGTTTAAGTTTAGGTCAACTAGATTCGGCGTATAATATTATCCGGACGGTTTTATTGAGAGCTTATCTCATCGAATAAAGATTAATATAAAATGAATAAAATACACACTACTGAGATAATAAAAAGGCCACAAACAGTATTATAGTCTGATTTTATTCTTCTTCTTATATAAAATTGTATTTCTCATCTTTGTTTTAATATAAATTCGTTATATTGTAAGATTTCACTTAACCATGATTGCGAAATATTTCCTTTTCGCCCCTTTATTACATTGCAATGATTGATTTGTTTACGTAAACAAATGTAAATTAAATATATAAATGTTTGACCTTATTACCCGGGTTTAGGTTCAAGTTTCCCAATTCCAACTGATATGCTGTTTAATCATGTTATAGTCTTAATAATACAGCCACGAAAAATCTTTAAAATCATTTTTTAATCGGTATTAACCTGTCTCCCACGAAATGAGAACCTGTAGAACTGAATCAGTGCCTTGACATGTTATTTTTTCTCGTCCGAGTCCATCAGGCAAGTTCCGAAAGACGGTTAAGGATTCCTTCCAATCATTTCACAGAACATATAGCTTATTGGGGTGGTATTTCACCGTGCAAGTCCCAACTTACCATTCCGAACACCAGCGCGCGTAGCAGTTAAATTCTCTAACTTTTTCAGATATCTTGCTTCTGACGTTTATGTGTGTTCTCTGAGGCCCACCTGCTCTCGTCGTAACCTTTTTTTTGTCTTCACTTAATCCTAGGCTCACATCTTCTGCCTCTTGCAGGATGATTTCACTGTTTTTACTTACAGTTTCTAGATTATCGCCCAAAACGGCGATGTCATCCGCATATGCGAGCACTTGTGTGAACCCGTTCAGGGATGATCCGGCCATGTTGTCGTCTTGTACCTTTCTGATGACATACTCGAGTACAAGGTTAAAAAGACATGGTGAGAGGCCATCGCCCTGTTTTAGTCCGTCGCGGATTTCAAATGGTTCTGAGAGGTGGTTTTCTATTCTAACTCGCCCTTTGTTTTCGTTCATGCAGATTTGAATGAGGGCGGAATCTTTTCTTGGGATTCCCAGCTCAACTACAATATGGTAGAGTCTTTACCTTGCGACTGAGTCGTGGGCTTTTTTGAAGTCAACGAACAGTTGGTGAACCGTCTCTCCGTATTCCCACTTCTTTTCCAGCAATTGCCTTACTGTGAACATTTGGTCGTTTGTTGACCGGTTCCTACGGAATCCGCACTGGTAGTCTCCCAGTATTTCCTGTGCGTACGGTGTGATTCTCCCCAGTATTACACTTGTTAGTATTTTGTATGTGGTTGAGACCAATGATATTCCTATGTAGTTTTCACAGTCAGATCTGTCGTCTTTTTTGAAAATGCGGACGACTATTGAGGTTTTCCGTTCTTCCGGAGTGACTTCCTTATCCCATATTGTTTTAATCAGTTTGTGGATCTTTGAGCGATTGCCTCTCCTCTCCTTGTTGTTTTTCAATCGATTTATTACGTCTACAGCTTCATTGAAAGAGGGCTCTGGCATCTAAAGCTCGGCTGTATGTACTTCTGGTGCGATTATTTGTGGTTGAAGGGTGCGCACATTGAGCAGGTTTTCAAAGTACTGCTTCCATCTTGTCATGATATTGTTTGTTTCTATGACCAGACAGCCGTTTGCATCTCGAATTATTTTGGCCCTCGCTCGGTAGTCATATCTAATTGAATTTATGCCTGATATTCTTTGCTCTGGGACTTTCTAGGATTTTTTCGATCCGATCCTTCTCCCATTCGCGTTTTTTGCGTTTGAAAAGTCTCATTGTCTCTTCCCGAATTGTCGCGTATCTTTCTGCGTTGACTTCATCATATCTTTGTGAGTGGATAACTTTGGGCCGTTTACGTTCTTCGATCTTCGCCCTGCACTCATCGTCAAACCAAGGTGTGGACTTAATTGTTTTCTTTAATCCTAATACCTTTTGGGCGGTTGGTTTGATTACGTCTATGGGCGATGCCCATCTAGTGTCCACACTATTGGCTTCCTATTCCTCACTACTCCCATTCTCTAGGATGCTAAATCTATTCGTTAGTTCGTCTTGATATTCAGCCCTTTTGCGCAGGTTTTTTAGTTTATCGTGTCGAACTTTTTGTCCATCTCCCGTGTCTGCCCATGTGGGTTTGCTGCGAGCCGACTTCTAATTTTGCCCATCACTAGAAGATGATCGAACTCGCAATCTGCTCCTCTATATGATCTTATGACCAGGATGTTCGAGTGGTGTCTTTTGTCTATGAGGAAGTGGTCTATTTGGTTACACATTATGCCGTCGGGTGATATCCATGTGGATAGAGATAGAAGACGATGTTCAACGTAGTTTTCACTACCAGGTCTTTTGACGCTGCGAACGTAATAATTCGAATTCCATTATCATTTGAAACATCGTGTAGGTCTTCTTTACCTATAGTTGGTTGGAAGATGTCTTCCTTTCGAATTTTCGTGTTGAAGTATCCGAGGAGAATTTTAACATCGAATGATTAGATCCCATCAAATACAGCCTAAGTGGTATATTTGTTTATGCATTACGCCATCGGGTGATATCCATGTGGTTTTTGCTTGGGCTTGAACATCGTGCTTTTCACTACCAGATCTTTGGACGCTGCGAACGTGATAATTCTAATTCCGTTATCATTTGAAAAGTCGTCCTTTCCAAGTTTCGCATTGAGGTCCCCGACGAGGATTTTAACATCGAATGATGAGATCCCATCAAATACTTCCTCTAGGGTCTCGTAGAACGTGTCCTTCGCTTCTTCGTCCGTAAATTCTGTTGGTGCGTGTACGTTTATAAATACATAATTGTACCTTGGTCCCTGTATTTTTAGCACCGACATTCGGTCATTAATAAATTTGACATATTTTTCATGGGTCGTAATCTTCTTGCTTATGATGAAGCCGGCCCCGGGGTTATGTGTGTCGATACCTCCACACGCCAGTGTAAACCCGTTGGTTTCGATTACTTGATGTGCGAGTCGGACTTCTTGAAGCGCGACGATGTCCATTTAATATTGTTTCGCGTTTTCTACGACCGTCTGTATCACGCCTGGTTTATATAACGTTCGAACATTCCACGTGTCGACGTGTATATCCCGCTTTTTCCGTTTTTCCCTACGTTTTCTTTTTGCCGAGTCGGTGTTTTCTTGATGATTTGTTCCCTTATGGTAGTGTCGGTTCATCACATCTATGCCTACCGGGTTTTTCGTGGGATTGTTTTGTGTTTATTGATTATTCGTTTTTGTTCCCATGAGTTTTGGGGTTTCACATAGTCCGCCATATCAGAGCCCCACTTTGATATGGTAAGGTCTGCTTACTGGTCTGATTCGACCCGGTGTCAAAGAGGCGCCGTTATAATACAGCCGATATACCTGTAGCTGCAAACCATTCAATGGGCACAGTGGCCCGTAACACCCTGGATTAGTGGTTAGGTCCTTGTGTGTTACTCCTCGCTAGCCTGTCTGACATGGGTGGACCTACTGGAAGCATATACTTCCGTCAGCATAGCCTGAGTGATTCATTGTAGTTTAAGCCCCCGCACTACGTCAAGGTTTCTACCAAGCGGTATCACGTACCATAAAGCTCCGTGTCTATAGACCCATAATCATGCCGATTGCTCTATACGTATGCGAAACATGGGCTCTCACAAAACGAGAAGAAAACAAATTCCGCGTATTCGAGAGTAAAATTCTAAGGGGTATCATCTTTGGCGGTAAATATGACGAGGAGGCAGGGCAATGGAGGAAACTCCATAACCACGAATTGGAAAAGCTATACCGCAAACCTACAATAGTGAGAGTAATCAAGCCGCGAATATTAAGATGGGCCGGACACGTGGCGCGAATGGGCAGCGATAGGACCGTGCGTAGAATTCTTGACGGTAGACCAACGGGAAAGAGACCGGGAGGACGGCCGCGACGGAGATGGAAGGATAATGTTAGGTTTGACCTTGACGAGATCCGATCAGATGGTCGGGCATGGAAGGAGAGTGCACAGGACAGGTAACGATGGCGGAGTCGAGTCGGTGAGGTCATGAACTTCCGGATTCCTACAGGCCAATAAATAGTAATAGTATAAAAAATGCTGATTAAGTTGCTTGGGGGACCAGTGATTGCCCAAAGTTTATTAGTTCATAGTTCGAATATCTCAAGGAGTCAGTCGTTTGTACAGAATATATGCTTAACTCAGATGATAAAACATGTCATAATCCACAAGCCGTACATTCGGGGCAAACTGAAATTCCATTGGCATATTTGTCAGGCCCGTCGAAAACAACACTGAAATGAACTTAACACTTATATTCTCAACCTTTATCATTGGTTATGTCATTCTAACCCGCGTTCGAATATTATCCACGTTTGAAGTTATGTTCTTTAACACTGCCTTGTCGCACTGGCCTACAGAGATGAGCAATCTGCCCAAATGCATGTTCTGCGTATCAGGATGCGAAGGCGGTAACCACCACTCAACAGGGAGTTACAAAACTTTCTCAATAAAATTGGACAGGTTAAATGCATTCAAACTTAAACCATTGTGGAGCCGCACAAGATCTCCTTTCCCAGACGGAATATGGTGCCGACGTGGTACTCATCAATGAGCAGTACAGGATGCCTGGCACTGGTACTATTACATGTGAGGAAGACAGCAGCGGAACAGCGGCCATCTGGACAACTAGAAATTCCCCCATGGAATGCAGAAGTGTCCTACGGCTGGAAGGAATCGCCTATGCTAAGATCAGAGGAATTCATTTCTACTGACATTTCCCTCCGCCAAGGTGCGAAATAGAATATTTCAAATGCTTTTTGGACAGAATAACACAAGAAGCTAGAGATAAGAGACCTCTTATAGTTGCTGGAGATTTTAACGCTTGGGCAGTAGAATGGGGAAGCACAAGGACCAACAGCAGAGGCCAGGCACTTCTTGAAGCCTTCGCAGTCCTAGATGTGGTGTTATTTAATGATGGTATTGATGACACCGAAACAAGAGAGGCCGGTCCAAAATCGATATCACGTTTGCCAGATCCATCTTGGCAAGAAGTATGGAGTGGCGAGTTTTAGACACCTAAACCCATAGTGACCACCAAGCCGTGATGTACGAAATATTACCGCATAGGGGATTCATCACTGGCAAATTGGCGAAGAACGCCCAAAAAAACTGGTGGAAAGAGAAGGACCTCGATGCGGAACTGCTCGATTATATACTGGAAGACCAAATCGCACAGTTTGACGCAGAGGCCGATGCGAACAGGCAAGCTGGAAAAGTCATGAAGTGGCTAACTACCGCATGTGATGCTTCTATGCCACGACAAAGAAAACCAACAGGGGCTATCAAGCCAGTGTATTGGTGGAACCCAGAAATTGCCATGTACGATCGGAGTGCAACTGGTTACGACGCTTGCAACAAAGAACAAGAAACCGTAACACCTACCCACAGTTGCATGCGGAGTTCGTCAACAAACGGAAGGAATTGAGGAATGTAATTCACAAAAGTAAATATGACGTGTTCTGCTCACTAAGAGATGAATTAGATTACAACCCATGTGGCAGCGCTTACAGGATAGTCATGAAAAGACTACACAACAACAGTAGTCAAATGCAAAAAAGTAAAACTGACATGACCAGAATCGTTGTTGTCCTCTTCCCGCAGTGCGATTAGGTGTTGAGAGTGCAAGGGGAGTGGAGTATCACTGAAGGAAAGATACCTCCCGTGACCACCGAAGAGGTGCTCTTGGCTGCAAGGGTTGTCAACAAAAAAACAAGACCCCGGGACTGTACGGTATCCCTAACGCTGTAGTGAAGACTGCTTTAAAAAAAAGCCTGAAGTCTTCAGCAGTCTCTTCACAACCTGCCCTCAAACAGGACAATTTCCTAAACGATGGAAAAAAACAGCGGCTTGTGCTTATACCAAAAGGTGTCAAGAATTCAGAGACGCTGTCGTCTTATCGCCCGCTGTGCATGTTGGACACAACAGGAAAACTGCTTGAGCGAATAATTGCCACTCGCCTGGAACAATTCACTGAGGGGCTCTCTGAATCGCAGTATGGGCTCCGGAAAGGTAGATCAACCGGTAAGGCACTATCTGTGGTGTGCGACATCGCTCGGAATGCGATAACTGGTGCACGATGGCTAGGTGGTACAAAGAAATATTGCGCGGTGGTGACGCTAGATGTTAAAAATGCGATTAACTTGGTGAATTGGAATCTGATTCTAGAAGCGTTGCGCGATCTACAAGTCTCATCCTACTTGGTGCGTATACTAGCAAACTACCTCTCGGATAGAAGACTGCTGTATGATACCGAACCACAGGAATATAAAGCAACAGTGGGTGTACCTCAGGGATCTGTATTAGGTCCGCTGTTATGGAATATAATGTCTGCATCAGATTGGCCCTTTTTGCGCTACACCATCGATATAATTTTGCACATTTTTATTGTGCATATATCATCATCATCATCATCGGCACTAAAACCGGGTTCCGGTCTTGGGCTATTTTAACAAATCTCTCCACCGGTCGCGATCTCGAGGCGATGTCATCCAGTTTGGCACTCTCTGGCTCCGGGCGTCCTGGTCTACGCCACCCCTCCATCGCAGACAAGTTCTGCCGCGCTGTCTCCTTCCATACATCCTGCCACAAAGGACTTTCCGGACAGGCTCCTCTTCGCTCATTCGAACTTGGTGTTCCGCGCACCAGAATCTACCGAGCTTGATTTTTCTTAGCTTCAAGGTAGATCGCGTACAACTCATGGTTGTAGCGTCTCCGGAATCGTCCTCCCTCACATACGGGGCAAACAATTCTCCTTAAGACCTTCCTCTCGAACCCGGCTAAGGTTTCGGATTCGTACATGAATACTGGTGAGACCATGGTCTTGTATAGTAGTAGCTTAGATGTTATGGATAAATGTCGCGATTTAAAGAGCCTTGATAGACCATAGTAGGCTTTATTGGATTTGATCGGCCCCCTCGTATTTCTTCTTCCAAATTGTTATCAGCGGCTACTATTAACCCAAGGTAGTTAAAGGATTGCATTACCTCAAATTCGTGCTCGTACCCTGATAGTTTGACCAACGTTAGGTCTTCTCTTCACAGAACTTGCCACCATGTACTTAGTTTTTCCTATTTCTTCTTCCATATTTTTATCAGTGGCTACTATTAGCCCAAGGTAGTTAGAGGATTGGGCTACTTCAAATTCGTGCTCCACTACCCTGGTAGTTTGACCAACTTTAATATTATCATACTTCTATTATTATTTATTTTCTATTTTCTACTTACGAAATTTTCTGTATAATAGTTCTTGTACTAACTGACCCCTGAGTTTAACACTAGAAAAAAGGTTCGTTTCGCGGTTAACGAACTTTTCAGAGTTAGATCATGCTAGTAAATAACCCTTTGAACAGCTTTTAAGTTTTTTTTCTTTTTAACTATACACTTCGATTTAAATTAATAAAATAATAACATTGTCTATTTCTTTTCAGTAATTCTAAAGGACGTTACAGTTGGTGTTATGTGTGAATTATTGCAATTTATGTACCAAGGAGTAGTCAATGTAAAACATACAGAGCTGCAATCATTTATGAAAATAGCACAATTACTGCAAATCAAAGGTCTAGCAAGCAACACTTCCGCTCCGCAGAAGTCTCCTAGTCAATTAAAAAGCCCGTCATCCAGTGGTAATGTATCGCAAAATGCAACATCTACACCAACCAGCACAGGTAGCGGATCAAGTCAAAACCATAAACATGGGTCCAGTAACAATAATGAAAATAATAGCGAATTAAAACAATCTGCGACAGCTGCCTCTTCGTCATCTTCGACGTCGCCACCATCACCAATGCCATTTTCGCATATTAAAAGTCCCCCGGAGACCTCGAATCCATTTCAAACTGGACCAGGACTTAAACGAGTACCCGAATATAGTACCGAAGCAATTTCAATATACTCGAGAAAACAATATCGACGCAACACAGAGAACACTGATCATGACATGGCTACGGATTCGATGGATCACGGAAGTTCAGAGGATAATTTTTTATCAGCAATCCCACATATTTCAATGGTGGAATCACGTTTTGATTTAAATAGCGTTAAACGAGAAAGCAACGACCATCCTCCAAGCTCAGGTAGTTTACGTAACTCACTGCCAACCCACTTTGGGTTCGATTACAATCTATATAAGGGTAATACGGATTATCCAGGTGATTTACACTTACCCAATGACTATTCAAAAAATTTCGGCAATCACATGGACATTCCACCAAGTGAGTTCTCTTCTTTTGTAGATATTCGTAGTCTAATATTTAGCTTTCTTTTTACATTTATTCCATGCATTCTATGTAGTTATTACTTGCATGCTAATGGACCTTGGATATGCTTGCTTTATGTGTTTTCTGTTTGATACTTCTTTAAATAATTGCTTATGTAAGGTTTTTCGCTAACGGATTAAAATGTTTTAGTTGAACACATGAAACACCAATTTGATAATTTACAACAATTTCCTGCTACACAAATTACATAGTTTATTATTGTTTCTCCTGTCCAGGACTACCAAAATTGACCTTCTACTATAGGCATAAATTAGTTTATTTCATTTTCATACAACAACATAATCGATTTTAAGCATAAAACCGAAACTATATAATTGAACTCTCCCAATGAGCTTAGATATAAATTAGACGGTATAAAAACCATGTCCCCTAATAAAATGTGTATTTCATTCTCACACAAGTAAAAAAATAAATAAATAAATACTAAATGAAATTAGACTTCAATCGAATGATTTGAAACGAGAAACCTAAAAGTCGTCAAAAATTGTCAACAAACAGTTAAACCAACTATATATGACGAGTCGTGTTACTCGGTAATGTAATTTTTAAAAAATATTTAAAAACAATTGCGTTGTGCTTCAAAACCTTAAATTTACCGTTGTATTTAAGCTGTCGTATTAGGTATCAGTTAATTACCCGAAAAACATTCGCACATAGATTGTTTGCCTCACTGCAATTATTTATATAATATTGTGTCAATAGTTTCTTTAGTCAGCTGAAATTTGATACAATTTAAACTGATAGTTCATAGATTAACAACATAGGCGCTTGAAAACTTGGTCTTAGTCATTTCTACTTGATCAGGTATCGATTAACAAACTCAGTGACTACACTAGTCGGCAACATTCTACAGCTTTTTGATGTTCAAACTTTCTATTCTACGAATCGCGACTTTTTAACTACCATCCCATTGAAATAGGAATTTTATAAAGAAAGACCAGAGTAAAGGTCATAGGGTACAATTATCAAATGTAGAAATGTATGTCCTATTCTATTCTGCTAGAGAGTTGTGTCTTATTCAGTATAACTGGGATGAGGATAACGAGTATTTATTTCTGTATAATTGTGACAAGTTAGAGGAGTTGCAATGACAATAAAATTACGAGAGAAAATAAAATCACTATAATTAAGACTCTATCAATTTGGTATTTTAAGTTTCTATAAAAACTTGTAAGTCTCTGATTTTAATTCCCCCATCTATAAAACCGGATACCTTAATACACACTTATTTATGCTCTACGCACGAGGGTAGGGTGAAAAGTAATGCACACGCACTTGCAGAATACGAATGTAATGACTTTCAGAAGCATTCCTGGCGGCAAATGGAAGTAACATTTTCTCGTGTGCAGCCCCGAAGTCGAACGTTCACCCAGTGCCTCTTGAGAGCGGGAAGTATGGCGACGTGTTCTAGTGCTATGTGAACGCGACTTAAACAACATGCTGTTATCGAATTTTTGATTAGTGGAAAAAAGACTCCTTTTTTTTTTTTTTTTTTTTTTTTATTCGACTTCTCTCGGGAGAGACGAGCCTATAGCGCCGAGTGGGCGCCCCGAGATGTCATCAAATAACTGTTTCAGTTCTTTTTGAACAGTTGCAAGTTGTAATGCTCCGGGAACACCCGCGGGGGAAGGGAGTTCCACAGCTTCCCCGCTCTGTAACGGAACGAGTTCTGATACAGGGATGTTCGCGCCGTCGGGAGATGAACTACATACGGGTGCGATCCGTCGGATTGTCTTGTGGGGCGCATATAAGCCGAATTGCGTGGAACAATACCAAGAATCTTCGAAGAACAGTACCCGTGATAATATCTGTAAAACAGACAGAGGTCGGCTACGCGCCTTCGATGTGATAGCGACCGTAGTCCCGACGTCAGCGCCGAGTCCCCGATCAGGCGGATCGCTCGTCGCTGTATGCTCTCAAGTAGGTCGAGGGTATGTTTAGGAGCCGAGCTCCAAACATGAGAGCAATATTCGAGCGCGGGTCTAATTTGGGATTTATATAGGAGAAGAAGTTGGGCCGGAGTAAAATATTTCTTGGCTCTAAAAAGATAGCTCAGTTGACCTGGCGATACTCGACACGTGTTTATGCCACGATACATTCCCACAGACCGTGACGCCGAGCAATTTCAAGCTTTCCCCAGCCTCGAGGGCCCTGCCATTCATCATCCGCTGTGGAACCGATGATCCACTTTTCTCTGTGAATGTTGTATATTGTGTCTTCGCTGCATTGAAGTCGACGAGATTGGGCTTTTCCCACAGCAGGACCTTGTCCAGATCTCGATTCAGATAGACGATCAGTCTACATCTCAGCTGATGCGACGATGATACACTAATCGGCCGATCACTCGTAAGAGAGGAAATGTGTACTGTCGCAAAACTGAACATTTGGTTATCCGTTGACTCCAACAAATCATTTATGTGAAGCAAAGACAAGATTGGAGCTACAATACAAGTTTGAGGCACCCCAGAATTAACAGAATACAGATCCGACTACTCTCCGTTCGCAACAAACTGGATCGATCGATTTTCGAGGAAGCTCTTCGTCCAGTCGCAAAGCTGCTGCGAAAGTCCGTATGAACGAAGCTTGCTCGGCAATGCTTCGTGCCAGACACGGTAAAAAGCCTTGGAGTTCCCCACTGCAGGACCATATCTAGATCCTGATTCAGACAGTCAATCTGTCTACATCTCAGCTGATGCGACGCCGATGCACCAATCGGTCGAACACTCGAAAAGGATGCAACAAGCGCACTATCATCCGCAAAACTGAACACTTTGTTATCCGTTGTCTCCAAAAAATCATTTATGTGAAGCAAGAACAAGGTTGAAGCCAAAATAGAACCTTGGGGCACCCCCCAGATCCGAACAAAGCTGTTGAGAGTGTCCATATGAACGAAGTTTGCTCAGCAATGCCCGGTGCCAGACGCGATGAAAAGCCTTGGAGATATCCAATGCGACCGCCCTTGACTCACCATGCCGTTCAATTGCAGATGTCCACATATCGGTTATAACTGCCAAAAGTCTCCCGTGGACCGTCTGCCACGGAGTCGGTATTGACGATCATTCAGAAGTCCGTTGCACTCCAAATACTTAACTAACTCTGTATTGATGACTTTTTCCATTACCTTAGATAAAATAGACAGTAATGCTATCGGACGGTAATTTTGTGGGAGACACTTTTTTCCGTCTTTGGGATTGCCTGAATTCAAGCGATTTTCCAGCAGGAAGGGAATGTCCTCCGTGCATAAGATAAGCGGAAGAGTCTGCCAAGAACTTACTAAAATTCATCCTTGTTCAAAGGGCTGTTTATGTTGGCGATGCTGTTGATAGGTCTACAGCAGCTATGGGCAATAGAATTTCGTGGGTGCGAGCCTGACAAAACCATAATTATTGTTGGAACAGACAGCGGACGTGTTAACGATAATCATCGCAGGCTCGTCAACATTTTGATTCAAAATGACCGGAGAATCACCGAAAACCGTCTCGCATACCATATTGGAATATCTAAGTAAGTTGTGGGTTTTATTATTGAACAACTAGGATACCATAAAATCCGTACACGGTCTGTTCGGCGTCGTCTCACAGACGAGAACTAACATCGTCGATTCGATTACTGCGATCAACTTTTACACTTGAAGTTTAAACCGATTCCACCCCTCCTTATTCCCCTGATCTCCCGCCGAACTTGCTATTTTGTTTTTATTCGCGCTCCACAAGCATGTGTGGCATTACTTTTCAGCTTACCGACATAGTACAAGTGACGAATTACACTTCAAATTTAAGTCATCATTCATTGGCAATACTCGTATAAGTTATGAAACAGTAGGAATATATAATAATGGCAATTCGAGCAGAACGTTGTAGTATTGACTTTTTATAAAATTCTATATCATCATCGGCACTACAACCGGGTTCCGGTCTTGGCCTTATTTAACAAATCTCTCCACCGGTCCTGATGTCATCCAGTTTGGCACTCCCAGGCTCTGGGGGTCCTGGTCTATTACTATTTATTGGCCTGTAGGAACCCGAAAGTTCATGACTTCACCGACTCGACTCCGCCATTGTTCCCTGTCCTGTGCGCTCTCCTTCCACGTTCCAATAGGATACAAAAACAAATTCGTATCTACAGTGTTTGCATTAATGCTTTTCTAAAAACAGTGTCCTTAATGAATTTTTTATCTAAAGAACTGAATCTTTATCCCAACTCTACTCATACATCTAGAACGCACTGCATACATTTGGCCATGTGAAAATATGGTATTTTCCGAATTAATTCCGACCAACCAATGTCAGGGCGAAAGTCAATCATACTGGAAATTGTAGCCTTTTCGATACCAATAACTTGTTTAAATCTTTGGTGTATAAGGTAATTCTATTACTATTACTATTTATATAATTTTTTTTTTATTTTACTATTTATTTATATTTACCCCACTGACTCGACTCCGCCATCGTTCCCTGTCCTGTCCACTCTCCTTCCACGCTTGACCATCTGATCCGATCTCCTTATGGTCAAAGCTAACTTTGTCCTCCCATCTCCGTCGTTGTCGCCCTGTCTGTCTCTTTCCCGTTGGCTTACCGTCAAGAATTCTATCCACGGTCCTATCGTTGCCCATTCGCGCCACGTGTCCGGCCCATCTTAATCTTCGCGACTTGATTACTCTCACTAATGTAGGTTTACGATATAGCTCTTCCAATTCGTGGTTGTGGAGTTTATTCCATTGTCCTGCCTCTTCGTCATATTTACAGCCAAAGATACCCCTTAGTTCTTTATTCTCGGAATTTGTTTTCTTCCCGTTTTGTGAGAGCCCATGTTTCGCATCCGTATAGAACAATCGGCATGATTATGGTTCTATAGACACGGAGCTTTATGTTACGTGATAGCAGTTTGGATTTCAGCAGTTTACTGACTGCATGCCAACTACCATTGCCGGAGTGTAGTCTTTTGTTAATTTCCTTCGGCATTTCATTACTGGCAGTCGGTATTGTTCCCAGGTATTGAAATTCTTTGACATTTTCAAATATCTTGCCCCTGATGTTTATGTGTGTTCTCTGAGGTCCACTTGCTCTCGCCATAATCATGTATTTTGTTTTGTCTTCATTTATTTCTAGGCCCACCTCTTCTGCCGCTTGCATGATGATTTCACAGTTTTTACTTACAGTTTCTAGATTGTCACCCAAAACGGTGATGTCATCCGCATTTGCAGCACTTGTGTGACTCCGTTCAGGGATGATCCGGCGATGTTGTCGTCTTGTACCTTTCTGATGACATACTCAAGGACAAGGTTAAAAAGACATGCTGTAATGCCATCGCCCTGTTTTAGTCCGTCGCGGATTTCAAATGGTTGGAGCGTCCTGGTCTAATATATATAATTCTATATATATTAAATATATACACACTAAATAAGTAATACGCTTTGGATTTTAAACAAACGAACATTTGCATTTTTAGTTATTTATAGATAGACTAGGGGGCCCTGATCTGAACGAACTATCGCTCGCTAACCCCTAGGCTGTGGTGTCCCTGCGCTCCGCTCCAAGTTATCATTTTGGTTTGATGTCTTTTTTTTTTTTTTACGAGCTGGAGATGACAATCTTCTGAAGATACGGGTGAGCCGAGCTCATTTGGGTACCCGATTCACTCTGTTTTCACATATCCGGCAGTATCTACGAGCTAAACCCATCCTCACAAGCACATTCCTGTTTGTTCCCCCTGGAATAGTCTTTCGACATTTATTCCGCAGACAGATTTGACGTACTCCGTGTTCTACATAATATGCCATACACTGATCAATTTCCATCCGTCCTTTGAACTTAATGTTAGCACTCTTATGTTGGTCGTGTCTACTGTCCCGCTGATTACTCTCTGCGAGCATACTACGTTCCCCCAGGAATCTATCGCGTTTGCTACGATAATAAAGAACGTATGATTCGAACTAACGCTATGATGGTTAGAATCACTAAACATGTAACCGATGCCCAACACACCAGGCCACTGCCGCGTGTACGAATTCGATTTCTAACCTCAAGTGCACTCAACTGATGTGAAATTGCTATGTTATCGCTATGGTATACGGCTCTGATGCTTTTGCTTATTCGAATTTCCTTTTGGTCTTCTTCACTTTTTGCTTGCTTATTGTGTGTGTATCTATTAGAAACGCCACGCTGCTCTCTCCTCAGTAACTTGGTTACGATCAACTTCGTATACGAACGACGGAGCGAGAGGACGTCGGAGCAGGCGAGTGTGCCGGTGCTCTATGCCGAAGTCGGGATCGTAATTTAAAGTCCTGTTTACTATGGGAGAGTGTGTGCTGTGTGCACAGACCACGTCGGGTTATTGCGTTAAGCAAGGACAGTGAAGACGGTGATTTGAACATACGATGAAACGGGTGAGAAGCGAAGCATTGAAATTTCTAACAATTTCTAAACTCAAGTACACTCAACTGATGTGGAATTGTTATGTTATCGCTATGGTATGCGGCTCTGGTGCTTTGCTTATTGGATTTTGCATTCTGTGTTCTTCACAATTTGCTTGCATATTGTGTGTGTATCCGTTAGAAACGCCACAATCACTATTATTATTATTATTTTTTTTGTTGTTATTTTTATTATTATTATTATTTACCGGCCTGTAGGAACCCGGAAGTTCATGACATCACCGACTCGACATCGCCTTCGTTCCCTGTCTTGTGCACTCTCCTTCCACGCTTGACCAGCCGATCCGATCTCTTCAAGGTCAAACCTAACATTGTCCTCCCATCTTAGTCGCGGCCGTCCTGCCGGTCTTTCCCGTAGGTCTGCCGTCAAGAATTCTACACACGGTCCTTCACCTGCCCTCGCCGTAATCATGTATTTTGTTTTGTCTTCATTTATTTCTAGGCTCACCTCTTCTACCGCTTGCATGATGAGTTCACAGTTTTTACTTAAAGTTTCTAGATTATCGCCCAGAAAGATGATGTGATACGCATATGCAAGCACTTGTGTCACGCCGTTCAGGGATGATCCGGCCATGTTGTCGTCTTGTACGTTTCTGATGAAATACTCGCGCACAAGGTTAAAAAGACATGGTGAGAGGCCATCCCCCTGTTTTAGTCTGTTGTGGATTTCAAATGGTTCTGAGAGGCGGTTTTCTATTCTAACTCGCCCTTTGTTTTCGTTCATGCATATTTGAATGAAGGTGGCATATTTTTCGGGATTCCCAGTTCAACTACAATATGGTAGAGTATTTGCCTTGCGAGTGAGTCGTAGGCTTTTTTGAAGTCAACGAACAGATGGTGAACCGTCTCTCCGTATTCCCACATCTTTTCCAGCAATTGCCTTACTGTGAACATTTGTTCGTTTGTTGACCGGTTCCTACGGAATCCGCACTGGTAGTCTCCCAGTATTTCCTGTGCGTGCGGTGTGATTCTCGGCAGTATTACATTTGTTAATATTTTGTATGTGGTTGGGACCAATGATATTCCTCTGTAGTTTTCGCAGTCAGATCTGTCGCCTTTTTTGAAAATGGGGACGACTATTGAGGCTTTCCATTCTTCCGGAGTGACTTCCTTCTCCCATATTGTTTTGATGAGTTGGTGGATGGTACTATCTACCACAGTCATTATATTTTAATAAATACCGCCATCTATGTGTCAGACCGATTAATACTAGGACTGTCCTCGTATATATGTGTTTTTGATGCCCTGAGGTGAGGAGAAATTTATTTTGCCGTCCGGGGCTATATACCCAAACTCTCCAGCCTAACTTTAAAGTTTTTAGTCGCCCATTGAAACTTTTTTTTTTATAAAATAGAAAGAAAATGAAGAGAAGTTCGACAAAAAGATACCGTGTTTTTTTTTTCGTGTGCACAGATATATATATATCATCATCATCATCGGCACTACAACCAGGAACCGCCCATGGCCTTATTTAGCAAGTCCTGAGGCTTGTTAAATTTTCCATAATGATTTGTTTTTTCCGGGCAAGGTCATTAGTCTTGCGCCACACATATATATATACATTTATTTATATATTGATAAAATAGAAAGACGTCAACAGAAAGCGCTGTTTTTTACAAAAAGCCTATGCTGAGCCATTACTGATATGGCATCCATATAAAAACACGCGATTTCTCAAGTGTAACATTATGTTTAAATTTCAAAGCGATCGGTGAAGAATTTTCGAAGATTTAAGATTTTGCCGAACGAACTTTTACACTTTTTATAATATAGATATAATGAAGTTAATTACATGTCCTGCAACTCCTCGCAATTTCCCGATAATAAATATTGTATATCAGTAACGCCAAGCTCATAGCTTAACCACGGTTTTGCAATTTATGTAGGTCGCTGGAGCTAATCACATGTTCTGCAACTTGTCACAATTTTACAGGGATGAATAGTATGCCACAAATATCAAATATCCGGTAACCAAGAAAGTTTGTGCGGTGTCACTACAGAAAAGAAAAGTACCAAAAACAATACGTTTACACAATGTTTATTCTACAAAATACCCACCATCCGCGTCTACAACCTTCACTCATCTATTTACAAGTTTAAAGACTTTTTGAAGAAATCTTTTTCCCAGAACTCAGAAAACTGTGCTACCTCGTTTTCAACCTCTCCTCGAGTTTTGAACTGCCGATCGCGAATAATTGCCCATGGCCAAACAGAGATGGAAAACCGACGGGGCAACGTTTGGTGAATATGGAGGATGGGCTAAAAGTTTCAAGTCCAGTGAAGAAATCACCTCGAGGGCGGTCCTAGCTACATGAGGCCTGACGTTGTCGTGGTAAAAAAGAACACCCTTCCTATTCATGAGTGCTGGCTGTTTTCTTGTGTTTTATTTTTTTTTTGTCTGTGCCACTGTGCTGATTAGTGGTTTTATCATTTTCCAAAAACTCAGAATACACAATCCCAACAATAGTCCATCACACACACAGCATCACCTTCTGTTAAAGAAGAGCTGGTTTAACACTCAAAGACATTGGATCATGTAACGAAAGTCAATAATACGATCGCTTTCTGTTGTAGTATTATATTAGGTGCGCAACTAAGTTCCCGCTGTTTGTCAACAAATGGCTCCACCAATAAATGTCATTTGCGGGAAGAATTGATTTTCTTCTTTCATTCGAAGAAAACGGCAGCTGAAGCGCATCAGAGATGCTGCTCTTGAAACAACGTGCCGTGATTAGTTCCGTCACTTCAAAGGCGGTGATTTCGATGTTGACGATCGTCCGCGTGAAGGAAGCCCAAAAACCTTCGAAGACGCTGAATTGGAGGCATTGTTCGATGAGGATCCATGCCAAACGCAACAAGAGCTTTTATCAGCATTCGGAGTTGCCCGCCAAGCCATTTCAAAGCGATTGCATGCGTTAGGAATGGTTCAAAAGCAAGGAACTTGGGTTCTTTATGAGCGTCGTCTTTTCACCCGTGTACAACTGCTCCAGCAGTAAAAAGGAAGGGGTTTGTTGATCGCATCGTGACGAGTGATGAAAAATGACTTTTTGGCGGTTTTTATGCAGTATGTTCCACCGAACATAGTCCACACACAAAAAGAAATAAAGAACGTTTATACTTGTATTCGATTTTTTTTTATTTGTTCTCGGTTTTTTTTTACAATATTCGTTTCTTTGCTAAACTCGTTTTTGGTTTTACCGCACTCGCCTTGGTCCGCCCTCGAGTAACCTTTTCCTTACTTTCCGCTCGGAGGTCTTCTCAACATTAATATTGCACTAACTAATGGTATCTTCGTTGTTCGGAGGTCTTCCTCTCGTTGAGGTTAAAATCGTACTAAATAATATATCTCGCGACGGTAAACATTCTCACCGAAAAAGTTTCGTCAAGTTGTTCTCTTTTTCCTCTCGTTCGAGCTTTTTGTATTTCCTCCGTACCTGATGAACTTTTCTACCTCGGCGGTATCTTTTTGGTTTTTCCTGGTGCCTAATTACCCCTGGTATTTTACCTGGCAGCAATCATTATTTTCGACTGTGATACTTCAGGTAATTGTTTCTACAGTAGGGTACATGTTGAAAGTAATTGCCGTCTTTGAGCCTGTATCTACGGTGATTCTTTCGCGATGGAAAACTCGAATTTCGGCTGGCTCCAGAGAAGATTACCATACCAGTATTGTCCAATACTTGGCCGCGTGGCGTTTTCGTAATTTTTGCCGCGTTGGTTAATGAATTTTTCAGCTAATGAATTTCCAACGAATTCATTCCAGAAAAATGTGATTTTTCTGTCGCCTTGTAGGCACAAGGAGTTTGGTGAAACGTGCAACCCACGAGTAAGAGACCACGTGGGGTTGAGGACGAAAGTATGTATGGGCGAACTAAGGGAATTACCTTACAGTGTTTTGTGAGGTTCGTAGAACCGCCACAGGTTCATTACAGCAACTCAAAGAAAATAAAGTCATGAGGACTGCCCGGTCATGCTTCTACGTCGTCGGCTCGATCAAATACTCACGCTGCGATGGTTATGCTGCGTATTTTGCGGGACCAGGTCAATGTTATTTATTATGAGCTTTTGAAAACGAACGAAACCATCAACTTCGATTGATGAGATTGTGTCCAGCACTGCGCGAAAAATGGTCACAATACGAGCAGAGGTACGAAAGAGTGATTCTACAGCATAACAACGCTCGGCCTCACGTTGCCGAACCCGTTAAAACCTACCTGGAAACGCTCAAATTGGAAGTCCTACCCCACCCGCCGTATTCCCCAGATATTGCGCCTTCCGATTATTACTTGTTCCATTCGATGGCACATGGTCTGGCTGATCAGCAGTTCCGCTCATATGAAGACATCAAATAATGGCTTGATTTGTGGATAGCCTCAAAAGGGGAACACTTACCGTAACGGTATTCGAGCTCTGCCAGAAAGATGGGAAAAGGTTGTAACTAGCGATGGGCAATACTTCGAATAAACTATTTGTTAGCAGTTTTTCATAATAACATTGCATTTTCATAAAAATCAGCGAGAACTTAGTTGCGCACCTAATACATTGCCTACTCTTCGTCAAAAGTCAAAATCCAGTTAAAAATTGGACAATCCTTCTTCCTAGTGAGGAATTAAGAACAAATATTGAGTCGCTGGAATCGGTTGGCGGCAACCAGTTCGCAGGGGATCCATTCACTCATCTTCCACGCTATTCCCACCTGATACATCATCATCATCATCGGCACTACAACCGGGATCCGGTCTTGGCCTTATTTAACAAGTCTCGAGCCTTGTTAAATTTTCCATATTCATTTATTTTTACGGGCAAGGTTATTAGCCTTGCGCCATTCACCTGATACAAGTCTACACGAATTGTTCCATCGCTTGCCCCAAACCGTTGAACAAGTTCCTGAGGTGTTTGGGTAGAATCCACTTCAGTGGCCGCCTTTAAATGGTTCAAACCGAAAGATTTTAATTTTAGTCTACCTGATCGATATTTATCTTCAAAGGTCTCATCGCCACTCGAAAAGGTTAAAAACCACTTTTGAGCTGTCCGTACGTTAACAGTACCGTCTCCGAACGATTCACATATTTTTCTTACTACTTCGGCATATTTTACACGCATTTTGAACTCGTACAGTATACAAGCACTAATAATTACATGGGACACAGCTATACCTAACTACGTTGTCCGACGTAAAGTGCCGTTGCATCCCTTGAGAAAAGCTCTAATACATGTACCCCTAGCAGAGGGGTGCGATTACTATAGAATGAAAAGTAACGTACGTTTTAAAAACAGCACGAACTTCCTTAGTTACCTGATACATAGTTCTATGTAAACCAGTCCCACTGCTATTTACGATATTCCATGTTATTGAATGATATATTATAGTTTGTAATTGCAATAATAAATGCCCTCAACAATAATAATTCCAGCAGGTGACGACAGGATACTTATTGGTTTACCTTCACTTAATATGCAGTGCAACGCAACCTTTCATACACAATAAGTATAACAATCTCGAATATGAATACCGACTAGCTGCTTAGTAGCTTTATACAATCTAGCTGAGTAGCTTTATACAATCTACCTGAGTAGCTTTATATAGGGTTTTCCAATAGGGACTTGACAAATTTTTTTCGCTAGTAATTTTTTATAATTTGCAGACGTTGTTCGTTCGTGTACTTAACCATGATGAACATGTTGAGTTTACTGAATAAATTGACAGTGGCAGTTCGATGATTAGTGAAAGGGTGCGTTCACAAATTAAATTCAAAGTTGTCAGGTCTCTATTGGAAAACCCGATACTACTACTATTTGGCCTGTAGGAACCCGAAAGTTCATGACCTCACCGACTCGACTCCGATATTGTTCCCTGTCCCGTGCGCTCTCCTTCCACGTTCGACCAGCTGATCCGATCTCCTCGAGGTCCAACCTAACATTGTCCTCCCATCTCCGCTGCGTCCGCCCTGTCGGTCTCTTTCCCGTTGGCTTACCGTCAAGAATTCTATGCACGGTCCTATCGTTGCCCATTCGCCCCACGTGTCCGGCCCATCTTAATCTTCGCGACTTGATTACTCTCACTAATGTAGGTTTACGATATAACTCTTCCAATTCGTGGTTGTGGAGTTTATTCCATTGTCCTGCCTCCTCGTCATATTTACCGCCAAAGATACCCCTTAGGACTTTATTCTCGAATACGCGGAATTTGTTTTCTTCCCGTTTTGTGAGAGCCCATGTTTCGCATCCGTATAGAACAATCGGCATGATTATGGTTCTATAGACACGGAGCTTTATATTCCGTGATAGCAGTTTGGATTTTAGCAGTTTACTGACTGCATGCCAACTAGCGTTGCCGGAGTTGTAGTCTTTTGTTAATTTCCTTCGACATTTCATTACTGGCAGTCAGTATTGTTCCCAGGTATGTAAATTCTTTGACATTTTCAAATATCTTGCCCCTGATGTTTATATGTGTTCTCTGAGGTCCACCTGCTCTCGCCATAATCATGTATTTTGTTTTGTCTTCATTTATTTCTAGGTCCATCTCTTCTGCTGCTTGCATGATGATTTCGCTGTTTTTACTTACAGTTTCTAGATTGTCGCCCAGAACGGCGATGTCATCCGGATATGCGAGCACTTGTGTGACCACGTTCAGGGATGATCCGGCCATGTTGTGGTCTTGTACCTTTTTTGATGACATACTCAAGCACAAGGTTAAAAAGACATGGTGAGGCCATCCCCCTGTTTTTGTCTGTCCCGGATTTCAAATGGTTCTGAGATGTGGTTTTCTATTCTAACTCGCCCTTTGTTTTCGTTCATGCAGATTTGAATGAGGTTGGCATATTTTTTCAGGATTCCCAGCTCAACTACAATATGGTAGAGTCTTTGCCTTGCGACTGAGTCGTGGGCTTTTTTGAAGTCAACGAACAGTTGGTGAACCGTCTCTCCGTATTCCCACTTCTTTTCCAAAAGTTGACTTATTGTGAACATTTGGTCGCTCGTTGACCGGTTCCTACGGAATCCGCATTGGTAGTCTCCCAGTATTTCTTCTGCGTACGGTGTGATTCTTCCCAGTATGACATTTATTAGTATTTTGTATGTGGTTGGGAGCAATGATATTCCTTTGTAATTTTCGCAGTCAGATCTGTCACCTTTTTGAAAATGGGGACGACTATTAAGGTTTTCCATTCTTCCGGAATGACTTCCTTATCCCATATTTTTTTAATCAGTTGGAGGATTTTTCGAGCGGTTGCCTCTCCTCCATGCGTCACAAGCTCTGCCGGTATACAGTCGACTCCGGGAGCCTTGTTGTTTTTCAATCGGTTTATTGCGTCTACAACTTCGTCGAAAGAGGGCTCTGGGATCTGAGGCTCGGTTGTATGTACGTCTGGTGCGTTTATTTGTGGTTGATGGGTGCGCACATTGAGCAGGTTTCCAAAGTACTGCTTCCATCTTGTCACGATATTGTTTGTTTCTGTGACCAGACAGTCGTATACGTCTGGAATTATTTTGGCTCTCCCTCGGTAGCCATTTCTAATTGAGTTTATGCCAGCATACATACCTCTGATATTCTTTTCTCTGCGACTTTCCAGGATTTTTTCGATCGCATTCTTCTCCCATTCGCGTTTTTTGCGTTTGAAAAGTCTCGTTGTCTCCTTCCGAATTGTCGCGTATCTTTCTGCGTTAACTTCGTCATATCTTTCTAAGTGGATCACTCTGGGGCGTTTACGTTGTTCGATCTTCGCCTTGCACTCATCGTCAAACCAAGGTGTGGACTTAATTGTTTTCTTAAATCCTAATACCTTTTGGGCTGTTTGTTTGATTGTGTCTCTGATCGATGTCCATTTAGTGCCCAGATTATTGGTTTCCTCTTCCTCACTGCTCCCATTCTCAAGGATGCTAAATCTATTCTTTAGTTCCTCTTGATATTCAGCCCTTTTGGGTAGGTCTTTTAGTTTATCAATGTCGAACTTTTGCTTCTCTCCCTTGATTGCCCATGTGGGTTTGCTGCACGCCGACTTCTAATTTTGCCTATCACTAGAAGGTGATCGGAGTCGCAATCTGCTCCTCTATATGATCTTACGTCAAGGACATTCGAGTGGTGTCTTTTGTCTATGAGGAACTGGTCTATTTGGTTACGCGTTACGCCGTCGGGTGATATCCATGTGGCTTTATGGATTTGCTTTTGCTTGAACATCGTGCTCTTCACTACCAGATCTTTTGACGCTGCGAACGTGATAATTCGAATACCATTATCATTTGAAACGTCATGTAGGCTTCCTTTACCTATAGTTGGTTGGAAGATGTCTTCCTTTCGAATTTTCGTGTTGAAGTATCCGAGGAGAATTTTAACATCGAATGATGAGATCCCATCAAATACAGCCTAAGTGGTCTATTTGTTTATGCGTTACGCCATCGGGTGATATCCATGTGGTTTTATGGATTTGCTTGGGCTTGAACATCGTGCTTTTCACTACCAAATCTTTGGACGCTGCGAACGTGATAATTCTAATTCCGTTATCATTTGAAAAGTCGTCCTTTCCAAGTTTCGCATTGAGGTCCCCGACGAGGATTTTAACATCGAATGATGAGATCCCATCAAATACTTTCTCTAGGGTCTCGTAGAACGTGTTCTTCGTTTATTATTATTATTTATTGGCCTGTAGGAACCCGGAAGTTCATGACCTCACCGACTCGGCTTCGCCATCCTTCCCTGTCCTGGGCACTCTCCTTCCACGCTTCACCATTCGATCCGATCTCCTCAAGGTCAAACCTAACATTGTCCTCCCATCTCCGTCGCGGCCGTCCTACCGGTCTCTTTCCCGTTGGTCTACCGTCAAGAATTCTATGCACGGTCCTATCGTTCCCCATTCGCGCCACGTGTCCGGCCCATCTTAATCTTCGCGACTTGATTACTCTGACTATTGTAGGTTTGCGATATAGTTCTTCCAATTCGTGGTTATTGGGTCTCCTCCATTGTCCTGCCTCCTCGTCATATTTACCTCCAAAGATGCCTCTCAAAACTTTATTCTCGAATAGACGGAATTTGTTTTCTTCCCGTTTTGTGAGAGCCCATGTTTCGCATCCATATAGAACAATTGGCATGATTATGGTTCTATAGACACGGAGCTTTATGTTACGTGATAGCAGTCTGGATTTCAGCAGTTTACTGACTGCGTGCCAACTCGCGTTGCCGGAATGCAGTCTCTTGTTAATTTCCTTCGACATTTCGTTACTGGCCGTCAGTATCGTTCCCAGATATTTAAATTCTTTAACTTTTTCAAAGATCTTACCTCTGACGTTTATATGTGTTCTCTGAGACCCGCCTGCTCTCGCCGTAATCATGTATTTTGTTTTGTCTTCATTTATTTCTAGGCCCACCTCTTCTGCCGCTTGCATGATGATTTCACAGTTTTTACTAACAGTCTCTAGATTATCGCCCAGAACGGCGATGTCATCCGCATATGCGAGCACTTGTGTGACCCCGTTCAGGGATGATCCGGCCATGTTGTCGTCTTGTACCTTTCTGATGACATACTCGAGCACAAGGTTAAAGAGACACGGTGATAGACCATCTCCCTGCTTTAGTCCGTCCCGGATTTCAAATGGTTCTGAGAGGTGGTTTTCTATTCTAACTCGCCCTTTGTTTTCGTTCATGCAAATTTGAATGAGCGCGGCATATTTTTTTGGGACCCCCAGGTCAACTAGAATATGGTAGAGTCTCTGCCTTGCGACAGAGTCGTAGGCTTTTTTGAAGTCAACGAACAGTTGGTGAACCGTCTCTCCGTATTCCCACTTCTTTTCCAGCAGTTGTCTTATTGTGAACATTTGGTCGCTTGTTGACCGGTTCCTACGGAATCCACATTGGTAGTCTCCCAGTATCTCTTCTGCGTAAGGTGTGATTCTCGTCAGAATGACATTTGTTAATATTTTGTATGCGGTTGGGAGCAATGATATTCCTCTGTAGTTTTCACAGTCAGATCTGTCGCCTTTTTTGAAAATGGGGATGACTATTGAGGTTTTCCATTCTTCCGGAGTGACTTCCTTATCCCATATTGTTTGGATGAGCTGGTGGATCTTTCGAGCGGTTGCCTCTCCTCCATGCTTCACAAGCTCTGCCGGTATGCAGTCGACTCCGGGAGCCTTGTTGATTTTCAATCGATTTATTGCGTCTACAACTTCGTTGAGAGACGGCTCTGGGATCTGAGGCTCAGCTGTATGTACGCTTGGTACATTTATCTGTGGTTGATGGGTGCGTACATTGAGCAGGTTTTCAAAGTACTGCTTCCATCTTGTCACGACATTGTTTGTTTCTGTGACCAGACAGCCGTTTGCGTCTCGAATTATTTTGGCTCTTCCTCGGTAGCCATTTCTAATTGAATTTATGCCGACATACATACCCCTGATGTTCTTTGCCCTAGAATTTTCTAGGATTTTTTCGATCCTAGTCTTCTCCCATTCGCGTTTTTTGCGTTTGAAGAGCCTCATTGTCTCTCTCCGAATTGTCGCGTATCTTTCTGCGTTGACTTCATCATATCTTTCTAAGTGGATCACTCTGAGGCGTTTACGTTCTTCGATCTTCGCCCTGCACTCATCGTCAAACCAGGGTTTGGACTTAATTGTTTTCTTAAATCCTAATACCTTTTGGGCTGTTAGTTTGATTGTGTCTCTGATCGATGTCCATTTAGTGTTCACACTATTAGCTTCCTCTTCCTCACTGCTCACATTCTCTAGAATGCTAAATCTATTCGTTAGCTCGTCTTGATATTCAGCCCTTTTGCGTAGGTCTTTCAGTTTATCAGTGTCGAACTTTTTGCTTGTCTCCCGTGACTGCCCATGTGGGATTGCTGCGAGGCGACTCCTGATTTTGCCAATCACTAGAAGATGATCGGAGTCGCAATCTGCTCCTCTATATGCTCTTACGTCAAGGATATTCGAGTGGTGTCTTTTGTCTATGAGGAAGTGGTCTATTTGGTTACGCGTTACGCCGTCGGGTGATATCCATGTGGCTTTATGAATTTCCTTGTGCTTGAACATCGTGCTTTTTACTAACAGATCTTTTGACGCTGCGAACGTGATAGTTCGAATTCCATTATCATTTGACACGTCGTGTAGGCTTTCTTTACCTATAGTTGGTTGGAAGATATCTTCCTTTCCAATTTTCGCATTGAGGTCCCCGAGGAGGATTTTAACATCGAATGATGAGATCCCCTGAAATACATCCTCTAGGGTCTCGTAGAACGTGTTCTTCGTTTCTTCGTCCGTAAATTCTGTTGGTGCGTGTACGTTTATAAATACATAATGTACCTTGGTCCCTGTATTTTTAGCACCGACATTCGGTCATTAATGAATTGCACATCTTTTACATGGGGCGTAATCTTCTTGCTTATGATGAACTCAGTCCCGAGGTTATGTGTGTCGGTACCTCCACACGCCAGTGCAAACCCGTTGGTTTCGATTACTTGATGTGCGAGTCGGACTTCTTGAAGCGCGACGATGTCCATTTAATATTGTTTCGCGTTTTCTACGACCGTCTGTATCACGCCTGGTTTATATAACGTTCGAACATTCCACGTCCCGACGCGTATATCCCGCTTTTTCCCTTTTTCCCTACGTCTTATTTTTGCCGAGTCAGTGTTTTATTGATGATTTGTTCCCTTATAGTAGTGTCGGCACATCACACCTACGCCTACCGGGCTAGTAGCTCTATACAATCTCCCTATATTCAAAACATCGAATCTTTATCGCTTCCGCATTTAACGAGGATGTCACGGTCAAATTCACGATTTAAATTTGCTTCATTGGAATTACCAGTTATAAGAGAACTTCGCCTGTTCAGTGTTCGGTTCAAAAATTTTGACTGATAGGTAGAAAGCTTCAACATTCGTTAGCGCATCCACGGCAATAAAGTCTCTTATTTAAAGTCATAAAATTAAAAAATCGGATTGTACATTGGGATTTTATGAACAATTATGCTCCTCAGTTTTTTTATTGGCTAGGGCTTGGTGAATATTAATTTCCTGCTATCCTTATGGCCGCTCTCACATTTTAGTATCACTTTTACTTCTCTGTATTAGAACTTTTACACCGTGTAAAAATTATGTTCACACTATATACACTTCTACACAACTCATATGACCTACAATTTTGAGTAATTTCTAGTTTAAACAATGCTATTCTATTACTAAGGCAATTTTTAGTACAGCTTTTGACTTTATTTTTTGATATTATATTAAACTTTTTATTTACGTTTCTATATAGCATTATTTTTGTAACCTCATATTTTTATGTAAACTAGGTCGTAATCTTTTTCACCTTTCAATATCAACATGAAATTGCACAAATTGACAGTAACTTTTTTTACCGCATACTAATTTTAATAATCTGTTGTAAATAACTGGTTCTGTTTTTTTATTTTTATTTATATAAATAACTCATAAGTGAAGAATTGTGTTTTAATGAATGTACAAGGTGAAAAATAACATTTTAATATTACTACATATATATATACAATATTAGGCGGCGGAAATGTAACAATGCTGTCTTCTACCTCCTTGCTGCATGCAAATTGCGTCTTTAATCGTAACAACACAGTGGCTACACAACAAGGCATGAAAACATATTGGCTATGTAAATCATATCGGATAAGTATGTGCCGAGCACGATGTATTACACACCAAGGACGAGTAATATCAGCAACTGGCGTTCATAACCATCCGCCTCATATGAGAAGTGTAGGAGGGGGTTTAGAAATGGTGCCGATGTCACAAAATAACCCAAACCTTATGGTACCAAATAGTACCGGAAATCTTATGCAGATCCCAACATCGAATGCGAATCTTAACAGCAACTTATCAAATATTCGTCTTCCACAAACTGTCAGTAGTTTATCTCAACACAATCTTGCAGTCATGAATCAACAGCAACAACACCAACAGCAAACAGTACAACCGCCATCATCGCATCACCATATTGCATCTGGTCTTTCAGGAACCTCTGCCCATCATCAGATGCATCAAAATATGGTCGGTCATCACCATCATCCTTCACAACATGTCACTTCTCATAGCCAAAGTTCGGTAATTCAAAATATGATGCACAACGTGAATCTCATGCATTTGTCGAATATGGCACCGATGCTAAACACACTACCACCACAGCATTCACCTCAAATGAACGCATTGCATGGTCAACAACAGCAATCTCATCATCATCAGTCTCATCATCAGAATCTTCAGATACCACAACCACCATCAAGTCTAGAAATAACACCCATAATAACTGAGAGTTCATGTATAAATAGTCCATCAAATAGGAGTAGCAATCCAAATCAGGGTGAAAACATCAACTCACCTATGCATCAGTCAACAACGCAAAGTAATGCCGGTGGTGTTGCTCTTGAATCACCATCGCATGGAAGTGATGGGAATGCTTCTTCCCATGTACCGGATACAACACCGACATTAGTTTCGAATGCATCAGTGTCACCGGATAATATCAACGACAATTGCCCAGATCAGCATAATTCTAATCAGCAATCTCAAATAATAAGTTCCATTACCATTTCCCCAGGCACCGCACATAATTTTAAAATCGAAAATATGTAACTAAAACAAGCCCGTAATACGCTCAGGAGGAACTTTCAATTAAGTTCTCGACGACCAACGTGTACCGTAAGAGGGGAGCCCAGTGCAATATATTAAGTAGAACACATTAAAGAAGTTTAGAATCTTAAAATTTTACTTGATGTAAAGTATGAACTGTATTTAGATAAAGAGTACCCAAGCTCATCTAAAAACAACCAGAGATCAACTCCAAAGGAAGACAGACGGGTATTAAAATTCGTTGACAGTTTGGCACGGTTATCATTTCAAGTAGTTTCAAAAGAAGGAGCGATAAAATCTCCCACTTCATCTGTTCGATAATTTTTTCGGGCAACTATCTTTTACCTACCATATGCAAAGATTACGCGGTTTATAATTTTCTCATTACTAGAACTGCCTTTCCCTACTCTTGATTTTTTTTTTCTTTAAGAACAAAAAAGACGATAATTATATCTAACCAAAGAAAAAAAAAGTCAAAATTTATTTCAAACATAACCCATTATTCTAACTTTTTATTTCTTTGTAATTATAAACCATTACTGGTCTACAACACTTATTGTCCTTATACAGGTAAACGTGATATTCTTTACCAATTCATAAAATTACTTGAGTATCCTTCCATTAGATTGATCCACTATACATTTCCTATTTATTGAAGGACCTGGTTTCTTTCTCACAAAATAGACCTAGCTCACCCAGAGCATAATTAACAGTAAATATATTGTAGTCAACATTAAATATATTGTAATTGTTTTGTTGGTTTAAAGTCTGTTAAGAAGTATTTATTTGAGTTACAGGATACATACGTATAATACAATAATGTGTAAGAAAACTTAAATAAAATAAGTGTTACCAGATACAGTTGTTTTAAAGCTACGACGCTTTAAAATTGAGCAAATAGAAGAATACTATGTTTTGTTAACGGTGCAAGACAGTATTACTCGCACAAGTTTACTTGATTTCGTTCGGTATTAGTCATAACTCACCTCATTTGTGGGACTGTCCAATAAAATGGACAACATTTAACATCTGTTCTATACACCATTCAGCTGGTAGCTGTCCACCGGCTTACCAGGTGTACCAGTTTGAAATGATCGGTTTTTTTTTTTTTTTTAATTTTTTTTTTGGGAAAGTAAAAAACATTTTATTCGAAGTATTGGCCATTGCTTTCTACACATTTCGACCACCTTTCTGGCAATTTGTGAATACCACGTCAATAAAACCGGTCGTTTTTTGAGGCAAACCATTCGGAAACCCAATTTTCGACTTCTTCGTAGGAATTGAAATGCTGCTCAGCCAACGCGTATCCCATCGATGAAAACAAATGGTAGTCGGAAGGAGCCAAGTCTGGTGAATACGGCGGGTGAGGTAACACTTCCCAGCCGAGAACTTTTATTGTTTCTTTGATGGGTTTTGCCGTATGACTCGGAACATTATCATGCAACAAAATTACCTTTCCGTGTCTTGTGGCCCATTCTGGTCGTTTTTCGATCAATACATGGTTCAAATTGATCGTTTGTTGTCGGTAGCGTTGCGCATCAACAGTTTCGCCAGGTTTTAGGAGTTCGTGATACACCACCCCCTTCCGGTCCCACCAAACACAGAGCATTGTCTTTTTTCCGAACCGATCGGACTTTGAAGTCTATGTTGACGCTTCTCCTGGATGAACCCATGATTTTTGGAATGATGTATTATAGTTTGTAATTGCAATAATAAATGCCCTCAACAATAATAATTCCATCAGGTGACGACAGGATACTTATTGGTTTACCTTCACTTAATACGCAGTGCAACGCAACATTAGTCCCACATTTTATCCTTTCATACACATTAAGTATTACAATCTCGAATATGAATACCGACCAGCTGCTGCGTATCTTTATACAATCAATACCCATGATTTTTTGCGTTTCGGATTTTTAAAATAAATCCATTTTTCATCACCAGTCACAATTCGATGCAATACTGACTTCCTTTCGTGTCGTAGAAGTAACGTTTCACATGTGGTGTTTCGCTTTTCCATATGCCTGTCATTCAATTCATGTGGCACCCAGTTTCCACACTTTTGGATCTTTCCCATAGTTTTTAAACGGTCAGAAATTGTTTGTTGTGCAACATTTAATATTTGTGCCATTTGTTTTTGACTTAAAGTGTCATCTTGATCCAGTATTGCTTGCAATTCGGCGTCTTCAAACTTTTTTGGTGGTCTTCCACGTTCTTATCAAAATCATTATCTCTGAACCGCTTAAACCATCTTTTGCATGTTGCTTCCGATAGAGCATGATCACCATGAGCCTCGACAAGCATTCGATGCGACTCTGCAGCACTTTTCTTCAAATGAAAACAAAAAATTAATGCCTTCCGCAAATCATCATTTTCTGGTACAAAATTCGACATTTTTAACGGGATTAAAAAAAGATGTTGTTTCTACAACGACTTGATGCATACTAAATATGTTTGACAGATGTCATAGCAACCAAATAAAGAAAATATTAGGGCTCGTTCACAACGAACGTTCGCTATCGATACATTTGTATCTTGATGCTCACTTCAAAGCGGTACACCTGGTACATTAGTGCCCTTTTATTTTAAAGGCAAAGTAATGTGACAGATGTAATTAATAGAAACTCCGCTCTGAAGTTGATTACATTAAAAACATACTTGAATACATCCAATTCGCTCGTCATTTCGCATATCATCATCATCGGCACTACAACCGGGAACCGGTCTTGGCCTTATTTAGCAAGTCCTGAGGCTTGTTAAATTTTCCATAATGATTTGTTTTTTCCGGGCAAGGTCATTAGTCTTGCGCCAGACCCTCCCCGACGGGGAACCGAACCCCGGTCTCCCGCGTGACAGGCGGGTATACTAACCACTATACTATCGAGGAGCCCAAGAAATATTTTACCCCATCCGATTTAGTTATAATCCACAAGGCGTACATTCGAGGCAAACTGAAATTCCATTGGCATATTTGGTCAGGCCCGTCGAAAACTACACTGAAATGAACTTAACACTTATATTCTTAACCTTTGTCTTTGGTTATGTCATTCTAATCCGCGTTCGAATATTATTCACATGTTTGAAGATCTGTTCTTTAACACTGCCTTATCGTTCATGACGGCCTACAGAGATGAGCAATCTGCTTTGGGGGGTATCCTGGTGTAAAAGGCAAAAAAATGCCGACTGTCGATTTTTTTTTTTAGCAAAAAACTGTTTTATATACTGATGGTGTAGCGCAAGAAAAGCCAATCAGTATAAGCAATCTGCATCAGGTTGACCCTTTTTGCGCTACACCATCGATATAATTTTGCAAATTTGAGCATTTATTGTGCATACATAGAAATGTTTAAATTATTATTTTTTTCATTAAATTTTATACATACACAAGCAAGTTATAAGTAAAAGACAAAAAGAAAAAAAGTTTTGTAGAGTGCAGTGTGAGCCTCGTTGGATGATGCGCAAAAAAAGAAAAATGATTTTATTGAGTTTATGATTGTAGTCAATTGATGAGTGTTGAAGATATTTAAAACAAAAAAATATATATAAAACGCGATTAAAAAGGTCAGTTTTTTGTGAAAATGTTCAACTTTAATTTTGTTTATAACTTTTTATAAACAAAATCGTAATTTCTAAAAATATATTCATCAAGTGGCAAATTAGTTAACCTTTCATTTAAAAAATATGTCATATGAATTCATCTGTAAAATTATGAGTTTATAGCGTTTGCGATGATAGTGAAGAACGTATGATTCGAACTGACGCTATGACAGTAAGAATCAGCAAAAAATGAACAATTGCTCAACACATCAGGCTACTGGCCGCGTGTACGAATTCAATTTCTAAACGCAACTACACTCAACTGATGTGGATTTGTTATGTTATCGCCATGGTATATGGCTCTGATGAATTTTCTTATTAGATTTTCGTTCGGTGTTCTTCACTATTTGCTTATGTATTGTGATTATATCTGTTAGAAACGCCACAAGTTAACTTGCACACGGGTTTCAAAAACATTATTTTGAGAAAAATGCATTCAAAGTTTCCGAACACTGTACAGTGTGCTAGGGCATACGTACTATTCGAGCTCATTTTGACCCGATAAAATACAAATTCATACTTGGAGCTTTGAGAGTATATAGTACAAGTGGTATCATCATCATCATCATTGGTACTACAACCGGGATCTGGTCTTGGCCTTATTTAGCAAGTCTCTCCACCGGTATCCGGTCCTTATCCGAGACTTGTTAAATTGTCCATAATAATTTGTTTTTCCGGGCAAGGTTATTAGCCTCGCACCAAGCTTTCTTAGATTGTCGCTGCATTCATTTCAAATAAGAGAAAAGAACGCTGCTCAAGCTATGGAGTTGATTAGTTTGACTTTGGGTGAACATTTTGTGAGTCATTCAACAATAAAAAAGTGGTTTGCAAGATTTCGAGAAAGACATTTTATTCTTGGGGATTCTCCACGCCCAGGTGCAGTAAAAAAATTTGACGACGAAGCACATCAAGTTTTTATCATCATCATCGGCACTACAACCGGGATCCGGTCTTGACCTTATTTAGCAAGTCTCTCCACCGGTATGCGGTCTATATCCGAGACGTTAAATTGTCCATAATAATTCGTTTTTCCGGGCAAGGTTATTAGCCGTGCGCCATCCTTTCTCAGGGTGTCGCTGCATGCATTGGTTCACTACTAGGCGGGTGCCAAAGTAGCTATCCAGGGGTGTCACGTGGAGACTGCATGTCAACTTGAATTGAACAGGGACATGGATCGTCCTGGCCTTCGCCGGGTTGAAAGCAGAGATTTTGCCCTATATGTTCGCTCTTGCGATAACCAGAATCACCCACATCCCTGAGGATGTTGGGCTCGGTCTCAAGATGTTTGAAAAAGAGAGGGGGGGGGGGGGGGTATCTAGGGATAGTGTGGATTACTATCGATTAAGACAAAAACAAAATCTACTTTTTGAAGCCGCTACACCAGGATACCCTCTTAATTTAAAACAGCAATAACATCCACGTCGCGGTCACTGTCACATCAAAAGCAAGTTGTGAGTCTCAGCCTTTTTATAGATATTACTACGAGACCAGTTCCTTAGAGTTGCTCGACTCGACACCATTCCAAGGAATTCGAATGATTTATGCCTCTCAAGGCAGTTCGATAAGACCTATCAATTTACAATTTACCTTCGAATGAGGTCCACAACACCTAGCAAAACTCTTTTTATTACAGAACAGAAAACTCTGGAATTTACTCCCAGTAACACGTATTTATAGACTCCTACTATTTGTAAGAGTTCAAATAAAAAAGGCAATTACCTATATCCATCTCAATATGTTAGCCTTTCCCGAGAGAAGTATAATTTAAAAAAAAAAATTTAGGTCGACTGTTTTCAAAAGTTCCGAAGTTGCTGGTGTTTTATATGAATTCTTTGTGAACTTCGTCGTTGTAGTGAGCTTATAGCGTTTGGGATGATAGTGAAGAACGTGTGATTCGAACTGACGCTATGACAGTTAGAATCGCCAAAAATTGAACCAATCCGCAACACATCAGGCGACTGGCCGTGTTTTGGAATTCGATTTTTAAACTAAAATATATTCAACTGATGTGAATTGTTATGTTATCGCTGTGGTATACGGCTCTGATGCATTTTCTTATTCGATTTTTGTTCGGTGTTCTTCACTATTTGCTTATGTATTGTGTGTGTATCTGTTAGAAACGCCACAAGCTTACCCTGTAATCTTTCCTCTTCTATTCTGATTTGAGCTAGGAAAAAGGTGTGTTCTAGGATAGTCACCGATTTCATTCACATTTTAAGATGGTGCTTTCTAATGCCGTCATTTGAATGGTGTGCTTTTATTTATCATAGTTTTAATATCTCTCCCTAAGCTTACGGCATAGACTGTATCACGATATTTTCTCCCCGCATCAGGAATATGGCCTTAAAATATTTTTTAAAACTCTTCCTGTTCTAAACAATTTTATTTTTTAGTTATTCAGTTGGTGGATATGTTTGACAATCATTTCAATGGCCATTTTTAATAATGTAATGTTTTTTTTTCATAATAGTGAATTATATTCATGGGCTCCTCGATAGTATAGTGGTTAGTATACCCGCCTGTCACGCGGGAGACCGGGTTCGATTCCCCGTCGGCGAGCCTCTGGCGCAAGACTAATGAAAAAAAGACCCGGAAAAAACAAATCATTATGGAAAATTTAACAATCCTCAGGACTTGCTAAATAAGGCCAAGACCGGTTCCCGGTTGTAGTGCCGATGATGATGATGATGATGAATTATATTCTGGTTACACCCATTATTTTTACGTTGTCTTTTTGAATTAAATAAAAGGAAATAACCAAACATCAATTATTATAACTCCCAAGTCAGGAACCAAATCTTCAAGCACGAATTTGAAATATGAGATAACATAATTTTTTTAGTGCGAATAGATATAAAAAATATAATTATTGTTATGAGATTGTAATTGACAGTGACACTTACGAGTTACAAAGTGATATCGATCCAAATCTATAGAGTAACAAAATGGGATAATAGTGCAAAAAAAACAAAATCTCTTAGCTATATGAAGGTACAGTAAAAGATTCTCGGACTAGAAGTAAAAAATGTCCTTTTTATTTTAAGAATTCAATTATTCCTCAATGTACTCTCCCTACAGTTCAATATATGCATACATTTCTTCATTTCATCTAAAACGTTTTCTCTCTATAAATTTCTTATAATTTGAACCAATTCAAGTTAAATAAGAGGAATGTACTAAAAATACATCCTCAAAGCTTCCTCAATTTTTCCATTTTCAAAATGCTTTTGAAGACGGATGCATTTAAGAAACCCAGAAGGCGCCATGCACAAAGCTCTCATATTTACCTTTTCGTATAAGATCAGCTAGATCTTACACGTTTAATCCTCGATCATTGTGTACTTTTTAAGTATATTTTCTTCTGTAGTTGCAATTTCTGACCACCATTACACTCGAGCTGTGTTTTGACCTTTAAGACCACATCAAATTTCATTTTGTGTGCGCATTTCCTGTAATAATAGTTTCTGTGGATCAGTTTCAACCGATGAACGATTACGTTTAAACCCAGACTCTCATTTTCCTCTGTTGATAACGAAGTTGTAGGCCTTGCATACACTTTCACCAACTTTGTATGATGTTCTTTTAGCGACAAATCATTCAAAATGAATTTTCTAATGGATCGGTTTCCAGGTTTATTAAAATTAAAAAACAACACACATACTTTGGTCAGTCAGTATAAAACGAATTATTTTTCTGATCAAATTCACATTTGTATTTACTTTTGTAATCACAACCGCTAACATAACAAAACAGTAATTTCATGTGTAGCAGTGCCATCTGTGGACAAATTGAAGAACTTTATAACCTGTCCTCTTAATCAAATATGTTACATAAATTACCAAAAATTAGTTGTTCGTCTTATATGTACAATTGAGATTGCAGAGCATTGCTCACAGATTTTTTTTTTTTAATAATTCTAGGACTTATATTTTACGAAAGTTACAGTGATCTATACCCGAAGGAATCTCTCAAAATTAGATAAACTCGGATATTTTCAACGATCTGACAATAGCCCAAACTAAATCGATAATATTTCAACGGATTTTGAAATTCAACCATAAATATTTGGCTATGCTAAGTGCTCGGGTCCAACCTTCAATGGACAGAATGTCATCCTTTAAGCGTGAAGAAAATTTACCCAACAATAAAATACAAAAAAAGGTTTACAATATATCACTTAAAAATAAGAATTAATTTAATTTAAAAAAAAGGTCGTGTGTATAGGTTATAAAATTCAATTTACGATTAAACAATTATTTAAACTTTATTTAGTATGTAAAATTCTTAGTGTTTCAAAATACCTCTCTGGTAATGGGCAAAGATAGATGTAAATATGTATGAAATGTAATGTTGTGATTAATATTAAAGAAAACAAAACAATTTGTAGAAACAAATGGTGTCGTGTTTCACCAATGGTTAATATGTACTTAAAGATCAATTTATATTGTAAATTATATATTTAAGCAACTTTTTCTAAGCAAATATTTTGTTTGAACTGTTGAAAACTATTTTATATAAGTTCTAAGTTTACTATAAAATGTGACCGCTTTTTATAGTACAGTTAAAATTAGTTTAGTCCTGGTAATAAAACGAAAAATAAAGTGCATTATGTTATCTTAAAAATAAATATTAATAAAAGAGAATAATTTAAAAGAAATCTACAAAATTGATTTCATTATTAAAACTCGCATGTAAATCGACAAACTCATCCTACGCATGACAAACTAACGAAAAACAAAAGGGATTTTAAATTAACAAATTCAGATAAACGGGCTACGCAAATGAATGTGCCATTCGCCCAAAGTAAGTTAATAAAATATTAATATTAGATTTATTAACTACAAATAGTAATTATAGATAATAACTAATTTCATTTCAGAATTACTATTATCATCTTTCGAATTTCACAGGTTGTTTGATTTCTAGGAACGCGAATGTTTCACTTTTCTATATTTTATTATGAGAATTTATTTCCTTATGTGGCTATGTTTATCTATGAACCATGGCATAGTCCAACTGAAAGAGAATTTAGATAAACAAGAAAGAATGCTACGAAGGATTTTGGACTGCTACGTTATGAGAGACAATTAATAGCGTGTTGTTACGCTGAAGTCGCCATTCAATTGACTCTGACTTACGTCTGTACCTTTAAAAAAGACATCCTAATGTAACCAACGCTAGTAAAGACTTATATTGCAACATTGCGTACAATTTCATTTTTGTTATATACCATATGTAAGGTATCCCAAACGTTTTTTTTTTTTTTTTTTTTTTTTTTTTTCTCTGCAAAAACAAAATTGTTTAATGAGATAGTGGATAGGTTTGATGAATCGAAATTTATATTGTAGCGAGCTTAGGGTTCGCTGGATTAATTATTTTTAATAAATAAGAGCCGTTAAATTGATTTTGAATTAATGTAACACTTTATTAGTCCGTTAATAACAACCGTTACTTTTACCGTACACTTAACGATTTGTTGACTTATCGCTTCCGTACTTATCGCGTCTTTGACTGCTCACTTCTTACTTCGTACTTGTCTTCCTGATCTGCGGGCGACGTATTTATACAATTTTTCCTCATTCTGATTTTGCGTTTCGTTTCCGACCGTTCCATGGCCTAGAATTTTCTACTGTTCATAGTCTCCAGTTTTCCAGTACTTTCTAGAATATCCTACTACTTTGTTTCGGACTTTCTAGAATGTTCTAGTACTACCCCCGCTTAGATTAGTTCGTCCCGAACTAAGTTCGCTGGTCTTCTAGGTTAACAAAAAGTCGCCAGTCGGTCACGGTGTACCACTTTCATCTTGGCGTTCGGTCTTCGCTGAATCCTATAGACAGCGTCGTTAATTCTTGTGAGAATCTTATACGGTCCTTCCCAATGTTGCTGCAACTTCAGAGTCCTTTCTTTTTACCGATGAGGGTTATAAAGCCACACGTTATCGCCTACATTAAATCCGGATGCGTTGGCTCAAACGTCGTACCTTGTTTTCATCCTGTCACCTTATACCTTGATTTGCTTTCGAACCAAATGATGAATCTCATCGAGGCGATTTCTCCATTCGGATACGTAGTATTCGGTCTTATCTATGGCGTGTGGAGGTATTCCGAATCGCAGATCGGCTGGTAATCGTATCTCTCGCTCAAATATAATTCTTGCTAGAGAATCGCCTGTCGTATCGTGATTAGCCGATCTATAACTCAGGAGAATGGTTTGTACATATTTGTCCCAATCTCGTTGGTGATCACTAACGACCTTCGATAAATGCTCTTTTATTGTTCGGTTGTACCTTTCGACCATTCCGTCTGACTGCGGATGTAAGGTTGTGGTCCTGGTTTTCCTTACGCCCAGTGCCGCACAGATGCCTTGAAATATCTGTGATTCGAAGTTTCGGCCTTGATCGGAATGCAGCTCACAGGGAACTCCATATCTGCTGATCCAATTATTGATAAGCTGCTCAATGACGGTTGTTGCTTCTTGGTTTGGAATTGGAAGGACTTCCACCCACTTGCTGAAGTAATCTATGCTGACCAACATGTATTTGCTGTTGTCGTTGGTTTTTGGGAATGGTCCTGAGATATCAATCGCAATTCGCTCGAAAGGAGCACCCACGTTGTACTGCTTCATAGCGCTCCTTGGGTTTGCTGTTGGTCCTTTGGTCGCAGTGCAAATTGTGCACTTCCTACACCAAGACTCGACGTCATCTCTCATGTGAAGCCAGTAGAATCGAGATCGTAATTTTGAAAGTGTCATTAACTCCCAGATGTCCACTGGAGGCCCCGTCGTTCATCTCTGTTAGTACATCCTTCACTTTTGATGGTGGGACTAGAATCTGCATTCGATGGGATTTTCCGTCCTCGGCTTCCCATTTACGCTTTAGAATTCCATCTTCCACCAGCAAGGAATTCCATTGTGCCAATATGCCTTAAATGTTCCACTCTTGTCGGAAATATTGTTCCAAGTTGGCCGCTCGTTCTTTTCTTTGTGTTCCAGGATTAGCGACATATCTTTATCCTGAAGTTGAGCTGCGGTATAGCATCACTCGTCCACCCATCTAGTACTTCTACTTGTACCTTTCGGAGGTCGTACGCTTCTTGTTTTAAACGATCAATTTCTACTTCCGAATCCTGAAGGCGACGCTTTAGGGCCAAAATTTCAGCTTGCCTCTCTGCTAGATCAGTTGATAAACGATTGTTCTCCTCAATGACCTCTTCTCGGCTGGTCTTAAGAGCAATTATCTGTTGATGCAAGGATTTACATTCGGTCGGGGTGCTGTCCAAGTCTGAATCACGGTGAAGGCTTCTCTTGTGATTAGTGCATGAATAACAATTCTCAATTGATGTTTCATTCATTCGTCGACGTTTCCTACAGTCAACAGAGATGTGGCCTACTTCGCCGCATGTCCAACACTTCATATCGGGTCTCGGGTTTCTCCGTTGTACGTGCCCGATTCTTTGGCAGGAACATTCCTGGACTGACGTTTCTCGGACTCTATATGTACTCCTGATAGCCAGTTTAGCAGATTCATATGCCAATGCGAAAGCCAGTATTTCATTAGTCGTCTTCTTTCCCGCCAAACGAACGGCCTGTTGCAAGCCCCGATCTGGGAGTGCATTTGTAAATGCATCCATTGCTACCTCGTTCAGAAATTCCTTACTCATATTTGAATAAGACAAATTTGCCAATCGCTCAATGTCTGTCTGTAACTGTTGCAGATTTCTGCGTTCTGCTCCGCAGTTGCATGCGGTAGACCTGCTGCGTGTGGTTGTCTCCATACCTAGCTTCAAAGCTGTCTCTTACCGCTTGGAAATGTGTTTGCTTCTCTGCTGGTATGGTTTGTAGCAATTCTGCAGCCGCCCCGCGGAGTGACAATATTAGTGATGTTGACTTTTGCTCATCCGACCACTTATTATATTTGGCCGCGGCGTCAAACTGACGTATAAATACGAGGAAGGGTCCCGTTCCATCGAAGGTTGGCGGTTGCATCCTTGTATCTTTGTAGTCATGTTGATTGCTAGTCGATCTCTTATCTCTCTCAACACACTCATCTCTTTTCGATTCGCGTTATTTCATCGGTGACTTTTAGATCCAGATTTTCTACTTCGTTTCGAATTTCTTCCTTAAAATGTTGAAAATTACATTTCATCCACTGCGTTGGGGCATCCAATTTTGCATTCAGATCTGCAACTTGTGCGTCGAATTTTGAATTTTGGGCATCCAATTTTATCAATTCGAACCGACGGTTAGAATCACTAAAAGATTCAACCAACGCTGAACACATTAGGCCACTGTCGCGTGTACGAATTCGATTTCTAAACTCAAGTACACTCACTGAAAGTGCAATTTTATTGCTTGGTATACGGTTGATGCTTTGGTCTATTCGAGTTACTCTCTGTATTGTTCTTCACTATTTGCTTGTGTGCTGTGTGTATCTGTTAGAAACGCCACACTACACCCTCCTCAGTAACTTTGTTGCGATTAACTTTGTATGCTGTTTGTACATTAAGATTTTATGCTGTTTGTACACATATCATGTCGGGGTCACCATTTATAGCGTTTGCGACAATAGTGAAGAATGTGTGACGCTATGACGGTTAGAATCACTATAAGATTGAACCAATGTTTAACACATTAGGCCACTGTCGCGTGTACGATTTCGATTTCTAAACTCAAGTACACTCACTGAAAGTGCAATTTTATTGCTTGGTATACGGTTGATGCTTTTGCTTATTCGATTTTCTTCCTATGTTGTTCTTCACTATTTGCTTGTCTACTGTATGTGTATATGTTAGAAACGCCACAAGGTCTATTGCTATAAAACTTATATTTTAAGTAGCCCCAAAAACAATTGATATCAATAGAGGGTACAGGCCGGTCTATGTCACCTCGGAATTTCAAATTTCCAGAGAAATGTCCACTAATAACTGGTAAAGTTATGTCGGCTGTGTGCGATGATGCTCCATTCTTCTGAAATCACAAAATTATGTAAAGTTGTTAATCCCTGCTACATATCACTAGAATAATACATTTGTCCATTGGCGAACAGAATGATCTGGAGTCTCCCGAACTGACTAACATTCATTTTCCATATATTTTTGACGATCCATCTCTACTCGTAGATTATTTATCCGTTGTCGAACCAATTTCTCTAAACTTGTGTACTCATACTATGATAAGCTATGATAATAAGTCATTGGTTGTGTATTGTGATAAATTTGGTGTAAGCTGCAAATTATTATTTTTGTAAAACTCCCGTACACACCGCTTAAGCCTTCCGCCCACGAAATGCTCCGTAGTGTCAGAACTAGTTATCGATATACGCCCCCGCTATCCTCGGCGATTGCATTCGTCCAGGAAACAAAAAAGATTAAAATCTGCTTGTGGAACAATCACTTATACTTCGCTCACGTGCAACGCGCATTGCCATACCCTTCAAGGTATCAAAGCAATTATTAAGTAAGTTTATTGCACGTGGCGTAGTTCTCCCAAATGCAAAATTATTTCAATTTTTTTAATTACAATATGTTTTATTTCGGCCACTAATTTCCCCTTTGTAAGGTTTGGCCATTAATTTATAATACTCGTACTCGTATTATAGCAAACATATAGTTTATTAGAAAGGTCACCGCCAGCTTCAACTCGTACGACACACAACGCGTTTTATTTTTGAATCATTCTTAATACTTTGAAACGGTTCGAAATTGGTGACTGATCAACTCCTAATAACTTTGCAAGTTCAGCTGTCGTTTGGTATGATTAACGCCATCTGTTGTAATCTACTATAGTATTTATTGGCCTGTTGGCGCAAGGCTAATAACCTTGCCCGAAAAAACAAATTATTATGTACAATTTAACAAGTCTCGGATATGGACCGGATACCGGTGGAGAGACTTGCTAAATAAGGCCAAGACCGGGTCCCGGTAGTAGTGCCGATGATAATATATTTATTGGTCTGTAGGAAGCTGAAAATTCATGACTTCACTGTCTCAGCTACACCATCGTTCCCTGTTCTGTGCACTTTCCCTCCATGCTTCACCGTCTGATCCGACTTCCTCAGAGTCACGCTTTACATTGTTCTCCCATCTCGGTCGTGGCCTTCCCATCCGGCTCTTTCTCGTTAGCGTTCCGTCAAGAATTCTACGTACGATTATATCGTTGCCCATTCTCACTATATGCCCGACCCATCTCAATCTTCGCGACGTGATGATTCTCACTATTGTAGACTTAGGATATAGCCCTTTTAATTTACGATATCTCTTAAGATACTGCTTAAAACTTTATTCTCGAATACGTGGAAAATGTTCTCTTCTCGTTTTGTAAGCGCTCATGTTTAGCATTCGTATAGAACAATCAGCACGATTATGCATTACGTGATAGCAGTTTCGATTTTACCAGTTTGCTGATTGCGTACGTTACCGGAATACTGCCTTTTGTTGATTTCCTTTGACATTTCGTTGCTGGCCATCAGTATTCTTCTCAGATATTTAAACTCTTTAACTTTTTCAAATCCTTCTCAAATATCTTGTCCTTTACGTTTATGAGGTCCACTTGCCCTCGCCGTAACCATATAATTTCTAAGTCCACCTCTTCTGCCACTTACATAATGATTTCACTGTTTTTACTTTAAGTTTCTAGATTATCGCCTAGAATGCCGGCTTCATCCGCATACGCTAGCACTTGCGTGACTCCGTTCAGGGATAATTCGGCCACGTTGTCGTTTTGTACCTTTGTGGCGTTTCTAACAGATACACACACAATATGCAAGCAAATAGTGAAGAACACCGAAAGGAAATTCGAATGAGCAAAAGCATCAGAGCCGTATACCATAACGATAACGTAACAATTCCACATCAATTGAATGTACTTGAGTTTAGAAATCGAATTCGTACACGCGGCAGTCGCCTGATGTGTTGAGCATTGGTTACATTTTTGGTGGTTCTAGCTGTCATAGCGTCAGTTCGAATCACACGTTCTTCACTATCATCGCAAACGCTATACCTTTGCGATGACGTACTCGAGCATAAGGTTAAAAAGACATGGTGAGAGATCAGCTTTCTGTTTTAATCCGTCGCAGATTTCAAATACGTTTGAAAAGTGATTTTCGCTTCTAACTCGTCTTTTACTTTAATGCAGATTTAAATAAGAGCGGTATATTTTTTTCGGATTCCCATCTCAGCCTACAATTTAGTACAGTCTCTGCCTAGCGACGGAGTCGTGGGCTTTTTTGAAGTCAATGAAGAGGTGGTGGAACGACTCCATGTCCCCACTTCTTTTCCAACAGTCGCCTTACGGTGAGCAATTGGTCTCTTGTTAAAATCCTACGGATTCACCACAAATTTCCCAGTATTTCTTCTGCATATGGGGCAATTCTCGCCAGTATGACTTTGTATGTGATTGGGAGCAATGACACCCCTTTATAGTTCTCACAATCAGATCTGTTGCTCTTTTTGAAAATATAGATGACACTTGAGGTTTTCCACTCTGCCAGAGTGTCTTACTTATCTAGTTTTGTTTTAATCAACTGCTGGATCTTTCGAGCAGTCGCCTCTCCCTCCATGCTTCACGTGTGCATTCGGTATGTTGTCGGCTTCGGGGGCTTTGTTATTTTTTTGTCGATTTATTGCATCTACCACTTCGTTGAAGGAGGGCTCTGGGATCTGTCGCTCAGCTATATGTACGTCTGATGTATTTATTTGTGGTTGATTACCGCGCACATTTAGCAGATTTTCAAAGTACTGCTTCCGCCTTGTCACGATATTGTTTGTATCTGACAACCATTTGCGTCTCGAAATATGTTGGTTTTCCCTCAGTACCTATTTCTAATTTTCTTTTTTTTATTAGACTTCTCTCGGGAGAGGCGAACCTATAGCACCGAGTGGGCGCCCCGAGATGCCATCAAATAACTGTTGCAGTTCTTTTTGAACAGTTGCAGGTTGTAACGCTCCGGGAACACTCGCGTGGGAAGGGAGTTCCACAGCTTCCCCGCTCTGTAACGGAACGAGTTCTGATAGAGGGATGTTCGCGTCGTCGGGAGATGAACCACAAACGAGTGCGATCCGTCGGATTGTCGTATGGAGCGTATATAAGCCGAATTGCGTGGAACAATACCAAGAATCTCCGAAGAACAGCACCCGTGATAATATCTGTAAAACAGACAGAGGTCGGCTACGCGCCTTCGATGTGATAGCGACTGTAGTCCCGACGTCAGCACCGAGTCCCCGATCAGGCGGATAGCTCGTCTCTGTATGCTCTCAAGTAGGTCGAGGGTACGTTTAGGAGCCGAACTCCAAACATTAGAGTAATATTCGAGCGCGGGTCTAATTTGGGATTTATATAGGAGAAGAAGTTGGGCCGGAGTAAAATATTTCTTGGCTCTAAAAAGATAACTCCGTTTTCCTGAGGCTGACATGGCGATACTCGACACGTGTTTATGCCAGATACATTCCCACAGACCGTCACGCCGAGCAATTTCAAACTTTCCCCAGGCTCGAGGGCCCGGCCATTCATCATCAGCTGTAGAACCGATGATCCAGTTTTCTTTGTGAATGTTGTATACTGGGTCTTCGTTGCATTGAAGTCGACCAGATTGGCCTTTCCCCACTGCAGGACTTTATCCAGATGCCGATTCAGGGAGTCAATCTGTCTACATCTCAGCTGATGCGACGCAGATGCACCAATCGGTCGATCACTCGAAAAGGAGGAAACAAGCGTACAATCATCCGCAAAACTGAACACTTTGTTATCCGTTGTCTCCAACAAATCATTTATGTGAAGCAAGAACAAGGTTGGAGCCAAAATAGCACCTTGGGGCACCCCCGAATTAACAGGATACAGATCCGAACACTCGCCGTCCACAACAACCCGGATCAATCGAATCTCGAGGAAGCTCCTCGTCCAGTCGCAAAGCTGTTGGGAAAGTCCATATGAACGAAGTCTGCTCAGCAATGCCCCGTGGCAGACGCGGTGAAAAGCCTTGGAGATATCCAATTCGACCGCCCTTGACTCACCATGCCGTTCAATCGCAAATGTCGATATATCGGTTATAAGGGTCAAAAGGTCTCCCGTGGACTGCCTATCACGGAATCCGTATTGACGATCATTCAGAAGTCTGTTGCCCTCCAAATACTTAACCAACTCTCTATTGATGACTTTTTCCATTACTTTAGATAAAATAGACAGTAATGCTATCGGACGATAATTTTGTGGGAGACACTTTTTTCCCGTCTTTGGGATTGGCTGAATTCGAGCGATTTTCCAGCAGGCAGGAAAGGTCCTCCATGCATAAGATAAGCGGAAGAATCTGCCAAGAACCGGCGATAGTTCTGGAGCACAGTTCTTAAGGACTATTTCTGATATTCCGTCCGGTCCGGTTGCCTTCCCACAATCCAGTTCACGTAGAATGCTTCGAATAGTGCGCGGACGAAATCTCACATCCCGCATCGAAGACCGTACCGGCGAGATCACAGATGGCAACAAAAGGCCGGGAACGACGTTTGAATTCGCGGAAAATAAATTCGCGAACACATTAGCTTTATCCTTTGAATTCGTGACTAACGTCCCGCTGTCTGTCATCAACGGAGGGAAAGAGGAGGATGCGAAGTTACCACTGACAGCTTTTGCCATTGACCAGAAGGAGCGCGAAACAGTTGGGCACCTAAGGAGCTTATCGATCACCCTGTCGTTGTGAGCTTTCTTCGTGGTATCAATCGCCTGGTTGCACGCGTTTCTGATTCTAACAAAATTTGTTCTGTTAACATCGGTGGGATTGGGGCGCCATTGCTTAAAAGCTCTATTTTTTGCCGCTGTAATCAGCTCGCATTTTTTATCAAACCAAGGTTTATCAGACGAACTTCGTTTGATAGAATGTGGAATATACATCTCCATTCCCAGAATAATAATCTTTTGATACCAATTCTGCGCAAACGTTAACATCGGAGCTTCCGAAGCACACCTGGGACCATGGAAGTGAAGCGAAGAAGTCTCACAAATCGTCACAATTAGCAGCCCCATACTTCCATACATGGCAAAGCTGCCTAGGGCGGTTATTCGCTTGATATGCAAGTGCTTGCGCGACAGTTACTAAGCAGTGATCTGAGTTTCCCAGTGGCGCAGAAACCTCTACAGTATAAATACTCGATTCGGATGTCAAAAACAGATCCAGGGTGTTCGCATAATCGCCTCGGGCATCCGGCACTCCCATTGGCTCCCCCACGAGTTGAGTCAAGTTGTGGCTTACACCAAACATCTCCGCCAGCATCCCAGCCTCGTCGGTTCTGTTAGAATGTAATAACCAGCCGGAATTGTGCACATTAAAATCGCCAAGGACAACAATTCAGAAGTTGGGTGGTTGATCTATATCCAGTCGACGGTATGTGAAAGATGTTCGAAGAATGTCGCCGGTCGATCGTCATTCGGGGAGCGGTAAAGACAACAAAGAAATTTCAACTACAAAAGATAACCCAGGAGACGCGAATCGGACCAAGTTTCCTCTAATATGAAATAATAGATAGAAGGGGAGAGGACGAAAAACTCTAGCCCAACAAGTAACAAGTGTGTTAACATAACAAAATAGTAATTGCCTTTGTAGCGATACCAATTGTGAACTTTCCAACCTGCCCTAGTGCAGCCATAATCCTTTCTCTACTTCTGAATCAATTGGATGTTGTATATTAGAGCGTGACAAGAAAAAAATATACAAGTCGAATACAAAAATACTGTTGCGATGTACGTTAGAAAAGTAATGGAACCGGTTTTCTTTTCTCATCATGAACTGTTTTCTTTTTACAGAAAATGGTTGTCGCCTTCAAAACGCCTTCAACAGTTCCATAGCGACAGAACCATTATGTCCAGTATTCGTAAAATTTTAGATGATTGCGTCCGATTTCATTTTTGAAAATTAAAAATAATAAAAAGTAATCTTAAATGAAAGTTTCCATACAGTAACCAATAGAAACGTTTACATCATCATCATCGGCACTACGACCGGGATCCCGATCTCGAGCCGATGTCGTCCAGTTTGGCACTCTCGGGCTCTGGGCGTCCTGGTCTACGCCATCCCTCCATCGCAGACAAGGTGTGCCGCGCTATCTCCTTCCATACATCCTGCCACAAAGGACTTTCCGGGCAGGCTCCTCTTCGCTCATTCGAGCTAGGTGTCCCGCCCACCGGAGTCTACCGAGCTTAATTTTTCTTACAACATTAGCTTCAAGGTAGATTGCGTACAACTCATGGTTGTAGCGTCTCCGGAATCGTCCTCCCTCACATACGGGGCCAACAACTCTCCTTAACACCTTCCTCTCGAACGAGGCTAAGAGTTCAGAGTGTCTTTTATTGAGCACCCAGGTCACGGATCTATACATGAGTACTGGTAAGACCATGGTCTTGTACAGTAGTAGCTTGGATGTTCTCAATAAATTTCGAGATTTAAAGAGCCTTGGTAGACCATAGTAGGCTTTGTTGGATTTGATCAGCCCCCGCGTATTTCTTCTTCCATATTGTTATCAACGGCTACTATTGACCTAAGGTAGTTAAAGGATTGCACTACTTCAAATTCGTGCTCCGATACCCTGATAGTTTGATCAACGTTAAGTCTTCTCTTCGCAGAAGTTGGCACCATGTACTTAGTTTTCCCCTCATTAATGTGCAGTCCCAGTTTTTGTGCCGCCTACTCGATCTGGTTGAAGGAATCCTGTACAGCCGATTCGGTTCTACCGATGATGTCGATGTCATCTGCGTAGGCAAGTATCTGGCAGGACTTCTTGATAAGAGTCCCTCTAGTTGTGACGACAGAGTCACGGATTGCTTTCTCCAACGCAAGGTTGAAGAGGAGGCAGGCCAGACCGTCCCCTTCTCGGAGTCCATTAAAGATTTGTATTGGTTTGGACAGCAATCCCGCTATTTTCACTTGACCAGTTATGTTAGTTGAGGAAGAGGAAACCGATAATCTGGGCACTAAATGGACATCGATCAGAGACACAATCAAACAAACAGCCCAAAAGGTATTAGGATTTAAGAAAACAATTAAGTCCAAACCTTGGTTTGACGATGAGTGCAGGGCGAAGATCGAACAACGTAAACGCCTCAGAGTGATCCACTTAGAAAGATATGATGAAGTCAACGCAGAAAGATACGCGACGGAAAGAGACAACGAGACTTTTCAAACGCAAAAAACGCGAATGGGAGAAGACTGGGATCGAAAAAATCCTAGAAAATGCCAGAGCAAAGAATATCAGAGGTATGTATGCCGGCATAAATTCTATTAGAAATGGCTACCAAGGGAGAGCCAAAATAATCCGAAACACAAACGGCTGTCTGGTGACAGAAACTAACAATATCGTGACGAGATGGAAGCAGTACTTTGAAAACCTGCTCAATGTGCGCACCCAACAACCACAAATAAACGCACCAGACGTACATACAGCCGAGCCTCAGATCCCAGAGCCTTCTTTCAACGAAGTTGTAGACGCAATAAACCGATTGAAAAACAACAAGGCGCCCGGAGTCGACTGCATACCGGCAAAGTTGTGAAGCATGGAGAAGAGGCAACCGCTCGAAAGATCCACCAACTGGTTAAAACAATATGGGATAAGTAAGTCATTCCGAAAGAATGGAAAACCTTACTAGTCGTCCCCTTTTTAAAAAAGGTGACAGATCTGACTGCGAAAATTACAGAGGAATATCATTGCTCCCAACCACATACAAAATACTAACAAATGTCATACTGGCGAGAATCACACCATACCCAGAAGAAATACTGGGAGACTACTAATGCGGATTCCGTAGGAACCGGTCAACGAGCGACCAAATGTTCACAATAAGGCAACTACTGGAAAAGAAGTGGGAATACGGAGAGACGGTTCACCAACTGTTCGTTGACTTCAAAAAACCCTACGACTCAGTCGCAAGGCAAATACTCTACCATATTGTAGTTGAGCTGGGAATCCCAAAAAAATATGCCGCCCTCATTCAAATTTGCATGAACGAAAATAAAGAACGAGTTAGAAAAGAAAACCACCTCTCAGAACCATTTGAAATCCGGGACGGACTAAAACAGGGCGATGGCCTCTCACCATATCTTTTTAACCTTCTCCCCGAGTACGTCATCAAAAAGGTACAAGACGACAACATGGGCGGATCATCCCTGATTGGGGTCACACAAGTGCTCGCATATGCGGATGACATCGCCGTTTTGGGCGATAATCTAGAAACTGTAAGTAAAAACAGTGAAATCATCATGCAAGCGGCAGAAGAGGTGGGCCCAGGAATAAATGAAGACAACACGAAATACATGATTATGGCCAGAGCAGGCGGACCTCAGAGAACACACATAAACATCAAGGGCAAGATATTTGAAAATGTCAAAGAATTTCAATACCTGGGAACAATACTGACGGCCGGTAACGAAATGTCAAAGGAATTTAACAAAAGACTACACTCCGGCAACGCTAGTTGGCATGCAGTCAGTAAACTGCTAAAATCCAAACTGCTATCACGGAATATAAAGCTCCGTGTTTATAGAACCATAATCATGCCGATTGTTCTATACGGATGCGAAACATGGGCTCTCACAAAACGGGAAGAACACAAATTCCGCGTATTCGAGAATAAAGTCCTAAGGGGTATCTTTGGCGGTAAATATGACGAAGAGGCAGGACAATGGAGGAAACTTCACAACCACGAATTGGAAGAGCTATACCGCAAACCTACAATAGCGAGAGTAATCAAGTCGCCGAGATTAAGATGGGCCGGACATGTGGCGCGAATGGGCACAATGATAGACCCGTGCATATAATTCTTGACGGTAAGCCAACGGAAAAGAGACCGACAGGGCGGCCGCGACGGAGATGCGAGGACAATGTTAGGTTAGACCTCGAGGAGATCGGATCAGATGGTCGAACGTGGAAGGAGAGCGCATGGGACAGGGAACAATGGCGGAGTCGAGTCGATGAGGTCCTGAACTTTCGGGTTCCTACAGGTTAATAAATAGTAATAGTAGTTATGTTGGTCATGGTCAACCTACAAAGTCGTATCAATTTGTTCGGAATGCCGAACTCTCATGGCATTATATAATTCTACCCTGGCTATGCTGTCGTAGACGGTCTTAAACTCTATAAATAGATGATATAATAGAATCTTAAATTCCTGACATTTTTCCATCGCCTGTCAAGGGTGAATATCTGATCAATCGAAATGTTACGCTTTGGTATATTTTGTCAGTCTCAAAACTTAATTAACAATTAAAACAACATTTAGTCAAACAGATAAAAGCGGGAAAATGTTCTTCAACCGAATTACACGAGCTTTACACTCTCTACCAAGTCATCCGTTCATACTCGATTATGTCTATAGCGTTTCTAGCAGATACACACACGACTAGTGAAGAACAACACCACCAAAAGCACATCCATTAAAGCCGTATACCCTAAACAATAATATACCATTTCCACATTAGTCGAATGTATTTGAGTTTAGAAATTAAATTCAAATACGCGGCAGTGGCCCGATGGGTTGAGCTTTGGTTCTATATTTTAGTGATTTTAACCGTGATAGCGTCGGTTCGAATCACTCGCTCATCACTATCGTCGCAAACGCTATATGTCGACATCTCTTCTCCTCTCGTAGCCACATCGTTTCATTACTCCTAATAAGGTTTTATTTCCGCCAACTTTTATACTCTTGACGAGCTGTGAACTGGGAGTTCTATCATTCTAGGTAAGCCTTAAATTGTATGTTATCTCTTAACTGAAATTAATGCTAACCGTGGTGGATAAAATGAATAGATGGTGAGTTATAGAATTTGAATGCGATTGAAGTATAAAACGGTTATTTCACATTACCATCGATATTGAAATCAAAGTATGTTCTAGAATTGGGAATATCTAGAAAGTAATCATCACACATTTAATTAAAAAACAATATAGAAATTCATTGATTTGCATTCATAATGCCACATTACTCCACAGCAAACGGGAAGATACTAATCATCTAGTTCGTAATTTGTGAGTCCTAGTTTAATACACCCATGCATTCGTATTTGTAGTTCTACCAACTTTTACAAGTGCAAAGAATCCCATATAATACAACATTTATATAATTATAGTAGCCCCAGGTGAACGTTGGTTTCATGGTAAACTTGAATTTATGCTTAGCCAACGGGGTAAGCCATTGCTAGTACATGACGGTCATACTTTTGGTATACAGTATGTGCGAAAGGATAAAAAATATTGGCAATGTAATTTATCACGTAAATTCAACTGCAAGGCGCGTGTTACAACAACAGAAACTGGTGAAATAATTGTTACAAATAATGAGCATTGCCATACGGAAATTCGGCAACATTTACGAAAGGATTATCAACGCAACAAAGTTATGATGAACGCCCTCATAAATTTAAGTACAAGTCACCTTACGGAATTGCGACGCCAGCAAAGTTGCAATAATAACAATAACAATAATAGCAATAACAATACTTTTGGTAATATCGCAAATTTAAGCACATCGAGCACGAAATTGGAGAAGGATTATCGATCATTTGCAGATGTTAGTCATGACACAATGTCAACGAACACCGACGAGGACGATCGGGCATCATCAACGGCCATTCAACTAACAAGCAATCCGGGCACAAAAGCGACCAGTCCCAAAGCAAACGAAATCAATTGGAAGGGCAAAACAGAGATGTCCTAAAATGAATCCTACTTTTTTGTTACGCCAATTAATATTAGGGATTCTAAACGGTACTCTTACAATTACCAAAGTTAATCAATCGTACGATTACCAAAAAAAATATAAATTTAATTTATGTTTTGAATTAATTCATTTTAATCAAAGTACAAACTAAAGCAATAATACTCCTTGTGTTTTCGACAAACGAAACTGATCGTCAATGAAAACTTGTCTATAATTAAATTTACGCATTTTTGACATAATTTTTAAATTTGTGAGATCCTTATATGTTTATATTCTTTCAAATACCAAATCATTTGTAAATAAAAATTTGCATAGATTGTTTGATCTTTATTTATAATGATGGAACTACATAGATAAATAGATATAAGAGGTAAGTGTTTTGAATAGTCATTCCAAAATTGTATATAAAATACTTGTCGAGATTAACGGCGTTTTCCATGGATTCTGTGCCAAAGAATCTTGATAGATCCGACGAGTACACTCAAACAGTTCTTGAAATATAATAGATGTGCGAGTAGAAACTCGGCTCTGAAGTTGGTTGCATTAAAAACATACTTGAACACATCCAATTCCCTCGTCATTGCTGTTTTTACGACTAACTTTTAGTAATTTAGATGCTGTCATTCTGTTTGCACCAGTTGTATAAGAGATGGATGTCGATAAGCAACATTTCCGGTATTGTATTCTACCCTATTTTCAAATAAGAGAGAAGAACGCTGCTCAAGCTATGGAGTTGATTAGTTTGACTTTGGGTGAGTCTTCTGTGAGTCATTCAACAGTAAAAAAGTGGTTTGCAAGATTTTGTGAAAGACATTTTATTCTTGAGGATTCTCCACGTCCAGGTGCAGTAAAAAAATTTGACGACGAAGCACTTTAAGTTTTTATCATCATCATCGGCACTACAACCGGGATCCGGTCTTGGCTTTATTTAGCAAGTCTCTCCACCGGTATCCGGTCTATATCCGAGACTTGTTAAATTGTCCATAATAATTCGTTTTTAAAGCCAAGGTTATTGGCATTGCGCCAACCTTTCTCAGGATGTCGCTGCATGCATTGGTTCACTACTTGGCGGGTGCCAAAGTAGCTATCCAGGGGTGTCAGGTGGAGAACAGGGGCAAGGATAGTCCTGGCCTTCGCCGGGTTGAAAGCAGAGACTTTGCCCTGTATGTTCCATCCCACCCCCCTGTACAAGTGGTATACTATCGATTAAGACAAAAACAAAATCTACTTTTTGAAGCCGCTACACCAGGATACCCTCTTAAATTAAAACACAGCAATAACATCCACGTCGCGGTCACTGTCACATCAAAAGCATGTTGTGAGTCTCAGCCCTTTTATAGATATTACTACGAGAACATTTCCTTAGAGTTGCTCGACTCGACACCATTCCAAGAAATTCGAATGAATTCAAAATTATGAACCGAACCGAATATATATATATATATATATATATATATATATATATATATATATATATAATGGGTTTTCCAATAGGGACTTGACAAACTTTTTTTCGGTAGTAAATTTTTATAATTTGCAGACGTTGTCCGTTCGTTTACTTAACCATGATGAAAATGTTGAGTTTACTTAATAAATTGACATTGACAGTTCGATGATTAGTGAAAGGGTGCGTTCACGAATTAAATTCAAAGTTGTCAAGTCCCTATTGTATAACCCTACATATATAATCCCATGGAGCAGCGCTTACAGGTTAGCCATGAAAAGACAACAGTAGTCAAATGCAAAAAAGTGTAAGTGACATGGCCAGAATAGTTGCCGTTCTCTTCCCGCTGTGTGATGAGGTGTTGAGAGCCCAAGAGGAATGGAACATCACTGAAATAGAAACCTCCAGTAACAACCGAAGAGGTGTTCTTGGCTGCAAGGGTTGTTAAAAAATCAAGACCCCAGGACTGGGTAGTATTCCTAACGCTGTAGTAAAGACTGCCGTAACAAAAATGCCGGTAGTATTCAGCGGTCTCTTCCCGATCTGCCTCTAAACAAAACACTTTCCTCAACGATGGAAAAACACCGGCTTGTGGTTATACCAAAAGGAGTCAACAGTCCAGAAGCACGGTTGTCCTACCGCCCGTTGCGCATTCTGGACACAACAGGGAAACTACTTGAACGAGTAATTGCCACTCGCCTGAAACAATTCACTAAAGGGACATCGGGGCTCTCTGAATGGCAGTATGAGTTCCGAAAAGCTGAATCAACCGGTAAGGCACTATCTGTGGTGTGACATCGCTCGCAATGCGATAGATGAATCACGGTGGCTAGGAGGTACGAAAAAATATTGCGCCGCGGAGACGACGTTAAAAATGCATTTAACTCACTGAACTGGAATCGAATTCTAGAAGCATTGTGCGATCTACAAGTCTCACCCTACTTGGTGCGTATACTAGCAAACTATCTCTCGGGTAGAAGACTGCTCTATGACACAAATGAGGGACTACAGGAGTTTAAATAACATTGAGTCTACCTCGGGGATCTGTATTAAGTCCGCTGTTATGGAATATCATGTATAATGGTGTGCTCAGGATCAATGTACCAGAAGGAGTTAGAATCATTGGGTATGCAGAGGATTTGGTGATAGTGGCCGTAGCTAAACACCTAGAAGACCTAGAGAATATTTGTTCCCAAGCAATCCACAGCATTAAATGCTGGCTAGATATGGCCGGACTAAAACTAGCCGCACATAAGACGGAGGCAGTTTTAATAAGCAGCCGCAAGAAAATAGAACACCTTGATTTGTAAATAGGAGGACCAACAATCAGAGCCAGTCCCTATATTAAATATCTAGATATCTAGCTAGACTGCTACCCAATCCTGGTGGTTCCCGGCCCCACGTAAGGAAACTCATGACCGTCAACACCTCCATTATAATGTACGCAACTCATATAACGACAGGAGCCGCACAGTATAAGTCGTACATGAGGGGAGTGACCTCAGCACATAGGCTGGCATCTGCTGCGCATTCCAAACGGCATCTAAAGATGCCGTAAATGTTTTGGCTGACACAAAACCACGACCTTGAGGATAAGGAAAACGCTGCTTCGCATGAGCTCTGACATGAGAATCGTCGGCGAATTCGGTCACAATTAGAGCTCTAAATCCTAAGATAATGGCAACGAAGGTAGCATTCTTCCACCAAAGGAAGATGGACCCTCACCATGATACCTGATGTATAAACATGGGTGAAAAGAAAATATGGCGAGTTGAACTACCACTTGACTCAGCTGATATCAGGACATGGATGCTTTCGGCAATACTTGCACAAGTATAAGCATGTCAATCACCCATACTGCTTGTATTGCGAAGGCAAAATAGAAAATGCGGAATACGTACTCACTGAGTGCGTGAGATTCGAGACCGCACGAACTATTTTGGAGAGCCATATGACACGGGCTGTTACTCCGACTGCAGTAACAGAATACATGCTAAATTACAACCAGCATGGTCCGTAGTAAATGGTATTCTATGTAACATGGTGAAGAAGTTGCGCCGTGACAAGCAGAGTAATGGGTAAACTCCGTCCCACCCCGCGATGAAATATCTAAAAGAAGTTCCGACGGGCATGCCTTTGGATCGGTCCAAAGGTATCTTTTGAAGATTTTCATCTTCCAACCGAAACCAAAAATGTGCGCTCCCATCAACCACAAATAAACGCACCAGACGTACATACAGCCGAGCCTCAGATCCCAGAGCCTTCTTTCGACGAAGTTGTAGACGCAATAAATCGATTGAAAAACAACAATGCTCCCGGAGTCGACTGCCTACCGGAAAAGTTGTGAAGCATGGAGGAGAGGCAACCGCTCGAAAGATCCTCCAACTGATTAAAACAATATGGGATAAGGAAGTCATTGCGGAAGAATGAAAAACCTCAATAGTCGTCCCCATTTTAAAAAAAAAGGTGACAGATCTGACTGCGAAAATTACAGAGGAATATCATTGCTCCCAACCACGTACAAAATACTAACAAATGTCATACTGGCGAGAATCACACCGTACGCAGAAGACATATTGGAAAACTACCAACGCAGATTCCGTAGGAACCGATCAACGAGCGACCAAATGTTCACAATAAGGCAACTACTGGAAAAGAAGTGGGAATACGGAGAGACGGTTCACCAACTGTTCGTTGACTTCAAAAAAGCCTACGACTCAGTCGCAAGGCAAAGACTACCATATTGTAGTTGAGCTGGGAATCTCGAGAAAATATGCCGTCCTTATTCAAATATAATCTAGAAACTGTAAGTAAAAACTGTGAAATCATCATGCAAGCGGCAGAAGAGGTGGGCCTAGAACTAAATGAAGACAAAACGAAATGATTACGGCGAGGGCAGGTGGACCTCAGGGAACACACATAAACGTCAGAGGCAAGATATTCGAAAAAGTTAAGGAATTTAACAAAAGACCGCATTCTGGCAACGCTAGTTGGCACGCAGTAAGTAAACTGCTGTAATCCAAACTGCTCTCACGTAACATAAAGCTCCGTGTCTATAGAACTATAATCATGCCGATTCTTCTATACGGATGCGAAACATGGGCTCTCACAAAACGGGAAGAAAACAAATTCCGCGTAGTCGAGAATGAAGTTCTAAGGGGTATCTTTGGCGGTAAATATGACGAGGACGCAGGAGAATGGAGGAAACCCCACAACCACGTATTGGAAGAGCTATACCGCAAACCTACAATAGTAAAAGTAATCAAGTCGCGAAGATTAAGATAGGCCGGACATATGGCGCGAATTCCCAACGATAGGACCGTGCTTAGAATTCTTGACAGTAGACCAACGGGAAAGAGACCGACAGGACGGCCGCGGAGATGGGAGGACAATGTAAGGTTTGACCTTGAGGAGATCGAATCAGATGGTCAAGCGTGGAAGGTGGGTGCACCGGACAGGGAACGATGGCGGAGTCGAGTCGGCGAGGTCATGAACTTCCGGGTTCCTACAGGCCAATAAATAAATAAATAGTAAAATAAAAAAATTCTATATGTATTGTTACGTTTTTACTTCGCACACGACCGTTAAACTATGTCCAGTTTAAAACTATCCGTTCTTTTACGCGAGTTCGACCACTGGATCGCAAGAGTGCTTCAATGTTCGAGGACAACCTCTTTTGCTCCGTTAAATTCCTCAATTCCTCGTCTCCTCTGGCTCTCCTTTTTTCTTGGTTCTTCCACGTGTTCTCTCCTGGTTCCGTCTGCTTCTGACGTTTTCGCCAGTTTCGTGTATTCTCCAGTATTCCTCTAGATGGCTCCAGAATCGGTGTGTTGATGTCGTATTAGTTGGCTTAAGGCTCGGTGCGGCGCCATGAGGTCACGCTAACGGTTGACAAGTGTGTCGGTTTTGAATTTGTGACACTACCCCGCACTTAAGTCTGATCGTCCCGATCAGACTCCAAATTCCATGATCCCAATGGGGATAGTCTCTCTATATGCACAACTTTTATCTTCCCTTGCCTCTTCCGTATGCGATACACCACATCGTGTAGTCGCTTTAAGACTTTATATGGGCCTTCCCACGATGTCTGCAGTTTTGGGGACAGACCCTTCCTCCATTGGGGGTTGTATAATAGTACTAAATCGCCTTCTTGGAATCCCTCGGAATTCATGGCTCGATCATACCGATCCTTCATTTTGTTGCTCATCAACCGCGCCCGTTGCCTCACGAGACGGTGTATTTCGTCCATCTCGGATTGGAGCACCTCCCAATAGCTGCCTTCGGCTTTAATAGTGGCACCGTTGCTACCGAATTTCAGGTCCGATGGGAGCCTCAAGTCTGTACCAAAGATGATGTGTGCAGGTGGGTGTCCGGTAGTGTCGTATACTGCTGATCGGTATGCCATTAAAAACATTTGGATGTGCTTGTCCCAATCACGCTGACATTTGTCGACAACTTTTCGCAAATGTTTCTCGAGCGTACGGTTGAACCTCTGAACCATTCCATCCGATTGTGGGTGCAGAGCTGTCGTCCGTGTCTTTTTGATGCCCAGCAGTGAGCACATTTCTTGGAAGATAGCAGACTCGAAATTCCTCCCTTGATCCAAATGTAACTCGATCGGTACTCCAAATCGCGTGACCCAATTCTGCACGAAAGCTTCGGCTACAGTTTTAGCCTCCTGGTTTGGTATCGTATACACTTCGAGCCACTTACTGAAATAGTCCATCACCACGAGTACATATTTGTTGCCGGAGTCACTAGTAGGGAAGGGGCCAGCTACATCCACTGCGACGCGCTCAAATGGCGCTCCGGCATTATACTGCTGTAACTTCCCTCTGCTTTTGACTTTTGGGCCCTTGGCTGCCATACATTGTGTGCAGTTTTTAATCCAGTTAGCAACTGAATTCCGGCCATTCACCCAGTAAAACCGTTGTTTTATTTTCTCCAGGGTTTTTGCAACGCCGAGGTGTCCTCCGCTTGGTCCATTATTGAATTCTTCCAACACGGCTGCTATCCTTGATTTTGGTAGGACAATTAAATCGGAGGTGTATCTACCATCATTGCTTTCCCATTGGCGATGTAATACTCCGTCTATTAGTTTCAGGCTGTCCCATTGCGCCCCATGCGCCTTGGCCACTGGACTTTCCGATGACATTCCTTCCTTTGCTGGTCTTTCATTCAATTCTTTTGCTTTCATTCCTTCCTTTGCTGGTCTTTCATTCAATTCTTTTGCTTTCAGGATCTTGACCAAATCGGCATCGTCCAGTTGGCTTTTTCTCATAGCACTGGAGTCCCATTCTGCATCAGGTCCGAGACTCAATAAGCGGATGTCGACTATCCCTTCACATCGTTCAGCCCTCGAGCAATGTTTACACTCCACTGCACATGGGCGTCGAGAGAGTGCATCGGCGTTTCCATGCTGTCCTCTTGGTGTCCTCCGCTTTCCTCCATTCTCTTTTCCCTTGCGTGGTGCATCACAATCCCGTGAAAAGTGCCCAGCTTTTCCGCAATTATAACATTTCCCGTCGGAGCCCTTGCGTCCGGTTGACATCATTTGAGTCATAGTCTTTATGAGATCCCTCACACTTTTCTCCAGGGATTCGTTCGGTTCCACTTCCACGCGATGGACTCTATGCACTGGTTTGCTTAACAGACTTGCTGTTTCCTGTGTCAATGCAAACGACACTGTTTCCGCGAATGTCCTTTTCGGCGTAGAGTACGTTGCTCGTTTTGTATCTGCATCCTTCAAACCATTGACGAACGCCTGGGTTTTGAGTATTTCGATTACCTCCGCGGGTGCATCTGCGCTTGCCAAGTGCGCGAGCCGTTCTATCTCATATTCTTGTAACGGCTCGTTTGCTTTTTGGTGGCGATTCATCAACTCTATCTGGAACATCTGCTTCCTATGATCGCTACCGTAACGCTGTTCAATCGCAGCCATTATTGCGTCATAATTGCTACGATCACTTGCAGGAACAGTTTGTAGCACATCGGCGGCGGGGCTTTTCAGCGATACCACCAATGCTGCCACTCTGTCCGTCCTTATCCAATGATTAGTTTGTGCTGTCGTCTCGAACTGTAGTTTAAAAACACTAAACGGCACAGTTCCATCAAAGGTTGGGGCCTTAAGTTTCATCGCATTGACAGTCGTAACTGGTACGCTTGACTGTCTTTCACGCACATGAATATCCAACTCCCTAAGTTTCGATTCCAAGTGATGTAGTTCGCCTTCCATTTGGTCCTGCCTCGCCCGCAGTTTATCCGCATTTCCTTCGATGTGCGCTAGTTGGTCCTTAACTTGTGAAGTGTGTTCTGCCAACTGGTTCTTCATGCACGAGGACTGCTCCGTCAGCTGCTTCTCTATGCGTTCCGTCAACTGATTCTCCATGCGTGAGGACTGTTCGGCCATTTGATTTTCCATACGTGAAGCCTGCTCCGCCAATTGTTGTGCCATTGCTTGTAAAAGCACGTTCATGTCGAATGCTAGAGTTGGTTGGGGTTCCATCAACTGCTCCTTGACCTCGGATGAAGGTCCCGTAGCACCTTGGTAAAACTCATAGGTTTCAACTTCGATGCCCTCATCCTCCAGAGCCTTCCGCAATCGTGCTTGCAGTTCCGGGCAATCGTCGAGATTCCAATTCATCCCTCAATTGAGGTATTCTTAGGTCGGCAAACTTTACCATTGTCCACGATCACTCCGCGATCCCACTTCTGACACCAATTGTCACGTTTTTACTTCGCACACGACCGTTAAACTATGTCCAGTTTAAAACTATCCGTTCTTTTACGCGAGTTCGACCACTGGATCGCAAGAGTGCTTCAATGTTCGAGGACAACCGCTTTTGCTCCGTTAAATTCCTCAATTCCTCGTCTCCTCTGGCTCTCCTTTTTTCTTGGTTCTTCCACGTGTTCTCTCCTGGTTCCGTCTGCTTCTGAAGTTTCCGCCAGTTTCGTGTATTCTCCAGTATTCCTCTAGATGGGCTCCAGAATCGGTGTGTTGATGTCGTATTAGTTGGCTTAAGGCTCGGTGCGACGCCATGAGGTCACGCTAACGGTTGACAAGTGTGTCGGTTTTGAATTTATGACAGTATATATATATATATATATATATATATATATATATATATATATATATATATATATATATATATATATATATATATATGCCTTGTGAGTAAGGCATTAGAGTATACTCACAGCTAGGTCAGCTTGTCGTAAGAAGCTACTAAACGCACCCTGTCGCCCGTTGAAATACCACCCCATCAAGTTTCTCAGTGGGGCAGCAACTTTCAAAGTATAAATGCTCGGCTTGGATGTCAAAAACAGATCCAGGGTGTTCGCATAATCACCTCGGGTACCCGGCATTCGCGTAGGTTCTTCCACGAATTGAGTCAAATTTCAGCTAATAGCTGGAGCTGAGTACATTAAAATCACCAAGGGCGGCAATTTCAGAACATAATTCCCCAGAACGATCTTCAACCATATGATGTCCAAGTTATCGGGTTTACATTGGTATTGGTGAAACCGATGCCCTTATGTTACAAAATGCAGTTATCAGTCGAACGTCGACAGAGTTTCAAAAACGAGATTACGCGATGACGAATTTCAAGTTCGGTTATTTGTCAAAATGTTTACATGGTGTTCGGAGGGAGAGTAAGTCCTGGGGCCAGAATGCCGGGCGTAGAAGAGAAATGGACACGCTTTAAGAATACTGTCATTAGTACTGCCAACTTCATCTTAGGCAGTAGTCGTAAAGATCGGAGCGACTGAGCTCAGACGATCTGAAACTGGCTACACAGACAGAAGAAAGTACCTGGGAAAAAAACCTTGTCTGTGAAATAGAGAAAAATAGAGAGCGAGGTCCGCACCAGGCGCGGAAGTTCTACCAAAAATATCCGCGGTATGACGCGGTACACACCACGCAGCACTTACTGCAAGGATAAAGAGGGTAAGCTGACCACCCATCCTGAAGGCATTCTTGAGCGATGGGAAGTGCACTTCAATGAATTGCTAAATGGTCAGCTAACAGAAGAATTGGAGGATCCACCAAAGCAAGACCAAGACCAAATGCTGCCGCCACCAAGCATTGAGGAAACATTAAAAGCCATTAGACAGCTAAAATCAAATAAAGTCCCCGGAGCAGATGGCATACCAGCTGAGCTGATCAAACAAACAGGAACAGCGTTACATCACGCAATTCATAAAATTGTGGTCCACGTATGGGAGCAACAGCAGATGCCGGAAGATTGGCGTCGTGGTATAATTTGCCCCATACATAAGGAGGGAGATATCACACTGTGCAGCAACTATAGGGGTATTACATTGCTGAGTACCGCCTATAAGATACTCTCGACTATCCTAAAAGATTGGATAGCCCTATACGCTAAAACCATCATTGGTCAATTGTAAAGTTAAAATCGTCTGTTATTATATAAGTTTAAAACGGAGGAAGTTAGAGTCGCCAATACAGATTTTACCGACCAACAAAATTGAACACACTTTAAATGTGTTTAACTCCTATAATCCCAATCTCCAGTTTACATATGAGATGGAAACTAATAATAGAATAAGTTTTCTTGATGTACAAGTCATCAGAAGTTTAGATGACCGATTGATTTACAATTGGTACCAAAAACCGACTTTCTCAAGGCGAGTGTTACATTACCATTCATTCCACCCAACACACCAGAAGATTGCGATGGTGTCTTGTTTGACAGATAAGGCGATCAAGTTGTCTGACCAACAGTTTCATGGCAAAAATTTGAAATTAGTTACTGATATCCTTCAAAGGAATTCCTACCCCAACACCTTTATCAAGAAACATATCAGAAAAAGGTTAGCAATTTTAAATAATAACGATAATAGTCCGAGGCAAACAAGAGTGGAACCTGATGCCACTCTTACGATTCCTTACGTTAATCGTCTTACTGAACAGTTGAACAGAAAACTGAAGAATTATAATATACGTGTTATTAACTCTATTAACAACAGATTGGACCATATTGTTACACGGGGAAAAGACAAATTACAACAACAAAATAACACCAATGTTGTTTATCAAATAGATTGTTTGACCTGTCCTGCCACCTATATAGGCCAAACAAAGAGAAAACTCAGTACCCGCATTAAAGAGCATCGAAATAACATTAATTGTCATCCCAAGTACCACAATGTCATATCATTAATTGGGAGAGGATCAAAATTAAAGATAAGGAAGTGCTTTTGTCTAAACGTCTTGTGTCTGAGATGTCTTACATCAAGGCCAACTTACACACCTTGAATCTACAGACAGACACAGTTAAATTCCACGACGTATATATGCCGGCGCTCACCTAGTGGTTTCTTTTAAGTGTTATTGAGAAACATTGTTGTTTAATGTTGTTTTTATTAATTGACTTCTCTTTCAAATTTATTGTCAGAGTAAATTCTATTTATTTAATTTATTTAGTTCAATTTATTTTCAAATTGTTGTGAAACTAATTTATATTATTATTTCCCTGTTTCCATTTTGTTGGTAAGCTTGGTTTAAATTAATTAATGTGTGTCTTATGGTTAAATATTAAGTTTTAACATCATTTTTAACTTTTTTAGACCTGATGACGATCAAATACAATGATCGAAACGTCGTTTTTTAGTGTAATGTGAGAAAATTAAACAAAAATAAAAACAAAATTAGTCTGTATTGTCGACTCTAACTTCCTCCGTTTTAAACATCATTGGTCAATATCAGTGTGGCATCCCAGGCAAATCAGCGATTGATCAGATATTCACCCTTAGGCAGGCGAGGGAAAAATGTTAGGAATTTAAGATCCCATTATATCCATTTATAGAGTTTAAATGTTACATATCCATAACAGAAACAAGACATGAATATAAAATAAACATAACAAAACGAATATATCTCTATAATGTCGTTCGAATGTAATTATATTTTAAATACCTAAATTACCTATTAACAGATAGACATTCTTGTAATAAGCATATATCTCTATAATGTCGTTTGAATACAATTATATTTTAAATACCTAAATTACCTATTAACAGGTAGACATTCTTGTAACTACCTGAGGTACAATCTATTAAGATTGCAATGTTAGATTTTAAGTAAAAACACAATTAAATACACTCGCAGTGTATACCAGTTGCGCAGCAGCTGGCACCAACTGGCCGATTGTCGCCACGATGAGGTCATAACGTCCCTTTTTGAATTGGCAGTTATGCCCAAGGAGTCCGCTACCAGCCATCATCGTGTGCACACCGTCCGAGTCATTGCCGCTGATCCTACATAAGTTAATAAAGATAAATAAACCGAAAGATCGCGTTCGTTTTCTTTTATATAAAGTTTGTTGCTAACGAAAGATCGTTGGCTCAAAACTATAACTGCTGATCCTGCATAAATCAATAAAGATAAATAAACGGAAAGATCGCGTTCGTTTTCTTTTATATAAAGTTTGTTGCTAACGAAAGATCGTTGGCTCAAAACCATAACTTTTAAACCCGCCTACGACAGCATAGCCAGGGAAGAACTATATAATGCCATGAGAGAGTTCGGCATTCCAAACAAATTGATACGACTTTGTAGGTTGACCATGACCAATGTAACTAGTCAAGTAAAAATAACGGGATTCCTGTCCAAACCAATAAACATCTTTAATGGACTCCGAGAAGGGGACGGTCTGGCCTGCCTCCTCTTCAACCGGGCGTTGGAGAAAGCAATCCGTGACTCTGTCGTCACAACTAGAGGGACTCTTATCACGAAGTCCTGCCAGATACTTGCCTACGCAGATGACATCGACATCATCGGTAGAACCGAATCGGCTGTACAGGAATCCTTCACCCAGATCGAGCAGGCGCCACAAAAACTGGGACTGCACATTAATGAGGGGAAAACTAAATACATGGTGGCAACTTCTGCGAAGAGAAGACCTAACGTTGGTCAAACTATCAGGGTAGTGGAGCACAAATAGAAGTAGTGCAATCCTTTAACTACCTTGGGTCAATAGTATCAGCCGATAACAATATGGAAGAAGAAATACGCGAACTGCTGATCAAATCCAACAAAGCCTACTATGGTCTATCATCATCATCATCGGCACTACAACCGGGAACCGGTCTTGGCCTTATTTAGCAAGTCCTGAGGCTTGTTAAGTTTTCCATGATAATTTGTTTTTCCGGGCGAGGTCATTAGTCTTGCGCCGGACTATGGTCTATCAAGGCTCTTTAAATCCCGAAATGTATGCAGAACATCCAAGCTACTCCTGAACAAGACCATGGTCTTACCAGTACTCATGTATGGATCCGAGACCTGGGTGCTCAATAAAAGACACTCTAAACTCTTAGCCGCGTTTGAGAGGAAGGTCTTAAGAAGAATTGTTGGCCCCGTATGTAAGCGAGGACAATTCTTGTGACGCTACAACCATGAGTTGTACGCAATCTACCTTGAAGCTAATGTTGTAAGAAAAATGATGATGATGATGATACAGACTAGTTTGATTTCATTTGATGATTTTTTTCTTCAAAGTGTTGTGAATGTTTAGACATTTGCGTCAATCATTTCTTACCTGAAATAGAAATCCACGGCAAGATCATCATCTTGCCATGGCATCATACGAAATCATATCAACCAAACGATTTCGGGTCATTTTACATGAATTATTTAGAAACCTGATCGGTTCCTCTGGGCGGCAACATATCCATCAAACACACGCCAATCCTCCTGTGTTTACTTGTTCCAACTATCCGTTGGTCCAAAAAGACAAGTCGGGCTACTTGATTGCTTGCACATCTGCAAGCCAAATTTCCCCACAGTATCAGTATCAAAGTATGCAGTACGACAAAGTATCATTGAATATTGGAACTATGTTTTTGTTGAAATTGTTACAGCGTGCTTTATTTTCTTCTTAAATATTAGACTTTACACAAAAAGTGTTCAGTTTGGCTATTTAAAATAAACCACGTCCGACATTCTGGCAAAACATATTTATAATAAATTTACACCATTAAATCTTGTTCAATTTTATACAGTATATATGTTTTTAACTTAAGAACCGTAATATAATTTTAATTACAACCTAAAAAACACAACACTGAAAACTAAGACACAAATATTTTACTGTTCCTTGTTGAGAGATTTGGAAAACGCTTTCGCCATCGACTCTTTTTTTGAATATTAAAGGGACGCAAATCAGCATAATGATTCGGGCGGTATTTATTTATGTAACACATAGACGACAAGATTGAGTTTTGAAACCATCGAATCATACTTTGTTAGATATACCTCATTGATATGACATATTTTATTGAAAGCGCAACTCAGGATCACTGTTGCTTTAGTGCAAATTTGGAAGAGCTTTTTTTCTACTCAAACGCGCGCACAAAATGGGATTTTGGAGTACCCTTAAATGTCACAGCACAGTGCGAGCGGAAGGACAGGAAGTGGATAAGGAAAAGAGGTATCGATGTATATTGGTCTTAAATGCCTGGACATTACAACGATGACGAAACACGTGATCGGGTAGAATATTCCACATTCGTGTGGTTCGGCTAAAGAATGACCCTCTATATTTATTTGTGCGCCTGAACTTGACTTTCAACATGAATTGATGCGCATTCTCAGAATGACGGGTATCGCGTGAAAATGTCTGAAGAGGTGGAACGCATTGAGCAAGTTCAGTTGAGCAACGACCATGATAATAATCCTCATCATCGGCACTACAACCGGAAACTGGCTTTGGCCTTATTTTAGCAAGCCATGAGGCTTGTTAAATTTTCCATAATGATTTGTTTTTTCCGGGCAAGGTCATTAATCTTGCGCCAGAGACTCCCCGACAGGGAATCGAACCCAGGTCTCCCGCTTGACAGGCTGGTATATTAACGACCATACTATCGAGGAGCCTGACCATGATAATACCTATAGAAAAAAGATAGGCATGATACGTTGCACCTATGTTTTAACGACGGAATTGCTCGACTCACAGCTGGGTCCCCAATAAGTTTCAATATTGCATTCTATCGAGCACGTGTTTGTAAATAGTGGCCAGGTTAGATGGAGTGAAGTATTTTTTGCATCTCTTAAAAAACCCCCATGCATTTGGCCGCACTTTTCGCAGCTTCAAAAATGTAGTTATACCAATTAAGTAATTATTATTATTATTAATTGGCCTGTATGAATCCGGAAGTTCATGGCCTCACGGACTCAACTTCGCCATCGTTCCCTGTCCTGTGCGCTCTCCTTCCACGCCTGCCCAGCCGATCCGATCTCCTCAAGGTCAAACCTAACACTGTCTTCCCATCTCCGTCGCGGCCGTCCTACCGGTCTCTTTTCCGTTGGACTACCGTCAAGAATTCTACGTACGGTCCTATCGTTGCCTACTCGCGCCACATGTCCGGCCCATCTTAATCTTCGCGATGTGATTACAATGACCTGAAATGAAAGCAGACGATTATATATTAGTAAAATAAAAAGTTAAAAAGAACCTGTCTTTGATTATTTTAAGCCTTTCGATAGCTGTTGAAGGTGGAAATTATAAACTTTTTTTGGCTTATTGTGTTCGCAATTAAAAAATGAACAAAACAAGCCAAGGTGCGATAAAGTCTATTCAGTACAAAATCTCCCCCTCTACAAAGCCAAAGTTAGACCCGCGTTCAATTACTCTTGATATGTTGGGAGGTCTGCTCTTCAGGCAGACAGAATTGTTTTATTTTACTATTTATTTATTTATTGGCCTGTAGGAACCCGGAAATTCCGTTCCCTGTCCGGTGCACTCACCTTCCACGCTTGACCATCTGATCCGATCTCCTCAAGGTCAAACCTTACATTGTCTTCCCATCTCCAAACCTTACATTTTCCTCCCTTCTCTGCGGCTGTCCTGCCGGTCTCTTTCCCGTTGGTCTACCGTCAAGAATTATACGCACGGTCCTATCGTTGGCAATTCGCGCTACATGTCCAGCCCATCTTAATCTTCGCGACTTGAATACTCTCACTATTGTAGGTTTGCGGTACACCTCTTCCAGTTCGTGGTTGTGGAGTTTCCCCCATTGTCCTGTCTCCTCGTCATATCCTCCAAAGATACCCCTTAAAACTTTATTCTTGAATACACGGACGTTGTTTTCTTCTTATGGTTCTATAGACACGGAGATTTATGTTACGTGATAACAGTTTGGATTTCAGCAGTTTACTGACTGCGTGCCAACTAGCGTTGCCGGAATGTAGTGTTTTGTTAATTTCCTTCGACATTTCGTTACTGGCCGTCAGTATTGTTCCCCAACACCAAAATTCTTTCTTCCCTCTAACGTTTATATGTGTTCCCTGAGGTCCACCTGCTCTCGCCGTAATCATGTATTTTGTTTTGTCTTCATTTATTTCTAGGCCCACCACTTCTGCCACTTGCATGATGATTTCACTGTTTTTACGTACAGTTTCTATATTATCGCCCAAAACGGCGATGTCATCCGCATATGCAAGCACTTGTGTGAACCCGTTCAGGGATGATCCGGCCATGTTGTCGCCGTGTACCTTTCTGATGACATACTCGAGCACAAGGTTAAAATACACGGTGAGAGGCCATCCCCCTGTTTTAGTCCGTCCCGGATTTCAAATGGTTCTGAGAGGTGGTTTTCTAATCTAACTCGCCCTTTGTTTTCGTTCATGCATATTTGAATGAAGGTGGCATATTTTTTTCCTCGGAATTCCCAGTTCAACTACAATATGGTAAAGTCTTTGCTTTGCGGAATTAACGAATAGATTTAGAATCCTAGAGAATGGGAGCAGTGAGAAAAAGGAAGCCAATAGTGTGGACACTAAATGGACGTCGATCAGAGACACAATCAAACAAACAGCCCAAACGATATTAGGATTTAAGAAAACAATTAAGTTTAAATCTTGGTTTGATGATGAGTGCAGGGAGAAGATCGAAGAACGTAAACGCCTCAGAGTGATCCACTTAGAAAGATACGCGACAATCCGGAAAGGGACAATGAGACTCTAGGATTTAAGAAAACAATTAAGTTTAAACCGCTTGTTGGCGTGTCCTACGGAATCCGCATTGGTAGTCTCTCTGTATTTCTTCTGCGTACGGTGTGATTCTCGCCGGTATGACATTTGTTAGTATTTTGTATGTGGCTGTAGTTTTCGCAGTCAGATCTGTCGTCATTTTTTGAAAATGTGGACGACTATTGAGGCTTTCCATTCTTCCGGATTGACTTCCGTATCCCATATTGTTTTGATGAGTTGGTGGTTCTTTCGAGCGGTTGCCTCTCTTCCATGCTTCACATGGTCTACCGGTATGCAGTCGACTCCGGGAGCTTTGTTGTTTTTCAATCGGTATCTGAGGCTCGGCTGTATGTACGTCTGGTGCGTTTATTTGTGGTTGATGGGTGCGCACATTGAGCAGGTTTTCAAAGTACTGCTTCCAGCTTGTGACGATATTGTTTCTATGACCAGACAGTCGTTTGCGTCTCGAGTTATTTTGGCTCTCCCTCGGTAGCCATTTCTAATTGAAGTTATGCCGCCATACCTGTAGGAAGCCGGAAGTTCATTGCCTCACGGACTCAATTCCATAATAATTTGTTTTTTCGGGCAAGGTTATTTGCCTTACGCCAATTTCGGGTTCCTACAGGCCAATAAATAGTAGAAAATAGTATAAATAGTAGTAAATAGCAATTCAGGAGGCAACGAAGGTACGTGTGCATGAGCACCATTTCACACTCAAGGATATAAGGGTCATTTTTCTCGGACGCGGCAAAAGCCAAAGAAATTGAAGCGGTTTCAAGAATCAAACGTTCACTGTCGTAAACCAGGAGTAGTAGGGCTTAGCTTAAGGCCTGTAGAACCAAAAGTCGGTTATCGAAGTCGTTAGTAGACCTTGTGAATTTGCAGAGCATTTATGTTTAAGGTATTTATTGCATAAATTGGCAACATGCTATTTGCGCATTGAATAAAAAGCAAGGAGAAGCATGTCATTCAGTGCACGGGATTCTAAATAGGATAGCTTCACACTTCTGGAAATTGATCTTGTTTCTAGTCACCCTGTCGAAGGATCCTGCAAAGCCAATCAGACACGCACTGGTTCATGCATTTATTGTATTTCCTGATTATTGGCATTTACTTTCATTTTCAAAAAACCTTAATAAGGTATATGTTACTACTAAACATTTTTTAACAGAGTAATCAATTGAATTTTTTAATGAGATATTCTATGGTGTCCTATTTTCTTAAGCTCATAGAAAAATTCGATGTATCTATTATAGGCCACCAGGATCGTACTTCTAGAAGTGTGAAATATTTACGACACGTAGAAATTATCAAATTGTAGGCAATCAAAAATAAACTATTAAAGACAAGAAAAACAACTCACATATTTCCCATCAAAATTTGAAGGAAAAAATGAAAATAAAAAAAAAACAGAAATTTCACTTCATTATTTCAAAATGTCCAATATTATCTAGATCCCTTACACAATTTATTCATTATTACGCTTCCTTTCAAAAAGGGAAATTTATCCTGAATAGTTTTCCTTTAAAAGCAAAACTTTGAAATCTATTTATTTTGCGAGTAACTCAAGGAGACTTGTTTACAAATATACAAAAAAAAATTTGCAGCCATATTGTTTTGTTAGTGTACACTCTGAAATTTTTATTTCATCATCCATCGAAATAAGCATCACGTGCAGACGAAAATAACAACAACTAATCGCTTTTTAAGAAACCCTATTCAGTCTGAATCAATTTCAAGCAAATCAGTTCAATTAAATAGTACCCATAATATTTTGGAACAAAATTCTTCTTTCAATCGTAAATCGTATTTGGTCTCCAGAAAAATAAACAAAAAAGAATAATTCAACTAATAAATAATGTCTGAATTGCAGTCAACACTTTTACTGAAGAAACAACTTGCGGAACTAAGTAAGAATCCTGTTGAGGGGTTTTCAGCTGGATTAATCGATGAGCGAGATATATTCAAATGGGAAGTACTAATCATTGGCCCACCCGACACTCTCTATGAAGGTGGTTTCTTCAAAGCTCATCTACTATTTCCTAAGGAATATCCATTACGACCACCGCGCATGAAATTCGTCACTGAAATTTGGCATCCGAATATCGAGAAGAATGGTGATGTGTGTATTAGTATCCTACATGAACCTGGCGACGATAAGTTTGGTTATGAGAAGGCATCGGAACGTTGGCTACCTGTTCATACAGTTGAAACTATATTGATTTCTGTAATATCTATGCTAGCCGACCCGAATGATGAATCTCCGGCTAATGTGGACGCCGCTAAAGAGTGGAGAGAATCTTATCCTGATTTCAAGCGTAAGGTAGCCCGTTGCGTCCGAAAAAGCCAAGAAGATTGCACATAAATTAGTGACGATATTTAGTTTAGATGTATAAATATTATTAATAAATATTACACCAATAAATTATAGTGATTTTAAAATTGCTGAAATAAAAATGGACAACAATAATCATTGAGCAGTCCGGCCTCCTTTCACATTCATGTATATTTACAATTGACAGCTTCCGTGTTCATTTGGAATTATGTCATTCAGCTGATGGTGCTCAAGCAACAGATTTGGTTTATTCAGATTCATTCAGTCTCAAGTATTCATCGAAAGCCAATTCACCAAGAAGATTTGGTATTACAAAATTAATTTTTAATGGACAAGAAGATCCACTTTTTCCCATCTGAACACTGCGATATCTAACTATTGGGATTATGACATTTTTAAGTGCGAACGAACAATTATCATTTTGTTTATGAAATTCTAATTATTTACTTTTAAGCTTCACTCAAGAATAAATATTGATAATAAAGTTGGTTTTGGAAATAGGCACAAGATTCGCTTTTTATTTGGTTTGAAGTACTCGATTAAAATCCTCTATTCGGCCTCCTAAAGATGTGCACCTCCCAAGTTTTCATTGGAGTACTGGAAATCTTTATTATCTAAGCCCGAGATATATCGTGTCCAAATTTATTTTCACGTTTGTGGGTTATAAATTACCACAGAATACTCATTCGCTTTTGGAGACCTATTATAGTAAATTTTATTTGAATTCGATTCTGTTAATATTGAGAAGTGAGTAATGATGATAACTTTTATTAGGTTAACTCAGACTATCTATCGACTAGAATACTAATACAAGTCGTGGTGGTGACGGTTGAAAGGATTTATTGCAAATATAGGGCTTAAAGATGACATGGACATGCTCTCCCATCCAGATGGTCTGGAATATTTGAGGTGCAGCTATTGAATAGAGTGGGATCTGTAATGGAGCCTTGCAGTAGACCTGCAACAGTGTGGAAAACTTGTTCTGTTTGGAAGGAATTACCGGATAATACGAAACAGTGTTTTACTAGCCCCTTGCTCAAAATTTGTAAACAAAATGTGCAATCAACTTGTGGGCAAGGCATTTCGTTACGCTTACCGTTACGTTAGGTTCTTTATAAACAGCCGATCCCCTAGTTGGGTTCGTAAAATATTGATCGCTATTGAGTTTTTTTCTAAGATAAAATTGGAAATCTGGTATTAAGATATTGACACGAATAAAGTTAATAAACACGCTAGCACTTATTCTATGCGTATATCTGTTTTTTATTATTATATATAATTAACTCTAAATTCACTGTAACGTATGAGTACTGGAACATGCGCTAGTGCACCTACCAAAAAAACGAGACGTCTCCTCACTAGCATCCGTTCTCTTTTTCTGTCAAATGCCGAATACGAATACAGCACTTGTACACAGATAAGTGTAGTTGTCCCATCCTTCTTCTTGACGGGCACTGCCGGCGAAGCCCATAGGCTCGATGATTTTTCGATGACTCCTTGCTCTTCCATCTCTCGATTCATGTTGCCTACTTCTGATTGTTTCGCCAACGGTAGTCGACGAGGTGGCTATTTTATAGGTCTTGACTCACCCGTGTCAAAGCGATATTTACCTATACCGGTGCGTCCGAATTTATCATTTCCTGTCACAAAAATCGTTCAGGAGTGATATAGCGCTTGCCTTTTCTCTGTCTGTTAATTCGATTTTCTGGGACATCAACTTATTAACCAAAGAGGATGCACCCGCGGGCTGTTGAATTGAATGGTCCTCTCCCCTTGTCTGAATTGAGCTTATCATTGACACGGGTGCATATTCTGCGATTACCTCTCCTTTTCTTATTGCGACCGGCTCCTTGGACGCATTTAGTACTCTGACAGATACGATGTGCTTCTTCGCATCGATAAGGGCTTTCCCAATAAGGATGTTCCCCTTACGCTGATTTTGTACAGCTTCGGTGATGTAAAATCGATTGTCACCGGGATCACTCTTGAGACTGTTCCAAATTACCTAGTCTGAACGAGCTGGGATCTCATCCTCCTCACGGACATAACATTTCAGCCTTCGCAATTGTTCGTCCTGCAGTGTAATAGCAACCTCCAAATTATCAATTCGCAGTGTTCTTTGCCCGATATCTAGAACATTTGATGCTCCTTCATGAAATCCATTCCAATAATGCATTCGTCCACAATATCGGCAACCGAAAATTGGTGGGAGATGGAAATATTGCCCAGCACTATTATGCTCTCGACTTCTCCGTAGACTGTAGAACATTCTCCTGTAGCAGTCTTCAAAGCGTATCTTCTATTTTTATTAAGGGCTATTTTGCCCACGACATCCGGCCGAATTATGGACCTCGTTGCTCCAGTGTCGATTGACACTGTTGTTGTCCTTGCATTAACAATCGTAGTTATAACCAAACTTTGGTTATCCCGTTGGAGTTATGATACAGTTATGATGCTGGGGCTGCACATTCCACCAGGCGACTTTCACCCCGTAAAGTCTGCCCTTACAAATTTCCTGATCTCTTGGCCTCAGGTTGGTCCGTTGATAGTCTCCTCTTATGATTAGCGCATGAACAACAACTCTCACTTAATGTTTCATTCATTCGTCGACGTTTCCTACAGTCAACAGAGATGTGGCCGACCTCGCCGCATGTCCAACACTTCATGTCAGTTCTCGGGGTTCTCCGTTGTACATGCCCGATTCTTTGGCAGGAACATTCTTGGACGGACGTTTCTCGAACTCTATACGTACTCGTGGTAGCCAGTTTAGCCGATTCATATGCCAATGCGAACGCCAGTATTTCATTAGTCGTGTTCCTTCCCGCCAAACGAACGGCCTGTTGCAAGTCCCGATCTTGGAGTGCATTTATAAATGCATCCATTGCTACCTCGTTCAGAAATTCTTTAGTCATATTTGTATAAGCCAAGTTTGCCAATCGCTCAATGTCTGCCTGCAACTGTTGAAGATTTTCTCTCGGTTTCTGCGTTCTGCTCCGCAGTTGCATGTGGTAGACCTGCTGCATGTGGTTGTCGCCATACCTAGCTTCAAGGCCGTCTCTTATCGCTTGGAAATCTGTTTGCTTCTCTGCTGGTATGGTTTGTAGCAATTCGGAGTGACATGATTAGTGATGTTGACTTTTGTTTATCCGACTACTTATTATAATTGGCCGCGGCGTCAAACTGAAGTATAAATACGGAGAAGGGTCCCGTTCCATCGAAGGTTGGCGGTTGCATCCTTGTATCTTTGTAGTCATGTTGATTGCTAGGCGATGTGTTATTTCTCTCAACACACTGAAGTCTCTTTTCGATTCGCATTATTTCATCGGCGACTTTTAGATCCAGATTTTCTACTTCGTTTCGAATTTTGGACTGAATTTCTTCCTTAAAGTGTTAAAAATTACATTTCATCCACTGCGTTTGGGCATCCAATTTTGCATTCAGGTTTGCAGCTTGTGCGTCGAATTTCGAATTTTGGGCATCCAACTTTGCATTAACATCTGCAGCTTGCGCGTCCAATTTTGTGTTAATATCTGTAGCTTGCGCGTCCAATTTAATCAAATTCATCCTGAACATCTCCGAAATGTCCAACTGTGGCGAACACTTCTCCGTCTCATTGGCACCACCTTGACTCGCTGTTTCTTCTCCATCCGGACAGTCTGGCCCAATCGTAAAAACATATGTGTCGACATCAATACCCTCTTCCTCCATTGCTGCTTGCAGACGCTGTGGAAGAATTTGCTTCTGTCCTCTGCTATCCAGATTCCGGTTCTCAAGTTCCTTCTTCAACTCAGGAACGTGAAGATCCTCCAAATGTCGTCCTGACATCGTCACAACACACTTTCACAGACTTATTCACTTCACCAATAATTAATCCCACTTCTGGCACAAATTGTAGCGAGCTTAGGGGTCGCTGGATTAATTATTTTTAATAAATAAGAGCCGTTAAATCGATTTTGAATTAATGTAATACTTTATTAGTCCGTTAATAACAACCGTTACTTTTACCGTACACTTAACGATTTTTTTGACTTATCGCTTCCGTACTACTTATCGCCTCTTTGACTGCTTACTTCTTACTGCTTACTTCTCCCTCTCTGATCTGCGTGTGACGTATTTATACTGTTTCCTCATTCTGATTCGGTGTTTCGTTTCCGTTCGTTCCATAGCCTCGAATTTTCTATTGTTCATAGTCTCCAGTTTTCCAGTACTTTCTAAAATATTCTAGTACTTTGTTTCGGACTTTCTAGAATATTCTAGTACTGATTGTCATATGCGTCACAATATCAAGAGTAATTGAACGCGGGTCTAACTTTGGCTTTGTAGAGGGGGAGATTTTTTACCGAATAGATTTTATCGTATCTTGGCTAGTTTTGTTCATTTTTTAATTGCGAACACAATAAGCCACAAAAAGTTTATAGTTTCCACGTTCAACAGCTATCGAAAGGCTTAAAATAATCAAAGACAGGTTCTTTTTAACTTTTTATTTTACTAATATACAATCGTCAGCTTTCATTTCAGGTCATTGTAATCAGGTCGCGAAGATTAAGATGGGCCGGACATGTGGGCAACGATAGGGGCGTGCGTAGATTTCTTGACGGAGATGGGAGGACAATGTTAGGTTTGGCATTGACTAGATCGGATCGGCTGGTCAAGCGTAGGAGGAGAGTGCGCAGGACAGGGAACGATGGCGGAGTCGAGGCGGTGAGGTCATGAACTTCCGGGTTCCTAGAGGCCAATAAATAGTAGCAGTACTAGTAAATAGTAAATAACCGCCTGTTTTAAAATCCAATGGTATATTTTAATTTCAGATAACCCATATGACTAGAATCGTTTGCGCCGATACGGAATTTTTGGTTTGTGACGTCGCAGTCGATGCCGTTTAGCGACAGCAACCCAGCTTGTCTAGGGTTAGGGTAAAGTACGATTTAAGTTATATTGAATTAAACAAAACAAAAAAGTATATATATATATATATATATATATATATATATATATATATATACAAATATATATATATATGTAAGTTAATTTTAAATTAAAAAAAACAAAATTGACAAGGTTTTTTTAGTTTTTCTTTTGTTATTAAAATAAACAGAATTAAAAAACAAACAAAGTTCTGTTACCGAAAGGCAAATTGTACAATAGCCATGTAAAGTTTAGCTTAGAGAGTCTGCGTAGGACCAGTAGGTTATAACATAAGATAATTAAGCTAGAATTTAAACATTTTTGTCTAGCCTGTAATTTAGAATCTAAAAAAAAACGAAAATAAAAAATGTTGAAAAATGAAAAAAAAACGAAAGCAAGGCACACGCGGTCCTAAAAAAAACTATATATACCTTGAAATAGTTGTAAAAATAGCCAAAAACATTTGGATTGATGAATATTAAAGATTTCCCTCTGACTTCTGCACCTGCAAGACCTCAAAAGATTTCCCAATGATCGCTCACCGTGGAATTTATATTGGCGATCATTTAAAAACCCGTTACATTCTAAGCCCATTCATTAAAATGAAGTACATTGTTGTGAGATATTCCTAGATTAACAATACTAAAATTGACTTACTTGAAATATGTTAATTTGTTTACAGTTTCGGGTGTCTGCTATTAAAGTAATATGCTTGTCAATTAAATAAGTTAATTCTTCACTTTTCGGATAGGTCTACCCAGATGCTATTCTCTTTATTGGCCTGTAGGAACCCGAAAGCTTATGACCTCACCATTACGCGTTCGTTCCCCGGCCCGCGCAATTCCCTCTACGCGCATTCTCTTTTTTTTTTATTACACTTGTGGGGGGTTTCTCTATTCTACATGAGAAACAACCCACAATTCCAACCAACATTTCCTACCTAATTTCGACCGCCTTTCAGCGCGTCAAATCAACCCCATTTCCCCCTACTTACCTGTTCACCTGCAAAGCATGTTTCCACCAAGGACACAGCTAAACTCATTGTACCACGAAGACAATGCATAAATGAGTTTAGCTTACCTTTTTTGCCATACGGCAACTCGTGTCCATGTCTATTAGCGACAACCAAATCCAGCCGGACGAAGTTGTCGCATCATTGCAGATCCGCTTGGGAAATTTATCACCACATTCGATTGAATCACGTGATAATATTTCCCTAGCGTTACTTCGGCTTTTCTCCAGACACTTCATTCGCTGGGGATCAATGTTCTCTTTTTGCAGGTGAATATCATCAGCTTAATTCTCCTCTCTTTCTCAGTGCTGTCTTCGTATGGATCAATGTACACTGAAACCACCATACTACCGAATCAGGTCAATAGGTTCCGCTCAGAACTACATTGATTCATGCACATACAACCAAATCCACCCCAAGATAATCGTACAGCATGTTTCTGTTCTTTTATTGTCCCGCTCTCTTCGATCATCAGATTACCGATGTAACCTACCACACATCGAAGGACGTGGCAATGAGAGAGCAGAGGTATGTTCTCTTTTGGTTGTATCCAATTTCTTCCCTTTTCGAGGCAGTCGATTAACGTGTTTACCCAAGGGAGGTGGTGTCGCGAATTGCCGCCGCGTGGGCATGCTTATGCACACGCTCGTCCGCGGACATCCGAATTTTAGTTGTAGAGTTATGTGTTGTGTGACCGCATCGGAATGTTCTCACTAGTGAATATTTTCAATAAATTAAAACGCTTGCTGGCAGTGCTATCTGTTATCTTTTTATTGATTACTTTGGTGTCTTAACTCACTTATTCGAATTAGACTTCAATCGTTTATTTATCTATCCACTCGAAGGAGATGTCGTACAATATTCGCATCGGATTCGGTACAACCAGGAAGTGGACGTGCGTCCCATAAATGTTTACAATTACACATTCCTCAATAAAGATGAACATAAATCGATGCCGCATTTTGAGAGACGAATGGCTATACGCCAAACCTGGGGTTACGAGCAACTCTTTTCGGACGTGATTATTCGAACAAATTCTTCCCACGGATTGATGGGAGATATAAGGAATACGTACCATACGCTGGCATCATCTACCCTTATACCCCCACACACTTCTCTCGGAAGAGGCGAACCTATAGCGCCGTCGGCGCCCCGAGATTTTTTTTCTTACTCAAACGCGTGCACAAAAGGGGATTTTGGGGTACCCTTAAATGTCAGAGCACAGTGCGAGCGGAAGGATAGGAAGTGGATAAGGAAGGGTGGTATTGATGTACCATATATTGTTCTTAAATGCCTGGACATTACAACTACGAAGAAACACATGATCAGGTAGAGCACTCCACACTCGTGTGGTTCGGATTAAAGAATGACTCTCTGTGTTTATTTGTGCGCCTGAACTTGACTTTCAACGTGAATTGATGCACATTCTCAGATTGACGAGTATCGGGGGAAAATGTCTGAAGAGGTGGAACACATTGAGCAAGTTCAGTTGAGCAACGACGGAATTGATCCACTTACAGCTTGGTCCTCAATAATTTTCACTGCTCCTATCCTGTAGCGTAGTTTTGGATCCGCCTGGCCATATATGGGACTTGAACTCCATTTTAGGACTAATATACGTCCTGTAAATAGTCGCCAGGCTGGATGGAGTGAAGTATTTTTTGTATCTTTTAAGGAACCCCATGCATTTTGCCCCACGCTTCGCATCTTCAAATATGTGGTCATTCCAATTAAGAGTCGAATTAATTCGAGTGCCGGGGGTTGATAGTTCCTTGGCTTCGTCGATGCAAGTGCCGTGTATTTACTTTGGGGTTCGCTTTTAACGACAGGAGATAGCACTCGATTTTTAAGGCATTGAATTCTACTCGGTTAGAAAATCGCCATTGATATATCTTCTTGAGGTCGGAATTCAGTGTATTAAGCATAACTGAGGGAATGCAATCCGGACCATCGGATTTGTTTGCGTCTAGGTCCTGGAGTGGCCGGGCAACAGTACGCGCTCGGAAACAAATCTGGCTCATGGTATGATGCTTATGCACAAGTTGAGGTGGAACCGATATGGTATCAGGCAGCGTTGAGTTGGCTGCAAAATGTGCAGCAAGTAAATTCGTTTTCCCTATTGCACGGATGACTGGTCTGTCAACGACTATTAGTGGAGGAATGGATGAGGAGACCGAGTTTTGGATGTTCTTCACATATGCCCAGAAGTTTCTACTACCTGTGGGAGAGTGAAGTTTTTTGTCTCACTCTCTGCTCATGCAAGAACTTTGCGCGTTGAATATACGCATTGCAATAATTTCTAGCTCTCTTAAATCTTTTCAGGTTTTTCTCAGTATTGCTTGATTTATACAACCGGAAGCTCAACTCTTTAGCCTTAATGGCTTCTCTGCAAGCGGAATCGAACCACTTATTTCTTTTGGGTTTAATACTGTTTATTCATGTGGAATAAAGGTTAGCATGCCAAACAGAATCGTGTTTGTCATTGTGTCCACTATAGAGTTGTGGCGGTTTCAATAACGCCACCGCTCGCCTTTTCCAGGTACAACACCTAACTTCACCCTAGGGCGTCCAAAAACGATATAAAACAAGTATTGTGGCAGTTCCATTGAACGCCACTACTTACCTTACAACCTATGATGAAGAAACAGTCTTCCTAAAACACATTAAAACATGTACTTACCTTCCATAGTTGTACCAACTATTTCAGAAATACTTTGAATCAATAATTCTTGCCAACATAAAAATCCATCAGCAACAAATAAGTATTTTCCACAAGGAAAAACAATCTGGTTACACCAGTAAGCAACTAACATTACCCGAACCATATCAATGAGATATCTCTTAACGAGTCTGCCGCCCACATGCAGGAGATGTATCTTATTTTCCTTTCTTTTACCTATGCCCACATCGGTCGGTCATCCGATCGAAAAATACATAATGGCATACGGTTGACCGCCCCAGGAAGTCGAGTTCTCCTAAATGGAAAATTACCACCGAGAATTCGACCACTTGGAGATGCCGCCAATATGTGCACGATCGGCATAAATGCCGCACGCAGTTGCTGATCGTGTCAACACAAAATATCGATCTCGAGATAGATCACCAGTGCAACCATGTCAGCTAATGTTCCCCTTGCGGATTCGGGTAATCCACGGTCCGCATACCTGTGGACACACACCATGAGCAGCAGACGCGATCATCGTGTGTGTTTCGCGCCCTTGTGCTGGGACCGATGCAAGGAGAATCATCCCCTTATGTCGACAAGCGGAAGATGAAATTATCTTTTGAAATAAATTAATCGCGATACCGATTCCGTGGAGGCAAGTCGTGCCTCCACGTTAAATAATTTGAGTCTGAGCCCAACAACCGTCGGTGGACGAGCGTATTAAGGAAAATAAGTAAATTGAAAAGCAGTGTTTAATTTATCAGTGACTGCCTTTTGTACGCCTTTGTGGAATATTTTAACAATTATACGAAATAAAAACAAGTATAGCAACCAGGTGCTGTGTAAAAGGAATGAAAGTGTGTTTTAATCTCATTCGACTCTTTTGAATTGACTACAATCGCGAAGTGCATTGCTCATCATTGAAATTCCTGGATGTCTTTGCTGCTTCTTCGTCAGTCGATCCGCCTGTATTAATGATGTGTTGTGTCATTGCATTACGATAGACGCGATTATAGTGATATAGAAAAGCCGATCAACAAGATGTTCAGTAAAATCAGTGTGTCCCGAAGCAGCGATCGTTTACAGAAGTAAAAGGTTTCAAACGTAGAACAAAATCCACGGCAGTGCATTCCACAATTCGACCTTCAGCTCCATCGACAACGAGCCGATACCGGAACTTTGACCCCACATTGGTGACGTCCAACGGGACAACAACATGGGATAGGCGTAGAACCCGTGCCAACGACGGCACACATACATGCCTACCCATAGAGTCCTCGTCGTTATTGAGGAAAAATAACGACGAATTTAACTTCCCAAAAAAGTCGTTCAGACCTTACAAGTTGGCTTTCTCTGTTTCAGCTTTCTCGCTGTTGGTTAAGCAAATTTAGCACATATTGCTCTGAAGTGCCCAAGGCCGAATAAACTTCAATTGTGTATTTGTTTGGATGGGAGGTGAGAAACAGATCCAATGTGTTGGCGGAATGACCATCTATATCTGGTACCCGTGTTGGCTCATTGACGATTTGAGTTAAAATATTTGACTCGGCAAAGAGCTGGACATACTAATCTTCAGGTGTTGTGTCTGGGGTGGCGAAGCCACTGAGAGTTATGCACATTGAAGCCACCTGCAATAACGTTTTCAGTGTGGGGATATAGGGTCAAGATCCTATCAATAGAATCAGATATAGCATCAAATTCGTCAAAGGATGCGTTGCTATCCAAATTTGGGCTTCTCTAAAGAAAGCAGTAATGTATGATATGCCCACGAACGTGAAGTTTTAGCCACGAGAAATTAAATTTTGGATTGGAGCAGAGCCCATATTGTTGCAGAAGCTGCATAATATCACTTCGTATGTATGTAGCTAGACCACGATGTGGAAAGAACAAAGCCACTAGGTTATAACCGAGTATAGTAAAATCAGAAATATCTGCATCAGTTATTACCCGAGTCTCGGTTAGTGCAAGGATTGCTGGTTTCTGGTTATAGACGTGGGTAGACACAAAGGATAAATTGCACCTTAGGCCGCTAATGTTGCAAAGATCGACGGGAAATTCCCGTTCCATTGAAATGGCGACACAGAAAACCAACACCGCCTCAGGAAAGGATGCAAGTTGGAACCAGCGATAGATAAACGAAAGCAACCACTATATGTTGACGTCCGGCGCCGTGCTTCCTCTGATGAGGGAAGAGCGTGGACCTTTTAATAATTAACGCGTTTATTTTTTTCTCATTCATCGATTTATTTCAAAAGACAAACACTATCAAAACACTTATTCTCGTCTCCTCAGTTTGTATCTCCAATCTTACTCTTCAATTTCTCGACTTGTCTGTATCTTAAAATCAATTGATAACGCAAAACAAACTCAATTGTATCTGAACTTCCAAACTGAAACTAAAAACTGAACTAACTCTCCACTCGACTGCTTCTCAACTAATTTTTTCTATTCTCTTTTTTCTCTGTGACTTTTCACATGAATCAATTTGGACGAAAATCCAAGTTACTATGTTTTGAATAAATAAAAAGGTGCAGGTTATTAAGTGTGCTGTAACTGGTAATATTGTGAATGTTTATGAATGGTATGTATTAAGTGAGAATGTAATATATGTTAAGTGAAGTTTTTAAGGATGTGTAAGGAGATTCAGTGTTAAATTTAATAAAGGGTAGTATTCTGGAATACAACATATAGGTGTTATGGCCCTTGTAGTAGGTGTCAAACTGGATCCGTGCCGATATCCAGGTCGCATCCCTTTCGTGACAAATATTGCGCGACCCAAACACCAAAAACTGTCCAAAGATTATAAATCAATCGAGACCATTGATGCCTGAGGGACGCAACAGAGGTGCAAAAAAGAGAAAGAAAAAACACAGAAGGAAAGCGAAGGGTATGGGGTTTTCCCTCACTCTATACTTTCACACAATTTTTACACTACGCCGCGAATTCTATATACGCCGCGAATCCTATATATGATCCGTTTGTTTACTTCGGATCCCACAGAAGACTTGACGCGCGAACTGATCGTGCAATTGGGTATCTGGTGTTTACTTAAAATGCCCGGAACGGATTGCACAATTGATCCTATAGAACGGATCACGAGGCAGAAGCGCACGTGTTAACTCATCGACGATTAGTTAGCAAACGATGCCACTAAATAATTCTTGCAGTACTTTTTGAGCAGTTGCAAGTTGTAACGCTCGATACATTATACCACGTTACACTCCTACAGACCGTAAAACTGAGCAATTTTATGCTTTCCCAGATTCAAGGGCCTGGTCATTCATTATCAGCTGTGGAGACGATGATACGTCTTTCTTTGTGAATGTTGTATATTGTGTCTTCTTTGCATTGAAATTAACGTAATTGGCCTTTCCCCACTGCATGGCTTTATCCAGATCTCCATTCAAAGAGTCGATCTGACTACAACCCAGCTGGTGCGACCATGGTGCATTAATCGGCCGATCACTCGAAAAAGAGGGAACAAGCGTACTACCATCCGCAAAACTGAACACTTTGTTATCCGTTGACTCCAACAAATCTTTTATGTGAAGCAAAAACAAGGTTGGAGCCAAAATAGAACATTGCGGCACCCCAGAGTTAACAGGACACAGATCCGAGACTCGCCGTCCACGGCAACCCGGATCGATCGATTTTCGAGGAAAAGCTATCCGTTCAGTCGCAAAGTAGTTGGGAAAGTCCGTATGAACGAAGCTTGCTCAGCAATGTTCCGTGCCAAACGCGGTCGAAAGCCTTGGAGGTATGCAATGCGACCGCTCTTGCACTCACCATGCCCCTCAATTGCAAATTTCCACATATCAGTTACATGGATCAAAAGGTCTTCCGTGGACCTGTGGTGGTTCCGCCAAACGATGAACTTATCGTGACGTCGGTGAGGGCAAAGTAGAACCTAGTGCCCGTGTTTGGTACAATACTTCGTCCCCCACAGACCACCTGCCACGGAATCCGTATTGACGATCATTCAGAAGTACGTTACACTATAAATACCTAATTAACTCGGCATGGATGGCCTTAGACAAAAAAACAGTAATGTTATCGGCCGGTAATTTTGTAGGAGACACTTTTTCGCTTTCTTTGCTATTGGCTGAACTCGAGCCACCTCCCACCAGATAGGAAATGTCTTACGTGCATGAGATAATCGGAAAACCCCGGCAAGAACTAGCGAGATTTCTGGAGCACATTTCTTAAGGACTATTACTGGTATTCCGTCGGGGCCGGTTGCCTTCTTATAGTCGCGGGCGGAGCCTCATATCCTGCATCGAAGACCGTATTGGCGCGATCACAAGTGACTTCGAAAGACCGACATCGAGGTTTGAACGCACTGAAAATAAATCGCGAACACATTAGCTTTATCTTTTGAATTTGTGACTAGTGTCCCGTTGCCCTTCACCAATGGAGGAAAAGAGAAGGAAGCGAAGTTACTGCTGATAGCCCTTGCCATTGAACAGAATGGGCGCGAACCAGTTGGTAATTCATTGTTTATTTGTCGTTATAGGCTTTCTTCGCGTACCAATCGTGGACACGATTCTGATTCTAACAAAATTCGTTCTGTTAACATCGGTAGGATTGGAGCGCCATTGTTTAAAAGCTCTATTTTTTGCCGCTGTAATCTGATCGCATTTTTCTATCAAACCAAGGCTTATCAGATGAATTTCGTTTGATGAAATGTGGAATGTAAATCTTCATCCCGAGAAGAATAATCTTCGTGACCGACTCCGTGCGTGCGTTAAAATCGGAGTCTCCAAAGCACACCTCCGACCACGGAAAAGATGCGAAGAAATCTCGCAAATCGTTCCAGTTAGCAGTCCATACCTCCATACATGGCGATGCCGCTTAGATCGGTTATTCGTTTGAAATGCAAGTGGCTGTGCGACCAATACCAATCTGTGATCTGAGTTTCCCAGTGGCCCAGCAACTTCAACGGTATAAACATCGGCTCAGATGTCAAAAACAGATCCAGGGTGCTCGCATAATCATCTCGGGTATCCGGCACTCGCGTAGGTTCTGTGATCCGTCCTCCTTAAGCCCACGCCTTTCATTGTCCTCCCATATCCGTCGGCGCTCTTTTTTCGGTCTGTTTACCATTGGTCTTCCGGCGAGAATTCTCCGTACAATTCTATCGTTGTCCATTGTCGTCACTTGTCCGGCCCACCTTAATCTTTGCGCTCTGATGACTCTCACTATTGAAGATTTGGAGTACAGCTCTTCCAATTCACGGTTGCGTGGTTTCTTCCATTGTCCTGCATCTTCATCACATTTAGCCCCAAAGATACTCGAATATGCGGGATATGTTTTATAAGCACCCATGTCTCACTTTCATATAGAGTAATCGGTATGATCATGGTTCCATAAATATGGAGCTTTATATTACGTGGCAGCAGTTTCGATTTTTCTCAGGAGCTGACTTTCAAAATGCCGAAATCGACTTCGGCATTTTGCGTACCGACTATCGTTGCCGGAATGCAGTCTTTTGTTAATTTCCTTTGACATTTTGGTAACGGCCGTCAGTATTGTTTCAGATATTTAAACTCTTTAACGTTTTCAAATATCTGTCTCCTGACATTTATGTGTATTTTCCGAAGTCCAGCTCCCCTTGCCGTAACCATATATTTTGTCCTGTCTTCATTGATTTCTAGGTCCACCTCATCTGCCACTTGCATGATTTCACTATTTTTACTCAGTTTCTAAATTATCGTCCAGTACCTTTGTGATGACATACTCGAGCATAAGGTTAAAAAGACACGGTGAGAGATCATCTCCCAGTTTTAATCCGTCGCAGATTTCAAATTATGTTTATACATATTTGAATAAGAGCGGCATATTTGTTCGGATACCGAGCCCAACTACAATTTAGTATAGTCTTTGCCTAGCAAAGGAGTCATAGGCTTTTTTAAAGTCAATGCAAAGTTGGGAACGACTCTCCATGTTTCCACTTCTTTTCCAATAATAGCCTTACGGTGAACAATTAGTCTTTTGTTGAACGGTTCCTGCGGAATCCGCACTGGTAGCCTCCCAGTATTTCTTCTGCGTGGTGATTCTCGCCAGTATGGCATTTGTTAGTACTTTGTATGTGGTTGGGACCAATGGCATTCCTTTATAATTCTCACAATCACATCTGTTGGCCTTTTTGAAAACAGAGATGACGATTGAGGTTTTCCACGTTTTGTTTTAATCAACTGATGGATCTTTCGAGTCGTTGCCTCTGCCCCCATCCTTCATATGTTCCGGCGTTATGGTGTCGGCTTTAGAAGCCTTGTTGTTTTTCAGCCGATTTATTGCATCTACCACTTCGTTAAAGGACCCTGGGATCAGGGGCTCGGCTATATGTACGTCTGGTGTATTTGTTTGTGTGCACATTAAGTAGGTTTTCAAACTGCTCCCACCTTGTCACGATATTTGTTTCTGTGACCAGACAGCCATTTGCGCCTCGATTTATTTTGGGTTTCCCTCGGTACCTGTTTCTAATCGAATTTATAACGACATGCATTCTTCTGATTTTCTTTGCTCTGGTATTTTCTAGAATTATTTCGATTCGTTCCTCCTCCCATTCTGGTTTTTTCCATTTAAAAAGGCTCGTTGACTCTTTCCGAATTGTCGCGTATCTCTCACTGAGTGGTAGCTTCGCTACCAATGCCCAACTGCCCGGTGAAATATTATCCCAATAAGGTGCAGGTTCAGTGAAATGAGTGGGGGAAATCTTTGACCATATTTCGGAGAATGGAAATTAGAAAAAAATAACATCTCGGAGCGCCGACTCATATACGTTCGTTTGTCCTGAGAGAAGTAAAATAACAAAAATTGACTTCCTCGTATTTTTCTAAATGGATTACCCTGAGTCGTTTACGTTGCTCGATATTCATTCGGCACTCATCACCAAACCAAGATTTGATTTCGATCGTTTTCTTTAATCCTAATACCTTTTAGGCTGTTTGTTTGAACACGTTTCTGATTGATGCCCATTCGATCTCCACATTTTAGTTCTTCTCTTCCTCATTACTCCAATCCTCTAAGAACATAAATCAATCAGTTCGCCTTGACATTCAATCGTTTTGGGTGGGTCTTTCAGTTTATCAATGTGGAACTTTTTATTATCTCGCATGATTGGCCATGTCGATTTGCTGTGACCCGATTCTTAATTTAGAAGGTGGTCGGTCTCACAATTTTCTCCCCTGTACGATCTTATGTCAGTAATATTCTTTTGTTTATGAGCACGTGGTCTCCCCGCTGGGTAGAAACCATTACTTGGTGCGGGGGCTTAAACTATAATGAATCACTCAGGCTATGCTGACGAAAGCATATGTTTCCAGTAGGGCCTCATGTCAGACAGGCTAGCGAGGACTAACACACAGAGATCTACCACCCCTAATCCAGGGTGTTACGCGTCACCGTGCCCATTGGATGGTTTGCAGCCAGGGGTATACCGGCTGTATTATAACGACGTCTCTCTGAAACCGGGTCGATTCAGAGCGGTAAGCAGATCTTACCATATCAAAGCGGGGATATGGCCGACTATTTAAAACGCCAAGACTCGTGGGAACAAAAATGAATAATCAATATACTCAAAACAATCCCATAAAGAACCCGGTAGGCGTAGGTGTGATGAGTCGACACTACCATACGGGAACAAATCATCAAGAAAACACCGACTCGGCAAAAAGAAGACGTAGGGAAAAACGGAAAAAGCGGGACATACGCGTCGGCACGTGGAATGTGCGAACGTTATATATACCAAGCGCGATAGAGACGGTTGTAGAAAACGCGAAACAATATAAAATGGACATCGTCGCACTTCAGGAAGTCCGGCTCCCACATCTAGTAATCGAAACCAACTGGTTTGCACTGGTGTGTGGGGGTACCGATACACATAACCTCGAGACTGTCTTCATCATAAGCAAGAAGATTACGCCCCATGTAAAAGATGTGCAATTTATTAATGACCGAATGTCGGTGCTAAAAATACAGGGACCATGGTACAATTATGTATTTATAAATGTACACACCCCAACAGAATCTACAGACGAAGAAACGAAGGAAACGTTCTATGAGACCTTAGAGGCTGTATTTGATGAGATCTCATCATTCGATGTTAAAATCCTCTTCGGGGACGTCAACGCAAAAATTGGAAAGGAAGACATCTTCCAACCAACTATACGTAAAGAGAGCCTACACGACGTTTCAAATGATAATGGAATTCGAATTATCACGTTCGCGGTGTCAAAAGACCTGGTAGTGAAAAGTACGTTGAACATCGTCTTCTATCTCTATCCACGTGGATATCACCCGACGGCGTAACGTGTAACCAAATAGACCACTTCCTCATACACAAAAGTCACCAGTCGAACATCCTGGTCGTAAGATCATATAGAGGAGCAGATTGCGACTCCGATTATCTTCTAGTGATGGCCAAAATTAGGAGTCGGGTCGCAGCAAACCCACATGGGCAGTCACAGGAGACAAGCAAGAAGTTCGACACTGCTAAACTAAAAAACCTGCCCAAAAGGGCTGAATATCAAAACGAACTAAAGAACAGATTTAGTTCCCTAGAGAACGGGAGTAGTGAGGAATAGGAAGCTAATAGTATGGATACTAAATGGGCATCGATCAGAGACACAATCAAACAAACAGCCCAAAAGGTATTAGGATTTAAGAAAAGAATTAAGTCCAAACCTTGGTTTGACGATGAGTTCCGTGCGAAAATAGAACAACGTAAACGCCTCAGAGTGATCCACTTAGAAAGATATGATGAAGTCAACACAGAAAGATACGCGACAATTCGGAAAGAGACAATGAGACTCTTCAAACGCAAAAAACGCGAATGGGAGAAGACTCGGATCGAAAAAATCCCAGAAAATGCCAGAGCAAAGAACATCAGAGGTATGTATGCCGGCATAAATTCCATTAGAAATGGCTACCGAGGGAGAGCCAAAATAATTCGAAACGCAAACGACTGTCTGGTGACAGAAGCAAACAATATCGTGACAAGATGGAAGCAGTACTTTGAAAACCTGCTCAATGTGCGCACCCATCAACCACAAATAAACCCATCAGACGTACATACAGCCGAGCCTCAGATCCCAGAGCCCTCTTTCAAGGAAGTTGTAGTCGCAATATATCCATTGAGAAACATCAAGGCTCCCGGAATCTACTACATACCAGCAGAGCTTATGAAGCAAGGAGGATAGGCAACCTCTCGAAAGATCCACCAACTCATCAAAACAATAAGAGATAAGGAAGCCACTACGGAAGAATGGAAAACCTGAATAGTCATCCCCATTTTCAAAAAAAAGGCGACAGATCTGACTGCGAAAATTACAGAGATATATCATTGCTCCCAACCACATACAAAATACTAATAAATGTCATACTGGGGAGAATCACACCGTACGCAGAAGAAATACTGGGAGACTACCAATTCGGATTACGTAGGAACCGGTCAACGAGCGACCAAATGTTCATAGTAAGGCAATTGTTGGAAAAGAAGTGGGAATACGGAGAGACGGTTCACCAACTGTTCGTTGAATTCAAAAAAGCCTACGACTCAATCGCAAGGCAAAGACTCTACTATATTGTAGTTGAGCTGGGAGTCCCGAAAAAAGATGCCGCTCTCATTCAAATCTACATGAACGAAAATAAAGGACGAGTTAGAATAGCAAACCACCTCACAGAACCATTTGAAATCCGCGACGGACTAAAACAGGGGGATGGCCTTTCACCATATCTTTTTAACCGTGTGCTCGAGTATGTCATCAGAAAGGTATAGGTCGGATCATCCCTGAACGGGGTCACACAAGCCCTCGCATATGCGGATGACATCGCCGTTTTGCGCGATAATCTAGAAACTGTTAGTAAAAATAGTGAAATCATCATGCAAGCGGCAGAAGAGGCGGGCCTAGAAATAAATGAAGACAAAACAAAATATATGGCTACGGTGAGAGCAAGTGAACCTCAGCGGGGCACACGTAAACGTCAGAAGCAAGACAGTAACGAAATGTTGAAGGAAATTAACAAAAGACTGCATTTCGGCAACGATAGTTGGCACGCAGTCAGTAAATTGCTGAAATTCAAACTCCTATCATGTAATATAAAGCTCCGTGTTTACAGAACCCTAATCATGCCGATTGTTCTATACGGATGCGAAACATGGGCTCTCACAAAACGGGAAGAAAACAAATTCCGCGTATTCGAGAATAAAGTTTTAAGGGGTATCTTTGGCGGTAAATATGACGAGGAGGCAGGACAATGGAGGATACTCCACAACCAGGAATTGGAAGAGCTATAACGCAAACCTATAATAGTGAGACTAATCAAGTCGCGAAGATTAAGATGAGCCGGACAACATGTGGCGCGAACGGGCAACGATAGGACCGTGCGTAGAATTCTTGACGGCAGACCAACGGGAAAGAGACCGACAGGACGGCCGCGACGGAGGTGAGAGGACAATGTTAGATTTGACCTTGAGGAGATCGGATCGGATAGTCAAGCGTGAAAGGAGAGCGCGTACACGATCTACCTTGAAGCTAATGTTGTAAGAAAAATTAAGCTCTGTAGAGTCCGGTGGGCAGGACACGTAGCTCGATTGAGCGAAGAGGAGCCTGCGCGGAAAGTACTTTGTGGCAGGATGTATGGAAGGAGACAGCGCAGCAGACCTTGTCTGCGATGGAGGGATAGCGTAGACCAGGACGCCCAGAGCCTGAGAGTGCCAAACTGGATGACATCGGCTCGAAATCGGAACCGGTGGAGAGACTTGCTAAATAAGGCCAAGACCGAATCCCGGCTATAGTGCCGATGATGATGATGATAATATTAATAATAAAAAGTAAAATAAAAAGAATATAACAATGATTAAAGACATCGTGCGCACTTAAATTGAAGACAATGTAGCAGAGTTTTTTTCTTGTTGTTTTTTAACAAATAAAAATTATTTTCGAAAAGAAAGGTGTAGTAGTGCCGATGATGATGATAGTATGAGTACGTGATCTATTTGATTACGCGTTACACCATCAGGTGATAACCATGTAGCCTCATGAATTCAAAAGATAAGATATGCGTGAAATCAGCTAAGAACCGGTTGAAGTTCTGCAATGTGGTTTTTGACCACTACTGACGGTATTCCTTCAGGTTCAATAAACTTCTTTCAGTCGAGCTCATAAAGGATGCGTTGCACTGCCCACGAGCGAAGCTTCACTTTCAACATCAAAGATTTTTCAGAAGAGATCTGAGCTAGTCGGTCACTCGAGTAGTTTGTATAGTTCAGAAGAGAGAATGACATCAAACGTATTCGCAAAATCGCCTGGGCTTCCTGGAACACACACGTTTTTTACCAGCTGAGATTAATTACGACTGTAGCGTTTGTCTGACATCCTCCCAGTCGACTACATGGGAGATGTTAAAAGTGTCGCTGGTCGACCACCGTCTGAACAATTGTAAAGACAACAAAGAAATCTCACAAAGCTTCGTGAAGTTAATTTCAGTGAAATAGTGCCCAAGTCGCTGGGTTTGAATGTTTTTTCCTTTATGAAGCTCTATTAGGTCGGGTAGACGTAAAGCGGAATGTCGCCGGTAAGTATATGTGGGAGTAAATATAACGCGAGACTGTTAACAATTCAATCTTTGTCTCGGAAAGGGTCAGAGTGTTGGTGAATGTCGTTTACGTGAAAACAACTAACCCGATATTACAGAACGCGGCTAATAATGTATTTCTATAAAATAGTGGCAAAATTGCATAAAAAACGTTGATTGTTTTCCATGTCATCTACTTTTCCATTACTTCTACTCTCGCCTGCCGCAAATCTTAGAAATGCAAACTAATTTTGAGTTATTGAAATGCTTGTGAATGGGTGCACCTAGTGCACTGATTACTTACTATTGTGGCGATTAGACAATTAGTTATTTATTTATATAAAAATGTGTAAATCTAGTATAAATTTCTGCCCTATGTGGACCAGAATGTCATTGCCCTATTTAACAACACCAATAAAACGGTTACGACCAAAGTACTTCATTAACTCCTGGCATAAGCTCACAGATCTGCTCTTATCAAAAAATGTATACAATACAGATAAACACCACCCCTGGCATGATTAGTTGCAGTCGAAATCATGACTGTTTGAATTGAAAATATGAATCAATTTTTACCAAATGTTCGCAGTAAGGCAATTGTTGGAAAAGACGTGGGAATACGGAGAGACGGTTCACCAACTGTTCGTTGACTTCAAAAAAGCCTACGACTCAGTCGCAAGACAAAGACTTTACCATATTATAGTTGATCTGGGAGTCCCGAAAAAATATGCCGAAAATATGAAGCAATTTTTATTTCTATAAATTTTAAAGATTCGACACTGCGCTCATAAAACTTTCGGTAATATAGATTTTAAATATTTATCACTCTACTAAGTTTTTGAATACGATTTAGCAATAAGTCGCCCTGCTTGATGGTTGCTTGGTACTGCCAGTTCTTGTTGTCCGGGCGATTGGTTTCCACGATTCCCCCAACCCGGTCAACTTTACAATGCAATCTTCCAGCAGCAATGAAACGAGACAGTTCCTGGTCGATGTAATCCACATCTACACCGAAGGCTTGAGCCATATACTGCAATGTAAGGGATCGATAAGAATCCAAAAGTTGTGTGTATGCTAAGATACGCATCTCCCGCACGTAGAACCGATAATGAGGATGTGCAAGGTAATCTTGACGCAGGATCAGTTCCACATCGGCTAAATATTGGAAAAATTCTTCATAATGGCAGTTGTACAGCGAGAACAAATAATTTTTAACGTCTGGCAGACCATGGAGGACTTCTTGAATTTCGGCACCTTTAACTACTTTGTCGCGCAGCTCATTTCTCGGCAGACTTATCATAGACACATAAACAGTGTATCGGACAAATGTTGGATAGTCCATCAACTCATAGGAAGTAAATGTACTAACGGTGTCCAGGAAAAAGGCAGCGGCTGCCTTGAAGTCGCGCACTGCAACAGAATACACAGCCTGATAGACCTGGGAATGGATGTATCTCTTTCACTTCAGAAAGAACGAAAAACATGTGTTTAGAAAATAACATACCTTTAGTCGATTTCTACGGTCCCAATCACCGCCTTCCTCAATTAGATACTTAGCCTTGTCAATATTTCGTGTTATAAGATCATGATCTAAGTAAAATAGACCCAATCGAATTAAATGAAACACAATATCTAATCGATGACCCAAAGACACGGTTTTCTCATAAGTTTTTCGAAATGCAGACTCCGCAGCGGCTTTGTCGCCAATCAGACACAGGAACTCGGATTTTTTTAGATTTGCTTCACGTACCTCCATCTCGCCGAGATTCTTTTCAGCATCTTCAATAGCAGCATCAAGTTTCTCCAACTCGACTCTATTACTTTCTTTCATTGAAGCCAATAACTCCTCATCGACGGTCCAATTCAATTCCGAACAGACGTGCTCATACCATGGAGCCATTTTATCGGCCTTTATGGCATCGAGTAATTTGTCTTTAATCACAGCATCGTTTCTATGCTCGCCGAGTGATAGTAGAAATTTGTACTGCGCTAGCTCAAGTTTTGGATTCTTTTCAAGACCCTGCTCTTCTAGGTTTTCGAGAGGCATTGTTTTAATCAAAATTAAAATACTTCCAGTACTATTTCTACAATTACAACGCGATTTCAAGCGTTTTTGTGTTTGACAGATAATGAATCGGCAATATCACTGAGGTTTGAAGTGAGTGCCATTTGACATTGGATGTAACTCTCATGTCTTTTCTGTAGGGTAGAATTGATGTATTATATATTTTTTTTAAATGTTCTTAGTTTTTATTAACCTTTTTAAGGTATTGTTTTTTTGTTATTACTTTACAAGATGTTTAAATGGATCAATGCAACGCTTATTTTATTTCTTCTTCCTTATGTGTGAGCCAGAAACACTTTATGCTGTGTAAAATGTGTACGCTCCTTCATTAAGCCTCTTACAGTGCTAATTATCTATTTATTTACAATTATATTTAATATATCGTTGCGAACTTAGGGTTCGCTGGATTGATTATTTTTAATAAATAAGAGCCGTTAAATTGATTTTGAATTAATGTAACACTTTATTACTCTGTTAATAACAACCGTTACTTTTATCATACACTTAACGAATTCTTGACTTATCGCGTCTTTGACTGCTTACTTCTTACGTTTTACTTGTGTTCCTGATCTGCATGCGACGTATTTATACCGTTTCCTCATTCTGATTTGGCGTTTCGTTTTCGTCCATTCCATAACCTCGAATTTTCTACTGTTCATAGTCTCCAGTTTCCCAGTACTTTCTAGAATATTCTAGTACTTCGTTTCGGACTTTCTAGATTATTCTAGTACTGATTGTCATATGCGTCACACTACCCTCCGCCTAGATCAGTTCGTCCTGAACTAAGTTCACTGGTTTTCAGGGTTAACAAAAAGTCGCCAGTCGGTCACGATGCACCACTTTCATCTTGGCGTTCGGTCTTCGCTGAATCCTATAGACAACGTCGTTAATTCTTGTGAGAATCTTATACGGTCCTTCCAAATGTTGCTACAACTTCAGAAACCTTCCTTATTGCCGATGAGGGTTATAAAGCCACACGTTATCGCCTGCATTAAATCCGGATGCGTTGGCTCGAACGTCGTAACTTGTTTTCATCCTGATACTTGATACCTTGATTTGCTTTCGAACCAAATGATGAATCTCATCGAGCCGATTTCTCCATTCGGCTACGGAGTCGTCAGTCTTATCTATGGCGTCTGGAGGTATTCCGAATCGCAGATCGGCTGGTAATTGTATCTCTCGTCCAAATATAATTCTTGCTGGAGAATGGCCTGTTGTATCGTGATTGCCAATCTATAACTCAGAAGAAAGGTTTGTACATATTTGTCCCAATCACGTTGGTGATCACTAACGACCTTCGATAAGTGCTCTTTTATTGTTCGGTTGAACCTTTCGACCATTCCGTCTGACAGCGGATGTAAGGTTGTGTTCCTGGTTTTGCTTACGCCCAGTGCCGCACAGATGCCTTGAAATGTCTGTGATTCGAAGTTTCGGCCTTGATCGGAATGAAGCTCAGAGGGAACTCCATATCTGCTGATCCAATTATTGATAAGATGTCAATGCCGGTTGTTGCTTCTTGGTTTGGAATTGGAAGGACTTCCACCCACTTGCTGAAGTAATCCATGATGACCAACGTGTATTTATTGTTGTCGTTGGTTTTTAGAAATGGTCCTGAGATATCAATCGCAATTCGCTCGAAAGGAGCACCCACGTTTGTACTGCTTCATAGCGCTCCTTGGTTTTCCTGTTGGTCCTTTGGTCGCAGTGCACGTCGTGCACTTCCTACACCAAGACTCGACGTCATCTGTCATGTGAAGCGAGATCGTAACTTTGAAAGTGTCTTATTAACTCCCAGATGTCCACCGGAGGCCCCGTCATGCATTTCTGTTAGTACATCCTTCACTTTTGATGGTGGGACTAGAATCTGCATTCGATGGGATTTTCCGTCCGCGGCTTCCCATTTACGCTTTAGAATTCCATATTCCACCAGCAAAGAACTCCATTGTGCCCAATATGTCTTAAATGTTCCACTCTTGTCGGAAATATTGTTCCAAGTTGGCCGCTCGTTATTTTCTTTGTGTTCCAGGATTAGCGACATATCTTCATCCTGAAGTTGAGCTGGGCATATAGCATCACTCGTCCACCCATCTAGTACTTCTACTTGTACATTTCGCAGGTCGTACGCCTCTTCTTTCTCTTCCACTCTATGACAATGCTTACAATCTGGCTTACATGGTCTTCTTGATAGAGCATCCGCGTTATTATGCACATTCCCTTGCTGAATTGAGCTTATCATTGATACAGGTACACATTCTGCGGTTAACTCTCCTTTTCTTATTGCGACCGGCTACTCGGACGCATTTAGTACTCTGACAGGTACAATGTGCTTCTTCATCTCAGGGTAGTCCGTTGATAGTCTCCTCTTATGATTAGCGCATGAACAACAATTCTCACTTAATGTTTCATTCATTCGTCGACGTTTGTCCGACACTTCATATCAGGTCTCGGAGTTCTCCGTTGTACATACCCGATTCTTTGGCAGGAACATTCCTGGACGGACATTTCTCGGACTCTATATGTACTCCTGGTAGCCAGTTTAGCAGATTCATATCCCAATGCGAAGGACAGTATTTCAATAGTCGTCTTCTTTCCTGCCAAACGAACGGTTTGTTGCAAGTCCCGATCTTGGTGTGCATTTATAAATGCATCCATTGCTACCTCGTTCGGAAATTCCTTAGTCATATTTGAATAAGACAAGTTTGCCAATCGCTCAATGTCTGCCTGCAACTGTTAAAGATTTTCTCCAGGTTTCTGCGTTCTGCTCCGCAGTTGCATCCGGTAGACCTGCTGCATGTGGTTGTCTCCATACCTAGCTTATAGGTCGTCTCTTACCGCTTGGAAATCTGTTTGCTTCTCTGCTGGTACGGTTTGTAGCAATTCTGCAGCCGCCCCGCGGAGTGACGCGATTAGTGATGTTGACTTCTGTTCATCCGACCACTTATTATAATTGGCCGCGGCGTCAGACTGACGTATAAATACGGAGAAGGATCCCGTTCCATCGAAGGTTGGCGGTTGTATCCTTGTATCTTTGTAGTCATGTTGATTGCTAGGCGATGTCTTATTTCTCTCAACAGACTCAAGTCTCTTTTCGATTCGCATTATTTTATCGGTGACTTTTAGATCCAGATTTTCTACTTCGTTCCGAATTTTTGACTGAATTTCTTCCTTAAAGTGTTAAAAATTACATTTCATCCACTGCGTTTGAGCGTCCAACTTTGCATTAACATCTGCAGCTTGCGCGTCCAATTTTGAGTTAATATCTGTAGCTTACGCGTCCAATTTTGTCAACATCACCCTGAACATCTCCGAAATGTCCAACTGTGGCGAACTCTTCTCTTCACATTGGCACTGTCTTGACTCGCTGTTTCTTCTCCATCCGGACAGTCTGGCCCAATCGTAAAAACATATGTGTCGACATCAATACCCTCTTCCTCCATTGTTCCTTGCAGACGCTGTCGAAGAATTTGCTATCCAGATTCCGGTCCTGAAGTTCCTTCTTCAACTCAGGAACGCGAAGATCCTCCAAATGTCGATCTGACATCCTCACAACACACTTTCACAGACTTATTTACTTCACCAATAATGAATCCCACTTCTGACACCAATTGCAGCGAGCTTAGGGTTCGCTGGATTAATTATTTTTAATAAATAAGAGCCGTTAAATCGATTTTGAATTAATGTAACACTTTATTAGTCTGTTAATAACAAGTGTACATTTAACGATTTCTTAACTTATCGCTTACTTATCGCGTCTTTGACTGCTTACTTCTTACGTCTTACTGCTTACTTCTTACTTCTCACTCATTACTTCTTACTACTCTCCATGATCTGTGTGCGACATATTTATACCGTTTCCTCATTCTGATTCGGCGTTTCGTTTCCGTCCGTTCCATAGCCTTGAATGTTCTACTGTTCATAGTCTTCAGTTTTCCAGTACTTTCTAAAATATTCTAGTACTTTGTTTTGGACTTTCTCGAATATTCTAGTACTGATTGTCATATGCGTCACAATATACATACGTTAATATATAAAAAAAAAAAACAAAAATTGACAGCCCATGTATGACCAAAACCTTCGAAAAGTTGAAGTTTCCTGAATTAACACAACGTAATAAGTTGATAATTTAATTGTTGTAAAAGTTACAACGTAAGAACGCGTCTTATTTAAGTAATAATTTCAAAAGACATATGGTATTCGTAATATCAATGGCGCTTGACTCAGCAAAACTTGGGTCGAGTAATTTGAGGAAAATGATTTGACAACGAAAAAAAAACCAACCAGGGCTACCTAAGTTGTCAACACATCCCCAAAATAGAGCCAGCGAGTAACAGTCAGTTCGCTAAACCCCCAATCATTCTATTCGCAAGAGGGCGCGCGCCTTACCTGCACGATATGTAGTGTTGTTGTAGTGCTCTGAAAAGCCCCACCATCTCCTTCCGCCACACATACATCCAAATCCCTGCAACTAAAGGATGATTCAAACAAATCAATTGGTTTTCTGTGTAGGGTCATTTCAATGGAGCGGGAATTTCGCGTTGATTTGTGTAACATTCGCGGCTTGAGATGCAATTTCTCGCCCATGTTTCTAGCCAGAATCCAACTATCCTTGCATTTAGCGAAACTACTAATGCAGATATTTCCGATTTTATTCTACCTGGATATAACTTAGTACCACTGTTCTTTCCACATCGTGGTATAGGCACATACATACGAAATGATATTGCTTATCAGCTTCTGCCACAATATGGGCTCTGTTCCAACCCAGAATTTAATTTCTCTTGGCTAGAACTATACGTTCGTAAGCATATCATACATTACTGCTTTTTTACAGAAGCTCAAACTTGGATAGAAATTCATGCTTTAACGAATTTGATGCTCTGTCTGATTCTATCGATGGGATCTTGACCCTATATCCGCACACTGAAATCGTTATTACGGGTGATTTTAATGTGCATAACTCTCAGTGGCTTCGTCACACCGGAACAACAACACCCGAAGGTCAACTCAACTTAACTCAACTTGTCAATGAGCCAACACGGGTACCAAATATAAATGGGGGTTCTTTAACCCACTTCCAAAGAACCTCCCATACCCATAAATTACCTGTCTCCTACTTACCTGCAAATGAGCATTTCCTCACAGCTGAAAACATAGGTCCACGGCAAGACTATCATCTACCCGTGACATCAGACTTTCACCTCGGGGCATGCGCGCATCCAACGCATCATCTCGCCGAAAGCTAATTCGCCTACCACATCAGGTAACCAGCAATAAGGCATGCACATGCCAATACTCTATGAGAAGAAGCATTTTCCCTTACATGACATGTTCATTCTCATCATCAGGTCATCGGTCGATTGTACAAACAACAACCTACAGCGCAGCCATTGCTGGCCGCCTATAGAAATTTCCAGTGTTGTTTTAACACAAATAACACACCCGACACACCGACCGATGGGACGTTGACAATCTGCGTGCAAGCTTATTGGTGCTGTACGCAATGGCCAATGAATAAACATGCATTCCTCCTATCCTGAGGTTCGCAACAGTTGCGACCGATTCCCTTTCATCGGTTATCAAACGATTATGGAATTTGGGCATGGATATGATCATTGTTTAGACAATCTTACCCATGCCATGCCCTATGATGACCCACAGCAAATCAAAGCAAACACACAGTACCTTACTGCGTTTGTTTTGTTTACTAACCGTCGGTCCATGGTTCCCCTGGGTGAGCCGTTAGCCTGCACATCTACAGTTCAAATCCCTCACCACCATGAACAATTTCCCGCCTTGTGCTCCAGAGCCACACGGCTAAAACAAACAAACCCCAATTCTTCGGTTGACCTATCGTCACCGAAGAAAGTATAGCCTGCAACGGAGTGGTCGTGAACGCCTAAGTAAACACGATAATATTCCTATGTAGCATCGGTTAAGCCGTGAACAAGTGCAGGATCGTTCGTTATCGGTTTTTCAGAAAAAGGGGCATCGTACATTGACCTGTAAGGATATATGAAAAATCCATCTTTATGGCGGCTGGTGGAAGTTGATCTCGACGAAGATCGATGAGTCAAAATTCATCCGTCGAGGAGAGTCGTCGATTCTCACCAGTCGTGCTATTCGTTCGGTTGTAAATTCAAAAATAACGGGAGTCCGATTTTCGTGTCGAGTTCTTGTCGACAAACATAAGTTCTATGTAAAGTAAAGTAAATATAAGTCAATATAAATTTACTTAAATAATGATTACCAAATATGGATGTGACGTTGATTCATAGAGTTAGTGTACCACACCGTAAATAACAAATAAAATCGAGTCTACAGAACAAATAAAGGATCAGTAACATTAAAAATAACTTGCTGTGTTTTATTTCCCTTGGGCACTTCAGACCACTGTGTCGTGGCAGCTAAATTTCCTCTAAACAATAGTAACGTTAACGAGAAACCTCCCAAAAGAACAGTATGGTTCTACGAGAAAGCCAACTGGGAAGATCTGAACGACTTTTTTGGGAGGTTAAATTGGTCGTTATTTTTCCTCCACAACGATGTTGACTCTATAGCGGACACATTGACAGACACGATTCTACTTGGCATGCGGACCTTTAATCCACACAGAGTAAAGAGTATCAAACCCAAGAGAAATGTGTGGTTCGATTGTGGGTGCAGAGAGGCCATTAAGGCTAAAGAGTTGAGCTTCCAGTTGTATAAATCAAACAATACTGAGGAAAACCGGAAAAGATTTAAGAGAGCTAGGAATGACTGCAATGCGTATATTCAACGCGCCAAGTTCTTGCATGTCCAGAGAGTGAGACAAAAAACACTACACTCTTCCACAGGTAGTAGAAACTTCTGGGCATTCGTGAAAAACATTCAAAACTCAGTCTCTATCCATTCCATCGCTTATAGTCGATGACAAACGCTTATAGTCGATGACAAACCAGTCACCACTGCAATAGAGAAGGCGAATCTACTTGGTGCACATTTTGCAGCCAACTCAACGCTGCCTGATAGATCAGTTCCTCCTCAACTTGACCATAAGCAGCACACCATGAGCCAGATTCTCTTCTGAACGCGTACTGTTACCCGCGCACTCAAAGAGCTAAACGCACACAAATCCGCTGGTCCGGACGGCATTCCCCCAATCCTCTTGAAGAGATGTTCCTCTTCACTCACCAAACCACTGGGGAAACTCTACCATTTGTCTTATTCTACTGGTCGTTTCCCAAATAGATGAAAGTCAGCGAACATTCAACCAATTCCCAAAAAGGGTGACAAATCATTCCTTTCTTTTTATCGACCCATAGCACTAACTTCTATTCTCTCCAGGGTAATGGAATCTCTTATCCACCGTCAACTTTCGAAATATCTGGAATCAAATGACCTCCTCAATGACGGCCAATATGGCTTTAGTAGCAACAGGTCCACATGAGATCTGATGGCGTACCTTACCGAAAAGTGGAGCCATCCCATCCACTACATCGGTGAAAGCAAGGTAGTCGCATTGGATATTTCAAAAGCCTTCGACAGAGTTTGGCATCCAGCCCTTTTGTCAAAATTGCATTCATATGGAGTGGACAATTCCTTGATCCAATGGATAAGGGACTATCTTTCTGGCCGTTCAATCCAAGTGGTTCTTGATGGGGTCAAATCTGTCTGCCATCAAATTAATGCAGATGTTCCCCAGGGTTCTGTACTCCTACCCACTCTCTTCCTCATCTTTATAAATGATCTCTTGTCAATTACTCATAACCCAATTCACTCGTTTGCTGATGATAGCACGTTGAGTTTCTCATACTCATACGAACACTCCCGTCCAAACTCTTCGAACGTCACTACCAACCAGCAACTTATGCTTGATACATTGATTTCAGACCTCAACAAGATATATCAGTGGGGATTATCTAACCGAGTAGAATTCAATGCCCTAAAAACTCAGTGCTGCCTCTTGTCGTCAAAGGTGAACCCCAAAGTAAATATACTGTCTATGAACGCCACTTGCATACACGAAGCCAAGGAATTATCAATCCTCGGCACTCGAATTAATTCGACTCTTGACTGGAATGACCACATATTTGAAGCTGCGAAAAGTGCAGCCAAATGAATGGGATTACTTAAGAGATACAAAAGATACTTCACTCCATCCAACCTGGCCACTATTTACAAGGCGTATATTCGTCCTAAAACGGTGTTCAACTCTCATATTTGTTCAGGCGCATCCAAAACTGCACTGGATGCAAAAACGAGCAGTGAAACTTATTGGGGACCCAGTCGTAAGTCGATCAGAACTTGCTGAATGTGTTCCACCCCTTCAGAGATTTTTCCGGGATACCCGTCAATCTGTGAATGCCCATCAGTTCCCGTTGAAAGTGGAATTTAGGCGCACAAATAAACATAGAGAGTCATTCTTTAGCCGAACCACACGAATGTGGAATGTTCTGCCTGATCATGTGTTTCCTGGTCCTTGTGATGTCCAGACATTCAAGACCAATATACATCGACATCTCCTTTCCTTATCCACTTCTTCTTCATCCGCTCGCACTGTGCTCTGACATTTAAGGGTACTTCAAAATCCCCTTTTGCGCGCGTTAGTGTAAAAAAAAAATCATCCAAATTCAAAAATACAAAATCGTTCCTAAAAACTAAACACCTCAATGCATATTTTCATATGCAAACAAATCATTGTTCCTACAAATCCTTATTTTCATTCTAGCCAGATGGGTATGTTCTAAAAATAGATACGAGCATCCCGTTCCTTTTCTCCGGTACTCGATTCCAACCGAAGTATCTTTTTCGAGATTCTGCTTGCATTTCGATGCATCCGTGAAATCCCGATAAGATTTTGCATAAATGGGTGATGAATTTTAGATTCGGCGATTAGTCTTGATTGGCGTCCGAAGGGCAAGGACGCCAATTAACTAAATTAAAATTAAAATAAATTAATAAATTAAAATTGAAATCTTACAAAGTATTTGCCTTTTTAATTAAGGCTGGCCGATTCCCAGGACGCAATTCAACAATCGATCGTCACTCTTCCCTCAGGTCTGCGGATGCACGGTGGTGACCGCAACGAGCCTTTTAAGGAGTGGTCTATTAAATGGACCCTCGTCCTTTTAAGGGCAAGGCGACGCGCTCTCTGAGAGCAAGGCTACAACAATGTCTAACAACTTCGCTACTTCAACTTACTTACAAGATTTTCTGGGTTTCACTCGCACACTCCAGTGGAATGGAGCAGCATTTCACACGATTGGCCCTGTGAGTAGGGCGTTCGAATATAGTCACAGCTAGGTCGGCTTGTCGTAAGAGGCGACTAAAGACCGAGTGGAAGGTGGGGTCCCAACTGATATAAAGAATTCCGGAGGTAAACTAGTCTCCCAGTCGGATCTCCGTGGGGGACTCTATCAGGGGAAATGATAAATAATAATATGATAAATAACCGAACTTTAAGAGGTTCGTCATCGCATAATCGGCTTCGCTCTCGAGGCTCTGCCCACGCTCGGCTGGTAACGGCATTTTGGAACATTAGGGGCATCGGTTTTCACCAATACGATTCACCAGGCCGATTCGTCAACTGATTCGACATATCTTCGTTGCTCAGGATACGATTTACATTTGTTACGGACTTCGCGTCTATGTCCCCGCCCAACACCCACTAATTCCCGAAAATTTCCCCTCTCTGCCTGTAAAGGGAAGGCAAATGATCAAGTAGCTAATTTGCGTAAACTACTTTATGCAAATTCTACTTGGCAGGAAAATAATAAAAAACGCGTTGGTTGATTCGATTCGACGTTATTGAAGAGTTCACAACCGAACGCTTCAAGCAATTAAGTAAAAGCCAAAATCAGGGAGTTTCTCAGTCGGTTGCGCATTTACCTAAACAAACTATTCAGCCGCCAGTCAATAACACAACGATCAACCAACAACAAGCTGGATAGGGGAGCACAAAGCTCAACGGCTCCTGCAACCTTCCAGCAGCAGAGACCGCAGCAACTACAGCGACCGCTCCACGGTCGATCAAGTAAGTCCCCTTTACTTAGAAAAATATACTTACCTTTAAATATATTGTAGCGAGCTTAGGGTTCGCTGGATTAATTATTTTAAAATAAATAAGAGCCGTTAAATCGATTTTGAATTACTGTAACACTTTATTAGTCCGTTAATAACAACCGTTACTTTTTTTACCGTACACTTAACGTTTTCTTTATTATCGCTTCCGTGATTATCGCGTATTTTACTTCTTACTTCTCACTCGAGACGTATCGCTTGCTTCACTGTCTTACTTATCTCTAACTTAACTTCCGCTCTGCGTGCGACGTATTTATACAGTTTTTCCTCATTCTGATTTGGTGTATCGTTTCCGTCCGTTCCATAGTCTTGAATGTTCTATTCCAGTTTTCCAGTACTTCCTAAAATAATCTAGTACTTTGTTTCGGACTTTCTCGAAGATTCCAGTACTGATTGTCATATGCGTCACAATATTTATATATATTATAATTAAATTGTGTGAATATTACATAACACATTCGAGATTTCGTTGTGGAGTCTGCGTCTTCGCGCGGTCCGATCTGGCTTGCCAGAGGATGGAGGCGTTGGAACCCAATAACATGGACGTCATGTGATTGAGGGTCGTACTGAGGAATTCTATTAAATTTCTTTGTTGTCTTTACCGTTCCCCGAATGACGATCAACCGGCGACATTTTTCGAACATCTTTCACATACCGTCGACTGGATTCAGATCAACCATCCAGCTTCTGAAATTGTCGTCTTTGGTGATTTTAATGCGCACAATTCCGTCTAGTTGGTACATTCTAACAGAACCGACGAAGCTGGAAGGCTGGCGGAGATATTTGCTGTTAGCCATAACATTACTCAACTCGTGGAGGAACCAACACGAGTGCCGGATGCCGAGGCGATTATGCGAACACCCTGGATCTGTTTTTGACATGCGAACCGAGTATTTATACCGTAGAGGTTTCTCCGCCACTGCGAAAGTCAGATCACTGCTTGGTATCTGTCGCGCAACCACTTGCATTTCAAGTATGGAAGTATGGGGCTGCTAAGTGGGACGATTTGCGAGATTTCTTCGCATCCTTTCTATGGTCGGAGGTGTGCTTCGGAGACTCCGATGTTTACGCATGCATGGAGTCGGTCACCGAGATTATTTTACTCGGGTTGGTGTGACGTTTCCGCCACAAAAAATTTGATGTAAATATAAATTGGTTACCTGTTTTTTCTTTTTCTCTGGTGACCAGTTCAGCACTCCTGTTTTTCCTTTTTTTTTCCGGTGACTAGTTCAGCAATCCCACTGTGATCGGTGAAGGTCTGTGCAGCAGCTTTTTATTTAATTCAATCTGGTCAGGGCAAATACCACTCTCCGCTTCGTTCTCCGGTTCTTTGGATAGTTCACTGCTTACAAATTTTTTGGATTTGAAATCTATAGTAAACTAAATTGTCCGAAGTACTTTTCAATATCTTTTTTTATTTGTAATGCTTGCTTCTTTACAATCTCCGTTTATCTTTTAACATTTTCCCTTTACAATCTTTCTTCAAAAAACAACAAACGGGGACATTTTCGTTCCTCTCTTCTTCCACAGTAAGCCGAACTGCACTCAAAAAACATTTACCACGGAATCAAAAACCGTATTCAACTAAATCGTCAACAAACGGCAATAATATAAACTTGTTGTTCCTTTCTCTCTCTTTCTCGTCAAGTACACAAAAAGAGCCCCTCTCCCTCTCTCCATCTCCATCCACTCCGAAAAAGAGATCTAGCTTCCACACGATCCACACTCGAACAAGAGTATGTTCGCACATTCAACATGTGGATCGTGTGTTTTCTTCACCACCTTACCATCTACTATTAAATTATATTAAAAAGAACAAACGATGGAGATGGCGGAAGCCACACGTAACAAACTGGAGCTATTCTTACGGCCTACTGTGGGCCCAATGCGCTAGGGTCGCCCTTTCCGGTTCCCTGCGCTGCTTGATGCGGCTTCATGCCTCGCATCCGTCTTCACGGGCTCTGAGTCCACGGAGCTGGGTCGCTTACCGCCACCGCTCGACACGGACGATCCTCGCTCATTATCCCCACTCGCCTCCCGGGAGTCCGAAACCACCGCGCGACTACCACCGGCCCCTCGATTGCGCCGATGCTGTCTCCGACGCTTCCGCGCCTATTCCTCGCGCTGCCCCCAGTCTCCACCTGGGTGTCCTGCCATTGGCGCGCAGCAGGTGCTGCTCCGGCGTGCCGCTCGTGGGGAGAAACCTGAGAAGCCTGTTGTTGTTCTCATTTCTGCTTGTACTCGCACCCGCGCAAGTTATGACCTCGACTGCCACAAAACTCGCAGCAGCACCGGACGCTAAACACTCTTGGGCCCGACGTCGCCGGCCCGCCACCCGCAGATGGGGGCTGCGGCTCCGGTAGGGCTCTCCGCTGAGACTGCGGCCGGCTGATGGGGCGACCCATGACGCGCGACTCCGCCCTGCTGTCCTCTACCCCTGTATGGAGTCTGGAGTTCGCGCGTCCGTCTCGGACGATCCGGGCAGTCCACTATATCGTGGCCATACCGCCAGCATTCGCGACAAAAAGGAGTGTTTCATCTTTTCAGACATTCGTCATACACGTGACCCCTTATCTTGCAAAAACTGCATGTTGTCTGGGATTCCGGGGCGTGCGCCGATCGACAAACCGGATCCCGGGCCGGATTGGCCCGACCCGATCGATCCTGAGGCACATAAGCCCCCTGAGCCAAGCTCTGCGACTCTCCACCCCGGCTCGAGGAAGGCACGGTGTTTGACCACGCTCCCTCGCCAGAGGAGGCCGGAGCATAGGCACCAACATCCCTTCGATATTTATGGGGCCCGTACGACCGCTCCTAAGTGAAACTGTTCTCCTCCCGTCGACGACTGTATGGCTCCTCAGCAGGCAACACGAATGATACCGTTTTCAACTAAATCGTCAACAAACGGCAATAATATAAAGTTGTTGTTCCTTTCTCTCTCCTTCTCGTCAAGTACACAAAAAGAGCCCCTCTCCCTCTCTCCATCTCCATCCACTCCGAAAAAGAGTTCTAACTTCCACACGATCCACACTCGAACAAGAGTATGTTCGCACATTCAACATGTGGATCGTGTGTTTTCTTCACCACCTTACCATCTACTTTAAATTATATTAAAAAGAACAAACGATGGAGATGGCGGAAGCCGCACGTAACATTGGAGATCTACATTCCACATTCCATCAACCGAAGTTCATCTGATAAGTCTTGGTTTGATAAAAAATGCGAACAGGTTACAGCGGCAAAAATTGAGCTTTTAAGCAGTGGTGCTCCAATCCCACCGAAGTTAACAGAACGAATTTTGTTAGAATTAGAAATGCGTGCAACCAGGCTATTGATACCGCGAAGAAAGCTCACAACGGCAGTGTGATCAATAAACTCCACCAGTGCCCGACTGGTTCGTGCTCCTTCTGATCAATGGCAAAAACAGTCAGCAGTTATTTCGTTTCCTCTTCTTTCCCTCCGTTCGTGACAGATAGAGGGACGTTAATCACAAATTCAGGGGATAAAGCTGATGTGTTCACGAATTTATTTTCCGAACAAATCTCGATCTCGGCCCTTTAGAGCCACCTGTGATCGCGCCGGTACGGTCTTCCATGCGGGTTGTGAGATTTCGCCCGCGCACTATTCAACGTATTCAGCGTGAACTGGATTGTAGGAAGGCAACCGACCCGGAAGGAATACCAGCAATAGTCCTTAAGAACTGTGCTCCAGAACTATCACCGTTTCTTGGCAGACTCTTCCGCTTATCTTATGCACGGGGAACTTTCCTGCCTGCTGGAAAATCGCTCGAGTTCAACCAATCCCAAAAAGGGGAAAAAGTGTCTCCCACAAAATTACCATCCGATAGCATTACTGTCTATTTTATCTAAAGTGATGGAAAAAGTCATCAATATAGAGTTAAATTAAGTATTTGGAGTGGAACGGACTTCTGAATGATCGTCAATACGGTTTCCGTGGCAGGCAGTCCACGGGAGACCTGTTGACAGTTATAACCGATATATGAACATCTGCGATTGAGGGGTATGGTGAGTCAAGAGCAGTCGTATTGGATAACTCCGAGGCTTTCGACCACGTCTGGCACAGGCGTTGCTGAGCAAACTTCGTTCATATGGACTTTCCCAGCAGCTTCGCGACTGGACGGAGAGCTTCCTTGAAAATCGATCGATCCGGGTTGTTGTGGACGGCGAGTGTTCGGATCTGTATCCTGTTAATTCGGGGGTGCCCCAAGGTTCTATTTTGGCTCCAACCTTGTTTTTGCTTCACATAAATGATTTGTTGGAGACAATGCATAACAAAGTTTTCAGTTTTGCGGATGATAGTACGCTCGTTTTCTCCTTTTCAAGTGTTCGGCCGATTGGTGCATCTGCGTCGCATCAGCTGAGATGTAGACAGATTGACTCTTGGAATCAAGATCTAGATAAGGTCTTGTAGTGCGGGGGGGCCAATCTCGTCGACTTCAATGCAGCGAAGACACAATATACAACATTCACAAAGAAAAGTGGATCATCGGTTCCACAGCTGATGACGAATGGCCAGACTCCCGAATCTGGGAAAAGTTGAAATTGCTCGGCGTCACGGTCTGTGGGAATGTATCATAGCATAAGCACGTGTCGAGCATCGCCAGGTCAGCCTCAAGAAAACTGAGTTATCTTCTTAGAACCAAGAAATATTTTACTCCGGCCCAACTTCTTCTCCTATATAAATCCCAAATTAGACCCGCACTAGAATATTGCTCTCATGTTTGGAGTTCTGCTCATAACCATACCCTCGACCTACTTGAGAGCATACAGAGACGAGCGAACCGCCTGATCGGGGACTCGGCGCTGACGTTGGGACTACAGACGCTGTCACATCGAAGACTCGTAGCCGACCTCTGTCTGTTTTACAGATATTATAACGGGTACTGTTCTTCGGAAATTCGTGGTATTGTTTCACGCAATTCGGTTTATATGCGCTCCACAAGCCAATCCGACGGTTCGCACCCGTTTGTGGTTCATCTCCTGATGGCGCGAACATCCCCGCATCTGAATTCCTTCCGTTACAGAGCGGAGAAGCTGTGGAACTCCCTTCCCACGCAGGAGCACTGGATCATAAACTCAAAATGCTCCTGCCTGACGAATATATTGTAGCCTTATATATTCTCATAAATTATAAACAGGCTTGAGCCCACCAAAGAATGGTAGCGTTAATGGTAAAAAGTTTCTTCTTTCCAACAAAAAAAGTTTTTTCCTTTCTAATGGGTTCTCCAATAGGCACTTGACAACTTTTTTTTTCGGTAGTAAATTTTTATAATTTGCAGACATTGCTCATTCGTGTACTTAACCATGATGAAAATATTGAGTTTACTGAATAAATTGACAGTGACAATTCGATGATTAGAAAATGTTCGGTGTCACGGTCTGTGGGAATGTATCATGGCATAAACACGTGTCGAGCATCGCCAGGTCAGCCGCAGGAAAACTGAGCTATCTTTTTAGAGCCAAGAAATATTTTACTCCGGCCCAACTTCTTCTCCTATATAAATCCCAAATTAGACCCGCGCTCGAATATTGCTCTCATGTTTAGAGCTCGGCTCCTGAACATACCCTTGACCTACTTGAGAGCATACAGAGAACTCGTTCCGTTACACAGGGCGGATGCGAGTGTTCCCGGAGCGTCACAGCCTGCAACTGTTCAAAAAGAACTTCAACAGTTATTTGGTGGCATCTCGGGGCGCCCACTCGGCGCTATAGGTTCTTCTCTCCCGAGAGAAGTGTAACAAATAAAAAAAAAATAATAATAATTCCCATATCTTTATATTTATATGACATTGTTTTGTCTCCACTATTTGATTCAGGAATTTTCGTTAGAACAAAAAAAAAAAAAAAACGGTTATGACACCCTTTTCTAATAATTAGGTATTTGTAATGAAATCGTTGGTGTCTAGTTTTTAATGCATTCTGTTTTATTAAACTTAAATTCACTATAGAATGTTTAATATGATTTTATTCATTTTGTAAGGATTTTTTTTTCAAAATAGTAACACGATAAAAAAATTCTCACATTCCCAGATTATGCGATACTCTTTTTATAATAAACCTTCTTAATTCGATTTACTGGTTTTTTGCCTTACCGCGAACAAGAATTGATTTTTAACCCTAAAACGGTAAACTGGGGGTATTTACAACTCAGACGATTTTAAATCTCCCACCGAAACAACAATTTGTTTTTACATCACGGGACCCTGATCATAATTCAATTTCATAATAAAAAAAAAAAGGGGCGGGGGGGGGGGGCACTTTAAGCTGCAGTCGCCCAAGCATGCTTGAATAGTAAAGACTAAAAGTGCAAGTGGGGTGATCTCAATTCACCGGATTAAGTTGACAAAAAAATGTTTACCAGTATAGGGTTAAATACAAACATTAAAAAGAAAAAAAACTAAGATCAGATCGTCCTTATTTGTATAATTCAAATGTATCTAATATGTTTTCTTCGTATTTGTATTTTCATAATTGCGATTTTAAACCAAGTCTATATTTACGTAAATTAATATAAAATTGGCTCTGAACAAAAACTAGACATTTCGTGCAGACCCAACTGTAATTTTGACACATGCAAGTGTCAAACTATAAGAGGAGGGTGTTGGATCGATAAGATAATTGGGTGAAAAGAAAAGATTTTCCTTGCCAAAGACTGAGAAAAATCTTAACATAATAAAATGATCGGTGGATTGTTTGTGTACAATCATAAAGGAGAAGTATTAATTTCACGAGTCTATCGAGATGATATAGGAAGAAATGCAGTTGATGCATTTCGTGTCAACGTCATTCATGCTAGACAACAAGTGCGTTCGCCAGTTACAAATATTGCTCGAACCAGCTTCTTTCATATTAAGGTAGGCGTTTACTGTATTAAACATTTTATAAAAATTAACAATTCACCAATTTTACCATATTTAAATTAGCGAGCAAATATTTGGCTAGCTGCTGTTACCAAACAAAATGTAAACGCAGCAATGGTCTTTGAGTTCCTCTTAAAGATTATTGAAGTGATGCAGTCGTATTTTGGAAAGATCTCAGAGGAAAACATCAAAAATAATTTTGTATTAATATATGAACTCTTAGATGAAATTTTGGACTTTGGGTATCCTCAAAACACCGACACTGGGGTCCTTAAAACTTTCATCACCCAACAAGGAATTAAATCGGCTACCAAGGAAGAGCAGATGCAAATAACATCTCAGGTATTTTATTGTATCCAAAGATATCCTCTAATACTACAGTATAATTGCAGGTCACCGGTCAAATTGGGTGGCGACGCGAGGGAATCAAATATCGTCGAAATGAGTTGTTCTTGGATGTTCTTGAATATGTTAATCTGCTGATGAGTCCTCAGGGTCAAGTTTTATCTGCTCATGTAGCCGGCAAAGTCATCATGAAATCGTATCTATCGGGTAAGCGTATTTAAGTGCAGAAAAAAAATGAAAGTGCATTCATTCCAAGCAATCAAATCTGATTATGCACGGATTAGTGGCTTATACATAAAATGCAGTTTTCATGTTTCCACCCTAAGTTACGAAAAGAATTCGATTGACATGTTACGTTCCCTTTTTTTTTTTTTGTAATTGAAATCCAAAATTTATAGAAATTTCAGAGAGATTAATATATTAATAATAACCGGTCAATGCCAAATAGCATCAATACTTTGATATATGATAAGTAATAAATTACATACAATACATTCGTATTGTTAATAAAAGGGGCTAAAAAATACTGTAACGCGAGAGTAAAAGTCAGTAATTCTTAACAACTTGGATAATCCGGTCCGAAAATCTAATTGGGAAATGGCAAATCGATGAGTTGAAACATAGACTGTGAAAAGTAGTTTTAATCAATTGCTGTGATACTATGGAGAAAGTAATAAGTAAACATATACTCTGTGTGTAAGTTCGGTTAAAAAAAATTGCGAAATCTCGAATTCAAACGTAACCGGCAGACTATCATTTCACGGGACACTATGAAACAAACTATAACAAACACTAGGGTTAATGAAAAATTTGCCAAAGAATAGTACGAGAAAAGTAGAATAAACGTCTAAACCTTAACACAATAGGTGACGCAATAATACTTTGATTCTACCTGGCATGTTGAGCTTTACACAGAATAAGGAGTACCATGCCCAAATCGAATATGTGCGGGAAATTATTATGACTTAAAAGCTAATCTTCCGGTTATAAAAAAGGAACAATACAAAAAAAACTGAAGAAAATTCAATAGCGCTAGGAATGTGCTCATTCAACTGGGAAAATTCTTACAGCAGTCTATAGTAAGATAAATAATATTACGCTCCCTCACAGGTAGCAAAAATGTCTGGGCTTTTGTGAACAACATCAAAAACTGTCTCATTATAGAGATTCCGGTTTGTACTTGATGTCGGTTCAGTCATCAATGCAATAGAGAAAACACACTTAACAGCTTTCTCAACGCGATTTGATACCATATCAGCTGCGCATCGAGGTGCACACCACGAGCTGGATTCGCTATCATTCTCATGCTGTTACCCAAGTGCTCAAAGAACTCAATATTCCCCATATATTTTTGAAGATATTGTTGCGAGCTTAGGGTTCACTGGGTTAATTATTTTTAATAAATAAGAGCCGTTAAATCGGTTCTCTTTGCAAAAACTTTATTAGTCCGTTAATAACAACCGTTGCTTGATATTTCGCTTCTTTACTTATCGCGTCTTTGACTGCTTACTTCTTACTTCTTTCCTGATCTGTTTGCAACATATTTATACCGTTTCCTCATTCTGATTCGGCGTTTCGTTTCCGCCCGTTCCATAGCCTCGAATTTTCTACTGCTCATAGTCTCCAGTTTTCCAGTACTTTCTAGAATATTCTAGTACTTCGTTTCGGACTTTCTAGATTATTCTAGTACTGATTGTCATATGCGTCACACTACCCTCCGCCTAGATTAGTTCGTCCCGAACTAAGTTCACTGGTTTTCTGGGTTAACAAAATGTCGCCAGTCGGCCACGATGCACCACTTTCATCTTGGCGTTCGGTCTTCGCTGAATCCTATAGACAACGTCGTTAATTCTTGTGAGAATCTTATACGGTCCTTCCAAATGTTGCTGCAACTTTAGAGACCTTCCTTTTTGTCGATGAGGGTTATAAAGCCACACATTATCGCCTGCATTAAATCCGGATGCGTTGGCTCGAACGTCGTACCTTGTTTTCATCCTGTCACTTGATACCTTGATTTGCTTTCGAACCAAATGATGAATCTCATCGAGCCGATTTCTCCATTCGGCTACGGAGTCGTCAGTCTTATCTATGGCGTCTGGAGGTATTCCGAATCGCAGATCGGCTGGTAATTGTATCTCTCGTCCAAATATAATTCTTGCTGGAGAATGGTTTGTCGTATCGTGATTAGCCAATCTATAACTCAGAAGAAAGGTCTTCACATATTTGTCCCAATCTCGTTGGTGATCACTAACGACCTTCGATAAATGCTCTTTTATTGTTCGGTTGTACCTTTCGACCATTCCGTCTGACTGCGGATGTAAGGTTGTGGTCCTCGTTTTCCTTACGCCCAGTACCGCACAGATGCCTTGAAATATCTGTGATTCGAAGTTTCGGCCTTGATCGGAATGCAGCTCACAGGGAACTCCATATCTGCTGATTCAATTATTGATAAGCTGCTCAATGACGGTTGTTGCTTCTTGGTTTGGAATTGGAAGGACTTCCACCCACTTGCTGAAGTACTCCATGATGACCAACATGTATTTGTTATTGTCGTTGGTTTTTTCGGAATGATCCTGAGATATCAATCGCAATTCGCTCGAAAGGGGCACCCACGTTGTACTGCTTCCTAGCGCTCCTTGGTTTTCCTGTTGGTCCTTTGGTCGCAGTGCACGTCGTCCACTTCCTACACCAAGACTCGACGTCATCTGTCATGTGAAGCCAGTAGAAGCGAGATCGTAATTTTGAAAGTGTCTTATTAATTCCCAGATGTCTACCGGGGGCCCCGTCATGCATTTCTGTTAGTACATCCTTCACTTTTGATGGTGGGACTAGAATCTGCATTCGATGGGATTTTCCGTCCTCGGCTTCCCATTTGCGCTTTAGAATTCCATCTTCCACTAGCAAGGAATTCCATTGCGCCCGATATGTCTTAAATGTTCCACTCTTGTCGGAAATATTGTTCCAAGTTGGCCGCTCGTTACTTTCTTTGTGTTCCAGGATTAGCGACATATCTTCATCCTGAAGTTGAGCTGCGCGCATAGCATCACTCGTCCACCCATCTAGTACTTCTACTTGTACATTTCGCCGGTCGTACGCCTCTTCTTTCTCTTCCACTCTATGACAATGCTTACAATCTGGCTTACATGGTCTTCTTGATAGAGCATCAGCGTTATTATGCACATTCCCTTGCTGAATTGAGCTTATCATTGATACAGGTACACATTCTGCGGTTAACTCTCCTTTTCTTATTGCGACCGGCTACTCGGACGCGTTTAGTACTCCGACAGGTACAATGTGCTTCTTCACCTCAGGTTAGTCCGTTGACAGTCTCCTCTTATGATTAGCGCATGAACAACAATTCTCACTTAATGTTTCATTCATTCGTCCACGTTTTCTACAGTCAACAGAGATGTGGCCGACTCCGCCGCATGTCCGACACTTCATATCAGGTCTCGGGGTTCTCCGTTGTACATACCCGATTCTTTGGCAGGAACATTCCTGGACGGACATTTCTCGGACTCTATATGTACTCCTGGTAGCCAGTTTAGCAGATTCATATCCCAATGCGAAGGACAGTATTCCAATAGTCGTCTTCTTTCCTGGCAAACGAACGGTTTGTTGCAAGTCCCGATCTTGAAGTGCATTTATAAATGCATTCATTGCTACCTCGTTCAGAAATTCCATAGTCATATTTGAATAAGACAAGTTTGCCAATCGCTCAATGTCTGCCTGCAACTGTTGAAGATTTTCTCCAGGTTTCTGTGTTCTGCTCCGCAGTTGCATCCGGTAGACCTGCTGCATGTGGTTGTCTCCATACCTAGCTTCAAGGCCGTCTCTTAGCACTTGGAAATCTGTTTGCTTCTCTGCTATATGGTTTGTAGCAATTCTGCAGCCGCCCCGCGGAGTGACACGATTAGTGATGTTGGCTTTTGCTCATCCGACCACTTATTATAATTGGCCGCGGCGTCAAACACGTATAAATACGGAGAAGGGTCCCGTTCCATCGAAGGTTGGCGGTTGCATCCTTGTATCTTTGTAGTCATGTTGATTGCTAGACGATGTCTTATTTCTCTCAACACACTCAAGTCTCTTTCCGATTCGCGTTATTTCATCGGTGACTTTTTGGTCCAGATTTTCTACTTCGTTCCGAATTTTTGACTGAATTTCTTCCTTAACGTGTTGAAAATTACATTTACATTACATCTGCAGCTTGCGTGTCCAATTTTGAGTTAATATCTGTAGCTTGCGCGTCCAATTTTGTCATCATCATCCTGAGCATCTCCGAAATGTCCAACTGTGGCGAACTCTTCTCCGTTACATTGGCACCATCTTGATGCTGTTTCTTCTCCATCCGGACAGTCTGGCCCAATCGTAAAAACATATGTGTCGACATCAATACCCTCTTCCTCCATTGCTGCTTGCAGACGCTGTCGAAGAATTTGCTTTTGTCCCCTGCTATCCAGATTCGGCTCCTGAAGTTCCTTCTTCAACTCAGGAACGCGAAGATCCTCCAAATGTCGTCCTGACATCGCCACAACACACTTTCACAGACTTATTTACTTCACCAATAATTAATCCCACTTCTGACATCAATTGTTGCCAGCTTAGGGTTCGCTGGATTAATTATTTTTAATAAGAGCCGTTAAATCGATTCTCTTTGCAAACACTTTATTAGTCCGTTAATAACAACCGTTACTTGATATTTCGCTTCTTTACTTATCGCGTCTTTGACTGCTTACTTCTTACTTACTTTCCTGATCTGCGTGCGACGTATTTATACCGTTTCCTCATTCTGATTCGGCGTTTCGTTTTTGTCCGTTCCATAGCCTCGAATTTTCTACTGCTCATAGTTTGCCAGTACTTTCTAGAATATTCTAGTACTTTGTTTTGGACTTTCTAGAATATACTAGTACTGATTGTCATATGCGTCACAATATATTCTTCTTTGCCTGCTAAGCCATCAGGAAAGCTCTTCCATCTGCCCTATTTAACTGGGCATTCCAGCCAACGAATGTCAAACCAATCTCCAAGTAGGTCAACCTGACATCGTCCTCTTCCTATAGTTCAATGCACTAATTTTTATTCTGTGGAAGATTATTGGAATCGCTGATTAACCTCCAACTTTTAAAGCATCTCGAAACCGCTAATATGTATTTATTAATAGGCTTTTATTATCGAGAAATGGAGTTACTCTACCCATTTCCGTGAAAGAGAGGCTGCCGTACTGTATGCCTTAAAAGAGTTCGACACACTTTAGCACTCAGGCTTTTTGTCGAAATTGTTGCCCGATGGAGTTGACGATATACTAATTCAACGAATAAGAGACCGTTTTTCTGACCGCTCAATCAGAACAGTTCTGGTTGGTGTCAAATCTAGTTCCCATTAAATCAATGTTGGTGGTACTCACTGCTCTACTCTCCCACCCCATCTCTATTCCTCGTTGTTATAAACGATTTTTTAGTCAATACATACCGAAGTACTAAATTGAAGGAAAAAAAACAAATCGCTTTTGATAGTTTAGTGAGGGCAGAACCCTCATTTATTTAGCTTAATACAAGCTTAAATTAATGTAGGGTTTTCCAATAGGGACTTGACAACTTTTTTTCGGTAGTAAATTTTTATAATTTGCAGACGTTGTTAGTTCGTGTACTCAACCATGATGAAAATGTTGAGTTTTCTGAATAAATTGACAGTGACAGTTCGATAATTAGTGAAAGGGTGCGTTCACAAATTAAATTCAAAGTTGTCAAGTTGCTATTGGAAAACCCATTATAAAAACCTTACAGACTATCTTAAATCTAGAGTAAGAAGGAGAAAAAAAAAACAGGAAGGTGAAGATGACTGGATGATAGGGGAGGTAGGAGGCTAGGAAAGAGCGAGTGTATGTGGGGGTAGTAAATTCGGCATTTGTGAGACAGTGACAGTAAAAGGCATGCCTAGGTACAGGTAGGGGGGCGGGGTTGAAATTGTGGGTGGGGCTGCGAAGGTGTAGGGGAGAACTATTTTGAGGGTAGGAGAGGAGAGGTAGGATTGCAGGGTCGAGGGAATTATTGGAGGGAGGAGGGCGGGTTTCTTCTGAGACGTCGGTTGAGAGGAGGAATGGAGAAGTTGAAATCGAAGGAGGTGGGGAAAGAGTTGGCCTGTCGTAGCATACGCGAGATGGGTTCGTTAGCGCCGTAAGAAGTGTGATGAGCGGGCACGTAAAACAGTCGAGGGTTCCGCACATTACGGGGGTTTGTATGAAATGTTAAAGTGGAGAGCAAGCTTGGGCAATTGATTGAGCCAGACAGAAGGCGGTGGACAAAGATGATGTCGGCATGGATTTTGCGCTCCTCAAGAGTGTTGAGATTGATTAGAAGGAGCCAGCCTATGTATGGTGGTAGAATGAGCGGGTTTTCCCAGTTTAGTCCACGAAGGGCAAAGCGCAAGAAACGACGTTGAACTCCTCGATCTTACGAATGTGAGACAATTGATACGGGGACCAGACCTGACTAGCATATTCGAGTAGTGGCCGGACAAAAGTTGTGTAGAGTGATCGGGTGACGTAGGGGTTTAGGAATTCCCTCGACCAGCTTTTTATAAAGCCAAGGGCGGCGTTGGCTTAAGGATTATGTCATCGATATGTCCTGTAAATCTAAGCTTCTTGTCGCATAGGACGCCCAGGTCGCAAATCAATTCAACCGATGTTATCGGTTGGTCCAGCAAGAGATAGAAACGTGGCTGGGTGGGGGAGCGCTTCCGATAGAAGGTGATTGTGTGACATTTGGCGATATTCAGTTCTAGGCAATTATTTTTTGCACCAAATCGAAAAGCTGTCAAGATCCGATTGGAGAAGTGAGGAGCCTAGGGGAGAGCGGATTGTCTTGAAAATGTTGGTATCATCCGCGTAAAGCGAGATGAAGGAGTGATTGATGCAAGAGCCTATGTCGTTTATGGTTAGGATAAATAGGATGGGGGCGAGATGACTGCCCTGGGGGACACCTGAGGTTGGAAGAAAAGGATCGGAGAGGGTGGATCTAAATCGCACGCGGCAGGTTCGAGAATTGAGATAGGATGAGATCCACTTAATCAACAGCGGTTCAAAACCGAGGGAAGATAATTTAAAGAGAATGAGTTTATGGGAGATTTTGTCGAAGTCCTTGCTAAAGTCGGTAGTGACTACATCGACCTCATCGCCGTTTTCTAGGGCAAAGAGTGTGTGGGATGTGAATTCGACAAGGTTGGTAGTAGTGGACCAGCCCGAGAGGAAGCCGTGCTGGTTAGGAAAGATGATGAGTGTGCAGCGAAAACAGAACGCATCATATAGAAGGCCTTCGAACAGTTTGGGAATGTCCGAAAGCTTAGCAATAGGACGATAATAGGATATATCGTTTTTTTGCCCCTTTTTAGGTATGGGGGCGCAAGACTAATGACCTTGCCCGGAAAAAACAAATCATTATGGAAAATTTAACAAGCCTCAGGACTTGCTAAATAAGACCAAGACTGGTTCCCGGTTGTAGTGCCGATGATGATGATGATAATGGATATGTAAGAGGATTTCCAAATGTCGGGGAATAAATCTTGTGCAAGGGATAGATTGAAAATTGAAGCGAGCGGGAGAGAGAGAGAAGAGGAGCATTTTTTTAAGAAGATAACGGGGAGTCCGTCTGGGCCGGGGCTGAAATCGTCTTTCAGTTATTCAAGTTTTTCTATAACTTGGTGTTGTTGAATGTGTAGAGGGGTGAGTGGGCCGAGGGAGAATTCAGACATGCCAGTAAAGTAGGAGAAGTTCGGCTCGAACGAGTCGTCCGTGACGGATGGTTTGAAGAAGGACGCGTAAAGGTTGGCTATGGTATGGGAGTCAGCTGTAGTAGTTGAGCCGTAGAAAAGAGAGGTGGGATAAGCATCAAATTTCCGTTTGTAGTTGATGAATTGGTAGCAGGATTTGGGGTCATTGATCAGGTTGAGTTGATCTTTGGCAAGGTAATTGTGGTAGAGGGAGCTATAAAGCTCTGTGAATTGGTAAAAGTAACCGAGATAGTTGGAGTAGTCCAGCGGAGAACGCGTATTTAAGAAAGTGTTCCACAACTTATTCCTCTTGTTACGAAGTGTGCGGAGTCTGTTTGTATACCAAGGGGGCGATGAGAATGATAACCTGTATCGAGAATATGGGACATATAGGGATATGGCGTTGTAGATTACTGTGTAGAGCGAGGCTGTAGCGATCTCTACACTTATATCATTTTAGCAGTGTGATATTGCTGAGGTACTCATTTATGAGGCGGAAATTGGCTTTTCGAAAGTTGGAAGAATATTGGTAGGGGGAGGTGTGCTGTGAGCTGAGTAGTCGTGGTATAAGGATACGAGAAGCGGGGGGTGGTGGTTATCAATAGTTGAGGGGGTGTGGGGGACTAGGGACGACTGAGGAATTAAAGGGGTCTGTCGTGAGCACAAGGTCAAGTTGTCTGCCCAGATGGTTTAGGACATTGCTTACTTGGCAAAGGCTAGAGTCGGTGAGGCTGTCTATAAAGAGACACTCCTTGGTAGTAGTGGGGCTTGAGGTGTAGTGGGACTTATCGTCAGACAGCGTCCATTGGAGATGGGGGAGGTTGAAATCGCCAAGGTCTACAATGTCGTCTTGGGAAGAACTCAGCTCCGTTAAGCGGTCGATTGCAGCAATAGCGAGTTCGTATGACTCGATAGCTTGCGAAGGCGGTATGTAGAAGCATATGATGTACAAGGACTTTAAGCAATGTTCAATTTTTATAGCGACATAGTCGAGGTTGGGAGAAGAAGAGATGGTGATAAGAGAAGACGTTAGTCCGTTTTGGATGGCAAGCGGCACGCCTCGGCAGGGGGTGTCAGGACAGGAATGATGGACATCGTCGTCGCGAAAAACTGTGAAGGAGGGAGGGAACAGTTCTAGGCTGTTGATACTGGGGGTGAGGTTAGTTTCGGTCAGGGCGTATATATCATTGGGAAAGGAGTGGGTATTTTGTAAGATCGACTGGGTTTTGGACCGAAGTCCTCTGACATTCTGATAGTAAATGGTTAGCGGAAGAGTATTGGAGACCCCATAGAGAGTGGGGTGGGCAGCCGATTAGGACCAAAAAAATTTATTTTTAGTGGGTTCGCTGCGCGGGGGACTAGATGCCATTTGCGTGCAAATGTATTGTCGAAGAGCCGAGAGGTCTCTTGTTACTTTAAGAGGGGGAATATTGAAATGTTCATGGAATTTTATGTACAGATTACGATGGCTAGGGAAGTCGGTGGGGAGACCTTCTTGTTGAATGGAGATCTTAACGCTCGTTATCGTTTGCCTTCATAGCAGACTGCATCAGATTTACCATGAAGATAAGCTAGATAGATGCGGACATTATTGTAGGTCCGACTATTTCGAAGCTTTGAGTCATGATGGTGTCAAATATCCTTACCCCTACACCCACAAGAGGATCCAATATACCTATATTTCATTCTCAACATTGGTGTGATGATAAGATAAAGAATCCAGCAATTGGTACACAAACTGCAAGCATACAGGGATTCTGATGGAGAGAAATGTTTATAAAAAGGTGAATAAGTTCGAAAAGTTTTATATTCTTGTGCATCGTTGAAGCCACGCGATACCAATATGAAAAACTCACATTTGAGTCCAGGAGGAATATACTTTTGCTCACAGTATATGCAATGCGTCTCCAAATGAGTCCTACAATTAATAATTACTCAATGAACGTGGATTCCCTCTCACTATAGGCGTTGAGAAGTACAGAGGAAAATCGTTAGGCACTCAAGGCAATGAACAAAGTTCTTTTGAACTAGAAAGTGATATTATATATAGGGGTATTACATTGTCACATTACCGTAGACATTTTCACGTTAAACGCCTTTACAGTTTTGCTAGTCAGCAGTCAATTGTATACTCTGAGAGGTCAAACAATTCAAAAGATTGTTTACTGAATTTGTATTGGTAAGAAGTTTGTGGTGTAGAACAATCCTCCCCAGAACCATTTAGGAGTTATTTTGAAAGAAGGTCACAAATTTGTAATGTGTAAAGCACATATAAATTGTTAGCTACCGAGCTACCCCCCCCCCCCCCCCCCCCCCCCCCCCCGGGCTTTTAAAATTATTGACATGATGTAAATGGCAGTCCTATAACTCACCCAAGAGTTCACTAATTTCCTTTTAAAATGAGGTGGTACTCATTACTATTTATTGGCCTGTAGGAACCCGGAAATTCATGATCTCGCCGACTCTACTCGGCCATCGGTCTCTGTCCTGTGCGCTCTCCTTCCACGCTTGACCATCCGATCCGATCTCCTTAAGGTCAGACCTAACATTGTCCTCCCATCTCCGTCCTGTCGGTATCTTTCCCGTTGGTCTACCGTCAAGAATTCTACGCACGGTCCTATCGTTGCCCATTCGCGCCACATCTCCGGCCCATCTTAATCTTCGCGACCAGGTTACTCTCACTTTTATAGGTTTGTGGTATAGCTCTTCCAGTTCAGGATGAAGTTTCCTTCATTGTCCTGCCTCCTCGTCATATTTACCGCCAAAGATACCCCTTAAAACTTTATTCTCGAATACGCGGACATTGTTTTCTACTTATGGTTCTATAGAGACAGAGCTTTATGTTACGTGATAACAGTTTGGATTTCAGCAGTATACTGACTGCGTGCCAACTAGCGTTGCCGGAATGTAGTCTTTCATTTTTTTTTCCCTGTATGCATGCATGCTGTAGATCACTCTGTGATCCTAATTTCACACCTCTAATGGATTATTTACGTAAACAATCGGGTGAGAGTTTTCTTCTAGCCGATCATGGGATAATGTAATTATCGTTGTTTACGTATCCCTATGGGAACAGCATTGGTTTATTGCTGATGCATCGCATTGGTCTTTGTTTAGACGAAGTGGTTTTCCAGCAATTAGCTTATCGCCGGAGATGTGATGTCTGTCAGCATCTGGCGCAGCTGAACCAACCGTTTGTGTATATCCAATTAATGGATTGGTACACAATTTCTATGCTGTGTCGTGTTCTTCGATCACCGTGCAGGCGTAGGACAATTGGTCGGACTTGTGACCCACGTATCTGTGTATACGTGGGGTTGTTGACTCCCATATGCATGTTACCTTTTGTTTCAGGTGGAAAGGAGGACTTTTGAGGGCACGTGTCTGTGGGCATGTGTAATTTGGATATAGGTGAGTAGTTCCTTGGTGGAACGACGACATCTCGACCTATAGTGGTTTGTGTGGTTCATAGAACCGGCACAGCTCTATAGGCACGGAGCTTTATATTACGGAATATCAGTTTGCGTTTCAACAGTTTACTGGCTGTGTGCCAACTAGCGTTGCCGAAATGCAGTCTTTTGTTAATTTCCTTTGACATTTCGTTAAAGGCCGTCAGTATCGTTCCTAGATATTAAAATTCTTTAACCTTTTCGAATATCTTGCCTCTGACGTTTATATGTGTTCCCTAAGGGCCCACCTCTTCTGCCGCTTGCATGATGATTTCACGGTTTTTACTTACAGTTTTTATACTATCGCCCCGAATGGCTATGTCATCCGCATATGTGAGCACTTGTGTGACCCTATAGCGTTTGAAATAATAGTGAAGAAGATCGTGTGATTCGAACTGACGCTATGACAGCTCGAATCACGAAAAAAATTTTACCTAAGCGTTACACACCAGGCTACTGACCGTGTTTAGAATTTGATTTCCAAACTCGACTATATTCCACTCGTGTGAATTATTTTTTTATTTATCGCTTGGTATACGGTTCTGATGTATTTTTCTTATTCGATTTTTTTCGTTCGGTGTTCTTCACTATTTTCGCTTGTGAATTGTGTGTATCTGTTAGAATCGCTACACACTCCCGCCGCAGTAACTTCGTTACGATCAGATTCGTATGCGGACGGCGGACGAACGAGAGAGAAACGAGAAAACGTGGGAAGCTGGGCTCTATGCGGAAGTCGTGACCGTGTGTGAAGTTCTGCTTTACTATGGGAAGTGTATGCTGTGTGTACAAGATCACGTCTTAGTCACCAATTATAGCGTTTGAAATAATAGTGAAGAAGATCGTGTGATTCGAACTGACGCTATGGCAGCTCGAATCACGAAAAAAATTTTACCTAAGCGTTACACACCAGGCCACTGACCGTGATTAGAATTTGATTTCCAAACTCGACTATATTCCACTCGTGTGAATTATTTTTTTATTTATCGCTTGGTATACGGTTCTGATGTATTTTTCTTATTCGATTTTTTTCGTTCGGTGTTCTTCACTATTTTTGCTTGTGAATTGTGTGTATCTGTTAGAATCACTACAACCCCGTTCAGGGATGATCCGGCCATGTTGTCGTCTTGTACCTTTTTGATGACAAACTCGAGCACAAGGTTAAAAACACATGGTGAGAGGCCACCCCCCTGTTTTAGTTCGTCGCGGATTTCAAATGGTTGGAAGAGGTGGTTTTCTATTCTAACTCGCCCTTTATTTTCGTTCATGCAGATTTGAATATTTTCGGGCATATTTTTCGGGACTCCCAGCACAACTATAATATGGTAAAGTCTTTGCCTTGCGGAATTAACGAAAAGATTTAGAATCCTAGAGGATAGGAGCAGTGAGAAAGAGGAAGCCAATAGTGTGGACACTAAATGGGCATCGATCAGAGACACAATCAAACAAACAGCCCAAAGAGTATTAGGATTTAAGAAAACAATTAAGTTTAAACCTTGGTTTGACGATGAGTGCAGGACGAAGATCGAAGAACGTAAACGCCTCAGAGTGATCCACTTAGAAAGATATGATGAAGTCAACGCAGAAAGATACGCGACAATCCGAAAAGAGACAATGAGATTATTCAAACGCAAAAAACGAAGACTCGGATCGAAAAAATCCTAGAAAATGCCAGAGCAAAGAACAGAGGTATGTATGCCGGCATAAACTCAATTAGAAATGGTTACCGAGGGAGAGCCAAAATAACTCGAGACGCAAACGGCTGTCTGGTCACAGAAACAAACAATATCGAGACGAAATGGAAGCAGAACTTTGAAAGCTCAATGTGCGCATCCATCAACCACAAATAAACGCACCAAACGTACATGCAGCCGAGCCTCAGATCCCAGAGCCCTCTTTCAACGAAGTTGTACACGCAATAAATCGATTGTAACACAACAAGGCTCCCAGAGTCGACTGCATACCGGCAGAGCTTATGAAGCATGGAGGAGAAGCAATTGATCGAAAGATCCACCAGCTCATCAAAACAATATAGGATAAGGAAGTCATTCCGGAAGAATGGAAAACCTGAATAGTCGTCCCCATTTTCAAAAAAGGCGACAGATCTGACTGCGAAAATTACAGAGGAATATCATTGCTCCCAACCACATACAAAATACTAATAAATGTCATACTGGCGAGAATCACACCGTACGCAGAAGAAATACTGAGAGACTACCAATGCGGATTCCGTAGGAACCCGTCAACAAGCGACCAAATGTTCACAGTAAGGCAACTATTGGAAAAGAAGTGGGAATACGGAGAGACGGCTCACCAACTGTTCGTTGACTTTAAAAAAGCATACGACTCAGTCGCAAGACAAAAACTCTACCATATTGTAGTTGAGCTGGGAATCCCAAAAAAATATGCTGCCCTCATTCAAATTTGCATGAACGAAAATAAAGGACGAATTTGAATAGAAAACCACCTCTCAGAACCATTTGAAATCCACGACGGACTAAAACAGATAGACGGCCGCCTCCCACCATCTCTATTTAACCTTGTGCTCGAGTATGTCTTCAGAAAGGTACACGACGATAACATGGCCGGATCATCCCTGAACGGAGTCACACAAGTGCTCGCATATGCCGATGACATCGCCGTTTTGGGCGATAATCTAGAAACTAAGTAAAAGCAGTGAAAGCATCATGCGAGCGGCAGAAGAGGTGAGCCTAGAAATAAATGAAGACAAAATAAAATATGTGATTACGGCGAGTGCAGGTAAACCTCAGGGGGCACACATAAACGTCAGAGGCAAAACATTTGAAAAAGTTAAAGAATTTAAATATCTAGGAACAATACTGACGGCCAGTAACGAAATGTCGAAGGAAATTAACAAGACTGCATTCCGGCGACACTAGTTGACACGCAGTCAGTAAACTACTGAAATCCAAACTACTATCACGCAACATAAAGCTTCGTGTTTACAGAACCATAATCATGCCGATTGTTCTATACGGATGCGAAACATGGGCTCTCACAAAACGGGAAGAAATCAAATTCCGCGTATTCGAGGATAAAGTTTTAAGGGGTATCTTCGGCGATAAATATGACGAGGAAAATGAAGGAAACTCCACGACCACGAATGGGAAGAGCTATACCGCAAACCTGCAATAGTGAAAGTAATCAATGTTAGGTCGGACCTTGAGATCGGATCGGATGATCAAGCGTGGAAGGAGAGTGCACAGGACAGGGGACGATTGCGGAGTCGAGTTGGTGAGATCATGAACTTCCGGGTTCCTACAGGCCAATAAATAGTATATAGTACTTTGCCTCGCGACGGAGTCGTCGGCTTTTTTAAAGTCAACGAAAAGTTGCTGAATCGTTGTGGGGGGCGTAGTCGTGCGCCAGCATGGGCGCTGGGTTCTACTACGTCTTCACAATATGTTCTCTGATTGGTGCACTCACCGATTGTTCCGCCGCAGCAAACTGTTCACAAGAAAAACAAAACAAAACTTCGCCACACACCGTTCACAAGAAGTAAGTGTTGAATAACCAGGGAGATGATCTTGGTTGGTGTATGTGTGTGTTTGTGATCGTGTAGATCACATTGTTTATCGATGTATTTCGGCAAAGGATAAATGAAACCTAAACAAGGGAAGAGGAACAAAGGGGAGAAAATCCGCCAAGGGCATCGTAAAGGAATGGATGAGTGATCCAGCAGTGTACATAGCTGCATTGCTATTAGAAAAATGTGCTAAAAGCAAGGGATTGTATATCGCATCGCTAGAATGTCTGTGGAAGAACCGAATTCTTTTGTTTGCACCTGATGCATGCTGAAGAATTCGGTTTCGGCTACAATACGCGAGATACGGTAATTGTTTGTCGATTGGACAAACAAATCGCGGGTCGGTATATTGCAGCTAATTAAACAAGCTGCCCGACGTTGCTTTTTATCGTTAGACACAAGAGTCGCCAGTCAATGTGCATGTATGAACGTTGTTGTGCACATGGCGAGGCTGGGATTAACCTGGCAACGAAAGGTGCCGAATGGTTTTGAATTTAGGATACCTATATGATGAAAAGAATTCTTTTCGGAAATTTTGAATGGTGCATTGAATTATGAATGCTGGAGAATTCTTTTTACAGGGACTTTTTGGTTATGCATCAGATAACCTTGATGCGTGAAGCTTTTGCAGGTGCTAATGCAATTACATTAGCGGGAAACAACGGGGTTTGTAGCTTCAGGGCAGGAACCTTTGGCGGTAATTGGGAAGGTAAGTAGTGGCGTTTAGTGCGACCGCCACACCGGCTCTTCGTATTCCCACTTCTTCCCCAGCAATTGCCTTACTGTGAACATTTGGTCGTTTGTTGACCGGTTCCTACAGAATCCACACTGGTAGTTTCCCAGTATTTCTTCTGCGTACGATGATAATTTCCTTCGACATTTCGTTACTGGCCGTCAGTATGGCCCCTGATGTTTATGTGTGCTCTCTGAGGTCCACCTGCTCTCGCCATAATCATGTATTTTGTTTTGTCTTCATTTATATCTACACCCACCTTTCCTGCCGCTTGCATGATGATTTCACTGTTTTTACTTACAGTTTCTAGATTATCGCCCAAAACGGCGATGTCATCCGCATATGCGAGCACTTGTGTGACCCCGTTCAGTGATGATCCGGCCATGTTGTCGTCTGTACCTTTCTGATAACATACTCGAGGTCAAGGTTAAAAAGACATGGTGAGAGGCCATCCCCCTGTTTTAGTTCGTCCCGGATTTCAAATAGTTCTGAGAGGTGGTTTTCTATTCTAACTCGTCCTTTATTTTTGTTCATGCAGATTTGAATGAGGGTGGCATATTTTTTCGGTATTCCCAGCTCAACTACAATATGGTAGATTCTTTGCCTTGCGACTGAGACGTACGCTTTTTGAAGTCAACGAACAGTTGGTGAACTGTCTCTTCGTATTCCCACTTCTTTTCCATCAGTTGCCTTACTGTGAAAATTTGGTCGTTTGTTGACCGGTTCCTACGGTCATCCAGTATGACATTTGTTAGCATTTTGTATGTGGATGAGAGCAATGATCATCATAATCATCGGCACTACAACGGGGATCCGGTCTTGGCCTTATTTAGCAAGTCCTGAGGCTTGTTAAATTTTCCATAATGATTTGTTGTTTTCCGGGCAAGGTCATTAGTCTTGCGCCAGAGGCTCCCCGACGGGGAATCGAACCCCGGTCTCCCATGTGACAGGCGGGTATACTATCGAGGAGCCTGAGAACAATGATATTCCTCTGTAATTTTCGCAGTCAGACCTGTTGCCTTTTTTGAAAATGGGGACGACTATTGAGGTTTTCCATTCTTCCGGAGTGACTTCCTTATCCTATATTGTTTTGATGAGCTGGTGGATCTTTCGATCAATTGCCTCTCATCCATGCATCATAAGTTCTGCCGGTATTTAGTCGACTATGGGAGCCTTGTTCTTTTTCAATCGATTTATTGCGTCTACAACTTCGTTAAAAGAGGGCTCCGGGATCTGAGACTCGGCTGTGTATACGTCTGCTGCGTTTATTTGTGGTTGATGGATGCGCACATTGAGCAGGTTTTCAAAGTACTGCTTCCATCTTGTCACGATATTGTTTGTTCCTGTGACCAGACAGCCGTTTGTGTCTCGAATTATTTTGGCTCTCCCTCGATAGCCATTTCTAATTGAGTTTATGCCGGCAGACATACCTCTGATGTTCTTTGCTATGGAATTTTCTAGGGTTTTTTTCGATCCGAGTTCTCCCATTCGCGTTTTTGGCGTTTGAATAATCTCATTGTCTCTTTGCGAATTGTCGCGTATCTTTCTGCGTTGACTTCATCATATCTTTCTAAGTGGATCACTCTGATGCGTTTACGTTTTTCGATCTTCGCCCTGCACTCATCGTCAAACCAAGGTTTAAACTTAATTGTTTTCTTAATTCCTAATACCCTTTGGGCTGTTTGTTTGATTGCGTCTCTGATCGATGCCCATTTAGTGTCCACACTATTGGCTTCCTCTTCCTCACTACTCCCATTCTCTAGGATACTAAATATGTTAGTTCGTCTCGATATTCATTGTCTGACGAAATCTTGCTAAGGGGCATTGAATTCGCCGAATATGACACAATTCGCATCTGAACATTGGATTGAGGGAGGCAAGGTAAAATATAGTAGCATACAATGTAGGTGAACTGTCGGATGAGTCTAATATGAATACAAACAATTTCTGAGACGGATCACCCCGAGAAAGGAATTTCTTGACCCAATTTTTCAATGTTTTCGTAACTAGGTGGAATAATTTTCGGTATACCCTCTTACAGTGGTGTATTGTGGGGGTTATATGTCATGGTGCCGGCATGGAGCAGGTTCACACATACTCCACACTCAAAATCACGAAACTGCGCACCACTGAAGAGTAAAAAATAAAAACGCTGATGATGTCTGGTTGCCTAATCGCCCTTTTTATTTTTATGTATTTTTTTTTTGAATCGAAATAACACTGGCGTTGTCCCTTTTTATTTTCATGCATTCTTCAATCAAAATAACACTGGTTTTGTCTATTGTTCCTTTGTATTTTTATACATTCTTCAATCAAAAGGATACGGGCTTTGTCTATTGTACCTTTTATTTTCACGTTTACGTTTATTGTCGCAACCGATTCGCTTTTGATCGCGTTAGCCTACTAAAAGAATTCAGCGCGATTGACGCGGCGGTATAAATCAATGGGAGACACTACTTTCGGAACGGGAGTGAATTTCCGAGTGAGAACTTCGCCTGGCTATCGCGACACTCGACCTCGTCTTGGTTCCTCGGTGGTTGGCATTAGACTCTATTGACCGACTCCGATGGCGGTAAAATTTGGCTGATTAGCTGAGGTGCACGGTTTGGTGGATGATTAGCGACTGACTCATTACAAGCGAGAAAAAATTTGTCGCGTCGTGGCAGTGGAGTCATAGCTAAAAAAAAAAATTAATGCCACTTACTAGGAACTTTGAAAAGGGTTGCTATGCTTGCATAGGGGACTGGGTTCCGGAGAATCGCTGCCGTACAGACTGAGTTAAATTCCTCTGGCGCTATATATACGAGGAAATTGGTTTGGAAATACGACCAAGTATGCGAATGAGTTGTCGGTTAGACAAAGGAATGTGGGTCTTGGTCGTTGCGGTGGTTGTTTCGCGGAAATGCAACGCATCGTGCTGGTGACTTACCAGTAAGGAGAATTGGTATTGGGTAGGATGGGAGCCGAAATGATTTTCGGGGAAACTAAATGTTGCTTGGTTACAAGTGAGGAAATAGTTTAAGCAGAAAGTGAGCCGGAATGATTTTCGGGGGAAATTGGAATTGCTTGGTTGCAAACGAGGAATGTAATTTAAATAGGAAGTTAACCGAAGTGGTTTTTGGGAAAAATTATATGCGGATTGATATAGTTGGGGATATGCATTTATTACAGCTTGGGGAATGGGTTCTTGGTAAGTTTGCAGATTTGGGGACAGATGCTGTTGTATATTGGGATGTGATCTTTGCATGTTTGCGCATGGATTACGGATTGGGGTTATGGTGATGCGCTTTTAGCGGTCAAAATTGGTTGGTTCTCCGTGTGGTATAGAGAACCCCCACAGTATCCCTGAGTACTGATTAAGTCAATCTGCACCTTATCTACATCCTGGTATAGAATGAAATAATTAGTAGCTGTATATGTTTTCTTTTTCAGGTATGCCTGAGTGCAAGTTTGGGATTAACGATAAAATCGTCATGGAGTCGAAGAGTCGGGGAATTTCCGGCAACAATGAAACCGAAACTTCTCGATCTGGAAAACCAGTTGTGGTTATCGATGACTGTCAGTTTCATCAATGTGTAAAATTAAGTAAATTTGAAACCGAACATTCGATTAGTTTCATCCCACCAGATGGTGAATTCGAATTAATGCGTTATAGAACGACTAAAGATATATCTTTGCCATTCCGTGTAATTCCGCTGGTCCGAGAAGTAGGACGCACCAAAATGGAAGTTAAAGTTGTATTAAAATCAAATTTCAAACCATCTCTGCTGGGCCAGAAGATTGAAGTCAAAATTCCCACACCTCTTAACACTTCAGGTGTTCAACTAATATGTCTTAAGGGCAAAGCCAAATATAAAGCATCAGAAAATGCTATTGTATGGAAAATAAAACGAATGGCTGGCATGAAGGAGACTCAATTATCAGCTGAAATAGAACTTCTTGAAACGGATACTAAGAAGAAATGGACCAGGCCACCAATATCAATGAATTTCGAAGTCCCATTTGCGCCGTCTGGCTTTAAGGTTCGCTACCTAAAAGTGTTCGAGCCGAAATTGAATTATTCAGATCATGATGTAGTAAAATGGGTGCGATACATCGGACGGAGTGGACTTTACGAAACACGTTGCTAAATTAAGTAGTAAAACTATATAAATAATATATGATTTTCAAATTGTTAAAGAGCAAAGTTAAAACATTATTCACTAAGTAAAATGTTCGTAAACCTATCGTTGAATTCCAATACAAATTATTCATATTATAAATTTATTATTTGTTTATTATATTATTATCATTATTATTATAATTATTCGTTTTAGTATGTCCTTTTTGTGAAGCATATTTTATGTATATAAACAAATTTAAGTCGTGCGTTCATATACGCACTATAAAATATATTCAGTAATATATTCCCGACATGGACTCAATGTAGCTGCAATCCAAACGAGAATAAATAGTTAAATCTTGATGTTAATGTATAAATGTTATTTGAAATTTGCAATTATACGTCACACAGTTGTATTAATATAATGTAACCAAAAAGAATCGTATTTTTTACAATTCATAGATTTCCTTTATCAAGTAAATAAAATACAAGTGAGTAACTTGTTGGGAAATACATATTTATTAAACTATTATAATGTATTGCACATAAACGCAATTAACGCGCTTAGGCTGCAGTTTACAATATCGACATGTTTATATACGCATGTTCTATACTCGAATAAAAAATAAATAAAACATAATAATAATATCGTATGTATCCTGGATTTTTTTGCATAGGCAACATTGTATAGGTGTTGTAATAGGTGTGCTCGTTTCGTTGGCCGCCGATGGACGGTCACAACAAGCAGTGGCTGTCTTTGTGGACAATAGAAGTATTTACATCCTCATCAAGCAAACGCGTCATAACGTTTGTCTTTCCACCTATTCGTCTTTCGGTTAGAGATGTTCCGATACAGTTTCTTCTCTGGGATTTTTATGAGAATCTTTTATATTCACTTGGTGAATGTTATTTTAGGTTTATGATCCTATAGCGCAGTCTCAAATTTCGAGACCCGATATTAAGTTTTCGTTCTGTTTAAAACCCAAGCAATCTTCAAATATTTATCGGGCACGATTGAATGTGCCAAATTTATTATTTTTCCTGTGAACTTCTTTCACTTTAAAACGATTTATTGTATGTCGCGTAAGTTGCACACAATTTCTTTAAGAGTTTGGTTAAATTCGTCGAAGTTAAATTCGCCGCGTTGCAAAATAATCTGCACTTCTTAAATCAACGCCAATTTTTTCGTATGTGAAAAATTTTGCACCCATAAATTGGAAACTTGAAGTTTTTAGAAGATTGTTGTTGTTCCTTATTTTAAATTTCTGCGAATTGATGAAATCTGAAATTTGCGAGTTTCTTTTATGTCGCGAACTGTGCGGCGACGAGTGGATCCAAAAGGCACTGGATCCGGCTCGAAGGACCAGAAATTAATGTAAAGATATCCTTTGTAGATACTTATCCTGTGCCGTCAATGTTCCTCCAGGAAGTCGATTTCCTCTTTGCTCCGTGAATACCTTCCCGATGGGGTTCCTATGGGCTACAAAGATGCAAGTGATTGTGAAATATTGAACATGTGAACATGTTTGTCGGGGAGTGTACTAGACGATGAACGTACTAGATTCTCCCAGCTGGATATAATTGCGAATCCGCAACATTCCACCCGCCTTCGCCAATCATTGGTGAACCATCTTGCTCCATGGGATGGTGGCCGGAGCTGGGGGTGTGCGGTCCGCTGGTGGTCGTTGTCTGCTGTCCAGTTTCACGTGGTTGGTCATTTGGGGGGGGGGGGGGGGGGGGGGGGGCGCCCGCCCTGATATGCGCTGACGGCTTGAGGGTCTTGGACGACGGGATGGTCTTTTCCATCGCTGGGGTCCGTTAGCTTTTGTGGTCGCGGAAGCGGCCAATTGATCAGGGTCGGAGTTGTAAAGTCGCAACCCACGATCAATGACCACGTGATGGCTGGTGATGGGTCTCGCTGCATCGAGACCGGTGGTGGTGAAAGGTGCTACGCACGTTGGCGCCCGTCCGGAGTAAGTGGCCGGCGGGATGCGGCCGTTGGGGCGTGAGGCTGCAGGGTAGATTCGGGTGCGGTGTCGTCCCTGGCACTGCCCGTGTGTCCTGTCGGAATGGCAGTCGCGGGCCAAGTGCCTCCCGGGGCCGTTGGAGTGCAGCCTCTGTTGATGCACTGAGAGGCGTGCTTTCTGATTGGATGCTTTCTGGTTGGGGTTCGAGCGACTGCTGGTTGCTGGGGGGCGCCGCCCGCCTAGCGGGGCATTGCGTTCTCCTGGTCCTGTTGTGGTGGCTACGTGTGGTAGCGGTCGGCCTCGACGCTGTTGGTCGTGTTAGGCAGGAGCGTGGTGTCCGGGGTGTGGTGTGGTGACTTGAACCCTTTGGGGTGACAAGCTCCTGGCTCTTCGAATGCCCGATGTCCTTGCAGTGGTTCAACGGGCGAGGGGCATGTCCGGTAGTTGGGCCACGCAAGTGGTGGATGGTTGCATGGGGCACGTGTGTGGCCCCCGGGGTCATGCCGACGAGATCTCCCTTTGTGATGCCCAGAGGAGTTGCGACCTGCAGTCGCATGCTCGACCAATTCCTCTAGGTCAGAGTTGTAAATTCGCAACCCACGAGGAATGGCCATGTGGTGGCTGTTGACAGATCTTGTCACATCAAAGCTGGGTGACGTGGTGGGTGCTGCGCCTGTTAGCGTCCATCCCAATTCAGTCACCTGTGCGACGAGGCCGGAACGTTGGTCCTTCCTTAGACCTTCGAGGATGAGGGTGGGGTATAGGTCTGCCCCAATGATGATGTCCACCTTGTCGGCGAAGGTTATGTTCGGATCGGCAAGATCCAGATCCGCCACGAACGAGAGATCCCTCGTCGTTGATTGTGGTGGTGGTGTATACACTGATAGACCGGACAGGATGAAGGGCTTCAGTGTCCACCGTTGCGAGCTGTGGAGGCGAGGAGCGATGGTTATGGCGGCTTGAGTCCCCGTGGCAAGGCCACGAGTGCCTCCGACACCGTAAGTGGGGACGGATAATGCTTGTCGCCGGAGGTACAACCCTCGGGCGAGTGACGGTTGAAATGAATGTGCCGTTGGAGCAGGGGTCCAGCAGAGCATGGACTTCAATCCTCCGTTAGTTCTCCGACGCCACGATGACTTGAGCGATTGCGAGCAACGCGGAATGCTGTGAAGGGGTGCTGAATGTGTGTGCGCAGGCCCCTTCATGGCGGCCGATCCGGGGGGCGGATTCTTTGGCCCCCGGCGGCGGCGAGGTTGTCCCGTCGATGGCGGTTGTCCGGACATGCAACAAGGTGTGATGTCTCCGCTGGCATCGACGGCACGCCTTGCTGGAGTGGCAGTCGCGTAGACGGTGGCGACCCAAACAGTTGAGGAGTGTGAGGCCCCGCAGAATATGCATGGAGCCCGTTGCCTTAGGGGCTCCGGCGGTAGTCTGTGTATCGGGACACGGGGCTGGTTGGTCATTGGGCCGGCTGCTGTTGCTGGGACAGTTGATGGCGTATTCGTGGAAGGCACTGGCGTTGGATCTGACACGGATCCTATGTGCGCCGTGGCCACTGCTTGTTCTTGGATTTGTTTGAAGGGAACCAGTTCCTCTGGGTCCGAGTTGTAAGTTCGCTACCCACGAGGAACGGCCATGTGATGTTGTGCCCCACAACGCGTGCGCACATCGGTTTCTGTTGGGGCTTCGGCATTGGGCCGATCATCGGGGCATGGGCTGAGTTGAGCTTTGGGCAGGCGGCACTCTGGTCGGCGGCCTACTGGTTTTTACTCACTGGTCTGGGGTGCGGTTCCTTTTCCGCCTGCTTGGTGGCGACCGTTGTCAGCTACACCGGGGCAGCTCGCTAGGGTGGAGACGATTGGCGTTGTTCGCTATTGTTGGGGAGGCTGACGCGAGCGCGTACTGAGCCTCGAGTAGCTTGGTCTGTTCCTCGAGGTATATTTCCTCGGTCTCGCCGATAAAATCCTCCGCGAAGTACTCGTGTTGTGGATCCTCAGGTGCTGCCGTGTAGAAGATTTCGTTATGCCGCCTGGAGATGACTTCCCATTCGGTGCGGAGTGCGCGTTTGGTTGTTTCTATTGTTGTCGGACTTAGTTGTCCCTTGTCCTGCAGGTTGGGGAAGGCGCGAGAGATGTGGTCCTGTGCCGCGAACTGAGCGGCGATGAGTTCCTCAACCGCCATTTGCTCACTGGTAGGTTGTTTGTGTTCATTGCCCTTCTGGGGTGGTTTCGCAGTGGTTGTCGTCACGCCTTCGGTGTCCTTACGGGGGGAATTTTCCGGATGTATCATCCGTGATGGCAATCCGGGTGGAGGGCCGGGCGACATACGAACTCCTAATTGCGGAGGCATGCCGCCAAGGCAGGGACGAACCGGTGTTGGGGCGGGCGGCATTCGCATGTCAAGCCCCGGTGGAGTTTCCGGGCGCCGTAGAAGCCGGAACATCATTGGCGGCGAAAGACTTGCTGGCGGGGGTGGTGGCAGCTGCATGTAGACCAGTCCGAGGAGCATCATTATCGGGTTTCGAATCACGTTCCTCGTCACTTTCACTGTTGTTGGGCTCAGGGTCGGGTTCCATTTCCCTTTTCTTATGAACACTTTCCCATTCTTTCAGGAATTCATCAATGTGTTGTCCGGATATCGCCAGGATTATAATAATATCGTATGTATCCTGGATTTTTTTGCATAGGCAACATTGTATAGGTGTTGTAATAGGAGTGCGCGTTTCGTTGGCCGCCGATGGACGGTCACAACGAGCAATGGCTGTCTTTGTGGACAATAGAAGTATTTACATCCTCCTCAAGCAAACGCGTCATAACGATTGTCTTTCCACCTATTCGTCTTTTGGTTAGAGATGTTCCGATACAGTTTCTTCTCTGGAATTTTTATGAGAATCTTTTATATTCACTTGGTGAATGTTATTTTAGGTTTATGATCCTATAGTGCAGTCTCAAATTTCGAGACCCAATATCAAGTTTTCGTTCTGTTTAAAACCCAAGCAATCTTCAAATATTTATCGGGCACGATTGAATGTGCCAAATTTATTATTTTTCCCGTGAACTTCTTTCACTTTAAAACGATTTATTTATCTTTAAGAGTTTGGTTAAATTCGTCGAAGTTAAATTCGCCGCGTTGCAAAATAATCTGCCCATCTTAAATCAACGCCAATTTTTTCGTATGTGAAAAATGTTGCACCCATAAATTGGAAACGAAATTTTTAGAAAATTGTTGTTCCTTATTTTAAATTTCTGCGAATTGATGAAATCTGAAATTTGCGAGTTTTTTTTATGTCGCGAACTGTGCGGCGACGAGTGGATCCAAAAGGCACTGGATCCGGCTCGAAGGACCAGAAATTAATGTAAAGATATCCTTTGTAGATACTTATCCTGTGCCGTTAATGTTCCTCCAGGAAGTCGATTTCCTCTTTGCTCAGTGAATACCATCCCGATGGGGTTCCTATGGGCTACAAAGATGCAAGTGATTGTGAAATATTTTTTTATTAAGAATACGTAACTTTGATTTTCGACTTTTTTATTTCCTCAATATTGAAATAAGTTCCCTCGCCCACAGCCGATGTCGTTTAGTATATACCAAAGACAAAGAACAGCCACATGGTTTCGTAAGTAAGATTTAACCACCGATTAAAAGACAGTTGATGATGTACTGTCAGCTGGTTTCTGACAGGTGTGGTGAACATGTTTGCCAGGGAGTGTACTAGAGGATGAACGTACTACATTCTCCCCGCTGCATATAATTGCAAATCCGCAACAATAGGGATTCTACTAATTATATTACAAAAATATGTTTCTATTCCAATGACTGTGTAAATTTAAACTTCTCGGTAGGCTACGTAAAATGGCAGAGTGACGCTGACCTCATTAATCTTTTTAACTGCTGAGACCTACGTGATGTATTATATTCCTAGTGCACCACCGTGCTTCTGGGGCCTCCAGGAAGAGTGAGCTACCGTATACATTCTGATAGATACGTGGACATGTATCTTCAACCCTTCCGGATAATCCAAGGGATGCGCCGCACGACTATGTCACGCAAGTGTCAATATACACACTAAAATAAATTATCTAAACTACCGATGGCACTAATCAAAAGGCGAACGGCAGAGAACGATCAATTCGCGATGCACCAGCTGATTTCGGAAACGCAGCGACAAAAACTCCGTATAACAGCTGAAAACAAAACTGATTTCTTTTATCATTAACTTTATTTCGAAGGATCTTCTCCTAGCTCTACTTTTTGTTCTTCATCAAAGTCTTTTTTTTATATATACTGCATTTATTAGACCGAAAATTAAAAGTCACACTAAATAATACAGTTAACTTATAATAGATTGGTTATATAATAATTGTTTACATGTTATTTGTTAACATTTTCCAAACAGTTTTTTAATATACTTAGGATTTAATGAGTTTAAATATTAGTAAATTTAAGTTTTCCTGGAAAAGGTAAGAAAAAAAAACCAGGAAGATTGTTTATTTTAACTTAACCTACTTAAAATTACTTAACATAACTTAATCTAATCTTATTTACAATTTACAATATTTGATATTGCAATGATTGTGACAATTTGATTATGACTTAAAAATAATATTTACAATTTTGATTTATGTGGATGTGGGATTTCTTGTTTTGATTGAAGGTAGTAAGGGATAAGGTCAGATATGTTCTTGAAGTAGGAGGGTGCCATTCGGTTATGTGTTAAAAGTTAGAATCTTGGAGAATGATTGGATGTTGCTGTATTTGAATTGATTGGGTGCCAGTTCAGTGTTGTGGTACGCGACCTCGTTTAGATAGTTAACCAGTCTGCCTCGGGTGAAGAGGGTTCTGATTTGGAGACAATTACGGTAGTGAGTTCCCGTATTGGAGAAGGGTGATGGTAGGTCTGTTATTATCGGGTTGGGATTGTTAGGAAGGTTTTCTATGAAATTTATCGACAGTTCTAGGATCCGTCTATCCAGTCGCTCGATGGCTGCGGTGTTGTAAAGATCGTTGTTACTATGGTATCTATTTGAGTTGGATTTGCGGTGTAAGCCAGTGACAAACCGGAAACATTTTCTTTCAAAAACTCGTACCTTCTCCATTTGGGAGAGTGAGTTGTAGTATCATAATGGGCAGGTATATGTAAGAGTGGGTCTGATTATCTGTTTGTATATGCGCTGTTTTACCTTGTGAGAGAGGTATAGCGTTTTTTTTTAAATAATAGTGAAGAAGAACGTCGAACTGACGCTATGACAGCTCGAATCACGAAAAATTTTTTACCTAAGCGTTACACACCAGGCTACTGACCGTGTTTAGAATTTGATTTCCAAACTCGAGTATATTCCACTGGTGTGAATTATTTATTTTTATTATTTATCGCTTGGTATACGGTTCTGATGTATTTTTCTTATTCGATTCTTTTCGTTCGTGTTCTTCACTATTTTTGCCTGTGAATTGTGCGTATCTGTTGTTAGAGTAGCCACAGAGGCCTCTAGGTTACCACAACACTCGTCTGCAGAGGTTAAGCTGTATTGAGGTTTTATGAAGGGAATTTTTGATGTGGGTTGAGAATGACCAGTCGTTGGAAAGGGTTACTCCCAAATATTTTAGAGTTTTGGAAGGTTTTATGAGGGTGCTATTAAGCTTGAGCTTAATTTTGTTGTGGCAACGTTGTGTTGTTTATGCAGTGAGCGTTTTTGCCCTTAAACACTGTTAGCTGGGTTTCGGTTGGGTTGAGGCAAACTTTCCATTTGTTAAAGTATGCTGAGATGTGCGGGTGGAAGTTGTTAACGCGGTTTCTTGGTGCTTTGACAAATCTGCTGCTAGAGTAAATTAAAGTAGCGCCAGCATAATTTAGCATTACAACACTAGGTGGAGGTTAGGGAATATCGGATGTGTATAGAAGATAGAAAAGTGGTCCGAGAACGGATCCTTGGGGAACTCCCGTGGTTATGTTGCGAGTTTCTGAGAAGGAAGAGTTTATTCTGATCATGAGTTTCCTACCAAAAAGATAAGATGCTAGGAGCTTTATGATGTTGGAATTCAGACCAAATAAGCAGTGCCGCTTATAAAGAAGTCCTGAGATCCAGACACAATCAAACGCTTTGGAAATATCGAGAGATATGCATATGGTACGGCACTGGATTTCCAAACCAGCTGTTTTTTTTTTTTTTTTTTTTTTTTTTTTTTTTTGATTTCGGTAGGAAGGTGGAAATCTTCAAAAGATCCCTCTGACCGATCCAGACGTATGCCGGGTTTTTACCGACTAAAACCACCTCCCACCAAGCACATATTCCCGTTGATCCCCGCGGAACTTTCTTTTAGATATTCCATCGCGGGCGGGACGGAGTTTACCTGTTACACCGCTCGTCACGTCGCAACTACTGCATCATTTCACAGAGCATGCCATTTGTTACGGACCATGCCTGTTTTGAATTAATGTCGAAAGACAAATGTTCATGCGTTAAGCGTATGCATCAAACTTAGAGAGTCCGCAATGGACCAGTAAGTTAGGAAATATGGTAAGATAACATAAGCTAGAGTTTAATCATCTTGTCTAGCGAGTAAGTAAATTAAATTAAGAGGAAGAAATAAAAAATGATATAAAAATGAAAAATGAATGATGCCTGTTTTTAACTCAGCATGTATTCTATTACTCCTGCCGGAGTAACTGTCCGTCTCATATGTCTCTCCAAAATCGTTCGTGCGGTCTCGAATCTCACGCACTCTGTTAGTACGTGTTCCGCATTTTCTATTTTGCCGTCGCAATACATGCAGTATGGGTGATTCACATGCTTATACTTGTGCAAGTATTGCCGAAAGAATCCATGTCCTGATATTGGGTGAGTCAGGTGGTAATTAAGCGCCCCATGTTTTCTTTTCACCCATGTTTCAATATCAGGTATCACGGTGGGGGTCCATCTTCCTTTGGTGGAAGAATCCCACCTACGTAGCCATTCTCTTATGCTTGAGATCGTATTCCCCGATGATTCTCTTGGGAGACCACATGCAATGCAGCGTTTTCTTTAGCTGCAATTTCAAGTGGTCTCCTCCCGTCCAAAACATTTACGGCATCTCCAGATATTGTTCGGAATGCACAGCATACTCTTAGTGATGCCAGTCTATGTGCGGAGCTCACTCCTCTCATATACGACTTATACTGTGCAGCTCCTGCCCACGCGTGAGCTGCATACATTATAATGGAGGTGTTGACACTGGTTCGGCACTACAACCGGGAACCGGTCTTGGCCTTATTTAGCAAGTCCTGAGGCTTGTTAAATTTTCCATAATGATTTATTTTTTCTGGGCAAGGTCATTAGTCTTGCGCCAGGGGCTCCCCGACGGGGAATCGAACCCCGGTCTCCCACGTGACAGGCGGGTATACTAAACACTATACTATCGAGGAGCCTGAGAACAATGATATTCCTCTGTAATTTTCGCAGTCAGACCTGTTGCCTTTTTTGAAAATGGGGACGACTATTGAGGTTTTCCATTCTTCCGGAGTGACTTCCTTATCCTATATTGTTTTGATGAGCTGGTGGATCTTTCGATCAATTGCCTCTCCTCCATGCTTCATAAGCTCTGCCGGTATGTAGTCGACTATGGGAGCCTTGTTCTTTTTCAATCGATTTATTGCGTCTACAACTTCGTTAAAAGAGGGCTCCGGGATCTGAGGCTCGGCTGTGTGTACGTCTGCTGCGTTTATTTGTGGTTGATGGATGCGCACATTGAGCAGGTTTTCAAAGTACTGCTTCCATCTTGTCACGATATTGTTTGTTCCTGTGACCAGACAGCCATTTGTGTCTCGAATTATTTTGGCTCTCCCTCGATAGCCATTTCTAATTGAGTTGATGCCGGCAGACATACCTCTGATGTTCTTTGCTATGGAATTTTCTAGGGTTTTTTCGATCCGAGTTCTCCCATTCGCGTTATTTGCGTTTGAATAATCTCATTGTCTCTTTGCGAATTGTCGCGTATCTTTCTGCGTTGACTTCATCGTAAACGCATCAAGTGGATCACTCTGATGCGTTTACGTTCTTCGATCTTCGCCCTGCACTCATCGTCAAACCAAGGTTTAAACTTAATTGTTTTCTTAATTCCTAATACCCTTTGGGCTGTTTGTTTGATTGCGTCTCTGATCGATGCCCATTTAGTGTCCACACTATTGGCTTCCTCTTCCTCACTACTCCCATTCTCTAGGATGCTAAATATGTTCGTTAGTTTATTTATTTATTTAGCATATTGTACTAATACATATTTTGTTTTGCCGGTTTGAAATTGTTTGGATCAAGTTTTTTGAAGGCACAAGGTGATTTGTTCCTTGAATTTTTGTATGCTCACTCCACACTAAAAACCGATATTTTTACTACTTTAGTCAATGTGAGGGGCATTTAACTATCAAATTTTTTTTTCTTTAATTATATAAAAACACTGAATGCCTTCAATTTTTTCTTATATATTATTTCAAGCCGATAGAATCTGTGATCTTATCGTAAACTTGAATGTATTTTATTATGTTAGAAATAAAAAACAATAGCAACAATAAGTACTACTAGATTTTACCCTCTACTGTCCAGGCAACCTTCCTTCGTCTCACGCATGAAATGATGGCTTTGCTGCTACGAAACATCGTCAAAAGTCGATGAAAGCATCCTCAAACTTTTGTTTTCATTGTGGGCCTTCTCATATCCAAATTTTCCGCTAATAAGCGATGTGCAGTAATTTTTAAAATACCTACCATGTATGTTATCTCTCGCTGTTTCATTGGCGGTCACTCCAATTTACTTTTCTGGACGTTCTTTGCCATTCCTAGGTATGGTAACCTTAAAAGTCTGCCACAAAAGCTTCATTATTGTAAACGAGTGAATAACTCTCCACAGTAGAATGTAGTTTAGCTTTGATATTCCCTCCAAATGAAAACATTTAACGATATAACGATGATCAATTTTTTCCATGCTAACAAATTGACGAGACATAAAAAATGTCGGAGAACAAATCTTTATTTTTCAATATAGTCTCCTTTTAACTCAATACCTTTTTTCCGCTGATGTTCAACAGCTTCGTGTCGTAATTTCTAGTGAGAGGTATCGAGTTACTCAAAGTTGTGATCAAATACAGATTCCACCTCTTCATTATTGGCAAATCGTTAATCATTGATCCATCTTTTTAAGTTTGAAAAAAAACAATAATCCGAGGGTGATGAATAGGGTAATCAGGAAGCAGTTATCATTGACATGATGCATATCTTCATGGAAAAGCACGTTTTACGCCAAATGCGGTTGTGGGGGTTCTTTAAGGCGCCCGAAGAACCACCCATCGTCCTAGCCCAACTCACTGTTCCCAACCAGCAAATACCAATACCAACCATAAACAGCTTACCTGTATACGAGCAGTGCAAAGAACTCTTCAACAATTTCGTACCTGAAAAATAAGCCCACGACAAGATCATCATCTTGCCATGGCATCATACGAAAACATACACCGTTCCTCCTGTGTCTTCTTGTTCCAACAATCCGTTGGTTCAGGAGGACACGTCGTGCAACTTGCTTGCTTGCATATCTGCAAGCCAAATTTCCTATGATCAATCGCCTAAGCCGATAACGATCATCGAGTTGCACACGACCCATGATTGCTATTTTAACAACCATGTCCCATGTACCGTTTTGCTAACGCAAACGATATCACCACTAGCCCTTGCCATGGTGAACCAATTTTCTATTGACTTAATGTCACAGAAAAATCTATTGCCTGCAACGGCATGGCTTTGACCTTCATGTGCGTGCATTTATTTGTACAGCTGCATGACCAATTACATGATCCGTTGTCTAATCGAGGAACGATCACCGCATCGGTCACGTCTAATGATTCGTTGTCTAAACAACGAAAAGCCCGATTCTCACACTGGCTATCGAAACGGAATGCTTCTGTATACTCAGCGTAAACAGAAGAAGCTACTTTGGCCTGCACGGCAACATTCCCTACCATCAACGAATCGCTGGTTTAAACATAGCAACCTTTTTCGGTCGTTACCGAGCGACCATTTGTTTGCTCAGCTGACCTTGTCGAGTTCCCTTCTGTGCAGTCAATCTCTGACGCAATCGCGTTGGTCCTCCCCTCCGGTGCTTGGATGTACATAGGACGTATAGAGTGGTATGTACCTCATGCACCGGAACCCTTCCAGTGCGATCTCTTTCGTTTTTTCCCATTAAACTAAACTACATTCTAACCCCATTGGCTGCTGCATGAAAGGGAAATTCCAAGTTTCTCTCTGACCACTCAAGGGAAATTGATCTCCTTTATGACTGGCTGGGTCGACGGAGCAATAACCGCGGCAGTGAATTACACACGAAGAGTTCACTGAAGTGTGCGCACGCAATGGAGTCAGGTAGCATCCCCCGTTGAGAGTACACGTGTGAAGAGTCAAGTTACCGTTACCTTTCATTCGTTTTGAAATCCGTGTGTCGAATATTTAAGTCGAAATCAGTGAATAGTATACATTCGGGAAATCGTTGTCACAACTCGGGGGCGTGATTAATCAATAAAGTGTCATCACGGATCGTATGCAAAACGTTGTTTAATTCGTTTGTGGGGGAACGACGGAGATGCGTTGTGCCAACGTATGGCACCGGTTCACCATCGGTCCACTACGGAATTGTTCACCAGCGAAGGTGTCCACAGACGCAAGAAAAAAATGAAACACTGGGAGTTGGCCATAAGGGTCTCTTTAATTTATTTTAGGATTTTTCATGAGTTGTTTAGTTTTTATCCGCGAACTGCGCCCGAGTGTTTTTTTCCTTCTATTTATTTTCGACGCTGTACCCGCGGCAATTGGAAGGGGAACATTAGGACGGACTTTATTTGGCTCGCTGGGGTGGCGTGCCCCCGCGTGGTCGCGGCGTTTGTTGGAGGCTACCGATACGCGCATTGTGGTAGTTGGAGGACGACTGACTTACGAATGAAAATAATTCATTCATTGCGTCGTGGCGGTGCGTCATAGCAAAATTAGGCCCGCTGCCAATTACAAAGAATTTTGGAAGAGTTGCTATGCTCGCATAAGAACTCAGTTCCAGCGAATTCTGGCCGTACAGGCTGGGTTGAATTCGTTGGTTGGGTGTACCGGGAAATCGGCTTTGGGAATGCGAGCAAGTATGGGCATGCATTTTCGGGGGAAATTGGAATTGCTTGGGTGCAAGCAAGGGAATGTCGTTTAGATAGAATGTTGGCCGAAGTCGTTTCGGGGAAATGTATGCGGCTTGGTTAGTTGTTAATGTTCCGTTGAGGATTTGAATATACGTTTTGTTATGGCATATGGGTTTCGGGAAAATTAGGATTGCTTGGTTGCGATGAGGAAATATAGACTATTGACCGAAGAAATGTTGGGAAAATGAATGCGGGGATGATTAGAATATATTCGGTTGGATTATATTCTGTGGGGAGTTTGGAGAATGGTTGTTATTGCAGATTGGGAGATGTTAGGTTGGGATTGTGGGTTGGTTCTCCGTGTGATATAGAGAACCCGCACTACCCCCCCCCCCCCCCCCCCCAGTTACGTAGTCACGAAATAGGGGTAGGGGGAAGGAGTAGGTCGGTGTGTGGCGGGAGGCGTATTAGGTAGCTAGGGGTCTGGTGGGTTGGGTTTGTCGCTGAAGGCGCAGTGGTAGGGATTGGGTCGTCGTTGGGAGTAGACCTGGTTGTAGGTGCTGCGTGTGTTACCGGCGGGGGCAAGGGGGTTGTGGTGTGGAACGGTGGTCCGTTGTGGTCTGCGTTGTCCGACAGGTATGGCTGCCGAGTAAGTGGTGGCCTGTTGGTAGCTCGGTCGCATCCGCTGTGACGGGATTACGTGTATGGGATGGAGGAGCTTTAGGCCGGGAGTTTATTCTTCGCCGCAGTGACGGGCTGCCGTGTGCGGGATGGAGGAGATTCGGTTTAAGGGTCGGCAGTGTTGGTCCGTACGTTGGTATGGAGAGGGGTTTGCCGCCCTTGGTAGGACTGGTGTTTCCACTCTTAGTCTTAGCCTTGCGGGTTGGTGTTGGGGTAGGGGTTGCTGGGGAATTCCTGGTTTTAGTTTCCCTTGCCGTTTTTCCACATTGATCCCACGTGTGGTCCGTATGGCCACACACCCCGCTTCCGACTGGGCCGCTTGTCACGCGGATGGTTGATATAGTGGGGTTTTGGGAAGTAGAGGGTTGGTGAGGTCCCGGGTGTGTTTTACTCCGTGACTGCCTCTGCTGGTGCGGTGACCTGTTCTGTGGAAGTGGGGGTTGGTGCGCGCGGCATTCTACAATGTCGTGGCCATACTGCCAGCACTCTCGGCAGAACGGCGTGTTTCGCCTTTTTAGGCACTCGTCGTACACGTGACCCTTTTTATGGCAGAAGCTGCACGTGATGCGTGCGGTTACCGAGTATAGCCGATGAGTGCCTTGATCCCTCGTGCGTTTAGCCGTTGGTGTGCTGCTCTGAGGGGGCGACGATCGACCTGCCCGTTGGGTGTACGCGGTTCGATGGGCGCTTCCGATCTCCGCGCGAATTTGGTTTAATTCGCGGCGGAGTGAGGCATGTAACGCGCGAAGGTCGGATATAGTGGCGGTTGCCGAGGGGTAGTCGGTGTTGGGTTCGCCAGGTCTAGGTACTTGGGTACTCCGTTGGCCGGGAAACTGTTGGTAGCTGTAGCTCCTGCGGGGGGCAGGTGTGGCTTTGAGGGTGGATGTGAGAGCGGGGGATGGGAGTTGACTGCGTTTATGTGATAGGCGGGGAGTTCGGCTTGTGGTGGTTGAATTGCCTGGATGTCTTCGGAGATTTGGGCCAGATGGTTCAGGCGTTGGTTCGTTAGGCCCATCGGGATGGCCTGGGTCGAACTGGGTAGGGACCTAAGGAAGTGCGGCCTAATTTGGTCGTCGGGCATTTCCTGGCCGGCTACCGCGCGTAGGTGCGTTAGGTAGTGGGTGGGTCTAAAGCCGGTTATGTTGTCTTCCCTCGCCAGTTGTTCTTGCCGCGTCGCCAGGGGAACGTTGAGGGCTCTCAGGAGGGAGGACTTGATGTCTGAATAAGGTGTGGGGCCCGGGGTTCTAATTGTGTTGGCTACGTGCAGTAGCTGCGCGGGGGGGAGAACGTTACCGAGTGCCGCGGCCGGAAGGGCTTCCGGTATTGATCCGTGGGCGGTAAATACCAGCTCTACGGTATCGAACCACAGTTCGGGTCTCTCCTCGTCGAAGGGAGAGAGCCTGATACTGGCGGGGTGGTGTGTGAATTCAATGCTGGAAGCGTCGTGGAATTCTGCAGACTTAGGTTCTTCCTGCGCTTGGGCGGGTGCGCCGACTCGTGTGATGGCCATCGTGGTTGTGGAGTCGAAAGGGAAACCGGGATTGAGGAATTAAAGAGAGGCGGGGTGTGTCTGTGGGTGAAGCCAAGAGGCGTGGAGCGGACGCGTGAGTCGATAGGAGCCGCGAAGGAGTCGATTGAGTCGAGGTTGCGTCGGTGTGAGTATCGGTGGGTCGCAAAGAGGGCGCGGGGAGTCGGCGGGAGTCAAGTTGCTGACAGGGGCGGGCGGGGCGGTAGTGTTACCCGACTTAATTTTAAGGATATTGGTTTTAATTATGGATAAATTAAAGGTGAAGTTAAAATTCGGAAGGGAAAAGATAGTAAAGGTGCAAGTTGTGCAGGCGTGTGTGCGTTTGAGACCGTCGAGAGGCGTTGAAGTAATGTTATGTGTTACTCGGTACCCTAAAGGGGTTTACAAATGTTTTAATTAAATTTTTTTTTTAGCTTTACTTAATAATTAATTGACTTTGTTCTGTCGGTTGTCTATTAACTATGGCTCTTATTGTTTTAGGTGTTATTTGTTAATTATTTGGGATATTTAATTTTGCCTTATGGTACTTAAAACTGTTTATGTAATTGTAAAAATAGTAAACGTAAATAATAAACAAAAAGGGGTGTTCGTTTTTAAATTTATATATGGTGGCTCGAAAGGAGCTCGCCGAAAAGGAATTAACAAGTTTTGAAAAATGCTAAAAGGACATAAAGTAAAGAAAGAAGAAAAAAAACCCTGTCTTCGTGTTGTTATATCGAAGTTTGACCTCCGATATAAACATTTAAATATTTAGTTATAGAAAATTTATTGGGTTGGGTTTGTTTATAATGGTTATGGTTATTGTAATGAAATATCTGAGCGTAACCCCAGATATTTTCATTAATTATTTAGTTATTAAATATAGTTTTAGTCTTTGATTACTTACGGCAACTTTCTTACCCAGGCTCTTACATCGACTTCCTTCTGCTTCCGTCCTTCTCTATGCGGTCTCGTCTTGTCAGTTTGCCTTCCTCAGTGTTTGGTTTAGAATAAAACACTTTACTTTATTTTTAGACTTTATTAGATCAATTGGGAATTTCCATCCCTATACGTTTACTAATTTTTTCAAAGAGAGACAAAAGAACCACTATTCTTGCGTACTGGGCCGCAGCCTTCAGTGCTTATTATTTTACACTGCCCTAGAATAACTTACTCGCAAGAAGACCCGCTCTACTTACGGGTGGCCGCAGTCTTCTTGCTTTCGTTATTGTGCGACTTTCAACTCACCTGCAGCCACTTTATATACCATTTTAATTGTCCGCAATTGCAGATGGAGCATTTTTTCTACCCAGCGCGTGTAGCCTAATTGGGGGTTAATTGCCTGTCATTCTTAATTCGCAATTTTCAATAATCGCTTAATTGTTCTGCAAAAATTGCAGCAGAAGCGATTCATATATTTACTCGATTTGCAGCAGCAATGACCGAACCAATTTCAGTGCATTGCCCTACGTGCAAATCGTATCATACGTTTAATTTGCGACTTCTCGTTGCGTCCGCCAGCTTCGCTGCGCTCAGCATTTCTTCGATGTTCAACTGTGTCGCAGTCGGTCTTCCTCGGTCATGCTGCTGGCGCTCGAATAACATGTATTATTCTTGTTAACATGTGTATTCGTAAACTGAAACCGTTTAGGTCTGTTTTTGCTTTTCGTAATGCGAAACGAAATGCAAGGTCAAGTGTACGATGGAAATATGCTTTGGAAAATTAAGGTATGCAAGGTATGCGATATGTTTTGATTTGGGGAAGTCTTTACTTCCGAATAAATGCGAATTTGTATATTTTGCATTGTACGAATTTCGATTGCTGGACAGGCGGGTATTGTGTTATATGCACAATAAGATTGTATCTTAATTGTATGATGGGATCTTGAAAATTGGTGAGTTTAAGATGATGGCATCTTAATTGTGTTATGTATGTTGGGAGGGGGTGTAAAGTGAGATGTAACAGTGTGGGGGGCCTGGTGATGTGGTTAGGTTGGGATTGTGGGTTGGTTCTCCGTGTGATATAGAGAACCGCCACACGTTACCTTCTCAACAAAATATAAGTGTCACCAAAATCTAAGCTGCAAATTGTTAGTAAGTTGATTCTACTTACGGCGTGTGATTGGAGACAGTGTCATTTAGTGTATTCTCAGACTAATCTAAGTGTGGAGTTGCTTAAGTTCAAAAAGTACATTTACTGTTAATAATTCAACAACCTGTTTTATAACTAGCATAAGGAAAACTCGATCCTGAAAAACAAACTCCATAGAGAAACCTTGCAGCAAATTTATAGTGTTTTTATTCGTTACGTCCTCTCTTGTGTGTTTGGTGAATTGACTTTTCAGTAGTGGGTATTTAACTGAATCCGCGGTCGTGCAGGTGCACAAGAGAAATAACCCCACACGGTCTTTTTATATGATTTCGCCAATTAAACCCAAACAATCCAAAAAATCTACCTTTCCAATAGATAGAATGTTTTCACCTTGTTCAGAGAAATTTGTCTCCTTTCAAAGTAAGAAGTTATTGAAGTGAAGTACAAATTAGTAAAATTATAGTAAGAACATCATCTGGATTTATGTATATTCAGCTCTTTAAGTGATAGGCAAACAGTACAAAATTAAAAGCAAATATGCCACTTGAAATGATATTTGAAGGGAAGTATACATCAATAAAATTATAGTAAGAACTTCATCAGTACAAATTCAAAAGTTAATATGCCACTTGAAGTGCTACTTGCGTTTAAGTTGTTGCCTTTGAGTGGTTGCGAAATGCCTTTTCTGTTGTCTTAACGACGGATTTCTCATTGATTATCAGCAATAAGCAAAACGAATTTGTTAAGTCCTTTGGAAAGGTTTAACTTTGTTTTTATGACTGCGTGTACGCGTATTCTAAAAGCTGTGTTAAACTGCCTCCGGTGTGCCTATATATTTTTATGCAAACACAACTCGGTTGATCTTGAAAAACTTCCGTAGACCCAGAATAGAACCACAACTTCCGTTTGATGCTCTTCAATCTGAAATACTAGTTGCCTAAACTGATGGCACCCATTATTGTTATACAAGAAAAAAGTAAATTGAGTCTAAATCTGGCACAAGTAAGTATTTCAAGCTTTAAATCTCTGATCTTAGCCACCCATTTATATTCTAAGATGTGTAGAGTAGGACATTCTCTTGATTGAACAATTTGTGTTGACAAATTCGACCGTTTTTTTCTTGATTTGATAACTTAAACAATGCAGTAAGAACACATAACACTCGCTCTGTCACTAAAAAAACAACACACACCCTATTGAAAAATCTTTTTGTCTAAATTTTTAATCGGTATACGATATACAGTATCTAGTTCAGTTTGTTTGAAATGAAACTTCTTGAAAGAAAGTATTGAATAACATCACAACGATCAAGTTTCCCCTTTTTACAAATTCACTAAGAACGTTCAGTATTGATGACAGAACAAAAAAATAATTAAACAAAGTTAATGTTTGAAATCCCCCGCTTGGTAGAAGCCTTGACGTGGTGCGGCGGCTTAAAGTACAATGAATCACTCAGGCTATGCTGATGGAAGCATATGCTTCCAGTCGGGTCACCCATGTCAGACAGGCTAGCGAGGAGTAACACACAAAGATCTACCACCCCTAATCTAGGGTGTTACGCGTCACCGTGCTCATTGAATGGTTTGCAGCCAGGGGTATACCGGCTGTACTATAATAGCGCCTCTCTGACACCGGGTCGAATCAGAACAGTAAGCAGACCTCTGATGTGGCGGACTATTTGAAACCCCAAGTCTCGTGGGATCAAAAATGAATAACCAATATACAAAAAACAATCCCACGAAAAACCCGGTAGGCGTAGGTGTGATGAGCCGACACTACCATAAGGGCAAAAATCATCAAGAAAACACCGACTCGGCAAAAAGAAGACGTAGGGAAAAACTGAAAAAGCGGGATATACGTGTCGGCACGTGGAATGTTCGAACGTTATATAAACCAGGCGCGATACAGACGGTCGTAGAAAACCCGAAACAATATAAAATGGACATCGTCGCGCTTCAGGAAGTTCGACTCCCACATCAGGTAATCGAAACCAACGGATTTACACTGGTGTGTGGAGGTACCGATACACATAACCTCGGAACTGGCTTCATCATAAGCAAGAAGATTACGTCCCATGTAAAAGATGTGCAATTTATTAATGACCGAATGTCGGCGCTAAAAATACAGAGCCCATGGTACAATTATGTATTTATAAACGTACACGCCGAAACAGAATCTACCGACGAAGAAACGAAGCACACGTTCTACAAGACCCTAGAGGAAGTATTTGATCAGATCTCATCATTCGATGTTAAAATCCTCCTCGGCGACCTCAACGCAAAAATTGGAAAGGAAGATATCTTCCAACCAACAATAGGTAAAGAAAGCCTACATGACGTTTCAAATGATAATGGTATTCGAATTATCACGTTCGCAGCGTCAAAAGATCTGGTAGTGAAGAGCACGATGTTCAAGCAAAAGCAAATCCATAAAGCCACATGGATATCACCCGACGGCGTAACGCGTAACCAAATAGACCAGTTCCTCATAGACAAAAGACACCACTCGAATGTCCTTGACGTAAGATCATATAGAGGAGCAGATTGCGACTCCGATCACCTTCTAGTGATAGGCAAAATTAGAAGTCGGCTTGCAGCAAACCCACATGGACAGTCACGGGAGACGAGCAAAAAGTTCGAGATTGATAAACTAAAAGACCTACGTAAAAGGGCGGAATATCAAGACGAACTAACGAATAGATTTAGCATCCTAGAGAATGACAGTAGTGAGGAAGAGGAAGCCAATAGTGTGGACACTAAATGGGCATCGATCAGAGACACAATCAAACAAACAGCCCAAGAGGTATTAAGACTTAAGAAAACAACTAAGTCCAAACCTTGGTTTGACGATGAATGCAGGGCAAAGATCGAAGAACGTAAACGCCTCAGAATGATCCACGTAGAAGCATATGATGAAGTCAACGCAGTAAGATACGCGACAATTCGGAAAGAAACAACTAGACTTTTCAAACGCAAAAAACGCGAATGGGAGAAGACTCGGATCGAAAAAATCATAGAAAATGCCAGAGCAAAGAACATCAGAGGTATATATGCCGGCATAAATTCAATTAGAAATGGCTACCGAGGGACAGCCAAAATAATCCGAGACACAAACGGCTGTTTGGTGACAGAAACAACAAATATCGTGACAAGATGGAAGCAGTACTTTGAAAACCTGCTCAATGTGCGCACCCATCAACCACAAATAAACGCACCAGACGTACATATAGCCGAGCCCCAGATCCCAGAGCCCTCTTTCGACAAAGTTGTAGAAGCAATAAATCGACTGAAAAACAGCAAGGCCCCCGGAATCGATTGCATACCGGCAGAGCTTGTGAAGCATGGAGGAGGGGCAACCGTTCGAAAGATCCACCAACTGGTTAAAATAATATGGGACAAGGAAGTCATTCCGGAAGAATGGAAAACCGCAATAGTCATCCCCATTTTCAAAAAAGGCGACAGATCTGACTGCGAAAATTACAGAGGAATATCATTGCTCCCAATTACATACAAAATATTAACAAATGTCATACTGGCAAGAATCACACCGTACGCAGAAGAAATATTGGGATACTACCAATGCGGATTCCGTCGGAACCGGTCAACAAGCGCCAGATGTTCACAATAAGGCAACTGCTGGAAAAGAAGTGGGAATACGGAGAGACGGTTCACCAACTGTTCGTGGACTTCAAAAAAAGCTTACGTCTCGGTCGCAAGGCAAAGACTCTACCATATTGTGGTTGAGCTGGGAATCCCGAAAAAATATGCCGCCCTCATTCAAATTTGCATGAACGAAAACAAAGGGCGAGTTAGAATAGAAAACCACCTTACAGAATCATTTGAAATCCGGGACGGACTAAAACAAGGGGATGGCCTCTCACCATGCCTTTTTAACCTTGTCCTCTAGTATGTTATCAGAAAGGTACAAGACGACAACACGGTCGGATCATCCCTGAACGGGGTCACACAAGTGCTCGCGTATGCGGATGACATCGCCGTTCTGGGCGATAATCTCGAAACTATAAGTAAAAACTGTGAAATCATCATGCAAGCAGCAGAAGAGGTGGGCCAAGAAATAAACGAAGACAAAACGAAATACATGATTACGACGAGAGCAGGTGGACCTCAGAGAACACATATAAACGTCAGGGGCAAGATATTTGAAAATGTCAAAGAATTTAAATATCTGGGAACGATACTGACGACCAGAAACGAAACGTCAAAGGAAATTAACAAAAGACCACATTCCGGCAACGCTAGTTGGCATGCAGCCAGTAAACTATTAAAATCCAAACTGCTATCACGTAGTATAAAGCTCCGTGTCTATAGAACCATAATCATGCCGATTGCTCTATACGGATGCGAAACATGGGCTCTCATAAAACGGGAAGAGAACAAATTCCGCGTATTCGAGAATAATGTTTTAAGGGGTATATTTGGCGGTAAATATGACGAGGAGTCAGGACAATGGAGAAAACTCCACAACCACGAATTGGAAGAGCTATACCGCAAACCTACAATAGTGAGAGTGATCAAGTCGCGAAGATTAAGATGGGCCAGACACGTAGCGTGAATGGGCGATGATAGGACCGTGCATAGAATTCTTGACGGTAAACTAACGGGGAAGAGACCGACAGGACGGCCGCGAAGGAGATGGGAGGACAATGTTAGATTGGACCTCGAGGTGATCGGATCGGATGATCGAACGTGGAAGGAGAGCGCACAGGACAGGGAACAATGGCGAAGCCGAGTCGGTGAGGTCATGAACTTCCGGGTTCCTACAGGCCAGTAAATAATAAAAATAATAATGGTTGAAATAAATAATGAAAAAATAAGTTTGGCACTCTCTGTACTGTACCGACCTATTTTTTTTCAAGATGTATCCTTCAAGTGAAATACTTCTGGAGCAACCCTTGTAGATAATGGGGACGGCTACACTTTATTTCGCTATGATTTTAATTCGCTTTAGCGAGACACTTTCAATATCAAATTTAACGAGTAAGTATTAAATCATTTAAGGGTACCCTAACATCCCATTTGTATATGTATTTCGTGCAAAAAAAGGAACTCAAATTAGGAAACATTTAGCAAGAAATCTGCGCACATTTTGTTAAACTCTTCAGCATATCTGAGATGAATGTTGTGCTTTCCTTCGGGAAATTCAAAGTACCTTAAAAGAAACTTAGATTAAAGAAATATTAAAACATTTTTTATTTGACCACGACTTACTTGGCCTTTGGAATTTTTTGCCGCAAGAAAGGAACGTGTTCAGGTGCAATCATTGGATCCTTCTTGCCATGAACTATGAGCACAGGCGATGTGATATTTTCGACTTCTCGTTTGCAAAAATCACCTCCTCGTTGTTTATAAATCGCCGCCACTCCGTTGATCCATTCACCCCACAGTTCTGGGAAGCGTTTTTCTCCATACATTTTAACCATTGGTTCTCGCATTCGTTCGGACCATTTGCTTACATCACGCCTAGCTGTCAAAGTTTTAATATGAACACCGTTTGCTCAAAACTTCTAACATCTACCTTCCATCGCTTTAACTTCATTCCCAGTAATGTAGGCATTTGCACCCCAAATAACTAGTTTATCTACGATGTGTGGCTGTTGTCCGCATAACATCAGACCAGTTATTCCGCCGTCACTCCACCCTAATATGGAAAACTTTGAAAATCCCAGCTCTTTCATCAAATTCATAGAACACTGTGCATCATTCTGGAAGAAATCCAAACAAAAATCCCTCTTTGGAGGTATAGACTTGCCGTAACCAGGCGGATCCCATGCTATAATTGTATAGTTAGGTAGCAACTCTGGAAGCTGTTGAATTTGTGGTGCAAAATCAGTCCATGCAGAGCCCAGTGCACCTGGCATTAGCAGAACGCCCTTTTCTCCACTCCCTGATTGAACATAATTGATTTTTAGGTTTCCAACCGCAGCTTTCCGCTCCACAATTGTACTCCCGTAACGCCTTGTAATGGAAGTCACTCCTGCCGCTAAGTTCCTTATGCTTTGCCGTAACATTTGGTCAGGTAATGTACACTACGCACTAATTTTGATAAAAACCATCTCTCGACAAGTTTCGAAATGTAGAGCTTTTTCACATATGTAACTGTAACTCGCTAATAGCACACTGAGTGAACTTTTTACACTGAAAAAGATCACTATTACAACGATCGCACATGCGTTGAAATGCGTCGAACGATTTGGTATTCCTCTTCTAATTTGCCTTGACAGTTCTTAAGAGTAACTTTATTAAGAAGCAATGCGCTTACACTTGCATATTTATAAGCTACTACATTTTTGTGGACCATATTGCACATCCATAGTGCATCAGTGAACTTTATTTATATCAACATGTTTTTATTTAGTTTATTTAAGAAAGTTGATGTTCACTCGCAGGTGTGAAGCTAATTTTTCGCATGAACTGATACGTATGTTCTGATTTGGAGTGGTTAAATGTATTTGACAAGTTTAGCTGAACAACTAGAATAGTATCTGCAGATGTAGTATCCCACACAATGCAATCAATTTAATTCTTCCCACAACCACTATCAGATATCCAATTAACATAATACAAACAATGTTCATATCGCAATCGCTGCGATACTCATAATATTCATTAGAATACCATCGTTAATTGTCCATCTATGACGCATTATCACTCCCCAATCTATTCAAAAACAAGCACTGCACCTGGCATAAAACATTTTCCCACGTTACCATATTGCAAATGCATTTTTTCCTTCACATCCTGAAACGGGTGTCCGCCTGCCATACGACACTGCCAGCGCCTCCAAAGGCAATTGGCGCACCGTTTAATGGAGCTTTCGTCAAGGTACTGAGACCTGCGAAAAGCCAGACATAGCGACGAAACTCAAATCGATTAAACGATACGATCGGCTTGAACGTGTGCCATTGTACATTAATTGGTTCGAACGAATGCAAAAATCAATTGAGCAATACAATTGCTTAAGCCAACGCCACTGCACGTAAAGTGGCACAATTAAGCGGCGGTGATAATTAAGATATGCGAATGACTCGTGCTAGGCAATTGGACTCAATATGGGTCATACATTCGGATCGAAGTCCAAGTGAGGATGCATTGTTTGCGTTTCTGCACCCATAATTTGGCCATATAAAGTGTGGTTGCAACCGAGTAAAACTCAGATTTAATTCAGTAGCCAAAGTAGTCTGTTTTCCCTAAAATAATTCTACAATAGAGTTAATCAGAAGAGTTAATTGGTAACTGTTACTGCTCTGTGAACGGCGCCTTCTCCGGCGACGTCTCAGCTTCCTCACCTCCTTTGTGGATTGTATTAGAATGGTTAGGGTATCGTACTTCCAGAGCCGGACTCTGCTCTCGGCGAACGGGCGTTATTGTCTCGCCCAGTACGATTCTTGTATTCTCTAAATAAAAACACGCTGCTACAATTATTTAATCTTTAATATAATTCTTCTAATTGTGTCCTTATAATTGTGTCTCTTTGCTGTCAAGTGTTGTCTCTTTAAAATGGTCTCGTCAAGACCGATGGGTTAGGAGTTCCTGTGACGACCGCTGCTGCTCCATTTTTTAAAATTTTTTTTTATTTATTTACTGCATTTATTTGACCAAAAATTAAGAGTTACGATAAGTAATACAATAAACTTATAATAGATTGGTTACATAATAAGTGTTTACATGTTATTTGTTAACATTTTTCAAACAGTTCTTTTTTACATGGGCTTAGGATTATTGGGATTTAGATACATTGGTAATTTTGTTTTTCCTGGAAAAGGTCAGAATTAAAACCAGGAACTCTGTTTATTTTAACTTAGCCTACTTAAAATTACTTAACATAACATAACTTAATCTAACTTAATCTAATCTTATATACAATTTACAATATTTGATTTGTGGATGTGGGATTTCTCGTTTTGATTGAGGGTAGAGAGGGATAAGATCAGGTGTGTTCTAGAAGGAAGGGGGTGCCATTCGGTTCTGTGTTAAAAGTAAGAATCTTGGAGAATGGTTGGATGTTGCTGTATTTGAAATGATTGGGTGCCAGCTCGGTGTTGTGGTACACGATCTCGTTTAGATCGTTAACCAGTCTGGCTGAGGTGAAGAGGGTCCTGATTTGGAGACAATTATGGCAGTGAGTTCCCAAATTGGAGGAGGGTGATGGTAGGACTCCTCGATAGTATAGTGGTTAGTATACCCGCCTGTCACGTGGGAGACCGGGGTTTGATTCCCCGTCGGGGAGCCTCTAGCGCAAGACTAATGACCTTACCCGGAAAAAACAAATCATTATGGAAAATTTAACAAGCCTCAGGACTTTGCTAAATAAGGCCAAGACCGGTCCCCGGTTGTAATGCCCATGATGATGATGATGGTAGGTCTGTTATTTATCGACACTTCTAGGATCCGTCTATCCAGTCGTTCGATGGCTGCGGTGTTGTAAAGATCGTTGTTACTGTGGTATCTATATGAGTTGGTTTTGCGGTGTAAGCCAGTGATAAATCGGAAACATTTTGACGTGACAACGTCTTATAAATCGGTATACTTTGGGAGGCATTCGGAAAAAAGTTTGTAGCGTTACGGTCGGGTCCCGCTACACCTGAGCGAGAGTAACCGATAATGCACGAGCCGCAGTTAGCGAGAGCGCAACTAGCGAGAGAGAGGGAAATAGTAGCGCCGATAGTAATCGATTTCGAGCGCGGCGGGAGGAGATAAAATAGCAAAATAAATAAACCGTAAAAATGAATAGCAAAACGAATAAATGAAAAATAATCGACTTCTTCGAGTCGGACCACGATTCACTAATTTTTCAGAGTATTGTGAACTGTCGAAGAAGCAAGAATATATCGTATCAATGGACGAAATACCAATTACTGAGCCATCAACATTAATTGCTTCTAAGTCAAATGCAGAGAGACAACGGGAATACAGACAGCGCCTTGCACTGTCGAGAACAGCTGTACAGGTTGAAATTGCAAAGACAAAAAATACACAGAGACAACGCGAATCAATGATTATGAGTGCGTTACGAAGCAGAACTATCGTTCGGATTCTGAAACAAACGCAGCTGGTGGAATAGCGATTTATAGAAGATTATCATCGCCGTCCATGGCAAAGGAAATTCTTCGAGTTGAATTGTCCGATTCAGCTCGTCATATTAAAAACACGGGTGATGTGTGCTTGGCTGAAATTTCATGCTTCACTGTCGATAGGATGTACAAAGTATTACTCGGGGCAGTGTACATTCATCCTGGATCAACTATCCCGAACATTGGTTTGTTGTTGCACCAAGCATTACTCGCATATGTACACAATCAGAGTGTACCGACGATCTATGAAGTTGATGCAGACATACCAATTCTTCTTTGTGGCGACTTCAATATAAATGGCACAACTGATAGCGCATTTATTAACTTCATGAAGAGTACGTTCAATCTCGAATGCGCGTCGGATGTCAACAAGCCTACAACATTGGGAGGAACAACCCTCGATCTAAGCTTCTCAAGACACGTTACAGTTGAGATGTTACCATTGATATCCTACTTCTCGTATCATCGTCCGCAATCGAAAGAAATAATAAATAATAAAATAATATTAAGAAATAAAAAAATATATTACTTATATATGTAATTATCATTTAAGGAATAAAAACACTTTAATTTTGATTTAATAACTTGTATATTCAATGTTACATATTTAGGATACGTTGTCACGAATATAATGCCCGAGCGCCTTGCGCCCAGACAACCAGAGTTTTTTTTTCAGAAACTCGTAAGGCCTTTAGGTTTCCACAACACTCGTCTGAAGAGGTTAAGCTGTATTGAAGCTTTATGAAGGGAATTTTTGATGTGGGTTGAGAATAACCAGTCGTTGGAAAGGGTTACTCCCAAATAGTTTAGAGTTTTGGAAGGCTTTATGAGGGTGTTATTAAGCTTGAGTTACAATAAGTAATACAATTGACTTATAATAGATTGGTTACATAATAAGTGTTTACATGTTATTTGTTAACATTGGGGATGAGGATAGTTCATGCAATAGAAAAGCCTATAAAGCAGACATACGAGGGTCGCCTCTTATGTTTCGGGATTTGGCAACCCTAGTGTTGCAATCCAGCAATTGACAGCTCTGTCGTAAAGTTGGACATTTTTGAGGTTATACGCACTTAGAACGTTTTGACATACGAGCGCTATTTGTGTTGTTTACAGTAACTTAAAAGTTTCATCTCGGCCCAAAAATGGAATTAAATCGTCAACATTATCGTGCGATTATTTTTTTACAACTTTCGGCGTGGATTAACTCAGCAACAGTGCATGGATGAACTTAATTCAATTTTTGGCGATGAAACTCCATCAAGGACCAGTGTTTATCGATGGTATGGTGAATTCAATCGTGGTCGTAGTTCACCCCAAGATGAATTTCGTGAATGTCGTCCAAAATCAGTTGTTGTTCCGAAAACCATTGATGCTGTGCGCGAACTGATATTGGAAGATCGTCATCTATCGTGAGATTGAGACAACTTTAGGCGTTAGTGGGACCAGCATACATTCAATATTGCATAAACATTTGACCGTCAAAAAAATTTGTTCGCGTTGGATCCCACACAATTTGTCAATCGCCCAAAAAAAGGCTCGTGTCAATTGGTCGAAAGAAATGCTCAAAAAATACGGTCACGGTGCTTCGAAACACGTCTATGACATCGTGACAGGTGATGAATCGTGGATTTACGCGTATGAGCCCGAAAGTAAACAGCAGTCGACTGTCTGGGTGTTTCAAGATGAGCCAAATCCAACAAAAGCACTTCCAAGCAAATGGTCCCCTGTTTTTTCGGAAAAACTGGACATGCCGCAACCGTACCACTAGAACAACGCAGAACAGTCAATTCTGAGTCGTACACAGCCATTTGTTTGCCAGTTGTCTTCCAATAAATCAGGAAAACCAACCGCCGAAGACGGATCACTCTTCACCACGACAATGCGAGCTCTCACACATCGGCTGCGACAACTGCATTTTTGAGCACCCAAAACATCGATTTGATGGGTCATCCGTCGTATAGTTCTGACTTGGCACCGAATTACTTATTTTTATTCCCGTACGTAAAAAACAAACTGAGAGGTCAACGTTTTACGACACCTGAAGAAGCGGTTGCTGCATTCAGAATGCATGTGTTGGAGATACCTCAATCAGAGTGGCAAAAGTGCTTCGACAATTGGTTCAAACACATGCAAAAGTGTATAGATCTTCATGGGGAATATTTTGAAAAACAATAAAGTGATTTTCGATGATCAACATTTGTTTTTGTTCTTTAATCCCGAAATATAAAAGGCAACCCACGTATACTAAATTTGAACTAAATCGGTTCAGTATAACTTGAAATATCGTGGGTATTGTTTTTAAAAAGATGCTAACTTTTTGAATTTTGAATTTTTTACTTTCAATTTATTTTACTGTATTCTTGAAATATTAATAAACATCCTATAAAAAAATGAATAGTAAAAATATTGATTGCTTTTTTTTACAGCACTTCAAAAATTGCGTTAAATTCGTGCGTCTAGACCAGAATACCCCCTTAACAACAATTTTCGTGCTTAAACTCAATAACATAGTGGCAAGTGTTCGTAAGAAAACATTTAATTTAATCAACTAGCACTAGTCCTCCAAAGGCGGATGTTTTTAGCCTCGACGACACCATTATATAGCAACTGGGTAATTTGACAATTTTCGATGTCTCTAATCACATATTTGTCATGTGGTAAGACTTTATGGTCCACATAGGGGCCTTAATATTTCGGAATTAATTTCTTATCGGTACCACTAGTAGTGTCAGTATTTCTGATGACTACGTAATCTCCCTCTTCAAACAGAGGCGCGGGACGATGATGCTCTTCAAACTTCCTCAGGTTATACTCCTCGGCTTCAGATATAGCTTTAGATGCTTTTTCCCTGTCTTCAGTTGGATTCCGATACAGGGGAGTCACCTGCTTTTCTTCAAGGAACTCTGCCAGTTTATCAATGTTGGGACCGCGTTGATCATCCCCAAACAGAAGCCTACTAGGTGTATTATGGATAGACCTGTGTATGGTATTATTTAAAGCATACTCTATGAGAAATAACTTTTGAACCTAATAACCGTGATCGATTGCATCGCTTACCTTTCCTAACATTCCCGTCTACACCCGGTTCTTTCCACCTGTCCGTTCGCTTGTGGCGACTGAACTGCTATCTTAACGTGCGTTACATTCTTATCCAATGAAAATGAACTGAACTCCAACGAAGTAAAACAAGTGCCTCTTTCTGTGATTACTCTCAAGAGCCTGCTGTAGTACTCGAAGTATTTACAGAGGGCAGCACACACCTCCTTCGTACTCGTCGATATGACAGGGTACAGCTTGACAAATTTTGTGAACGCATCAACTACCAGAAGAATATACTTCCTCTTTGATTGAACATCAGGTAAAGGTCCGAAGTATGAAAGGGGATCGGCTGCTTTAGAATACTGAATAAATTACGTTCGACAGATTTTGCAGGCGATGAGTATGCAATGCGCCGAATACAATTTCTTATAAACTCCTCAATTTTGCTCTTCATGTCAGAGAACCAATAGTTCTGTCGGATTTGGTAACAACACTTCATGACGCCCAAGTGGCCAATGCGTTCATAGTGTATATATACCCCTAATTAGATTTGTTTCCATCTCGGTCGGGACATAAAAGAGGAGTCCACCAGACTTATCCCTTCGGAACACAACACCATCATGGAGGGCGAACGATGGAGATTCCTCCTCACTTAATATATCCCTTAGAGATGAGATTATCCGATCACGATTTTGGGCTGCTCTCAATTGGAAGTCTATGTCTTCGGAATTTACTGCGGAAACCATAAAAGATGTACTTAAGGCATCTGCGTGACTCATGTTAACTCCACTACGATGTTTGGCCTTATAGTTGTAGTTCTCTAATTCGAACGCCCACCTCGCGATTCCTGGATTAATGGTTTTCTTGATAAGTGCAAGAGTAAGAGAGCTACAATCAGTAACCACAGTAAATGGGATTTCTTCCAGATAAACGCGAACACTTCGAAGAGCAGAAACTATTGCCAGGGTCTCGAGTTCGAAGCTGTGGTACCATCACTCCTGTGGTGTAGTGTTTTTCGAAAAGAAGGCCAGGGGATGGAACTTATTGTCAACCTGCCGCTGCAGGAGGACAGCGCCATAACCAAATGCGTTAGCATCACAATGAAGCTCTGTCTCCCGATCTGGGCTATAAATAGCTAGCACCAGAGACGAAACCAAAGAACCCTGCAACCGTTGAAAGACTGTTACGCATTCAGCGGTGAAATTAAACGGGGCGTCTTTCTTTAAGAGATTATATAAAGTCCTAGCTATACGGGAGAATGAACAAACAAACCGTCTGAAATAAGAACTAACGCGAAGGAACGAATGCACTTCTTTAGCATTTTTTGGCACCGGGTAGTTAAGTATAGTTTTAAGATGAGAGTCACTCAGTTGGATTCCACATTCAGTTACTTTATACCCAAGGTATTCTATCGTGGCATATCCGAAACGGTACTTGGACAACTTAAGCTCTAAACCGTTTTCTGATATACACTGAAGAACGCGTTCTAATAGCCGAAGATGATCATCAATGTTAGTACTCGCCAGGACTTTGTCGTCCATATGTAACATAATTTGGTTGTTCTTAGTGAACTGCTTAAAAATTCTAGAAATAAATCGTTGAAAAACAGCGGTGCATTTTTAATGGCAAAGGGCATCTTCAGAAACTCAAATTGTCCACCTGGAGTAACAAAAGAAGTCAAGTGAGTCGAATCAGGTGACATCTTATCGTGGTGGATATGCCCTTGAGGTCCAACAATGTGAACATTTTCTTTCCCTCAAGCTACTCTAAATAATCTTCAATTAGCGGGAGAGGGTAGTAATCACGGACTGTAAGTTTATTCAATGCACGATAGTCTACACACATTCGGGTTTCTCCAGATTTCTTCTTCACTAGAACAATGGGCGACGCATATGGGGTATCACTCGGTTTTATAATATTTCGATCCATAAGATCTCTTATAATATCGTTCACCTTTTGCTTCTCAGTGAAGGATAATCGGCGGGGAGAACAGAAGAAAGGCGTATTATTCGTAAGCCGAATATGCATCTCAAAGTCTGGAGGTTTAGCTTTCAATCTATCATAATTCGACGACTGATAGAATTTTTTTTTTGAAATTGCTAGTCTAAGATTGGGGCCAATATTTAACTCCTTACCCAAAGTGGGTTCTATAGCCCAAATCTCGCAAACACTTATCTTTCTCATCATCACAAGCTTGGAGATCAGAATCATCCCTACCCAAATCATACTCAACTTTTCTATCGCTCGGTATACTACTGTTCATGAAATATTTGTTGTTAGTTTCACTAGGCAATCTAATAGAACTGAATGTATTGCCATCTCTAGGGGCGTAAGTAAAATAATACTGTAGCGAGCTCAGGGTTCGCTGGATTAATTATTTTTAATAAATAAGAGCCGTTAAATCGATTTTGAATTAATCTAACACTTTATTAGTCCGTTAATAACAACCGTTACTTTTACCGTAAACTTAACGATTTCATTAATTATTGCGTCTTTGACTGCTTACTTCTTACTTTTTACTTATCTCCATGATCTATGTGCGACGTATTTATACCGTTTCCTCATTCTGATTCGGCGTTTCATTTCCGTCCGTTCCATAGCCTTGAATGTTCTACTGTTCATAGTCTCCAGTTTTCCAGTACTTTCTAGAATATTTTAGTACTTTGTTTCAGGCTTTCTCGAATATTCTAGTACTGATTGTCATATGCGTCACAATACATAAAACTTAAACAAGAATCAATATTTTTATTAACTTTGGAAGTACATTTTTGGGCAGAAGACATACTCTTTAAATTCATTTTTGGCGAAAGATTAAAAACTCGCAATCCGTTACGCCCAATCAACAGAAGAACCGACAAAGCGTCATCTGGAATAATCATAACGGACTTTTTTTCTTTTTAAACCCGAAAGAATAATATGGCAATAAACAGTACCATAAGTGAATAACTTGACGTTCTTTAATCCATTGTAGTTGGAGTACGAGAGCTTTCTTAAGGGTATGACTTCACGCATCAATGACTTCTGAACAAAACTAGGTACCGGTATCCAAAAGAGAGTAGAACATTTTATAATTACTACACTTATTTTGGTGTACGACAGTTGTACGACAGTCAAAATTGTTACTATTTCTTCATCACTATCGTTTGCCTTAAGGGCTTTGTTGTCCGTGTGCACGGCTCCAACTCGCCTCCACTTTACCTTCGGGCAATTCCTATAAGTATGTCCAGTATCGAAACATCGGAAACACGAGTCTGGTGGCCTTTTCTCCTCTGGACAGCTGGATGCAAAATGACCGAATTTTGAGCATTTGTAGCACCTTTCTTTCTCTATAGCAGATGTTATTGTAGAAGTCCTGCATCCTCTTGCTGAAGTTGCAGGCACTCTTGACGTACACGACGAACCTCCTTTGGTCATAAGGGACAACAGCGGCTCCGACAACTTCCTCTTTTCGTAACGGGGAAGAAGTCTTTTCAGCTCCACTATAGATTTGGCAGCGTAAAATATTGAGGTGCTTGATGACGTATCCCCAATACCTTCGATGATAAACTCAAGTAATTCTGCCTCGTCGATGCCTATATGCGAGACGATTTCCTGCATGGATAGGACATAACGTAGTAGAGACTACTCTTTTAGTGGTGATCGACGACTCAACTTATGATAGACTTCTCGACGGGTCATTTTTTGGTCGAATTCCGCCAGCAATATCTCCTTAAGAGAATCCCAGCAATCAACACGAACGGTTCCCAAAAGTACCTTGACAGTTCCTGTCAAAAGTCGAAGTGCACCGAGGTATTTGGTGCGATCATCGCAACAAAGCGACTGGGCCACGTGCTCGTAGTCTGCTACCCAGTTACGAGAACAAAGAGACTGCATTCTCAATGTCGTTGAAGTCCACCTTTTTTGTAGTCTCTGAAACGGGCTCCATATCTTGCAGCTCCCTCTGCAGTTCCCGAATGCGTTTCCTTCTCTCCAGTCGAGCGAGTTCTCGTTCCACAGCATCATCAGAAATGGTCCCAGAAGTTGCGTCAGAAGTTGATCGTCCGCCAGCCATCTGCTGAGCAGCTAGGTCAGAAGTCGGTGCACCATCGGAAGCGAGCGCTTTGCCAGAAGTAAGGACTCCACGCGAAGTGGACGCTCCGTCAGAAGAGAGTGCTCCGCCAGAAATTGTGAACCTGAAGTTCCGGAAGTTTCTTTGCCTGTGTTTTAAAGCTCAGAATGGCCAAACGATTCCTTGTATATTGTCCGGATCCACTCAATCGTGGCTGTGGTCGGGACATCTATCCCTACCTCGTGCAGGGCTTCCGTCATCTCGTTCTTCCCGGGTCTAACGGGCATCATTTTGATCCGTGATTAATCCGATTATGTTTGACGATCTGCTGTAAATTTTATTACTTACTTTGTGGTAAACCCCACACCTGCTGAATTCAGTGTTAAGCAAATCTAACCAAACGTTCAATTCTCGAACATTGAATTCAATTCCTTAAAATTCAAAAAGCATAATGCATATCTTCACTTGTATGGTATGTGCAATTAACACTTTTTAAAACCTAGAATCTTTAAGACTTATATTTTTATTTAAATTCTCGCCATTCACAATTTTAATTTCTTTCATACGTTCACCCGCCGTGACTGCTCAAACAAGAAGAAGGCAAGGAACCGGAAGTCCATACATTCCCCTCCTATTGCACTAGATCAGTCACAATGGGTTTACATTAATGGTGGGCTTACAGTGTAAGGTCTAGTGATAAGTTATGTGTACAATTTTTTTATTTTTTTACTACAAATCGTAAACCTAAAATGAACACGTGTCTAAACAAAAACATGTCTATTTGTTCCGCCGACACACAATTCAGGCATTCAGGCAATTCATAGTGCATATCTCCACATCCCACATGTTTTATGACATGCAAATAGACCAATATTCCCAGATTCTACTCTCACACCCAAATTCCCACGGATCTTGTGTTACCCATCTAAAGTGCACGCAAACTCTTGTTTGCATTAGCCAGATGGATAATACAAACGAACCCCAAAAAGGATCGGTGATAAGTAGCGATGTGTCCGGATTTCGAAAAGATAACAAAAAGAGGATACAGATAGAATCTGAATCAAAAGTCGGAATTGATGAGTAGCAGACAGTTAGAAACTAGAGTCAGTAAGTAGCGCCCGTAAGGAAAAGAGCTCCTCCAAAGTTATGAAAATCGAAGTATTAAATTGATCCTTTTACAAAATATACAAGTTGCGTTTAAATTTTAAATTGCTGTTCAAAACGAAAGATTCGTTGGTCGCAGCATTTGTTCTAATAGTGATTTGGTTGTTTCTCTCCCGATTAATGAAATTGACTTTTAGCAAACAGTGTTTTTTTCTCGCGTGTGTAAAGACACTTACGTCGCTAGTGAATCAGTATAATCGTACGGCAACACCTTCGGTATATTGTTCGGAAGGACAAAATACACACGTTCGACACATCCATCAAGGACAACAACGGTAGCCCACTTTTCCCGGGGAACCAGAAGCACAGTGGTGCCCCAGAAATATTATACAATCCCATAACAAATGTGCAGGATGAAATAACTCTGCCAACTTGCTGCAATTGTGGCAAGAAAAGACATCCGGTCAGTTACAGGATATGTCCTAAATATAAAGAGATAGTCCAGAGACCCAAGGGGACTCGATTTTTGGACACAAAAAGGATGTACAGAATTGAGTTACCTCGGGTACCAACCGTAGGTGCGACTATTTCGAAGTTGAGGCCATAAGAGTTTTCGGTGTGCTACTTGAAAAACTTCGTCTCTTGCCCAAACGGCACAAAGTTGTTCCAATGGCACACCGAAACCTCTCATGGCCTCAACTTCGAAATAGTCGCACCTACGGTTGGTACCCGAGGTAACTCAATTCTGGACATCCTTTTTGTGTCCAAAGATCACTCCTCAAGTATCGGCGGATGTCGCTAACCACAACGCCGTGACCATGTTCATCCGCGGCTATCGAGCATCCCGAGCTCATATCAGATACATACCCGGTTATGGGCACACAAATTGGGACAATTTCAACATTACATTGAACGAAAAACTCCACTATCTCTCTCCTCCTACTGACATGAACTTACGACGGTTTAGATAAATAACGCTACAGCTCGACTTCATGAGATTCTAGTTGAAACTTCGGAGACTCATGTCCCGAAGTACAAACTTGAAAAGACTTATCAGATTCCACATGACGAATTCACTCTTCGTCTCATCTGGGAGCGTAAAAAGCTCTGCAGAATGAGATATCGTCACCGCTTTACACAAAGAGAGTCATTATTGCGATCCATTATTCACAATATAGGCACACTGATAAAACAGAGAATCGAAATCAATGGTACCCGACAATTGGATGACAAACTGAACGGTATTGAGATGGACCAGAATGTTTATAAAAATGTTATAAAGATATGTGGCACTTCTCATATCATTGGCCCAATCATGCACAACGATGTTGTTGTCAAAAATGACGCCAATAAAGCAAACATCATCGGAGAGACCTTTAAAAATAATCACAAGCTCACTCTCGAGGATGCCGCTCTGGATACTAATGCGATAATTAGTTCAGAGGTTCACAATAAACTAGACAACTTTAACGAGCCAATAGCTGTCTTCAACTCAGTTAACAGTGCATACTTCGATGACACACGTAATAACAGTCACAGTTTCGTCACACCAAATACCCTACAGAACATAGTTAAATCTCGAAACCCCAAGAAGTCACCCGGTATCAACAACATGTCATACCACTCTTTGCGAAGGCTTTCTGTCTTATTCTTTATAAAGCTCTCCATTCTGTTCAACCATGCCTACAACATGGGGAACTTTCCCAAGCGTAGGAAGCACGCTGTTGTTTGATCAATAGCAAAAGTTGGGAAACCAATTTATCAGCCCTCAAGCTTTCTTCCTATCTCGCCCCTCACTTGCATCAGCAAAATATATGACAAGTTCATATACGAGAAGCTAAATAACTTTATCAGTGCCAGCAACCTAGTACCTGATTTCCAATTCGGATTTCGAAGAGCGCACAGCACCACTATGGCTCTCAACATATTTCCAAACCACGTCTGCGTGCGCCTTTTTAATAAGGAACCCACCGTTGCAGTGAGCCTGGTCATTGAAAAGGCTTTTGACACAACCTGTATCGAAGGTCTCGTCTTTAAATAACTGAATACTGGCCTCAGTAAAACGCTGTGTAGTATCATCTACCAGTTCGTTATAAACAGAACCTTCCAAGTTCGAGTGAATGGAATGCTTTCCCGAACTTTTAACGCTGCTGCAGGCGTACCACAAGGCTCCATTCTAGGCCCCATCCTATTTAATATCTACACATCAGAATAAACCAGATATGCTATGCAGATGACGTCCTAGTGTACACGTCATGTGAAAGCCCTAAACTCGCAACAAACCGACTCACCCGTCATCTGTACGAACTATATCAGTATTGCAGTCGATGGAAAATTAGTCGAATTAACCCATTAAAAGCAGTGACTGTAATTCTGAGTAGTAAACACTTCCAATCTATTTCTAGATATTCACAGAATATTTGACTACAAATAGGAGGTATTACGATTAGACCACAGGACAGAATGAGATATCTTGGGGTCATCTATACTCTAAAAATGGAACATATTACCCACATTCTTCAAAGGGTCCTCGGTCGATCTATAGCGTTTGCGACGATAGTGAAGAACGCATGACTCGAACTCACGCTATGACGGTTAGAATCACTAAAAATGTAACCAATGCTCAACACAACAGGCCACTGCCGCATGCACGAATTCGATTTCTAAACTCAAGTACACTCGACTGATGTGGAATTGTTATGTTATCGCTATGTTATACGGCTCTGATGCTTTTCTTATTTAAATTTCCTTTGGGTGTTCTACACTATTCCGCTGTATATTGTATGTGTATCTGTTAGAAACGCCACACTACTCCCTACTCAGTAATTTTGTTACGATCAACTTCATGTGCGAACGACGGAGCGAAGAGCGAGCCAGCGAGAGGTCGTCGGAGCAGGCGAGTGTGCCGGTGCTCTATGCGGAAGTCGTGATCGAGTAGTAAAGTTCTGTTCTGTCTTTATGGGAGATTGTGTGTTGCGTGTATACAGATCACGTCGGCTTGTTGCGTTTAACAAGGATAGTGAAAACGGTGATTTGAACAAACGATGAAACGAGTGAAAAGAGAAGAATTGAAGCATCAGGCTACTGGCCGCTTGTGTCGCTCGAATCACGAATGTAGTTTGGGGCTCTGAAGGAGCTTACAAATTTTTACCACTTCGTGCTTATATAATATTGTGTATGTTTAATTTCCTTGTAGGAACAGTGTCGATTGTTTGGTTTAGTGTTTAACCTTTTGTTCCCACAATAGTCCTTTCGAGAAGAAAAACCAAATTGCGATTGGCCCAAAGGAAGGTCGTACATTTGTTTATTCCTTGTCCTTACATTTATCGCCTGGGATTTTTCTGGTTGTCGGCATCAGGAGCTGCCGCGCCGGCCACTTGTGTTTGCCCAGCTAATGGGTCGTCAAACAATCTCTTTTCTGGGCAGTGTCCTTCGATACCCGTGCAGGCATGAAGAATCGGTCGCGAAATAGGGCCCACGTATCTGTGGATATGTGCGGCCGAGGACGCCCGTATGCATGTCCCCTTTAGCTGGGCGTCTGTGGGCACGTGGGATTGAGGACACGGTAAGTATGTTCCCTTTGGCTGGGTGAAAGGTATTTAACCCCACAGTGGTTCGTGGAGCGACAAAGTGGTTTGTGGAGCAACAAAGTTGACACCATGGTTAAGCTTCTCTGCTATCAACAGCTAATCCTATCTGGAATATCATACGCCTTTCCCATATCCCGAAAGAAAACTCCTCAGAAGATGCACCAAGCACTATAGAAGACCTGACGGTTGCCATTACCCAAACTCTTACCTATACGAAGGTGCCTCCACGTACTTGCTATCGACGAGTACTTGCTACAATTAGCATACAAGTACCTCGAAAGCATTCAGAACTGCGAGAACCCACTTGTACGGGAGTTCTCCGGTCTTGACCCTTCTCTGTCTCAATCTCTTCGGATCAGACCACCACAATTTCTTCTTCGGTACAAAACTGAAGAAAGCACCCTCCCCAACAACATTCCCCTATATAATAGAGGATTCCTGGGCTCATCCCATAGGGTATACTGCTGACACACTACAAACACGCACGCACAGTGCAAGGCAACACAAATGCACACACACACATCGGCCAAAGCGCAGATAATCAGACGCCAAAGACGTGATCTGGTTTTACTGTCGCACTCAAGACCCACCGGTCGCGTACGATTTCTTTCCCACCATCCATCCATCCAAGTAGTTAGAGAACACATGAACTAACCCTGTCCACACTATTTTTAGATCCACCCCCCCCCCCCCCCCCCTTCTTTTTAGATATTTTGTGACCGAGCCCAACATCTTCACGGATGTAGGTGATTCCGGTTATCGCAAGATGACCGGAAGCCAGAGACAAGGTGAAAGACACATTTGTCCTTGTCTCCCTAAAGTCGGCCTCTCGCCCCCCAATTTTTTTTTTTATTTTTTTTTTTTACATTCTGCGTTTTAACGAACAACCGAAAAGTGCTACCCCACCAGAGACTACTAACTAACCATATCCCAAGCCAACCTACCTTCTCAACCCTCAATCCCTATATTCCCCAATTAACATTACATAAAGGGCGGGCTATAAATGTTTGCAAATTTGAAACATGAATAGAAATAAAACTACAAATGTTATTTTGTTGATTATTTATTTAACATAATAAACATTTATTGAATTTTTTTTTTTAAATGACATCGTCGAGATGTGCCCCGCTTCGTCGTTGGCACTCCTGCAATCGACTACGCAAACTTTGGAAAGCTCGCTGACATATGCTACGAGGTACGGGAATTTCAACCTCCGGAATGTTCTCATCGCTTCTTCTTGAACGTGGCCGCCCTGTTTGTTTAATATTCGTTGTCGATCCCGTTTGCTCGAACTTCTTGACCCATGCTTTGATTAAATTAACACTTGGAGAATCACTTACATAGCCTAATCCGTACTCAATTCTGAATAGGCGTCGTACAGTAACGTAGGTATCGTTGTTTTTGTAAAATTGTTTTAGACAAAAAGCACGATGTTGTTCCATGAAGCGCTCCATCGTGATTAAAATGCATGAAGCGACGCACAATTCCCCGCCACTCAGGCGCCCCTCCCTCTAACGGTTTTTAAGAAAACAAGTGTTCCCATTTGCAAAAATGTATGGCCCACCCCATATTTAACTTATTATAATATTGATTAAGTTAAAGTTAAGTTAAGTAATAGATTAGATTAAACTAAAAAACTAAAAATCCTGGTTTTCTGACCCCTTCCAGGAAAACTTGTCAATATTAAAATCTATAATACTCAAATAGTTATTCAAACATTCAGTTATTTATAGTTATAGTATCACTAGAATTATAAGTTAGCTGCAGTAATTAATGTAAAAATTAATTATTTGTCACATAAACACAGTATGTTAAAAAAAACAAAAATTATAGTCTCGCGTATCTTGTCTAGCGTTACTTATCACAGGTTTCGCGAAGTAAATAACAGAGTTGCGACGTAATAACAGACTTAGCCCTTAAAACTGAAATACTTTCTAAGTATCAGAAAACAAATTCGTTGAGTATAGTGAAACTTTGTTAACAAGTTTTTCACATTACGAGCAAAGTAAATTGTAAATTGTAGTAGGAAATACGCCCTTCTTGATGTTTTTGTCGCAGAGTCGTGTAGAGCCAAAAGACGTCAAAAATCTTGCTTCGGCTGTCTCAAATATAATTAGTTATAGAAATCAACTAAAAGGATCTATTCTCTATTTAGGCACTTCGTCGATATATTATCTTAAATCTTAACTCTCTAAACGATACCGTTGTGATTCCGGTTTTCTAGATTCTAAATATATTTTAACAATATTCAAGGTTTGGAAAAAAAAACTTAATTTTATAAAGAGAATAATTTTAATTTTCGACAATGTTTTTTTTTTTCAATGATGTTATCCCATCAACTTTGGTGTTTTTAAATAAGTTATACGATTGAAAACTTAAATGATTGGCAGTTTTGTTAATTTATTCTAGAAAATGTAATCAAACCCTCAAGAATAAAATTAATATTTCCACCACTAACCCAATCATATTCATCAGCCAATCAAAATGCTTGTTCTATAATTCAAACAACGGAAATAGAACTACTTGACCGAAGCGTTACCAAGCCGTCGCATTGGTCGAAATTTTCGGTCATTCTGGTGAAAGAAAGTGAACGGATAAGTACAGCTATAATTTCGGGTCGTATAAAATATAGTGGCATTACAATTATTGATAAGTTTAATTTCGAAAAAAAACTAATTCCTCAAAAGGTAAACATTTTTTACCACTATTTGTTTGTTTATTTGCAATTATCCGTAAACGTAAAGAGTTGACATTGTCCATGAATATCCGAACAAAAAATATCATTAAGACAAAATAAAAAATGGCGGCCTACATTTCGAAAAAAATTTCCCACTTTTGTGTCGTGAAAACGGGAACATTCTTTATTTACATTTTTATAAAAAGTTAAATATTGTAATATTTTTTTATTTTCCATTAAACATGATTGAAAAATATTTTTTTTTGTGCTGCCTTATACCTATGACGCAAGCGCTATAGTCCAGTATCGATTTCTAGTAATTGATCTTTGTTTTTTTTCTCCCTTTTATTCATAGTTAGCGAAGGAATCTTGCCCAATTATTGGTCTCCATCAAACGTTAATACCAAGTCGCCGACATGGCGGACGACGAACAGTTTTCCCTTTGTTGGAATAATTTTAATAGTAATTTGTCGGCTGGTTTCCATGAGTCGTTATGTCGAGGCGATTTAGTGGATGTGACTCTAGCTGCAGAGGGGCAATTTGTAAAAGCCCATCGCTTGGTTTTATCGGTATGCTCTCCATACTTCCGTAAAATGTTCACTCAAATGCCAGCCAATCAACATGCATTCGGTGAGTTTAATGACCAGCTTGGCTTGCAATCATAATAATAATAATGCTTTATTTTTTAGTATTCTTAAAAGATGTAAGCCATTCGGCTTTAAAAGACTTAATACAGTTTATGTATTGCGGAGAAGTCAATGTAAAACAAGAAGCCCTACCTGCATTTATTAGTACAGCTGAAGCTTTACAAATTAAAGGACTCACAGATGTAAGTAGCAAATTAAAAAAAAAAGAATATAAGCTTTAAAACTTGTCCGGGGTATATTATAATTTTTCTCTATCACGTTTTCGTCAAGCCTTCTTTGCACATGCGTGTGGGTTAATAATGGCGTCTGTTTTGTGGAACACATACGTCCATGTTCTTTCTTTCTTAATCGTTAACAGACGCACATGCACGCGTATAAAATGTGTATTATATTATTTGGCTTTAAGCAATCAATTGATTTTACTTTTTTTTTTCTAGTAGTTCGTAAAGATGTTTATGCGAAAGTTAGTTGAATTGCGAAGCTAGTCATTATTATGCAAAAGAGATACATACATGATTCCCCGAGTATGCGCAAACATTTAAGGGAGTTCCTAGCTTTCAAAAGAAAAAACTAAACATTTCGTCTGAAAGGTTTTTGAAATGAAATATATCAATTTCTTGCACATCATTGATTTAAAATTAAGAAAATTGATGTTTGTTTAGTAAGCGTGTCCATTCATTTGTCATACGAATGTACATCGTAATAATCACGTTCGACATTTAAGCATACCAAAGATTACATTTTGTATGCCTGTAATATGGGAAAAAAAAAAACATCTTTCAAATGAGAAGCTGCAAAACGTTTTCCTTTTCCTGGAGAATATGTATTTGCTCGTTCGCATTAAAAATATGCACATAATGGAAACCTACACCATCTCCAAGTAGAGATTATATCTCTTTATATTCAATTTCAATTTTTTTTTTATGGAAAATTTAACAAGCCTCAGGACTTGCTAAATAAGGCCAAGACCGGTTCCCGGTTGTAGTGCCGATGATGATGATATTCAATTTCACGGCTTCATCTTAACATTTTATAGAGAGCAAGAGGTTTATAGCGTAACCAATGGAACCATACCATAAAGTAAAGGCATATTTTTAATTGTTTTGTTCACAATAAATTACTTGGTTTCTTGGAAAGTTCGCTTTCTAATCAGAATTAAATTTATATGGATTCATTTCTTTTCATAGTTAACAGTGAACTTGCTCAAAACTAGATTTAGTCTATAGTTAACAAGGATTTGAAATCAAAGATTGTACTAGATTTTTTTTTATATGTACGATGCAAAAGAAACACTGATAATTATAATTCCCACATTGAATCACGAGTGAAACATACATTCGTTATTCCTTCTCGCTTGACTGCATTCCAGTTTTCTAAATATTTTCCATTTGCGTGTCAGAGTCAATCGTGAGTTCCTATTGATATGGATGTATAAATTTCAAGAACGATCATTGTACAAGAACATTCAGTGTGCGTTGCCATACTCTTTACCCACCTCTCAGTCTTTTTTTTTTATCTGTGATGTGGTGTGGCATTTACTGAGATCAGTACGTTTGCTATAAACCACTTATATTAATTCTCAATCTCTTTTAAAATACTATTGCATGTACAGCTGCCGCCGTTTTCCTCAATATTCGAGGCTTTACTATAAAAACTACAATTCAAAGTATGGTTCATCACTGGCTACTGCTTTTTCCCACATTTTTGGCAGGGTATGAATCCTGGGCTTAAAATACTGGCCATCTTTTGAGCTGATCAATAAAATTGATCCACTTATGTAAATTTTCATGACAATTAGAAGTGTTAGATCAGCCAGGCGTGTGCCATTGATCGAAACAAGTTTGACTTAGAGGGAGGACCATCTGAAGTATGTGATGAGGTAGGTAGGGTAAGGCTTCCAATTTAAACGTTTCCGAGTAACTTGACCACTTTCGCAAAATAGGGGCCGAGTGTTGTTATACTTCGAAATTATGTCTCATTATATTGTGGCTGTTTGTCTTTCAATATTCGGCCTAAAAGTATAAAAGATGTCGATGATTATTTCAGTCAGTTTTAACATGTTATGGTACATTACCTTAAAGCCCTGAATGTCTGGCTTGACGGGCGATGTGAAAAGACAGCTGTGAACTACCCCAACTGGGGGGCATCACAATTACCTAATTTTTCATCATCGGTACTACAACCGGGATCTGGTCTTGGCCTTATTTAGCATGTCCTGAAGCTTGTTAAATTGTTCATAATAATCTGTTTTCCCGGGCGAGGTTATTATTCCTTTTTGTTTTTAGCCTTCAAGCCGTTATTTACAAAGAAATTCCATTCAATATCTCTCGACTTAAATTCGTACAATATCCAATTTCCTCGCTTCTGAATTATTCTCGTCGTTTTGCAACTTGTTGAAATGGTTTGTTATCAGTTCTAATGATCGTGCCAATTTTTCTTGATGTTGACACAGGTGTTTATCAAAAAATACCTCCAATTCTGCATCTTCGAAATCCTTGTGTCTTTACCCGCTATGTATCACCTCTTGAGGTCAAAGTCTTTGAAACGTTAAAACTACTCAAAATACGTTCTTCGTGATGTAGCAGGATTACTAAGAGTGTTCATCCGGATAAGCCTCAGTCGCAGATCTCTTGAATACAAAGCATCCATTTACTCTATTATATTATATACGTAATATAAAGCTACTTGTCTATAGAACCATAATCATGCCAATTGTTGTATACGGATGCGAAACATGGGCTCTCACAAAACGGTAAGAAAACAAATTCCGCGTATTCGAGAATAAAGTTCTAAGGGGTATCTTTGGCGGTAAATATGACGAGGAGACAGGACAATGGAGGAAACTCCACAACCACGAATTGGAAGAGCTATACCGCAAACCTACAATAGGGAGAATAATCAGCTCGCTAAGATTAAGATGGGTTGGACACGTGGCGCGAATGGGCAACGATACGACCGTGCATAGAATTCTTGACGGTAAGCCAACGGGAAAGAGACCGACAGGGCGACAGAAATGGGAGGACAATGTTAGGTTGGACCTCGGGGAGATAGGATCGCATGGTGGAACGTGGAAGGAGAGCGCACAGGACAGGGAACAATGCCAGAGTCGAGTCGGTGAGCTCATGAACTTCCGGGTTCCTACAGGCCTATAAATAATAACTCCAAAAATTGTCTTCATTTGAAGGGGTACACTTTGCCTGCCCAACGATCAATCAAATCATTCACGCATTTTTTTTTTTTTTTATATTTATATTGCGACCAGTTTCATGTACAAAACATCAATTAAAATCTGGGAAACTGATTTTGAGAAATATACTGTTCTTGTGATAGTTCTTAAACTATAATAACGGTCTTCGAACACCATTTTCTTCAGTAAGGTTTAGAGGAAACAAATTTTCAACTACTTCACGACCCTGTTTGGGCATCTTATAGAGAACTCAAATCCTCTCGTTCTCGATATAAGAGACTTCGTGGGCTTTATTTTCAGTGCGTCGGAACAAAAAAAAATGTTTACTCAATACAAAATTTCAAGCAAATCCTGTTCAGTATTTTTATCCTTTCTCCCATAACACCATATAAACTTTTGTCTTTGACTGCTGATAAACCAGTTGACAGATAGCACTCAAACTCAGCATCAACCTAGTGTAAGTGCCTTACCGGTTGATCTTCCTTTCCGGAATCCATACTGCGATTCAGAGAGCCCCGATGTCCCCTCAGTGAATTGTTCCAGGCGAGTGGCAATTACTCGCTCAAGCAGTTTTCCTGTCGTGTCCAGCATGCACAACGGACGATAAGACGATGGCGGCTCTGGATTCTTGACTCCTTTTGGAATAAGCACAACCCGCTGTTTTTTTTCCATCGTTTGGGAAATTGTCCTGTTTGAAGGCAGGTTGTGAAGAGACTGCTGAAAACTTCCGGGTTTTTTGTTAAAGCACTCTTCACTACAGCGTTAGGGATACCATCCAGTCCCGGGTGGGCGATGATAGGACCGTGCATAGAATTCTTGACGGTAAACTAACGGGGAAGAGACCGACAGGACGGCCGCGACGGAGATGGGAGGACAATGTTAGATCGGATCGGATGATCGAACGTGGAAAGAGAGCGCACAGGACAGGAAACAATGGCGGAGCCGAGTCGGTGAGGTCATGAACTTCCGGGCTCCTGCGGGCAAGTAAATAATAAAAAAAAAACCAGTCCCGGGGTCTTGTTTTTTTTGACAACCCTTGCAGTCAAGAACACCTCTTCGGGGCTCACGGGGGGTATCTCTCCTTCAGTGATACTCCACTCTTGCACTCTCAACACCTCATCAAGCTGTGGGAAGAGAACAACAACGATTCTTGCCATGTCAGTTTTGCTTTATTGCATTTGACTACTGTTGTTCTGTCGTCTTTTCATGACTATCCTGTAGGCGCTGCCCCATGGGTTGTTATTTAATTCATCCCTTAGGGAGCAGAACGCGTTATATTTACTTTTGCGGATTACATTCCTTAATTCTTTCCGTTTGTTGACGAATTCCGGATGCAACTGTGGGTAAGTGTTACGGTTTCTTGCTCTTTGTTGCAAGCGTCGTAACCTATTGCACTCCGACCGCACATTGGCGATTTCGGAGTTCCACCAATAGACTGGTTTGATAGCCCCTGCTGGTTGTCTTTGTCGTGGCATAGGAGCATCACATGCGGTAGTTAGCCACTTCATGGCTTTTTCAGCGTGCCTGTTCGCATTGGCCTCTGCGTCAAACTGCGATTTGGTCTTTCAGTATATAATCGAGCAGTTCCGCATCGAGGTCCTTCTCTTTCCACCCTTTTTTCCGGGCTCTCTTCGCCAATTTGCCAGTGGTGAATCCCCTGTGCGGTAATATTTAGTACATCACGGCTTGGTGGTCACTGTGGGTGTAGGTGTCCAAAACTCGCCACTCCATACTTCTTGCCAACATGGAGCTGGCAAATGTGATGTCAATTTTGGACCGGCCTCTCGTTTATGAAGGTGTCATCGATACCATCATTAAGCAACACCACATCTATGACTGCGAAGGCTTCAAGTAGTGCCTGGCCTCTACACTTGGTCTTTGTGCTTCCCCATTCTACTGTCCAAGCGTTGAAATCTCCAGCAACTTTCCTTTCGGTGTTCTTCACTATTTGCTTGTGTATTGTGTGTGTATCTGTTAGAAACGCCACAACTCCTTTTAGCTATACTCAGTTTTTGGTATTTTTTTTCAATGTGCTAAATTGGCGTAAATGAAGCAGATTTATTGATTCACGCTCGACTATTCCTAATATCATAATTAGGACTTGACAGCGCATATGCCGAGGAAAATGTTCTAGAAATATTGTTTTAATAGAAGGTATGAGTTATTATCCGGGTTTCTCTTAGTGCGAGGGTTCGTCATTACATGTGTAGGCGAAAATTTGTATCTTCATCATCATCATCATCATCGACACTACAACCGGGGTCCGTTCTTGGCCTTATTTAGCAAGTCTCTCCACTAGCCTTGCGCCAAAAGTTGTATCTTAAATCACGAATATTGAACTAGTCGATACGGAACTTGGTTGTATGTAACGGTACGACGAAAAAATAATGCCTTGGAATACAAACTGAGGTGCACAATGCGAGAACAAAAACGCTCTCTGTAGGTATTATGCCTTTTACAGGAGTTCGCATCCTTGCGAAATTTAAAGCCGCATTCTTCGTTAGGAATACTACGTTATTCACACAGATTAAATAGGGACGTATTCGGGAATATATTTGATTGACGGGTTTAAAAGAGGTGTATTTCTCTTTTTATCCTTTATTTGTTTCTGCTTCCTAATCCCGCCATTTCCTCCCATCTTCTCTGATCCAGGCTATAACAATGTTACTATTTTCGCGTCTCAATTGCGCTGTCTGAACACTGTATGCTTGTGCTGCCTGAGAGGATCGGTTTCCCAATGTGAAATATCATCATCATCTGCACTACAACCGGGAACTGGTCTTGGCCTTATTTAGCAAGTCCTGAGGCTTGTTAAATTTTCCATAATGATTTTTTTTTTTTTTTTCGGCCAAGGTCATATTAGTCTTGCGCCAAATGTGAAATATTGTTATAGTAATATTGTTCCGTGATAGAATTTTTCTTCTTCAAATAATCAATATGGATCATAATAATTATTTTCAATTGTAAATCAATAATGAATTGAGTTATTCTGTAGATAGAAAAAAAAAAACATAATTAACAAATTTTTCGTATATCTTATTTCAGGGGGATCCAGCCCCATCACAATCCCCTGCGAAACCATCAACACCAGCGCCACAGCCGGTACAACCTGCGCAAACAATAACAACTCAAACATTGTCCTCACCGCGTGTAAGACAACGTAGTAGTACAAGTCGGACATACCGAATTGAAACGGATGATTCTGATGATAAATCACCTCAAATCGTATTACAAACTACAACCGTATCACAGCAAACCCAACCTACAATAGTACAATCCAGCACCACCACGACAGTAAATGCATCTCAGAAACGGGTAGCCCCACGTAGCATAACCGCACCGCAATCAAAACGAGTGAAAAATGTAACAGATCCACTCGAAGCGGCCGAACCCACTCAAATATCCGTTCAAACAGTATCAGAAAACAAGGCAACCAACGAAACAGAATTCATTGATCTACCAATAGAAATACCAACCAAATCGGAACCAGATTATGCTGAAGAAGCTGGAGAGGTTGAGACTGCGGAACAAGACGCTACATATGTTGAAGATGATACATACGCAGACATGAAGTATGATGAAAGCTATTTCACTGAGAATGAAGAGGGTGGAACAACGTCGGGTGGTGCTGGCACAGCAACTACCTCCACTGCTGTTGTCAAACAATCATTCGTAGATAATTCATATGTCGAGCAGTCAGAACAATCCGCCGGTGAAGCACAGGGTTAGTTGAGAAATTCATTTTATAAAAAGAGTCTTAAGAAATAATCGAGCAGTAGTCTGGGTGCCATTGCAAGACGATATTGACACTAAAACTGAAGACGATTTTGTCTAAGTCTCATTCCCATTTTCGCTTTGTCGAAACCGCGTTGTTAATTTACATACATGGCACCCAAGCTAAATGCTCGCCAATTCAAGTGGAAACTCCAAACGCCAAATTACAATGTATGCTTTACGCATTCCCGATGTTGGAATTTCCACTTGTCTTGATTTTTTATCATTTTACAATATTTTCAAAGTATTAGTTGTAAGGAGTATCGCTTTTAATATTATCCACACTCGGTGGTGTCGTGGTCGCGTATCATGAATCCTGCTGAGTTTCGGGTGATAGCAGGAATTTTGCTCGAGTTGTATTAAGTAGTAGTGATAAAAGTGAAAAAGATACTTGAAATCAAATATTAGGTGAGTATGGTGTATATAATATACATTTATCGAGTTTGAGGCCACCGTATTCGAATCACTTGACGGCTGAAGAATGACGAACTGGATGTCTGGAAAGTGAGGACACATGAACCCCGAGCTATGAACTATATAGGTGGGTAATATTGTCATTTATTAAAACATTTTACTATCACTTTGGATTGTGCATTTAATCCTGCGAGCGTTAAATTTCTGGTTAAATGCAGAACCCAAACATTTATTCAATTTATTTAAATCACCTATTAAGCGTTACACGGTTTTAAATTCGCTCAAGTTTATCGCGGATCGTTTTAATGCGTTTTCAGTCTTGAATGTGTCCTGTTGAAAAGTACATTTACATCACCGTCTACATATTTAAAAAGTAATAATGATTGGCCTAAGATTTGTAAAATACGTCGTAATCAGTTCATTGCTCGCTCGGTAATAATGTACTTTTTAACAGTTGCACTTCATTTGATGGTAAGTATATTGATTTCGAAGTGAAATGTGTGGCTTTAAAAGAATCAAAAAAAAAAAAAATACAAAACGTACTTTTCCGATGAATAAAATGGAAAGTTGCGATCTTTTTGAAAAATATTCTCAGAAAAAAAAGCGGTGGTAAGTATAAGTACAATGAATACATTTTGTCTATGTGTATCTATTTGTTCAGTCCTACGCGCTGAATGTGGTTAATATAACTTAACTACGTATTGAAATAGTGGTATTCGTTGAAGTTATATACTAAATTCTTTAGATTTGACTTTGGTAGGGCATTTAAATAATACATAATTCAGTCTACTTTTCATAAAAAGCTGTTAAAATATCAAAATGCCTAGTCGAGTGCAGTTTGTCATGCGGAAGCACAGTGTAAAGCAATCGCACCACCAGTTTTAACAGGGACTTTGTTAGTATAGATGTTAGTACAACATGCGTAGTTTTGAAAGAATAATAATTTAGTGAGAATATTTTAGATTTTTGATTGTGATATAGGTTTATGACAGGTACAAACATATATATTACTAAGGATTTACTGTCAGCTAGTAATCAGATATTAAAATTCCGAAAACATTTTGATAATTAGTTTAACGAAACTCATTTGGAATTTAAAAATAAAAGCATTCATTTGTGACTCCTCAGAACGGTATACATAGAAAAGGCTTGGTCTCACACGATTTGCAATATGTTGGAACTAATTTAGTTTTTCGTCTGGCATATTCTCGACAGTACGTTTTCCGTGAACTTTTTGTAACAAGAAGTGCAGCATCACCTAAGAGACCTAAACATATTTAGGTGCATGTTGTTTAAGCCATTAATTGAGGTTACCTTTGTTTTTTCCTTCGATGTCAATTCAGGTGCCTCACAAGCCTCATTCACAATTTGATTCCCAAGATTTTCAATGTCACTAAATTTTCATTCGGCTGCTCCTCTTAATTTGATGCTTCTCAATATATTGTGCAACATTATTATTAGTTTTTTTTTTTACCAACAAATCAGTAATATTATCTATTATAAATAATTAGTAATCTAAGGGCTACCGGTTTGGAATACACAATCAGCGGTAATACTTCGCTATCATCATCATCGGCACTACAACTGGGATCCCGTCTTGGCCTTATTTAGCAACTCTCGAGGGTTGTTACATTTTCCATAATAATTTATTTTTACGGGCAAGGTTATTAGCCTTGCGCCGAATACTTCGTTATATCAGTAAATAATTGATCTATAGCTTTTTACGACGATAGTGAAGGGCGTGTGATTCGAACCGATGCTATCACGGTTAGAATCACTAAAATATAGAATCAAAGCTTCAACGCATCAGACCACTGCCGCGTGTACGAATTCGATTTCCAAACCCAAGTACACTCAACTGATGTGGAATTGTTATGTTATCGCTATGGTATACGGCTCTGATGCTTTGCTTATTCGAATTTTCTTTCTGTGTTCTTCACAATTTGCTTGCATATTCTGTGTGCATCTGTTAGAAACGCCACAGATCCACTTTTCGAATCTTCCCAACTGCTGGAATTTTATTTCGTTTTCGGTACCTAAACCTTTTCAAATTGTTAATAGTTGTTGCAATAGTAGCATGTTTGCAGAAATTCGATTAATTCGCGTAAAATATAAAAACATTACCCTTAAGCAATTACACTCTGGATGGCAGCGTGCAATACTGTGTGCTGTCTTTGTTTATTACTATGAAAAAGAAGGCAAGTGGCGGGACTTCGAGATATGATGCAAAGCATAAACAAGGACAACTTCGAGGATATTATTATATGAACAGTAAACAATATCTTATAAAAACAACAATATTCAAAGACAAGGCTTCGATCCGCGTGGCCCGACAGTTTCAATGAACGGATATGCGAGGTAGACCCATGGACTGTTGCAGCATGTTTGGCTAGTTTTCATATTTTTATCTGGCAGTGAATGGGTTAAATAGCAATTGCGCGATTTAGAGATTTTACAATAACGGGGGGAGGAAACGAAGAAATTGGCTACAGAGAAATACCGATATGGACATCTAAGACGTATGTGGGAGGCAAGTTGCAGTTTGCAAAATGAGCGAAAAATAGGGAAAAAGCAGGTGCACGGTAAAAAATTGTAGAGAGCTTGTACCAGTGTAGCCACAAACCTTCATACAACTATGATTAAATTTGTAGTATATGGACAATAGTGTTAGGAGTGTTAATGTACAATCAGTGTAGGTTCATCATCATCATCAGCACTACAACCGGGATCCTGTCTTGGCCTTATTTAGCAAGTCTCTCCAGCGGTGTCTGGTTCTTATCTGAGAGTTGGTAACAAAACTTGTCCATAATAATTAGTTTTTCCGGGAAAGGTTATTAGCCTTGGGCCAGTAGGTTCACCTAATTTAACTTATAAATATTAATATTGCTCAATTAATCATACGAAATTACTTAAAATAATGGATACCATTGAATTCAAAAGTGATCCTAGTTCCCCTACTGCTCTACTTTCGCGTAAACAGTGGTAAATATAGTAATAAAGTGATGAAAATCCAAAGTGTGACTCAACATCATCATCATCGGCACCGCAACCGGGAACCGGTCTTGGCCTTATTTAGCAAGTCTTTGAGGCTTTTTAAATTTTTTCCATGATACGTTTGTTTTTCCGGACAATTTCATTAGTCTTGCGCCAGAGTCTACCCGACGGGAAATCGAACCCCGGTCTCCCGCGCGGCAGGGGGGGACTACCCACTATACTATCGAGGAACCCGTGACTCAACATCTAGAATTGAATAAATACGGCGTGCTGAATTATATGGTATAACCAGAGAAATTAAGGTAATAGATTAGAAAGCTAATAACATACTGTTGGAATTGTTTTCGAACAGTTGCACATGTGTTGGGAGGGGTTTCCAATTTAATGGCAAATGAATTTAATATCAAAATGAATGGTAAACAACGAGAATTCCATGTAATGATGCGATGGATCTCTAAAGAGCTGAGCCCATGATGTCAATAAAAGGTTCACGCCGCGCTTTTGATCTAACAGCGAGTTGCGTTTGATTTGTTGCTGAGTTTTCATTTAAACGGTAGCCTCGTCTTTTAACGCTTAAACGCGGAACTACAACCAAGAGAGCACTATTCAAGCATAGCTCATGGGGGAAAGTTCATGTCAAAATAAAATATCTTTTAGCTTTGAAAAGGTACCATGATATTCTGTAGCTGAATGTTTTTGAAACGAATTTGGCTAGACATCAAAGAATTCACCAATAACTGCATAAAAATAAACGTACTGCTAAAATATTTGACATTGGGTGTGGTTATGCATGTTTTTCATTACCTTGTCGATAAAGTTACATGATTTTAGTTTATCTATCTATAAATCGATATTACATAAGGATCATCATCATCGGCACTACAACCGGTATTCCGGTCTTGGCATTATTTAGCAAGTCTATAGTGGCATCTGCTCCATATCGGAGACTTGTCAAGTTATCCATAATAATTCGTTTTTCCGAGCAATATTATTGACCGTGCGCCAACCTTTTTCGGGATGTCTGCATGTATTAGTTCGCTACATGGAAGGTGCCAAAGTAGCTATCTGGGTGTGACACGTGGAGACTGCATGTCAATAACTTCGTCGGGTTGAGAGCAGACTGCCCCGTATGGCCCCCTCCGCCCAGTACTTAAGCAACGTCACTAATGATTTGGCTGGTTACGACTTAACAAAAAATCGGTATTCTTATAAAGTGTAATAAAATGACGATAATGTCAATACATTTGGGGTTCAAGTAGAATTAAGACATAAGTAAGTATTTATCTAAATGATATATCGCTGGAATAATTAATAGTGGTTGGAACAAGATTTTGCCTACTAAAAGTACTAGTTAAAAATTCGTAGGACTAAATCTTAATAGTATAGGTCAAGTCGCCGACTGGTGGTGGCGCAGAGCACGCTTTTCATATTGTGATGTGGTATCGTATTGCTAGAGTTGACCCAATTCGGGAGTAAGATTTTTCATTTGCCGCAATAACTGCCACCAGTATTTTATATTGCCCTTAGCAACCTCAAAGAAATGACCACCTTTCCAGTGGGCGGGAATGTTGTGGTCTTGGTGTTTAATTTGATGATTTTCAATTTTCCCAACAGTCTTACTTTATTATGAACAAGAAATTTTTTTCATAAAATACGTTAATGTATATAACAGTTGCTTTGTAATAAATTGTTACCGACCGCTTTGTGATTGTCAAATGGCATTCAAACCAAGATGGCGGCTAGACAAAACTGTCTAGAAACAAAAGCCACTTGTTGCACCGATTTCCCAACAGATCCAATACTGGAATGGTCTGGTGTTACAAGTAATCCAAGAATTATACATTACAAGAATAATATATAAGAAATCGTCGTAATTTTGCTGCTGGCCGTAATCATCATTACCAAAGACGTGTAGTAAAATATATACGGAAAATTATAGCTCAATTGTTAAACATGTAATTCAACCCAAATACTAACATGATTTAAAGCTTTTGAATAACTAGGCTTCGGATCTATAACGATTCCACACAGGGGAGAATACACAAGCTTAAGAATGGTAACCATTGCAGAGTTTGGGATGGTTTGGTTTCGGTTTTAAAAGCTCGCATTGCACGCCGAAGGCAAATTACTAGTATAATTCGAACACACTGCTATAAATGACGATGTGTAAATCTATAGTTTGCACGGTAGAGCAAATTCGTCACTCGTTTTAAAGGATCATATTTTTGCGAATGGAATATATATCAAACCGTTGTTCACGTGTCACCCCTAACCCACTAATGCGCGCACAAACTGGAATTTTGCGCCACTCCTAAATACCAAAGACCGCACTGTGTCTGAAAAAAGGGGTAGATAAAAGTTCGGTATAAAAATTCAATGAAGTACATGCATAAATTGGTCAAGCAGATTAACCGGGCACGACGAGGAGTAGAATTACTGATTTTAATAAATAAATGGATCATTTTGTTTTCTTTGTTATCAAGCTTGTGAAGCTCTATTGCAAGCACAGGGCTTGTATGATTAAATCGAATAGAAAGTAAGTACAAATTTTATAAAGGAGACTATATAAAAATTGTTTTATTGTTTATTTTTAATTTTCGAGAACTAAGTAGGCAGTTTTCTTTGTCTGCAACATTTGTGAATTAAATATACAGTTCTTCTCTGAGGCAAAAGATGCGAACCGCTTAACATGAAACTTTTTTTGTCAAATATTTTAGGAATTAATTATATGTATATAACGGGTTTTCCAATATGGACTTGACAACTTTGAATTTAATTTGTGAACGCGCCCTTTAACTAATCAAACTGTCACTGTCAATTTATTCATTAAACAACATTTCCATCATGGTTAAATACACGGACAAACAACGTCTGTAAATTACAAAAATTTACTACCGAAAAAGAAGTCAAGTCCCTATAGGTAAACCCTATATATATATATTTATTTATGTATGAATTCATTATATGTATACATATATTGTTATTTATTTATGTATGTCAACATTAATTATGCTTTAACTCGCTAATATTCCACTCTTAAAACTACGAAATCGAAACTATTACAATTTTAGTAAAAATGTACATTTATATGCAACAAGTGACGATATCTTCCAACTGTCAGTTTTAAATTTGTACAGCTAGTTAGTTAATAGTATTTTTTTTATTTATATTTATATAGGTTTCTTCATGTTCCAAGTCAGGTAAATATTGAAGATGTAGGGAATGATTAGTGAATACATTTTTTAAAAACTGAAGGTGATGTGAAAGACAATATATCTACATGCTTTGTCCAATTTAAATGGTTTCGCAATATGTTCACACATTACATCCCGCTCTGCAGCGGCGTAGGTTGGTCATTTTGCGACGATAATAGTGTGATTGTAACCAAATTCAAATGACTAAAAGAACCACAACGTCAAGACAAAACAACACTATTGCCGCGCATACGAAATTTAATATTCTCGAGTGCACTTAACTGCAATGTGATACGACGGCAGTGATGGTTCGATTACTCAAATTTCTTTCATTGCTATTTTACGCTACATGTATGCACGTCAGAGGTGTTTCACAAACGTTTTTATTGCAAATAATTTATCATAAACAAGTTCCCTTAAGGGGTAATATCACCCTGTGTTTACTAAATTTCACGTGATTCCCTAAGATGTACCACGAACAATAAGAGAGGGATATGAGTTTGTGTGTTCATAAAAGTACTAGTCGTTTCCAAAAACTTGTTTTATAATTTTACGGTACAGAGTGGCACGCAAGGAATAGCTATCTTTTACTTCGGCGAACATATACTAAAAAAGGAACCAAAGATAATGTATAGTCCGAAATATAGTGAACGTGGGATTTTTTTTTTCTCTCCAAAAATTGATTTTAAAAAAGTCGTTAAATTGAATTTTTTTTTTTCGAAAAAATCTACCGAAATATCGCTTATAAAATCAATTTATCAAGAAAAGCTTACGATGCTCACTAAAAAATATTCTTTTGAAGTTATAGTTAGAACTTCAAGTCAATCCGAGAAAAATTGAGATAGGCGCACAAGTAGCCTAGTTTGAAAAAAAACGTGGAGCCGAAATAGTTTTGAGTACTTAACGGACTTTCTACAAACCGTTGCTTGCTCAGCCTTAAATTGGTGTAAGATAGCCATATATAGCATTTGCGACGATACTGAAGAATGTGTAATTCGAACCGACGCTATGACGGTTAGAATCTCTAAAGAATGAAACCAAAGCACAACACATCGGTGCACTGTTGCATATACGAATTCAATTTCTAAACTCAAGTACACTCAACTCATGTGGAGATGCTATGTCATTGCTATGGTATACGTCTTTAATAGATGGGCTTTGATTGGTCTACTTGCTTTAGGTGGTGTTCTTTACAATTGGTCATGTGTATCTGCTAGAAACTCTGGCGCAAGACTAATGACCTTGCCCGGAAAAAAACAAATCATTATGGAAAATTTAACAAAGCCTCAGGACTTGCTAAATAAGGCCAAGACCGGTTCCCGGTTGTAGTGCCGATGATGATGATGATGATCTGCTAGAAACGGCACATATTAGCCTGAATTAAAATCTGGAAACTGGTATGTACCGGAATAATTCATACAAGAAATATTAAGGACTTTTTCTTTTCACTAACGCGCTCGCAAACGGGGAGTTTGTAGTACCTTTAAATGTCAGCACAGTGGGAGCGGATGAAGAGGAAGTGGATAAGGAAAGGAGGTATCTATGTATATTGGTTTTGAATGTGGGAATCACAACGGCCAGGAAACATGATCAGGCAGAGCATTCCACATTCGTGTGGTTCGGCTAAAGAGCTCCTGAAGTCTACTTTCAATGTGAACTGATGCGCATTCACAGCTTGTAGGGTATCATGGAAAAATGTCTGAAGGGGGGAACACGCTCAGTTCAGCAGACCATGGTAATACCTATAGAAAGGGGGTAGGCATGGTACGTTGGGTCTGTGTTCTAACGACAGAATTGATCGACTTATGGCTGAGTCGCCAATAAACACTGCGTTTTTGCACCCTGTCGAGCAAGTGTAGTGCAGTTTTGAATGCGCCCGACGAAATATGGGAGTTGAACTCGAATTTTGGACGAATAAACTGCTAATTTTTCCTCACGGCTATGTTGGGAAAAACGGCTGACTACTTTCTCTCCCTCATAATCTACTTTTTTTTTTTAATCATACTACTTTAAGGAGTGTTCAGGCAATACAAAAAAAGCACAATGTAATATTACCCCTTGAATGCCAAAAGCTCGATTTTTATCGAGTGAGAAGGATAACGTAATGGGAAAGAGAGATCAATATCTATATGCGTTGGATCCTAAATATCCATTCTACATTGGTTTAATGTAGCTAGAGAATGGTTACGGCCGTTGTGACTACTGCCTACCGTGAGTAGCGTTAAAATAAATATGAAGATAAGAACAATGACTGAAACAAGAAAGAGATTGTTAGCGTGCGTCTTTAAAGGAAAATTTTCATACGATAAATTCCGTCGTTGGCAATTTCAACTGCAAAGATTATCAACTCGAGAAGATGAAGTTATATATATACACGCACACGTAATTTTTTTCCCTTCATTATCTACTAAGTGCAAATTCAAAAATTGTACCAAACAATAAACATTTGGATCTGTAACCGTGTGAAATATTATTGCACTGGGCGGGAATGCAAGCACTTCGACGCCTCGTGTGAAAAACAGAACCTCCAAAACGATATTGCAACAAAATTTGGCAAAGGATTTTTCTACACGCTTGTAAAGTTCGATTAACACGAACTGATGCGTACTAGCTATTCTAATCGCCGTGTCTTCCTTAATTGGGTGCACAAAAAAACAGAAAATTGATAATTTTTTTACAAAATGTATTTGAGGGTTCCTCGATAGTATAGTGGTAGTGGTAGTATTCTTGACGCGCGGGAGACTGGGGTTCGATTCCTCGTCGGGGAACCTCTGGCGCAATACTAATGACCTTGCCCGGAAAAAACAAATGGAAAATTTAACAAGCCTCAGGACTTGCTAAATAAGGCCAGGACCGGTTACCGGTTGTAGTGCCAATGATGATTTGATGGTGAAACATATTTTCATCCTAGTGTCATTGCAAATAAACAACATTTTTGCATTTGGGTTGATAAATATCAAAGTACGATTATCGGAAGGACTAAACATCCACAAAACGTCATTGTTTTGTTATTCAGTTTGTGCTGAAGAAATTGATTTTTTTTTTAATTTTCTGAAAATGATGCAGACAATTATGTTTCGATGAATGGTACGAATTACCGTGCAATGCTAACTAACTTCTTTTTTTTTTTTTTTATTGGAACCTATATCAAGATTACATGGTTTCAAGGGTGGTGCCAGGTGCCAAATCGTACACGGCACCACGGCTTTCAAAAATAAAAATCTACCTGATGGCATAATATCGAAATAGCGAACTCAATTGGCTACGGTTTGAAATCCTTTAGGTTATCTTAAGGCAAATGATTCCACAACTAAGATGACAATTCATATTGTCGAGATTGAGAAGCACTTATGTTGCGATGCTATTTTGGCGGTTGGTTTACTTCACTTAGCGGAATTGAGATTTGTTGATGATAGTTATGTTGTTGAGTTGTTAAGGGACTGACTCCTGTTCGTTTTATAATTGTCCTTCGACAAGTATTGATGACTGCGGTGTTCCGCCGAACACGTCCACAGTAGAGAAGGATTAAAACACCGGAACACGGAGACGATCACACCAATAAAACACTGCAAAAATTCTGTGTATAAATCTGATTTTATTGTACTTGCTCTTGTTTTAATTTAGATTATTTGCTTACACGTAGACATTACAAGTGCATTATTTCAATAGGATAAAGTTAGTGCTGTCGATATTACAAGTTATTATCTCACTCTGATAAAGTTAGTGCACGCACGACTTTCTTAATCACCACGGCATCGCTATTCGAAATGTTACTGTTTAAGCACACGACGATTTTCTTAATCGACACTACGAGTTTGTTTCTACGCCGTGAACTCACAACTCTCGCTACCTGGATTTATTCTTTCTCCACTTTAGTAATACCTCCACGATGGGGTTCCTCAGGCTCTACTTCGGAAGGATTTTATATTTTGACTTCCTAATTCGACGGTATTCGTAAGACTCTGGTGTCTATCGTAGAAAATATCTCGTTCCAGTTCCCAATCCTCGCATCGGCACAAGGAAATTTCTCATCCTGTCTGCTAACAGATTTTCCCCATCGTATCTGTTAACAGCCCAATATTTCCCTTGGCATCTCAAAGGGAGAATTTCCCATCGGATCTGGAAAAGGAGAAATCTTACTCATGATCTTTATCATCATCGTTCGTTGCTGGTGGTCGGAATCTTTTTTTCTTTTGTTTACGGATCGGTTGCCGCCGCTTATTCTCGGATCTTTCCGCGGTTTATTTGAACTGCACATCTGGCATGCGGCAAAGGATCGCCTGCATTTCGGATGTGTACACGGACTTGGGATGTAAGGCTTTGTTTGCCTTTTCCATCATAAACATCCATCAGGGATAGTGTTATGCGTTTATGATTGTTCGCCTGCTAATCAGCGGCGCAACGAATCGTTTGTTTGCGCAAGTGTGCCTTAGCATTAGGTCATACAAGGGATTTAGGTGCTAATTGCTTTTAGCTACCCGAGAATGCATCCCTTGTTCGGTTTACTTACCGACAATGGTATTTCGTGCGAAAACATCGCGTTGCTGCTCAGCCGGGGTGATCGATTTACATGCAATGCTTGCTGATTTTTTGGATTGGTTTTGCCTACGATGTATGGATGCGATGAACTCGATTTTGGAAGTTTTTGAACGTTAAGTTCCTTGGCTTTTGATATCGGGTTCAACGTTGTTGCAGTTTCATATGATCTTTGAACAGGTATGATTAAGGACTTTGGGACACGTGTCTGTGGGCACGTGTAATGAATAAAGGTAAGTATGTTCCTTGACGGAAAGGACATCTCTCTCAACTTATAGTTGGTTGTGTGGTTCATAGAACCGCCCCACTATCACAGATTTAGACTATTCTTTGGGGGGAATACTCTGAGTCGACGTGAACAGCTGATCGACATTATTTTTCACATAATCGACTGGCAATCTTGGAAAAGTATATCTAAGCTGACTTAAGCCGAATTTGTGAGGGCTACTCGAAAAGTACATAATATAGATGTAAATACAATAAATTCTTGGTAGTTATATAATATGAAGGCATGCTGTTAATTTACATCAAAAACAGGTAATCCAATTCTGGGAAAACACAAGGGTCAATTTTTTGTTGCCTACCTTATTACGGCTGAGGTTAGTATTAAATTGATTTTGGCAAGGCGTGAATGCTATGTATTACAAACGTTTGGATTAATAGAATATTGTTTAATTTCACCGACTTTCCTTTGATAAAGAATATCTTTCTGGCCGTTCATTCCAAGTGGTTCTTGATGGTGTCAAATCTGTCTCCCATCAAATTAATGCAAGTGTTCCCCAGGGTTCGGTACTCTCAGCCACTCTCTTCCTCATCTTTATAAATGATCTCTTGTCAATTACTTGTAATAGGAAATGAAGTAACTTTTGTCGTCGTAGAACTTCAGCTGATTGAAGTAATTTTCTTTCAATTACGAAGTACAGAATCTTATATCGTACTCATGCGAAACCAAAAGCGTAGAAAATTTAAGTTTGTACATGAATACGAAAAAACGGAAAATCATCTCGATAAATGTGTAGAATACATCATATTAAATGTCCGAATAGAGATTTCAGTTTTTGAACTATACTACCAGAACTTTTCTAGATGATCACTGATTAATCTACAAATTAATTGCAGCATTTATTCTTTTAGGGCCTTCATTGTAAAGCGAAATACATATTGTAATACATTTTTTAGTATTTTATGATGGTTATGAATTTAAATTACGATATTCTGACTAAAAATTTAAACTCTCTATGATATTGGTTTCGCATGACTGCTCGGAAATAGAATCTGCTTTCTCCCTTTTAGCAAATCAAAGGTAATTACACAAGAAAATATAAATTACCTTAATGATTAATGGTTTGATAACAGAAGCAGGTAACAAAATCTATTTTTTTTAACACTAACGCGCGCACAATAGGATTTTGAAGTACAGGTATTCCCCGACTTACGACCGAGATAGGTTCCTGGTCATCGGTCGTAAGTCGAATTTCATATAAAAAAAATTCCGACTTAGCTAATGTAATGTATTATTTGTACTGAAATATGTATGTAAATCGAATTTTTTTACTTTGTTTTTTTTTTAATTTTTCTCATATATTTTAGGGATTCCCCACAACTACATATTTGTCTTCTTTAAGTATTTTCTATGAAAAAAAATGGTCGTAAGTCGGGGACTACCTGTACCTTTAAAATCTAAAAGGCACAGTACGAACAGACGGAGAGGAAGTGGAGAAGCAAAGGGGGTGTCGATGTATATAGGTCTTGAATGCCTGGACATTACAACGGCCAGGAAACACATCATCATTCTGCGCCTGAAGTTCACTTTCAACGTGAACTGATGCGCATTGACAGATTGACTCGTATCGCCCGAAAATGTTGGAAGGGGCGGAACACACTCAGCACGTTCATTTGAGGAACGACCGTGATAATACCTATAGACAAGAGACAGACACGATACGTTGCACCCATGTTCTAACAACGTAATTAAATTACTTACGGCTGGATCCCCAATAAGTTTCACTGCTCGTTTTTGCATCCTATCGAGCGCGTGTACCGGTTTGATGGGCCGGACCAAATATGGGAATTGAATTCCATTTTTGGACGAATATTACGCCTTGTAAATAGTGGCCAGGTTGAATGGAGGGAAGTATCTTTTGCATCTCTTAAGGAACCTTATACATTTGGGTTCACTTTTCGCAGCTTCAAATATGTGGTCGCTCCGAATAAGAGTCGAATTAATTCAAGTGCCAAGGATTGATAGTACCTTGGCTTCGTCGATGCAAGTGCCGTTCATAGACAGTATATTAACTTTGGGGCTCGCCTTTGACGACAGATTTTAGGGCATTGAATTCTACTCTGTTATATAATCCCCATTGATATAGCTTATTGAGGTCTGAATTCAATGTATCAAGCATAAGCTACTGGTTGGTAGTGACGTTCGAAGAGTTTGGACGGGAGTGTGAGAAACTCAACGTGTTATCATCTGAAAACGATTGAATTGGCTTGTGAGTAATTGACAAGATATCATTTATAAAGACGAGGAAGAGAGTGGGTGAGAGTACCGAACCCTGGGGAACACCTGCATTAATTTGACGGGAGACGGATTTGACACCATCAAGAACCACTTGGATTGAACGGCCAGAAAGATGGTCTCTTATGCATTGGATCAGGGAATTGTCCACTCCATATGAATGCAATTTTGACAAAAGGGCTGGATGCCAAACTCTGTCAAAGGCTTTTGAAATATCCAATGCGACTAACTTGCTTTCGACGAGGTAGTGGATGGAAAGGCTCCACTTTTCGGTAAGGTACGCCATCAGATCTCCTGTGGACTTGTTGCTACGAAAGCCATATTGGCGGTCATTGAAGAGGTCATTTGATTCCAAATATTTCGAAAGTTGATGGTTAACAAGTGATTCCATTACCTTGGAGAGAACAGATGTTATGGGTCGCTAAGAAGAAAGGGTTGACTTGTCACCCTTTTTGAGAATTGAATGTTTACTGCCTTCCATCTTTGGGAAACGGCCAGTAAAATAAGATAAATGGAAGTGTTGGGAAGAAGTACAGTAAGGGTAAGGGCACCTTGAGTACAAGGGCAACAGTACGCGTTCGGAAGTGAATCTGGCGCATGGTGTGCTGGTTATGCTCAACTTGAGATGGAACTGATGTGGTATTGGGCAGCGTCGAGTTGGCAGCAAAATGTGCAGCAACTAGATTCGTCTTGCCTATTGCACTATTGATTGGTGTGTCATCGACTATAATCGATGAAATGGATGAAAAGACCGATTTTTGAATGTTCTTCACAAATACCCGGAAGTTTCTACTACCTGTGGGAGAGTGTAGTATTTTTTGTCTCACTCTCTGGTCATGCAAGAACTTTGTGCGTTGAATATACGCATTGCAGTCATTTCTAACTCGATTAAATCTTTTCCGGTTTTCCTCGGTATTGCTTGATTTATGCAACAGGAAGCTCAATTCTTTAGCCTTAACGGCTTCTCTGCAACTGGAATCGAACACATATTACTCTTGCGTTTGATACTCTTTACCCTGTGTGGAATAAAGGTTCGCATGCCAAGTAGAATCGTGTCTGTTAATGTGTCCGCTATAGAGTCAACATCGTTATGGAGGAAAAATAACGACCAATTTATCCTCCCAAAAAAGTCGTTCAGACCTTCTCAGTTGGCTTTCTCATAGAACCATACTGTTCTTTTGGGAGCTTTCTCGTTAGCGTTGCCGTTGGTTAGAGAAAATTTATCTGACGCGACACTGTGGTCTGAAGCGCCCAAGGGCGAAGAAACTCCAATTGTGTACTTGCTCGGGTGGGAGGGAAGAAACAGATCCAGTGTATTGGTGGAATGACCATCTATGTCTCGTACACGGCTCATTGACGAGTTAAGTTAAATTATTAACATCAGCAAACACCTGGACATATTGACTTTCAGGTGTTGTGTGTCCGGAGTGATGAAGCTACTGAGAGTCTTGCATATTGAAATCACTCGCAATAACGATTTCAGTTTGCGGATATAGTGTCAAGATCCTATCGATAGAATCAGACAGAGCATCAAATTCCCTAAAGGATGCGTTTCTTTCCATGTTTGGGCTTCTGTAAAGAAACCAGTAGTGTATGATATGCATACGAACGTGAAGTTTTACCCCCGAGAAATTAAATTCTAGATTGGAGCAGAGCCCATATTGTGCCAGAAGCTGATAAGCAATATCACTTTGTATGTTTGTGGCTAGACCACGGCGTGGTAAGAACAAAAGCACTAAGTTATAACCGGGTATAATAAGATCAGAAATATCTGTATCAGTTATTACCTGGGTCTCGCTAAGTGCAAGCATTGCTGGTTTCTGGTTAGAGATATAATGGGCAGACACAGAGGCGAAATTACATCTTAGGCCGCGAATGTTACAAAGATCGAGGTGACATTCCCGTTCGATTGAAAGGACCACATTAAACATTTGACGGTAAAATTCCTATCCTCAGACAGTCAAGATAAATGATCGTCAAACGAAAATATAAATCATTAACTACTATATATGTGGTATTTCTAATACACCCCACTAATAGTGAAGTTTCGCTAAGTGCATGGATAGGTGGTTTCTGGTTAGAAACGTGGGCCGACACAGAGGACAAATTACATCTCAGGCTGGGAAGATCAATGCGAAATTCCCGTTCCATTGAAATGGCCCTACACAGAAAACCAATAACCGCCTCGAGAAAGGATGCAAGTCAGGACCAGCGATAGATAAGCGAAAGCAACCACTTCGGGTGTTATGCCCCTGGTAGTAGGGGCCGAAATCCGGATCCTATCCCCTCCATGACGAATATTATGCCACGCAGACACCAAATACTTCAAAGATTATAAATTAATCGAGAGTATCGATGCCTAAGGAACGCAAACAGAGTTTTGAAAATGAGGAAGACAGAGAAGGGGTAGGGGGTTTTCCCGCACTGCACATCACTCTCTTGTATATCCTCGCACTTTTCACAGCAGTAACACGCGTGTTTTTTTTTTTTTTTTTTTTTTTTTTTTTTCTTTCGGAAGATGGAATTCTTCAAAAGATAACTCTGACCGACCCAGAGGCATGCCACACTTTTAGTGACTAAAACCACCTCTCGTGGAGGCGTGTGTGGAGATCGGATAGTACGGATGACGTGGCAGAAGCGCACAGGCTGTCTCGTCGGCGGTCGGAATACATCAAAATGTGTTGGAGTTATAAATGACTCGGGCTCGTTGATCCTCAATAAATAACAGTCTAGAGTTAGCAGTGAATTGAAATGTTAATTTAATTTGCGAAAAGAAAATTTGTCGATTGACACGGAATACACATGATCAAATTGGATCAAAAATTCAAGGCACGTTTTTCTAAATCTTTTACTTGCTCTTGAATCAGACAGTTGTTTGATGGATGGGATCAGTGCCAACTTCCAGTCCAAGAACTGTGTGAAGTTCGCACAGGCTGACGGTTGTGTTGAGTAAGATCAGCTGTCAATTTGATCAATTCTCAACAAAATGGAAGTTTTGTTAATGAGGGACATAACTCGGATATAGAATGCTTACGGGAGTAGTGGTAGTAGTAATAAACCTCACAAACTGGAAAATCAATTGTACAGTAATTACAAACATTTCAATATCGTATGCATCATAATAGTCTTTCAAAATGTAGAGTTCTGAACTCGTGATTTCATTGCCAGTTTATGTATTTTTACAGATATCCACAACAACAACACGGTAAGTATATTCTATTACCCTAAGAGCGGATGGTGACAGTTTTTATGTGAAACAACACTAAGTTTACAATACACAATATGCTATAGCCGCAAGAATCGAAGCAAGAGTATAATTTTACTGTAGAAAACATAAAGTCCTGTTATATATTCACGTTAAGTGGCATTCAGTTCTAAGCAGTTAATTTTCTAATAAGTGAGAGGTAATGAATATTCAATTATCTCTTACTGCTGGAATGAAAGACATAAGCATCTTCAGTTTGCCACCATACAATTCGCGTGCGTCCCCTTGTCCTATTTTTATGTCCAGCATAAGCGTCAAAGGTTATGGCAATAATAACAAATTGGCAATACATTTCGAGAACTCGATCATATAGAAGAACATAAATCTATACGAAAGTAAACACAATTCATCTGACGGTTATCGGTCATGTTTCATCATCATCGGCAGTACAACCGGGATCCGGTCTTGGCCTTATTCAGTAAGTCTCTCCACCGGTCCCGATTTGGACCCGATGTCAACCAGTTTTGCACTCCCAGGCTCTGGGCGTCCTGGCCTACGCCATCCATCCATCGCAGACAAGGTCTGCTGCGCTGTCTCCTTCCATACATCCTGCCACAAAGGGTTTTCCGGGCAGGCTCCTCTTAGCTCATTCGAACTAGGTGTTTCGCCCACCGGAGTCTACCCAGCTTGATTTTTCGTACAACATTAGCTTCAAGGCAGATTGCGTACAACTCATGGTTGTAGCGTCTCCGGAATAGTCCTCCCTCACATACGGGGCCAACAATTCTCCTTAAGACCTTCCTCTCGAACGCGGCTAAGAGTTCAGAGTGCCTTTTATTGAGCACCCAGTTCTCGGATCCATACATGAGTACTGGTAAGACCATGGTCTTGTGCAGTAGTAGCTCGGATGTTCGGGATAAATTTCGGAATTATAAGAGCCTTGGTAGACCATAGTAGGCTTTGTTGAATTTGATCAGCCGTTCGGTATTTCTTCTTCCATATTGTTATCGGCTGATACTATTGATCTAAGGTAGTTAAAGGATTGCACTACCTCAAATTCGTGCTCCGGTACCCTGATAGTTTGACCAAGGTTAGATCTTCTCTTCGCAGAAGTTGCCACCATGTACTTAGTTTTTCCCTCATTAATGCGCAGTTCCAGTTTTTGTGCCGCCTGGTCGATCTGGGTGAAGGGGTCCTGTACAGCCGAATCGGATCTACCGATGATGTCAATGTCATCTGCGTAGGCAAGTATCTGGCTGGACTGGGTGACAATAGTCCCCCTAGTTGTAACGCTAGAGTCAGGGATTGCTTTCTCCAACGCCAGGTTGAAGAGGAGGCAGGCCAGACCGTCCTCTTGCCGGAGTACATTAAAGATGTTTATTTTGGCTCCTCGGTAGTATAGTGGTTAGTATACCCGCCTGTCACCCGGGAGACCGGGGTTCGATTCCCCGTCGGGGTGCCTCTGGCGCAAGACTAATCACCTTGGCCGAAAAAAAACAAATCATTATGGAAAATTTAACACGCCTCAGGACTTGCTAGATAAGGCCAAGACCGTCCCCGGTTGTAGTGCCGATGATGATGATTGGTTTGGACAGCAATCCCGCAATTTTTACTTGACAAGTTACGTTGGTAATGGTCAACCTACAAAGCCGTATCAATTTGTTTGGAATGCCGAACTCTCATGGCATTATATAGTTCCACCCTAGCTGTACTGTTGTAGGCGGCTTTATATTCTATAAATAGATAATATAATGGGATCTTAAATTCCATCGCCTGCCTAAGGCTGAATATGTAATCAATCGCTGATTTGCCTGGGATGAAGTCACACTGATATTGACCAATGATGACTTTAGCGTATGGGGCTATCTGATCTTGTAGGATAGAGGAGTGTATCTTATAGGTGGTACTCAGCAATGTTATACCCCTATAGTTGTTGCACAGTGTGATATCTCCGTTCTTATGTATGGGGCAAATTATACCACGACGCCAATCTTCCGGCATCTCCTCTTGCTCCCATGCGTGCACCACGATCTCATGAATTGCGTGATGTAACGCTGTCCCTCCTTTGATCAGCTCAGCTGGTACGCCATCAGCTCCAGGGGCTTTATTTGATTTGAGCTGTCTAATGGCTTTTCCTGTTTCCTCAATGTTTGGTGGCGGCAGCATTTGGTCTTGATCTAGCATTGGTGGAGCCTCCAATTTTTCTGTGACCATACCATTTGGTAATTCATTGAAGTGTATTTCCCATGGCTGCAGAATGCCATCAGGAAGGATGATCAAATTACCCTCTTTATCATTGCAGTAAGTGCAACATGGTGTGTACCGCATCATACTGCGGATTATTTGGTAGAACTTCCGCGCCTGGTGCGGACCTCGCTCTCTACTTTTCTCTATTTCGCAGACAAGGTTTTTTTCCCAGGCACGTTTCTTTGGTCTGTGGAGTCTTTTTTCAGATCCTCTGAGCTCTTTGTATTTCTCCTCGTGTCGTATCCGCGTCCTATGAGACTGCTGCATTGCCCGGTATGCAGTATTCTTACTTCAGTCGCTAGTTAGCACTCATCATCAAATCAGTCGCTCCGATCTCTACGACTACTGCCTTAAATGGCATTGGCAGTACTAATGACAGTTTTCTTAAGGCGTGTCCATTTCCTTTCTACGCCCGGCATTCTGGCCCCATGACTTACTCTCCATCTGCCGTGCTCTTCGAGGGCGAGTCAACGCATGACCAAAGGTGTTACTGGTATTCTCATTGCGTACGGCAGCCGTGTTGACTCGAATCTGATCAGTGGCTACAATACGTCTCCGTAAGGCAATCCGCGGTCGGGAAACTGTACCAACAAGATAGTGATCCGAGTCGACGTTGGCACCTCGGTACGTTCGTACCGTCATCAGGCTCGAAGAGTGGCGGCGATCTATCAACACGTGGTCAATTTGGTTGCGAGTGGCTCCATCAGGTGACACCCATGTGGCTTTGTGAATATCTTTACGCGGAAACCTGGTACTTGCAACGACCAAGTTTCTTGATGCTGCCAGTCCATTGTCATTAGTGTTCTCATACAAACTGTGAGAACCTGCGTAGTGCCTGAAAATCGGCTCACGACCTATTTTAGGATTAAAATCACCAAGAACGATTTTCACATCGTATCTTGGGCAGGCATTGAGGGCCTGTTCGACGTTCTCGTAGAATTGTTCCTTTTCGTCATCAGGGGACTCCTCTGTAGGTCCGTGAACGTTTATGAGGCTTATGTTTTTAACCTTGCCTCGCACGCGAAAAGTGCATAGCCTTTCGTTTATTGCGTTAAAGCCGTTAATGGAAGGCTTCAGTTTTTGGCTGACTAGAAAGCCTACCCCGAGCACATGGTGTTTCGCATAACAGCTGTAATAAATGTCATACTCGTTCTTTTGGATAACACCACTCCCCGTCCGTCTTATTTCTTATAATGCTGTTATGTTAGCGTAGTGGGGATGGGGGCGAACATACAGGGCAAAGTCTCTGCTTTCAACCCGGCGAAGACCAGGCCGATCCTTGTCCGTCTCCAATCCAAGTTGACATGCAGTCTCCACGTGACACCCTGGATAGCTACTTTGGCACAGACCAAGTAGTGAACCAATGCATGCAGCGACATCCTGAGAAATGTTGGCGCAAGGCTAATAACCTTTTCCGAAAAATCAAATTATTATGGACAATTTAACAAGTGTCGGATAAGGACCGGATACCGGTGGAGAGACTTGCTAAATAAGGTCAAGACCGTATCCCGGTTTTAATGCCGATGATAATGATGTTATGTCAGCCTTATATTCGGTCAGGGCATCGGCTAACTGCTTTGCAGCTCTGTATAATGAGCGCCCGTTCCATAAGAAAATTGTCATATCATTCAGCCATTTTCGCTTCCGTGGTTGTCGTCGTGTATCCAGTCCATGTCCGAGGCCTGTTAAATTGCCCATATTAATTTGTTTTTCCGGGCAATGTTATTAGCCTTGCACCAACTTTTCTCAGGGAGTCGCTGCATCCTTTGGTTCACTACTTGGCGGGTGTCAAAGTAGCTATCCAGGGGTGTCACGCGGAGACTGCATGTCAACTTGGATTGAACAGGAACAAGGATCGTTCTGGCCTTCGTCGGGTTGAACGCAATCAGTGACTTGGCCCTGTATGTTCGCTGCCCCATCGGTCATGTTTAGTTTGACCAAAAGAAGACTCCGATGGCAGAGTGTGTACGTTTTGTGATCTCGTTATAATCGAAATCTTCATATAAAGCAATGCCACCATGAATCTGTTAAATACGCTTAGTGCTTTTTTGTTGTATTGTTGGCCAGTGGAGGAATCGATGATTGGTCGTGAATGACGTCGGTAATATTGTTCTTTACCGATAGTGTCAAGTTCTGTGTGAATTTTGTTTTTGTTTTTGTTTGTTGCTTGCTCTTGACTGGTTGAAGGAAGGCCCAAGAGATAGAGAAACAGGAATATCGTCTATCGGTATCTGTTACAGTTCTACGTAGTGATCAGAATCATGTGTTAAGACATAACAAACTGCAACCAAAACGCTTGCCGTCATCGAGCGCGTCCATCCAGAGTGTGTGATTACAGAAGTAATTTGTGAGCTCGCAATAAAGGTCTGGGAGTACTTAACACACATTTTATTTGATCTTTTTCAATTTTCGATTAACTCGATGAGATCAGTGGCATACACGGAAACAATTGTAATAAAGCCGGAAAGAATTGTAGACGACAGCGCGATTGTGGAGTTGAAGTTAAGTAATATCGTGCTTCAAGGTAAACTGAATATGTATTCACTTGGTCATCTAATACTTATAAGTTTTTGTAGGTACTAATTAACTGCCACTTTTTGGCAGTAAACGATTATCTTTCTGATCGCCAATATGGGTTTCACACGAGTGCTCAGGATATGTAATACCTTACCGAAACATGGAGTCACTCGTTGCACTACTTTTGGCAGAGCATGGATGTTGCACTGGATATCTCAAGATCCGGATTTAGAATCTAGCCCTACTATCAAAATTGCATTTTCATGGGTCAATATATAAGAGACAAGTTGCTTTGGATGGCGTTATATCCAAATTTAATCAAATTAATTGTGTTGTTTCCTAAAGCCGCCGCATTGTAATCCACTCTATATCTTTGCTTAATAAATGATCTGTTTTCCATTACTCAGTCGTTTGCTGGAGATAAAAATATAGAGTTTCTCTTACTCATTCTAACATGATTGGTCAGCAGAGCAGATAATCAATCCTATTAAAATGGAAAGAAAAGAGAACAATGGAAGATATTGGAAACCGAACGTCTTAATATCATTTTGCCTAATAAAGCCAAGGTAAACAAAAAGGGGGGGGGGGGGGTGCGAACATACAGGGCAAAGTCTCTGATTGCCTTCAACCCGGCGAAGGCCAGGACGATCCTTGTCCCTGTTCAACCCAAGTTGACATGCAGTCTCCACGTGACACCCCTGGATAGCTACTTTGACACCCGCCAAGTAGTGAACCAATGCATGCAGCGATATCCTCAGAAAGGTTGGCGCAAGGCTAATAACCGGGCCCGTAAAAATGAATTATTATGGCAAATTTAACAAGCCTCGGATATGGACCGGATACACGACGACGACCACGGAAACGAAAACGGCTAAACGATTTAAGGATTTTTTCATGGAACATACGCTCACTATACAGAGCTCGAGCTGCACAGCAACTAGCCGATGCCCTGTCCGAATATAAGGCTGACATAACAGCATTACAAGAAATAAGATGGACGGGGAGTGGTGTTTTTCAAAGAAAAGAGTATGGCATTTATTACAGCTGTCACGCAAAACACCATGTGCTCGGGGTAGGCTTTCTAGTCAGCCAAAAACTGAAGCCTGCCATCATCGGCTTTAATGCAATAAATGAAAGGCTATGCACTTTTCGCGTGCGAGGCAAATTTAAGAACATAAGCCTCATAAACGTTCACGGACCTACAGAGGAGTCCCCTGACGACGAAAAAGAAGAATACTATGAGAACGTCGAACGGGCCCTCAATGCCTGCCCAAGATACGATGTGAAAATCGTACTTGGGGATTTGAATGCGAAAATAGGTCGGGAGCCGGATTTCAGGCACTACGCAGGTTCCCATAGTTTGCATGAGAACACTAATGACAATGGACTACGAGTCATCGAACTGGCAGCATCGAAAAACTTGGTCGTTGCGAGTACCAGGTTTCCGCGTAAAGATATCCACAAAGCCACCTGGGTATCACCTGATGGAGCCACTCGCAACCAAATTGACCACGTGTTGATAGATCGCCGCCACTCTTCGAGCCTGATGACGGTACGAACGTACCGAGGTGCCAACGTCGAGTCGGATCACTATCTTGTTGGTACAGTTTCCCGACCGCGGATTGCCTTACGGAGACGTATTGTAGCCGCGGATCAGATTCGAGTCAACACGGCTGCCGTACGCAATGAGAATACCAGCAACACCTTTGGTCATGCGTTAAGACTCGCCCTCGAAGAGCTCGACGGAGGGAGAGTAAGTCATGGGGCCAGAATGCCGGGCGTAGAAAGGAAATGGACACGCCTTAAGAAAACTGTCATTAGTACTGCCAATGCCATTTAAGGCAGTAGTCGTAGAGATCGGAGCGACTGATTTGATGATGAGTGCAAACTAGCGACAGAACGTAAGAATGCTGCATACCGGGCAATGCAGCAGTCTCATAGGACGCGGGTACGCGAGGAGAAATACAAAGAGCTCAGAAGAACTGAAAAGAGACTTCACAGACAAAAGAAAAGTGCCTGGGAAAAAAACCTTGTCTGTGAAATAGAGAAAAGTAGAGACCGATGTCCGCATCAGGCGCGGAAGTTCTACCAAATAATCCGCAGTATGACGCGGTACACACCACGCTGCACTTACTGCAATGATAAAGAGGGTAATCTGATCACCGATCCTGAAGGCATTCTGGAGCGATGGGAAGTGCACTTTAATGAATTGCTAAATGGTCAGCTCACAGAAGAATTGGAGGCTCCACCAATGCAAGACCAGGGCCAAATGCTGCCGCCACCAAGCATTGAGGAAACCCTAAAAGCCGTTAGACAGCTAAAATCAAATAAAGCCCCTGGAGCTGATGGCATACCAGCTGAGCTGATCAAACAAGGAGGGACAGCGTTACATCACGCAATTCACGAGATCGTGGTGCACGTATGGGAGCAAGAGGAGATGACGGAAGATTGGCGTCGTGGTATAATTTGCCCCATACATAAGAAGGGAGATATCACACTGTGCAGCAACTATAGGGGTATAACATTGCTGAGTACCGCCTATAAGATACTCTCCACTATCCTACAAGACCGGATATCCCCATACGCTAAAGCCATCATTGGTCAATATCAGTGTGGCTTCATCCCAGGCAAATCAGCAATTGATCAGATATTCACCCTTAGGCAGGCGATGGAAAAATGTCTGGAATTTAAGATTCCACTATATCATCTGTTTATAGACTTCAAGGCCGCCTACGACAGCATAGCCAGGGTAGAACTATATAATGCCATGAGAGAATTCGGCATTCCAAATAAATTGATACGACTTTGTAGGTTGACCATGACCAACGTAACTAGTCAAGTAAAAGTAGCTGAATTGCTGTCCAAACCAATAAACATATATAATGGACTCCGACAAGGGGACGGTCTGGCCTGCCTCCTCTTCAACCTGGCGTTGGAGAAAGCAATCCGTGGCTCTGGAATTACAACTAGAGGGACTATTGCCACCAAGTCCAGCCAGATAGTTGCCTACGCAGATGACATCGACATCATCGGTAGATCGGATTCGGCTGTACAGGACTCCTTCACCCAGATCGAGCAGGCGGCACAAAAACTGGGACTGCGCATTAATGAGGGAAAAACCAAGTACATGGTGGCAACTTCTGCGAAGAGAAGACCTAACGTTGGTCAAACTATCAGGGTAGTGGAACACGAATTTGAAGTAGTGCAATCCTTTAACTACCTTGGGTCAATAGTATCAGCCGATAACAATATGGAAGAAGAAATACCGAACGGCTGATCAAACCCAACAAAGCCTACTATGGTCTATCAAGGCTCGTTAAATCCCGAAATTTATCCAGAACATCCAAGCTACTACTGTACAAGACCATGGTCTTACCAGTACTCATGTATGGATCCGAGACCTGGGTGCTTAATAAAAGGCACTCTGAACTCTTGGCCGCGTTCGAGAGAAAGTTCTTAAGGAGAATTGTTGGCCCCGTATGTGAGGGAGGACTATTCCGGAGACGCTACAACCATGAGTTGTACGCAATCTACCTTGAAGCTCATATTGTAAGAAAAATCAAGCTCGGTAGACTCCGGTGGGCGGGACACCTAGCTCAAATGAGCGAAGAGGACCCTGCCCGGAAAGACCTTTGTGGCAGGATGTATGGAAGGAGACAGCGCGGCAGACCTTGTCTGCGATGGAGGGATGGCGTAGACCAGGACGCCCAGAGCCTGGGAGTGCTAAACTGGATGACATCGGCTCGAAATCGGGACCGGTGGAGAGATTTGTTAAATAAGGCCAAGACCGGATCCCGGTTGTAGTGCCGATGATGATGATGATGAAACAAAAAGGACATATTCGATACAAAAACCACAATACGATACGAAGAAATAGACTCCATTCTAGACAAGATGGCGGTGTTCCACTTTTAATTAAAAAGAGGTCTCCGTCAGCCTTGTATAAGAAAGATGTGTAAAACTGTTAAGTATATATTCCTCTTCGAAGTTTGAGACTTCTATAGGGTTATACAATAGAGACTTAACAACTTTTCATTTAATTTCTGAACGCACCCTTTCACTAATCTTCGAACTGTCACTGTAAATCTATTTAGTAAACTCAACATTTTCATCGTGGTTAAGTACACGAACGAACAACGTCTGCAAATTATAAAAATTTACTACCAAAAATATATATTGGTTGCTTTCCACTGAAGATGCTGATTTGGCATATTCGGCTCCAGTGCTCGATCTAAAACAGTGGCCAGACAATATTGATAAGCACTTGACGGTTCGCAAAACAGAAATTAGAAACTCGTCAACAAAATTGCAATTAAACGAAAGAACAATGATTCGCGGATTTCGTGAATATCTCACAGAGAAAAGTGTTCCGGATAAACTGCTTCCTTTGCAGATTGCTCTCAATACAGTCCCAATGTCTGCAAGTGAAGCTGAACGAGGATTTTCGCCAATCAATCTTATCATCACACCTACAAGAGCTTCATTAATGACAACAACTGTATCACTTTTATTTATAAGATTAGTCGGACCACCACTTCCACATTTTGATTCCACAAGATACGTTGTTTCATGATTGCTTCGGGGCAGACACTCAGCGATAGATATTGTGGCGGTTTCAATAACGCCACCACTCGCCTTTTACAGGCTCGACATCCAACTTCCCCCTAGGGCATACAGAAAGCATAAAACCTGGAAAGCACGTACTTACCTTTACATAGTTTGTACCATAAATACCGGTAATGCTGTAAATTTCATAACATTCGCTGATGAAAAATCCATCAGCACCAAACAGACATGTTCCTTTATAAGCAATTTGGTTGCACCATCAAACAACCAACATTGTCCGAACCATATCAATGAGATATACCCTTACGCGTCAGCCGCACACGTGCAGGAGATGTTTCATCTTATCCCTTTTCATACATGCCCACATCGGTCGGTCATCCGGCCGACAAATACATTAAGGCATACGGCTGACCGCCCAAGGAAGTCGAGTCTCCTAAATGGAAAATTACCATCGAGAATTCGACTACGTGGAGATGCCGCCAAGATGTGCACGATCAGCAGAAATGCTCTACGCAGCTGCTGATCGTGTAAACACATTAATCTCTATGACGAGATACTGGCACTAGCTGCAACCATGCCAGCTAATGTTCCCCTTGTGGATTTGGTAGATCCACAGTCCGCGTGTTTGCGGACACACAGACGCCATGAGCTGCAGAGACGATCATCGTGTGTGTTTCACCCCTTTTTTGCTGGACCAATGCAAGGAAGATCATCCCTTGTCGAGCACCGAAGCAATGTACAAATTTGCTGTGCTGTCGTCTTCGAGGATTAAATAGTCAATCGCGATACGGATTCCGTGGAGGCAAGTCGTGGCTCCACGTTAAACAACCAGCAGTCGAGTCAAGTATCAACCAGTGGACGGTGTGATTAAAGGGTCCTCCTTTCTATTAAATTAACAAAGTTAAAACCAGCAACGGATCTTTCTTGAGTTATCCAACGTCTTTAATTCAAACAGTTGCGTTATAGTATCCGTATTAAAATTAAATAATCTAAACAAAGTGTCCATTAGCTTTAAGACTGTAAATCATCATAGTGCTAAGTGACTTGGTTACCTTAAGTATAAGATTTGTTTAATGGACATCGGATCTGTGTTATGTTAGATTATAGTTTGTTTTCTTATCGAATAATAAATTTAAAAAAGACAGATCAACTCGCAGTTTTACTTAATTGAACTGAAAGCAGCGACAGACGACAGGGTATAGAGGTGAACCTGCGCCCCTGAGGCACCTTACCACTAGAGAGAATATACAAAATACCCACAATACCAACAGCAAAGAGCCCAGTCGGGAATATGTGTCAGACGAGAACTTGGTCAAACTTTAGAGTTTATTGTGAATTGATTCACACGAATGGCAATAAAATTTCCATTTTATTTTGATATTGTCACACATTGTTTAATTTAACTAAGAATACGTCATTAGTTAAATTGTAACTGTATACCAATTTTGTACAATTTTATTTAAGTTAATTAAAAACTCCAAAATTTAAAAAATTTAATCGTTTTAGTATTTTTGAAGTTTGGATTTAACTTTATAAATTATATGCGTCATTTGCTTACAAATTCACTTCTCTGTTAAATTCCCCAAAAATGACCTCAATTCAGTACCGGCACCTATCTTTTTACAAAAAAAGCACTATATATATATATATATATATATATATATATATATATATATATATATATATCGGGTTTTCCAATACGGACTTGACAACTTTTTTTTTTTAAATAAAACGCAAACCATTTGAGATATTTCAAAAACTTTATTATCGGCTTGAAGTACAATCAAAACATTTATGAATGGAACTCGACTTCGTTCATATGCCCACCGTGGGCACGTTTGCAGCGGTCGATTCGTTGGACCCAATTTTCGATGACTCGGCCACACTCGCCGCTATTTCGCGTTCTATGTTGGCTCTGAGCTCTTCTAACGTCGTCGGCTTGTTGGCATAGACCAATGACTTGACGTACCCCCAAAGAAAATAGTCTAGAGGCGTTATATCGCACGAACGAGGCGGCCAACCGACTGGCCCATTTCTTGAGATAACACGCTCATCAAACTTACCTTCAATAAATCGATTGTATATTGTGCTGTGTGGCTTGTGGCACCGTCCTGTTGAAACCACATGTCGCCCAAGTCCATGTCTTCCAATTCGGGCCAAAAATAATCGGTAATCATGGCGCGATAACGATGGCCATTCACAGTAACGTGACGATCGTTATCGTCGACGAAAAAAGATGGCCCAATGACGCCGCCGGCATGCAAACCGCACCAAACAGTTATTTTTTGTGGATGAAGTGGTGATTTATTAAGCACATGTGGATTTTCACCCGACCTATAACGCATGTTTTGCTTATTGACGAACCCATTGAGTCAAAACTGAGCTTCGTCACTGAAGATGATTTTGCGATGAAATTCGTCATCTTAGCGCATCTTTTCCAGAGCCCAATCGGAGAACCTTCATCGCTTTAAATGGTCCATCGGCTTCAATTCTTGAGTCAGCTTGATCGTGTATGGGTGTCAACCAAGATCCTTACGCAAAATTCGCCATAAAGTGGTCTGGGCGATGCCCAATTCCTGAGAACGCCGTGGAATTGAATGATTTGTATCGTTTGCTACGGACGCCTGAACGGCAGCGATATTTTCGACACTTCGACCAACCCGTTGGCTCACTGGCACGGCAACATCACACACCGAATATGTAGACTCAAATTTTTGCACTAAACTTGTTATTGTCCGTCTACTAGGGCGAGAATTACCACCGAAAATTGTAGTTAACGCTCTTAAAGTTGCGGTCATCATTATCGGCACTACAACCGGGAACCGGCCTTGGCCTTATCTAGCAAGTCCTGAGGCTTGTTAAATTTTCCATAATGATTTGTTTTTTCTGGGCAAGGTCATTAGTCTTGCGCCAGAGGCTCCCCGACGGGGAATCGAACCCCGGTCTCCGGCGTGACTGGCGGGTATACTAACCACTATACTATTGAGGAGCCAACGTTGCGGTCACCGACTCCAAATTTCGGTAGTAAATTTTTATAATTTGCAGATATTGTTCGTTCGTGTACTCAACCATGATGAAAATGTTGAGTTTACTGAATAAATTGACAGTGACAGTTCGACGATTAGTGGAAAGGGGCGTTCACAAATTAAATTCAAAGTTGTCAAGTTGCTATTGGAAAACCCATTATAAAAACCTTACAGACTATCTTAAATCTAGAGTAAGAAGGAGAAAAAAAAACAGGAAGGTGAAGATGATTGGGTGATAGGGGAGGTAGGAGGTCCCTATTGGAAAAGCTCATATATACAGTGGTAGAAAAAATAATTGCAACAAGCTTGTTCTTCGACATTAATCGTTAAGAAAAAATGTATTAGGGGAAAAATAAGAATTAAAAATATACTAATAGATTTAGTGCACTGTAATACATAAAAGAAATACTAAATTATTAATAAAAAAAACAGCGAGAAATAGTGAGCAAAAATATTGATTCCGGTTTTCCTTGGATTTGCTTGAAAAAAATAATAGAAACAAATTGGTTTTTGTTTGTGTTTTGTGAAAAATTAATTAACCGTAAAAGTGTTTTATCCTTTTAATACTTAGTTGTTGCACCTTTGTATTTAATGACTGCTTCGTATCCTCGTCCCATGGAATTGACTAGTTTGGTATAAGTCGCGGGTGGTATAGAGTACCATTCATCTTTTATTTTGGACCAAAGTTCTTCCTTATTTTTGGTTTTGCAGTCTCACATCTTGCGCTTAAGAATGCCCCATAGGTGTTCTATTGGGTTAAGATCAAGGGACTGCGATGACCACTCCATAACATCGACTTTGTTTTGAAGCAACCATTCTTTATCTAATTTTAAGGTGTGTTTGGGGTCATTATCCTGCATTTAATAGACAGACAATTTGCATTTAATAATTCAGAAAATTGTAGCATAACGGTGTTTAAGATTTCTACATAATCTTTAGCACACATTTTGTCCTTTATAAGAAAACCAACACCAGATGCTGAAAAGCACCCCCAAATCATTAAATTGCCTCCACCATGTTTCATTGTCTTTTTCGTATACTTTGGATCGAATTCTGTGTTCATTAGTCGTCTGACGTATATTTTTCCATCGGAACCAAACAAATTAATCTTGGCTTCATCCGACCATAATATGTTATTCCAATTCACACGGTGGAGGTGTTTTTTTTGGCAAAAACGAGTATCTGCTTTATATTTTTCTTGCTCAAGTATGGAACTTTTCTGGGACTTCTTCCAGGAGGACCCGCTTCCATTAGTCTGTTTCTAATTGTACGACTCGTACAAGATGCGTTTAAGTCATTTTTTTTTTAAATTCCGTTGAAGAAAAAAATGGCTTGTTCGTGGATAGTCCGATTAGTAATTTGTCGAATCGTGAGGTTGTTTTTAATTTTCTGCCTCTGGTTTCCATTTTGGGACCAAAATGAAGAGCTGTGAATATTTTTTTCTTAGAGCACTTCATTAGCTTAGCTATTTCATATATTGTTTTCCCGTCATTTCTTAATTTGTTTATCAATTCACAATCGGAACTAGTGCAATGTACTCCACGACCTATTTTCACAAAATTTTATTTTTATTGCTTTTTTTCTAACCAACACTAAAGCACAAGACTAACAAATTTACAAAGATTTCAATAAAGTCGAACCAATCACGAGTGAAGACGGTGGTGATGGTTTGTTTCTATTATTTTTTCCAGGCAAATATCCCTTTCGCTTGCATGGTTTACTACTAGGCAAAAACAAAAAAAAAACTAATAAGAGCAAATTGATGCGTCATATCAAAGTATTGTTAGGTACGGTTCGGGTGTAGAATTGGTGTCGAAGAAAAACCAAATTGTGCGCAGTTACTGATTGTTGAGCGTTATCTAAACCATTGTTTCTATTATTTTTTCCACCACTGAATATATATATATATATATATATATATATATATATATATATATATATATATATATATATATATATATTGTTGCGGATTGGCAGTTGGATGGGCTGGAGAAATCTAGTACATTCGCAGTATACCAGTTGCGCGGCAACTGTCACGGACCAGCTGGCGGGTTGTCACCGACGATGAGGTCAGCAGCGTCCCTTTTTTTGAATTGGCAGTTATGCCCAGTGGTCAGTCTGCAACCAACCTTCATCGCGCACACCATCGGAGCAAGTATCATCAGCACCAGTCAAACGGAACAACAAGTTATATCCGATTTAAATAATAAGAAATACAAGTTAATCGCAGTAAAAACTTCTGACTTTGCTTGTGCTTCCTCTTCGCTGTCTCCACCGACTTCGTTCCATCGTTGCAGCTCTCAGCTATGCTCTTGGATGCAATTCACCGTTCCTGGACGCTGCCCTCTAATACAGACCAAGCATCTCTCTTGGAAGCCTTAACCGTGGAACGCTTTCCTCTGCAATGCAACCGCATTATCGCCCGCCTCCATCATATATATATATATATATATATATATATATATATATATATATATATATATATATATATATATATTAATAGAAAAAAAATCAAATAACAATTCAAAAAAAAAAAAAACAACAAATTTAATTGGAGACGAGGTTTCTATTTTTTCTTTGATGTAATTGGAATATGATCTTTTAAAGTAAAAAAACAATACACGCCGAAGCTACAATATTAGAAGAAAATGTACGTAGAATAATTTACAATTAATCATACAGATCTTGTAAAATATTATTATTATTATTAAAAATGTATTGTTTCTCACCCGATCATTAAAATTAAGTGGTGTTGGGGACGATAAAAACATCGATTGAGACAACTTTGGGAAAGTCTCCTGCTGACGCCATCTGCTAAACTCAGAATGTGCATTTTTAATATATTGGGATGTCCTTCAAACAATACATTGATGGCAATTTTTTCATCCTTATTTGATAAAGATTATCTTATTGAACAACATATCTATTTAAAATAATGTCCACTGTTTATAATAGTAATTTTTTTTAAAGTTTTTTCTTTTTTAATTTCCTTATTGATTAATTTTCTTAACCATCGTGTTACATTACATTATTTCTTTGTTATCTACTATTTAAATAATCGGATAATTTTTTAACATTGTTTTCCAGTAAGTTATTCTTTAATTGTTCTTAATCAAAAAAAAAAAGTCAAATTTTTTTAGAAGCGGGTTTTATTAATAAAATCCGGCATTGAGTAGGGCATGAGAAAATGTACCTTCTGTTTTTTTTTTTTTTTTTGTAAATAATTCTTTAATTTACTATTATAAGTAATTGATTTACCTTTTTAACCGCATTTACTACTTTCCGCCGGAGTCGTATAGATATGTAGGAAACAATATGTAATAGAACTTCAAAAAATTAGTCAATTGTCAAATCTAAACGAATAGCTTTCAGAAAATGTGATATATTTACGGTTAAAATATCATTATTATGTTCGATATGTGTTAATAACTTCGATTATGTTTGTTTACAAATCGCGCTAAACTAATCTAATGGTGTATTCGTTTTATTTGTTTGAAATGTGAAACAATTGTAATTTGGAGGGTCATTATGATTGCTTTTTTTTCTAGCATGCTAAACACAAATGTTATTTGCCAAATATGTGCGTGACAAACTACTGATTATAAATTAATTTTATGGTGTGGTGAGCAAGTGTATATAGTAATACTAGTTAATTGTGTAGAACGTATTACATTGACTTAAATGCTATTGTAACGGAGTGAAAAACAGAATAAAATATATTTAAAAAAAACCAATCACGACTTTTCACTTATAACTAAAGTACAGTGTAGAGTATAATATTTTATATCATTATTTACATAAGACACCTATAAATTTCGTAGTTTTTTCCTTTATTTGTCGTTTTAGGAACAGTACAATTCATTCGAAGCCAGAAAAAGAATGCCCAATTAGTCTATAATCGATTTATATATAACAAAAAATTAACTCAAGCCAATGGACACACAACGTGGCGCTGTATTGATGTCCTAAAAAACAAATGTAAAGCGGTCGTTGTCACTAAGAAAAATCGGCTGGTGGCAGCCCGACGAGATCATAATCATAGCGATCACATGCAACGAATTGTGCATCGTCCATTATACTCTATCGAAGAGGATCTTGGTGATTATATTGAAATAAAAGGCGATAATCCCAAGATGTCTCAAATAATTGAACTTAAATTATTTAAGGCATAAGAATATTGTAATTTGCTCTTCTACAGTCGTATATTTATATTTTTAGATAAAATAAAAATATCAATTCAACAGAGAAAAAAAAAACAAAACATCAATAATTCTTAACTCTGTGGGTGTGCGATATATTGTAGTTCAGTTTAGTATAAAGTCAATATTGCACATACATTATATATTTGTGTGTATGCATACATTATTTGATTGACATCATTTTACAATTGCATATTTCACTCTTTACTATTGCAGATAGTACAATATCATTTATTGAAAGTCCCTGGTCTACTCCATGCTTAATGCTCAACAGTTCGTATTTATATAATTGCCATAGCAAAAAGAATGGCAAGGAATATTGGAGATGTCATAATTATTCAAAGAAAGAACGATCGTTACGATGTCGGTCGCGATGTGTCCTCGAAAACGGTAAATTAAGAACTTGCACAGGCGGCCCGCATAATCACCCACCTCATTCAGAAAAGATCCAAAAAATGCTGCAAAGAAATCTCGTAATTAGCCGTGTCAGTGACAGAGTTACTGGTCATTCTGTTGGCGTAAATGTTCGACCTTCTCGTATTATGATCGCCCAACAACGATCACAAGAACGTGTGATGGCTAACAATGCTGGTTATATTTGTTTTAATAAAATCTAAATGCGCTTTTATTCGACTTAAATAAAGTGCGTATAATAAATATTAACTTAGTTCAATGAAATGTAATGTATCTTTGTTAAAATTAATTTTAGCGAAGTGAAGTGTTTAGTTTCCGCGTGTGCTTCTTTTAGTCTTTGTTTTAATTTATTCAATAATGTTATTTTGAAAGAAATAGGAAGTGAAATTAATTCTGATCATCAAATTCACCAAACTAGGTAATACTCATGCATATACTTTCCATTTATTCTTATTTAAAAATTAATTTAACGAATTTCATTCTTGACTAACAGTGGTTGAAAAGTTTTGTACTAAATAAGCAAAATCATTTTTTAAGTCTTAACACGACAACCACAAAGCCACAACTAAAACTTATATTTAGGCTTAATGTTTTAATGAAAACTTGTGTATAAAAAAAGTATGACTTGCATGAAAAGTTGGTGTCAATAAAAATGATCCTATGATACCTTAAATATGAATAAGTGAAATAAAATGAAAATAAAATATTTAATTACCAAACAATAAACATATAAATGTCAAATGTATATATAAGCTACAAATTAACAATTAATGAGAGATCCACCAAGGCAACTATTATTATTTTTTTTACGTAGAAACCAAAACATTGTAGTATACTTTCCAAGGTATCTGCTTTTTCGAATTTTATTTTATTTAGAAACAGTAAGACTAAGCTTAACAATGATTTAATAATGATAACGCCAGGTCCTAGCAAATATAAAGTACTTAAAGGTAGACGTATTGGGCTTTTCTTACTTTTTATGCATTAGTGTCCATATTTGTTCACCTTTTTTCGTTTCCAAAGATTTTTTATAGGCAAATGCAGCCACATTTCTATAAATAAATAATAAAATATCCATTCAACTGAATTACTACATTCTAATTAGGAGTCTACTTACAATTGTATTTAATTATCGATTAAACAATTAGTTAAGTAAAAGAACAATATAGAGTAAATCGTTATTTAAATGTAAATAATTTGCAAATAAAGAAAAAAACGTTACTATAAATTTTAAGTGATTAAGAATAAAATTGATATGAATCCAACAATTAAAAAAAAAAATAAATAAAAAAATTAAGAGAAAAATAATAAAAGCACATAATCGATCATAAAGACTCAAAAAAAAAAAATTTTTTTTTTAGTAAAGCTCAAACCCTTTCTGAAAATTGGAAAAGTGTCGTTAAAACTAAATAAATAATACATTGAAATATGCATCCATATAAACAATATATAAAGTTAAAACTTCCAGTTATTTAATTTGACTAAGGTTTTGCTTTAGGAAACTAGAAAAAAATGGTTTTATTTTATTAAATTCCAATTAAATCCCAGGCTGCGCGATGGAATTAAGTGAATATTTTAAATGTAGTTTCAAATCAAAGAATTTAATTGAATCAAATTTTTAGATATCCAAATGAGTTTTTACTTTTTTCATTCTAATTCCAATGGTTAATGAATATAAAAATGCATAATTTTTATTTTACTCAAGTTTAACATGAGAGTAATATATGTCAACTAACCTAAAAAAAAATCCAGCTAATTATACGAGGCGTGTTCAAAAAAGAACAGGAACCTCGTTTCCTTAAAAAGAATCTTTGTTTATTATTTTTTCTTTAGACAATCATTTTTCTTCCCTTTCAAGTAATCCCCGATAGACACATACATGAGCCAGGATTCTTGTTTTTTCAATCTTGAACGCACTTTTGGAGTACAGTTGATGGGATCCCTCAGAAATTCTATTTTTAACTTATAATGTTGACAAAACGTATTCGTTTCACGACTCTATCAGCCATGGAAATTGCAAGAAGTTACTGGAGAAGAACCTGGCAAAAAAGGTAGTTGAGACAAAATAGTCTATTTCTTTTGACAATGACACCAGAAAATAATTTTCAGTTACCTATATGTATATTGAGTTAAACTGTTTTTATTTTATCTAAACCTGTCTTTAAATATATAATGTGCCAACTAGATTTCCAAAAATAGTTTCCAGTTATTTATTGAATTGAACAGTTTTACTAATACAATTTAACTGTAAAATATGAAATTAAACCTTTATAATACAATTTTTAATTACCTATCATCATCATCGGCACTACAACCGGGATCCGGTCTTGGCCTTATTTAGCAAGTCTCGAGGCTTGTTAAATTTTCCATAATAATATTTTTTACGAGCAAGGTTATTAGCCTTGCGCCGAATTTAATTACCTATACACAGACTTAAACAAGTGTTAATATATTTAAACCTATTTAAAAGGTTAAATAAGTCAACGGAAATTTAAACAAGATTTCATATTTATGTTTTTGAATCAGTTTAGTTTACTTCAGTCTTAATTGAAGACAAAATATATTAACGTAAATACAAAAAAGAATTCATAGATATTTATATAATAAACCTATTTAAAACCTAAAGTTTGCCGAATAATTTCAAAAAAGTATCTCACAGCCTTTCTGGCACAAGGTTAATAACCTTGCCCAGAAAAACAAATTATTATGGAAAATTTAACAAGCCTCATACTTGTTAAATAAGGCCAAGACTTGATCCCGGTTGTAGTGCCGATGATGATGATGATCTCACAGCCATAGTTTTTAATTGACCTAAACTTAATATAAAGGTGAAATATGTCAAGTATATATAAAAAATTAAATTACTCTCATTTACATATTCAAACTGGCGATCATATTTGTATTGTGCAATATTCTCTACCAAAATTAATGAATCCAAGAACAAACAATGCTTTTTAATAACTACAATTCTTATATATCATAGTCTTAACATTTGGCTAAAAAGCCCACCAAAAAGGAAATCAAATATAATGATATAATGAAAACCTACATTTGTCGATCAACAAGCCGTAATTAATTAAAATGTTTGTGATGGAAATATTTGGCAACTAGAAGCTTCCTTAAAAAAGAAGTGGCAGATATTTACACATTATAAAACGACAACAAATGTGCTGAATAGTCTTTAACCAAAAGAAACCAGTTGGTTTGGCAATTTATATATTTAAAAAAAAATTATCTGTGCGTATATGAAAAAGGTAATCTTTGTTAAATTTTTGATTTTAAATTATGTAAAGTAATATAAAGAAAATGTAATAACTATATATTAAAAAATATGTCACCTAGTTTGATTAAAAATTTAAACAAACATTTATTTTTTAATTAAATAACTATACTCAGTGTAAGAAAATAACTAAATGAAATAGCTCCTATCTAAGTGCAATTATAAAATTATATATATTAAGTAATTAATCTCAATGCATTGGACTTTATAGAGACTTGCGCCAACCTTTTGATTAGATTCTAAATCAAATTTACATTGAAATCATTTTTTTTTCTTCACATATATCATCATCATCATCATCGGCACTACAACCGGGATCCGGTCTTGGCCTTATTTAACAAGTCAGAGGCTTGTTAAATTTTCCATAACGATTTGTTTTTCCGGGCAAGGTTATTAGGCTTGCGCCGCTTTCAAATATATATACTATATATATATATATATATATATATATATATATATATATATATATATATATATATATATATATATATATATATATAAAGTATATATATATGTATATATATATATATATATAAAGTGTATATATATATATATATATATATATATATATATATATATATATATATATATATATATATATAAAGTGTATATATATATATATATATTAGTTTGCGGAAAAAGAAATCTGTTATTATTTCTTTACTGTAGTGGCATATATTTCGTAAAGTATTGATCAAACAAGTTCTCGTTGAAAGGTGACATTCCATCCAATAAAAAAATATCGTTGGAAGTTTTTTTGAAGTGAAACCAAACGAAACATCTATTTCTATTTCTTAAACGAATGATGCCTGGGTATGAGAAGCGCGTCACATACCACAATATTATGCAAAGTGAAGCGACTAAAATTGTGGCCGAACCTGGACTGGTGCCCATTAAGGTTTTGCTGCGCATTTCGTGGAAGGAATCGTCTATCAAGAGTAAAGTCCTCAGACTAAACTCTAAACTTAGATTAATACTGCCAACAATTGGACCATTTGAAGCTAGAGATTGATCAGAATTGGTCAACAGAAGATGTGTTTTATTCCATTAGGATATTGGAAATTTACACAGAAACTCCTGGATCTTGGTTGTGAAGTTACGTTTAAAGTGGCAACATGTTATTACCAATTTCACCAAAATCGGACAATCCGAACCATAGTAAATAAAGTCTTAAAATAAACGCGCAAGCAATTGATCTTTTTTCCCCAATACATAATGTTTTAAAAACGAAACGTTTCACAAAAAAGCGAATTGGAGGTACCCTCAAATGTCAGATTACAATGCGGTTGGAAGAAGATCGGGATTAGATAGATATGGTAAAATTTAACACTACTGTACATGATTAACATTTTTTTATTACATAACATTTTCGAAATATTTGTGAATAAGTAACAAGCTTTAAATAATTTATTCGCTATCCTTGAGATGTAAAACATCTAAATTAACATAACAAATTATATATTTTTTATTTTCTAGACGTAGACGACTATTATTCGAAAGAGTATTCAACTGAAAGGCAGATCTTCTTTGTCCGAAGCCGTTGGGGACGTAAATTATTAGTATATAATAATTACACATTTACATCAAACAAGAGGATTCATTCTACAAATACGACATATTGGCGTTGCTCATTTACAAGAGCTAGAAAAAAAGTATCGTGTTCCGCCCGATGTACAACTCGACATGGGATGATCATCAATTTTCTTGGAGCACATAATCATCCACCGATTCCTCCCAGAGTAACTTCTGATAAAGCAGTATCATGCTTTTACAATATAGATGATCCTTAAATAGTTTTTATTTTGTGATATTTAAAAATCTAAAATTGTTGGACTTGAAAGTGAAAAACTATAAAAGTTCAATAATAATATGTAATTTTTTTTATTTGGCATTTAAATAAGTTAATTATATATAATATCAAGTACAAATAAAATTGTAATTAACTGTATACTAATTAAAAAGTTGAACATTTTATTCTACATTACTACAATTCCGATTTTATTGATTTTAACTAATATTATATTTAATTTCAGGCTGCCAAATTTTAGTAGATAATAATCGGGTGAGTTATATAACTAGCTTAAAAGGCACTTATCAATTATGTTTGGATGGATATCCTTACACAAGACATCGAGTGAGAAGTGGTACGATTTACTGGCGGTGTGTACAATTTAGAGCACTTAAGTAAGTGAATGATATTTAAATTGTGTCAATTCAAATTCAGTTGATTTTATTTTTTAGTTGTAAGGCGCGTGTTCGAACAAATGAAATAGGTGATCGTGTTAATATTGTACAGGAATTGCATAACCACGATGTACTGAAAGAGCGACGAAAAAAAGGATCACTGAAAGTTGTTTATGAACTTCGCAAATTAGAAGCAAAACGAAGGAAATTATTATTAAGCTGAGAAAAGGGAATAATTAATTAGAAATAATACGTTAATCATATAATAATAAGTCTGATATAATAATTTCTATTTATACTGAAATTTATAACTAATAATACTAAGATTTATACTAGTGATCTACTTTTGCAAATACGCTTTTTGAATACCATTTATTGTATTAAAAAAACAAAGATATCACCGGCCTAAACATCCGAATATTTCAGGTTTGGTAACCTTCCACAATTTTCCCAGAACAAGAAGTGTTGGTCACCACCGTAATATGATAAAATCGCTGGTTGAAGCACCTTACACATACCTCAACCGCCATATTGTTATCTTTCTTTGATGGGTATTACTTTATAAAGGCTAGTCTTAAATTGAATAGGAATTAAATATTGGGTTTCTTTATTGCCTTTAATTCGCAGCTATTTTTTGTGCAAATTCGTAATATTATTATTGATATAGTTTACATCTAATTTGGATTACAAAACTATATCTTTTAAATTGCATGAAAGAATATATGTAACTTTAATTTAATACTTCTATATTGCATTGATAAAATCCCTGCCTAAAATGTGATAATTTATTTCTAAAAATATTATATTATCAGTATTTGTAATGTGCATAAGCAGGGTGCCATAAAAAAATTAATACTTATAAACGAATAAAAGTGTGTGTTACAATATTTTATCGATAGAACTCCCACTTGTATTGTGATGAACTATTATTATAATAATTATATTACAAGCATACACACCTTTGTAATCCATCAGAAGTTATCAATATTTACAAGTTAAAATTCTTAATACTACTGTATAACAATGATACAAATCTCTGACTAAAATGGGTTAAATTATTATTATTATCACCTCACAATCTGGCTAATTTTAAATTATAAAAAATAACATCGGTGATTGGATTAAACATACGAGGCAATGAGGATAAGAAAAACGGGTGTGTGCAAATTAACTTGCGATCACGTCTTTTAAATTATGCTTACTAGCACGCGTGTAGAAGCATTATAAAACATATTTTATTGTATTGTTAAATATATTTCACATATATTCACTAAAAACCCAACAACAAATGACCACAAAAACACTATCTCATCATCACTCAGCTGCACTTTGTAGTAGGGCGTTAGAATATATTAGAGTTAGATCAGCTTATTGTAAAAACTTATTAAAGGTTCGGTGGGAGTCTCTCCTCTAAAACCATCACAAATCTACTACATGGTTGTGTTGCTCGACCATAGTCATGCATAACACATTTATATTTACTTCAACGTTCTTGGGCTTGCAATGAATCGGTCATGACAATAAACGGCGAGGAATGGATTAAGGGGGATTGTTTAGTCAGTTGACCACCCCATCTTGTCATACGGCCCGAACACTTACATGAATTTTCTTTTATAAAACTGTATTAATTGATTCGACTTTGTTGCAGGGTTTTGCTGAGGTTATGCGTGTGTTTTCTTGGTGATCACACTACAATAGAGACCTGTTTTCCCATATAACATAGAGGTACTGAACCAAAGCATTCTGGCAAAAACTCCTCTCTCTATATTTTTTCCTGCTTTTACTAATTTACCCATTGGTATGGTCACAGCTCTGGCGCAAGACTAATGACCTTGCCCGGAAAAACAAATTATCATGGAAAATTTAACAAGCCTCAGGACTTGCCAAATAAGGCCAAGACCGGTTCCCGGTTGTAGTGCCGATGATGATGACCATCAGCAAAAAATGAAATGCAGTGCAATTTTAAAAGTTCTGTGCCAATAATATATAGAAAGGTTCTAACTTATTATTTTAAGCGAAATGTATATTTTCTCATCCTGAGATAGGTTGGCGCAAGGCTAATAACCTTGCCCGGAAAAACAAATTATTATGGACAATTTAACAAGTCTCGGATAAGGACCGGATAGCGGTGGAGAGCCTTGCTAAATAAGACCAAGACCGGATTCCGGTTGTAGTGCCGAAGATGATGATGATGATGTATATTCTATATTGTTATTGATAGCAATGTGAGTATGGTTTCTCTTCTGGATGATAGAAATTAAATCAAAATAATCAACTTATTATTATTAAAAACGCATTATTAATGTATCTAGATTAATAAATTCCTATAGAAAAAGACCTTCACAATTTATCTAGTTTAATACATTTCTATAGACATAGACAAAGACCTTTATAATATAAAGCGAATTTTTGAGGGAGTGATGTTTTATACCGGGCTCTTCGATAGTATAGTGGTTAGTATATCCGCTTGTCGCGTGGGAGACCGGGGTTCGATTCCCCGTCGGGGAGCCTCTGGCGCAAGACTAATGACCTTGCCCGGAAAAAAACAAATTATTATTGTAAATTTAACAAGCCTCAGGACTTGCTAAATAAGGTCAAGACCGGTTCCCGGTTGTAGTGCCGATGATGATGATGATGTTTTATACCAGTTTCCTGAGGGCTTATTTACTTTTCTAGTTGGTCCAAAGGTTGGGATATGCTTGCAATTAAAAGCATCTATGCTTGGCTGGCTATTGTGCTAATTTGGCTTTAGCTAGGAATATGCATTGAAGATTAAAAATAAAAAAAATTGTGAACTCATATCATTAAAACGTAACAAGAAAAACATTTGTAACTCAATATAGTTTTTGTACTGGCGCAAGACTAATGACCTTGCCCGGAAAAACAAATTATCATGGAAAATTGAACAAGCTTCAGGACTTGCCAAATAAGGCCAAGACCGGTTCCCGGTTGTAGTGCCGATGATGATGATGATAGTTTTTGTAAACTGGTGGCGAATTACGAAACCGAGAAATAAATTCAGGAGATTTAGGTACTTTATAGCCATTGGTTCTTTCCTGAATACGTATGTTATGTGTAGTAATTTTATAACAACAGCTTTGTAAATATATAATTTATTATGTTGACACAATTTTATAAAATAGAACAAAAGCTTTGAAGATAAAATTGAAATTATCAGAGGTTGTCTTCCTATTTTATGTGCAAATGATAAATAATCGATATTATTTTGGTTATTAAAAAAACTCTTCGAGATGTTTTTCTATACATGTTCCTCCATTGTGATGCAAATAAAAGTTTAATATAGTATAATAATAATATAAAAATGGTGATAATACAAATTTAGTAATAGTACAAGTTTATTAATGATACAAATATATAACTTAAACACTTTTTAGTAATTCAACAAGAATTTAATTTAACCAAAAGCATTTAATTCAACATAGTCAGTATAAACTAATTAAATATAACACTTCCATTTTAGAGCAAGTAATTCAATACGTCGAAGGATCATCAGAAGTATTATTCGCCTATAATCGTCGTGGGCAATTAGTTTACAATGGTCACACGTATTCGTCGCATTCAAAGAAGCCTTCCTCGTTTATTGTCTCTTGGCGATGTTCTTTCTATCAGAAGATACGTTGTCCTGCTTCAATAAAAACTAAGGGAAAAGACTATTTTATAATTAAAGGTGAACATAATCATAGTCCAATTAAGGAGAAAGGATATTTACCAAAAACATGGAATGAAGACAAAATGTAATTCTTATATTTTTGTAAACAACATACTATACAACACATTTTTAAGTAAATAATATCATATATCTTTACATTCAATTCGAATCTTTCAAATACATAGAAAAATACCTTGGTTCTTAATTTAATTTAATATACAATGCCATTTTTAATTAAGGAGAATCATCTTTACATTCGATTCAATTAAGGCGTCCGCCTATTTCAAAAGTAAAGAAAAAACATTGTTTTTATTTTATGTGTTATGAAACCAAAAAGTTTACAAATGCAACTTCTTTAGAAAAAAGAATTTGAAATAAAATCCATTGATTTGGATATATGAATATGCACGAATGTATATCTATGCTCACGTATTATTTTTGTATTTTATTGATGGGCATTAATAATTACAGATCTTTATTACCAACTAGCCCACTCGCGCTGTGCTCAGACATTTAAGGATATTTAAAAACACCCCTGTGTGCGCGCTTATTGTAAAAAAAAAACGGCGCATATGATTTCTTGTTAAAATATCTGGCCAAATAATAATAATATTTATACAAATAATATAAATCCCCCTGTTAAAAAATCGATGTATAAAACTATATATCTAAAAACGGAGTTTCTTTTTTTTAACGTTTACACTTATTAGAAGCATACGATTAGTTTTAAGTTAAATTGAAATTGAAACAACATGTTTATTTATCGTTGTGGAATATGAGCTATTTTGAAATCAGAATATATGAAAACCACAAGATTTTTCGCAAATTAAGTTTTGGAATCTAAACTACTTTAAACTCAGAAATAGTGTAAGCTGAAAGTTTTTTTTTTAATTAAGTTGTGGAATATGCATTGCTTTAAATCAGAAGTTGTATAAACATTTTTCTCAAATTAAGTTTTGGAATCTAAACTACTTTAAACTCAGAAATAGTGAAATCTGTAAGTTTTTTTTTTTTTAATTAAGTTGTGGAATATGCATTGCCTTAAATCAGAAGTTTTATAAACATACACATTTTATATATCAATATAAGAAACATTAACACAAGTGGATATAGAAAAATGGTATATCTCCATAGCAATAAGAAATTGTCTATTTCCCATTGTGGAACATGAGTTACTTTGAAGTCATTTAAGCTATAAGAGTTCTTTAGTTAAGATGTGGAATTTGAAATCGGGAATCGTACAAATGTTTAAACTTTTATATGTTATTACTAACATAGGGGGATTTAAAGTAAAGCCATATCAACTTGATGTCTATCTATTTGCCACTGTAGGATATGAGCTATTTACACATCAGAAATTAAGTAAACTATAAGAGTCTTTAAAAGTTATCTTGTGGAACCTGAACTATATAACTATAAGATTGTTCTTAAGTGAAGTTGTGAAATCTGAACTACTTAGAAATCAGAAATAGTTCAAACTGTAAGTTTTCATAAGTTAAGTTCGACAATATGAACTTGCTTGAAATCTGAAATTGTAAAATTGTACAATAGAGTAATTCAATTTTTATTAGATATATTAACATAAGTACAGGGATGTAAAGCTAAAACATAGCTCGTTTGAAATGGGAGAAGGCGTCTATTTGGTATTATAGCATATGAGCTATTTTGCAACCAGAAGTTTTACACTAAACGTGTTTATGTTCAGTTGTGGAATATGAATTGCTTTATTATTTTTATTTTATTATTTATTGGCCTGTAGGAACCCGGAAGCTCATGACCTCACCGACTCGGCCGCGTCCTGTGCGCTCTCCTTCCACGTTCGACCATCCGATCCGATCACCTCGCGGTCCAATCTAACATTGTCCTCCCATCTCCGTCGCGGCCGTCCTATCGGTCTCTTTCCCGTTAGTTTACCGTCAAGAATTCTATGCACGGTCCTATCATTTCCCATTCGCACGTAGCCGGCCCATCATAATCTTCGCGACTAGATTACTCTCACTATTGTAGGTTTGCGGTATAGCTCTTTCAATTCGTGGTTGTGGAGTTTCCTCCATTGTCCTGACTCCTCGTCATATTTACCGCCAAATATACCCCTTAAAACTTTATTCTCGAATACGCCGAATTTGTTCTCTTCTTGTTTTGTGAAATCCCATGGTTCGCATCCGTATAGAGCAATCGGCATGATTATGGTTCTATAGACACGGAGCTTTACATTACGTGATAGCAGTTTGGATTTCAAGAGTTTACCGGCTGCATGCCAACTAGCGTTGCCGGAGTGTAGTCTTTTGTTAATTTCCTTTGACGTTTCGTTTCTGGTCCTCAGTGTCGTTCCCAGATATTTAAATTCTTTGACATTTTCAAATATCTTGCCCCTGATGTTTATATGTGTTCTCTAAGGTCCACCTGCTCTCGCCGTAATCATGTATTTTGTTTTGTATTCATTTATTTCTAGGCGTACCTCTTCTGCTGCTTGCATGATGATTTCACTGTTTTTACTTACAGTTTCTAGATTATCGCTCAGAACGGCTATGTCATCCGCATACGCGAGCACTCGTGTGACCCCGTTCAGGGATGATCCAGCCCTTTTGTCGTCTTGTACCTTTCTGATAACATACTCGAGGACAAGGTTAAAAAGGCATGGTGAGACTGTTTTAGTCCCTCCCGGATTTCAAATGGTTCTGAGAGGTGGTTTTCTACTCTACTCTACTCGTGGTTTTCGTTCATGCAAATTTGAACAAGGGCGGCATATTTTTTTCGGGATCCTAACTCAACCAGAATATGGTAGAGTTTTTGCCTTGCGACTGAGTCGTAGGCTTTTTTGAAGTCAACGAACAGTTGGTGAACCGTCTCTTCGTATTCCCACTTTTTTTTCCAGCAGTTGCTTTATTGTGAACATCTGGTCGCTTGTTGACCGGTTCCGACGGAACCCGCATTGGTAGTCTCCCAATATTTCTTCTGCGTACGGTGTGATTCTTGCCAGTATGACATTTGTTAATATTTTGTATGTGGTTGGGAGCAATGATATTCCTCTGTAATTTTCGCAGTCAGATCTGTCGCCTTTTTTGAAAATGGCGATGACTATTGAGGTTTTCCATTCTTTCGGAAAGACTTCCTTGTCCCATATTGTTTTAGCCAGTTGGTGGTTCTTTCGAGCGGTTGCCTCCGCCATGCTTCACAAACTCTGCCGGTATGCAATCGACTCCGGGAGTCTTGTTGTTTTTCAGTCGATTTATCGCGTCTACAACTTCGTCGAAAGAGGACTCTGGGATCTGGGGCTCGGCTGTATGTACGTCTGATGCGTTTATTTGTGGTGGTTTTCAAAGTACTGCTTCCATCTTGTCACGATATTTTTTGTTTCTGTCACCAGACAACCGTTTGTGTCTCGGATTATTTTGGCTCTCCCTCGGTAGCCATTTCTAATTGAATTTATGCCGGCATACATAGCTCTGCTGTTCTTTGCTCTGGCGTTTTCTATGATTTTGGGATGTAAAGCAAAACCATAGCTCCTTTGAAATAGGAGAATGCCTCTATTTAGTATTATAGCATATGAGCTATTTTGAAACCAGAAGTTTTACACTAAACGTGTTTATGATCAGTTGTGGAATATGAATTGCTTTGGAATCAGTAATCGGGCAATGGAAAGTAAGGAGATGTAAAGCCAACCCATAGCTCCTTTGAAATAGGAGAATGTCTCTATTTAGTATTATAGCATATGAGCTATTTTGAAACCAGAAGTTTTACACTAAACGTGTTTATGATCAGTTTAGGAATATGAATTGCTTTGACATCAATAATAGGGCAATGGAAAGTAAGGGGATGTAAAGCAAAACCATAGCTCCTTTGAAATAGGAGGAGGTCTCTATTTAGTATTATAGCATATGAGCTATTATGAAACTAGAAGTTTTACACTAAACGTGCTTATGTTCAGTTGTGAAATATGAATTGCTTTGAAATCAGTAATCCGGCAATAGAGAGTAAAGGGATGTAAAGCTAAAACATAGCTCCTTTGAAATAGGAGGTGTCTATTTGGTATTATAGCATATGAGCTATTTTGAAACCAGAAGTTTTACACTAAACGTGTTTATGATCAGTTGTGGAATATGAATTGCTTTGACATCAGTAATAGGGCAATGGAAAGTAAGGGGATGTAAAGCAAAACCATAGCTCCTTTGAAATAGGAGAATGTCTCTATTTAGTATTATAGCATATGAGCTATTTTGAAACCAGGAGTTTTACACTAAACGTGTTTATGATCAGATGTGGAATATGAATTGCTTTGACATCAGTAATAGGGCAATGGAAAGTAAGGGGATGTAAAGCAAAACCATAGCTCCTTTGAAATAGGAGAATGTCTCTATTTAGTATTATAGCATATGAGCTATTTTGAAACTAGAACTTTTACACTAAACGTGTTTATGATCAGTTGTGGAATATGAATTGCTTTGGAATCAGTAATCGGGCAATGGAAAGTAAGGAGATGTAAAGCAAAACCATAGGTCCTTTGAAATGGGTGAAGGTGTCTATTTAGTATTATCGCATATGAGCTATTATGAAACTAGAAGTTTTACACTAAACGTGCTTATGTTCAGTTGTGAAATATGAATTGCTTTGAAATCAGTAATCCGGCAATGGAGAGTAAAGGGATGTAAAGCTAAAACATAGCTCCTTTGAAATAGGAGGTGTCTATTTGGTATTATAGCATATGAGCTATTTTGAAACCAGAAGTTTTACACTAAACGTGTTTATGTTCAGTTGTGGAATATGAATTGCTTTGAAATCAATTATCGGTCAATGGAAAGGCGTATCGCCTTTGCAATCAAAAGTTGTTTTGACTCTGACACAAATTTCGGAATCTAAATGCAGACTTTTATAGATGTAACACCGTAACACGTGTTACATCAATCGTCAACTATACGTACTTTAGTTAAATAAAACTCACAATTTTAATTTAAAAATATCCTTTATTATTAACTTAATATTCATCATCATTATCATCATCGGCAATAGAACCGGGATCCAGTCTTGGCTTTTTTTCAACAAGTCTGAGGCTTGTTAAATTTTCCATAATAATTTGTGTTTCCGGGCAAGGTTATTAGCCTTGCGCCAGTTAACTTAATATTACCCACCACAAAATTTTAGTAGCAACTAAATTTGATACATATTTGAACACACTATATGTATGTATTTCAACACATTTAATGTATCCATAAATAGCAGATCACCAACACTTCCCACCATAAATTTAAACATTGAATATCCTCAATTGCAATAGATACTAGTCGATGACTTTTGACTTCTTTTTTATTGTTGTGAACACGCGACGTCCAAACCTCTTGGAACTGAATAAGTTTTGACTTTTTCTCTGTTTATTTTTTTTTAACCTAACGCGCACAAAAGGGGATTTTGAAGTACCCTTAAATGTTGAACAATTGTGATTATGACCGTTTTCGTTGGGGTTTTACTTCGACTTTTCTCTTCAACGACTTGAAAATTCTCCAATTTTCAGCCGTAAAATATTTCAGAATTACCCAGAAACTAGCATGGGGTTTTCGAATAACCTTCAACAACGGTGCATAAACTACGTTGGCAACAATAAATGTGTCGGAACATTATTTCAATTGTTACGATACGAATCTGTATAGATTACGGGTAATTACTTTTATCGATGGCACCATATATTCCGTGAAGGGATTTTAATCCTAGACCATAGGGTATTAATGACCAGTTTGTAAACCTCGTACCGGGCGAGTTTTGAATTGAATTGTATTATCTATTTAAGTATATTGGCTCCAGAAATTTGTTTTGGTGATCGATGTAGAGTGAATTCACATTGAGTGATTTAGTATATGTTGGACGATAGTCCCAAGAGGAAGTTATTTAAGTGGGGATTTGATTTTTGAAATGATTTATGAAAAAGCTGTTAAATTTTTACTTTAACTTTCAAAATACTTCGAAATGAAGTTGTAGCATGTGCCATTTTTATATCAGTACAATATGTGAACTACTAGCTCAATAAATATATTCTTCTTCTTATTATTAGTGGCTGTTTATTCATCATCGGCACTACAACCGGGAACTGGTCTTGGCCTTATTTAGCAAGTCCTGAGGCTAGTTAAATTTTCCATGATAATTTGTTTTTCCGGGCAAGGTCATTAGTCTTACGCCAGAGGCTCCCCGACGGGGAATCGAACCCCGGTCTCCCGCGTGACAGTAGGGGATACTAACCACTATACTATCGAGGAGCCTGTTTGTGGCGACTCTAACAGATACACACACAATTCACAAGCAAAATAGTGAAGAGCACCGAACGAAAAATCGAATAAGAAAATACATCAGAGCCGTACACCTTAGCGATAACACAACAATTCACATCAATGGAGTATAGTCGAGTTTAAAAATCAAATTCTAAAATCGGCCAGTAGCCTGATACGTAACGCTTAGGTTCGATTTTTGGTGATTCAAACTGTCATAGCGTCAGTTCGAATCACACGTTCTTCTTCACTATTATTTCAAACGCTATTTGTTTATTACGACACGCAAATTGTAACCGATTTTTGTTTGTTTTTAATGAGTTTTTAAAATTTGTTACAAATATTGTAAGAAGAGACTCACCATTCTTGTATTTGTACAATTTGTATCATTTTCGTGAACCTAGACACAGAATATTGTTATACGCTATAAACTTGTTTGTATGTACAGACAGATGGTTGGAGTCGTTGTAAATTTCTCAATAGTTCCAACATTGATGTTGCCAGAATTGCGTGCGTGTAGTTTACGATTGAAGTATAATAGCCAAGCTCGAAATCCGGTCTATACCATTTCGCCAAAGTGGAAACAACTTTGTTTAGATAGTTAAACATTTTATGTCCCGGGCCAAGAAAAAAGTTCTTGTGGAGAATTTTATTCACGAAAAAAAAACTGTCTGTAACTGAAGCAGACAGAATTCTTGTTATGATTTAGGATGACTAAGCTCTATCGGAGATTGGTCTAGATGCTTTAAAAAAACAAAGATTTTGATGTTGAAAATAAAGAAAGTTGAAGACGAAGGATTAGAGTCACTTCTTCATGAAGAGTTATATCAAACGCTAGATGATATTGTAAATTCATTAAGAGATGATTACACAGGAATCAAAAGCCATCACTTTGTTTATGCGGAACGAATTAAAGCCAGCGAGAATTTATTCAAGATCATAACGCATTTATCCAATGATGTGAAATATGTAGGTAGAAACTCTCCAGCATATCCAGTTTCTATAGATACAATCACTAACATTGCTCTAGTAAACTTAGGGATAATGTCTATACGTGTGTACACTGATTCGCATTAAAAGTACACGTAAGTTTCAAAATACTTCTCCATCGAACTACACGATTACAATCTTTGGACCTTCAAAACTATGTGTGTCGACACTTTAGTTCTTCCGTCCACAGTATGTGCGCTAACGTTGAAGGGTGTCACACTTTTTTGTGCACGAATTACCAAAAAAAAAAATCACGCTATCTTTGAAGCCGAGCAGTAGTCTGATTCAACTTTCTTGTAGATGCAATTAGAATTGCAGTATCTAAGCACAAAGAAGAAGAGCGTGCAGACGATAAGGAAGGGGGTATCGTTGCGCATTACTCTCGAATGCTTGGAGATGATAACGACGAGAAAGCACGTGATCGGGCAGATCATCCCACTCTCATTCGTTTGGAGAGGAGGAATGCGTTTATTAAGTTCAACTGACCAATCACCATGAAAATGCCTGTAGAGTTCTAATCACGAAAATCTGTAGAGATCTAGGCATTGCGAAACGTAACTGGAGCATATAATAACCAAAAATTCTTTTAAGGCGGTGCATTTTTTTCTTTGTTTATTTGATTGATATGAATTTTTTGAATAATTTTTTTTTGTGGTACAATTTTTATAAAAACATTACGCGTAACATAACTTACTATATACAACATTCACAAGGAAAAAAAGATCGTCGGTGCCACAGCGAATGATGAATGGCCAGGTCCTGAATATAGGGAAAGCATAACTTTGCCCGGCATCGCGATTTGTGGGAATGTGTCGTGGCATAAACACGTATCGAACATCGTTAGGTCCGGCTCTAGAAAACTTAATTATCTTTTAGGCCCAAGAAATATTTTAATCCGGTCCGACTTCGTCTCCTGTATACAAATTAAATTAGACCTGCCTTCGAAAATTGTTCCTACTTGAGAGCATACAGAGACAAGCGATCTGCTTGATCGGGGATACGGTGCTGACATCGGGAATGCAGTCGCTATCACATCGAAGGCGTATTGTGGATCTTTGTCTGTTTTACAGATATTATCAGGGGGAACTGTTCTTCCGAGATTCGGTTTATTTGCGCTCCACAAGGCAATCCGACGGATCGCACCAATTTACGGTTCATCTCCTGGGAGCACGCACATCTTTGCATTAGAACTCTTTCCGTTACAGAACGGAAAAACTGTGGAATTCCCTTTCCTCGCAAGTGTTTCCGAAAGGTT